>CM062286.1:7650049-9021710 GCA_031216635.1 Dissostichus eleginoides
CTCAAGGTCTCTCAAGGTCTCTCTCTCTCAAGGTCTCTCTCTCTCAAAGTCTCTCAAGGTCTCTCAAGGTCTCTCTCTCTCAAGGTCTCTCAAGGTCTCTCAAGGTCTCTCTCTTTCTAGGTCTCTCAAGGTCTCTCAAGGTCTCTCTCTCTCAAGGTCTCTCAAGGTCTCTCTCTCTCAAGGTCTCTCAAGATCTCTCTCTCTCAAGGTCTCTCAAGGTCTCTCTCTCTCAAGGTCTCTCAAGGTCTCAAGGTCTCTCTCAAGGTCTGTCAAGGTCTCAAGGTCTCTCTCTCTCTCAAGGTCTCTCAAGGTCTCAAGGTGTCTCTCAAAGTCTCAAGGTCTCTCAAGGTCTCAAAGACTCTCTCTCTGAAGGCCTCTCAAGGTCTCAAGGTCTCTCTCTCTCAAGGTCTCTCAAGGTCTCTCTCTCTCAAGGTCTCTCAAGGTCTCAAGGTCTCTCAAGGTATCAAGGTCTCTCTCTCAAGGTCTCTCAAGGTCTCAAGATCTCTCTCTCTCAAGGTCTCTCAAGGTCTCTCTCTCTCAAGGTCTCAAGGTCTCTCAAGGTCTATCAAGGTCTCAAGGTCTCAAGGTCTCTCTCTCTCAAGGTCTCTCAAGGTCTCTCTCTCTCAAGGTCTCTCAAGGTCTCAAGGTCTCTCAAGGTCTATCAAGGTCTCAAGGTCTCTCTCAAGGTCTCTCAAGGTCTCATGGTCTCTCTCTCTCAAGGTCTCTCAAGGTCTCAAGGTCTCTCTCTCAAGGTCTCTCAAGGTCTCTCAAGGTCTCTCTCTCTCAAGGTCTCTCAAGGTCTCTCTCTCAAGGTCTCTCAAGGTCTCTCAAGGTCTCAAGGTCTCTCTCTCTCTCAAGGTCTCTCAAGGTCTCAAGGTCTCTCTCTCTCAAGGTCTCAAGGTCTCTCAAGGTCTCTCTCAAGGTCTCTCAAGGTCTCTCTCTCTCAAGGTCTGTCAAGGTCTCAATGTTTCTCTCTCTCAAGGTCTCTCAAGGTCTCTCTCTCTCAAGGTCTCTCAAGGGCTCAAGGTCTCTCTCTCTCAAGGTCTCTCAAGGTCTCAAGGTCTCTCTCTCTAAAGGTCTCTCAAGGTCTCAAGGTCTCTCTCTCAAGGTCTCTCTCTCAAGGTCTCTCTCTCTCAAGGTCTCTCAAGTTCTCTCTCTCAAGGTCTCTCAAGGTCTCCCTCTCTCAAGGTCTCTCAAGGTCTCAAGGTCTCTCTCTATCAAGGTCTCTCAAGGTCTAAAGGTCTCTCAAGGTCTCTCTCTCTCAAGGTCTCTCAAGATCTGAAGGTCTCTCTCTCTCAAGGTCTCTCAAGGTCTCTCAAGGTCTCAAGGTCTCTCTCTCTCAAGGTCTCTCAAGGTCTCTCAAGGTCTCAAGGCTCTCTCTCTCAAGGTCTCAAGGTCTCTCTCAAGGTCTCTCAAGGTCTCAAGGTCTCTCTCTCAAGGTCTCTCAAGGTCTCTCAAGGTCTCTCTCTCTCAAGGTCTCTCAAGGTCTCTCTCTCTCAAGGTCTCTCAAAGTCTCAAGGTCTCTCTCTCTCAAGGTCTCAAGGTCTCTCAAGGTCTCTCAAGGTCTCTCTCTCCCAAGGTCTCTCAAGGTCTCAAGGTCTCTCTCTCTCAAGGTCTCTCAAGGTCTCTCTCTCTCAAGGTCTCTCAAGGTCTCTCAAGGTCTCTCAAGGTCTCTCTCTCTCAAGATCTCTCAAGGTCTCTCTCTCTCTCAAGGTCTCTCAAGGTCTCTCAAGGTCTCAAGGTCTCTCTCTCTCAAGGTCTCTCAAGGTCTCAAGGTCTCTCTCTCTCAAGGTCTCTCAAGGTCTCTCTCTCTCAAGGTCTCTCAAGGTCTCTCAAGGTCTCTCTCTCTCAAGGTCTCTCAAGGTCTCTCTCTCAAGGTCTCTCAAGTCTCTCAAGGTCTCAAGGTCTCTCTCTCAAGGTCTCAAGGTCTCTCAAGGTCTCTCAAGGTCTCAAGGTCTCTCTCTCTCAAGGTCTCAAGGTTTCTCTCTCAAGGTCTCTCAAGGTCTCAAGGTCTCTCTCTCTCAAGGTCTCTCAAGGTCTCTCAAGGTCTCAAGGTCTCTCTCAAGGTCTCTCAAGGTCTCAAGGTCACTCTCTCTCAAGGTCTCTCAAGGTCTCAAGGTCTCTCTCTCTCAAGGTCTCTGAAGGTCTCAAGGTCTCTCAAGGTCTCTCTCTCAAGGTCTCTCAAGGTCTCTCAAGGTCTCAAGGTCTCTCTCTCTCTCTCAAGGTCTCAAGGTCTCTCAAGGTCTCTCTCTCTCAAGGTCTCTCTCTCTCAAAGTCTCTCAAGGTCTCTCAAGGTCTCTCTCTCTCAAGGTCTCTCAAGGTCTCTCAAGGTCTCTTTTTCTAGGTCTCTCAAGGTCTCTCTCTCTCAAGGTCTCTCAAGATCTCTCTCTCTCAAGGTCTCTCAAGGTCTCTCTCTCTCAAGGTCTCAAGGTCTCTCAAGGTCTCTCAAGGTCTCAAGGTCTCTCTCTCTCAAGGTCTCTCAAGGTCTCAAGGTGTCTCTCTCTCAAGGTCTCAAGGTCTCTCAAGGTCTCAAAGACTCTCTCTCTGAAGGTCTCTCAAGGTCTCTCTCTCTCAAGGTCTCTCAAGGTCTCTGTCTCTCAAGGTCTCTCAAGGTCTCAAGGTCTCTCAAGGTATCAAGGTCTCTCTCTCAAGGTCTCTCAAGGTCTCAAGCACTCTCTCTCAAGGTCTCTCAAGGTCTCAAGGTCTCTCTCCTCTCTCTCTCAAGGTCTCAAGGTCTCTCTCAAGGTCTCTCAAGGTCTCTCAAGGTCTCAAGGTCTCTTCTCTCAAGGTCTCTCAAGGTCTCTCAAGGTCTCAAGGTCTCTCTCTCTCAAGGTCTCTCAAGGTCTCTCAAGGTCTCAAGGTCTCTCAAGGTCTCTCTCAAGGTCTCTCAAGGTCTCTCAAGGTCTCTCTCTCTCAAGGTCTCTCAAGGTCTCTCTCTCTCAAGGTCTCTCAAGGTCTCAAGGTCTCTCTCTCTCAAGGTCTCTCAAGGTCTCAAGGTCTCTCTCTCTCAAGGTCTGAAGGTCTCTCAAGGTCTCTCAAGGTCTCAAGGTCTCTCTCTCTCAAGGTCTCTCAAGGTCTCAAGGTCTCTCTCTCTCAAGGTCTCTCAAGGTCTCTCAAGGTCTCAAGGTCTCTCTCTCTCAAGGTCTGTCAAGGTCTCAAGGTTTCTCTCTCTCAAGGTCTCTCAAGGTCTCAAGGTCTCTCTCTCTCAAGGTCTCTCAAGGTCTCAAGGTCTCTCTCTCTCAAGGTCTCTCAAGGTCTCTTTCTCTCAAGGTCTCAAGGTCTCTCTCTCAAGGTCTCTCAAGGTCTCTCAAGGTCTCAAGGTCTCTCTCTCTCTCAAGGTCTCAAGGTCTCTCAAGGTCTCTCAAGGTCTCAAGGTCTCTCTCTCTCAAGGTCTCTCAAGGTCTCTCAAGGTCTCAAGGTCTCTCTCAAGGTCTCTCAAGGTCTTTCAAGGTCTCAAGGTCTCTCTCTCTCAAGGTCTCTCAAGGTCTCAAGGTCTCTCTCAAGGTCTCTCAAGGTCTCTCAAGGTCTCAAGGTCTCTCTCTCAAGGTCTCTCAAGGTCTCTCTCTCTCAAGGTCTCTCAAGGTCTCAAGGTCTCTCTCTCTCAAGGTCTCTCAAGGTCTCAAGGTCTCTCTCTCTCAAGGTCTCTAGGTCTCTCTCTCAAGGTCTCTCAAGGTCTCAAGGTCTCTCTCTCTCAAGGTCTCTCAAGGTCTCAAGGTCTCTCTCTCTCAAGGTCTCTCAAGGTCTCTCAAGGTCTCAAGGTCTCTCTCTCAAGGTCTGTCAAGGTCTCTCAAGGTCTCAAGGTCTCTCTCTCTCAAGGTCTCAAGGTCTCTCTCTCTCAAGGTCTCTCAAGGTCTCAAAGTCTCTCTCTCAAGGTCTCTCAAGGTCTCTCAAGGTCTCAAGGTCTCTCTCTCTCTCTCAAGGTCTCTCAAGGTCTCAAGGTCTCTCTCTCTCAAGGTCTCTCAAGGTCTCAACGTCTCTCTCTCTCAAGGTCTCTCAAGGTCTCAAGGTCTCTCTCTCAAGGTCTCTCAAGGTCTCTCAAGGTCTCAAGGTCTCTCTCTCTCAAGGTCTCTCAAGGTCTCAAGGTCTCTCAAGGTCTCTCAAGGTCTCAAGGTCTCTCTCTCTCAAGGTCTCTCAAGGTCTCAAGGTCTCTCTCTCTCAAGGTCTCTCAAGGTCTCAACGTCTCTCTCTCTCAAGGTCTCTCAAGGTCTCAAGGTCTCTCTCTCAAGGTCTCTCAAGGTCTCTCAAGGTCTCAAGGTCTCTCTCTCTCAAGGTCTCTCAAGGTCTCAAGGTCTCTCAAGGTCTCTCAAGGTCTCTCTCTCAAGGTCTCTCAAGGTCTCAAGGTCTCTCTCTCTCAAGGTCTCTCAAGGTCTCTCTCTCTCAAGGTCTCTCAAGGTCTCGAGGTCTCAAGGTCTCTCTCTCTCAAGGTCTCTCAAGGTCTCAAGGTCTCTCTCTTCAAGGTCTCTCAAGGTCTCAAGGTCTCTCTCTCTCAAGGTCTCTCAAGGTCTCAAGGTCTCTCTCTCTCAAGGTCTCTCAAGGTCTCTCTCTCTCAAGGTCTCTCAAGGTCTCAAGTTCTCTCTCTCTCAAGGTCTCTCAAGGTCTCTCTCTCTCAAGGTCTCTCAAGGTCTCAAGGTCTCTCTCTCTCAAGGTCTCTCAAGGTCTCAAGGTCTCTCAAGGTCTCAAGGTCTCTTCTCTCAAGGTCTCTCAAGGTCTCAAGGTCTCTCTCTCTCTCAAGGTCTCTCAAGGTCTCAAGGTCTCTCTCTCTGAAGGTCTCTCAAGGTCTCAAGGTCTCTCTCTCTCAAGGTCTCTCAAGGTCTCTCTCTCTCAAGGTCTCTCAAGGTCTCGAGGTCTCAAGGTCTCTCTCTCTCAAGGTCTCTCAAGGTCTCAAGGTCTCTCTCTCTCAAGGTCTCTCAAGGTCTCAAGGTCTCTCTCTCTCAAGGTCTCTCAAGGTCTCAAGGTCTCAAGGTCTCTCTCTCTCAAGGTCTCTCAAGGTCTCTCTCTCTCAAGGTCTCTCAAGGTCTCAAGTTCTCTCTCTCTCAAGGTCTCTCAAGGTCTCTCTCTCTCAAGGTCTCTCAAGGTCTCAAGGTCTCAAGGTCTCTCTCTCTCAAGGTCTCTCAAGGTCTCAAGGTCTCTCAAGGTCTCAAGGTCTCTCTCTCTCAAGGTCTCTCAAGGTCTCAAGGTCTCTCTCTCTCAAGGTTTCTCAAGGTCTCAAGGTCTCTCAACGACTCAAGGTCTCTCTCTCTCAAGGTCTCTCAAGGTCTCAAGGTCTCAAGGTCTCTCTCTCTCAAGGTCTCTCAAGGTCTCAAGGTCTCTCTCTCTCAAGGTCTCTCAAGGTCTCAAGGTCTCAAGGTCTCTCTCTCTCAAGGTCTCTCAAGGTCTCTCTCTCTCAAGGTCTCTCAAGGTCTCAAGGTCTCAAGGTCTCTCTCTCTCAAGATCTCAAGGTCTCTCTCTCTCTCTCAAGGTCTCTCAAGGTCTCTCTCTCTCTCAAGGTCTCTCTCTCAAGGTCTCAAGGTCTCTCAAGGTCTCAAGGTCTCTCTCTCTCAAGGTCTCTCAAGAGAGACACAGCAGGAGACCTTCATTTACAGCGGCAGCAGACATGGGCTGCAGCAGGATCCCTGTGAGGGTCGGTGCCAGCGGAGAAAGCACGTCAGCGGAACCCGGAAGTGGCCTTCGTGCCAAAAAAAAGAGCGACACTGACCCCTCTTTATAAAGGTTGCCCCGTGTGGTGATAGGGCTGAACAGTTTATCCTGCTACAATCGCATACATATTCCAGTAATGTTCCCAGGAAGAAAAACGTCACCAATATGCATTCATATTATAATTGACTTTTTCTTCTTCTTTTTGAAAAATTCCCATGCACAATGGCAGAGATGAATGCTAAAGGACTCTGAAAGCCTTTGAACAGTTCAGGTTGAAGTCATGTATTGACTTCAAACTAAGGGACTCTGAGGAGTATTACATCCACGTCCAGAAGTTAAATGGCAGTGGCGAGCCGGCCGTCTGACCCCCACCCCTTCCCTCGAAAAAAAGAAAAAAAAGAAGAGTTATTACGTCACATACATTAGCGGAATATCAAAACAGCGGTCCGGGGTGCAAAACGCATCAATGACAGCGACCCTCTACCACACAAAACAACACCATTCATATAAACACCTTTCATGACAGGGCACCCACAGCCAAGTAACAATTAAAAATGAATTAAGTCGGCACGGCGGCCCACATTGAGGATTACTTAGGCCTACCTCTGATGATCAAATCACTGAAACACAAGTCCATCCTCCTGTCCTTTTGGATGAAGCACTTGATGGCGGGGTCATGCAGCTGATCCTTTGCCACTCCAATTTATCATTGTAACTCAATCTTGAAAATGATTCGGTTAATCATTTCGTAACGATGTCATCACTATCACTGACGTGAGCCATCATGAACGCATTTATGCGAATCATAAATCTATCGATCATAAATCTATCGATTAGATTTATGATTCGAAAATAATAAAAGTAGGGCAGACATGTGGATATTATCCGGCTGAACAAAACGTGCATTTATCTAACAGGTTCGTTTTCCACAGACCTTATTTCGAGCTACTTTCCAAAACCCTATGGAGAAATCCCATTGTTTTTGTGTTGAGAGAACCAGCAGCTTACTTCCGGGTTTTAGGACGCGTCACTGCACCACTTGCATAAACTTCACAGCGGGCGGAACTTGTCATAAAGTCCGCGAAAATAAAGCCCACCCATTTAGAGGGAAGATATGATTGGTCAATTGTACTGTCAGTTGACATTACTCTCTCTTTCCGTTACTATAGCTGGCCCTCTGTGAATGTACAGAGGGAATGTACACAAGCTCTCCAGCTCACAGTCGCAGAGACGGCTAAAGGAGCTTCTTTCATTTAACCCTTCACATTCCAACAGAAACTGAACAGGCAGATTCGAAGGATTTATTTCTTTGGAAATGTTATTTTAAATACAATTAAATCAAGTTATTTTGGTAAAACTAATGAAAAATATTTTAAAAAAATATTTGAAAAAAAAATATTTGAAAAAATATGTTTTTTTTAATGTTTTCAAATATTATTTTTTAGAATATCTTAGGCCCTCAGAGAGGGCCTAGAGGGCCCTGACGGCTCGCCACTGTATAGTACCTACGGTATACGTATGTCTGTCAACATACTAAATACAGTGTTCAATTATTTTCAGGCAGAAGATCTGCTTTGAATAATAACATTTATCTTTACAAAAATAGTTTGTGTGACTGAAACTCAGATACAAAAAATATTCTTCCTGTGAGGTACCTTTTGCAGTCATAAGTTGCCGGATGTGATCTGCCTTGGCACAGATCTGACATATAAATCAACCGTTTTACACATCAGCTCCAGTATTTTGCATATCTTATCCTTTCTTTCAATCTGTCTTTTGAGGGCTGCTGATGTTGTGCTCCCTCACAGCAGAATACAGATATTCATGGCCCTTAGTTTCACACAGTCCTTGCATTTGTGTTTTTATATCGATCGACGATATTGTGAAGTAGATTTTGAGCAGCTTTCTTATGATATCTCAGTGCACAGGGGACAGTGAGAGAACCCCTACCCTTATCTTGCAAACTGACAGTGAAAAACACGACTTGTTGCACCAGGCCAGTAAGATGGCATCAATGAATGCCTTAAAGAACTCTTGCTCTCTCTAGACTTTAGTGTAAAGAAGACTGACTTGTGTGTTAGGTTACACACAAACTTGCTCTACTAGGGGAAAGTCCAAAACATTCAATGTAGTGGGGGGGGGGGAATCCTACAAAAAACAGGCATGCGGGACAAGCACATGTTGGTAGCAGGAGGAAATACCAGGGTGTAAAAGATTGTGTAACAGACAATGCATGTTATAGCTATTCATTTAGTAATTTCTATGTTAAAAATAGCCTCAGAAGTTTAATCAAGCTCCTCATAAACATACCATGCAGGGTTTCTGACACTTATCTGGCACTCAAGTGCATATTTAAGCCCAAAATAGTTATTTTGTAGTGGGTTTGATTTTTGTTTTTGTATTTAACCTTAGCCCAGTAGTGTTTGATTATCCTATACCATGCAGGTAGTCTATTGAAAGTTGCGAGAAAGTAGCTCTTAAAGCAAGAACTTGCCTCAAATTCAATACAAAACCCATATCTCTTAATGTATGTAAAGCCCTTTAGCAGAATGAAAATCCACTTTCCTGCTCACTGCACAGATTATAAGATATCTCAACATACCTGCTTTTTAGTTTGTTTGCGCAGGTATGACAGTTATCAGGTACCATCTTTTTTCCTGTTTGGAGCGCTGGGTGTAACGGCTGAAACACGATCTCTTTGTATTTCCCTAGTTGTATTTACATGTGGAGCAACGAACCGGTATCACATTTTCCTTTCTTTCTGCTTTTTCCAAACTGCAATGCGCAATGGAAACTGGAGGTTGAACAATTAAAATAAATTGTGTGCGATGGTAAAACGTCTGCAGAATAGTTCAGACTAGAAAAAAAAGAAGATTGGTGGACATATTGTAAGGCAGAACATCCAATAGTTGTTGAGAAATTCAATATGACCAACATACTGTCATTGACTTCCCATAAAGCATTGTAATTTTCAACATTTAAAAAAAATCCCATGAGCCTGCATATCAGCAATAAAGGATTATATAACACATTTCTTTTATTTCCTTTTAATTATTGTATAAGATTTTTCAGTGTAATGATAGCAGAGTTAAATGTGTTTAGAAGCTTCAATGCTTTATCTTCACCACTAGTGGGCGGCATTGTGCTGAGTGAAGACCAGCTGGTGTCCAAACACACTTTACATTGATGATGCATTTTTACCCTATACTGTAGCAGATGCTGTCATGGCAACGTATGTGCACAGCCACAGAGCAGGCTGAAAACCCCATGTTATTAACCTATTAAAACAATCAATGTTAAAGGTCATACTGCCAAATAATGTCGAACCACGTTAATGTCAGTGTTCGTTTTATATGTGATATGTTCTATTTCTGGTCTCAAACTTTGAATCATTACCCTGAAAGCCACCGCCCGCCGAGCTCTTAAAGAGATTGATTACTTTGCTTTGCAGCGTATTGACAGCATTGATCGTTCTCATCCAATGAGGCTTTAAAGAGGGGGGCTCTGTTGGAAAAATGACCGACACGTCCAGGTCTCTGAGGTGTTATCGATCCCTCTCACTTCCTGCAAATGTCACTCGTCTCTATTTATCTGTTGCATATTATTGATTGTCTTGTGTGTCTTCATTTTCCTCAGTTCCTATAGAGAAACTCCCTTTGCTTGTGTCTTTCTAGTTAAAAACATGTAGTTGAAAGCAAATTTGTTTTGGTGTGAACTTCCTCCCTAAAATATAACTTTTTATTCTCAGCATGTTTTTCATTATACCTGCAAATCTGCGTCTTACCTGCACCGACCACCTTACATTGGCTTGTGTGTGTGTGTGTGTGTGTGTGTGTGTGTGTTTGTGTGTGTGTGTGTGTGTGTGTGCGTGTTAAATATTAACCCAGGTAGCGAGGTTTGTGTCTTCTCGTGCTCTGTAGAGACAACAGGAGAATGCAGTTTGTTTTTCTCTGGCGCCATCCATATCTAGCCGTCCAACCGGTGCTTCCAGAGTAAACATTTACCTTCTAGTTTCCCACACCCTGTACGTACCTGCTGCCTGATTCAAGTACAACTCACTCAATAGGGAGAAATGAAAACATTACATAATAATAATAATTATTAACTTAATAATAAGACTTTTGTTCACATAAGTGAAAGGATTGTATTTATAGCTTTAAAACGAGTTGAAGGATATTTTTTATTAGCATATACGCACATGTTGAGTGTTGTTCTTGGTTTCCTGCTTGGTGACATTTGTATCTACTTTTATAAATACAATGAGGCTCTTGTTACCACAGTGTGTGTGTGTGTGTGTGTGTGTGTGTGTGTGTGTGTGTGTGTGTGTGTGTGTGTGTGTGTGTCATGCATGCTGTAATATTCAGTGTAGCCCTAAAGCAAACCCACTGCAGAGATTGTGTCGCATGATGTTGGGGAGCTACAGTTTCTTGGAGTGGGGGATTCTGCTTTCTCTCCCTGTCGCAGTGTCAGTCAAGGTAAATGTATCCCCCCCACCTCTCCTCTTCCTCCCCCTTCCTCTTCCTCTCTCTTCCTCGCTGTCCATAAGCATCTCTCTTTTCGTCTTTTTTGTACCTGTCTTTTTCTTTTTTACTCCCTTCTTTCTGTCTGTTTTGTTTTCCATAACCCAATCTGAAAGGCTTATCTTTCAGGTTTATTATTGGAGCTATACCCTTCTCTAATTCTCTCCATTGCTTCCTATTTTTTTTCTTCTCTTCTCACTGCAATCCAGCACCAGGCAGAGTCTCTCCACTGCGCTGTGTTTTTCCTGTCTCCAACCCCCCCTTTTCTCCTCTAAACTCGCACATCATTTGGAGAACCCGCCTGCAAAAACAAACACAGGTCTTTCTTAACACAATGTATCTTCAGGTTACACACTCTGCAGCTTTCCTCCAATACAGGAAAAACCTGTAAGCTCGTTCTCTCGTATAGTTTGTTCTCACATCTCAGCATGTTGCTTCCTCTAACCCCCACCCTCCTTCTCCAGCTTACTCCTGTGTGTCATCCTCTGCCTTCCTCTCTCTATGCTCTCTGGTTTCTCAAAGAGGGTATCAGTGCTCTCACCTCCTTCGGGGGATACGGTAGCGCTCGTGAGCATTATTGATAGTCGGTGCGGATAGTGTCACACTCTCTATGTCACTGATAACCGCGCTGTGCCCCGGCAACCAGAGGACAAAAAAGCCACAGCTGAAAGCACGCCTCCTGGATCTGATCAGGTGGCATCTCTCTAACAGGCAGTCCTGTTGCATTAGCACTTCTAATAACACTGAGATTACACTGTGTTTGGATATTCTCTTTAGGCTTAGGGAAGTGAGATACTTGCTCAAGGGCACTCAAGTAGAACAGGTGCTCATTACTGTAACTTGAAAGGTGTTTGTGAACACTAACCCTGCCCCAGCTGAAGGGTTATGTAATGTGCAGACTGCATGACTGATCGATCATCAGTGACATAACATGTGGTGTCAATCGATTAACAAATGTGTTTGGGTTAATCAAATCAGTGATGAATCATGATCAATCACAACTTTGAAGTACGTGTGGTGATGTAATAAAGAAATGCAGAATGAACTGGTATTATAACATGATTTCTGACATGACGTCCGGTCATTTTCCGACACAAAACATCGACGAAGCTGCTGTCACAGGGAGCCGCTCGTGTGTTAGTGCTTTTGGGGCTTCTTTCATACTGCGAGCATTATCTGTTCTACATTGGTGAGTTTATCTGCAGCAATCAATGGTTCCAATCCTTGCTGGAAGATGGGGAGAAGTTGTGATTAATTTATGTTTTCCAGATTATTTGCAAGCTTGAGCGTTGAGTATTTACATCACACCATTACCATTAATGAACGCTGATCCAACTACCAAGTGCTGTGTGCCATCAGTCTTCTTATTTAACAATCTGCAGGAAAGCAAATCATTGTTTTTTATGAAATAATGGCTTACTTTTAAACTAGGCTATCATGTTACCAATAACCCAAATGTTACGTAGCATTTAGCTCAAAGCCTCGCTGCTCCAAACACAGAGATGTAAGCGTGACTGTATTACCTAAAGTCCTTTTTTTTGGTATAGATATCAATTAATTCAGCATCAAAGTAATGGATTGTGTTTGGGTAAGATGTTGACCCACCATCTAGCCCCCATGATCAGCAGCTCTATGGTTTGAGAGGAGAGATAATGAGCGGGAGATGGAAGTCTGAGCAGAGTAATGAAAGCAAGAAGCTTACTTATAATTCAGCAGCATCATTATATCAGCTGCTTCTGTTCGTGTTGCTGTTAGTCATCACTTTGATGTTTTGCACACTGCTCCAAAAAAGTTAGAAGTAGGGCTGCTGCAGCTTCTTACATCCTCCCATTTTTCACACTGCTTCTTTAAATGCAGGAGAGGATTTTGCCATACACATCAACAGTCTCTAAAGACGTACTGCATGCATGTGTAAATGTATTCAGCTGTATGAATGTGGAGCCAATCAATTCTGAGGAAGCCAAACCGTCCCTGTTTCAATAGAACTGCAATTTCCACGCTGCTTTAGAACGAGTTTTATTTTTAGCAAAATAAGCTTTTTTCTTCCCCATCATTCAAAGAGGAAACGTGCTTTGAGCTTCACATGTAACAGCTCCTGCCTGTTGCTGTGTGTGTGTGTTAAAGTGTGTGTGTGTGCACACTGTGGATGGGGGAAGTGAATCTTCTTTCCCTGTAATATCTGTATCACATCCTATCAGGTAATGCCTTTTCATGCATCACATGGCTTTTGTCGCCCGGATGACTGTGTTTCTTGAACGTAATCATGAAAGCATGTGCGTTCAGAGCCAACGGAGGATTTTCCTTAAACCACATTCTGCTTTAAACGGCTTAAACAGTCGAGCATGAGGCTGCATTTGACAGCGACATTAAACCCTCTTCCTTCAGATTTGATCTGATCTAATCTGATGCCGTCTCATCTGATCTCATCGCTTATCTCGTACAATATTCCCGTCATTTGACTTAATAAAGACACTGAAAAGGCCACGGTGCACAAAAGGCACCCTGAACGTCTTATCGTCATGTGATCATATTAGACATTTTGAGGTTAAAGATGATGTGGTTCAATAAACATGTGAAATCCCATTTTTATATTCATGGGCTCCAAAACAAGGGAGGTTTAAAACAATGAGTCTTTCTAACTGCAGGATTCTCTTTTGTTTTAGTATTGACACGTGAAGATCAAAGTGTAGCAAAGGCTAATGGCAGCTAAAAGAGAAAGGATCTCAACCCTAGCTGCTGAAGAAACATTTCTTTTCATCTTTATAACCATCAACATATCCAGACATGAATCAAGACAGGCTTTACTTTTCTTTGATTACAAAATATTAACAGTGTGTGTGTGCAAGCAGGGCTATGTACCATTACCCTTTTAGCTCCATAAACATATCAGGATAACCTTTGACCTCTTCAGGGACTATGGCATATAAGAAACAACCCATTGAAATTGTAAATTCAACCATTTGGTGGAAACATTTTGAGTTGTGAAAAATGAATAATACTTTATTATTCCTCTCGATTGAAGTGTGTCAGGCCCCTCAAAAAACAGCCCAGGGTGCATTGCGGTTTTCAGAACAAGACCTTTTAAAGTGGGCTTCCTTCCAGGAAGTTAGTGGCCAATAAAGCGCTGTTGGCATGTGGCCTTTTACGGTGAATTAATCACACTTTTTTGACTGATTTGACTCCCAGAAGGCTCACTGAACAGATTGATGTACTGTACATTTTTTTATTATATTGCGTAGCGATTTATTTATATTGCAAAGACTTTGCTCGTTTTGTTGAATTAAACTCAGAATCAAGACATATTTGTATTTGTGTCTCTAAATCTAACCATTTTATCAGTATTGTTTTATACAAACAATCGTTACTGTAATTATTCTCATTATGTTGAGTTAAATGGCAGATATATATATATATATATATATATATATATATATATATGAGTGTAAGGGGGTAAGGGTCCATTGCTATAACTGTACAACAAATAAATGGAAATTATTTAAAAGGTGTTGTTTCTTTTACGCAATATTGTTCCATTTGTGTTATTGACATTTATCTTTTGAAATATGCTAGTTATTGTGAATACTGTTATATTGCAAAACTCCTAAAGACGTTTTATTGCATTTGAAAAGATTGATCAACCAAAACAATCATTACACAAATATATAAGTATTATATTTGATAAGTACACACTCATACTTCTGGCTGGAACAAGCTGTGTGTCAAGGGGAAACATGCAACAACCATTCGTTCACCCTGTGCATAGTTGACTGCTCCAAATCCCTAAATTCCAGGAGTGTAATGAAGAAGCCATGTTCTCTAATGTCATCTCCCAGCCTGTCTGAACTGGAGCAGCACCCAGAGGGGACCCGATTGAAACCAGCTCCTGAGGGGACCCTCGTAGCAAAACTAACATCCCCTGAAGGGTCCGGGTCAAATGGATATTCTTATAGCAAATTAAATCACTTTGAAAGCTCTACATCTAACACAAGTAATACAGCTGCAAAGATGAAAGGCATGTTTGATAAGTAAGGGATGATGGGTAGGGTGTGGGTTTTTTTCATTAATGGCCGCCTCATTGTATATTATCACGCTTATTACACGGTCAGTTAAATAAACTAACGACTTAACTCACAATATTAATTGAAAATGCCATACTGTATTCCCGTTAGTGTTTACTTCCTTTCTGTCTCCTTCTGTTGATTTATCTGACGTCCATTGTTCTTTCTTTAACCTCTTTACATCTACTCCCTCTCCTTAGCAACGGTCATTATTTCTGCTTTGCAGCGGTGTGTTATCGCGTATTAACAACCTCTGAAATGTCCAAATTGATCAGAATCGAGTATTCAACCAAGCCGTGTAATACATTTTTTTTATATCAGTTTGGGTGGAGTTAAAATGGAGAAAGAGAAGATATTATTGGTTGTTTCCAGGTGATCATGCTCAATTTTCAAAACTCTTCCAAGAAGTTAATCTTTTTTTGCCAAATTTTGCAATTCATGGTCAATGGTTCGCTTGGCAATCTTGTGCGTTTCTCAAATAATGGTCACCGTGTATCCCTGTCAGGGTTCTGATTGCAAATAATGGACAAAATTGACAAACAAAATGTATAGAGTTCAAAGCAATATGCAGCAAATTTTATTTAGTGCAGAAAACACAGTACAGGTAGTGTTCTTGTGCATTCTCACCTTTTTAGCCACCTTTTTCTGAAAGTCATCAAACAACACATCATAGATTGAAATGTCAAAATACACAGAGGGAATTTATAGCCTAAAACATACAAATATGGTTTTCACATGCCATCACATCAGAAACACAACAAAACAAGTCGGAGGAGGAGTTCACAACAACGTAAGTACCGACATGAAATCTAGAAACATAATTATTTTTAAATAACCAGCAATAAATAAAGCATAAATTGAAGTCATGAGGCAATAAGGAGACTGGTGGGTTGTGGGATGGGGCCCTGTAGAGCTTCCTGATTGGCAGATGCCTCCCTGAAAGGACGGTGGTCAGTGATTGGCCACGCTGTGAAGGGTAAGCCCACACCCCAACGCCACGTTGTGAACGTACAATCATCTCAAACACAAACTAAAACCCTACTTTTACATGCTTTAATTTTCTGGCATGGTTATTTCAGCCGGATGCGCTGGATTTATTATTCTAAGTTGCTCGACTGTTGCTTTTGCGGCACTACAGAAAACGTAACAGAAGGGATGTACAAGAAAAGATTATCTAAATATACATGTTTTTGTTCTCTAAAGTATGGCTTTGATGTCTCTTCTAGGCTGTAAAGCTGCGCCCAAATATCCGCTGTTGGCAAACCGCACCAATTACTTTTCACTATCAAGTATATTCTTGTCAAGCAGAATAAGAAATGGATGTAGATAAACATATACGAGCAGAGGAGGATATTTAGTCAGCAAGCATGGATTTGGGGAGACACTGTACAGATACTGAAGTGTATAAATGGTATGTACAAAAGCCCAGGCCGATGTTTGCCAAGCTCTTGTCTGCCGTGACGTCAAGAGGTTTTTAAGGAGGATGTGGGGACTTCACTTAAGCCATCTCGGACAAACTTAACGCGTCTTTGTTCCATTCATGATCTCTGTAAAGACACAAGCTTTTTATTCTACCCATCCTCCACTCTCATTCACGCCGACCATGCTGCGCTCGCCGAAACCCCTCATTTGGTTGCCTTCGGGGGGGATAGGGAAATGAGGTCAGGCTAACAAAGCCAAGGGAAAACACGGCATTGACAAAGAAATAGAACGAAAGAAAGGGAGGTGTCGTCATAAGCTATAATGTGGTGCAGTATAGGGGGATGCTCAATGTCTAAAATCAGCTTAAACTCGTCAGATATTGGAGAAAACATAAATTAGGATGACGCCTTGACAAATCTAACCTGAAACATCTTGCACATCTCGAACAACATGCTGTAGCAGCATCTGTCATGTGATAACAATCATGTTAGCAAAGTGCATCCACACTAATGGCTTATTAACAGTGAACCAGCTGCTAAAGAGAAAGGGTTTTCTATTGGTAAAGGTATTAGCAAAGAAATACGTGATATCCCTGCTTGATAGTAGTCAAAAGAGATGACTTACAACTGTATATTTTAGATTTGACTACATGCAGACTCGTGACAGACCATAGTTGATGGCTTTATCAGCTTTTCCATTTGATGCTGAGTTTGAATTAAACTCTTTCTCTCCCCTAAGGTGACATTGAAAGCTAAGGCGTTGAATAAAAGACAAACATGTCGGGAACATGTGTGCAGACTTCGACCTTTAATAGCAGGGTCACCTTTATCCAGCGCCCCAATGATCTCCCCGCCTCAAATCCACCAGGCTTATCACAAGTCACATTTCACATTGAAATGACCAGCCCTGCGTTACTTTCTTGGGTTGTGCCTGTTGCCAAGCAACATTCGGCTTCTTTAGTTTCTGACAGGTAGCTATTTCCAGCCTGCAGACAGAGACTCTGTTTTCAATTACGTGGATCTGGCTCAGGTTCCTACGATGACAATCCAGAATCTGATATGCAGTACTTATATATTCAGAGGTGTTACACGTTGCTTTTGTTGAATGTGGATATGTTTTCACTGAAGTCATAGCATTGCTGACTTATATTTGTTTTCCCATTTTAAAGCGCCTGAAAACTTAAAAATAAGGTCTTTTTTATTTTGAAGGGATCCTGAATTGTGATATTTTGTCTCACAGTTATTGCTTTTTGAAATTGTTCTTAGCATTTGTTTGATTGACGCGGATTGATTAAATGCTTGAATACATTTCCCTTGTGTCCGTTGAGACTTCCAATATCTCAATGTGAATTAAACAAAACCTGCAATCTTTTGTGTCTAGTATGTTTTCAGGGGTTTTTAAATAACAAATGAATGTTATATACGCCTGTCTGCAAACAGCGCACTAACCCTGCCCGAGAGTGTTGTGTTGGTGATGTCGAACAGCTGGACAGAAAGCATGCAGGTGCAGCACATAAAGGAGGTTGAATCTCAGCGGTGTCCACTAAGCTTATCTGAGCTGTTTTCTTACTTGTTAATCCGATCAGCCTCCAGCACAAATGTATCTGCGCTGGACAGGCCCACACAGAAACATTATTCAAACGTTTATATACAAGCGTCGCTGTTACTCAAGGGGTATATATTTAAAATGCCTGCCAATGTCAAAGCCAACCAAATCCATAATATATCAGGTAATTATTTAGTAAGCGTGTCCAATCCGGTTAGGGGAGAAAAAGAGGTTTGATATGAAACTCAGCCGATGTCATCGTCATATCTCCTCTACACTGAGGGAAGCTTCCTGTCCTCGAAACGGAAAAGAGGTTACATTCCAATAATAATTCTAGTAATTAGTGAGATTATTATTAAAGCGACGTGGAGTATGTCTGGCTTTTTAGAAGCAGTTCAGTGTGCTACATACATCGAGTGGGAGAGGGGAGGGGATGAAGCAGGAGTGTGTGTGTGTTTGTGTGTGTGTGTTGTATTGATAATTCAGTGTGCTTCACGTTTGCTGCTGCAGTCCCATTCTTTCTTTCCTTCTCGGCCCGACAGCTGCAGTGTCTCTCTGTCTTCCTGTCTGAACTAAAGGTGACGGGGCTCAGGTTCGCCTCTGGCATCTGTTGCGAATCATTATCAAGTGTTTATTTAAGGGTGCGGAGGCTTTTAGTTACACACTTGGGGCGCTTGGTAACCCAACACCGAGCTCTCAGGCATAGACGGACACCGTTTAAATGTTTTACCTGTGACTTACGGTGCAGGAGTAATATGATGCCCCTTGTAAAGACAGTCTGTATGTGTGGCCTCTGCACTAGTTTCTAACCTGACGGAGGTTTAAACTATTCTAGGTGGGTCAAAAGCTATTCTTGGTTGTGTAAAGATTGTAAAAAAGCTACCAAGGCCACAAGTTCAGGCATGATAACAATGCACACTATTCAGGAGCTACTTGTTTTGTGTTGGGTCACTTCTGTGTTATGTTTACGGCCTCTCCAAAACATTTTTTAGAGGGGGCGGACAAAATCGCTTATCCTGAGTTTGCTCAGTCAATAATTCAGTGAAATTTGAGCAAAATCTGTAAGCTGAGGAGGATATTAGATACGGTTTAGTGCCACGACATCAGGAATGACCTTTCATTCATCCAAATTTGTTTTTCAGTCTTTACTTTTTCAACGAGTCAGCTGAAAACTAAAGAAAGTTGCTAGTTTTAACTAGCTAGCTACAGCTAAATATACAGTATACGTACCAGTAACAACGTGTCCTTTTTAGTCGCCAAAATGGAGGGCGAAAAATTGTCTGGCGGAGGGAAAAGGCATTGTCAATGTGGGAGTAACAACATTGTCTTATAGTTCCAGATTTCTCCGGCTGCGCCAAACCCCATTGTTAGTTTAATCAAATGAAAACAGCAGGAATAATTGATGCCTACTTCTTGTCTTTAGACTATCGGAGTCAGTGTGTCCCCACCACTGCAGCTCTTCAGATCTAATAGCACATTCTTCATTAAGGCTGCTGCTTTTTAAAATGGCCAGATATGAACATTTGAATGGATTTCCACCCGGTTGCTATGGGATATCAAACAGCCTCACTGAGGGGCCGTTAGAAGATGCAGACGCTGTAGACGCGTAAACACTCGATGATCTCTAACGTGTCGATCATTGGGCGTAACGCGGCAGAGCGGCATTAACGACTTGTGTGAGCGCGCCACGTGTCTACTTTCCCTCACATATTGATCTCGCCTTCAGCAAATTGCCTCCGACTGTGCGAGTTAGCAGCCAGTTTCCATGACCACCACCTCCGTCACCTGTGAGATCAGAGCGGCAGAGGCAATCCAATATCTGGCCTCAACGGGAGGCGATGCAGAGGTGACACACACCTGAGACCAGTGTTATTTTCATCCTCGCAGAGAGAGACGGAGAGTGAAAGAAAGCATGTGACGGCGGAAAGGAAAGAAACTAGAGAGTGTGCTTTTTTCTTTTTTGTGTTTGTGCGTTCCTGTTTCATCGACGTTGAAGGATGTGTGCTTGTTCTGTCAGTCAGCAGAGAAACCGTTTTAAGTACAGCTATTGTCTGCTTGTGTGCTGGGCTTTGTGTTGCAGGTATAGCGAGGACGGGGGATAAGGGTATCGTGTTCGGGAGCATCAGGGGACAAGGGTGATGTGAAGGGACATTTGTAAAGGTTAATTTGGTGAGGGGAGGTTACAGTATTTCGTCATGCTAGATTATAAATTCCAAATCTCCACCTTTTTTCTCCTCGTCTTTCTTCCCCCTTCCAACTCCCTCATCCTTTATCAGTCGATCTCTCATGCAAAAAGGCGTTTCTTGACACTTTGCATAATGTGACAATAGATCCTGAACAATTTAAACCCTCGCTCCGTCACCCCCAAAAACCTCTCAATCGTTTACTGTATTTCTGTACAACTGCAGATTTTTTTTTTGTCTTTTTCTTTTTTTCTCATTTCATCTTCCGTCACTCTACTTCTTTTTCTTCTGGAAACGTCTGAACTGGTTCTGGATGGCGAGCGCTGCCTTCTCCGTCTCTGGCGCCTCCAGGTCGATGTCAACCTCCTCTTCCTCCTGTTCCTGAGGCTTCGCTGCTGTTGCCTTCTCTGCAGGGTGGAGGGGGAAAAGGGTGGAGGTTAATACACAGCGGAGACGACAGGAAGTATCAGTGAGCCGATCAATGTGTCAATAATTCACTTGATTAGCAGAGTTCAGTCAATTTCCTTCTTCACCGAATTTAGAATACCTCTTGGTAGTGGAGTTAAGGGAGGGGTCCCTGACTTCTCTACACAACTGGTGGTGTAACAGTCAACAACATGAAAATGCTAATTATTCGCCTGCGGATATTTTGCATCACATCTATTCACAACAGCAGAGATACGAATTTGCAATTGCAATTCAAACACTTCAATAGATAGAAGACTTAACAGACTCGAACAGACAGAGGACCAATTACTGTCTTTTTGAGCTAAATTGTTGTGTAGCCTAAGCTACCGTAAGCTGTTTGAGTGAATGTGAGTTCCCTTTGGCAGTAGTATATATTTGTCTAGGTCTTTTGCACTCACATTTTTGCACTCGCATTTGCACTATGTACATCATCTTATTTTATATATATCCTGCTGAAGTAAACGGTTATTTTGTGTTTTTTTTGTAATTATTATTGAGTGTTCTTGAATTTTAATGTGTTATTTTATACCTCGGGACTGTGGGAAACAGTATTTCGATCTTTCTGTGTGTACCAACATATTTTGAGATTGACAATAAAGTTGACTTGACTTGACTTTTATTGTGAAAGAACAGAAGGAGCAGTATGTGGAGCCTTGGAGGTTTTAAAGAAATGTGCCATCTTGGTAAGGCCCATGGAGCATCTGCATTGTTTTGTTTTAATTAGTTATCTACACTACTGGGTACATGTTGATGTGTTAGTTTTAAATTAGACCCTGAATAAAGGTCCTGTTGTAACACATGAGGTAATATGGGACCACTCAAGCATTTCCAAAACATCCCCCTTTTTTTTTTGAGAAGTAAAGATGACAACAAAGACGCTACAGCCTATAAATACACCTGAGTGACAGAAACAAGTAAGTGTTTGATGGTGCTTTAAAAATCACACTGCGTCTCGGCCTAATCCGCAGTGACTTCTGCAGAGAGTTGTGCGGATGATCAAACAGCACATACTGAAGAAGAGGCCAGTCATGCACACAGAGCCTTAAAAATCTGGTGTTTGTTAAACGCGGAGGAACATGTGTGGATGTTCTGAAACCCTAGATGTCATTATTGTTTTGCAGTTATTAGGAACGAGCTGTTCCTCATAAAGAAATGTTAAGTCAGTAGCCAACGGTTATCAACTGAGTCAGCAATGTTCATGTTCGCTGTGCTCATAATCAGCAGGTCTCCTAAGAATAATTCAGCCTGATGGCATGATACAGAATGATTTTTTTAAAGGAACTAATCCGTTGTTTATAAACACGGGTAACAGTTCGTTATCTCATCTGAGTTCACACAACAGCATGTCGAGTTACAACGTTAATCTGTAGATTTCTAACACCGTCGAGTAGGGAATGCTGTAGTTTTGGTGCAGAAATGAACTAAGAAAAGGCTGAGCTGCCGATATTTATATCTGTGTGATAGGTTGTATTTAAAAAAACTGAAGCAGAGGATCTAAGAAGCCATGACGGATTATAAAACAACAAGGAATTAGTAATGTAGGCCGGTCCCAAACCATTAAAGCCGTGTAAACAATTAAAAGGACTTTAACAATCAATCGTAAAAAACACTGGGGGTTAGCTTAAACCGGACCGATATGCTCTATCTTTCTTGTTCTAAGTCTGGCAGCAGATTAGATCCGCCATAGTTTTGCAATATTTGTTAAATGAAATAAAATGATTTGGTCTGGGATACTTTGTGCAGATGTGCATTGGTTTAAACCATTACTATTACACAATGAACATACAAAAAACTGCATTTATATGTGTCTCAAAAACCCTTAAAGGAATCTGCATTTATATGTTATAATGTATTCATATTATAGATGCAAGGCACAGCAGGTGAACCAAGTCTTAGGGCTGGAATAAAGGAAACTTAATGAACAATAGATTTTATTTTAGTCACATTCACACAGACAGGTGGGAGGAAAAGATTAAGCTTAGTTTGGGTTAGAGAGAAAAGGAAAGAGTCCCAGAGGAATCTATGTGGAGAGGGAAATAGAAACCGTGTATTCACATGACCATCGCCCTCATCCCATTGACTGCTGGTGCATTGATAGATGGTAAATTCTGCAGTGCTGGAATTGGTTATTGATGAGCAACGTTGCACAAAAACTTTTCCTGGCTGACACACTGGTGATTCCTGCCAACAAGACTGCCGTGTGCTGGTTGCTTAGCTCATGGAAAATCAGTGCTCTGACCTCCATAAAACTCAATGTCAACTTACTTGTGTTCAAAGAGGGAGAGTGGGGCAGAGGAAAAAACAAGATAAACAAAAGAGAAAAGAAGAGACGTTGCTCTTCCTCTTAGACACTCCGGCCAGTTTGCGATTTTTCTTGTCGAGTGTCAAAAAAGGTAAATACAACTTTCACTTACGTAATGTGAACCTGAAGACACAGAACATCAATGAAAACTTCCCTGGGAAAGTCATTACTGCCGTGTCTCTGCTCTTAAGGATTACATCTGTTAAAGGGTTGTCTGAAAAGTTGCCAAATCTTCCAAACTAATTTGCTGAATTGGCTGCAGTGACATTGATCACATTGTCTTAAGAAATAGAAAATAAAAGGATTTCATGTCAATTTCTTACATCTATCCAAAAAAAAAAGCTTATTTCTTACACTAGAGTTGTATATAATTTAAATCATAACGTATGAATGATGCATAAATCTTGTAGCAAAAGTCCAGTAGTTTAGATTAAAGCAAGTTACAGTAGACATTATCAACAAAACTGAGACATACCTTTGTTGTCGGCTGCAGTCGTCTGGCTGCATTTAGCAGAGTTAGTGGATGCCAGCTGTAGAGAAGAAGAAAACAACACTTTTAGAAATGCGTACTCTAACTTCCATCCTTATACTGTCACATTACTGCATTGACTCTTGTTCCAGACTAGATTAATTGTTTAGTTCCTACAATAAACACCTACAAACACACTTACTGTTTTGTGATGCAACAAATGCATTTCTACTGCCCAATGAAGCATCTTCCTGATTGCCAAGTGTTTCCAATCATAATTAAATAGTCCAAGTGTCATACTTTTATTAATACAAAAATTCCAGCTCCCATAAACGCTGTGGGTAAATCTGTACTCGGGTCTGTTACTGCCAAGCAGCACGGCCCGATAGTCTCATATTTTGCTGAGAAACGCTTCCTGGCACCAGGCCGGTGAGAAGCAGAAGACTGTGTGGTGTCTTCTTGGAAGCCTGAGAATGACTGTGATGGAGTCAGGATGACACATTCACTCTGCGGAGCTGAATGAGTGTCTCCTGCATCTTGCCATATGCTTAATACATTTGCCAAGTTTTTTTAGGTGATATGATGTTGTGTGTACAGCTTGTTCTGATTCCCCTGTGGGGGGAAAACACAGCAAAACCGTGCGGAATACTCAAAATACAATATTTCTTTGATCGATTCTCTTGTAACTAAAGTAAACCGCAAATTAATAGCAGGTGCACATTTTTGTGAAACTGTGGCATATGCTCGGTCATTGTTATAACTTTTTACCAAAAAATCATAAAAACATAACATAAAATTAACCAAAACATTTTCTCTCTCAGTTTTTGTCAATGGCATGGTAGAGTATGGTGGCTTTTAGTATAATACTTGTTATATGTTTTGAATGTTAATACATTATGATATTGGTTAAAATCCTAGTTGATCATTATGTATTTAGTTTAACGCGTGTCATTGTCTTACAAGTCATTTGTCCCAGGAATCATTTTATAATTGTGATTGTAGTGGGGTTTTTGATAGTTAACTGGGACAGGCTCTGTATTGCCATGTGTGTTGCTTCTGTCATTAGGTGGAATAAGGTTTGAATTCCTGAAAAAGATGATAAAGATGTGAACCCAATGTGTCGCTCTCCTGTAAGCCGTCCTTTTATTGTTAACTCAAACACTTTGTCTTCTACACTTCACTCCTTTCCCTTGTTAAAAATGTTATTTTTACTCAGACCTCCATAGCTGTCATACTTCAAACATTTCCCTTTCTCTTGCGTCTCTTTTTTAATTTTCTTTTACTTTTCCTTCTGTCCTTCAAGCTCCACTTGCCGTTGTGCCACCACCACACTGTTGGTGTTACTCTTGTGGACGTGTGAGTCAGTGATACAGGGGAGAGAGAGAGTGAAGACAGAGAGGGACATGGACAGAGAGATTTGGGCAGATTATGTAATGTGGTGTCGAAGTGTGTGTCTGAATGCATATTCATGTGTGTGTGCGTCTGCCTCTGCTTAACACTGCCCTTATTGCGCTTTATGATCCATGCAGCAAATGGCCCGTGCATAATATAATCTCCACCAGAGCATGGTTGAGTTGGTGGAGAGGGGCTTGTCACTCAGGCCTTGCCAATAACTCAGTGTGTGAGTGTGTGTGTGTGTGTGTGTGTGTGTGTGTGTTTGTTACCCATGTCTACAAGCACGCATGAGTGTGCTGATGTGCTGATTTGTGTGGGAGTGTTTTCTGTGCTCCTGCAGTGTGTGAGCACAATGTGTGTGTGTGCACACATGCAAAAGGAACCCATCGGGTCAACAGTCAATCCGGGGTCCCGTGTGCAGAGCCAGACAGGGAACAAAACTAATGTTCAGTGACTGCGAGTGTGTACAGTATGTGTCTGGTAGGAGGAAGAGAGAGAGGGTGAGGCTGGGGAGGGAGGGAGGAAGAGTTTGGAGAGAGGAAATTCAAATGACAGCCAAGGAGCAAGAGGTAGAGACGGAACAAGTCGGAAAGAAAACAATGTCTGAGCAATTTTTCCTATCAAAGCCGCAATATTAGGACGGGTGTCAAATGTAATTTTGAGTGCCCTAACAAACTGTAGGAGGTGAAAGTTTAGTGTTGAATTTGTCACCAATAATAGGACTTCTCAGAGCAGTTTTTTTGGCCTGTCACAAAAGCACAGATGTTGCCAATGACACTAACGAAATGTCCCTGTTAAATGATATGGTAGCGAGTCAGCATGCTCAACTGAAACTAAAGCAGCTAGATGTAAGTCCTCCATCAGAAATATTATTCAAAACAATTGCTTGAATACTCCTAAAATGTGTGCTTTTCTTACCGTGACATGTCAAAAAGTCTACTTTGAGAAATACCTATGGCAACTGCTAATGTACGCAGCTGCAGCTAATAACCGTACATTCAAACAGAAAAGACTAGTTAATATTCTTACTTTATGCTGGTGTCACTAATATTTACATTTAACTTAAACATCAGTATAATTTGGACATGTGGCAACAGAATGTCTTTCTTAAATTGGTCTAGGTGGTCTCCTCGTGTCAATTTCTGACAGTTAGCTAGCCGTTATCTAGGTAGTTCTTCAGTGTAAAAATACTGGCGGCTTGTGCACATAGCTGCAGAATCTAAACTTAAAAGCGCACTGTATCCCCAGTTTTTTAGGCTTACACCATAATTTAAGCTGAAATTGGATTTGGGGCTGTGAAGCTGCTCTTCCTGTCCGTCGGTGACGCTAATACGTTAGCTTAAGCTGCTAAAACGAAGAGTAGCATTGGCTGTCTTCAGTCCAAACAGATCAGACATGATTTACCGCAGCAGTTTGTCTTTGTTGTTCATCATCAATAAGGATGACACCACCTAAATGTCAAAAAATATAATTAAATGACACCATAGACTGTAATTAATGTGAAGGTAGTCTTTGTGAGTGAAGGATCTTGACTTAATATTTGCTAATGGCTGTGGTGTTCCTTTGTGGGTTACCTGAGAGCTATTTTGTTACAATAGCGAGTTTCCCGCAGTGTGTCTGATGACAGCCAGCGCGTTGCCAAAGCCATAATTAAAGTCCATGCTGTTAAAAGTGGTCAAGCGACTGCAGTCTGTGTTAAAGTGTCTAGATGTAAACCTATGGTGCAGCTTCATAGTTGATCTGCATAGCTACCGATCTGCCATGTTACATTAATGGAACAAAAAGATGCTACTCAATGTTTTTCCTCCAAATACTTAGCTCTATTTGAGAGAGAGCATTATACTGCAGCACTGCAGTCATGCCGAGACATCAAGGCACCAGACTACAAACAAGAAAACAAGCAGCAAGGGTGCAACAAAGAGAGGCAGCGAGAACAGGGGGATACAACAAAAATAAATGGTGAGACAGGGTGAGGTGGGAGAGAGAGACTGCAGATATATGAGTGAGTGTGTCTGCAGCAAGAGGGGGAAACACTGCAGAGAGAAAGAGAGAGGCTGTGTGTTGAGCATTAGCACTCATCACACAGCGAGAAGTGCAGCAGCTTTTGGTGAAGGAGGCTTTAAAACAGGCTTTTACTCAGAAAAACATCCACAGATAAAGAGAGGGAGGATTTGGCCTTGACAGACCTGAAGAGAAAAAACTAAAATCTTAGGTGGTGGTAAAATGGAGAGGAAGTATGAAGAAGACATACACGAATGACGCATTACAAATTGTCTGCATTAAGGGTACAAAGACTGAACTTTTTTAATTAAAATAAGCTTTCCATTTCCTGTCAGTCTTTCGTTTTTTGGCAGCAGCTTACAAACTCTCTCAAGCTTATTTGAAGAGAAACTGGGATAAGAATTCAAATGGTTAAATCCTGCATTTGCTGCTCAGAATTGAAGTATGATTACATTTCTATCCTCAGCTCCTTTTCCTCTTCCTAATTCCCAACTGGGGTCTTTTTCTTTTAATGTGTGAGAGATTTCAATTTCATTCAGACTAAGGATATATCAGTATTAGTGAATGGCAAACACCATTACGTTTAAATGGCAGTTACTGGCTTGATAAGGTTCAAGGTTAGTTTATTTGTATAGCACATTTTGAGACACAGAGGCAATTCAAAGTGCTTCACATAGGAATTCAACACAGATAACATTGGCTATGGCTGATGTATATGTGTCCATTATGCCCAAACCAGCAATAAGTCACCAAGTTTTGGCACTTATTCAGAAACCACCATGTTTTAGTTTTAATTGAGCATGTTGCAGCATATCTGTGGGGAAATCCCATTTTGTGCCAAATCCAAAATGTATAGATTAAGTTTTCAGATTTAGTTTCTTACGGATCTAAAAGTTATCTCTCTGTCTGCCTCCATTATCATCTTCTTCACCTATATGATATCTCCTCTGTCTTTACCATCCATACTAACCTTCTCTTAAGGGCTAAGTCACGGGGTCACTCAGTTCACTACCCTTTTAAAAATCCTGGTTAAAACAAACAAGTGACTGCAGGGAAGGTCGTCCCTCTGTGAGATGTACTTGCTGAGAAATCCTGCTTTTAAATAGTGTGTCAGAAACATTCCCCCCCCGCCTCCCACTGCCATTATGTTTGAAGGGCACTTAACCCCCTTTTGCTCCAGTGAAGCTGCTGTGTGATAGACAGAAGATTAATGTTTCTGTGCAGCGCCGCTTCCCGTAAGAAAGTAACCGTATTAATGTGAAGTACAGAAACCTTATTTGCTGCTAACTCAGCACTTTTCTCCTCGCCAAGACAGTTCTGCTGCTAATGGTGTCAATAAATGGCTTTCTGATTTGGCTGACATGAGGTTAAAAACTGACTTCTGACCCTAAAATCCTCATATAATGATCCTAATATCATACATCCATCCTTTCTCCTAGGCTTTATTCTCCTTTCCACTTCCATCCTGCTAATCACAAATGACTAGGTAGCTTTAACCCCCCCTTGAGATATGTCCTCATCACCCCCCCTTTCCCTCCTCCCTCTGCTTTTAGTAAGGGATTTCCCTCTTTTACATGTAGTAGTTAGCGCTGTGATTCATGAGCGGCGAGCCTCGGAGAAAGGCTGAGAGAAAGAGAGGCAGGGGAGGGAGGGTAAGGATGGGAGACAGAGACAGATTGCAGCATTTAACAGTCTGCCCTGGGGAGCTGCTGAAGGTGATAGAGAGAGAGAACGAGACATATGGAGGCAAGAGAGAGGCAAGATAGAGGGAAAGAGACATGTATTGTAGCAAGAGAGGGCGATAAAAAAAGAAAACGCTCGAACATTGGCTCGTGAGAAAGATTGGAACATACACGGTCTATTCAGAAAACACTCGGCTGGCATAAATGGAGTCCAGATGGAGGTACGCGCGCACATGCTCGTACTGTACACGTATACAGAGGCTAGAAACACACACCCCCCCTTTCTTTTTCTCACACAATGCGATGCACTTCATTTACAACACACAGTTTTCCTTCGGGGAATACACCTCTCCGAGCTGTTTTCCTCACACTTCTGTCACATCCCTTTATCCTTTCCGAGCAACCTTTTTCTCCACCCTCCGCTGATCTCAGAGCCGAGTCTTCATGGAAAGAACGTAATAAATATTAAATGAGTTATATAAGGTCCTAGAGAGCTGCTTGCAATTGTCAGAGATCATAAAAATCACAACCTCGCCCACTCGTCCCGTGTGATGTAGAATCCAAACTTTATAGTGGAGGAATGTTGGTTTTTGAGGGGAGATTTGGGGTCATCATTTTGGGAATTGTGCATATCTTTCATGCCAATGCAGCATATTAAGATACAATTGAATCATTATGGTTTGTCCATCTGCTGTACGGCTGCACCCTTAGTTGACATATTCCAACTTTTTAGTAAGGGCCAACCAATGGAACCGAAACCCAACGATTTTCAATGAATACTTCTACATTCATTATTGAAGGTGTTAATTGATTTTCTCTGTTTATTCTTTACTGCCTGTGACATTTAAATCTGATTTTGGTAGATTTACCTGAACAAGCAGCGGCTTTTTATCTCGTTAGTCTGAATTTCATTTCATTAATTTGGTTTTTCCAAAGTGGCGGTAAGTGCATTTAACCAATGTCGGAGCAAGACCTCTTTCACACTAACAACTAGTGTGTTTAGTGCTTCAGTACAACAGCGTCATATCTTTTTTTGTTTTATTCAAAAATTGATGTTACAAGCGGCAATGTCAAGTCAGTAAGCTAATTATATTCCACTTAACAGTACCATGGCTTCAGTCGTTAATGGTGATCGCTCAGCACTTGTTAAAAAAAGGCAAAGAAATAGGCATTTATAGTCTTAAGTCCCAATAATTACGTGCTCCAGTCAGTTTGCACTATTGAAGTTGACGGCGCGTTGCAAAGTAGTGTCGGTGTTCATATGTCAGCTAGAAAAGCACACCCTAAGGCCAGAAGCTAAGATGCTAATATCTCCGACAACGATTTTATCCTCGTTATAAAAGTGGAGAAATATGCCAGTGTTTCATTTCAGTTAACGTTTTCTTCCAAATAAAAGTTTAAAGAAATCAAATTTCACCAGCCAGATGAGTAATTGCTTCAACATTACTTTAGTAAATCATAATTACGTTTTTAATTGCTAAAAGAAAAGTCTCTCTGATGAGCATAATATCGTCTCTAAAGCAACATCAATTCGACCATAAAGAGATTATGAGAAAACAATATTTTCATCTTTACATAACGTTGAAATTAAGGCATTGTCTTGGGAAACTTGCCTCCAAGATAAATGCTTACAACAAAAGTGCTAACTAGCCCAGCGGGGCCCAATAATAACGTGTCAAAATAAGGTGGCGGCGTACAGGATTCATTATCGTTCGGGTCCGGAGGGAGGATGCATTATTTGGAGGAGGCGACTGGTTCTTGTCAGGAAAAAGGGAAACAGGTTTTAGCTGGGGATTTCGTTTTCTACAACTATCCATCCTTTGTATCCCGGCCTCTTTCTTCCTCTTCTCTTACATAACCAATCTATTCCGGGGGCTTTTTTTATCCACCATATAGTTTCCAGGAGTGCTTACTTTTTGAAGCCTGGGTGGACTCGTGCTCGTTTCATCTCCTCTCTGGTCCTCCACTCTACCCTTCAATTTATACACCCACCCAGTGGCTGTTTCCATCTCATCCACGCTGTGTTACCCCTCGCCGTCCTCCCCCGCCTCCTGTGAGGACTCCCGGCTGACGGTCTGTGTTCGACCGGGTAACCAGATGTGCGTCGGTGCTGAGTGTGTGCTTCTATACCGGCTGAACATCTGCTCAGAGCTGCTCTTACTGTACATTAAGTGGACCAAGCTGTTAAGCTCTCTGCAGGCTCCATGTAGCCAGGAGTCTTGTTCGCTCAAAATGCTGCTTTTACAGCGACTCTGATGGGCCGTGGTTCCAATGAACTTCTGGCTCTAATGTGATTAGAATAAGCACTCTTTAAAATCCAGTCCAACAAACAGAACAAAGCCATAATGATGCCCAGATTATGTTCTCATCGTAGATGTATTGTATTATTGAATGTGCTCTAAAGCTAGTCAACCTCCATCTAAAAAGCTTAACCTGCTTTACATTCATTCTGTTTGTTAAATCCATCTCACTGTACCTCTAAACCAACATTTGCATCCAAGTACCATGACCAACATCATGAAATGCTTTTTTCGGTCTCAGTTCATATGATATCTTTCAAAATGTACTTTTATTAATAATCACCAATCTCAATACAAGAGATTGTTAGGGAAACTAAACGACTCGGTAGTTTTAGGGCCAGATTGTAGTTTGAAATACTTGGCTAAGTTTAGGCAAACAAACTACTTGGTAAGGTTTAGGCAAAGATTGTGGTTTGGGTTAAAATAATTGTGGAAGTAGTTAAATACAGAAGTTGCGTAACAAATACCCCAATCTTGACTTCTGGTTTTACACAGGACACAAATACTTTCTTCTGTGTGAACGTCCTGTTCTTTTGCACACACCTATCCACCTCAAACTGCTCTTTCAGTGGACTTTACTTAATTTGTAAACGTTACTTTTCACAGGCACATTACGTAAGAACCCTGAACGAGAACATCCCGCATGTCAGGTTAAACAGGTTTTTTGGTGCATTTATCATCATCACACATCCATGTGTTTCATTTTTATTTTTAAAAGCGGAGCCCTTTCCTCCATCTGTTATATTCTGCAGCCCTGGCTTCTGTTCTCGAGCCATAACCATCTCCTCATGCTCAAACACTGTACCTGCAGACTAAAAATAGCACAATGCCAGTTGATGGCTTTATATAAGTCAGTGGGTGTGGGTCTGCATGGTGAGAGTGATGCAGATATAGTTATGATTCCTGGGGGTAGAAGAGGATAATGGCTGGTGCTGTTTGAGAGGGGGGCTTTCTATAGAAAAGGGAATACTTTAAGAGCATTGAGAGCCTGCACGCAATGTATAGAAACTACAGCATATATGTTTCTGTTAGTACCTCTTTTGAAACATTGCAGTGTTCATATGAACAAATGTTTAGGAAAACAACATATTCAACTTATGTTTTACAGCAAATCCTCTGGGAACCTGAATGTCTCTAAAACATGTTTGGTGCCAATCAATCGAGTAGATGTTGAAATATGTCATTGGATATGTGAACACTTTGACCTGCTGGTGGTGCTAGATGAAAAATTCAAAGGCTCACCAAAGTCAAGAGGGTTCATCCTCTGGGGATCATGAACATTAGTACCATTTAATACCTACAATTACCAACCAACATTGCTGGTATAGTGGATACAAATGTCCAAATTATCTTGCAGTATTTGGGCTGGTTTGTGAGACAGAACAAGTATTTTTTTTAAAGACATCTCATTGGGCTTCACAAGCTTAAGCATTTTCCTATATTTTTTGTAGACGAAACCATTTATAAATCTATCAAAAAGAAGTGTAGGTCCTTGATCCTTATGAACAGAGAATAACTTAATATTTCTGCCTATTTTCTTATTTCCAAAGACTCTAAACATCTATGTGTTTGTTCAGAGGAATAAGAGCTGCTGGTTAGTGAAGAAACTCATTGGTGGCTTTGACAACTTCAAAGTAATTTTCCAATTGATATTCAAAGCACGCATCCCAGACGTCAAACACTCATCTATTCAGGTTTCAGTGTCTGATATCAGATACACACTCGCAGCTTCACCCCACTTGGGAAAAGGAAGCAGTTGATTGGGTAGAAGACCAAAGGAGGGGATGATGGGATGGAAAAACTGGTGTATGAAAGGCAGGTGCAACAACCTAGGGACTGACGGCACATATTTCCTTTTAATAGAAAAACACCTCCTCTCCTGGTCCCTATTCTCAGCTTTTGCTTGTCTACGCTCAACCCTCAACGGTGTCTTCTTGAAAACACACACACAGTACATTTCTTAAGCTATACACACACTGGGCTTAGTGCTGCACTTGCTGTCAGAGGGGGGGGAGGAGAAAGGGGCAGTAGAAAGCCTCTAAAAGCTCAGCAGAAATGTATTTATAGACAGAAATAAAAGGATTATACCTCCATGAAGGAAAAGGGGGAAAGCCAGTGATTTTCAGACATGCCAGATGCGGTACAATCTCAAAGCAAAGGAGAGGAAGGAGGATGCAGAGGAGGGAGAAAGTGGGAGACAGGACTGACAGATGGAGAGAGACAGATTGACAAAGAGAAAACGGGGATTGGCGTTCTCTCAGTTTTACTTCACTAGCTCCACTGGCCTCGGAGCAACATCAGACCCTGGTAATTATCCCCTGCCAGCTTGCTAGCAATAGGGTGGCTTTTTTGTGAGGGCTAAGCCTGCTAAGTGATAATTACCAGCATAATGAGAAAGCTACCTTTCTCTCACTTTGCATGTGTGTGTGTGACCTGCTGTACACGTTGGATTACTGGCCTTATTTTAAGAGTCGCAAACTTCTTGTTTTTCTTCGAGAGCGAGCGCGGATAAAAAGGAAAATCCACAAAAAAGCTGTCAAAAGTGGAACCACTGCCGAAACATAAATTACATAACATCCCCAAAGTCATTTCATTCATATCCCTACAAATTAAAAAGCCTTCTCCCCCTGTTTCCTCCCCCTGTTTCCTCCCCCCTCCTCTTTTTGACTTCTTCTGCGCTTCACGCTGTGCAGATGTTAGCTCCCGGATGTGCGCATGCAAGTGTTAATACCCCGCAGAGTCCTCTCTCGCTGTTGCTAAGGAGAATAGAATCAAGGCTTTAGAGGGAAAAAAAGTGCGTGTGCGTGTGTGCGTGTGTGTGTAGGGGGGTTGAATAGAAGCTGGTGAAAAGAAAGAGGAGGAAATGAGGCAGTGGGTGACAAGATTTCAGCTGGAGGAGACGGCTCTGTCAAAGCAGGAGGAAGGTGCAGGGCGATAGCTCATCGCCATTACTTCAATGAGGAAGATAGGCTGTATGACACACACCCTCATCCTCTTCCGCAAATTAAAACAAGAGGAAGTGCATATTAAGATTATCTACTTAGCAGTTATTAAATGTTATCATAGATTGTTAAACACTTACAGATATTAGTTTGCTCGCTACGTGGACATTGTGTCTTCGTAAAAGTGTTCTTTGTTATCAGGGGGGGGGAAAGTAGGTTTAAAACTGGAATGAAAAAAGGCTTTTTACTCTCCACTTAGAGCTGTATCCATTGGTGTGTGGCATGGATGCAGCCTAATGTATGAGGCCAAGGGTTCAACATGCATCCAAATAGCGTGAGGACCACGGTGACGGCCAGAGATTACAGGCGGGTTAGGATGTGCTCTGTGAGTTCAGCAGATGAGCAGCGCTGCTTCAGATGCCATGAAACATTTAACATTATGGGCCATATGAAAAGGAAAGGATGATGTGGTTAGTCTTGCTTATATAATGGCTGTTTTTTTACTTGAAGCGAGCAGAACATGCATGAGAAGAAGTCAGTTTTAGCAATCGACTCGTATAGTATTTCTTTTTTTCGTTATGTCTGAGAGCAATTTACGATTATATTCATGATCTATCAATCTGCTGATTTGGTCTAGAAAATGCCCAAAAGTGATTGTTTTTTAATTAAGATATTTTTGTGTCCTTAACAGACCAAAAACAGGCAATTGTATCCATTTCACAGATTAATATAAACAAATAAAATGTCATTTAAAATCACTAGTAATTTGAATAAATCAATACTAAAAACACAAAACTCCAAATAATTAATTCACTATCACATAAGACAAAAAAAGAAAAAAAGAAAATCCTAAAATATGACAAGGTGGAACGAAGGATTTTTGCAAGATTAATTTATGTTGATGATCAAAACCGAGGCTCATTCATTTTTTTTCCACCAACCACTGGTGCCCAAATTAACATGGCGGAATGTTTTCAGGTTACATTTTGAAGGGCTTACTATAGGGGAAATCATGCAGCAAAAACTAATGCAGCACTATTTTACAAATATGATCAGATCCCCCACCAGTAAAGACACTTCTTCTGCATGGCTGTGCAGACGAACAGAAAGCTATAAGTGACATTTCAACAACCCTGACATCTGGCTCCCCCGAGCACAGACCTCCAAAATGCATGATTTCTAGGTAAATCTGTGAACTGCAGAAGTGACCAGCACATGTTCCGTCATCTATCATTCTGTTTACATTTAAAATCTCCCTTGTGCAGCAGTGGCATCATCTGCTACGTATCAAACGACACTGACGCTTCCCATCTGCCACGGGCCGAGGGCTGGAAAGCGAGGAAGCAGCACATGCACAAAATGAAAAGTCCCATCGGAGCAATGCTCTACTTCTGTGACACAGACGTGAAAATTATCGCTCCTCTGGGACCTCCGTGACGTTATTTGTATTGATGTGGAATTGATCAATTGAGAGGCCATTGCTGCACCTCCTGACGAGAGGAGTTGCAGGTTATATAACACAGGAAAGAACACCTTAATATTCCTTTGTTTTCCATTAGGGAGCCTCCTCAGGGGTCAACATTCAGGTTAAACCTGGATTAAAAGGACATCCCAGGAGTAGTAATCACTGCCTGAGAGCCTCAGCAGACAACACAACTACATGAGTCCTGTAAACCAGACTTAAGCCCTGTTTCAACACATTGAGACGGTGTAACACACACATTACTGTGAAGCATCTCAAACAGAAGTAAAGACTAAAAAACAATATCAGCATTATCAACGGTCAGTTAGGTGTCCATAAATACTGCTATACAGTATAGCCTTCTTTATTAATACATGACTACATTTCCCCCATTAGCACTGACGCCTGCAGCATCGAGCCCCACATCCATCAGAGAGGGAAAAAATCGACTTTATTATGCAAAGGCTGAATTGATGCATATGCAGCTAGTTTGGGAAAGATCCATGCGGCGCTTCTGCAGGAAATAAAGTACTTTGCATGATTTATGTAAAGTAAGCTTCCTTGTGTACACTCTGCAGGCGGATGCCAACACACCGTAAAGCATCACTTTATACTGCATTGGGCTTCATCTTCCCCAGAAGGAGAAAGGACACATACATGTAACAAAATAAAGATCCTCATTTGTGGACCTTTTTAAAACCCCTGCTGCCACCACACAGGTCCCCGGACCCTACTTTGGGGAAGCCCTCCCGCTCCAGATGTTCATGGTGCCCAGTGGCGATGTAGAGCTGGTGTCACTGCTCGTCTCATTGCGGTGTTTCTGTCAGACTCGGGACCAAAGCCAAGCAAAGAGTAGAGAGAGAGCGCTGCGCTAAAACATTTTGTTCTTAACCGCACCTTGGGTTGCGGCTTTTTTTTTTTTTTTCTTTTTTTTTGTTAAGTGTGGTTATTACACAGAAATTAACTTAACGTTGCGCACGAGTGAATGCCCCGGGTTAATACGGTACAGGTGCGTGGTGTTGATTAATGTGATGAAAGCCTAGAGTAACTCACTTGTAACCGATTGTTAAAAAAACTCGGTTTTTTTTTACGCACTCACCTCGCTCATCTTGGACTGTGAGTTGTGCAGCAGTGGACTTCAGTGGGGTCTCGTCAGTGGGGTCTTGTCTCGGTGCTTTTTTAGCCGGCTTCAGGAGCGATCTGGAGCCGTCACAGAGCTGCAGTGTGTCGAGGAAGAGATGGAAACTGTGTGTGAAGTGATGCTCAGTTTTCCGGTACAGATGATGGAAGGAAGCTTCAGTGCGCGTTATGGCACAGTCTCTCTCTCTCTCTCTCTCTCTCTCTCTCTCTCTCTCTCTCTCTCTCTCTCTCTCTCTCTCTCTCTCTCTCTCTCTCTCTCTCTCTCTCTATCTCTGTCTCGCCCACTCAGTCTCAACCAGTCACCAGGGAGCAGACTATTGCCCTAGTACAGGGATGTAGGCTAATAGCTAGATAATAAGAAGGCTAACCCTGAGCATTTTACTCTGCCTCTCACTGAACCGCGTTAATTGATTGATTTGTGTTATATTTATTAATGTACTTAATAATCTATTCAGTCTATACACTCACAAACCAATGCAGTTTGATAAATGAAAAGGTATGTTAACCTACTTTGTTTAATGTGGATTTGTGCATCTTTTTACTAAACAGAACTGATGTTTTCTCATTATATGAGAGTGGTTTAATCTTCTACATCCCAGTTTTGTAAAGCCAGGCAAGAATAGTGCATGACTTCCTTTTAACTAATTTCAAAATAAGGCCATTTATTAGACGATGAAAGCAAACATGTTATGGAAATGAACATTTTGATAATTGCACATTCAAACATCGATTCCTTCTGTTTTATTTTGAAGGAAACTTTAGTTACATCCGCTTTTGTGTAAGCTTTCTTCTCACTTAACTCAGGCTGGACTGTATATAATGTTATATTCTGTACACAGAACCACACTTATTTTTGTTTTATTTCTGATTTAGTATATTTTAAGTGTCACTACTACTTATAATCTGGAGTTGTATTTTCAACCCTGTCATACATGTCTCCACTAGAGGGCGCAGGTGCATCATAAATCATCTTATAAGTGAATCCCAAAGTCCTGGTTTGGAGTTTCGAGGCTGTAAACTGTCTCCAGATGCAGATGATTATGAAATGGTTCATTAGTTGATGTCGGGAGACATTCACAAAACTGCAGGGGTCTTTAAAGTTGACATCATTTCTGCTGCACTCAGGAAGAACAGCTGAGAGGCTTCACACAAAGGCCCTTTACCTACTTGTGGTGTAATTAGAGTCATGTTTAACCTGCAGATTGTTGAGACATCACATGAAAAATATCTTAAAAACTGTCATTTGTGACATTTCCTAATGTACCATGGAGCTGAGAACAACATCATATCCATATATTTTATATCCAGCCAGCTTTACATGGCTTTTTCTCTAATACATGTTCTATACCTATTGCCAAAACATATTTCCAACTATTCAAACATTGGCTTCTTTTGCAGGCTGCTGAAAACTAATACAAATGATAGTTAATTTACTTGAATTGTTCTAACATTACACTTTTGTATTTATTCTCTGTAGTTTATTTCTGTTGTGTGCTGCTTTTAATCTCATACTGTGAAATATTAAGCACTTTGAACTGCATGAACTATGTACAGGAAGTGCTATACAAACAAAGTTATTATTAGCATAATACATGTAAACATAATCTCCAGACAACACGTACGCAACTATTCTCAAAGGCCCCAAACACTCCTTATTACAGTTATTCTAAAATGTCTTTATTCATAATTATTTACGCTTTTAATAGCTAATTGTTTAACCTCAGATTATAAATAATACTTAAAGGGGACTTATCAGGCAAAATATATGTGTCCCCGTTGTGTCGGGGAACTCACGCATGCATGATCTGTTTGTATTTTGAGAAAAACACATCATAGACATGTTTTTATATATTTTTATATATCTGAGACCCATAATATATGCCTAAAAATAGCGTGATAGGTGCACTTTAAATTGGAGGTGGGAATGATGACCCTCTTTCCTGTTATTCTCCTCAAATCCACAAGAGGGCCCCCTTCTCTAAGAGTTGTTTGAAGCTGCTTGATTGTGGATTGAACTGAAGCGTCATAAACTCCCCTTAACATTAACGTGGTTTACACGCATTAGATACATATTGATTCTGAAAGAGAAAGAGAAGAGAAATGGCATCGGGTGCAGAAAGACATAAAAACGCAATACAGGTTTATTTTGTTTGTGTTTATTTATTTCTAATGTGTTTTATTTTTTATTTTTTTTATCTGTCCACAAAGTCATATTAGTCACTACTATGTTAGATCAGTTTTTCCCTCACTGCAATGGCAGTCAACTACACAAGAGCCCGAACCCAGCGTGGCCCCCTCCCCTCGCAGAGATTTGTCTTTTCATAATGAACACCTTCAATAAGATCAGAAGTACAGATACAGTATATGCAGGATCAGTCAAAAGGATATTAGCCACTTAATTATTCTGCTGAAATGATCTGATTCACAATCAGGAGATAAGGTGCAACTTTCACACGTCAGAGAGCCACATCGTATTCAATTGAAAACAAGTGCAAATGTGAAGGGATAGTTTGTTTTGGAGAGAATTTTGCCTTTTATTCCAACTAAACTCAAGGGTGCTTCATTATGTTGGTTTAGGAGACATAAAGGGTTAATTCAGCAGTTTTCAGAGGAGCTTCTACTGATTGAAATGGCTGTTAAACATACTTTCAGACTGCTTATGGACACATAGAAAGGCAACCTTGTGTTTCTTAGTAAATAGGCAAAATAGTCTCTGAAATCAAACTATATCTTCAAGAGTAAAACTGTTGGCTCGTGCTGCTTTAGTCTTTCAAAAAGCATGTTTTTTGTGCAAGAAATTTGGGAATGGAGTTCGAGTCAAAGGCTGTTTACATTCAAACCTCCAGAGAAAAGCGCTACTTGGACAAAAAGGTTTTCTTTTGACGCGGACATTTTCGTCATTAGACATCTAGATTGATTGGCAGGCTGTTTTATTCCCATTTGCCGGTGGGAGGAGCAGAAGGGACCAGCACTCGGGTTTGTGCTCTCTTTAAAAAAACACAACATCTCTAGTGCTATCTGTACAACATTCAACAACACATTTCTCTTGTTTGTTTTTTTTCTTCGTTTTTTTTTTTTAACCATAATGCCAAAACAATAATAATTATGATTATAAGAAGAGCATTTTTCCATCTCAACGGCATTGAACAAACACCACACAAACGGAAATAAAAATCTAATAAAGGCCTCAATACCAGATAGTACACGTCACCTTCAAGTGGTGCTAGAGATTTAGACAGTTTACGGACAAGAGAGCGACAGGGAGGAAGAGCAAGCACGACAGAAAGGAGGACAGGTTAAAGAAAGAAAGTGAATTATTTCGTTTTTTCAAGTTGCTTTAGTGTCACCTTAGGACATGTTTTGGCACCTTTTTAAGAGATTAAATATAATAGACTTGGGCTTTGGTTTACAAAGGGTTAGTATTAAGACCAAAAGTCTAACCCTACATCTACAATTTACTCATCTAAAGGTTAGGTAGTCTATTCTTTTCAAGAGTCTAGCCATGCTAGATTGTAATAAGGCCTAGTGACCTTATTTAAGGCCGATCGGGCCTGAACAGTAGAGAGAAATCATGTATGAAAACAGCCCCCCCCCCCCAGGAGAGAGAGAGGCCAAGAGGTACAGACACGAGAAAAAGATTAAGGAAATGAGCGGATGTGATGAAGAGGAAGAGAAATGAGGGGAGGTGGAAGGACAGAGACGGAGAGGAAGAAAGAGTGTGTAGATATAGGCTAAGTGCTTTTGGTGAGTTTTACAAAATACACCAGGAAGTGCTTGAAACAGAAGGCACGATGGCATTGACAGTAGTTGTTAAGGAGACACCACTAAGGGACTTTCACTACAAAACTCATAAGGTGCTCTAAAAAAGGAACTTAAACACATTGATGCACATTAAGGAGTGGTTGCAACCATAGAAAACCCCATCAACAAGTAGTCTACGTGGATAAATAGTAACCAGTGTGAGGGGATATTACTGAATCACATTCATCTGTTTTCTTAAATATACCTTCAGAACACAACAATTCACGATAACGGATCGGTTTCATTAATAGCAGTAGATGGGTTGATGTTTACCCAAAAAGTGATGTATTTTGAATGTGAACTTTATTTAACAACCAGTTCAATGGTTGGATATTTATGACACTGATTGACTGATTTTGACTAATCGATGGGGTAAATCTATCGAAACCACAGCTTTACACATTTTAATCAACAGAAAGTGACAACTTCCATTGAAAAAACGTTTGGTCTATCGATAAAGTCAAAATAAAAACAACTACTTTGGGAACTCAAACCTTGCACAGTGCTCTGTATAGACATTCCAACTAGTCTTAGCTCACAAACATTATAATCAATATTACCTATATTGATAACCTTTTTCTGTAAGCATCTTGAAATGAAAATAAACAAAAGTCTTTTTTTCTTGTCTTTACAAAAGCTACACATATTCTACTGGGATGTCTATGCATTTGTTAGTGTTTTAATAATTACTCCTACCATTTTCTTTTCTTATAAAAAAGAAGAGAGGGTATCTACTCGTCTAAAAGACACCAAACCCTCAAGAGTACAGTTTGTTTCTCAGATTAAGTCCTGCTTTGCAGGGTACTGCTGTCTTTCTCGTTCCCTACCTTGTATCTCCTCTCCTATGGAGAAATTGTTTCTTTTTTGACACAGTTGTAAAGTCTCTGTCTCTTTAGGGTGTGTCAGTTGATTGTGTTCGGGGGCTCGGGCGACGTCCCTTCGGCCCTCAAATAGACATCCGCTCTTAGTTTTGTTCTTTTCCACGCATCTATGTTGCCTTGGCAAGCCTACCGACTGTTGGCGGCATTGTAAACACTGAATGTTGAACTGTGACCCTTTTTATAGCTCAGTCTATGACCAATCTTTTATTTTATTTTCAAGCTGAGTCACAAACGTCTGTGTCAAGGACATGACGCTGCGATGTAGCATTTCTTTAACAACTTAACTATTCACAACACCCTAGAACCACTTTTAACAAATATACTGTACTTAAATTGTTTTAAACTGTATATTCAGATAAAATGACCTATCAGAGCCTCGATGTGCAGGAATACCAGAGACTCTCTCAACAACGCACATGAACAGGCACTAACTCATAAAAGAAAAAATATTACAAACGTTTCTTTCTGTTTTTCTTTAGGACAATCATTTAGAAACACTTTTCAGACAAACGAGGCAGTGATATATAGTTGAGGGAAAGCACGCTGCCTCCAATAGTTACCTCATGCCTTAAAATAATACCAAATAGCTTAGCTGAGGTTAACAGCTTGAACATTCCTCGACTCAACAACATATGTGTCGTTTGAGGAGGAACTTGAAGTTTCAAACTGTTCAGTGGTCAGTCAGGAGAGCAACTCTTCACAGCTGGCTTCAGCATGATCAGTATAGTAGTCTTCGGGTAACAGTCCATTATTAATGTAAAATAAATGCGTGTGGAATGATGCGCTAAATCTTATGTATGGTTCTTTAACTGATCAAATAGGCGACAATCTTAAAATCAACCATCTTGGAGAGAAGTTCGAAGAAAAATGGAAAAAGTGGCCTACAACATCCTGAAAAAGTGCTTCTAAGCTCTTTTGTACAGGAAGTTGGCCACACTGTCAGAAGTGAAGTTGAAGAGTGATGTCGAAGGGAAGATAACAGCTGTGATGTTTCTGTCTGTCCTTTTCAAAACCCCAGGGGTCAAGAATCCTGTTAGCTCTGCAAAGCTACCTGCCCCTTCTTTCATTCTCTGTTAAATGTGGTTGAGAAAGATTGAACCAAACTCTCCAATTATGATGGTTTCATCCCAAAGCATTTTAATCTGTTAAGATGCTCTCCTCCTCTCCCACCATGTGGTTGGAGCTGAGCGCTGGGGAAAGAGCGAGGGACATCCTCAGATCCTGGTCCTCTGAATCCTCCGCACTGCTGTTCTCCAAATGATCATCCAACTCCTCCTCTTGCTCCTCATCATCATCATCATCCTCGACCTTACCCTTGAGTGCCAGATCGCGTCTTACTTTCTTGGATCTTGGGGCCACATCTGGGTGCTCAAGCATGTTGTTAGGATGGTCTTGTGTGTTCCCGTTCAAGGTCTTGGTATTCATTGAGGACCATTCCTCCAGGGGGGCCCCGGACTCGGTTGCGTTCCTCCATATTGTCAGAGAGTCGAGATCGGACTGTTCCATCCTGGGCTTGGCGGCCTTTAGGGCTCCGTCGTCATTCAAGATGGTGGTAGGGGCTCTTTTGCGCCTGGACTTACTGGTGTGGTTCACCTGGAGGTGCATGGCCATGAGCTCGGCTGAGGACGTTCGGAAAGGGCAGAACAAACACTGGCTCAGTTTGACCCCTGTTGAACTATCTCCTCCATCTACACCAACCCCTCCCTCCCCTACGCTCATGACTCCATCTTCCTCCATGCCTCCGAGGCCAGGTGAGGGCCGACGAGACAGATCCAGTGGTTCGAACCCGCCCTCATGAGTTGAAGGCGCAGGCCCTTCCTTGTCATTTGACGGTTGGACCATTCGGCTTGTAGTGAGGGGCTTACGACGGGACACTTTAGGGGCTTTTGGTGGTGGAGACTCCCTGATCCAGCCTCCTTCCATTCCACCTTGGTAAAGAGCTCCCATCACCCCCGAAAGATACCGGTACTGTGTCTCCAAGTCGACATCCCTCAGAGCCGCCAAGGCCTTCCTGTGGTCGTGCTGGTCTGGAAGCCCCAGGAGCCAGGACTGCTGGCTGGGCAGAGGGGAGGCGTTGTCGGTCGGACCCCGGTTAACGGGACCGTGGTTGAGGTGGGATCGGCGCTGCTTGGGCTGCCCTGAGGATCCAGAGGTCAGACTGTTTAGAGTGGAGGTGAGGCCACTGGAGGAGGAGTTGGAGGAGGCTGACAGGGCGTTGCGTTGCTCCCTGTGGTGCCGCTGGAGGTGGTACTTCAAGGAGCCAGACTGGGTACCCGCATAGTCACAGTGGGGACATTTGTAGGGTCTCTCACCTGAAGAAAAGAAGATGGACAATACAAGATTCGGGAAATGGTATTGGAGTTTCACACACACTAAGTATCAAATCTAGGTGACCCTTAACTTGATAATGTTTCGGCTCAATAACAACAAATCACATACACGTTAAATAAGTGTTTTTGAAAATATTACAATTTAAAACACTAGCAGTAACTCACAAAATAACTGGCATGGTTCTTTAAACAGTGGTGAACAAGAGATGTAGTGACACATTTGAAAGGGAGATGGCAGTATTTCATCACTGATTAAAAATGACACTGCTGGGAGAGATAAAGAGGAGGGGGCATCATGCTGGAGGCTAATCTACAGCAGGAAATGTATTGGACCTAAAACGCGTAAATGATCTCATTCCCAAGAAAAAAAACACAGGCCTTTTGATGAATGCAGATGTGCATGCAAAAATATGAAATGTCTGATTTTGTCGATAAAATCAAAAAGAAATGGGAGAAGAATCTCGAGGGGCAACAATCTCAAGAGGACAGTAATATCAAGGGAGTATTATTATAATTTGATGCCTTCACTTAAATTACTGACCATGTGGTAATCACTTGATGGCACCAAGAAGCAATAGTGCAGGAGAAAAGGAGCTGTATGCTATCATGAATAATACAGCTGTGATTTGACATGTCAGCTATAGACGATTATTGATAATGACAGGACTAAATAGATTTTACTGAATGCTTTTTGGGCACCGTCTTTGCTGGAAAGACTTGGACGTGCTCCAGCTGCTGGAGATGGGTGGCATCTCAGAAAATAGAAGAGGGGTCTTTATTTTGATCAAATACATCAAGCAAAGAACGCAAATAATAGAAAATGGCAATGACTGATGCTGATAAAGTCTTATGAATATGGATCATTAATAAAGAGTGTGGGTGAGTGCTGTGAGAGTTCCCAATTGTCATTAATGTCCTACTCACTTATCACCAGAAATGTATTATTATTATTTATTATTTAGTATTGAAAAGGCCTTTTGGTGTCTGTTGGATTGCCTGTGTGTCTGTCCTACTGTCAGAATATTTTTTTAATAATTTGAAGTAAATTAAAGGAGAACAACTACAGATTGACTTGCTTCCAAAAAAGCATGTGAATTTCAGAAATATTAAAGTTTAAACTGTCGTGATGTTAACTTAAAAATCCTTAAATTTGATCTCAAAAAGGCTTAGCCAAACCAAAAGAAGGTTGCACAATTTAGAGGTAGGCAACCTACTTGCGACTACTCTTCCTTTCTGAGTGGTGCTGTTACAAGCTACAAGTGATAGAAGTGAGATTTTTATTTTACTGAGATTTAACCAAATGTAATCCCTGGAGTGGCTTGATTTTTCCTCAAAAACGACTATCAATATACTCTTCAGCAAGGCAGTTAACCAGGAGTTGCTCCATTGGGGGCTGCTCGGTCGCCTGCAGTAGAGCGCTATCATTAGCACTGGCCAGCTCTCTGGGGTGAACGTGTTTTAAAAAAGAAAAAAGGTAGAGCTGCTAAAGCGAGCATGCTCACTGAAACCTTTCCAGGGATTTTTCTAAAGGTTAAAATAAATAGATGTGGTTTGTTAAACTCACAGCAGTTTCTCACCTGTGTGAACTCTCAGGTGCACTTTGAGATGGTGTGAAGAGCGGAAGGCTTTACCACAGTAGGGGCAGTCTTTTATCCCTCTACCACGCACTCGCTCCCTGCTGGGAACTGACGGTATGGAGGAGACTGCTGTCATGCCATTTTCTCCTGTAAGTTGAGAAAAATGTAAAGATAACAGCTGTTGGGAAGGGCCTCTATGAGAGCTTCTATTTACAGTATAAAAATAATACACTCCTGTGATAATAACACCATCGTTCTGCAAACAGTATCTTGTTTTTATTTATGTATTGCCAGTTCTGCACAACCCTCTGGATATTTTGCACATGTGTACACAAGCTACCTCTCTTAATATCTGCACAGCTTTTCACTTTTCATAACAATACTGCACATATTTAATTTTATTATTTTATCATAGTGTTGTTTTTTGGTATATCTATATTTCATGTAAAGAATTGTCTTTATCTTGACGTATAATAGTTTTAAAAAAAAAAGTTTTTTATAATAGTTTTTATTTTCGGGTGTTTTTTGTTGCAAATTATATTTTTAAGAGTGTTTCCGTATGCACTATATACATGCATGTGAGAAACAAACAAACACAACCCAGAAGTAGAGAAAGGCGCGTGTGATTGTACCTTTGAAGGTTGAGATGACGGAGTGAAACCCCGTTGCTGCTTCTGCTTGCGATCCACCACTGTGCAGTTTTGATTCCTGTCTCCCTCCTACAGTTTGTTGGGATCCACCACCGTGTAGCTGAGATTCCTGTCTCATTTCGCTACCGCCTCCTCTTCCAAGCCCCGCTCCTCTACGACTACTGTTCCCCTCCTCTTCGCCGCCTCCTCCTTTCAGGGGCCTCTGGGTGTGAACGCGAGCATGAACCACCACCTGCTGCAGGCTGCGGAAGAGCTTTCCACAGTCTGGGCATTCCCATGGCCCTCCTGCTCCGCCAGACTCTTCTCTTGGCTCCAGGCCTCCAAGGTATGCCCTGACTTGGTCGGCCTCAGTGATCATGGAGCCACGACCCTGGCCTCGTTGCTGCTGGCCTCGCTGCTGGGGCCTCTGCTGCTGCTGCTGCTGTTGCTGCTGTTGTTGCTGTTGCTGCTGCTGCTGAGCGACTGCCAGGCTGCGAGCCACCAGCTGCCACCAAGTTGCCTGGTCCCCTCCTTCTGAAATGGATGCGGTAATTTCACCTGTGCCCCCTCCTCTAGTTGACCCTCCTCCTCTTCCTTGGTCCCCCACTCCTGAGCCACCAATGCCGCCACCACCGTTTCCCATCTCTGCCACCTGAGCCACTGCTTGAAGTCTCTCCATGCAGCTGGCCCCACTGCCATCGTTAGGCAATCCAAGGTAGCCCAGGATGGCTGACTTGCTCGAGCCCATCCCCATTCTGCCTCCAGTTTCTCTTCCTTGGCCACCTCTTCCTCCTCTCTGCTGGGCCAGAAGAAGGCTTGAATAGAGGGCGTTGAGGGATTGATTACTAACAGAGCCTTTGGCTTGCTGCTCAGCGACCCCAGCTCCCCCGAGGGTTCCTAACCCGGCTTTCAGCCCAAGCTTGTTGAGATGTACTTTCATGTGGTTTTTGAGAAACCAAGGTTCTTTGAAGCCGCGGCCACATACCTGGCACTTATGGTCCAAGGAGTCCTTGTGCTTTCGCATGTGTCCCTTCAGGAACCAAGACTGGGTAAACCGCTGTCCGCAAACCTCACAGCGAAACGCCGGCAGTGTGAGGGATGCAGCCGCTGTAGCTGCCGCTGTAGCTGCCGCTGTAGCTGCCACTGTAGCTGCCACTGTAGCTGCCGCTGTAGCTACCGCTGTCACCGGCTGGGTACTCGGGGCTGGGGTATGGGTGGGCGTGGGCACGGGAGTATCAGGGGTGGCAATGACCGGCCTGGAATTAAAAGACAGTGGCAGAGCAGGTACCTCGGGGGAAGGGTGGCACTCCTGCAAGTGAAATGCCAGGCTCTCTTCTTGACTGGCAGAGAAAGGACAAAGAGTGCATTTATACGGGTTGTGGAGAATGCGGACGTGGCGCGCCAACTCTGAAGCTGTGCGGAATTTTCCTTTGCAGGCATGGCAGCGAAACGCAGGCGCTGTAGGATTAGACACTCCTTCCCCGATGGTAGACGAATAGGGAGGGGTCACAGAAACAGGATCCTCTGTGAGTGGAGGGGTCAACGGTGTGCTGTCATCCAGTAGAAAGTTTGGGTTCTGTAGGTTGTCATCTAGACCTTTGACCTCACCATCAACATCCTCGTCTTCAGTGAGATGTTGCATGAGCGTCCCTGGCAGTATACGCTGGTTTGGCTGACTCCGGTGATTCTTGATTAAGTCTTTGTGGTTCTGTTGGATCTTTAGGTGCTGCTTTAGGGGGGCTGAAGGGACTCCGGTCTTGTACAGAGCTGTGGCTCGGCGGTCTCTGTCCAGACTGTGAGCTCGAGCATGAAGAGACAAAATGCTTTGGAATCTGAACCTCTTTCCACACACATGACAGGGAAACCTGAGCGCAGGCCCCGGTGAAGCCCCTCCCACTCCAGGTATCGCCTTGGTGACGGTATCTTTCTGGAACAGCTGGAGGTCTAGCTCGTCGTTGCAGTTTCCACTCTGCCCAGACGATAGGGCCAGCTCCAGGGCTCCAAACCCGAGGAGTGGCGCTAAAGGTGTGTCCGGTGGAGAGGAGTCCAAAGTAGGGCTGAAACCAGCTTCCTGTCCCCTTCCTCCTGGGAACAGAGCCACTGCTGGGATCGGGGACGGAGGAACTCCATCCAGCCCTTCCTCGTCGTCTTCTTCATCGACATCGTGGTGGTTGTTGTTGGTGTCCTCGAGGAGGGGAAAGGGAGAGAGGGGGAAATAAGGCGTGCTGTCTGGGCTCTGCGGGGAGAGTTCAGGGCTGTGAATGGGCAGCACGAGGGGGCTGTCAGGTAGAGAGAGCTGGGTGTGAGGAGAAGACGCCTGGGGGCTGTGGTCGAGGGATGGCAACGTTGGAGGAGACTGGGGCTGCTCACATGAAAGAGACAACACACACTCTGGCGGGGAATCCATCCTCTATCAGTACAAAACACAGGGAGAAGGAGAGAGGCAGATAGTGAGTGGAACTGATGACTTAAGAGGCGTAACAACTTTATAAACCTAGAGGAAAAGGTTAAATTAGCATGTTGTGCATAATTATCTTTAGCTGTAACATTGACCTTGACCAGGACTGGAAAACTGCCAAAAAATAGACATTAAAATGCTATTCGTTTGCATAACAGGTTCTCTTGTCTGTAGGTGTGTAGTTAATATTACCAGAAGTGTGTGAGATGTTATGCCATTCTTTAGGGTCTAAGCTGAAGGGGGACGCACTTCCGGGGCAGCCTCTTCCTTTAATATTCTGGGGACAAAAAGCAAGCAAAAAAAAAAAATGAAGACTTCAGGAGGATAGATTAGTTATTTGCAATCAAAAATCTAACTTGAAATTAAATAGCTTCAAACACATTTTAGCACATTATCGAAGCCATTATCTAACTAAAGACTTTATTTGACCGAGTTAATAATATCAGGGTCAATGTAGCTGTAAATCTGATATAATGAGCGTTGAACTGCAGGTAGCAGGTTTGTCAAACAGGATGAAAACCAATTTGAGTCTCTTTGACGGTATTCCATCATGAATGGTAATAGCAGGTAATCAAAAGCACCCACAACAGCGGGGTTTTGCATGAGTTTTAATGCATGTAAATGTTAAGTACAAAGCAAATCTGTATTTGATCTCCATTTGCTCCTGAGTCTGCGTAGGTGTATGCATGCGCTTGAATGTGTAACAGGTGTGCACCTGTTCTGCCTGCTGCATGGTTTGACAATGCACGGGCAGCATACTGTTCGCACATATGGGATGATTAGTCGGAGTGTGAATGTGCATCGGCGTGTATCTGTGTGTGAGTGTGTGTTTAGGAGTTAAGGGCACCACCACAGGACATGAACTGTCCCAAACAGGATGGGCGCGCAATGTTTTGACTTCCCCACACACCCTTCCTGTGCACTCCAACAGTAGCAGCTTTTTGCTCAAATCAGGACTGTACACACACCATCATGCACAACAATATTTGTTACATGTACTGCCTGGGTGTGGCGCGTGGACCCTGCTTAGTCATGCTTTCTTGTTTAAGTAATGTACAAATGCAAGCTTATTCTGCTGTTGTGTTGACTGCACTGCAACCGTCACCCCAGATTACAGAGTCAGCTGAAATTTAAAGTGTGATATGCAGCATATTGAACACACAAGCATTTTGGCAAGCAGGCTCACACGCCCCAAATATCTCCAGTGCACAGCAGTTTGCATCAGTTAGACTGGATTTATGCACATCGGCTGTTTTCGTCCATCATTCGGTGGGGTTGAGGAGCAGCAGAGGCTCCCACAACAAAACAAAAGGTCATCAATCATTGCTGAAAAACAATGGAACATCTGCGCACGCAGGTGTGTCGCCCATATATGCAGCGGTTTGGCCACATATGTGTTTATATGATCAGTTGGATTTGTGTATATGTGTGTGTTTGTCTGAGCCTGGATGACAAAGAGATTTTCATGTAGCCAGTTGACATTTTAGCTCAGCTATGACTCACAGGGATATCACACCATATCAATCACATAAACACACACACACACACACACACACACACACACACACACACACACACACACACACACACACACACAAACTCAAACAGTCCTTTTCTTAATCCACCATTATTGTTCTTTCTGTCCCTGTCTTCCTTTCCCCTCTGCCTTTCTTTACCCCGATTTACACTCCTCCCATCCCCCTCTCATTCTCTCCCTCCCTCCCTCCCTCCCTCGCTCCGTCTATTATTCACTAATTTTCTTTCATTCTCTCCCTCTCTCTGTCTTTCTCTCCTGCAGTGTTGCCAGTTGGCAGAGTGCCAGGGAATGCTGATATCAGCTGGTAGACTGGGCCCTGCCAACATGGCGAAGAGCAAAAATGAGAAAGGAGGCAGACAGAGAGAAAGAAAGGGAGAGACGGAGAGAAACACTCAGTGCAGTTAAAAACTGGGCAGCGTTAAAAAAAAACATTGTCAGAAGCCATGTGAATGAAAATGATTTAATGCGATTGCCAGCAGGGTGTTGAGGGAAAAAGGGGGAAGAATGAAAGGGTAAAGAGACAGAGAATGGGAGATAAATTAGAGTGGTGGAGTGGCAGTAACATGAGAGAGAACAACAGATTTAAAAATAATTTCAAAAGCAACACATTAATGTACATGCATTCAGACAGGATGAGATACAGAAAGGGGACAGAGAGAAAAAAGGGAGTCTCTAAATGTATCTGCGGCAGTGTTAAGTCTGATGGCATTATCATATGAATATCAGCATCACAATGCATTGTTCCACCGTGACGGAGGCTGTCGTCAACCAAGGCCCTGCCATGCCAATAAAAAAAATTAGGATAGATGGAGAGAGGGAGATAAGGTGCAGCAATGGATGCAGGGAAGAAGGGGGTTGGGGCGTCTGAGGACAGAAATCAGATCGAAATCAGGCGGAGCAGAAGCACATGAAACCCAGGTGTTAATGAACCAAGAAAAAAGCAGTGAGGAACGCTGCGAGACACAATCGTCTGCATCACAAACAAATGCAATTCATTCCCAATCTGCCATTTCTAAATACTTGAATATGCACAGAAATGGTTTGTGCAAGTGCTCCACAAGGTGTTAACTCTCATCTTTAAAGGATGTCAGAGGTGATGCGTGCAGCAAAAGGAAGGTGAAATCAGATTTTCAAAAGATTTTCATCGAATTGCATTTTGTGATTCTTTTCAGGCGAGTCAGTTTTGATGTGAGCTAAAATGTCAGAAATAGTGACAAATGTCCATCACAGTTTCTCCACATCCATGTTTGATCATTTATTGAATCAGTTAAAAATGTTCACTTTAATATCATACAGAATAGAGAATCCTAAAATCTCCATATGCAAGAGGCTCAAAACTATATATTTTTCGCATTTTTGCACAAAAACGGACTTGAACGATGGATTTATTTAATTTTCAAGCGGATTTAAACGGCTCTTTCTCTTGCTTTCTTCCCCTTCTTCTTCTTTGACCCTGAAATGTGCGGTGTAGGTGCAGCAGCGTAACAGCATGCAATTCACACGGTAATAACAGCTTAAAAGCACATCCTCGTTGTGTTGAGCATTGCCATGATGTTGTCATTACGGTAATTGCAGTGTATCTCTGTGGGCTCTAAGATAACTGATGTTAAAGAGCTGAATTACCTTGACTGCAAATGAGTTTTTATGACGGGGGGTCAACATGCCAACTTTCTTTTTTTCCGCCCATCCGTCCAAAATCACATTATAGATGCTGATAACTACTCTTATGTCAAAAGGTGTGTGTGTGTAAAGGGACAGAAAGGGGAGTCATACTGTACATCACATCCTCGATAAATAGTTGCAGAGGAGTATGAGCACAATATGTTCAGACAAGTTTATTTTTGGGGGGTTTTGATGTCATTGTGTAAATATCCACTGAGCGGTATGCTTTTATTGTGAAGGTGCTGCAAGTTTTTACACGCCAGAACGCTACACTTCATAATTGTAATGTTAGGGTGTGATTGCCTTTCACTTAGTGTTTTTAAGTGTGTGTGTGGGCAGGAAGGAGTACATCTGCTCGGCTTTACATTAATGAGTGTTATAGGCTTTGTTTTAGGAGTGCATTGTGTCTGTTGCCTGTACATTTCTTTTGGCTTGTTAGCTTTTATAGCCGAGCAATACCTACTTGCAACAACTTGTCACAGTTTGCATAATTAAGTCTGTGGGCTCTTTGGAGTGTGATTTGCCTTTCTTTGTTTTTTTCATTTTAATAGTTATTACCTCTGCCTGGGAGGTTTGTTTTCAGCTCGGTTTCTATGTCTGCAAGTCAGCAGGATTACAGAAAAACAACTGGTCCTATTTGTATTAAACTCGGTGGAAGGCTAAAAGCATGGGTGAAGGAAGAAACCATAACAGTTTGGAGCATATCTGAATCATGAGGCTGATACACATAGCAGGTTTAACTTTAATTAACATTGCAAGATGGTGCATCTTTGCTGCATTCATTGGGTGTTTGAATAATCAGAAGAATGACTTCCCGATTGGGAGAATTCACCCCTTTATTTGGAAAGAAACGACTAGAAAACTAGATTTTCAAAATGCTCTGATCAATAAGCTACAACACATCTTTATAGTGTCCATTTTTAATCCTTATCACGACTTGAAGCTCATGAAATGCAGACCGAATAATGACTTTCCACCTTGATGAACGGGACCATACGAGGAGCATTTGAATGCACCAGTGGCCTTCGTGGAGGTCTGCGCTCGGCGAGTGCTATTCTAGTTTTAATAGTGTTTATAGTTTAAGAAGGACTGCAGTATTTCACAAGCAAAACAAAGATTTGAGAAGAGGCAGATAGATTTCTGTGGCATAAATGTTTTTTCTTCTTTCAGACCTTGTTAATCACCCTGCTATTTATTTTGTGTTCCCTTTGGTGGCCTGAAGAACAGGTAAGGGGCTCATAACAGGATAAAGAGAGAACAGGGTATACACCGACTACCTTTACGCTCTTATCTGTGTGTGTTGGACATCTACTTCATCTATTAATCTAAAAATAGGCATCTCCAAGGTCTCAGGCCTGAGCCGTAGGGCATAAAGTAAACCGTCTATCAGGTGTATGTGTTTCTGCGCGTACTTCAGTCCATAAAGTGTAGCTTTCCTCCAGCTGTATTACTTGAACTCCCATGTGATGAAGCGTGTGTGAGGTTAGGTGTCCTTCGGGGATAAGCAGGAGTATGAGAGACTGACCACAAAAAAAATATATGAAAGAGAGGATGAGCGATGGAGGGAGGAAGAGAGGGGGAAGTCTGCTCGCTGTGTGGTACAGTATAATTTGGTCCTGTGGTTTTTATCGCGTGGTCACGGGGCGAACTTCCCCACAGACGGTATTCATTTCCTTAACTTCACCTTTCCCTGAACCCCCTGCTTCACTCCCGGCTTCGCTCAAACTTTGTGTGGCTAGCGCTCTCCCCCTCCCTTGTCTTCAGCAGTGATAAGGGGGGAAGTCTCCCACTGTGCCTCCACCACTTACTGTAAAGATATGAGTGGAGTAAAGGAACTTCTGTGTGTCATTTTGGTCTGAAAATGAAAGTGCCATCAGAGCTCACTCCTGCCCTTAAAATGTAACTACGATTGGTGCTTTAGGGTACAAGTGTCCTTAAAAGGCCGATATATTGACAATTTGTTGGGTATTTTATGAAGGAAAAGTTGTGGAAATTATAAATTAGACTCTCAATGTTCACATTTTGCTAGATTGAGGAATCCACTAGCGACATTAGAGGAAAAGGTGGAGGAAAAACCTTTTATTTGCCACTTTCTTCTGCTTTACTTCTGTTTATTTGACACTATCCGACTGCTTATATCCCATTCCTCCCTAACTATCCTTATCCTCTACGCTTCTATCTCCTCTCAAGCTGTTGCTGCTGCTCTTTCTGAATGAATTCCTCCTGCAGCGGAGAACACAAGCCGATCACTTTCCCCGCAGTCGCTAAAGCACCGTAGTGAGAGCGACTCGACGGTTGCCAGATCTGAGAATGTGAACGTTGGAAACATCACAGCGTCTCTGCAGAGAAACGAAGGCTGTCGCTCCGAGTCATGCAGACTGACTCCTCTGATTCTGGGTTAAATGATACAGGCCTTAAGAAAGAAGTAATTGGTTCGGAGCATGCAAATGTCATAACCAAATGAGCGGATGTTTTCTTTTAAAAGGCACAATAAATGCACCTGCAGGGGCTGAGAGGAAAAGCAAAGTAGTGGCAATCACGCAGGTGAAACAAAACGCCTACATGATGCCTTTTATTTCCAATCAAAAATCCAAATATGTCCTTAAAACTGTCAATCAAATCATCTATATTTGATACATTTTCAAACCCTTGTCCTTGAGCAAGATGCAGACTACCCACAATCCCCTGGGAAGCTGACCCTACGCCGTGACCTCCTTGTGGAATAAGTGTATCACCTATATCCGACACGTGTGCACCTATTGAGCAAAATAGAAACGGTTAATGCAGGTTGATTCTTTGCTCACCCAGGGGAAATATGCAGAGCATGTGTTCTCTTTCTTAGTAACACCTTCCTACATGTACATGCAATTACACTTTTATTTATTTATATACACACAGTATATGCGGGTGTCAATCAAAAAGGATTAATCGATTATGGTAGACGTTGGGGATTACTTTTCTGTCCACCAGCAGCTCTGGGTTTTCTCTGTCAGGGGATTTAAGGTGAGGTTATACTTACAAATAACTAGTTTGGGATGTCTGGGGACATTGGAAAGTGTTCAAAAAGCTTTCAAATGCCAGGGATAAAAGCAATAGGGGCAATAATCGTGTTAATACGGGGAAAATTGAGCGCACTTTTGGAGGAACTTTGGTCGTGTTGCTTTCGGTTTTATATGTGAAAAGTGCCCAAAAAAGTCTTATAACAAATGAAAGAAAGGGGGCTTAAGATAAGTTTTAAATCACTTTACTTCTCAGTTTCTCAGACTTGGCCAATGACTGCTTGGTTTTTGTCAGATCGTTATTTTCAGGAAGTTACATGGCTTGTCTGATGCACATAGGAAATGCATGTAGAGGTAGAAAGCAGGTTTTACAGGGGATGCCTTATTACGTTCTGCTTCTCTACTTACTAACCTCTCCCTCCGCTCTCTTAAAATCACACCACTGCGGCTCTATTTTTTCCTCCACCTGCTGTTTCAAACCACAGTGGGCTCCTTTACCGCCGCTGTGACCCGCTTAGCTCGCTCTGCTCCCCAAATTACGCTTTAATTTCAGCCAAACACCAGTGGAGTTGAGAGATCTACCTGTTCATTGTACGAATCAGTTTGGTCTTCAAACTCGATACAAGTGGCACAAGTGGTGGACTATTTAAGTAAGGCCCTAATGCTCTAAATACACTCTAATCCCGAGCAGGCAGCAGAACTCTCAGCAGTCTCAAAATGTCACAATGCTGTAGCTTCTCCCTAACTGAGGGCAAGCAGGTGCCTCTCCCGCAGCGCACTAATGACCCAATTATATCAATCAGAAGCCTTGATTGGTGCTCCACTCCTCTCCCTTTTACTCTCTCTGTGTCTTTCTCCCCTCGCACACAATCTCGTCCCCCAAGAGCCACCTGGATGGGGTGTATGTGCCCCCTCAAGTACAGTACAGTATGTACAAAGATGGGGAGGAGGGCGGCGTTGATGGTGGCAAAGGCGGAGGAGGTGGAGGAGGAGGAGGAGGAGGAGGAGGAGGAGGAGGAGGAGGAGGAGGAGGAGGAGGAGGAGGAGGAGGAGGATACTACTTGAGCAGAGAGAGGGTCTGAATGAGGGGAAACCATTAGTCTTTATAACATGGGGCCAGTGTTTCAGGGTTGAGAGCACAGTGAGTTCCTGGGGAGGATTTGTAAAATCATCGCTGGGAAAGCAGATGGATTCTTCTCTAACTTATTCTCTACAGGTTTAGTTTTTAATATAAGCGAGATTCTTATATTATTAGTTTCCGGTAAGACTGGACATGGATTAGATTTTAGGAAAACTACAAAAAGTCACTCTAATGGGCGAAAATCACTTATTTAAAAAAGGATATATGTAGAATGTTCTCTATTTGTGTCATAGATGATATCTGGTTTCAAATCCCAGGAGATATGTATAGTTCTTAATATTAAGGGGATTCATATCTTATTATGGGTAAGACTGGACATGGATTCGATTTTAGAAAAACTACAAAAAGTCCCTCTAATGGGACAAAATCACTTATTAAAAGAAGGATATAAGGATAATTTATCTATTTGTTCTATATATGATATCCACTTTGAAATCCCAGGAGATTTGTAAAGATGTGATATAGGTTTATTTGATTTAGAGTGTGTTAAAAAAAGCTACTTCTCCACTAAATCCCTGTTTATAGGACAAGCCAGCAATGTCAACCTAATTCCACTATGCACACGCTCTCAAAAAGTGTGACATTTAGGGGTGGATTTAAAAATAGGTTATTTCAGGATCCCTAAACATATTCCATTGGACGTGGAAAAGGCGACAGGAGTGTCTTTGGTCAACCCAGATGACACGTCTGCGCCTTATCTCATGAGGAATTTCCTCCTCGCCCCTATGATGTGCGTCAATAACGTGCAACCATTTTCAGTCGCTCTTTCCCCTCTTCTCTCTCGCGGCCATCTCAATTAGGAGGCACATTAATGAAATAAATAACCATCAACAAACAATGCACTAATAAACACCCTCCGCGAAAATGAGATTAACCCTGTCCGCAGATGGCACAAAACCGCTTCCAAAAAACGCGATTAAAGATCACAAACAATGAGATGTAGTTTGGAGAAGTCGTGTGTCATGTCAGCCTATCTATCGCTCTCTCCCCTGCTCCATTTTGTTCTTAAATTTTCTATACAAAAGATTAAGGGAGGGGAAAAGACGAGTGTGCGAGCAGGGAGGAAGAAAGTGCCATCATGGATTTCATCTCGAGTCCCTCTGCCAATCTCCCAAACCGACACCAGTCCCCAAAAAGCGACCCAAAAAACCCTCGGTTTTTAAAAACCGGTAACTTCTCTTTCCAGAATGCATTTTGGCAACATTTTGCACACACACAGCCACAGCGTTGCATGCCACACTTGCTACTTTCTGAGCTTGTAGACACAGGAGGTGATGTTAGGACAACTAAACGGGTAGTAGTAAACATTGTAGTAAAAGGTGGGCAAACGTATAAGGTGAAATAAAACACTATTAGAGCTCGTGGGTGCGTTTTTGCGCACATCCCAAATGAAAGTGGCGGTGCTTATCTGGAAAACAATGCGCTACACAATGCCTAATGTGCGTCCAACAAAAGAATTAGTCAGGCTAATCGCATCTACCCACAAATTACGCTTTGTGATTCAACTTGCTAACACGCAAAAATCCACTTTTACGCCTGGACAACATGTCTGCGGCTTATCGAAGAATCCCTCCCGTTACGCACCGAGAACTTGTTCCTCTTTTAGTAAAAGCTACTTTTTTTGGGGGAGAGGTTAAAAGGGGATATGGAAGAAGAGGTCATAAAGCTGCCGAATTTCTCAACTGGTTTCCCTCACGCTGCATAGAAATACACGAACACAACTTGGTTTAAAAGTTACGCGAATTAGAAAGAATACATTTTTAACCACTCCGAGTGACTTTCCTGCTCTCGCGACCATTTTCATTTCGACTTGACACCCCGAATGGACTTATCCCAAATGTTACACCGAGTGTTTTCTGAATTATATGAGGAAACGGTGCATTTTTCCCGGATCTTTTTTTGTCATGTCACGGGCTATAGTAGGCTACATGCATGTCGGCCACGCGCGCCGGTTAACATACATGACACACACGTAAAGTGGTCCGGAGCGCGCGGTTACATACATTACATAGTCTACAACATACAGACATGCCAATCACTCACACACACACGTAGCATACACACGCGACAAAGCACAACAACAACTATATTGGCCATTATCCCGTATATGTGTGTGGAGGAAAGAAAGAAAAAAGAGTCGCGATAAATAAATTCAACAATTTTGGAAATGTTTCATCCCCTTGGTTTCACGCCACCATGCATAAAAGTGTCCATGTAAACAGAGAGGTGGATAAAATGTAAGTAGATAAATGGCGATATAGGATATATGTTGAAAGTAAAGACTCAGTGTACTTACGGGAGAGGCGGCGAGGAGATTAATGACACGACACGTCATGATTACGTTTCACTTGAATTAAATACATTACGAGTTGGGAAAAAAATGGAAATCAGGGTTGTATACAAGCATACGCCGTTTCCCCCCTCCCTCCTCCCTCCGTTTGGTCACCCTCTTCTCTCCCTCTCTCTCTCTCACTCTCTCCTCCTCCATCTCCCTTTCTTTTCCTTCTCCCTTTCTCTCCTTTCTTCTTGCATTTTTTCCCATTTATTGTACAGGACTGGGTGAATAGGGGAGAGAAGTGGGAGGGAGAGTGATGTAGGTTGGAAATGTTAATTATAATCTCGGCACGGGCACCATTTTACAACGCTGTCATCTCCTTCACATTTGTATCCTAAATATGGCATCTGGGGTGACACTTTGGAGAGACTTTAGATTTTTTCCCAAGAAGAAGAAGAAGAGGAAAAGTTTCACACCAACTGAAGTGTGTTGAAAGTGATGACAAGAGGCAGCTTTAAATGTTGTGGTGAGCAAACCCCGGAAGCACATGGCCACTTCCAGGAGGGGATGATACTAAAGTGCACATATTTGAAAGTGTAAGGGTTCCCAACATGAGGCCCGGGGACAACCGGGAGTCTCGAGGGAGGTTTTCCAGGGGGTCCCCAGCAAAAAATAGAAGCAGTGGGAAAGAAATCACTTTGGAGAAATACTTTCCAAAGCCATGCAGTTGAAATGTGACTTTGTAGGCCTGCTAAAGTGAAACCACTTTATGGTAATAATCATTGTTTCACATTGACCGTGATCTTATAATACACACTTTACACATGGCTGCACCCACTTTTTTTCAGTTGCCAATGGCTTAGTTGTAGCAGGTGCACGTCTAATCCAACCCATGTACCCGCATCAACACCATTTGCATAAAACATCCCCTGCGTCATCCTATTTTTGTCCTCTTTTGAAACGAGGCGTGGTTTAATGCTGAAAGTTTGTCAATAGCTTCAATGTTGTATTAGAATATTAGGCAGTAGAACAAATACAAATACAAATTATCACCTCAAAAAGTTTGAGAGGCCAATGACACATTTTTTAACAAATCCATAGAGTAACATTATCTTTCCATTGTAATGATTGTTCTGATCTGATGTATTTAAATCCATTATTCATTCTACTTTAACTTCTTATTTGGCCTGAACAGCTTTTAGATATTTGACTTTCTTCACCAGGTAGTCACTTACTTTGCCCGTGTGTTGTTTGGGAGTGGGCAAGACGCCTACAATGGGTTTATCAGAGATTATTTAGCTGGAAACTGCTCTATGGACGCATGCTGCGAGCGGTGAATTGCCTTAAAGATCCCCTCAAGACTTAGGTACTACAATTTGCGGTGTATGAGCACTGGAAGTTAAAACGAACCCACGTCACACAAGTGTTCATTTCTTATTGGACCTTGTTTGGCTTCCATAGCTCAAACAACCAAGTGAAGTCGGCGACAACATCACAGTCTCAAAAAACCAAACATGTTATGTGCCTAGGAGTTGCTGTAGTCCAATCTTTGAGAGGCAGACGTGGCAGATGTTATACATGAAGGCCTTTGATGATGTGATATCCTGGGGGGGGGAAGAACTGCAGAGTCCAGTGATAATGTTTGTGGTTTGAACTTTATGAGTCACCCCTTTCACTTTCCTTGTAGTCCTCATATGTTATTTTAACTTTACCCAGTAGTCAGGCTTTCACATTTTAGATCATGTGCTGATGTGAAATGTTCAACTGTTCATATGTGGACTCATGATGGAAAATAACTCATCCTGGTCTCATTTCCCGGGCATTTGATACCAATGCACAAGGCAACCCTTTAGTGTATGAGACCAACCAGACATTCAAGTAACTCCTGTGAACCCATCCGTGGAAATATTAGGACACTTAGAGAAAGTGATTCTGAAGTGTAGAGATGCACCGGACCAATAAGGAGCGCTGGGAGCAGAAGTTGGGTGAAGTCAAACCTATTCAGGACTAATGAAATAATGTTACAGGTCTTTTTGTTACCCAAACCCCAAACTTTGCCTAAGTTATACTAAGTAATTGTGTATACATTTACAACGTTAACCACTTGTTTACTGTAACAGTAGAGGAGCATCATAGTTTGAGGCGTTGAAGGTTACACAGTTTGTTAGAAAGCTATGTAAAGAGGATCAGACCAAGTGTTCAAATGGCATGTTGGAAACCTGGGTTGGGACGGGCATTGTGCAACAACTGAAGACTTGACCTTGAGTAAAAAAACCTGCTTACTAAACACCTCTTCAGAGCCAGTGTTAAGACGCGTTGCCTAACAACAAGGCTGAGTCCTATCCACCGACTTTACATCTGATTTGCAATCTAGTTGAATGCTTATCCACGATCTTGGAACAATGGATATGGACTTTGGAAACAAGTTAACTTGCTTTGGAGGTTGCATCCTATACTCATTTGTCAACAAGTAAGCTCAAACATTCCCATTAGACTTTTACTATCGGCCTCCATAGGCGCTCACTTTGTTTTTCCTCCGACTTGTATCCTGTTCTCCATGTTAGTGACGTACTGTGCTGTACAGTGTAAGGGCAGAGGACAACAACGAAAAGCGTAGAGTCAGATCTACAGTACGTGGGCTCGATGCTGGTGGAGTGGTGAAGCCCACGCGCCTCTTTCACCACCTCTCAGTCTTTATTGCACAGAGTTACAGCGTGAACAAATTGAAGAACCAAAAGCTGAATAGGCTGTTAAGTAACGACAGAAATGTCCACCTTTTACAAGTTGTTTACTTCATTCCCGTTCATTCTCTTTAATAACAGGCCTTCAGTTGAACAGTATTTAGATGTCACCTCTGCCTTTGTGCCTTTCTTCCCGACGTATGGAAGAATTGTAAGTATGAATATTTCTGCCCTCAAGGCCTCGGATTTTTAAATATTTAAATGCGATTCGCCGTGTGAAGGTAAATGTTGGCTGGGAAATTCAAATGTCTTTGCTGACGCAGAACATATCTCCTGGATCAGCCATTGTAAGCCTGCCATTGTGTGTCTGAGAGTGACTGACTAAGTCTGTGGCACATGCGGCGCATGCTCGTCTCCGTGTGTGTGTACATAGTAAATCAATGTGTCTGTGTGTGTGTGTGCAGGCCCGTTTTGAATGTCAGCAGCTTATATGTGCGTACAAAGGTTCATACATGTACGTTCTCCGTCTGCTGAACTTATGTGTGTGTCGGCCTTGTGTGTGTGTGTGTGTGTGTATGTGTGTGTGTGTGTGTGCCCTCGCTATCTGTTTGTGTTTGTGTGCTACATATGTGTACGTGTTTGCGGCTGCCACAATGGCATCATCACCCGCCCCTGACGCTTTGATTGTTTTCTCCGCCGCAGCAGAAATGCACCAATTAATATGCAGAGAGTGAGTGAGACTGTGACACACACACACACACACACACACACACACACACACACACAAACAAAACACAAAAAAACACAAAAAAACAGCCGTGAGGGAGGGAGACGGGGAGGGAGGTGTGATGGAGGGAGGGGAGGGGGCAGAAGAGATGGCACAGAGGAGAGGGAAAGAATAGGGGAGATGAAATGAAAGATGAGGAAAGTGTGTGTGTGTGTGAGATGGAGAGAGTGAAATGAGGGTGGAGGGGGGGGGGTGAAATCTGATAGATCCTTGAGTAAAAACAAAAAAGAGAAAGAAAGAGTGAGGAGGGAGGAGGAGGAAGAGGGGGATCAATATGTACATATTCAGTGAGATATGGTGGGAAATCAATTGAGAGGAGGGGAGGAGGAATTGATTTCGGGGGGGGGAGGAAGGAAAGAGGGAGGGAGGAGACGACGGAGGGGGAGTGCAGAGGTGGAGTGATATGTGGCTACGGCTGCTGTCCTTTTTGTCGCAGTGTCAGGGTATTGATACTGTAATACACTCCCACCCCCCCACTCCCCACCCCCCCACTCACACACACATACACACACACACACACCATCACCCCCCCATCACAATGCTGCCCTGACAACGGCTGTCGCGGCGACGCCTACTGGCACAATGCAGCCACAATACAGAGGGCACTGAAGCATCACACACTGAGAGAGAGAGAGAGAGAGAGAGAGAGAGAGAGAGAGAGAGAGAGAGAGAGAGAGAGAGAGAAAAGAGAGAGAGAGAGAAAAGAGAGAAGAGGAAGATGGATGGATAGGAAGGGAGAGATGGAGATGAGGGAGGGGATTGATGGAGAGATAGGAGGGAAGGAAAGGAAGGAAGGAAGGAAAGGAAGGAGGGATAATGTTACATGTGTAAAGCGCCGGAGGGTGTGTGCCCATAGAAACATGTTTAATGGCTTTTATTATGGCGGCGTGTGTGAGGTGTTTTTTTTTGTTGACAGAGTGATATATGCACTGTGTGTGTGCAAACAACAAAGTGTTTATTTTGTAACCTGGATCCATTTTGGACGACAAATACACACGCATACCTGAGTCTAGACGTGCATTTATGATAGTGGAATTTTTGTATATAATAATAATAATGATTCTATGTAAGTTATTTTCACTAATTTGATCTACTCTCAGCCGGCCTGTCGCTGCCTTGTGTTAATGTATCTCCGAAATGTCACCACCGGTTTTCAGATTTGTGACAATGCATTAATCTGCTTATCCAATTTAATGGTTTACGTAACTTAAGAAGTGGGATCATTCATCTCAACCCATAAAGAAACACTTGATCCTTCAGTTTTTTTGGAACAATTGGAGATGGGTGTGTTTTTTTTGGCATTTATTAGGTATTTTACCAGATTTACATCAAATCTGTCTGGTTCATCCGTTATCACTCTACTTATTTTTGATTTATTTTATTATATTTAAGTCTGGATTGAATGATTGGCGGTTGAACAAGAAATTTCGAGGTAAAAAAAGTGCTAAAATATGGACACATTTGATAGTAATGCACACATGTAAACTGTAAACCCTTAATCAGTGAACCTGTTTGAGATCGTCCTGGTGGCAAATCTATCGAACTGAGTGCTTTAAATCATTCAAACTTGTATTCAAAGCAGCCAAAAAAATCAAATCGAATAAAAGAAACACACACTGCCTGCTCTGACCTCCCTCTGCCAAAATGTCTGTGCCGGCATATTACTGTATCTCCCTCCAACATGCACTCTCATTTACAAAAGAAACGCTTGGCTGGCTGCCTATAAGTCAGTTTATCCGCGTGAGATGACCAACGTCCCTCTTTTTCTTTCCCCTTTTTTTTCTCCCACTATCTCATACAGTGTGTGTGTGTGTATGATCTATAGCTCCCTGCCTCCCCTCCTCCCTGCACCCTCCCTCCCTCCCCTCCCTCACCCTAACCCTTCTTAATATGATGTAAAAAGCTAATCGCATGCAAATGTCTGTTGTCCCGGTAACCGGGCCTGAAAAATCCCTTTGATGTTTCCCCCGACTCATTCTCTTCACGTTCTCTTTGTTCGCCACAGTCTCGCTGCTTTGTCAACATCCCCCCTTTTTTACCCCGCTCGCTCTCTCTCTCCTCCATCCACGCTGCAGCTCTCTCGGCCCTCTCTTAGTTCTCTCCCTAAAAAAAAAAGTTCTAACTCCACTTTGTGTCTCCCTCTTTCTATATAAGCCCCCCTCTCTATTATTCCTCTCGTTTTTTCCCCCTTGACTGTGCCTCTCTGTCTGTCTGCCCCTTCGCCCTCGCTCATTTCCCATCATTCCCACCTACTGTCTCCTGTCCCCTTTCTCTCTCCCTCACTTCTTCCTGTCCCCCCCCCCTCCTTTCCTCTTCAACCACCCCTTTATCTCTCATTCCTCTCTCTCTACGCAGATGGACACACACACACACACACACACACTCAAACTGCCCTCCCCTCCTTTAGAGAATTTGATCCCTGGAACTATTTGATATGGCGCTGCACTGTAGTTATCTAATCATTCGGCTTTTTGTGAAGCAGCAGCACAGCTGGCGCTCAGAGAGAAAAAGACCCCACGCATTACACCAACTCTCAGGTTGTGGAGGTTACCGGCCTTATTTTGAGGTTAAACCTGCAACAAGCCTGCCATAACCCTTAACAACACCTCAGAGACATCACTGCTCCATAGTGTTTAGTTTATCCCTCTACATCAGTGGTGAAGTAAATAGATTTACTCAAGTATTGTACTTAAGCACAATTATGAGGGACTTTACTTGAGAATTTCAATCTTTTATACGTTGTACCTCTTCTCCACTACAGTTCAGAGGTAAATGGTGTACTTTTACTTCACTACCTTGTTTTAATACCTTTAGATACTTTACAGATTTGGATTAATAATATAAAATGTAATCAAGTCTTAAATCAGACTTTGTACCTGGAGTAAATTCACAAGCTACCCTGCAGTATACAAAGTCATTCAAACTAGCTGCACCTTTACCAGCTTTGATAAAACTTTAATGATCAATCATTTTAAAACATATCATATATATTATTCTGAAATGGACCAATCTGCACAATGACTACTTTTACTTTTGGTTCTTTAAGTATATTTTGATGCTAATAGTTTTCTACTTTTACTTGAGTAACATTTTGAATGCAGGACTTTTACTTGTAACAAAGTATTCCTACACTCTGGTACTTCTACTTTTACTTAATGCACCTATATGTTTATCTGTCTGTCTATCTGTCTGTCTGCCTGTCTGCCTGTCTGCCTGTCTGTCTGTCTGTCTGTCTTTCTGTCTGTCTTGTCTGTCTGTCTGTCTGTCTGTCTGTCTGTCCGTCTGTCCGTCTGTCCGTCTGTCTTTCTGTCTGTCTGTCTGTCTGTCTGTCTTTCTGTCTGTCTGTCTGTCTGTCTGTCTGTCTGTCTGTCCGTCTGTCCGTCTGCCTGTCTCCCCTCCTCTTAAATCCCCTCTGAGACGTTTCAAACTTGCATCTAGTTTTAATTCAACACAGAAAAGTACAAAAACAGTACAAATATCAAGTAAGCATAATATGCGTTTGCAACATTCCACATTCCTTTAAAAAAATGTAAACACTAGGCAGAGTGTGAGGTTAGAAAGAGAGCACAATGTTTCTACATTAATACTGCCTCGCACGGCATACAAAAGTAAAGGATTTTGCATGTGACAATCTATACTGCAGTAAGAATGAAAGATGGTGTTCATTACATCGCTTCCAATATAACGCAATGTACCAAACAGCTAAAGGCTACGAGGTGTACGGGGGCCTTCTCCAAGCCAACAAATTACATATTGATTCAGAAACGGCTCAATAGACATTTGCAATTTCTGAATTTGAATGCAGATATGAAACGTGCTAAACCTGATAACCGCAGCCGTCTGCAGACGTGAGCTTGACCTCCCGCTGCTTCTGGATCGCACTACCTGATGGTTTCATATTGTACCTTAAGCGTGATATTGTCTGATAGTGATCAAATCAAACCAGTGAGTGGATGATGATTGGTTTTACTGACTGCATGCTTGCTGTCATACAATATGAACTACACTATTGTATGAAATATTCATATCTTTGGTTTCGTCTGCATCATAACATGACAATAAAATGACAATTTCCAGATATGCTGGGCATTATTTTGTAGATTTAAATCACTAATGTAATACATATGGGATCTTCACTATAATTGTAGTTTTGTGAGTTTGAGTACAACTCAGCAGTGTTACATGTTTCTACTCAAATGTACCCCTGAGTGTGTTTAGCAGAGAAGTAGTGAAGTGTCTGTCCCGTGAGTGGAAGTTATTTTAATAAGCCATTACTTCTGAGAGATGATATCTTTAAGGAAAAGTGTAACATTTCAGGAAATACCGTTATTAGCTTTTCTTAGCAATAATTAGATGACAAGACTGATAGCACTCTTATTTCTACAGGCAATATGAAGCTACTTACAGCAGTGAGATAGCTTAGCTTAGCTTAGCACAAAGAGTAAGCTAGCCAAAACAGCTAGCCTAGCTCTATCTTTAGGTAAAAATCCACCTATTGGCACCCTTTTAGGCTTAACATGTTATATCTTATAAGATTAAAAAGGTGCAGGTATGTACTTTTTGTTATCTTTTGGCAAGCTAGCTGTTTTTCAATATTTATGCTAAGCTAAGCGAGCTCTCTGCTTGCAAAGGCTTCCTATGTTACGCACAGACATTGAAGATTGGTATCCATCTTTTCATCTACCTCCTGGCAAGACAGCTAAATTACACATTTCCCAATCTGTCAAACTATTTATTTAAAAATGTTAGATAAAGCAATCCTTTGGCTTAACAGTGACAATGAGAAGACATCCTTTTTTTCTTGGAACCTCATCCTAGAAGCTCGTTTTGAGTAAGTTACGTCTTTGAGAATAATCAGATGTAGTTCATGTCGTCTGGCCGCAAGCAAAAAAACTGCGAAACCGGAATAAAGCAAATGAAACAGATCTACCATTTTATGGAGATCTGGAAAGAGCAAACCAAATGTAACAACAATAGCTCTTTGTACACAAAACAACATTGCACAGACACCCATTTTATACCTTTGGCCCATAGAATGTAAAACAAAATGCATATAATTCATCATCAGTACACTATAAGGCACCAAAAAGCTCAAGTAGCTGACATAAGTTATACTTTTAAGAAGATTAAATACCAGTTGTTTCCACTGTTAATACATCTTTAGCTTAAACAAACAGTCGGATATGATCCTATAAGGCGTTGATTATCGAGGCAATGCTTCCTGTATGTGATCAGATGTTTGCCTGATGTTTATTTAGCCACTGTACCAGGCTCTAAATCGGCCAGTGAGTGTGTGTGAGCATGTGAATAGAGCCTCCACTGTCTTACAACAATAAGAGTGACTGCATGTGTTGACGGACACTCTTTGTGTGTGTTTGTGTGTACGTGTGCTCACACCACCCCTGCCTCATTTACATAGATGCAATCACACCTAGCCTATGCCACACATTTTTACACAGGCAAGAGGGGGGGAAAAAAACAGTACTCCATTCAGCGTTATGAAAATGACAGAGTACATAATACATTCTAAATCTGCAATCCTACGGTGGATTTACGCCCCGCATATTACTTCCTGTTTATTATCAGATGCTGGAGCATGTGATGCTTACAGTCAGCCAGCCAGGCAGTCAGTGGTTCAGACCAAGTGGTTTGGCCTAGTGGGGAGCCGCGGGGCAGACAATGGCCGCACTGTGTGGCTGAAGTGCCTTTGGTGTCAATGACTCTGCCAGCAACTGAGGCTGGCAGATCCAAAATGGCGGAGCGGGTAGAGCCCTGCTGGTGCTCGTCATGGTTTAGACAGGGCAGTGTTGATCCTTTTTTGGGAGGCAGCACATTACACATTAAGCTTCTTCCTCTTCTTATTAGAGAATGTGGCAGTGCAGCGCTCTTCCAGCTAATCTGCTGGCCTTTTATTACTTTGAAGGAGGTGAAGGGGGGAGAAGGGAAGGAGAGCATGTGGGAGAAGTTCAAATAGAGTCTGAGGGTCTCTCTTTTGTCTTCTTGCTCCTCGTAGTCCAGTTTGGCTTCCCCGAGGTGGAATAGAGATGATTCAAATCTTCAAGAGTCCAGTTTCTGATTGTAGAAAGTTATAGGAAGAGACACAAAGAAACAATATATTACATTTTAGTTTTAAATTCAAATGTACAGTATGTTTGTTCAACCCAAAAATAAAACAACATGTCTTACCTGTAGAGCTATTTATCAATCTAGATTGTTTTTGGTGTGGTTGCTTAATGATGGATATATATAGGATATCAACTTAACACAAAAAGTAAGGAAATCTCTCAAACTGTTAACCTTTTTGATTCCTCATCAAACGGTTGTCATGTGCAGTTTGTTCCTACAGGAAACTGCCAACACCAACCTTTGTGAATTATTTGGAGTTACCCGGCATGTGATTTATATACAAATAAAACGTTTTTTGGCGCTTTGAGCACCACAAGTCGAGTGCCATCTAGTTCCATTATATTGGAGGTAAGGCTTACATCTGTACAGCCACTATATCCAAACTTAAACAGTCCAGATTGCTAAATACCACTACAGATAAGCGGAAAATGTTGTGTTTCTGATTTTGGCAAGAACTGTCACTTTAAGCATTCTCTATGTTTCTGATTTCTCTTAGTAAAGTAAAAATCAGTAAAAGTTGTACAATCTGAAAGTGAGTGACTGTGATATGAGCAGCAACAACATCAAGAGAAAAGATGAAAGAAATAAAAAAGACTAACTTACTCTTATTGAGATGACAGTTACACAGCTGTAGAGGGAGAGTGGCTCTGAGGAGGAATAAAGAAAAACAGAAACAGTCACATTTTTTATTCTGCGCTAAAGTGTGTGTGCGTGCCAAAGCAAAAGCGGCAATCCTCCCTCTGTTGTTGAATATGTGTGTATCGCTGTCTGTGTGTTTGCCCTATCTGTTTGGGCTGCGTGTGTCCGTCTGTCTGTCAATCTGTTCCCAGCACAGTCTGTTTGCCAATCTGTCATATTCTGTTTGCTAGATAAGGAGATTTGAGTGTGTGTGTGTGTGTGTGTGTTTGTGTGTGTGTGAACAGAGCACATTCATTTAAACTGCTATGGAAATGGCAGGCAGGTATCGTTGTTTCCTTACAACTGAGATGACGCACACTCACCTAATTCCTTTGCTGTTTAAAGAACCCTTTTATATTTAAATAACCTCACTGTTAAACTGAAACTGTAGCGTAACACCTCCACTAATCTCAAACATAAGTTACATTCAAATGGCTGCAATTCAACAGCAACTAGGGGACGTTTAAGTTGTTCATTTTGCTCGATAAAAATATTCTCTTTTGTATAATATACAATACATTAGAGAAGAGCAAAAATGACTGCTCAAAAAGAGTAAAACCCAAATGAGCTTTTGAATGCACAAATTACTGATTAAAAAGAGACACATTTCAATGATTTCTGATTGCAACGTCCCTTGTCTGTTCCTCTCTGCTATTCATCCCTTCATTAGACAGAAGTTAAAGTGAAGTGAAAGGAAATAAGAAAGAGAGATGGCAAATAGTCAGATTCACACCCCTAACCCTGTGCTTAGTGGTTGGGTTTTGCTCTGTTATAGGACCATACCTTTCACATGTTTACCAAGAGAAACAAATAAAAGCAGACAGAGTTTCCACATTAAATTGAAGCGCTGGATGAAATCACTGAAAGATTAACTGCCCCAGATCATGAAACTATGAAAGCACATATTTAAACTTTGGAAAACGTTGTGTGTTGTTTTGACCTCTTCCATCATAGTTTCTTTAAGGTGGAATATAGGTGGACTAGTTAGGCATAGTTTAGGTTTTTTGTTAGCTGTTTTTATATAGTACAAATATGGATTTTACACACGTCAAATATGCATAATGCAGGAGCTGGTGGCCCATGTACTGGAGCTCGGTCCCTATAAATTCCATTTACCTCCTGTCATTCCCTCTGTTTCCCCCTTTCAACACTATCACTTCTATAAAAGGCACTGGTTGCACACTAAAAAGTAGCAGAATGCATTTCTTATTGCATATTCTGTGTAGGTTTCAAGTATTTCACTTTGTTATGTGTATTAAAATATCTTTCAAGATGTAACTTGGATGACCTGTTAACATTTCTGTTGAAATTATCCTTATTTCAAGTTTTCGGGTCTTTTCAACTTAATTGGAACACAGCGCAGGAATAAGATTAACACTCCAGTACTCCTGCTAATCCAATGAAAGTTATTTTTTATGTTGTGATACTCCCGCTTTCAGTCTCATCAACTTTCTTATCATGCTTGTTTTAAGTCTACTTGGGAAAAGCTGTCATTCACCGCTCCACCCTGACATCAACCTATAGTTAGAGGCATCAAAATCCAACTTCTGATGCCAAATATCAACCCCTTTACATATTCCACACTCACATAATAATCCATTATATGTGAGTTGGCTGACAGAGTCGATACTAGTGACAACCAGTGCATGGTTTCAAAGAATGCTGCTCTCATTTGCATTCTCAAGGCTCGTCTTTCACCATGATCATCATCTCAAGATAGTTCCCAGGCCATCAGAAAGTCATATAAGGGAGTTTTTTTTTTAGGGAAACACAGGTTCTTAAAAAAGTTTAATGGAAAACCTTCAAATATTTAGAGAAAAAAACCCTGTGGTGCCACTAAACATTCCTCACAAAGCTATGCTGAGGCATTTCTGCAAGTATAAATGTTTTCATGCACCCTAGAATGACTGAATGGTGAAATGTAATCCCACCTGGGAGCAACTTGTTGATCCGGAGCTTCTCCTGGGGTCCCTCCCAGACGCCGGGGACCCCCCCTCCTTCTGACTGCCCACAGAGGAGGAGTCTGAGCAGCTACTGTGGACTGTGTGAGAGAAAGGTGGTTAAAGGTTAACAGAAAGCACCACAAATCTGAACATCTAGCAGTTGTTTTACACTTAAAATCAGTGTTTTGAAGCCTTATTTGCTCTAGGTAGTGAGTCAAATGTCAAACACTGAAACCATCCTGCATTCAAGCATCATTTCCATGCATGGATTCTTCCCCATTTACAAAAGCATTGTGTGTATGCACTTTAATAATAGAAATCCAAAATGACGGCATTATAACGTTTTCTGGAAAGGAGAATTGGGTGTACATTGGGTGTGGGGAGAGACAAAGAGCGAGGAGTCAGAGAGAGGAGGCATTTTTCTCATCCTGTTCAATGAATTTCTAACACGCCGCTCTGTCCCAGAGGACAATTCATGCATTGAAACCCTGAGATGCTGCTCTCAATGAGACACCTGGTGAGCAGTATGTGCACTGCACCCAGCCATGAATGGGAAATCACTTTGGCTCCAGCAGGCCTCACTGGGTGGTGGGTCTGGAATCTGAGGAATTATGTTTCCTCTTGTGTGTTTTTATTTCCATTTGTGGGCGGGCCAGTGATCATAGCATCAATATGTGATGTGTGTTCCATGAGGGGTTTTCTATAACCGGCCTCTGGTGGTTCTTTCAGTCATTTCCTTGTTTTTTCACGTCGTTTTTGACTATAATGTGTGTATTCAGAAGGGAGCTGTTGTGGAGGTGTAGGTGGGGAGAGCTGATTCTGTTCATAAATAAGTAAGAGCAAGAAAAATGTTAGTTTTTAGCGTCTCAAACTAGTTTTTTTTCCATAGACTTCATATATTTTCCACTCTCCATTTATGTTGCTGCCTGAACATATGACACATATTATAAATAAAGTTTTTGATTACTGAGAGGACTTTTGTGATCAGACTGTATTGTAGTTAATCGGATCATGTAAGAATATGTGGACAGTTATGAACAATAAAGGGCAACATGGTTAAAATCCTTTGACATTAACATTAAAGTAGCCCACATTTTTTGATGAAAAAGGGATTCAATGTTAAAGTAAGTACTATGTTTTGTATGCACTCTACATAATTGGATTTCATAGTTGTATGCTACTTCAAAGAGCTGGTTAACCATCCGATAAGCCAATTGACAGAAGAATAATTGCCAACTGTTTTGCAAAAATGTCATAAAATGCAGTTCTCAGAATCTTAAAACTGGGATTTCCTGCTGTTCTCTTTAATATATGTTGTTAATCTGAGAGAACAAGACATTTAAAGCCATCTACTTAGAATTTGAGACATGTTCTCACTATTGTCTGACGTTTTAGAGACCAGATGATTCATTGATTCATCTGGAAAGTATGTCCCGGATTGATTGATTATGAAAATAAGAGTAAATTGCACCTGTTAAGTTTTATAATTTCCCCTTTGATACTTGAAGTTAATTGTACTTGTATATGAGTCTATTATCTGAGGTAATCAAGACAAGGCCACAGCTCTGAGACTGACCGCTGTGAGGGGATTTGATCACATGAGAAGTAAAAGGTGCTTTTTGACCGCGTTACATATTCTCTGCAGGCACGTCAGAGCTCTTCAAAATGTCTCAGCGCGAGGCAACTATAAAATATTCATAGAATAGCCCGGGGGCGCCAGATTGAAAAAAAAACATGTAGCACGTTATTACTTTGTCACATGGGAAGAAACAACCACCACCGTTTAGTTTCCTGTCGGTAATCTCTTGGCCATCACTCGCGGCTCAGAGAGCAAATTTGAACAGTCCAGTAATCTGATCTGGACTGACACACTTCCTGAAGACACAGTTTGCAATTAAAAGAAGACACTAAACTAACCTTTCCCCAAACATAATCACATCCTCTGTAAGATTACGTTATTTAGCGATATACCTATAGATACCAGGTCAGTTTACATACAAATCTGCGATGCAAATCCTTTCTTTTTCCACTCCCTATGTACACAGTGCTTTTTCTACCTGTAGTGTCCCGCACTGCATCTGTATAAGTGTTACAGATGTTTCCCTTCTGTCCTACCTCTGTCATTGAGACTGTAGATGGAGTCCAGTTCAGATCCAGGAGTTCCTGTCGCGTCCAGCAGCAGCTTACTGGAAATCCCCATGCAGAGCGACTCCTTCAGACACAACTCTGGGGGAAGAAATCATAGAAAAAAGGGTCTTTTTGTAACTCAAAACGGCATAATTTTTGGAGAAATCACTACAGTATTGGGACAGAATATTTTCATATTTCTTAGATAACATGATGAAGACATCCAATAATTATTGTTTGTGTACATGGCAACAATGCCGCTTAAAATGTCTCTTTATGGATACGGGAGGGAGATAAAGCACTTGATAGGTCGCAGCTTTGACTGGTGCTGATTTTTTTGTTTCATTTGTATCTGCTCTGGAAGCAGAACATCTAGATTCAGTTACAAAAAGAAGAATCAGATTGTCTTTAACCTGGCCAGAGGAGAAGCCACTTATATTTAACATTTACCGACTACTGTCAAACTCATTTTTAAGAACCCAGGTAAACCTCAGACTAAAATAGTCTTCTGCAAGAATCATATCCTTGCACTATTTTATCTGTTTTATTGTGTCGCACTGTTGGAGGAGCCTGGGACCTACTTGACTCAACCAGTCAAGTTGCAGTTTACATCCCTCAGACATTTGTGTGAATTTGTTACAGTCAGCATATGAATATGAAATATCCATATTGGGTGGATTTGGGGTGGATTACGTTTTACTAAAAAGGTCTGAGAGCCTATAGCTGAGCCCTCTGAGGTCAGAGGTCAGGCTGTACCTGTGTTGTTGATAGCGTGAGTCCACAGCAGGTGGGCGATGTCTTGAGTCCAGGCCACTTTTCCTTCCCTGTCCTTGGCCTGCAGCGTGATGCAGTCTTTGGTTCGAGGAGCCTGACGCACCCACACTTCAAACTTCAGCCCGTCCCCCCCCACGCTCTGAGTCAGACCCATCTCACCGGTCTGCAGGGGAGAGGAGGAACATGTGATATAATAATAAGAATACGTTTATTTAGTATAGCAACTTTCACAGAAATAGAATTCACAAAGTGCTTCACAAGAAAGAACAAAAGTTCAAATTAAGACCACACAAACATGAATACAATAACAACATGAGGCAGAAATGTAAGGTCAACATAAGAACAGAACACATCACACACATCTCAAGCGTAAACAAGTCGAGAAGAAAAATAGAGGCAATGACGGAACATTTCGCAGAAGAAATAGACTGAAAAAGTGACATTTAAAGGAAAGTGAAATTGGACTTTACTTTAAATATAATATGTACAGAAATTAGATTTGTTCTCAGATTTCTTCAAACGCAGCGCTCAAGAGATAATGACAATGAAAGAAAATCATTTTTTGAGGTTAAAAATCCGCGAGGGGAAAGAGAAGTGAGCAACAGTGTGTGTGTGTGTGTGTGTGTGTGTGTGTGTGTTTATATATGAGTGTGTTTATATCTGTTTTTGTGTGTGAGGTGTGTTTATATCTGTGTGTGTGTGAGGTGTCTGTGTGTGTGAGGTTTATTTATATCTGTGTGTGTGTATGTGTGTGTGTGTGTGTGTGAGGTGTGTTTATATCTGTGTGTGTTTATATCTGTTTGTGTGTGTGAGGTGTGTTTATATCTGTTTGTGTGTGAGGTGTCTGTGTGTGTGAGGTTTATTTATATCTGTGTGTGTGTGTGTGTGTGTGTGTGTGTGTGTGAGGTGTGTTTATATCTGTGTGTGTTTATATCTGTTTGTGTGTGTGAGGTGTGTGTGTGTGAGGTGTATTTATATCTGTATGTGAGTGTGTGTTTGTGTGAGAGGTGTGTTTATATCTGTGTGTGTGTGCGTGTGTGTGTGTGTGTGTGTGAGAGGTGTGTTTATATATATGTGTGTGTGTGAGAGATGTGTTTATATCTGTGTGTGTGTGTGTGTGTGTGTGTGTGTGTGTGTACCTTGATGCTGTGCTTGCAGCTGAAGGCGGTGCGTCCCGGGCCGGCGCTCTTCTGTTTGGTGAAGATGACGACGTGCTGGTAGAGGAAGACGTTCCTCACGCCCGCACGCTTCCTCCGAGCCCCCCCGCACACCGTCAGCTCGCCCTGCCGCACCAAATCGCCGCGCTCCGTCACCGGAATCTGAACACACACACACACACACACACACACACACACACACACACACACACACACACACACACACACACACACACTGTCACGTTGATGCACTTATCTTGGCCCGAAGCCCAGTCCCAGGGCTTTAATCTGCAAAAGATACCATCTTAATTTATATCTTAAGAGGCCATTTAGCTTTGAATTATGTTTTAAATGTGTCTTTTTTTTTTGCCAGGGGGTTTTAATAGTTCACTTTTTCCTCATCCACTTTTAGTTAATTGAAGAAATAATATTGAAAAAAGGCAAATTAATAACTGGTGTCTTAAAAGGAACAGCTTGTAAAAAAATTCGCAGAGTTTTCTGAACATTTTAAGAGCCAGTACGTCCATGTTTATTGCTCAGTAGCACAAACGTTTTTGACATCTTTATTACCTGAGGTTATTTCATCTTTAGGCTTTAATAACACACTTTCTCTCTGTTTCCAAGCACATTTCTCATTCACCTACTCACATTTTTGATTTACAGTTGCGAGACATTTCGGCTGCACACACTGAAAAGCCTTATTCTCCAGAAAATAAAGAATAGGACAAAGCGGTATTATAATTACAGTGCCTTGCGTGGTGACATGCTGCATTCCCCCTTCACAGGGATGCTTCTGTCTGTTGGATCTCTGCTGTAATTGGCCAGCTGACTCACGTCTTTTGTTAAAAATGTGACTTTATTGTTCAAGTCGATGACAGGGTTACAGGACTTTGTCATGTTGTTGCAAATCCTACCAGAGGCAGATGGAGGTTGATAAAAGTCAAATCTTATGTAACGCTCCTCGAGGACTCGACCCAAGTGTAGCAAGGACACAAATAGACAGAAACCAGACAGCGTTTTCTCAACTTTATCCACAGATTAAATAAAAATGACTGATCATTTAGAAGCAACCGGTCACACACATATATTTAAACCTCTAGATATGTGTGTGTGATGACATAAGTGATGCTTCACACACATAATGAACACCCACATACACACCCACCCATACACACACCTGCACTTATGGTCTTTTCACTTGGAGAGCGATTTGAAGTGGCTCAATGGGAGTGTTTGTGCTGCTGTAATCTCCCCTCGCTCGGAAAGGGGAGGAGAGGATAGTTGTGTGAGTGTGTGTGTTTGTGTGTGTGTGCGTGGGAGTCAAACGTTTGTCACGACTAGCTCTGAATGATACTGCTGTGTCAGAGTAGCACAATATGGGGCAAAAGGATGTGGTGTTTTCTGACTTTTTGATGAAGGTTAAAGTTGTTTGTTTGTGTTTTGAAATTGGTAATTACTGTAAGAGTGTACCAAAGTGTCTCCGTAGTGATTAGTCTTTTCTTCCACTTGTATTGGCTGATTTCTCTATTTGTGTTCAGGGCTGGTTACTTTCATAGCTTGAAGTAAAACAAAATGATTTTTAAGAGCTGAAAGGATGGTATGTGAGTATTTCCACGGGGGTTTTACATCCTCACACACTCAAAAGTCTTTGTGTTGTCTTATGCAAGAACATGTTCACAATAAACTTGGTTTTCAAACCAAGCAAACATAATGTCTTGAAGTAGCAGCAAACATTTGAAAAATAAATGCTTCTTTGGAGACCGGAAGATTAGTTTGAAGTGCATTTTGATTAAGAATATTTGTGATATTTTGAATTCCTAAACAGTCAAACATTTTTTTGGAATTCTCCTTTTTAATAAACACAAATCTGTAAACTATTGGAGTCTAGGAGTGATTTGAATTCCGTCTTTTTCCAACTGCCTGACCTCATCTAAGTTAGTTTCTTTCCCTCTGAGAAAACTAAAACTGGGACTTGATTCACAGTTTCACAATCTGGGACAAGCGTTCTCACCGGAAATCCCGATGAGTATTTTGAATTCATAAATAGTCAAAACAATTGTTTAAATTCTCCTTTTTACTAATGAAAAATCTGTACATTTTGGAGTCTAGGAGCGATTGGAATTCCGTCTTTTCCATTGGTCGGACTTCACCTAGATAAGTTAGTTTCTTTCCCTCTGAGAAAACTAAAACTGGGACTTGATTCAAAGTTTCACAATCTGGGACAGGCGCTCTCACCGGACATCCCACGATGAGGTCGCTGGCCCTCAGGTCCTCGCCGTGCCGCTGGGCGTGTCTCAGGATGGGGAGGGCGGAGTCGGAGGCGGGGTTTATCCCTCCCAGCTCCTCCAGGGCCTCGCAGTACTGCTCCAGCCTTTGAGAGGGAGCCTGCAGACAGTGAGGGTAGGACAGGGGGGAGAGGGGGGAGGCAGGGGGGAGTTTGGACTGTTGGACAGGGGGAGAGAGAAGAGGGGAGGTGCAGGAAAAGGACAAGTTAGACCTAGTCAGGGGCGGTTCTAGACCAATTTAACTGGGGGGGCCAGGCTGGGGTCAGTTATTTCATGAGAGGGGAACAATAAAAGCAGGTTAAAAAGACAAAGACAGTATAAAGTAATTGTGTAAACTAAACATAAAATATAGTAATTGGTATTTGTTTTTGTAAAGGTATTTGTTTTAGTAAATTTAAGTTACAGTCCTTTGTTTCAGTAGTTTTTTCATTTAGAGTATTTGTTTTAGTAAGGAGCCCCTAAAGGGACATGGACAAAAAACAAAAAAAGGAGGAAGCGGAGCGCACAGGAGACAACCATTTCATTGCAGACTGTTATGTTTACGTGGGGAAATGACAGTGCATACATTATTTGAGATATATTTCGTACTCAGACTTCATTTGAAGGACATTTCGGTGTGGTCACTCCAGGAGGCAGCGGGACGTGTAACTCAGAGAAGAGCAGCACCAGCGCTCAAAGAGCTTTTACGCACCGCCTACACTGTGTTTACCTTCATCCGAACAGCTATAAAGAGTGACGCAGGCTGTTACGTTTTAACCACACACACACACACGCACACACACACACACACACACACACACACACACACACACACACACACACACACACACACACAAACATCGAACTGCCCAATTACTCCCCCTTTTATTAGTTTTATGAAGGAGATGTCCGGTCACCAAGGCGTATGATGGGACTGGGACTAAAAATCAGCCCGGGAATCTCGCCCAGCCCACGTAAACTGTCAACGGGGGGGGGGGGGGCCTCGCTGCGGGGAAACGGTGGACCTAGTGGCCCGATCGGAGTGTGCCGAGTGGCCCGACCGGCCCACTTCGGTACCGGCCCATCAGGATTCGTCCCGATGGCCAGTCCGCCACTGGCTCTGTGTGTATGTGTTCTGAGTGTTTGTTTCCCTTTAAACCAGCTGCGGGCAGCAGGTACTCTGAGAGTCACGGACATGAATTCATAGATCAAAGCAGACTGGTTTACAGACTCTCCTGTTTTGCCAATCCGGTGCTTAAACAAATAGCTCTACACCCCTGGCCGAAATGTCCTTAAAATTAAGTCTAGTTCCAATAAATCGTATTATTGTAACCTTTTTTTTTTAGGGGGGCGACAGGGGGGTCCCTGGTCAGTGTTAGGGGGGCAATGGCCCCTGTTCCCCCCCCCCCCTAGAACCGCCCCTGGACCTAGTTGACTCGTAGGGTGTCTCAATGTCACAAAGACAGAGAACAGTAAACTCCCTTGAAATGTTTAAAAGCTAATAAAAGACCTATCTTTTTTCAATATGGCTTTTAATTTGGTTTAACTTTCAATTCTCACCAGTATCATGTCTTACTGTATTTTTTCAGTTTTGCTTTTATTTTAAAATGTTTCTTTTATTTTTTAAATTGTTTTACTTTAACATATTTTAATTTCTTGTCAGGTTTAATTCACAGGAATTTCACAAGGATCACTTTGATGTTTTATCTTGTTCTGTATTTATTTTAATATTATTTTAATATTGTTGTTTTGTTTTTCTGTAAAGCACTTCTGTGAAAAGCTGTGAAAATGAATTTGGGAATTTTTTTACAACCATTCCATTCGACTTGACACTATTTTCAAAAGAACTCATAGCTTGTTGTTGCACGCTCACATGATAAAAAGGACACTACATTCAAACCAAAACCATTAATTTATTTTAGGTGTAGAGCTTTTGGTCTGCTACATATAACCAAAGACATGTTTAATAAGGAAAATGACTGCTTTGGTCAAATAGTTCTAACATAATGACATTTCAGTCTGCTTTTTAATTAAAGGAATCCCATTCTCCTTCCACTGATCACAGAAACCCTGTTAAAGTAGCAACATGTGCTGTTCCCATCTTCATCCTCATAACAATCATCACCACCATCCCCAAAATGATCGCCATCATCACGTCCATCACGATAACCATAAACCTCCTGCAGCACTAATCCTCAATGTGTTCAAGCTGTTTTAAACATCTTTTATACGCTGCAAACATGATGTGACATGAACCAGTATCGCCTCCTGGTGGCCGTTTCGTAGAAATACTCCTTTATTAAACACTTCATAACTTGAATGGGATCTTAAGCACTGTGATCTCTCCTTTAAGTCCTCTTGCGATGCCGCGATGTATTAGTTTTAGTTAATTGTCGCTCGCAAACTCAAATTACTTTCCCTATAATCCGCCTTTAATTGGCTTTTCTAGTGTACATTAAACATGTAATTAGCTTTACTGTATACAGCTATTGCAGCAACCGTTGAATAAAGCAACTGTAATTGCTTTGTGCTTATGATCTGCGGCAAAATTATGTTCTCACATTAAACAGAAAATAACTAAATACAAATCTTAAAACCCTGACACTCTTACTATGTGTAGATGCAGGAGTGTGTGAAAACAAGACACTTTCTTTAATTAAAATGTGTTTACAATGGAAAAGCAGAAAGGAAAAACGGGTTATATTGAAGCTCTTCTTCTGAAATCTCTGTAACCAAACAGTTTGACGTTTTAAAGATCCAATGATTTAATTAAACCGCAGCCACATGATCATTTTTACCTTAAAGAAGTCAGCAGCCTGTGTGACCAGAGGAGAGTCCAGCTCTGGTTTAGTCCTGATGTAATGTGAATACTGCAGAAACTGCTCCCGCTGCATGTCAGTGGAAGAGTACAAATTGTGGTGAACATGGAGAAAGTTTTCTGATGACAATGTTCTACTCTTTTACTGCCTTTAATCTTATCAATAAACACAACACATAATACAGTAGTTGGAGAACCAGTGGGTCAATACAAAACATTTCTGGCCACTTAATGGAGTTTTATCTTAGTGCTTACACACAAATGGGAACAAACCCTTTCTTGCCAAGATGAAAGCTTTTATTACTTTCCTCCAAATGTCAGACAATTTGATTTCTACATCAAAGAAGTCTTCAACAAAGTGCAACAGTGATTCCCTTTAAATCTACAACTCAATTGTTTAAAGAGGACATATAATGCTCTTTATTAGGGTATACCTGTTTTTAGGGTTTATTTTGAACACGTTGCTTCAATGTTCAAAACACACGTTATTTTTCTCATGCCGTCCATCTGAATACACCTGTGTTCTGTCTCTGTAGAAATGCTCTGTTTTAGCGCCTGTCTCTTTAAGACTCCATCCAGAAAAAGCCTTGCTCTGATTGGTCAGTGTTTTCAGATTTTGGTATATGCACTAAGGGGGTTTTTGTAGCCGGGGTATGACTGTAATTGCCCTGAAGCAACACTTTGTACCTATATTTTATAGTTGTAACATCACAATAGTCTTGACAGCTCATTTTAAGGCAGATTTCTGAACACGGGCTGTGGGCTTTTCTTCATGGATTAAGCGTTTTGATACTTTTATAGTATTTATATAGCAGCTAGACACATTAAAGACTTTAAATGTACATGTTTTACCTCTGAGGATCTTATTTTTGTAGTTTTGCTATAGCTTTCTTATTTATATTACACTTGAACTAATAAGACTCGATTCACATTTATCCAAACCAAACTGAATTCTTCAAATCATAATCATTCTGCTCGTACGTTATGTACCATGCGTGCAACCTTGATGGCTAAAACAACATAAAAAAAGGCCAGATTGTAAAAACATTGGGACTTACATATTTGCTGAAGCAGTCCTGTTGCAACAGGCTCTGCACTAGAGCGCCCTCCATGGCAGGGAGTAGGCTCTGCGAGTGAAAGTTGCTGAGGCTGGCCCAGTTAGGTAAGAGAGTGTCTGCCTTCCCTCTGATGGAGGCGGGGGTGTCTGAGAGTGCCAGTAATGGGAGGTACGTCTCTTCTACCCCCTTCAGGACGGCCACATACTGCCTCTCTGAACTCAGCATCCTGCACCACAGCAGGTACAGCTTACTGCAGGAGAAACAAGGAGATGATTAGAAACACAAGTTAATGGATGAGTACATTTGCCAAATAGTGTGAGAAGCAGGAGCCAAGAGGAAGTGGAAGTGAAGACAGTATTAAGAGATAGCCGGAGATAAAACCCTTGGCCACGATCAGATTATCTCAGATTGCATGCTGACTGATAAAATCGCTCTGAAACAGACTTCGACTGTTCTTAACTTATCCCAAAAAAGGATGAATGAATCCCCCCTTTTATCTTATCATGGCCTATTCGTAATGCCATTTATAATGTTGGTCTTGTTTTGGAGCTCTAAGCAGAGTCAAACCTTCTCCCACTGATTTTTGAAGTTCCCGCAGAGAAAAATAGCCTCAAAAAAGTCTTTGTATTGAAAAAGAAGTAAAAAAAGACACAAACAAACCTCTGTGGAGTCGTTCCGGCTCTATCTGTCCCTGTTTCTCTCTGTCCTCCCGAGCAGAACGTGTTGTCTTGGCGACCCCGTGTGGTCTACACCTCCTTGCTGCTGACCTCCACCCCTCGAATTAACACCCCTCCTCCTCCACTACCACAACCTCCACTGGCCCATCCAGGGATAGCTGCAGCCATACTGGTGGTGATCACCGGGTCAGCCACCGCCCGTCTCCCCAGCCAGGACATGGGGGAGTTTCGGCTCGGCCCTCCAACCGGGGACTCTGGTTTTGGGGTTCCTGCGCCTCTGCGGGGGGCCAGAAGAGCCTGGAGGTCAAAGCTTGGGTGGCGCTTCCTGGGGGGCTTTGGAGGGAGCGTGGACTCCGTAGGCTAAAAAGTGAAGGACATTGTTAAACTAGAGAATGCAATTCCTGAAGAAAATTGCTGTGGGACTTCTGAAGAGCTGACGCGGAACTTTTATACAAACATTTGGATGAATTATGGTTAATATTTCTGGAATTAGTTCTGAAGTTATGAATGTCAGTAGTAAAAGCCGTCGATTCCTAATCAAGCTAAATGTTTTGATGTTTGAACGGAATCTCTGCGATGAGAAATATGGAAGAAAACGCTAATCAAGATTTTGCAGTATAAAGAACATTTGTGTTCACACCAAATTCCCTAATGGAAATAAATGAGGCCTACAACATGCCCAGAGGAAATGAAGCACAAACTCACACTCTTCTTTGCTGGATTCAGAAGGTTCTGCAGGAACTTCCCTCCCCCAGCTCCGCTAGCTCCTCCTCCACTTGTCCCATCCTTCTTCGTCCCTTTGTCCTCTCCTATCTTCAGCGTGGAGCAGGTCTGTGGTCTGAACAGCGACGCCAGGGATCCCCAGGACTGAAGCCCCCCGTCGCCTCCTCCGGCTCCCAATCCCCAGTCGCCCTCTCCCTCGGGACCCATCAGGTCCCACAGGCTGCTGGCGGAGGGGGTCTTTGGCCTCCCCTGGTTCTGATTCTGGGCCCGGTCAGGCTGGAGGAAGCGCGGTTTAACCTGCGCTACGGTCCGCTGGTAGCGCTCCACCGTCTGCGTCCAGAGCTCCAGGAGCGCCCCGCCGCCCAGCTCTATGGCTAAGGAACGAGCATCCTGGAAACGGGACGGGGGGATCGGAGGAAGGGAGGCGAGAGGGCAGGTGGAAGATGGGGAGGAGGAGTTGGAGTAGACCACCTCGCACCACTGAGTGGCCTGAACAGGAGACAGCAACACAAAGATGGAGATTAGAGCGCGCATGTCCTAACCTAGCTGAACGTTTTGATGTATGAACAGAGTTTCTGCAACTTAATAATGTAGGAGAAGAAGGCACTCAAAAAACGTGCAGAATAATAATAAACATATTTTTCCGATGAAGATAATTTGGTGCGAATGCCGACTCTGCATTCGCACCAAATAATCAAGACTTCCTGAGTAAAAGATGACTTCCTGTCTGGTGTACCTCGGTCAGCGTGGACAGCAGCCTCTGAGTGTTGTCCAGGGTCGTCCAGCAGTCAGACAGAACGTGGGACATGTCTCTCAGCTTCTCCCTGACTGGAGGAAGTCGGATCTGGACGGCGCTCAGGCCGGTCCAGTCCAGCTCGCACCAGCCCTCCAGTTCGCTGAGCACCGACAGAGTCTCGCTGTGCAGATCCTAAAGGAGTCAAGGAGATCCGCTATGACTGTACGGCTGGAAAAACCCTCAAGTGTTTACTGTAGAGGCTTCTTGACAAGATGCACTTGGGAAATCATGAATGGAATAAGTGCCTTACAGTATCAAGAGTGACACTGAGCAGCAAAGTAGGCACATCTGTTTACATTTTGAACTGTAGTTATACAATTCTCAAGTCTTTCAGTAAGTAAATCAGAGCAGCACGTGCAGCTTAGGGGTCTTGCAGGGCTAAGGAATTCATTTTCCCTAACTTAGGAGGACAGTGTTATTGTTTTAGAGGAAGACATTACAAGGCTTCCTATAGAGAGCTAAATAAAACCAAAACTTCTACGTTCTGTTGGAAAAAGAAGAACGTATTTATATTTATTTAAAATGTAGGTAAACTAGCTTTGTAGCCACAATTTATCGGAGTCTGATGTGATCAGAAATATCCAAGTTGGCGAAAAATTGTTACACACTATGACTCTACAATTCCTTCTAGATGCTGCCACCAAAGATTGCCAAAGTAAGGAATGTATCATACCTGCACATCGTTTCTTTAATTTTTGTAACACTTTAATGACATTGAAATAGGGGAAAAGGTTTCAAATCATATTGAAGAGTCACACTCACGTTGGCTGTTTCTCTGAATGTCTTGAACTTCTGCTGTTTGAGGGAGAGTCTGCTGAGAGACAGAGGAGGGTCCTTGTAGTCCTCCAGCTGTGACTGGACTTGCTCAATCTCCTTATCACACTGGGGAGAAAGAAAGATAGGGGGAATGAGTTGAGAACAATCATACAATTCACAGTTTATACAGAAGGTTTGTTTCAGGAGAATCAAGCTACGACAGTCTGTCAGGTTTTCAGGAAATGGCAATAAAACCTCTTTCCTCACGAACCTTTTCCAGTTTGTCCACGAGGCCGGCTAGTCGTCCCAGAGCTTCAAGATCGCGACCTCTTTGGTTGGACGTTTGTACGAGCTGATGGAGGGCGTCATCCACGCTGTCGTAGAGTTTAGCGGTCGCAGCAAGTGCAGCCCTGGTGGCGCAAAAGTACAAAAACACCAGGAAATCAGTCATGAATCGGCGAGATTAATTCCAAAAACAGCCAAAAATCACGCTTTTTGGCTGCTGGAAAACATATAATTATGAGAAAACAAAGAGCCTTGCAGACCAACCGTCTGGCATCAAAGAAATCAAATCAGCCTCTACTTGTATTTGGCCTCATTCTTGTGCAGGCTGAGCCAAAACTCATTAGTGGATGAGACAAACAGCTTCACATACAACAGACTTTAGATCATCTTTAAGCTGTAGTCGGGCACAAACAAACACGCCGCATCGATCTGTCCTCCATTTGATGTTAAGTTCACATTCCTTGCTTCCTCCGACTGGTTTTATTTTTTTTGGCTGAACACAAACAACTTTGTTCACACGATGAGGAGTATTTTTAACCTATAACTCAACTTGACAAAGAAAAACCCTCAATCACACACCAGAAATGAGAAGGCAAAAGACATGCAGATGTTTTCTCTGCCCCTCGGGACCGAGCTGCTTGTATTTGCCCAATTAGAAATGTTGTATTTGTCATGACGTCTTTGTATTTAAAATAGTCCTACTTCAATAGACCTTTTTTAATGTATATTTCAGCTGTATACAACATCCTAACTAAAAGAAGAAAAATGAGGATGCACACATTGCTGCTGTAAATAATGAGTGTAGACTTCTAAATCTGGCTATTCATATAACAGGCCATATACTGCAAAATTGTTTTCCTATTTCTTTGGCTTTTTTTCATGATATCAGTCAATTCCTTGTTTGGAGATACATTCATTATGTATGGTTATCTTGAGTTCTGTACAAAATCGGTTTAACGTTGACCAGGATTCTGTAGCCAAGATTCAGTCTAATTGTATCGCACATGTAAAAGAAAATGCAATGAATACATGTTTCCATCATTATTAGATTGTTAGCAGTTGTTAGTCCAGATAAGTGGTAAGTGGAGCCAAATAAGGTAATTTTGCATTTAGCTTTTATCTACTGTATACACCAACTTTTCCACCATAGCCTACCGTAGAAACATTATATTTTTAGGCGTTTCCACTGAGACATTTCTTGTTGCTAATTGTAAATGAGTATATATACAGGTGGATGTAGATGCACCTTTGTTTGGTCGTCTTTGTGAATCGTAATTGTTCAGGTACCTGCAGTCAGGTGACTTCTGTGCCAGTCCTGTTGCGCTATTGGTCAGTCCTGCGAGCCAGGCCCCTCCCCTTTGCTGAGGTTCAGTTAATCGCTGGTCGGCCAGCACGCTCGCCATCAGCTGTCTGTGTTTGTCGATGCTCTGAGGAACAGCCTGAAGAAGAACAAAGTGCTTATTAAAGCTTCTGTGGATGTTGCAGTATGAAAGGCACATGACAATCACATGTCATCTAACTCTCACCCATGTCTTCAAATCACTGATACAGTAAAGGTTAAACAAAATGTCCTTTTAGACGTCTCTACCTTGATGTCTTTTGGCATTGGCTCCGTGTCCATAGACTGCAGAGCTTCACCGAGGAGAGCCAGGGCGCCCTCACAACGCTCCGTCAGACTCTCCAGGCTCTAAAGGAAAAAATAGGATTAAAAGTATTGGTTAAGTCATGGATTTATAAATGTTAGTCTTTGAAACTCCAAGACTCCAAGGTTGGTGTATACATTTATTTCTCCAAACCCATGACAGAGGTCAGAGAAAATGCAGAAGACAGGAAAAATGTTTTCATCTGTTTGGATAAAGCTACATAAACTATCCTGGGGAAAATCCATTAAGAGCCCTTCAAATTCTTCTCAGACATCCTTTCCCCGATTTATCCACACCCAGTCCATCACAATGCTTTGAAATCACGACCAACCCCATACAGTCGCTCTTTCCCAGCCAACATCCTTTCATCTGTCGTTCCTCCTCTTTTTCTCCCACTATAGTCACTCACTTTTCATGATAATATTTTAAACCTGAGGTAAAAAAAAAACAATCGTCAACAACAAGGTATGACAACTTCTACAGTCAAATTAAACAAATGGAAAGCTACTCTTCATGTGTGTTATATTATTCACAAGTCTGCAACATCCTTTGTGTGAGAACATTTCCTTAATTATTAAACGTAAAATACATTTGAATAATAGGTATAACACATAAATATCAATCTGGAATGCCATGGAAAAAAGGTGAAAGATATGTGAAGATAAGGGGGGGAAAAAAGAAGGAAATTATATCATTTTATAAAACCAGAGTAAAAGTCAGTTTTTCTCACTAGTCTGAAGGCCAGCCAGTCTGAGTGACAATGGCTGAAGTCTCCATCCATCTCTGTGGGCAGCTGCTGCCTGTCTATATGTTGCTGAAGGACCGCTGTTCCTCGCACCATGTGGACCTGGACAGGGAAGCAGAGGATAACCAAAATGAAGCTAGACGAAAAGAAACCAGCAACAAACGCTAGAGAAAAGGAATGAAGAACTAATGAGATTTCAGAAGATAATCCAAAGAAAAGGAGATCCTGCTGTAGGCCTGAGATATAAACTCTTACCCAAGAGCTTCGGTCTCCATGCTAATATGGACTTAACAAAGCTTTTTGTTTACAAAGACGCTTCCTTCTTGATTCTCAGGGTCTGACATTTGAAAAGATTGAGCTGAGAAAGCAAAAAGATGTCCTCCCATTACAACATCTCCATTTGTTAATGATCAGTGGGATTCATTACAACTAAACAACTAAAATGGTCGAGGTACGTCCAACAACTGTTTCAGTGTTAACGTCTTTTGGGTGGGATTTCGCTTTAACATGCATTATTTTTTGTCCTTTTTATTATGCAAGTTTCCGCTGCCAAGTTGAAATACAAACCACATGGCTAGAGCAAAAATTCTCATGCGTGTGTGCAGAAAACATCTTAATGGATCGAGGCAAAGCAAATGAGCTGAATTGCCCTTATTTGCAAACTCTAGATGTGCCAAATGCATGGAAATAAGGTTCATTTAGATTCAGGCTCATTGTGAATGCAAGATCCAGATAACAGCATCTGACATTTATCAAATTTTAGCAACCGGAATAGCAAAGCTTCGTGTATGAAATGTTATTTCCTCTCGAGCATTTTGCAGTGTATATATTAGCAGTTACCTCAGCTGTTGATTTGACTAACAAAGTGTTTTTTATAAGGTCATGTGGGTGTTCTACCGTGCTAATAAAATAATTAAAGCTAACCGAACCAGAAGGAAATCGCTAATGCCGTGTGTAGGCTGGATGATAAACTGTAAACATGTGATTTGAAGTCACCTCAGCGCCTTCCACGTTATACGAAAGGGACTCCTGCTGCTGCTCTTCCACCAAAACCAGAACAGATCCAAGACCGCCAGGAACCAACACCTGGAAACACATTAAAAACAGACTCAGGAAACACATGTGCTGGAGCTACTTCGTCACATCTGCAGGCAAATAGAAGCAGCACAAGCAAACATTAAGCACATTTCTAAACAACAGGTTTCTTTTCTGTCTCACCTGGAACAATTTAAGAGCAGAGAGGCAGGGGGCGGAGGGTGGAGAGCGTCTGCCGTCCATTAACACTGTGAGGCCCTTTTCTTTGGCTGCAGGCCTGATTAGGATGGAGGAAGAGAGGATACAAAATGCAGTTTAAACAGGAGCAGCAGTTAGAGAAGAATAGTTTTATTCTAAAATAAGACACCAGCAATGGTAAAATATAAATGCCTACTCTTCAAAAGATTTAAACCAATTAAAGATATTTTTGTATTGACAGTAAGGGCGACATCTATATTTAACAAACATAAACTTCATATAATTTCTTCCAAAACCTGCTGAAGGGCTTTTGTTCAGACTTGCTGTCGGCAACAGACGAGTGGTGTGTGTGCCAAGTAAACTGGCAAGCTGAAAGATGTTTGCTAAATTGACTCTGAATCCGTTTGTTATGGTTTTCAGGGTTTTCTGGCACATGCTGTGTTTTCTCTGCCCCACCTTTTGCTGCATTTTGCCAAGTCAGCAAAAAAAAAGTGAGGTTGAACACGAACCTTATGAAGCACTTTTGGTTCTACAGGTTTGTGATTGAGTTGCGTAAACTAAACTATTGATGCAGCCTTACCGAGTGATTCTGTAATAGCAGGCCAGGACTCGGGCCATGTCCTCCTCAGAGAAGCTCTCATCTGATGCATCTGTCTCCGTGACAACCAGAGCGCGTCCCAACCTGTCCAGTGTACCTGTGGTCGGTAAAACATCAGGTTAAACACTGATAAGAAAGTCTGGTCTGCTGCATTGTTTTATTTATTATCTGTCCTCCAGTTCCCATAATGCTCTGAGGGTTACCAGCAGGAAGTTAATGCAACACCTTAGCTCTGTTTTTCTTATTTAACCTGTTTACAGTTCATCAAACCTGCACCATGAAAACTCATGCCAAATAACCTATTACCTTTGCCTGTTCCCTAAACATAAAATGTACAGACAAATACCACTGGATTGCATTTAATACTTAAGAAAACTTCCAGGCGTGATGATTACAAGGAAAGTTATAATGTGCATCATTTCCCTAGAGTCTTTAGTGAAGTCATTGGCTTTTATCGACAGTATAGATATTGTTATACAGTTATGTAAGACGCACTAAGTCTAACAGTATCTGCATCATGAGTTCTGACTCTGAACTGAAAAGAACTGTGATTTTTTTTTAAGCAAAATGCCGTTCAATCCTAAGGTTAGAGGTAAAGACTAGCCCACTTATATGTACTGAACGACAACACATGAAATGAACTTGCCTGTCAACTTCAGCTTCCCTGACTGGAGAAGCTCTGTTTCCAGTTCCCTGAGCAGAGGAGGCTCTTTAAATGTAACACCATTTATTTGGTCAGGACTTGTGTGTCCTGACGCCGCCTCCTCATTAGAGTGGTTGAGTAAGGATGTGCCGGATTGGCCGTTGCAGATAGGCAAAGATTTGGCTTCTTTCTCTGTTGAGGGATACAAAAGTTTTGGCAAATATTCTGTTGTCTAGGACTTTAAATCTTTAAAGATCCGATGCTCGTGGATTAACATTAAATATCTTCAAACCTGCACTGCTTTTCCTTCTGTCGCCCGTCCCCTTGTCGGTTGATGGCGGCAGTCCATCAGGTTCGTCTGTCGGTTTTCTTTGCTCAGATTTGTTCTCGTCTACGATTGGCCGTTTAGTTAAAGCAGAGCAGTTGTTGGGACTTGTTAGAGTAGCTTTGCCCTGCTGTTTTGATCCCTTGTGGTGTGAACGACCACCGGACCTAGCCCTCCCTTTGGCCCCCTTTCCCTTCCTCTTCCTCCTAGAGACAAATCACAGGCAGGTATTAATGAGGTACAACAGACAGTTAATAACTTTCTTTGTTTTTTGGACATAGTGTCCATTAGAATGGTTTTACAAGGTGTCTTTGGTACCACTATTTCAGGCCTATATGTGTGCACAAAGTGCTACTGATCTGTCCTTTCATATGGGAGTGTGAAGATGAAAAGAAGGAGTGCCCATGAGAAATAAATGTTTACCTTGGTGCTCTGAATCCTGCAGTTTTAACTTCCTTTCCTCTGGGACTGACACTGTCCTCCATCTTTCCGTCATTCCTTTCCTCTTTCACCTTTGGGTTGGATGAACTTGTCACTTTGGATCCACTTTTGTTAGTTTCTCTACTTTCTAAAATTCCACTGAATGATCTTTCTGTTGCGTCTGATGTTGGGGTGGTGGCATCGCTGTCTGCGCTCAGTGGTTTATCTGTTTCCTCGAAAACAGAGTCCGAATGGGATCCGTGATCGGAGTGACCCTCTATGACATGCCCAACTTTGTCATTTGCCAAGTCATTTGCGACAAAACTCTCGCCACTCTCTGAGTCTTTACCGCTGTTTCTGCACGGCTGTGGGAGGCTGTTGCTGTCTCTCTCTTTTCCCACACCGGGCCTCCTCTCTTTGAACAGGCCGTCATGATATAGCCGGTTGCTTTCCAGGCCTTCAGAGTCTCTACTTGTTTTATCTCCTTCATCTGAGTCAAGGACAGAAGAGGAGTAAGACCGTCTGCTTCTGCAAGGTTCGGTGACTCCTGGTGAAGTCCGACGTGGTAAACTGTCCCCTTTTGGGGTAACTAGATCTCTTTTGGCAGCTCGAAAGCTTCCTGACCCTTCCAGTCTCCCGTATCCCCATGCTCTTCCCTTCCTGAGTTTGATGGCTTTACTTCTCCGGCACAACGGCAATGTCTTTGTCTTATTAATTCCGTGCATCTCGAGGTATCTTTGCCTTGTGTCAACCCCTCCATCAGGACCCAGTCTGGGCTCCATCAGCTCCACATAGTCCCCGTCCAGCTGAGGGTGCCTCGCTGTCCGCCCGAGCCCGTCCTCACTGCGCCTTCGCCTGGGACGAGCAGGTTCAGAGTCCAAGCCGTCATCTTCTTCCTCGTCCCAGGACCAGGAGTCCAGTTCTCCTGAGGATGAGCCACCCCAGCCCCCAAGACTGCTGCCCCCCTCACTGGGCAGGCGCTTGGTCGTTGGCCCCTCAAGGTTGGACATCAGCTCCTCAGACGGGTCGTGGATGAATTTTGGGTAAACGACCTCCTTCCACGGAAGACGAACCACACCGTCACACGTACTGACCAGGCAGGTGTCAAGTCCTCCTCCAACTGTGCAAGGATGAAAAACGACCGAGTGAGTTTGCTTATTTGTAAAGGGGTATTAACTATGTAAAAAAAGTGACCTGCTAATTTGACTTTTGCTGGCTTTTTTTTAGCTCTACTGTTTTCAACACCATCTGACCCTCGTATATCTCTCACTCTCATGTTGCCCTTCCACATGCCACCCCTCGGTCATAAACTCTTAAAGCCATCTGTTTCACACCTCTGTTTAAAGTATAGTGTTCTTCACAAGCATGACTTACTGGTTAGGTTACAAAGTGTTAATCATTTTCACCTAAAAACCTGATCGCATACTTCCTAATCTATTATCAGAAACAAACAGAAAGTGGACGGATTTACAGTACGTGTCATACTTTCCTTACCTTCTCTTTTGTGACCTCGCTCTTTGTTGATGCTGTGCAGCCACTCAGTTGTGAACACAAGAGGGTGCTGCGACTCGGGTACCAATATTTCCTGAACAGTGCGTCCCCCAGGGGCCAGACATTTTAGGGCCAGCCGTGGACAGCGTGTAGAGAAGGGCACCACCTGCAGGTAGAAGTCATTACTGCGCAGGATCCTCCAGTCCAACGTGGATAGCTGCACAACCACTTTCTCGCCTAGACACAGAGGCCAGCCGGAGTGCAGGAACAAGCAGCCCAGGTACTGAGACTGAAAAAAAAGAAGAAAGGGAGTGTGATGAATGTATGAATTAAAACATGAAACCTTCATTTGCATACAATTCTATCTTATCTTCTCTCTGTACCTTGTTAGTGCATGAAGTATCCTCTTTGCTCTTTAGAAATCTCCCCTTTAGAGCACCCTCTTGTCAAAAACGATTCTATTTAATGCTTAGCATAACCACAGCCCGTATGAGCCAGTTGGAGCCTGACTGCATGGTTGCAATTGGCATCCAGATGAGTCGAATTTCTAGAACTGGTAACACACCAGTCAACACTTTTCACAAGCTCAACTGGCCCAATGCCAGTGCCACATACAAAACTCCGACATGTGACTCACGCAGTGCTTTCTAAAGTGTAAAACTGCTTAGGTGGCATGACATAGTGAGAAGACTCTGGATAGCTGCAGAGAGTCGGTGTGAGTCAGATGGAAACATGCAGATGACCAACTCTTCACAAAAGCCAGCCACTGTTGAAACAGTCGTCTGTTTCATTAGCAGAAAACACATCAAGTAGCTCTGCGAGACTGAGAAAATCAATTCAAATCAAGCTCTCCAAATAACCTTGTCTAAAAATAGAAAGTCCCGCAACGAAAGCATTTACCAGAGAATGAATTCAGGTGAAGGAGAGGAGGCCTCGAGTGTAATCCCCTGCACTATTAATCAACTGATCTGTGTGGAAAAAAACAAATGCTACTCCCACCCTGATCAATCCCGTGTCAGATCTATATCCTATCTTTCTCTATCTCTTTTGGAGTCTGAGGTATAAACTTCTCTCTGCTGTTCCCAGTCACGTCTAATCGACTGGCTCTCGGCGGCTCCCTCCCCCCTCCGTGCCCTCCAGACTCACGAGACGTGATCAAATTATATTCCTTTTGCAACCTCTCCTCCATCTTTCCTTTTTCTACCTTCGTCCCTTATTCAATTCCTTCCTTTGTAGGCCTGTTTTCTTGCCGTACGAAAGATGGGGAAAGCTAAAGTAAGGGTGGGTTTGAGCGTTCAAAAGCATGTGTGACTTTTCCTCTCTTAAAAAGTGTGTCTGTTTTGAGTCAGTCCACATTCTGTAACTCCCTGTGTCCTCTGGGCCTCCCCCCTTCTCATACTTACTCCCTCAAAGTAGCCCAGTGTTTGCTCCTTCTTCCGCACCTCCCGTTTCACAAAAATTCCTCAATCAGTCTACTATAGTCGCGACCTCCAGCATCTCCTCTTTTTTTTTCAGATGCATGCAGACACGGTGAATGAACTCCATGTTAATTCTCTCCTTCGACTCCCACCACTTCTCTGTTTCTCGCTCTCTCTTGCTCTCACAGCAGTAACGCTGACATATGGAAAGCATTATTGTCATGACTCACAGTCTAACTCCCGTCCCAGGCAGCTCGCATAGCGACAATGAAAACACAGTTTGCTCACATGCATGTGTGTGTGTGTGTGCAAGTCTAGGAAAACTGTATAAAGAGAAATATGAGACAGCTCTTAGCCTCCGAGCTCGGCTAAACAGTGTGTGTTGTATATCTTTGTGTGTGGAAAATAAAATAAAAGGAATGCAGTTCAGTATAAACCTCAGAGATTTGAGTTAAGTACATGTCACATCTCATTCCATCGACTTTTTTTGTGCGTGAGAGATTTGATTGCACTAAGTAAATTACATGTATGTGCATAGTGTATCCAATGTCATACTATTTACATGAATTAGCTTTTTTGCATGTGGGAGACTGAAAATTAAAACCAGAGCTCTTTAATTCATGCTTCTTTCCTCCGTATTTCACAAATTCTTTGGAGCTTCCGAGGCAGGAAAACACCTCTTTTGTCTTCGGTTTGTAAATCTCAAATTTCAACAGCCACTTTCACACATTTTAGCAGCCAGCTAGAGTTTTGGAGCAGACTCGACCCTCCACAGTGCAGTGAGTAACGGGTACAGGGTCACACATGTGTCAAATTATAAAAGCCTTGAACTTTCACTTTGCACCGGTGTCTTCATGTCAAAAGGCACTGGGACTAGTAGGTTCATTAGGCGGTTATCATCCATTTCTATGGTTGATCCCAAACACATTTGCCTATTTTAAGTTATGTTATGTTCATGTTAACCCAAGCCATGATCTTTTCCTAAACCTAACTAAGGCATATTGTTGCCCTGACCTAAAACAAGTAATTTTCTCCACAATGTTAATCGTAGAACTGTTAAGTTTCCCTTAACAGTCATTGAACGGCTGATAACATTTGAAACTGGCATTCAACTTGACTTTGACTTGCCATAAAGTGCTTGTTTCCCCAAAAGACTTAAAAACTGCTCTGCCAGTTTAGGCACATCAAAATGAACGGTTGACAGTTTACTCGCATGATACTTTTTTGCATTTGACAGATGATTCTGCTTTTGATTATACAGCTTTGTGTGTGTTCTCATCTGCAGTGTTTGTAATGTGGAGCTCACACAGGCGTGCTGCTGGAGTTTGTGCAGGAGGTGCTTGGCGGGAACGAAATAGTCCAGGAGGTAGCGAAGACTGTCGTGTTGATAGGTCGACTCCAGGACTGAAAATACCTGAATGAGTATACAAAGAGGGGTAAAAACACAAGTGAATGCAGTTGTAGTCAGTGGATTTGTTGATTAGATGTACAAAACACAATTATGTAGGCCTGACATATCATTCGTGCTTGGGGGAAACCTTTAAACTAGGAACAGCCTTTGTTTCAGCTGCTGCCATGCATTTTGGAGTGTACCAAATGGATTTTAAAAGGGTTTGATTTGCTCAAGAGCAGAGGAATTTCATCAACCCAGACAGCATGTAATCAGAAAGGCTGCTTCCTTTTGTCCATATTATTTCATCAATCCATTAAGCAGTTTTATCCATAGCAACAAATAAATTAGATTGTGAGCTACATGGCGACTAGGAACAAACATTACCATATTCCCTTAAATGGGCAGAAAGAAAGACCCAAAACACATGATCAAAGGCCCATTAGTCCACTGGCTTAAAGGGAAACAAAGCTGTGTGGTGCGAAGTTTGAGACAAAAAGTTCCCACAGTGCACCAGTAAGAGATTGCTAGTCTAGCTTTATTTATATAGCTCCTTTTATACAATGCAGAGCCAAATTGCGGTACAGAGCAAGATTGAAACAGGACAGACCGAAAAAGTACAAATATGGTGTTAAAATGAGTAAAAAATAATGATTACAGCTTACTTCTCATTTCTCATTAAAGCTGACATGTTATGAGTTAAAAGCAGAAATAGTTTGCAGTTTTTGGTGAAACTCCTGCTTGGAGGAAGAGGGTTTGGCTCTAATTAACCAGCTAGCTAGATGTTGTTAATGTTGGCTTCTTGCAGCAGTTAATATCTGGGGAAAGAAACGTTATCTGCACAAATATCGCCTCTCCAACTTCACCTTATCATTTAATTGAATCTGCATTATTTATATTCCCCTGTTTATTTCTGCAACGATGTGGACTGGAGTAAAGGTGTGTGTGTGTGTGTGTGTGTGTGTGTGTGTGTGGTGTGTGTGTGTGTGTGTGTGTGATGTGATGTACCTGGGAGAGGAGGGGTGGTGCGGTGCTCTCAAAAGGAGGGTATAGCGATGAGAGCGCCCCCTGCACACAATCCTCCATCGCCTCCGAACCCTGACGAAACAAAGGTGGTAAGAAAGGGTTAATCCATAACCGGACGCTGAGTCAACTCTCAATGTCTGTGTTTGTGTTTAACAGCCGGGTTGTCTCCCTTTTTGCTGACACACACACACACAGAGTCAAATATACACACACATTCTCCTTTCAACTTCCTGTTGTATGGTCTGGGGAGTGTCAAACATTTCCTCCAAGGCCCAGTAAATGTAGGAACCCCCAGAACAAAAGAGTCAAACCACTGCAACATAATAACCTTAAAACACACACAGTTACTTGAACACACACATGCTTGGGGAGTAACGGATTACATAATGAGGTCACAAAAAAGGTAACAGTTTTCACTTACAGTTACACAAAAAAGGATGTATCAGATAACTTGTACATTCTTTAAAATTGGGATTAATAGCAGGATTACAATGTAACAAAACATTTAATTCAAAATAAAGATATATATATATATATATTATAGGTAGACGTACTGCCTGAATCTTCTTATTGTTTGTTTTTGGTTGCTACCTTCAGTCTTTTTTTTATATTTAGTTTTTTAATGCAGTTGATGGACACCTGAATTATTAAACAACAACTTTACTTTTAATAGAAGTTTTCAACTAAAACAGCATTTGTAAACTATAGTATTCTGCAAGCCTTAATTTAAGATGACCAATTGTTGTTGTCTTACAGAATACACTACATGAATAAAAAACACATTATTGATATGTCTTAACTATTGTATTGATTTGCATTTGATATTGAGGTAATCCAACAGAAACGGAAAGTAATCAGATTACATTACTTTTATAGTGTGATACTTAGATTACGTTACTGATTGCATTTTGTATTACATGTAACTAGTAAATGTAACAAAATACAGTGTTACAGTAACCCTAACCTTGCAACACACATCAGAGTGTGACAGAGCAGAGCGAGCAACACAGTGTTTATTTTTATACATGGAGTGTTGTTATGGCAACCAGCTACTTTGTTTCCCCTCAACTTCTCTCTCTCTCTCTCTCTCTCTCTCCCACCCGTTCACATTTCCTCCCAAACCTCCCATCTGCTTCTCCTCCTCACCTTTTGGTTTCACCTCCATCCGACTCCTTGAATGACATCTGACAACAATTACGTCGGGATTCTCTTCAACAGACGGCATATTGTCTCGAATAACGAGAAGAACCCCGAGGAGGATGGATGGAAAGCCATGGGAGAAATCCCAGAATGGGAGAACAGAGTGTACGGAAAAACAAAAAGTTGATAGAAAGAGAAGGGGCCAGGAGGGAATGAGCTGGTGGTTGTGCGGGGGTTTATGGAAGAAGACCTAAGTTCAACCGTACTGAACATTATTTTCTCTGGGTTTGATTTGTGTACACAGAGGGTTTGGGGTTAGCCACAGAGGAGGATAGAATGAGTATTACAAACAACAAAGTACTGACGTTTTCCTACTTTGCCTGAAATGCCCTTACAAAATAAATCAGATATTCTGTCTGAGGTTAAAAAACAAATGTCAGGACTTATTTTCTAGTGTGTTTTGACCCATGTCTGGACGAGAAAGGGAGATTAGGAGGGTAACAAGAGGCTAACAGCAAAAAAGTCACCGGGGGACTTTGACCAGAGCAATAATCTTAACAATAGACAACTGTTCCCTCCATTGTGTCCAAGTGGCATTATTGTTGGCACCACTGCTGCAAAGACTACTGAATCGGACCCTCAGAGCCTACTATTACTGACAGATAAAGCAACTTTTTTAACTAATCAGGATAAAAACTACTTTTGGGGACTTTTTTGAGCTTGTGCTAGCTACTTTCATTGGAAGAAAGTTAGCAATAATGCACAAAACAAGCTGTTTTTCCACAGTTTCTTTGGTTCTTCCGCATTTTTTCTTCTGGTACTCTTTGGAAATTGGGGATAGTTCCTGATGTTACCTCGTTTAACAAAAGCACTTTCCTTTTCCTGTTTTGGTTGCCCAATGGTTGACGCGTTTCCTTTCTCGTAAATCTAGTGAAGTCGTACAAAGGGGAAGATTGCATAGTGAAAGCGAGACTTATAAAAAACCAATCTAATTGATATTGTGTCATGACTCTTTCGTAATGAAGCCAAAAACAGATCTACAGTTTAGACCTGCTCTAGTAAGGTTGCTCAGGGTCACTCAGCAGAGATGTTAGGTTCTGTTTCCATCCACTCTTGGCTGCAAAGCACATTTTTCAACTGTGACTTCAGCTCTTATGGGACCAACTGCAGGGTGGCACAACCGGGCTCAAACTCACACAGCTTTATTTTTCCATAGTAACAGAGCATTTTGGACAGAAGCAGAAAACATACATAAATGTTGCAGCTCAGTTTTCCAGAAGCTGAGCAGTTCCATGTGAGTGCGTTGACGTTTTAAGTAAACAAAACTTGCTTTCCAAAGCCACAAATAAAATGCACTTAAAGGATCAAATTAATGGTTCCTATTTATCTTAACGCAAGTGAAAAGTTTGCCTGATGCTTGGCATGTCTTTCGAGTTTCCGAGTGATTAACCTTCTTAAAAGTCATTACATAAAACAAGCTAGAAAAAGCACATCAATGCATTTGAAACAAGTTACATTCAAGCAACAAATGGAAAGATATTCGTGACTCGAACAACACACAGCATTGCCTTCAAGTGCCTTATGCAAAGTGCACACTATTCTTCTCAACTGCTGTAACAGAAAACACATTTTGCATTATTTTAAAAAGGGCTATTTAGAGTTGGCGATTACATCACATAGACAGGAAGTATCTCAATGCGTGGACAATGGTAAACAACTGTCTGTCAGAGGGCAGGTTGTAATAGGTGCAGAGGTTGTAAAAGAGGTTTAAACAGCCTTCTGGCTCACTGACAGAACATATTGAGTCTTGTAAAAGCACAGCAGGGGGTTCAGGGGATTGCATGGCAAGCCTGCAGGAACTTCCTCTTAGTCTAAAGCCCTTATAATGCATCCTACATGAGTTAATTTAACACAACACTATATTAAAGCAGAAACATGGTGGACATTCTTTAAGAATGTGTTTTCCCAAAGGCAAAGCTCTTTATGTATTATTATACGGACCGTAAATGCCAATATATTTGTGCACAATGCCTCTTAATTTAAACACTGTTTTTTAGACATAAGACAAATGGGGAAAAACTCTTCAAATTTAGCCCAATTGGCTCAATAAACCCCCTCGGGATCAAATATGCGGCTTGTGCCAGAAAACACAACTCCATTCATTTATTAAAATATTGGTCCAAATAGGACTCAAACCACTTTATGTCATATTAGCATCATATTATTTAATGTTTTAGCTCATATTAAGACGTTGAAGTAGCTGAACCGAATGCAGCTCACTTAGTGACAAGCTAGCTCGCCTGCAACAATATTTAGTTTGGATGTGCAATGTGCAATTTATGCCACAAGCCCACCCCTAACCCTCACATTTAACTTCCTCTGCTCTCACTGTGTTTGCATGCCTGTACACACAACCGTTCAACAGGATATTCCATTGGTAAAATCCAAAAGATATGGAATTTCAGTCTGGAAGCACAATCACTGAATTACGCTAGGAATGATGTCTAATGGAGGGAGGAGGAGAGCCATGCTGCTTTCCACCAAACCAAAAAAAATGTCTTTTATCTAATTCCGGTCTTACAGTACCGGTACATCTAATGCAGTTAGTCACTCTTGCTTTCGATCAGAGGCCCATACGTGCTCATGTAACGAAGCAGCCCTGATTACATTTGTAAATTAGATTTCCTTTCTGACTCCAAGACAGAGGCAGCCTCTCACGTAAATATCTGGTGCCGTTTTCTTAAGGTACAATAGGTGTAATTCAGTTATTCTTTCATTGGATTCTGAACATTAATGCACTCGGGTGTTTTACTTTTTAAGTCACAAATCTGTGAGTATAAAATAAATGAGATTTGAGGAATCTTGAGTAAAGGCCTTATTTTCATTTACTGCAAATTTTCCAGCACATTTACCCAATGTCATTTGGGGAACTATAGCTTGTACGCACATTATCAGCGAATGAAACCAAACCAGAAAGATGATGAAGAACAGATCTGAGTCAGGAGCTTAACAAGAAACATGACTATTCTTAGCATTTAGGCAGGCTAAGATTAGCTTCCACAATAGATGTATTCAGATGTGTTAAATAGGTTGATAGACTTGTACAATTGCATGTCATTCTGGGAGAAAGTGTACAGTTTGGAGTCAAATTGTTGTTTTTTCTGAAGAACCATGCATTGTCTGCTATCTTAAGAGTCTTAATGCAAAGTAACACATCTCAACCCTTATTCTAAGTTAAGCGCAAAGGAAAAAAGTAACCGGAAAAGTGTGTGAGTGTTCATACGACACGTGTCGGTGAGGACAATCGGTAGGGTGTGAATGAATGTGTATCCTCCTGTTTGTGTCAAATTTGGACGCACAGTACAGAAACAGGGTATGTCATACTTGCGTCAGACTTCCTGTCTTTCTCTCGTGTGTGCAGACTGTAATGGAAAAAAGAAGAAGTAGTCTTCTGTAGAGATTCACAGAGGGAAATCCCAGAAAAAGAAAGAGATGTCAGACACAAGGACAGAACAAATAGTCATAAAATAGAAAAGACAAGGTGGAATGAATCAAGTCCTTTAGGAGTGAACATGTAGTCCTTGAACTGTCCTTCTTGTCACTTCAGCTCATTGAAGTGTCAGTGAATTAATAAAACAGATTGGAAAAGAGACAGAGAGCCAGACAGACCTACCGAGGGATCAGACAGAAAAGAGAAAAGGAAAAGAGGAGGAGGGCTGACCGGTGGGAGAGATCGATGGGAAACAAGAGCAGCGACCATGATGAAAACCAGATGTAGACCCAAACGTTACAAGGAGGACAGAGGAAGAGAGTTACAGCAGAAAGGAGCTCGGAGGGGATGACATGATTAGGAGCAAAAATGAGAGAGATGTCGACACAGAAAGAGGGAACAGAAAAAAAACTGGGGGAAAAGCAGACAAAGGGAAGTGGGGATGAAAAAGGAGAGGCCTGAGAGAGATTTCCTTTCCTATATCTTCCTGTATAATCCAACCCGACCTTCAGTGGGTCAAACATCTTCTTTACAGATTGTTTGAGACTACTTAAGTGCTTCAGTCTGTGGCTGAATTGAGTGAAGGCGAGTTTGACAGCAGATTTCACACATTTGGCCTCCGTTCATTGTCAGTTTATTGTCTGTGACAAACGAGCGTGTTATTGTGTCACATTTATTGGCGTTATTGGTCTGCCAGTGTGTGGCATTCTCGAAGTAACATAGATTAGGCTTTGCTAGGCCAAGCAGAGTGTTGCTAGCTTAGCTGTCACAGAACAACAAATGTAACAAGATACAATAGCTAGTGGAAGAGTAAAACTTTAAGACTTGGACTATCGTTTCTAAGCTTGGCAAACAAGGTTCTAAGACAACAGTTAAGATAAAAATCTATTCATTTGGAGGTAAAACTGAGAAGTTTGCACTCCTTTGTTTGTTTATCCTTCATTCTGGGTACTTAATATGTACTTTGCATGTAAAAAAAGGACAATTTGGCTAGTAATGTAACTTTTTCACTTTCACCTTTAAACATTTGATATTGGAGGCTTTCTACTTTTAAAAAAAGCTTTCTGCTGCAGCAAAACACAAAGTAGATGAGAGCTATTAGCGTGAACCAAAACACACAAAGTTGTATTCCTCAAAATCAAAACAATGAGATATAGGTGCTAAAATGCTCAGTTTGTCTGAGTTGAACACCTGTTGCTTAGCACAGTGACCACATCCATTGGTAATGTGAACATAGTGCTTGTAACAGCTGAACTAGCTGGATATTGGAGCATAGTAAGATCTTGATAAAAGGCAAATTGAAAACAAACAAAGAATACTCATGGCTGCCCAATAAAGATGCCATTGAATCATCTATAATGAGCGATCGCTGCGTTGAAACGTATCCATCCCTGTTCTGTTTGCACTGTTTATGTCAGAGACTCTTGACAATCACAGGAAGCTCAGTTAAAGAAAGATTCCTGTGATTGACAACATCACTGACCCTGTCCTGATTGTTCGGCTGTTATCTCCACCCGCCTGGTACTCCGAGCAGGTTAAAACAAACACACTGAAATGTTTGCAAAACTTCCATCTGACTTTCTTTTTTTTTGCTCCGTGACTTGAAAACTTGTCCATCCCATTAGTTTCAACATCAGAGCTCACCAGACAGAGGGGATGGAAATACCCTCTGCCACATATTCTTGGCACAAGGTTGCTGTGTGTGTCACTTTCCTGTATGATGCATTTTAACACCTTTGTGCATGTGTTAGCACCCATGTTTGTCCCTATGCAAGCATGAATGCACACGTGTTAAGTGTTTTTACTTTTGGGACACATGATGTTTTGTGCGCATACACAGGTTTGTTAAGGTTACATCCACCTTTTGACGCCTGGTGACATAGAAATGATCCATTACTCTACTTTGCTGTGACTATATGTGTCTACATCTGGTACTGTTTTACCACACTAAACGTTCCCAACGGTTAAAGAGGAAGATGAACTGTACTGCACATGTTCTTCCTCCCCCTGAAGTCCATGCCATCCCTTGTTCCCCCTTTCTCTTTTTTTCCTTTTCTCTCGCTCCCCCCTTTTCTCCTTGGTCCAATGTGGAAAATGCGGCATCACCGAAACCACCAATACTGCCGTCCAAGTCTCCTAAAATAAAAAAAGTAACCCTACCCGCCTCCTTTATTCCTCTCTTTCCCACTCCAGCTCTCCCTTTCTTACTCTTGCCAAAGCTGCTCCACCCTGCCCAATACACAGAAGCGGGAATATGATCCAAATCTTTCTTTGTTAATCTCTTTCTCCCCTAATTCAATGTATCTTCTCATGTGATCATCCGCCTGTCTCCCTGCCTCTGTATGTCACTGATCAGACCATGAGTGGGTGGGGATGGTAAACAAAATCCCAAGAGTCGCAACAGAGAGCCCTTGATTCCATCTGCAAGTCTACCACAGAAATCACCAACGTCACACCACTTCAATCCTGTCAATATGATTTACTGCCAGTGGGATTTGACAACTTTGTAAACTGGGGGTTATACTGTAACTGCTGACTGGAGCTTCTTCCTAAATCAAACACATGCCTTTATGAGATTAATTAAAGTAAAATCAAGCCTGTTTTGGAAATCTTGGAGAAATCTGCATCAAATATGTTAGGCAAATCCTAAAAGAAAGTATATCTTAAGTACAGACCAACTTAAAAAGTATTGTTGCCATGGATGAAAAACAAAACACATATGATTTCAGCTTTTTTTTATAGGACTTAAAAAGTGAAAATAGAGCTGAGGATAGATTACTTAAGGAGTTCCTTACATTTTTTGACTTCACTTTAAGCATTTTCCAGGGAAGGTTTTCCTTACAGTTTGAGAAAGCGAGACTTACCATGACTTCAGTCAGGAATTCCTACATAGTCCTCAGCTCCTTTCCTGCATTTGCTTCCTCTTTGCATTCTCTTTTTTTCTCCCAGTTGTTTTCAAACAGCCTCCATTAGCTCCTTTTTTGTCCTTAGGATCTGCGTAAAAACAGTCCTCCTCTCTTCCCCTCTCACTCTCCGCTATGTTTCCCAGCCTGGGAATGTCCAAGCTGAATTGTTCCCCCTCCCCTCGGTCTGCCCGGCAGTCCCACACACTCCCACCTCCCTCCCCCCCTCCCTCCCCTTGCTTTCACCTAACAAGAGCACTACAGTCCCTCTCTGCACTCAAACTTTCCATTTATCCCCCCAGAGTAACTTTAAATGAATAGACAATGAAAAGCTGTTACCCCACCCATGCTTGCTTAAAATAAACCTCTTATGTTTTATTGTTAGAATCCTTTATTTTTATAGGGAGATAATAATTAAAGCCTTTCGTAATTCAGTTAATTTGACCAAAAGGCTCAGTGCAAATCCCTGAAATGACTCAAACAGCTGCAAAAATAGGTTTGTTTCTTTATGTAGACCTACATGCTCCAAAATGTCTCGTAAAAGCAGAGAAGCGTTAACATTTCGCACCAGAACAAACACGTTGAATTGTTTTTAACAATAGTTTATTTTTAGCGCAATGCATTTACATTACATTACATTACATGTTACTTGTTAGACGCTTTTATCCAAAGCGACTTACATACTCAATACTGTGGGCAATCCCCACAGGAGCAGTTTGGGGTGAAGTGTCTTGCCTAGGGACACAACGACATGCTGACTGCATTGGGGTTTGAACCTGTGACCCCTGATCCGGACACCAACACACAACCCACTGCACCACACGCCTCCATTTAACTCCAGTAGTGATGGTTGTAAACTGTCTCAAAGAAGGAGGCCCTACATTCCTTTTGCTGGGTCACTGAAATCGCCCTTTTGCCACCCGTCTGATGTTAAACAGGGGTTAAAGGGCTTCTCTAGAGATATAGTATTTCACTTCCACACTGTTGATAAACACGCAGGAGACACATTCTTAAAAGATTGGTTGAAATGGATGCGGCAGAGGTCAAGATATCATGACTTATAGTCCCTAGTATGGGTCTAGATTAGAAAAAACGCCAGATCCTATTTTTCCCACAATGAAGCTCAATAACATCCTTCCTTAGAGAAGAGTATTGAAAAAAAATGAAACTAAAACATTTGAAAAGGACACATTTTTCTCGGAATGTAGTGAAATAATAGGAATCGAAGGTCATGACACATTGTTAATTTATATGTTATTCTTAACCCTCTGTTGTCTTCGGGTCAAATCTGACCGATTTACTACTGTCATCAATCATAACTTTTTTGTTTTACATTCGATTGCATTAAGGCTTTATGATATCCTTCACAGTAGACATTTGAACATATAACATTGCTGATCACCACTTTCATTGAATTTTGGATGATTTAGTCAACTTTGTAACAACCATGGTGTTCCCGGTCAAAAATGACCGCCATAAAGAAATGGAATTAGTAACCATCCGGATTAGATAAAACACACACACACACACACACACACACACACACACACACACACACACACACACACACACACACACACACACACACACACACACACACACATACTCTAGATGTGTTCCCCCCCCTTATGTGCCCATCCCCCCATGTGAATCACACCTGGCAGACACACACAGAACAATTTGATATATTTCCCGCTCTTATGTGCCCATCCCCCCACATGGATCAAACCTGGCACATGCAATACATGTTCAGTGTCTATTCTTTGTATATTTACTGCAGTTTTTCATGTATACCAGTAGTCTGTACAATATGTGCAGTTTGAAAGGGTGTTAAATGAAATTTGGTGATGATTAATGGTTTTGGTGTTAATGTAATAGCAGTTAAAACAGGACCGGTCAAATTTGACCGCGAACACCAAAGTAAGGGGGGAAAATTAAGACAACAGGAGGGTTAAGATGCATTCACATGATACGTGTTAAAACGGCTCTACATTGACGTTGCCATTGTGTTTCTATGGAGGGACCCATGTCGTCCAACTAGGCCGAAGCGCTATCGGTCAAAATTGTCGCCGATCATTGCGTTTAAAGTTGAAATGATGTCAACTTTGACCCAGTCATCGCTGAACTTTTGACACACAACCAATCAGATAACAGCTGTATTAGCGGCGCAAGCTAGCAGACGAGGTAACCACAGAATTGAAACATTACTTGCTGTTTTCACCGCACAACTGAACCCATGAGCAAAGAGCAAATTAATTCAGCTTTAGGCTAGCTTGATGGATTCATACATAAAAATGTATTCTCAGGTTAATCCCCAATAGACTAATTTAAGACAAAAATAGAGAACATTCATTCTGTGATTTCTGATTTTCCATTTACAACATGCAGCATTTAAAATGTACTTTACACAGTTACCTATGTTATCCATGTAAGCATTCCAGTTACAGTAGACCTGTAGGGGAGGTCGTCGACTACATCATGGTCATGGAAACTTACTTTGTCCTTATATATATTATCACATGAAGTCACAATCAAGGCTTGAGTGGCCATACCTCACTTTTTATTAGGGGTTTTATTGCTTTTCGCCCCATAATCATGACATACTGGTACAATTGCTAAATGTAACCCTCCTGGTTTAACTGCTGTAATGAGTAAAGGGATGGAGTATCTTCTACAACAGTTCAACAGCGCCTCCCTGTGTTTATTGTGTGAACATGCAGTAATGAAACAGTAGAGAAGGAAAGGAGTTTGCTGCAGACAGAGGATGCTCAGTAGGTTTTTCTCACTGCGGATAGTTTGACTTGTCATAGTAGAAAAAACACAGGTGTTATAATAACACTAACAATACTGGATTCCAGGAACCTGACATCAGAGCTAAATGTAAACCGTGTTAATTAAACGAGTTTCACCTGTAATTTTCCTCAAAAGGCCCATCCTCTTTTGTCCTTATTGTTTTATCAATAACAACTCTGCCCTACTGAATAATTATCTTTTCATATTTTTTTTTGTTTCACTGCTGGGAAGAAGTAATGACTCATTACGTCCTGTACACACCTGGCAAGATGGACAAGAAGAACCAGATAGTGTCCCTCTGGGTGTGTCCATCTCCAGTTTATACAGCACACTCCTTAATACTGATGAATACACTCATCAGTAAAACTCCTTCAAACTCACAGGAGTCTGCCACACCTAATCCGAGGCATATATTTCATTTCATTTTCATTTGTTCCGTTCTTACTTAATGTATAACAATTGTTTACAAAACATGTGTCTGTAAACACACCATTGACCGAAAAGGAGCAGGGAGAAGAAAATTATCTTATATTATCTGACCTTTCTCAAAATCACTAAATAAATAGAAATAGATGGTCTGTCCTTCATAGTTTCTCATTCACAGCCAATCATAACAGTATCGTAGGAAAATAAGAGAAACACAAAAACTTACTACAAAAAACTGGGTTGTATAACCTTAACAGGTGGGTTTATTTTTAGTCCATAGTCAAAATTTTACAATTAAAAATGACCTTTACCCTTCTTTTTCATTCTACATCAAGGTAAATCAGACAATTAGAGAACAAATATGCGGAAGTTTCCCATTTTCTGTGGTTTTAATGCAACTACTGTAACTACTTTTGACGTGGTCTTTCCCACAATGTAAGACCAGCTGAAGCGATATCATTATTAAATATTCAGTCAAGTAACTTCTGCGTGCATCTTACTGAGGACAAAACATTTCATACGTAAAACATATTTAGGGATATTCTTTAAGAATGCAAGTTCTTATATTTATATGTTGAGGTGTGTATCAATTATTAATCTGACATTGGTTGTTCACGTGCAACTTTAAATAAATACATGCAAAATTGTTGAATTGAGACCAGACAAGACGCACCACAGCATAAATGCAATAACTAGTTTAATGAGAATACAGAACAGTGACTTTAACAAAGATATGAAGAGCATTAAAAGAATGCATCCAGGTGGTTGAGACCAGAGGTGGGACCAAGTCACAAGTCAAGATTGTCCAAAGTTTCGATTCCTAAACACGGCATAATGAACTCTCTGTCAATTTCATTGTGCAATTAGTTTTTTGTTGACTACAGTATCGTTTTTTAACACAAACAAAAGCTTTGATGGAATATTTTTCCAGCTGAGTAAAGTAATTGCCAATTCTTCATGGTTTTCTCTTGCTACGTGATTGGATGATGTCTGATTGTTTTAAAAGTGGATCATATGAATTGAGTGTTAATTTGCAAGGGATGAAATACACATTTCTGGATTCAGATGAATTACTTGTGGGACACGTTTTTAAGGACATCCTTACATTTTTGGGAGGGAGTTATCGGGTGTTGTCAAGTCAAAAGGCAAGTAAAATCACAAATCAATAGTCGATTTGCAAGTCTTTTTCATTTTGTCAAGTCTTCAGTCCTCAAATTCGTGACTCATTTCTGACGTCTGTACAAGTTATGTGACCTGAGTCCACACCTCTGTTAGCTAATCTATTCTTACAACATGTGCAGAAAGTTTAAAATCACTATTTCTAACTTCAAAATACAGCTTCCAATAGTTTGGTCCCTTACTAAGGGCTTGTGGCTGTGTTGCTGCTGTGGAAGTACACTCTCTTTGCTCCCAGCTCAGCACCTGAAGGACAGAAGGAGCAGGTGAAGTTTCTGATGTGAGGTACAATACATGCTGCAGGATGTGAGGCCCCCCCCCCTACCTGATTGGCAGATGAAGTTGAGGGGCTCCTCACATTGCCGGTCCCCCCACAGGTGGAGCCTTCCTCCGTCCACGCCTCCGCACGGGCTGGAGATACGGAGAGGGGCGATGTTTTCAGGCCATTTGGTGAATTTCATGGAATCACCAGACATCCAGAACCAAGTGTCTTGCATTATGTATCTGCCAAGTAGATTTATTTTACAGGACAACATTTGTAATTTCACGACAGCTACAGGTATCCGGTACTAAAACAAAGATATTTTTCCATTTTGAAATATTTACGTTTTATCTATATGATAGTAGTTATGTTTACAGCTCACATTCTTTTTAAATTATTAAGATTGGTTAATGTTAAATGTCAAAAACAAAGTGAATAAGACCCTAAGTATTATTTGTTTTGTCCAAACAACAGTCAAAAAACCCACATTTCTTCAAAATAAATGGAAACACAGTCAATCCTCACACTTGAAAATGTGATCAGCATTTTTCCTTTATTAAACAGTTAAAACAATTCATTGCCAGATTAAGTTGTTGTCAATCGTCAAACCAATACATTGACTGCAAGTTTCAGCTAAAACGCTAAATTTGGTTGGTCAGTGGGTGTGGCATCAGTGAGAGCTGCTTGCAAAGCATCCGTGCATGTCTTGTTATATTAGCAAAGCAAATATTAAGGAGACACAGTATTTGACTTCAGGACCTGTGTGTTTTGAGTATGTACATTTGCAAAATTGAAATCCTTAAGATTTGAGATCAGGGAAGGGCCCCTATTTCAGGTGCTTAGACCTAAAACACTTATAGAATTATAAAATATTTAATGGGTGATTCTTATAGAGGCCATTATGTAAAAAAATGGATATCAAACCAGATAATTGACACCATATTATGTCCTTATTGGTTGTTTTTAGGTGATACACTGAGCACCTTTGGAGTACCTGCGCAGCCCCAGCCAGACGTAGTCGGTGAGGGGGACAGAGCTGCGGCCCAGCAGCCCCCCCACCTCGCTCTGCTCCTCCTGGCTGCGCAGGCTGAGCAGATCCCAGTGGTGACGCCTGCAGTAGAGCAGAGCGTCGGACCAGCAGAGCCTCTCTCCCACCACCGTCACCTCCCTGCCACCCAGCCTCAGGCTCACAGTGGGAGGTGGAGGAGGAGGAGGAGGAGGAGGAGGAGGAGGAGGAGGAGTGACAACTGCTGGCACTGCAGAGAAAGAATGTTGTTGAGTTACCATTATTGTTTTGATAAAGGCATGTCTTGATCTAAACTTGCCGGGGGAGTTTTGGTTCCAAACTTTAAAAGGAGTAAACATTAAAAGCCACAGAGTCAGTGCTTGGCCTTGAAGCCAACGAGTAAACAATCCACACCCATCATCTGATTAAACTTTGAGTGAAAGAATACAAATCTTCTAATTTGGTTAACAGCTAAAGCTATTGCAACGAAGATAACTTGCCATATGTCACAGTATGCTTTAGAAGCAAACAATAACTACTAAAATGACAGCATTTCATTATATTTCTATTTATTTTCACAGCTCAAGGACCGTACCTGCCAGAGTAGCAAAAACCTCCACTCCGCACAGTGTCAAATTCTTAAGTCCTTGAATGCTCACTATGACGTAGCGACCTTGCATGCCGCCACAGTCGAATGTGTACGATAAGGAAGTCGATGAGATATCACCACATCTGATGGTGAGAGAGAAAAACAATGGACGACTAGAATTACAAACTTCTGTTAAAAGATCAAGCTCATATTTTAATCAAAATATTTAAATGGAGATGCTGAATTTTGTAATTGTTAATATTACGCCTCACCTGGTGTTTGGGGTTTTGTACCAAAAGTTACCGATCCAGATCTCTGCCCCTTCAATCTCGGAAGACAAACTGTCTCGTATGTTGGTGATGGTGACAGCACTAACATTGTGCTCAGCTAACAAGTCTACTCTCCACCAGGGATTGGTAGAGCAGGTTTTGCTACAGCGTCCCGCACCATAAATCCCACCTCTACGTCCACTGACAGCATTAACAGAAAACCCATCGAAACAAGTGCAACATTGGTGTGTTGGTTTCCAAAGGGCCACGTCTTGTAGAGGTTCCACTAAAGTGAAAAAAAGAGACCTTAATGAATATCGGACTGTTGTGATCCAATGAATCAAAGCTAGACAGTAACAGTTGTACCTGCTGGGGCACCATACACCTCCACTTCACACAGGGTGAGGGTCTTCATATTCCCGGGGATAATAACATTCACAAAGCGCCCCTTCATGCTGCCTCCATCACAGTAGTAAGTGTAGGTTTTACCTGCTCTGATGTGGAAGATGGAGGCACACCTGACAGTGGAGGGAGTAGGGAATATTTATCTTGTGGATTTTTAGTTTTTTCCGAGTAACAATAGATATTCCAAAAATCTGGGAACGAGTCCACTTTTCTTTAAGCTTTAATTCGATTTTCAATGCTTTTTTTTATAAAGTTCTTTCAATTAATGCTGAATATATACATGGTAACAGATGCCAGCAAGAAGAGCGAATCACATTTTAAAATCACTTGTGATATGTACAATAATATGGAAATTGAGTTGTGATGAAGAAATAGCAGTTGAGAAACTTTTTTTTTTTTTCAGAAGTTTTCCAGAAACAGATCTCAGTCAATTGTATTGGATTATTTAGCAGCAAATAGGCTAGCTTTCATCCTCTAAGTGACTGATACATGTGTTAAAAATGGGTACGGTTGATGTGTGGTACAGCTGGAATAATAATGCTCTAATTCCCTATAAATATAATTTAAATGTTCTGAAGTTCTTGTCGCTACCTGGGGTTGTTGTTTCCATTGTTCTCCAGTGAGTTCCCGATTCGGATCTCTGCTCCATCCAGTCTCTCAGCAAAGCAGTCTCCCCTGTTTGTGACTTTGACAGATGTGATTATAAATGTATTTCGCAGGTCCACCCTCCACCACGGGTCGGTCTGGTTCTCGAGAGTGTGGCTACAAAACCCACTGGTGTAGTATGAGTTTCGTCTTCCATCAATGGCTTTGGAAGCAGTGGCGAAAGAGAGCGTTGATGACTGTGTGGCTTCTCCTTTCAGTGCCACGTTGGATACAGGATTTGCTGGAAACAAAAATATATGGATGGTTAGATTTACCATTCTTCGTCGCCGGACTGTTATGATATCATTGCAATGAGGCATCAAGTGATAATTGAAGGTATGAGTGGGTATTTTCAGAAAAGAAAAATTAAACCCAAGGCATGTTGACAGAAAAGTTGAAGTAGAAAAGTTATGTTACTGCGCCAGAGCTAAATAAAAATGAGCTTTAAAATGCACTGTTTATATCATGTTTCAAATATGATTACCATGGCTTACAGGAAACACCTCAACTTCACAGAGACTCAGAACCTTCTTGCTTCCTGGGAGAAGAACAGTGACGTAGCGTCCCTCTGTAGCGCTGCATGAAAAGTAGAATGTGCGTCCGCCCGGGATGTGAGAAATGACTGCACATCTTTACGTGGAGAAGAAAAGAGAAAGTGAGAAATACAGAACGTTTTTCAGATCATAATGACAAATGTATTAACCAGGTCTGTATCAAGCTGTTTCACCTGAAGTTCTTGCTGTCATAAGTCTCCATTGAGTTTCCAATCCAGATTTCAGCCCCGTTCAGACTGCTTGAATTTACATCACGGTTGGTTATCGTTACAGCAGATATTTTGTACACATTCTCTAAGTCTACCCTCCACCAAGGATCAGACTCTTCTTTGCTGAGGGTACAGGATCTCTTTTCAGGTTTCAGGTCTTTGTTCCCATCGACTGCCCCGCCAGCAGAAACAAAGTCGTTGCCTTCTGAAGACTGGGAAGCTTCTTTGTCAAGTGCCACATTATCAAGAAGTTTACCGGCCAGTGCTCCGGATATCAGCATTAGGGAAATTCCTGCAATGATGAGACTTTAAAGTTAGACGTGTACTAGGTTTTCTCTAAATGTTGAAATGACATAGAACTTTCATTTCTGCATTGTTATATAGTGACTTGTGCCGGCTGGGTATGTAAAAAAAGCACCCACTATTATATTCTGAATAGATGTTTACTGATCTATTAATTCTCTGAATGTTATATTGATAACATGTAGATCATCTGACCTTAAGAACTATCTTTAAAGCGTATTCGGATACAGTTAAATTAAAAAAGATTTTTCTAAAAACTGCAAATAAAATACCATAATACACAAAAAAAATATTTAACAGTGTAATTTAAGATACTTTGACTTACCATTGAGGATCCAGATGTACTGATTCGGATTCATGGCTCCCAGAGTCAATGTAAAAATAATCTTAATGAAAATATAGTTTAACGCTGATACCCCAACTAGTGTGTAGACTTACCTACTGTCTTTGTAGTTTTCCTTTGAGCATTACCATACTGTGGATCATTTGTTTTAGTAAAAGAGAACTTGTAAATTTGCAGTGATGTTTGCATGAAGCAAAAAACACCCAAATGCACATCTGCGTAATGCAAACAACTGCCTCTTTGTTTTCTTGAACAACAATGATTCACTTTTTTTTATTTTGAAAGTAATTATTTCCTCAACAATTTGCCCGGTGTTGATAATTGTGCATTAACTTTGCACTTGATTCTGTTTATTTAGTAACAAGAGTCTAGGTTAAGGAACTACAAACTAGTTAGTCTACAAGCTTGAGTGATCAGCCTACAATGTTTACCTTCGTTAATCCCATTCCAACATTTAAGGAAATCAATTTGGAACATTTTCAAATGAGATTATATACTAATAAAGGACTGGCTTATCTAAAGCTAGTTGAGTAGCACTTGAAATGTTTTGGCTCTATGAAACCTGATGTACTTATATGATTCTGTTTTCTTCAAGTTTGTATCTTCTTGGTCGAATGCACTTATTGTAAGTCGCTTTGGATAAAAGCGTCAGCTAAATGCAATGTAAAGTAATTATATGATGCCACATAGTCACAAAATATGTTATCCTATGTTTTGAAAAGTATGTAAAATGTTGTTTAAATACAAATAAATAAGTGTTGCTAGCCTACACACATTTTACATAGTACATTTGTTGGTATATTATTTCTTAGGCTACATAAGGCCTAGCCCTACATAGACACCATACTGTACGTTTTGCAACATTGTATGTGTACGTAAAACACTGTGTTTATTTTGCGACGCACCTTTAAAGATAGGTAAGATGATAGACCTTGATGGATTTGATACAAATATTTATTCAACTAATTACATTTTTGGGAAAATCCACATTCACAAGAAGAAATGGAATGACTCTAAAGTTTAAATACAACAATACGGCACCACTATTAAAAAAAAGAAAGAAGGCAATCCAAACCAAATGTGTATTTGATAAATATTTTACTTGTAATTAATCTTTTTTTATCGATATTTTCTCTATATTTTTGTCCTTATTACTTTATATTTTCGTATTAATTTTATTCTGTATATTCACCTTTGTATCCCTGATGTCAATGTTTTATGTGTAACGCTGGTTGATTACCCTATTGATTAGTGTTGCTAGGCTACGATACTGTTAGCTCTATAGAGTGATAATATACGTTACTTTTCAAAGGCTAACTAGATGAAAGTCTATGTACGGGGTCTCATCAGGAAATAATAGTTATTTCTTTAACTACTTTTAAATCAGCTGATTTCCTCTTTTTTGCATATTTGCAACACATTCATCAAAACAAAGGTAGGTGTGTGATACCTTGGTTGACTAAAATACATTAAAAAATACCTTTTTTCTTATACGTTTAGTAGCCTTTTGATATTCTACATTTTCCCTGAATAAAAAAAGTAAGAATAAGTTAAGTTAGATTAATAATGTAAAAAGAATACCGAAAATGTAGATATTGCCAAATGTTGGAGACTGGTTTTTCGCTATACATCCCTGTGATTTCTGTCCGTCAACAATATCTGAAAATGTATTTATACCATTAAGAAATCAGCTTTCATTTAATATTTATTCAGAAAATCAACTTCAATTGTTACATGAAACAATGTACAAAATCCATTTCATCATCTCTTTTTGCAACTACCCAGTTGCACGTGTGCTACACATAAACACACATATATATCAAAATATCAGCCATTAAAGGCTTCATTGAAAAAGCATGGTTGAATCTTTAACAATATGTACATTCACAGAAAAAATAAAATGTCATAACAATAATAATCACATGATGCAAACACGTCTGCTATTTGCTGCTATCATGAGCGACAGGGAGAAAAAACATTGCGTTTATGGTGTACGTCATCAAGAACAACATATGAATGGTAATATGTTGTGGTGTATGCAATCTAAAATAACTAATCTTTCATAAGTGCACATCTTCCCTTTATTCTGGGGATTAAAAATAATAATATCATGGTCACAAAACGTTATTTATGAGTTCCTAATCATTTTGACCAATATGATTGACCTTTATGCACAGTTGAATTTATAATTTTTTATGCCAATTCCAATCATTCAAAGACAGATTTTCATTTCAGGCAGTTAATCAATGTATTTGTTTTGCTATTAGGTAACATGTAGGACAGAAATGCAGCAGTCCTATGTTTAAAAGAAATACTCAAAATGGATTACACATTAAATTAAAAATGAATAGACTTTTTGTGTTTCAGAGCCTACACAGCTGTAAAAGCATAAGAAAGATTTAAAAATACATATTTTCATATACGTTTAGTAGCCTTTTGATATTCAAAATTTTCCCTGAATAAAAAAAGTAAGAATAAGTTAAGTTAGATCAATAATTTAAAAATGGCCTAATACCAAAAATGTAGATACTGCCAAAGGCTCAGATACAAATATTGGAAACTGCTTTTTCAGGAGAGATGATTATATTCAGTAGCACACTAAGACAGAAAATGGTTGTCTTGTCTTGTCCGTTTCCTCAGAGCACGGTCAGAACAAGCACACCAACAGTGATCAGCAGAGCTACAGGGGAAAAAATAATGTATTAGGCTTTGTTTTTAAAACATTTGATCTCTTCAGGTTACCAACCCTATCTTTTTGACTTACCTTGGGTCAGAGATTGCTGGATTGTAATGGCATGGCTAGCCACATTGGTGACATTGGCGCTAGCATTTGCCAGGTTTAGAAGATCACTTTTGAACTGGACGGTGGGTGATCCGAGAGTACCATCAGCTGTGGATGCAAGCAAAAGACGAAAATGTATTTAAGTAAAAATAATTGCATGAGCAAAATATGTATATATTATTTGTGATAGTCTCTGTGAAAGTTGTTCTTAATGGACAGTTTGATGCATGAATATGTAGTAGACTTACCGCTGTTGAAAGCTCCTGTAGAGATTGCAACTGCGAATATTTTGGTTCTAGTAATCGGGGCCGGCACAGTGGCAGAAAATGTGCACTGGATTTTGTTCCCGTCGATTTTGCCCTTCACTGAGCCCACGTTCAGCTGCAGAGCAAAGTCGGTAACAGATGATGAAGAAGAAAGTGAGTTTTCAGCAGTTCAAACTAAAATGTAATTAAAGACAAATCACCTTCAGACCACATCATTTGTGTCTTTGTTCGCATAGTAGACAAAAATACATTAAGTCTAATTCATGCTCTTGGATTTTACTCCTAAACAAATCCTCATCCAGCTCCCCTCCCACTTCCACTCTGAGTAGAACTTACCTCTTTCACAGTCAGTATGTCATTGTTGAGGAGAGCGCCAAAGAATTGAACAACACTGCCATTCTTTGCACAGACGTAGGTTGTGTCATTACCTCCCTGTGGTGAAAAACAGAAATTGTAACTGTTTGAAAAGAAGAATTTAAACATCTGTTTCAGTAGCTGTGGGTTATACTTTGTGGTATTTAAATCTACAAGTGAGGGATAGAACCTGACATACCAGTATGTTGTCGAGTGACAGGGTGGCAGCAAGATAGCCATCGGACTCTCCTGAAAGCCCAAAGTCAAAGTTTCTGCCGCTGCTCTGCTTGGCAGCCAGAAAGAAACATGATGAACTTGTTGAGGGGTCGCAGTTTGAGGGCTGAGCGGCACAGAGCTGCCCAGTCCCGCAGCCTGCCCTGTTGATAGCTGTCTGTAAAGGAATGAGATATATATTTTTAGTGGGAGAAAAAATGTAACCTCAATGATTTTCAACAATCTATTCCACAACGCTCTTTTGTTTAGCTTTACTTACCATAAGTTCTGTCACTGTTGTGTTGGGCTTGATTGGTGGTGCCTGTGTAGCTGCAGCTGTTGTCGGTGCAGCTGTTGTCGGTGCAGCTGTTGTCGCTGCAGCGACAACAGCTGGAGTTGCGAGGTTTAGAGGATCACTTTTTAACTCGAAGTTGGGTGATCCGAGAGTACCATTAGCTGTGGAAGCAAGCAAAAGACGAAAATGTATTTAAGTAAAAATAATTGCATGAGCAAAATATGTATATATTATTTGTGATAGTCTCTGTGAAAGCTGTTCTTAATGGACAGTTTGATGCATGAATATGTAGTAGACTTACCGCTGTTGAAAGTTCCTGTAGAGATTGCAACTGCGAATATTTTGGTTCTAGTAATCGGGGCCGGCACAGTGGCAGAAAATGTGCACTGGATTTTGTTCCCGTCGATTTTGCCCTTCACTGAGCCCACGTTCAGCTGCAGAGCAAAGTCGGTAACAGATGATGAAGAAGAAAGTGAGTTTTCAGCAGTTCAAACTAAAATGTAATTAAAGACAAATCACCTTCAGACCACATCATTTGTGTCTTTGTTCGCATAGTAGACAAAAACACATTAAGTCTAATTCATGCTCTTGGATTTTACTCCTAAACAAATCCTCATCCAGCTCCCCTCCCACTTCCACTCTGAGTAGAACTTACCTCTTTCACAGTCAGTATGTCATTGTTGAGGAGAGCGCCAAAGAATTGAACAACACTGCCATTCTTTGCACAGACGTAGGTTGTGTCATTACCTCCCTGTGGTGAAAAACAGAAATTGTAACTGTTTGAAAAGAAGAATTTAAACATCTGTTTCAGTAGCTGTGGGTTATACTTTGTGGTATTTAAATCTACAAGTGAGGGATAGAACCTGACATACCAGTATGTTGTCGAGTGACAGGGTGGCAGCAAGATAGCCATCGGACTCTCCTGAAAGCCCAAAGTCAAAGTTTCTGCCGCTGCTCTGCTTGGCAGCCAGAAAGAAACATGATGAACTTGTTGAGGGGTCGCAGTTTGAGGGCTGAGCGGCACAGAGCTGCCCAGTCCCGCAGTCTGCCCTGTTGATAGCTGTCTGTAAAGGAATGAGATATATATTTTTAGTGGGAGAAAAAATGTAACCTCAATGATTTTCAACAATCTATTCCACAACGCTCTTTTGTTTAGCTTTACTTACCATAAGTTCTGTCACTGTTGTGTTGGGCTTGATTGGTGGTGCCTGTGTAGCTGCAGCTGTTGTCGGTGCAGCTGTTGTCGCTGCACCGACAACAGCTGGAATTGCGAGGTTTAGAGGATCACTTTTTAACTCGAAGTTGGGTGATCCGAGAGTACCATCAGCTGTGGAAGCAAGCAAAAGACGAAAATGTATTTAATTAAAAATAATTGCATGAGCAAAATATGTATATATTATTTGTGATAGTCTCTGTGAAAGCTGTTCTTAATGGACAGTTTGATGCATGAATATGTAGTAGACTTACCGCTGTTGTAAGCTCCTGTAGAGATTGCAACTGCGAATATTTTGGTTCTAGTAATCGGGGCCGGCACAGTGGCAGAAAATGTGCACTGGATTTTGTTCCCGTCGATTTTGCCCTTCACTGAGCCCACGTCCAGCTGCAGAGCAAAGTCGGTAACAGATGATGAAGAAGAAAGTGAGTTTTCAGCAGTTCAAACTAAATGTAATTAAAGACAAATCACCTTCAGACCACATCATTTGTGTCTTTGTTCGCATAGTAGACAAAAACACATTAAGTCTAATTCATGCTCTTGGATTTTACTCCTAAACAAATCCTCATCCAGCTCCCCTCCCACTTCCACTCTGAGTAGAACTTACCTCTTTCACAGTCAGTATGTCATTGTTGAGGAGAGCGCCAAAGAATTGAACAACACTGCCATTCTTTGCACAGACGTAGGTTGTGTCATTACCTCCCTGTGGTGAAAAACAGAAATTGTAACTGTTTGAAAAGAAGAATTTAAACATCTGTTTCAGTAGCTGTGGGTTATACTTTGTGGTATTTAAATCTACAAGTGAGGGATAGAACCTGACATACCGGTATGTTGTCGAGTGACAGGGTGGCAGCAAGATAGCCATCGGACTCTCCTGAAAGCCCAAAGTCAAAGTTTCTGCCGCTGCTCTGCTTGGCAGCCAGAAAGAAACATGATGAACTTGTTGAGGGGTCGCAGTTTGAGGGCTGAGCGGCACAGAGCTGCCCAGTCCCGCAGTCTGCCCTGTTGATAGCTGTCTGTAAAGGAATGAGATATATATTTTTAGTGGGAGAAAAAATGTAACCTCAATGATTTTCAACAATCTATTCCACAACGCTCTTTTGTTTAGCTTTACTTACCATAAGTTCTGTCACTGTTGTGTTGGGCTTGATTGGTGGTGCCTGTGTAGCTGCAGCTGTTGTCGGTGCAGCTGTTGTCGCGCCCACTGACATCCAGGACAGCGTCACTAGCAGGGCAGTGAGGAAGACCAGCCTGTTGTCCATGGCTGGAGCAGGTGGAGTAAGGTGGTGATTCAGTTAAATGATAAAATGAAACACTCTGTGGTAGCACCCTTAGATGTCGAAATCCAATTTTACAAAACCAAGAACTATTCATTTAAGTTATTTAATGTAATAAAAAGGTTAATAAATAATATGTTAACCAATAATTTGACTTTATTAATTGTAAAATGCATTTAAATTAACACCAAAGAACTTCTCTAACTTAAGCTCACTGTGTTTTTTAGTTATTTTAACTGAAAACTATGAAAATTGAGGATAAAAAAAAAGAATACATTTATTATAATATATTTGACTTTATATGACTAAATAATCTCATAACAATCACCAATGGCTCATAATATATTTTTATTTTTTAACGAATACATTTATATATATTTTTGAATAACTTCACTTTTTAAAGTAATTTAGAATTGTTTGTCTCTATCTTTGAAAGAGCAAACATTGAATCCTACACACGATTAATTTAAACTTATTGCAAATAAAAAATATTCAAACATTTTTTTGCCTGCTGTACAACTAACTACTAATTAAAAGCAGTATTCTGCAAAAAATGAATAAAATGTAGTCTTTTTAAAATGTAAATATATAAGTTATCTTTTACCTCTTATGTATTTCATACAAAATTAAATTAATAAATACATTTATTATAATATATTTGACTTTATATGACTAAATATTCTCATAACAATCACCAATGGCTCATAATATTTTGTATTTCTTATTTTCCTCTAAAAAATGTAAATATCTAAAATTGTCATTGGGCTGTACATTTTAAGTATTCTCTTCAAAAGACACTTAAATATATGTAAAATTCCATTAAAAGAGTTCCTCCAGGAGTAATAGATATCAGGGTGCATTGTTTTAGCCTACCTTTTCTCTGCAGTTCCAACGATCAGTGAAATACGGTGAAAAACAAAAGGATGCTCAGTTCCTCGGTCTTGTGTAGTTATAGTCTCAGATGTTACCAATGGTATTTTTGCCCTTAAGATGTTCCTTGCAGGATCCCAGGTAAAGATGTGACACCTGTTCCCTCCGTCCCGCTATTTAAACCAAAGAGGGTTGGTACAAGTCCAGATATCGAAGCCAAGAAAAAATAACTTCTCTGTCATCATGGATGCTGTTTTTAGAAGGTGGGGCTGGGAATAGGAGAATAAGTGCTTGAGGGCATGTATGATGGAATTTACAGAGCTGTTGATTTGTCATTGCACCTTACAACCCTCTCTGACTGCTAGATTCTGGTTTCTATTAGCATTACTTCCTTGAGTCCTCCCATTTCTTGTAACATGCATGATTGACATCACTGTCAATCATGCTTGACAGTCATTCGCTGTTGGTATATTCACGGAGAAAATTCCGTCTAATATGTGTGTGTTTATTCAGCCTCACAATGAGTTTTTTAAATCGCTACGATTAGGTTTCACAGGGTCCCAATTTAATTCAATATTCAATCCGAAAACAATTACAAATTAATTTGCACCTCCAAAATGGTATGTTAATAATAAGAATTGAGCACAAAGCATTTTTATTTATCTAAAAACATTTTTTTATTATTTTTTAAATACAATGATATGAGAAAATGTGCATATTTGTATGGTCAAAACAATCTTTTTTAGCTAAGCACTTGCTATTCACATCCCTTCAGTGAGCTCTCTTCACAAACCTCCCCCAGTGCAAATATCTCTGAGAGCATCAGAGTGTGTGTGAGCATGCCTGTGGAAAATTGCACGGATATGAAGCCGGACATGAGACTGATGACCAGGGTTGGGAGGGTTACTTTGTAAATATAATTAGTTCCTGAATACTGAATACATTCTGGACAGCTCCCTCTCATCTGCACCCCACATAAAAACATCACCCGGACTGCATTCTTCTCCAGACTCCGCCCTGTCTCAATCCAGCACTGAAGTCCTGGTTCATGCATTCGTCACATCCCGTATTGATTATTGTAATACCATGCTCTCAGGCCTTCCCATCAAACTCCTCAATACACTTCAAATAATTCAGAACTCTGCTGCCCGGATCATCACCCGCATCAAATCCTCTGACCACATCACCCCCATCCTCATCCATCTGCATTGGCTACCTGTAAAATACCGGATAGACTTCAAAACCCTCCTGCTCACATTCAAAGCCCTCCACAACCTGGCCCCCACCTATCTGGCTGACCTACAGGAGTACACCCCCCTCTCTCTCTCCTCTCTCCCTCTCTTTCTCCTGGCCCCCACCTATCTGGCTGACCTCCTACACCCCCTCTCTCTCCTCTCCTCTCTCTCTCTCCTGGCCCCCACCTCTCTGGCTGACCTCCTACATCCCCTCTCTCTCTCCTCTCTCTCTCTCCTGGCCCCCACCTCTCTGGCTGACCTCCTACACCCCTCTCGCTCCCTCCGCTCCTCCTCTGCTGGCCTGCAAACTGTCCCAACCCCACGCCTAGTCACGATGGGGGCTCGGGCTTTTAGCTGCTCCCAAACTATGGAACTCTCTCCCCCTTCACATCCGACAGTCTGACACAATCACCACATTCACGTCCCTCCTCAAAACCCACCTGTTCAGCCTTCTCACTGTAGTGCTACATGTCTCCTTTCCCAACATGTTCCCTGTATAGTCCTTTTGTACTGTCTTAAACCTTTCCTTAGAATATTTTATGAATTGTAAGGGTGCTTTGAAAGGCGCCTCTAAATAGAATAAATTATTATTATTATCTGAAACGATGTAATAACTTTTAAAACGTTTTCCAGTCACTTGCCCCATGCATTCGGCAGCAGCAGACCATTCACCATGATTTTATCCCGTTATGAAATGTCATCATTTCAACAATAAAGAAATGCTACAACGTTATCTTGCACATTCTATCGAGGAAGATCTCTCTTGCTCATCTGCATGCGGGGGCGGGGCCTCTCTGCAGCGCTGTGCACACAGTTCTGCCGGTAATGAATATTACATTTTGTGAGGAAACCTTTCCACCAATAATTCCAATAAGTATTCCAAAATGTATTCACTTCAGGTTTATGAAAGTAACTATAATCTGATTACTCGTTGTTCAAATGTAACGCGAGCTGAATACAGTTACTTGATTTTTGTATTCTGATTACGTAACGCCGTTACATGTATTCCGTTACAACCCAATCCTGTGTAAACACTGTGTTTATTTTGCGACGCACCTTTAAAGAAAGGACTCTGAGTGTTTAGACCAGTGGTTCTCAAACTTTTTCTGTCATTCCCCACTTTGAACAGGTGGGCCTTTTCAAGCCCCACCTGTTCCTCATCGCTCCAATAAAATGGTAGGCCAAGCTTAACATTGTCAAATGTATCGTTCTATAACAGGGGTCTCCAACCTTTTTTAGGATGAGAGCTACTTTCAAAAAATAGTCGTGAGCTACTTTTATTCTTCTTTTTTTGTTTTTTTGCAGTGTATATATTTAGCACATTTTAACATTATTATATACCTTTAACCTTTGTGTGCTGTTTGGGTCTGTGGGACCCGTTTTCAGTGTTTACTAAAATAAAATGTATTCAATTTAATTATTTTAAGCTGCTTTATTTGGGGGTGGACCTCACATCCTCTAGGGGGGTCCGGGGGCATGCACCCCTGGGACCATATTTGTTTAAATGTTGAAGTTAAATGCATCAATCTGGTGCACTTTGAGCACAAAATGAATTGATGGATACAGCTCTCAAAACTCAAATAAAAGGGAGCTGTATACTTTTCAATAAACCAAACATCTTTAGAATATGATCACAACCAATAACAAATCATTTAAACTTGTTTATTCTTATCTTATGTTACCTAGTTAGCATTCTTTCTTTTTATTTATGCATATTTTTACTATTCAGTCCCCTTTTAAACAGTTTTTTGTTTTTTTTACTGTCCTATAGTACACATTGGAATGATTTCTTACTTTATTTTTATAGGCAATATTAAATAGATAAAGGTGTGCTCTCTCTCGCTCTCTCTCTCTGTCTCGCTCGCTCACAGAGGCTGTGTGCTCCTCCGTGGCGATGACGGCTTGCGTTAAAAAATAAACATATGCCTATTTGTAAAGTGGGGGGACACAAACGGGATTTTAAAAAGTTTAACGGTTAAACTCCTTGTGAAGTGGTGAGGTGCCGCTCCACATTGCTTTTCTTCCCGACTGCAACGCTGTTGTTGTGTGTGTGTGTGTGTGTGTGTGTGTGTGTGTGTTTGTGTGTGTGTATGTGTGTGTGTGTGTGTGTGTGTGTGAGAGAGAGCATTTCACATGTGTGTAGGGGCGTCGCCTGGACCTGGAAACATTCGGGGCTTAAGGCCTCTACACACCGGCCCGACTTTGGGAGTCAGAGGCCGTCCGAAGCCGTCAGAGGCAGTCGGGCATTCGCGTCGCACTACTCAGGTTGGTGTGTCGTCTCTTTACGGCACATTTTCAACCCTCCCGCCTCCTCCCGCCGCCGATTCAACATGTTGAATCGGCGGCGGGAGGCCGCGGGAGGCCAAAGAACGTCGGGACAAATCAATCACTCTGATTGGCTGTTCAGCTTAGCGAATCAGTGCATCAGAAGTGAAGCGGAAGTGAGGGACCAAAACAACGATAAGAAGGCACACACAGACGCTAATCTTCCTCATTTTCATCTCACCCGGACGCAAGAGTTTCTTTTTATCATGACGGCATGGAATGAAGAAAGTGAAGACCAACTGATCAGGCTGTGTTTGTTTGTTTATATTACTAAGTCTGTTCTTCTTCTCTCGTTGTATAAAACGCAGTCTGTCTTCCGGTTGTTGCCTCTTTTGAATGACGAATACACACTACCGCCGCCTGCTGGTAAGGAGAGTTATTGCCACTCGTCGGCTGAAGTATTTGCGTGTGTTCGTGGGCGGGCGGCTTTATCCGACGAAGCCAACGAAGCCTGACGTAGCTGACGTAAAGTCGGGACGCCTTCGTACGCGTTCTTGGTCTCAGGTTGGTGTGTAGAGACCTTTAGCCCACAGTGGCGGCGGGGGGGGGGGGGGGGGGGGGGGGGGGGGGGGGCTACCAAAATGTCTAGAACCGGCCCTGAAGATAGGCAAGATGATAGACCTTGATGGATTTTATACAAATATTTATTCATCTAATTACATTTTGGGAAAATCCACATTCACAAGAAGAAATGGAATGACTCTAAAGTTTAAATACAACAATACGGCACCACTATTAAAAAAAAGAAGAAAAGAAGGCAATCCAAACCAAATGTGTATTTGATAAATATTTTACTTGAAATGTTATATCTTTTTTTATCGATATCTTCTTATATTTATATTATATTTTTTTTTTCCTTATTACTTATATTTTCATATTAATTTTACTCTGCATATTTACCTTTGTATCCCTGATTTCAATGTTTTATGTGTATACTGTTCAATGTACATATATATATTCTTGACTAAAGGAGAAGAAAAAGAAAAGATGATGATATAGACCTAAGTCACTTCCGGCCGCCATCTTTGTTTTGAATTAAAAATAGCAACTTGTGATGCGTGAACATTGGACTAATAAAGAGAAGATTGTTCAGCCCACATAATGTGTTTTCTTTCAGTTTGTATGCTAAAAGTATGTTAAAAACACAGGTAAGTGTTTTCAAATGACTTGCTTCGTTTGTATTTTGTTATCAGACAGAAAGTCATGTGAAGAAAGTATGAAGTTAGGCATCGGTAAAGTAACGTTAGCAGCAGTGTAACCTAATGTATATTATTGAACAACTCCTGGCTAAAGTTACGATGGTTGTGTAGCTTAAATGTTTAGGCCTGACGTGTATACACACATAATGATCAACTAATGTATTCCAGTTTCACCACTTAACCTGTCAACTGTTACTAACTTGTTGCGCTAACTAAGCTATTGTTAGCTACCGAACACCGGTTGATTACCCCATTGATTAGCTAATGTTGCTAGGCTACGATACTGTTAGCTTTATAGAGTGATAATATAACGTTACTTTTCAAAGGCTAACTAGATGAAGGTCTATGTACGGGGTCTCATCAGGAAATAATAGTTATCTCTTTAACTACTTTTAAATCAGCTGATATCCTCTTTTTTGCATATTTGCAACACATTTATCAAAAACAAAGGTAGGTGTGTGATACCTTGGTTGACTAAATTAGATTTAAAAATACATATTTTCATATACGTTTAGTAGCCTTTTGATATTCAAAATGTTCCCTGAATAAAAAAAGTAAGAATAAGTTAAGTTAGATCAATAATTTAAAAATGGCCTAATACCAAAAATGTAGACACTGCCAAAGGCTCAGATACAAATATTGGAAACTGCTTTTTCGGGAGAGATGATTATATTCAGTAGCACGCTAAGATGGAAAATGGTTGACTTGTCTTGACTCTTGGACTTGTCCGTTTCCTCAGAGCACGGTCAGAACAAGCACACCAACAGTGATCAGCAGAGCTACAGGGGAACAAATAATGTATTAGGCTTTTATTTTAAAACATTTGATCTCTTCAGGTTATCAACCCTATCTTTTTGACTTACCTTGGGTCAGAGATTGCTGGATTCTAATGGCATGGCTAGTAGTGGTGGGGCGGGTGGTGGGGGATGTAGCCCCTGCTGGTTTTGTTGCAGCCCTGGTTTTGTTGTAGCCCCTGCTGGTTTTGTTGCAGCCCCTGCTGGTTTTGTTGTAGCCCCTGGTTTTGTTGTATTCCCTGCTGGTTTTGTTGTAGCTCCTGCTTTTGTCGGTGCAGCTGTTGCCGGTGCAGCTGTTGCCGGTGCAGCTGTTGTCGGTGCAGCTGTTTTCGGTGCAGCTGTTGTCGGTGCAGCTGTTGTCGGTGCAGCTGTTGTCGGTGCAGCTGTTTCGGTGCAGCTGTTTTCGGTGCAGCTGTTGTCGGTGCAGCTGTTGTCGGTGCTGCTGTTGTCGGTGCTGCTGTTTTCGGTGCAGCTGTTTTCGGTGCTGCTGTTGTCGGTGCTGCTGTTGTCGGCGCAGCTGTTTTCGGCGCAGCTGTTTTCGGCGCTGCTGTTGTCGGCGCTGCTGTTGTCGGCGCAGCTGTTTTCGGCGCTGCTGTTGTCGGCGCTGCTGTTGTCGGCGCAGCTGTTGTCGGCGCTGCTGTTGAAGCTGTTGTTTTCTCAGCGTAGGTGCCCACTGACATCCAGGACAGCGTCACTAGCAGGGCAGTGAGGAAGACCAGCCTGTTGTCCATGGCTGGAGCAGGTGGAGTAAGGTGGTGATTCAGTTAAATGATAAAATGAAACACTCTGTGGTAGCACCCTTAGATGTCGAAATCCAATTTTACAAAACCAAGAACTATTCATTTAAGTTATTTAGTGTAATAAAAAGGTTAATAAATAATATGTTAACCAATCATTTGACTTTATTATTGTAAAATGCATTTAAATTAACACCAAAGAACATCTCTAACTTAAGCTCACTGTGTTTTTTAGTTATTTTAACTGAAAACTATGAAAATTGAGGATACAAAAAAAAGAATACATTTATTATATATATTTGACTTTATATTACTAAATAATCTCATAACAATCACCAATGGCTCATAATATATAACTTCTTTTTTCTTTTTTTTTTTTAAACAAATACATTCATATATATTTTTGAATAACTTCACTTCAAGTAATTTAGAATTGTTTGTCTCTATCTTTGAAAGAGCAAACATTGAATCCTACACACGATTAATTTAAACTTATTTCAAATAAAAATATTCAAAAAAACGTTTTTGCCTGCTGTACAACTAACTACTAATTAAAAGCAGTATTCTGCAAAAAATGAATAAAATGTATTCTTTTTAAAATGTAAATATATAAGTTATCTTTTACCTCTTATGTATTTCATACAAAATTAAATTAATAAATACATTTATTATAATATATTTGACTTTATATGACTAAATATTCTCATGACAATCACCAATGGCTCATAATATTTTGTATTTCTTATTTTCCTCTAAAAAATGTAAATATCTAAAATTGTCATTGGGCTGTCGGTTTAAGTATTCACTTCAAAAGACACTTAAATTAAAGTAAAATTCCATTAAAAGAGTTCCTCCAGGAGTAATAGATATCAGGGTGCATTGTTTTAGCCTACCTTTTCTCTGCAGTTCCAACGATCAGTGAAATACGGTGAAAAACAAAAGGATGCTCAGTTCCTCGGTCTTGTGTAGTTATAGTCTCAGATGTTACCAATGGTATTTTTGCCCTTAAGATGTTCCTTGCAGGATCCCAGGTAAAGATGTGACACCTGTTCCCTCCGTCCCGCTATTTAAACCAAAGAGGTTGGTACAAGTCCAGATATCGAAGCCAAGAAAAAATTACTTCTCTGTCATCATAGATGGTGTTTGTAGAAGGTGGGGGTATGATGGAATTTACAGAGCTGTTGAGTTGTCATTGCACCTTATAACCCTCTCTGACTGCTAGATTCTGGTTTCTAATAGCATTACTTCCTTAAGGGATCCCATTTCTTGTAACGTGCATTATTGACATTATAAAGAAAAGATAACAATCTTTTGTGTGCCTGTGGAAAATTGCACGGATATGAAGCCGGACATGGGACTGGTGACCAGGGTTGGGAGGGTTACTTTGTAAATGTAATTAGTTCCTGAATACTGAATACATGGCTCTGAAAGTAATCCGAATCCGAATACAGTTACGTGTCTTAAAAAAGTAGAGTATTCAGATTACTTTTAGAATACTTTTGGAATACTTTCTTATTCCATAACAGATGGGTATGTTTTGGTGCACAGGAGACACTTATTTTACTGTTTTAATACTTATCAAGAGCACAACTCAAACACAACATCTTGGTGTCATTCTGGACAGCTCCCTCTCATCTGCACCCCACATAAAAAATCACCCGGACTGCATTCTTCTCCAGACTCCGTAATACCATGCTCTCAGGCCTTCCCATCAAACTCCTCAATAAACTTCAAATAATTCAGAACTCTGCTGCCCGGATCATCACCCGCACCAAATCCTCTGACCACATCACCCCCATCCTCATCCATCTGCGTTGGCTACCTGTAAAATACCGGATAGACTTCAAAACCCTCCTGCTCACATTCAAAGCCCTCCACAATCTGGCCCCCACCTATCTGGCTGACCTACAGGAGTACACCCCCTCTCTCTCTCCTCTCTCCCTCTCTTTCTCCTGGCCCCCACCTATCTGGCTGACCTACAGGAGTACACCCCTCTCTCTCTCCTCTCTCCCTCTCTTTCTCCTGGCCCCCACCTATCTGGCTGACCTACAGGAGTACACCCCCTCTCTCTCTCCTCTCTCCCTCTCTTTCTCCTGGCCCCCACCTGTCTGGCTCACCTCCTACACCCCCTCTCTCTCTCCTGGCCCCCACCTATCTGGCTGACCTCCTACACCCCCTCTCTCTCTCTCTCTCTCTCTCTCTCTCTCTCTCTCTCTCTCTCTCTCTCTCTCTCTCTCTCTCTCTCCTGGCCCCCACCTATCTGGCTGACCTCCTACACCCCCTCTCGCTTCCTCCGCTCCTCCTATGATGGCCTGCTAACTGTCCCTACCTACCCCACGCCTATAGTCACGATGGGGGATCTGGCTTTAGCTGCTCCCAAACTATAGAACTCTCTCCCCCTTCACATCCGACAGTCTGACACAATCACCACATTCACGTCCCTCCTCAAAACCCACCTGTTCAGCCTTCTCACTGTAGTGCGACATGTCTCCTTTCCCAACATGTTCCCTGTATAGTCCTTTTGTACTGTCTTAAACCTTTCCTTAGAATATGTTATGAATTGTAAGGGTGCTTTGAAAGGCGCCTCTAAATAGAATGAATTATTATTATTATTATCTGAAACGATGGAATAACTTTTTATTTATTTTATTTTTAAACTTTCTTTTATTGATTTTTTCACAAGGTAAAATTGCACACAAACAAATATTACATTTCAGAGAGAACAGTGCCTGTACGGAGACGATCTACATAGTTAATAAATATTGCTTGGTTTTTTACGACTCCTTTGTTATGTACCTTAACCATTTTTCCCAGCCCTTAAGAAATGTGTCTTCCATTACTTTCAACTTGTATGTGATTTTCTCCATTATTAAGATATCACCAATAATATTAACCCATTGTCTGTAGCTTGGTGTTTCCGCCTTTAGCCAGTTTTTAGTGATAGCCTTCTTTCCAGCAGCTAGGAGGACCTTGATCAGGTATTGATCTCTGACATGTACAGATCCTTCCATATGTCCCAGGTATAATACCAGACAGGTCTGAGGGATTCTATAGCCTAATACCTTGCATATAACAGAGTGTACACAGTCCCAGAAAGGTTGAATTTTACTGCAGCTCCAAAACACATGTGTATGGTGAGGTTCCTGATGTTTACAAAGTCTCCAGCATGATTGTTGAGTGTTTGTTTGTTTACTAGTGATTTTGGGTGTGTAAAAGAAACAATTTGGTTTTACAGAAATTCTCTCCATCCGTGTGACTGTGTCTGGTGCATTTTCCACATATCATACCACATCTCATCTGAGATCCTTTCGTTTAGCTCTTTTTAGTTTGTACATAGAGTGTTGAATCTTTTTTGCCTTCCATCAAGCACGAATACAGGGTTGACACAACTTTGGGAATATCATCATGGTAAGCTCGTGCAATAATCTTTACAATAGGTTGTATGTCATCTTCATTTTTCTTAACCTTTTTTGTATAGTAGTCCCTCATTTGCATATATCTGAATAAGTCTTTGTTCTCTAGGTCAAAGAGGTTTTTCAGGTCTTGAAAGCTTCTCATTTCTCCCTTCTGGATAACCGTGCATATGGCTGTTAAACCCTTTTCTGTCCATTGCTTGAATCTACAGTCATAGCTTCCTGGTTTGAATCCTTTGTCATAGGCTATCCAGTCTAATAGTCCAAGTTCCCTTCCCAATTTCAATTGTTTAATAATAGAATACCATTTTTCTAGTGTAAATGTTGTTATTGGGTCTAGGTCTCCCTTTTCTTTAATATGGGGAGGTATTTCTCTTTGCCCTATGAGTGGTTGAATTGGGGACTCATATGTAAGTATTTCGATGTCTTTCCAGCGGGCTATATAATCGGAGTTGCACCAGTAAATGAGAGGACGTAGTTGTGCTGCATGATAATATTCCTTTAAGTTTGGAAGTGCCAGTCCCCCTCTTTCTTTAGGCAATTGCAGTGTGGTATATCTTATCCTAGGTCTTTTACCCCCCCATATGAATCTTGATATAAGCTTATCCCAGCTTTGGAACTGAATCTGCGGTATATTTATCGGCAAGGATTGAAATAAATACAACAAGCGTGGTAGAATATTCATTTTCACTGTATTTATCCTGTCAATAAAACTCATCGGGTAAGTTGACCATTTTTCGAAATCTTTCCTTATATCTTTGTCAATACATTCATAGTTGCTTTGGTACAGCTTTGCTACATTTTTGGTTATGTTTATTCCTAAGTATTTAATTGATTTAGCTTCCCAGTTTAAATGTGATTCTTTTAGTTTTTGATTTGGAGCGCAGTTAAACATAAGGATTTGACTTTTAGATACGTTTAATTTGTATCCTGAATATTCACCAAATTGTTCCATAATTTGCATTAGCTTTATAAAGGAGCTTACTGGATCTTTCAGCATGATCATGACGTCTTCTGCGAAAAGGCTAATAAAATGTTTTTGTTGACTAATGTCTATTCCTGCTATTGCACTTTCCTGTCTGATCATTTGGGCTAATGGTTCTATATATAGAGTAAACAGGGTAGGGCTGAGACAGCAGCCCTGTCTAGTTCCTCTTTCCAATGTAAATCTGTCTGTTAGTGAGCCATTAACTTTAACTCGAGCTGTTGGTTTGTTATAAATAGACTTAATGCATTTAATTGTTTTATTACTGAATCCAAATTTCTCTAATGTTAGATATAAAAATTCCCAATTGACCCTGTCAAATGCTTTTTCCGCATCGAGACTAATCAGTGCTGCTGGTATTTAATTTTTTTGTATTCTATGTATGATGTGTAACGTTCTTCTGATATTATCATGCGTCTGTCTACCTGAAACAAAGCCTGGTCCTCATCTATGAGGTCTGGTACTATTGTTTGTAGCCTGTTTGAAAGTATCGTAGTGTAGAGCTTGTAATTAACATTAAGAATTGAGATTGGTCTATAATTTTGGCAAAATTCTTTATCTTTTAGTGGTTTGGGGGGATAACTAATAATTGCTTCGTTCCATGAGCGGAGAGTATCCTCTTTTGACATGATCCAATTAAAGGCACCTAGTAGCAGTGGAGACAGTTATTTTTCTAGTTTTTTGTACCACTCAGATGGGAATCCATCACTACCTGGAGCTTAGTTTGTTTTCAGTTTTCCGATTGCCTTATGGATTTCATCTATAGTTATCTTTGCTGTTATACGTTCATTTTGAACTTTATCTATAGAGGGCAGATCCAGTGAGACAAGGAATGACTTTGTACGCATATGATTTGTTGTTGACGTTTGCATGTAAAGATCTTTGTAATAATCTCTACAAATATTTTCAATTTCTTTGGGTTCATATTTAGGTTGATTTGTTTTAGGGTCATGTAGTTTGTTGACTGTGATTGCTGTTGACTAAATTACATTTAAAAATACATATTTTCTTATACGTTTAGTAGCCTTTTGATATTCTACATTTTCCTGAATAAAAAAAGTAAGAATAAGTTAAGTTAGATCAATAATTTTAAAATAGGCCTAATACCGAAAATGTAGATACTGCCAAAGGCTCAGATTCAAATGTTGGAGACTGGTTTTTCGCTATACCTCCCTGTGATTTCTGTCTGTCAACAATATCTGAAAATGTATTTATACCATTAAGATAATCAGCTTTCATTTAATATTTATTCAAAAAATCAACTCCAATTGTTACATGAAACAATGTACAAAATCCATTTCATCATCTCTTACTACCCAGTTGCACGTGTGCTACACATAAACACACATATATATGAAAATATCAGCCATTAAAGGCTTCATTGTAAAAGCATGGTTGAATCTTTAACAATATGTACATTCACAGAAAAAATAAAATGTCATAACAATAATAATCACATAATGCAAACACGTCTGCTATTTGCTGCTATCATGAGCGACAGGGAGAAAAAACATTGCGTTTATGGTGTACGTCATCAAAAACAACATATGAATGGTAATATGTTGTGGTGTATGCAATCTAAAATAACTAATCTTTCATAAGTGCACATCTTCCCTTTATTCTGGGGATTAAAAATAATAATATCATGGTCACAAAACGTTATTTATGAGTTCCTAATCATTTTGACCAATATGATTGACCTTTATGCACAGTTGAATTTTAATTGTTTTAGGCATCCCCGTTAAATAATTTAAATTTCCAGGTGTTATGCCAATTCCAATCAATGTATTTGTTTTGCTATTAGGTAACATGTAGGACAGAAATGCAGCAGTCCTATGTTTAAAAGAAATACTCAAAATGGATTACACATTAAATAAAAAATGAATAGACTTTTTGTGTTTCAGAGCCTACACAGCTGTAAAAGCATAAGAAGGCCTGGGAAGATTGACCGACCTCCACCATGCCTGCCCTCACCTGCCAGTAAATTGAAACAGTGAAGCATGATTCTAATAATCTGGGAAGGATGCACTGTTTATAGTCAACCTCCTGAGAGATGATTATATTCAGTAGCACACTAAGACAGAAAATGGTTGTCTTGTCTTGTCCGTTTCCTCAGAGCACGGTCAGAACAAGCACACCAACAGTGATCAGCAGAGCTACAGGGGAAAAAAGAATGTATTAGGCTTTGTTTTTAAAACATTTGATCTCTTCAGGTTACCAACCCTATCTTTTTGACTTACCTTGGGTCAGAGATTGCTGGATTGTAATGGCATGGCTAGTAGTGGCTGCTTTTGTCGGTTCAGCTGTTGTCGCTGCTGCTGCTGTTGTCGCTGCAGCTGTTGTCGCTGCTGCTGTCGTTGTAGCTGCAGCTGCTGTTGTAGTAGCTGCTGCTGCAGCTGTTGTCGCTGCAGCTGTTGTCGCTGCTGCTGTTGTAGTGGCTGCTGCAGCTGTTGTAGCTGCAGTTGTTGTCGCTGCTGCTGTCGTTGTAGCTGCAGCTGCTGTTGTAGTAGCTGCTGCTGCAGCTGTTGTCGCTGCAGCTGTTGTCGCTGCTGCTGTTGTAGTGGCTGCTGCAGCTGTTGTAGCTGCAGTTGTTGTCGCTGCTGCTGTTGTTGTAGCTGCAGCTGTTGTCGCTGCTGCTGTTGTAGTGGCTGCTGCAGCTGTTGTCGCTGCTGCTGTTGTTGTAGCTGCTGTTGTTGTAGCTGCAGCTGTTGTCGCTGCTGCTGTTGTAGTGGCTGCTGCTGTTGTTGTAGCTGCAGTTGTTGTTGCTGCAGCTGTTGTTGTCGCTGCAGCTGTTGTTGTCTGAGCGTAGGTGCCCACTGACATCCAGGAGAGCGTCACTAGCAGGGCAGTGAGGAAGACCAGCCTGTTGTCCATGGCTGGAGCAGGTGGAGTAAGGTGGTGATTCAGTTAAATCATAAAATGAAACACTCTGTGGTAGCACCCTTAGGTGTCGAAATCCAATTTTACAAAACAAAGAACTATTAATTTAAGTTATTTAGTGTAATAAAAAGGTTAATAAATAATATGTTAACCAATAATTTGATTTTATTCATTGTAAAGTGCATTTAAATTAACACCAAACATCTCTAACTTAAGCTCACTGTGTTTTTTAGTTATTTTAACTGAAAACTTTGACGATTGAGGATAAAAAAAAAAGAATAAATGTATTATAATATATTGACTTGATATGACTAAATATTATACAAATACATTCATATATATTCTTTGAATAACTTCACTTCAAGTAATTTAGAATTGTTTGTCTCTATCTTTGAAAGAGCAAACATTGAATCCTACATACGATTAATTTAAACTTGTTTCAAATAACAAATATTCCAAAAACCTTTTAGCCTGCTGTACAACTAACTACTAATTAAAAGCAGTATTCTGCAAAAAATGAATAAAATGTAGTCTTTTTAAAATATAAATATATAAGTTATCTTTTACCTCTTATGTATTTCATACAAAATTAAATTAATAAATACATTTATTATAATATATTTGACTTTATATGACTAAATATTCTCATGACAATCACCAATGGCTCATAATATTTTGTATTTCTTATTTTCCTCTAAAAAATGTAAATATCTAAAATTGTCATTGGGCTGTCGGTTTAAGTATTCTCTTCAAAAGACACTTAAATTAAAGTAAAATTCCATTAAAAGAGTTCCTCCAGGAGTAATAGATATCAGGGTGCATTGTTTTAGCCTACCTTTTCTCTGCAGTTCCAACGATCAGTGAAATACGGTGAAAAACAAAAGGATGCTCAGTTCCTCGGTCTTGTGGTAGTTATAGTCTCAGATGTTACCAATGGTATTTTTGCCCTTAAGATGTTCCTTGCAGGATCCCAGGTAAAGATGTGACACCTGTTCCCTCCGTCCCGCTATTTAAACCAAAGAGTGTTGGTACAAGTCCAGATATCGAAGACAAGAAAAAATTACTTCTCTGTCATCATGGATGGTGTTTTTAGAAGGTGGGGGTATGATGGAATTTACAGAGCTGTTGAGTTGTCATTGCACCATTGTTACCCTCTCTGACTGCTAGATTCGGGTTTCTAATAGCATTACTTCCTTGAGGGATCCCATTTCTTGTAACGTGTATGATTGACATTATAAAGAAAAGATAACAATCTTTTTGTTACTGTGTGCCATCTAGAAAAATGAAAAGTGGTTATTATCATTGAACAGGAAATTTGATAGAAAAAGAGACATTTTCACTTGTTTTTACTTTGATTTTTTAATTTCCCCCTGCAAATGGATATAATACAAATATGACAATACATTTCTGTAAAAGTAGGACATATTATGATCCGCTCCACACAGATTATTTTTGAGTAAGTCAGGTAATTATATAGCTATTGTGTATGTATTATACCAAATCAATATGTTTATGAAACATTATGTTGAGTTATAGGACTGAATACAATCCATTTATATAACAAACAAATTAAACAAAATCTCTTGAGGGCATGAAGTGACACAAACTTTCAACATGTCTCCATTAAGGCCCATTGTAAATTCAGCCTGATCTATCCTCAGAGCAGCAGCTGCACACCTTTAGTAAATCTGCCAAAAATGCCACATTATTGACCCGAAGTGCACAAAAAGCACACTTCAGACGCTCAGGGTCCTTGACATGCTTCACGCGTTGACATTTTACCGAAAGCAGCTACCGTTTTTAAACTATACTTATCAATCAATCAATCAATGTTTATTAATATAGCGGCTAGCCCAATATCACAAATGTTACATTTGTCTCAGTGGACTTCACAGTTTGTACAGAATATCAGTATGACAATACGACACCCTCTGTCCTTAGACCCTCACATCGTACAAGGAAAAACTTCCAAAAAAGGAAAAACCCCACAGTTTAAAGGGGAAAATGGGAGAAACCTCAGGGAGAGCAACAGAGGAGGGATCCATCTCCCAGGACGGACAGACGTGCAATAGATGCCGTGTGTAAATCGAAAAGACAATACATTTACAACATAGGTAGACCAAATGTTTGGAAATGCATGTGTCTATAATAAGAAGATGAATCCACGAGGATGTCAACAATCCTGTGGGAGCCATCAGGGAAGTAGTATGATGAAAGTCAGGCAGGACCACAGTGACAGGTTCAGCCACGACTCGAAATCCAGGACTCAGATCAGGACTCAGGACTCAGGATCACCCACGACTCAGGATCCCGGCGTATATATAGACACCAAAAATAAATGTGGGGGAAGCTGGGTTATTCGGAACATGAGAGTACACAGGTACAGACAGAGAGAAGGAAGAAGTAAGGTGTCCCCCGACAGTCTAAGCCTATAGCAGCAAAACTAGGGGCTGAATCTAATCAGCCCTAACTATAAGCTTTATCAAAAAGGAAGGTCTTAAGCGCACTCTTAAAAACGGATAGGGTGTCTGCCGCCCGAACACAAACTGGAAGCTGATTCCACAAAAGTGGAGCTTGATAAGAAAAGGCTCTGGCTCCCATTGTACTTTTAAAAACTCTAGGAACAACCAACAACCCTGCATTCTTGGAACGCAATGCCCTAGTAGGACAGTAGGGTATAATGAGTTCTTTAAGGTAAGATGGCACCTGCCCATTAAGGGCTTTGTAGGCGAGAAGAAGAATTTTAAATTGTTCTATAGGGAGCCAGTGTAAGGCAGCCAGAACAGGAGTAATGTGATCCCTTTTCCGAACTCTGGTCAGTACACGTGCTGCAGCATTTTGAATCAGCTGAAGCGACTTAGCTGACTTCTTGGTACACCCTGATAATAAAGAGTTACAATAATCCAGCCTTGAAGTAACAAATGCATGGACTAGTTTCTCTGCATCGTTTTGAGGCAAGATATGCCTGATTTTTGCTATGTTACGTAGATGAAAAAAGGCGGTCCTTGAGATTGATTTTATGTGAAGAAAAAATAGAAATGTAAGAGGTTTATTTCTCATTCAGAACAATGGAAAGGCTCTCCTTTCACAGCACATCTCCACGGAAACCTTTGATCTCTGGGCTCACGTACACAGGTGTTTGATAACGTCGTCATTACATGTCACTTGTTAGACGTTTTTATCCAAAGCGACTTACATACATTCAGTACTGTGGACAATCCCCACAGGAGCAATTTGGGGTGAAGTGTCTTGCCCAAGGACACAACGACATGCTGACTGTGGTGGGACTCAAACTTGCTATCCCCTGATTCGAAGTCCATCATACTTTCTACTGAGCCACAGCCTCCCACCTCGTCACCATGGTAACCTTTGATCTTTGGGCTTACACACACAGGTTTTTGATAACGTCGTCACCTCAAACACAAATAAACAGACTGGAGTTTAAAGACTGTCTCAGCCTAATATTTTCTGTCTGATGGAGACTTCATACTGACTTCAACAAGTTCCACATATTTTATACATTATTGGTGACGTTTGGTTTTAGTTCAAAAGTTGGCAGTTAAAATATTCTGATGCTTTTCAAAGTGTTTTTACTTTCTTTTCTCTTCTTAATACACATTCATTCACTACTACTTACATTTAATATCTAACTCCTTCAGCCTACTTTCAGCTACAACTAGAAACCATTCAACTATTACATTATTCAGCTATTTCAGGACATTGAGGCTATACATTTGATTGTGTATACCTTTCTTAAACCTTTTCTTTTAAATATTAAGCTTCTTCACTATTTTTCCTACTCTTCCAGTTTAACATTTCACTTTCAAGTTTTCAACAAAGTAATTGCAATGCATTTGAGCTCTAACAATTTTGATTCAAATCATTTCACTTTTCTGCATTTCATCCGCCAAGTTCAGCAACACACTTACTTGGTGTCTGTAGCTAAAAGCAGCTACAGAAACCATTCAGCTAATAAAATATTCAGCTTTTTCTGCATTTTCAGCTAAATTCAGCAACAAATGTACACAGTTTACAGCATTCGCACGCATTTTCAGCAGGAAATGCATTTTCTAGTTGTCTCTGATATTTCGTGGTTACCATGTAAAGCAGCTTCAACAGGGTGAAATTGACCCCCGTTTCCCGATTTCTTATATGTTTTTCTTCACATCATGTAACACTGTTCAGCTGTTGATGCATATGTTATTCTAAATCTGTACCAGTAGAAATGAAACGCAGCGAAAGTGCTTACTCACTTTTTTACTCACTTCAGCAACATACTGTGAATGGGTTATATCAGGGTGGTAATGGCAGTTTAACAATAACACACCTGCATTTTTCCCATGATTAACTGAACCATATCTCATTCTCATCTTACAGGGATTAGCCATAAAGCAGTGCAACAGGTTAAACTGATGCTAGTGTGCTACCAACTTTATGTTCACACTGTTTCCACTGTGACTCATGCTCTTCATTGTCTGTTAAATATGGTAAAGGGAAAAATAAATTGTAAAGATTTATAGGTAACATTGTAAGTTAAAAATAACAAACCCAGTACTACTATTACATTAGTTAAAGTTTATCTTTTTTGAGGAGGTTGTGATGTTGGACTTGTTTTTTTTAACTGAAGTTATAAAGTCCATATTAAGTTTTTTTATTTATTTGTGTTTCAGGCACTGGTGGATTTTTAAAACATTCAGGGTTCAATAATATACTAAGAAAAATATTAAGTGATTATTTTTGCAGTGCTGTAAAATGAATGTTCATAAGCATTTTGGCGAATTGTTGAACATTTATTAAAATGGTCAGTTCTTAATAATGGTTATCTCTTTAACTGCTTATAAATCAGCTGCTATCTTCTTCTTAGTGTATTTAAAAAAAATGTTTTAATACCTTGGTTGGCTAAATAACATTTCAGCTTTCATTGAATATTTATTTCCAAAAATACGATTAAAGAATCTACGTCAATTGTTACATGATACAATGTTCAAAATCCACTTGAATCCTTAACGATATGTACATTCACAGAAAATAAAATAACAACAATAATATTAATCATCACGTAACACAAACACGTGTCTGCCATTTGCTGATATCATGAGTGACAGAAGAAACACATGAATTGTAATTAATTGTCATATTTCTTCACTCTGTACCCATTCAAATTATTGAAAGACTGATTTTCATTCCAGGCAGAGAGTCAATATATTTGTTTTCAATAAGGTTTATATGTACGAAGGAAATCCAGCACTCCTATGGTTAAAACAATACATTAAAAATTGATTACACATTAAACTAACAATGAATTGACTTTTTTTGTTTCAGAGCCTACACAGATGTGAAAGCAGTTAGAAGGCTTTGGAAGATTGACCAACCTCCACCATTTACTGCCCTCGCCTGCCAGTAAATTGAAACATAATGAAGCATGATTCTAATAATCTGGGAAGGATGCACTTCTTATAGTGAACCTCCTGAGAGATGATTATATTCAGTAGCACACTAAACGAATAATTTAGTTATGGTCTTGTCTTGACTTTCGGAGTTGTCAGTTTCCTCATAGCACGGTCAGACCAAGCACACCAACAGTGAACAGCAGAGCTAGAGGGGAAACAAATAATGTGTTAGGCTTTGTTTACACGCATTACATTTCCTACATGTTTTAAAATCTCCTAAGGACAACATCTCTATCTCTTTTGCTTACCTTGGGTCAGAGATTGCTGGATTGTAATGGCATGGCTACTAGTGTTGGTGGCAAGCTCATTGGTGACAGTGGTGTTAGGATTTTCCAGGTTTACAAGAGGACTTTTTAATTGGGTGCTGGGGTCCCCAAGAGCCTCTGTAGCTGTGGGTTCAAGCTAAAATATATTAGATATATATTTTTTGAACATGACAAGATATTTATCTATTATTTGTGAGTCTCTGTGACAGTTGATCTTAGTTGACTGTTTGATGTGTGAATGTGTATCTCTGTTTGGTAGGCTTACAGCTGATGAAAGTTCCTGTGGAGATTGCGATTGCAAACTGGGCTGCTTTAGTAATCTGGGCCGGTACAGTGGCGGAAAATGTGCACTGGATTTTTTTTCCAGTGATTTTGCCCTTCACGGAATCCACACGAAGCTGCAGAGCAAAGACGGTAACAGATGACAAAAAAGAAAGCTGGTTTTCAGTATTTTTATGCCATGCAAATGGTGATGGTTTAAATTAGTTTTTTACAATTGTATTGCCTGAGCTACACGTTAAAAAAGGCTAGATATGTGGCATTTCATGCATACTATTTAACCATAACATTTGAACTATCTGTTCAGTATTTGACGTAAACAAAAATAAAATAACATGTTATTAAAGACATACAAATCGGCTTCAGACCACATCATTTGTGTCTTTGTTCACAAAGTAGACAACAATGATGTGGCAGTTCATGAGCGTTTCACGCAGCTGCTATAAAGTCTAATTCATGCTCTTGGATTTTACTCACCTCTTTCAGAGTCAGCTTGCCATTGTTGAGGACAGCTCCGAAGAATTTAACAACACCATTTTTGTTTGCACAGACGTAGGTTGTGTCATTACCTCCCTGTGGTGAATACAAAAATTGTAACTTTTTCGAAAGAAGAATTCAAACAAACTATTTCAGTAGCTGTGGGTTATACTTCGTGGTATTTAAATCTACAAGTGGGACATAACCTAGCATACCAGTATGTTGTCGAGTGACAGGGTGCTGCAATATAGCCATCGGACTCTCCTGAAAGCCCAATGTCAAAGTTTCTGCCGCTGATCTGCTTGGCAGCCAGAAAGAAACATGATGAACTTGTTGAGGGGTCGCAGTCCGAGGGCTGAGCGGCACAGAGCTGCCCAGTCCCGCAGTCTGCCCTGTTGATAGCTGTCTGTAAAGGAATGAGATATATATTTTTAGTGGGAGAAAAAATGTAACCTCAATGATTTTCAACAATCTATTCCATAACGCTCTTTTGTTTAGCTTTACTTACCATAAGTTCTGTCACTGTTGTGTTAGGCGTTATTGGTGGGGCTGTTGTTACAGCTGGCAGCTGTTCCATTTGTTGCAGCAGTTCCATTGGTTGCAGCTGTTCCATTGGTTGCAGATGTTGCATTTGTTCCAGCTGTTCCATTGGTTGCAGCTGTTCCATTAGTTAGAGCTGTTCCATTGGTTGCAGCTGTTCCATTGGTTGCAGCTGTTCCATTGGTTGCAGATGTTGCATTTGTTCCAGCTGTTCCATTGGTTGCAGCTGTTCCATTCGTTAGAGCTGTTCCATTTGTTTCAGCTGTTCTAGCACTTTGAGCGTAGGTGCCCACAGACATCCAGGACAGCGTCACCAGCAGGGCAGTGAGGAGACCAGTCTGTTGTCCATGTCTGGAGAAGGTGGAGTTAGGTGGTTATTCAGCCTAATGATATGGTCAAACACTTTCTAAAGTAGGACGTGTCGTTGCAAAGATTATATCATGAAATCTCAGAAAACTTTCTTTTTTTTAAATAAACATAACCCATAATGTTAGTTTGTTACAGCAAGCTTTTAGGGCTGGCCGGTAAATTAGATATTCTCGTATCTGTTCTACATACGATAGATGAAATGTCTCTAAATGTTTTTAAGCAACCGGAATGAGACTTGCTTTGGCTTATTGCTTCAGCTGCTCTCTCCCATAGCTCTCTTTACCTCTCACAGAAACACACAGTAAAGCCCAGATATATAACACATACAATCGCTGACTATCAACACCGGTAGTTAGAGTGGGCCAGGGCTGTTTACAAAAATGTGTTTAAAATGCGTTGTCCGTGAGCGGCAAAACGAATCAGGCGCACCCTGAACTTACGGCCATACAGCGGCCAATGTTAGTGAGGTTTTGGCGATTTTTCTTATTGCAATACTAAGCTTATTGAAGAAAACTTGATATTACAATGTCAGTGTTTCGAATATGGTGCAGTCCTAATTTGTACATTAGAAATAATTTAAAAAAAAACATTTCACTTGAATCACTGAAGAATCATAAATCAAAATAGTTGTTATTATGATTTTGGCCATATGTGATAATGTGTTTTTAGTGATTACACAATACATTGCTTTTCACTTTTCTTTAGCTTGATTGAAGGCAAATGGTAATTGAAAATGCCACCTTGAAAGGTCATGGAAATGTTTTGACATTTAAAAAAATGTGATATCTTGATATTGTAAGATGTAAACGATTCCCAGTTAAATGTAACTATTCTATCATTCTGATTAGATACCGATACACAGGAGTGGTGGGGTGAGGCCTGGCATCATGAATAGCCCTTTGTCTTAATATATAAATCCTCATACTGGTGTAATGGAAAAGGATTTAAAAATACCGCGCTATATATGGCCTAAAAATATAATCTTGATAATTTGAGGTCTTATCGCCCAGCCCTACAAGCTACTCTCTTCAGGGGTTGTTGACTAACTAATTAACTAATAATTTAACTATATTTATTGTAAAAATGAACTGTAAAATGAACTGAAAACAGTTCATCTAAAATATAAATAAATATAGATTTATCATAATATATTTAACTTAATATGAGTTTTTAATTACTTAAGTGTTGATAATTTTGATGATTTAAATCACTGAAAATGTCATTAGGTGATGTATTTTATATCTTATATATTAAGTTATTTTTCACTTCAAACGACATTTTAATTATAGTAGAGTTCAATTAGAAGCTTTCCTCCAGAAGTAACAGATGTCAATTTGTTGCATTATTTAAAGTTACCTTTTTTTTTTTTTGCACTTCCAACGGTCAGGGAATTCGGGTGAAGAAGCAAAAGGATGCTCAGTTCTCTGATCTTGTGTAGTTTCAGTCTCAGGTGTCACAGAGGGACCACTTGCACTTAGGATGTTCTTAGCAGGATCCCAGGTAAAGATGTGATACCTATGCCCTCCGTGTCCGTATATTTAAACTAAAGGGGGGTGGGACAAGTCCAGATATCAGAGCCAAAACAAGAAAAGCACGTTCTCAGACACAATGCATGGGTTGTTAGGTGGAGCTGTGTATAAAAGAATAATGCTCAAGCATTCGTGATGAAATGTAAGGAAGGGCAAGTTTCTTTATGTAGCAACTTTCAACACAATGCAATTCAAAGTGCATTACAAAAGTGAACAAACATTACGAGCAAAGGTACAGCAGTAGTGCAGCGGAATAACATTATAAAAAGACATCTAAAAACAGTCATTAAACAATACAAATAATCAAATAAGCTTATAGAATAAGCCTCCATTACGGTCGTCGAGTCTACTGAAGATACAAGCATGGACAAGTTTTTCCAAATCCTGCTGAGATGTCAGTCCTTTAATACTAGATACTTGTTTAGGTCATAGTAGGCCAGTAGAGTCCATGACTACACCTAGGTTTCTGGCCTTTTCTGTTGTTTTGACACATTCAGTCATTGATTTATTCAATTAATTTGCTCAGTGCTTGAATTGGACCTCAGTTATGTAAATGTATGTGTCATTGGTGTAGCAAAGGTAACTTATTTTTCTGTTTTCTATTATCTGAGCCAGTGGAAGAATGTAGATGTTAAAGAGAAGAGGCCCCAGGATGGAGCCTTGGGAAACCCCACACGTCATATTTGTCAACTCAGATGTCAACTAGATTGTTCTTTTTAAGAGTGGTTTTATGACTGCAGTTTTTTTAGGGACCTGTGGAAATATACATGTATGTACAAGACTGAGGCTAGGTTATAAGAAACATTTTTGAAAAAGCCTGTTAGTGGAATATACTGTACCTGTACGGAGATGATGTCACTGCTCACTTAACCCTCTTTGACTCTGCCAGATTGTGGTTTCTAAATAACTTCCTTGGATATTAACAAAACTCGTAACATACATAATTGTTAAGGAAACTATAACAATCTTATTGTTAATTGGTGAAGGGGTTCTATTATGGCTCTATAATATGACATAGCAGTAACATCAGTTTCAAGTTAAACGACATCTTGGTTATTATAACATTTCAAATTGTATTTATTTTATTATACATATTGCTGAGGGTTTTAGGCTTATACATCAGGGTTCTGTCCTGGCTGAGTTTCCTTGAAGACTTTTAGTGTTCTGGAGAAATTCCAGTCAAATATAATCTGTGTTGATTCAGCTCAAAAATAATAAATACACACTCTTCGTAAAGAATATGGTTGGCAATTGCCAGGGATCCTCAAATCACTTCCATTAGGTTTCACATGGTCCAGATTTAATTCAATATTCTAATAAAAGTTGATTATAAACGGATACTTCAGTTGCAATACCAAAATTGCATTGATATGAAAGATATTCTCTTCGCTTTAAATTGCTTAAGGAATCCTGTAACCTGGTGCATTATTAAAAAAGAATATCAACAATAAGAATTGAGCCTGAAGCAGTTTAATTGTGGAAATTAGCTTATTTTAATACAATTTACATTTTACTGTACTTATTTTTACTGGACATTATGACCAGAAAGATTTACATTTGTCTGAATTCAACAGTTTTTTTATCATCTGTATTTTGGCCTAGCACTTGCTATTCATATCCCTTCAATGCGATTTCCACACAAACTTTCCCCAGCATGAGTGTGTGTGTGTGTGTGTGTGTGTGTGTGTGTGTGTGTGTGTGTGTGTGTGTGTGTGTGTGTGTGTGTGTGTGTGTGTGTGTGTGTGTGTGTGTGTGTGTGTGTGAGTGTGCATGTGGAAAGTTGCCCGAGCGTCATGAAAGTCATGAGACTGGTGACACACTATGAGGAACTGGTTTGTCAGTGGAAGCACAAGGTCTGATTTAATATGGCCATTGTGTTGCTGGTTTCTTCTGAACATCCATCCTCCCTGTCTGTTGAGAGGGAAGGTACAGGAAACACAAATGCAATCTAGAAAGAAATTGTTATTATTCTTTGAGGTCATTGTACAGAAGCAGACTTTTGAAATGTGATATCTTACTTTGGAAGAAGAGAGATTTTCAGTGTTTTTTACTTTATTGCTTTCTACATTTCTCCCTGCTCATGCACATTTCTAAATTTCTCCCTGCACATTATCCAAATGTGACGAAAGATTACCATAAAAATAGGATGTATTGTGAAATAGTCAGCTCCACACAGATACATTTTGAGAATCTTTTTCTGACTTGGTACTTAATTTATACCAAATCAATGGCTCTATGAAGAGCTCCTACTGGAAACTTCATAGCGAATTAAATATTTAATAAATACAAATACTCTTTGATGTTTTTAAGTTAAATAGGTGATATCATTTCTTGATATTAAAAAGAAAAATGTTTTGATTTTCCCAGATTATTAACTCTTTTTTGTATTAACTTTTCCAGTTGCTCAAGACATTTTCCAACCTTGTGCTCTCCTCTTTGTGAGTGAAAAATGCAAAAATAAATGAACAAAAACTATTATTTTGGTCAGATTGCATGTTTTATGAATACGTAGTGATTAACATAAGTAGATATAACCTTACCATACGAATGCATTGGACAATGGAGAGATACTCTGTCATCCTCCAGTTGAACCTGTTTGGTTGTCACAGTAGAGACACATTTCTGTTTAAATGAAACTAGTCTAGTGATTTGTTTCAGCACACCGAACGGCTGACGATAGGAACACGATAGTGTGTTGAAACAAACCATTAAGCATGTGGTGTTTTTCTTTTGGGATTGTGAAGTTATAGGCCGATACCAACATTTTAAAACAACAACAGATGTTTTCTTTTTTTTGTGGCACTTATTTAGTTTTTTGTTATTTATTTCAGACATCTGTATCATTAAAAAAAACGTATTCAGCATTTCATTACATTATCTTTGAGTGAGCAAACATTTCATCGTAGGTGTTTGTCACCCTTAATTTAGCCTTCTTCAAATACAACATATTCACTTTTAAATACCTATTTTAAGACCAATTTTAGCATGCTATAAAAATACCTACTAATCTTTTCAGGTTGTTGACATCTCATAGTTACCATGTATGGCAGCATTATAAAGATAACTTTGCAAGAAAATGCAAAAAATCCTTTTGTGTCAGTTGTAGTGGTGTGTCTACGCTGCGAAATTGGTGAAACTGACCCCTATTTTCTGATTTCTTTTACAGTTCTATTACATTGCACTTGAATCATGACACTGCTCGTTAATTGACACACATCTTACTTTAAATCTATACAAGTATAATAGAAACTCAAGCTTCTCACCCCAGCAACACAGCATGATTATATAAGGGTAATTAGATAAGTCACCTGCCTATAATTGTTTTTTAGAAAGGCCTGTTCCCCATTATTAACCATGCCATCTGTCATTCTCCTTTTACAGAAATGTCTACAGTATGACAATAACTTAGCATTTATATCAGTTAGCATCTCTCTTTTAAAAAAAGTTAACTTCATGGTTTACTAAAGGTGAAATAGATTTTAAAAAACATACTTTTTCCCCTTAAATAAATAAGCTATGCGAATGTAGATCTTAAATAAAGTTAAAAACTATGCTCAGTAAAGATAGTCAGTAAATAACGTATTCCTACCAGTAGACCAAAGGTGTTGCGTGTTTTGTCCCAGGATGGGTTGGGCATAAGGGTTTAACAGGTTTAACTGATGCCAGTGTGATGCCAACTTTACTGTTTTCATGCTTGTCAATATAGTGCATGTTAAATATGTTCAAAAAGTAATTGGCATGACTTGTGTACCTTTTTTAAAATGTATGTTATTGTACGTTTTGTAATAGTTTCTCAGCCTACCTTATTCAAATCACTTATAAGATACCTGCACTTTTTCTAGAAAACCAAGAATTACATTTATTGAACAAACTGGGTCGAATTTTAGAAATATATTTAGTGATTTTTTTATTTGCAGTGCTTTAAAATGTCCAAATGATGTTCACAAGCAAGTCTGCAAAGGGTTAAATAATGACCAAAATAGTTTGTACACTTCTATTACTATTCGGTTGATTCCAAAGCAAGAAAAACACTGGATGTATTGATTGACTCCAAATAGGAATAAAACTGAGGCCACTGCATGTTTTTGAAGGAGCCCACCCAAGAATGTAATTTGATTAGCATGCAATCCTTTCTCACAGTTAATTAAAAGCCATGCTGCCGTTAAAGGTGTGGGTGAAACCTCAATCTGAACAATACTGCTGATCCCTTGGTTACACAATCTGTACTGTTAGTAGCTACGTTGATTGCTTCAGTTGTTCCAGTTTGGTCGGTAGTACAAATCTTTATTTTCTGTCAGTGAACGTTCCGCTCTCGCTGCCATCGTAACCCCTAAAATATCAGTGTTTTGTTAATATGATCTTCAATTTGTGGTACTACTTTGAGGTAGCCACTGCCTACTGACATTTTCCATGACCTTGTGGAATCTGAGGTCGTTGTTCTGTTGGCAAGAGGTTGATTTCAAGATATCTTATGCCAACAAAAAACCAGCTCCGCTTGTTGATCCTCATTGCTGCCACGTTGAGTCGTGTTTTTTCTGGCAGACATCACACGTTGCATCTTCCAAGGTCTTGGCAGGCCGTCAACATCTCCATATCATCACGGGCTAAACAAGAAAACAAGTACTATTGGTATTCATAGAATGACTCACAAAAACACAAAACAAGCCAGCTTCTTTTCTGTTACAAGAATGCTGCTAAACATTCTGCATAGACAAACTACACTATATACATGTGAATGTAGACACAGGCGTTGTAGAGAGATAAGGCACAAAAAAGGCCTTGTCACACATCACTTGGTGACTTAAGTAAGTAATAACGAAACCACATCCGTGTTCTAAAGAATGAGAGAAAGGTGTTTACCAGAGAGGCTCAACAAAGCATCACACTAGGATGTTTGTTCATTTAAGTCAACATCATTTAAGTTTGTTTATCAAAGCACATTTGGTTAATCTTATTCATTCCAAGAGTCAGAACCCAAGTAAGAACACTGCTGTTTAAACGTACACTTATTATTAAAAACCAAAAATCAATTAATAAAAGAGATACAAATGTGTTATAGAGAGACATTGTTAATACACATAATGCTGCAAGAAGTGCTGAAGTGCAATGTTAAAACATAGTTAGAAGACCTCTGGGAAAGCAGCATTGAAGAGCGAGGATTATAGTATTTTCAGTACATGTAGCGTTGTCACAAAAAAACTAGTACTGCCTCTTTAAAGTAATGTTCATTTGTATAACAATATTTTTTAGAAAGAAACAAAATGTTACACACAAAACAATATATTGAACAACAAAACAAATGAGGTTCCTTAAGTAACTGAAGATATTCCTTCACCTGGAGGATTACATCTTTAAAGACTTAAATGTCTGAACACACTGCTGCTACTGTAACTAAATCATTTCCTAATTTGGGATCAATAAAGTACCTATCTATCTATTTTCTTAGCGTTGATAGTCAGGTGTTTTGTAAGACATCGCTTTGGTTAAACCAGCTGTGCCAGATTCTTTCTGAGTCAATAAGCAAATCAAGGAAATATTTTACTGATGGGAAAGGCAGGTGCCACCTGCGTTCATACCGCTTAGTTACCAGAAAAACTCTTCATTACTTCTCGAGTTTCCCGTCCGTGACTACTCATTTATCTTGAGATGATAATCTACTGTACGATAAGACGGATTTTCTCATAGCTACATTCCTAGTATTATTTGACTGTAAATCCTTAATGCAGCCTCTTTGGTCCTGATTTATTCTAAGCAGACAGAGCTGCAGGCTTTACATCGACATATGATGTGATTTCAGTTCAATTACATCCCTTCATTTTGCTGGATGGAAAACTTGATTTGCAGTCAATGCACCTAAATCACAGTTCCTACAGTCCTAAGGCTGTTGTTGCACATACACACAGCGTGGATTTATTATGCGAGGATTACAATCCAAATGTTGCAGCCAATTGCTATTAAAAAGCAATTGGCTGCAACATTTATGTTTCATGGTTAAGGAGGCTCGATTTGTTTTTACACTTTGACAAAATGTAGTTCAAATGTCAAACGTATTCACCTTTGCTGTTATTTTATTGACATATGTTAGACTGTAAATTCAGTTTTATTTATTTTAATCTCATCCAAAGTTTAAATCTGAAAGTTTACAATCCGTTACGAGTTATTAAGAATAGTGTGTTCGTGTTAAACATGCATTTATACATGTCAAATATTTGCATTCAATCAAATGAGTCTTCCTAAGAATAGCTTCCTGTATATGAATGTCTCCCCTCTCTTCTCCTTCTTTAGATGGCCAGAGGTCTGACTCCCATGGGTGCCGAGGTTCTGCTGGATGTGTAAGTAGATGCTTAATTATTGTATTTACACCATAATGAAGCTTTATTCCAGCCTATTGAAAATTATTAATGACATTATACTCAAAGGATACTCTATATTTACTCTCAAACACATTGTATTTCCTACTATATGTAGAATCTAACCTCAAATACCTTTTTCGATTTGGACACCACTGCAGGAAGTTTATCCCCCCATCAGTCAGACCCATCTTTTGTTAGAGTTGCGCAACTAATTTCCCCTTATGTTGAAAGCATTTACGTATGCTTGACCTGGAGAAGGTCAGTCGTTTTTAGACAATTCCTCTTTCAGTGTTACGGTTGATTTCCTTTCACCTTAGCATAAGAAGTTCTGATGCTTTTTCAAACACTTGCCTCAGGCTGTCGTGCAATGTAGCCATTAATAGTGTAAATAATGTACTTAAGAATTTATATTAGGAAGTCAAAATGATGGAAAAGGGGCTTTTTCTGTCCTGACAGGGCTGTCTACATTTCTCTGCACCCTCATGACGCTGACAGGAAGCCTGTGACTCCTGCTTTAAAAAAATGTCCCTCCCTCTACCGGTCCGTCGAGTCTGAAACTCCAGACTTTCTCAACTGAGACCAAGTAATAAAGAAAGGCGTTTAAGCAGGAAACTACTTTAATTGCAAAGGTGACATTACTTCAACATGACACTTACACAAAGTAAATACAAATTAAAATGACTGCTAATATATCTAATAAATATTACTTCAATTAAGCTCCTGGGAGGACTGATTGTTTTTGGTGTTGGGATTTAGACTTTGGTTTTCTAAACACTATCCTTCATTCTTCATTCGTCAAACTCCACAAGTTTCTTCAGCTCAGACTTCAGCAGCTCTTCGTCCTCCTCTTCCTCGACCTCCACCTCGATCCCGTCGATGGTTTTCTGCAGCTGCTCCTTGATGCGGTTCAGCTCCAGCAGCCCGTCCTGCAGGTCCTTACAAACTTCTCGAATCTTAGCAGCAAACTCAGTCTTGGCTCCCTTTTTGAGCTCCATGGTGTCCTTCGCCAGGAAGAAGACATCGAGAGCCAGAAAGAGACCGGACATGACCCCCGTGGTAATGCTCATCACCTGCACGGCTTTAGCAGCGCTTCCAGCCGCTGTGAGGACCTGCACGGTGTTGATCAGGCTCTCCGTGTTGACCACTAAAGCCTTGCCGGCGCGCCCCCCCTCCTTCATCACGTGTTTGACGTTCTGGTTGAGGTGCTTCTTGGAGATGCTCTCAGCATACGCCTCAAAGTTCCACTCCTCCAGCGCTTCCATCCCTTCCTGTCGGGGGGAAAAAAAAAAACTTAGTTCAGGCGACTATTTTAAATTGTCTGACTTTAAAACCAAGATTATGAGGTTGAGTTTATTTGTTTATAGTGTCGTGGACAGTCCCCCATTGATCAACTGTCACAAAAAACAGTAAATGGAGCAGCTTTAGCCAACATTGCTCATTTCCAGCTGTTGTCCCCGGCCAGATGATAATGGACACCTTTTTAAAATCACAATACATCAACAGCATTAGTTATAAAGAAAGGATGAAAGACAAGTAGATAGAGGTGAAAGGATAAAAGAGAACAATAAAATGCAAACAACACACGCTACTACATACATGTCACATATAGCACATCACAATCACATAACGAGGGGCAACATCCGTGATCACAACATGTAACACACACGCCATAGCCAACACAGCCTAGTGTGTGCAGGTGTAGTTTTCAGTGAACTACTGAACCACGTAAAGCTTTAATGACACAAACTTGTATCTTCTCACCTGCAGAAACTCCAGGCACTCCTTGATGTCCTTGATCTCCTCTTCGTAGTCTTGGATAATCTTCTCAACCTTCTTGCGGTCGGTCTTTGAATGCACCGTGTCCGTGATGTTGGCTGAAGCAGACGCCACCCCGCCTGCCGTAGCAACACCGATGCCGACCGCCACGACGATGAGCGACGCCCCGGCGGTGAAGGGCGCCAGGATGAGCCCGGTGATGGTCGTGATGGATCCTGCCACGCTGGCCACCCCCCCGCCCACACTGGCCTGGACCGTTTTCTTGTGGAAGACGTCAGCTGAGTCGGCCAGAGACAGCAGCTCCAGGATTCGCTGCTGGAGGGTGGCGCCACGCTGGTTGAAGAAGCGAACAAAAAGACGAGCCGCCATGAAGACACGGTCGGCCGCTTGTTCCACCACACTGAGACGAGAGAGACGAGAAGAAGAGTTTACTGGACGTGAAGAGTATACACATAGAGGTATAGACATATTGGACTTAGTTAATTTCTAACAGGAAATAAAGACTGTCACAGTTTCGGCAAAATTGTGGAGTAGAGTAACACGCCAACCCTACTTATAGAAAGAGTAATACAATAAATGTTGTGCATGCAAGCGATTGACTGCTATAGTCCAGGGGAAAGTGCACTGATCTTACAACACAGATGGAATCAGTTCAATCCCACCTTGTCAACACATTGAAGTGTTTTTCGTAGAAAGACATAACCCTGTTGCTCCTGTTGAGTCATTTTGGATAAAAGCGACAAATTCTAAAAGCAAAAAGAGTGCTACTTACTCTTGAGGTTCTTCGTCCTGGTTGCACTCACTCCACTCAGACCAGCCTAACACACAGGAAGGAAACAACTTAGGTATAGTTTGGCAAAAGGCAGGAATACTTATAAATCTTTAACTATTGACAATATTAAGCTTACCTTCTACCATATTCCACCACGCTAAAAGGCCTTCCTCATCCTGTAAATGAACAATTGTGAAATGTATGTACATGGAAATTAAATGCACATGAAACAAGCATGACATGGTGTGATTTTATTGGACATAAAGAAGCTTACATCCAGAGGGTCAAAGGTCGTTCCTTCACTGAGCGCGGGTACATCGGCCAACTCTAGGGTCTGAACTTCAACTACTTCCTAGAACAGAAAAAAAATACAACACATAAGAAAATAAAGAAAGATGTACAAACACTAAATTGTGCTATGACTATGTCAAAAATATAAGTCATAGTACATCATGTAGAAAATATCAGTTTAATGACAAAGTGATGTAGAAAACGTCAAAGAAAACAACGTAGTATATAGTGTGTCGGAAATAGGCAAAAACCACACGTCGACATTTTCAGAAAAACTGACATAGTATTGTATGTTGAAATTCAGTAAAAACTACATATATAGTATGCCGAAAATATGCAAAATACGACATAGTATAGTATGACAAATATCAGAAAAACATCATGGTACGCTGAAAGTATAGCAAGTCAAAATATCACTGAAATATAATTTATTTGACATTGTACTTGCGATATGTACTCAGCGTTGCCACGTGAATTGGGGATGCACTTGCAAACAGGAAATAAAGTAAAGAGACACATGGGAGAATGTGAAATAATATTTACCACAGACACCGTGTGCTGAGGTTCAAATAGACCGAATCGTTTTGAGAGACAAATCGTAGGCCACAATTTCATTTGAAAGACATCTTAATCAAAATGAAGTCCGACAAAGGAACTGTCACTGATACTAAAATGACATGTGCAAATAAAGGATCCTTTAGCACACACCCTTTATCATAATATTACCCTTCCTTTTTTTTAAGGCGGCGTCGCTGTGCATTTATTTGGATAGTTTCATATTACTGCTGAGCCGGTTGGATTTGAATTTGCTCGACATGCACAAAGAATGGAAATCAGCTGTAATCAACTTTAATGTTTCAATTAAAGTTGTCTCCATTTATGACTGCACTAAAACTGTGAACTATTTTATGTTTGATTTCCCTTCATGACTGGTTTTATTAGTTAATGTATCATCTAATAAAAATTGCTCCTTCCTTTCCTTTTAAGCCTTAAAGGTGGGGTTGGTAATTTTTGAGAAACCAGCTCGAGTGCGCTAGAATTTGAAAATACACAGCCGGAAAAAATCTGCCACTTCCTTACAGAGCCCCTCCTCCAACACACGAACGCGCACATGACCAATGAGGGCACGAGATAAGTTTGTGCACAGATGGAAGGCTGACAGGCAGGTAGGCCATCCAGTTACTTTAGCCAAAGCACTTAAGATATTCATTGCTATCGGGATGTTAAGAGCATTCCATGGAATATAACAAAAAGAGTATCTCGAGCCGGTTTCTCAAACTTACCTACCCCACCTTTACAGTAAGTCCTTAATTATGTGTTTGAAAGGTGACACATGAAGCTGAGTTGCTTACTCACCTCGGGCGGTGCTTGCGTGTCAGCTGATGAGTCCTGCAAATAAAACAAAAAAACGGATCAATAATAAAAATAAATTAAAAACAACAAAAAAAGTACCATTCCAATAAAATATAGTTTGAAAACAATTTCATACTTTTTAGCTTAATGTAAATAAAATAAGTATATAAACATATTGTAGTGGGATTTGAGCAGTAGGATGAAAGTCATGTATTAGTACCTTTGTTCGAGACCCAAACAACGCAGTGGGCAGAATCTTCTTTATTCTGAAAGTCTAGAGGAAAAAAAGGGCACAAATATTCTTACATTTTTATTCCAAAAAAAACATTAACCGTATGAGTAAAACCAGAACAATGACAATTAGGATTTCTCTTGACGTAGGTGTTCAAACAGTACATACCTACAGTATATACATACATACATACATACATACATACATACATACATACATACATACATACATACATGCATACATACATACATACACACACATACATGCTGCATGCCTTGCATACTACATTTGACAACTAGTGCAGTAACTATGCTACGCTGCTGCAAAGCTATTCTCTATTCAATTATTACTAATATTAAACGTGTCGCAGGTGCAAATTTCTCCACTTTGATTAGCAGAAATACACTCAAAAAGTGTGAACAGTCCTCGAGATAGTACATGTTTTCTGTGCAAAACAACTCAAAGCGTACAATTCTTTGTGCTCGCTATTTTAAGAACATATTTATAAATGATCCTGATGCAAAGTGTGGGGACAAAATTGGTCATTTCCTGAAAAGGTGTGTGAACATGTCCTCAGCGTCCTCAGTGTGAATGACGCGTACTGTATGCTTGTATCTAGGCGTGAATGCACGCTGACCTAAATCTCTGACATACCATAGTTCTCTTCCTCGGGGCCTCGGCAGGCGGGCCCTTCACCTCGAGGACGGGGTCGGCGTCAGCGTACCAGATCGACTGCAGACAGAGGGAGGCAGGTGTTGTTTTAACTGAGTGTTGCTAACGATATGATCACTATCTACCTTTAAAGTGGCTGTAAGGCAGGTCCTGGGACAGCTTTACTACGGTTGTGTAGTCTTTATTATTATTAAGAGTCACATTCTTAACGAAAATCTACTCACACGAAGTACTTCATTTTCTAGTTTTAAGCTTTTAACCATAAAAGTGTGTCTTTCAGTAACTTTTTGAGATTATTAAGCAAGAATGTGTCAAATGTCAAAACTGCATTGTCTCCCTGTAAGTCTTAAAAACACAAACTGCCATCAAAGAAACCCAATTCCTTACAAAGTGCTTCATATTCTGCCAGTTGAAAAGTGTTGCATGTATTAAAGTGTATTTATGAGTGTCAAGAAACAAGCAAAAATCCTTTAAGTTGACAAAACGGCATTGTTTCACTGAAATAGCGTCAAAATCACAAAGTGCCATTAAGTAGATGTGCTAGAAGAAGTACTATTTACTACATTACATTACATGTCACTTGTTAGACGCTTTTATCCAAAGCGACTTACATACATTCAGTACTGTGGGCAATCCCCACAGGAGCAATTTGGGGTGAAGTGTCTTGCCCAGGGACACAAGGACATGCTGACTGCAGTGGGACTAGAAGTACTACTACTAAGAAGGACTATTTACTTCAATAAAAAGTAGCAATACTACAGTTTAAAATACTATATAGCAAGTAAAAGTCCAGGATTCAAAATTGTAATCAAGTAGAAGTACAAAGTATTAGCATAACATGCAGGATGACCATCTAATTGGTATTTGATAATTATGTTATTAAATGTATATAATTATTGGTGCATTAATGTGTTCATCACTTCAATGTTGCACTAAGCTAAAGGTGGGGTTTATATTAATTAATTTAAATGCTAATGGGAAGCTTAACCAATAATAATATATAACAAAGCGTGTCAGTTTACATTGTGTATTAATAACCTAAATCTGTAACTAGTAACTCAATCTGTAAAGTAAATGTAGTGGGAAGAAAACATAACATTTGCCTTAAAATGAAGTGAAGTATAAGTATTAACTAGCATGATGTAAAAATACAAATACCACCAGGTTTTACTTGAGTGAACTACTTAGTAACATTACACCACTGTTATTTAGGGATGTAAAATGTACAATGAACCTTTCAGTCTGTTTTCTCTGACATATGCAGGAAGATTTATTTGTTTGTCTCTTTCTAGAATTGTCCGGCTCATGTTACACTGAAAAAACAAACGCTCATTGTTGTCTTGTGGTTTCTCGACAGGAGCGCATTTCATGCTGGACAGCATTTTTTGGATGTTACTTAAGAGTACTTTCCGCTCCTGAGTAAAGCCGTAAACAATAACAGAGATGAATGAACGTTCATAGCCGTCATTAGATATGCCAAATAGAGGCCAAACCCATAAGAACCCGGACACATTTCTACTTTTGGGAAAATTAAGGGGAACATAATTTAGACTAAATGGACCACCTAGAACACATTTCTGACAAGTAACCCCCCCCCCAGTGACATATTGGGCTTTAATGGTAAAATAACTCTTATTTTTTCTTCATTAATGAGGATGATTTTTTGGTTTAAATTAGTTCGAACATTCTTTGAATTGAAGAATAAAGAATATATTAACTCAATATAATTGAATCAGCTAAATTAACGGAGCAGATCATAATCATATTTCTAATTGTGCATATATGTCACTTTGGGTTTACTGTGAACGTTTAGGGTTAAAGTCCCGATGTGACATCAGTGTCACAGCGATGTTTATCTCATTTGTTTCATATCAATTTGATCAATAAATGTTTCCACAACAGGTTCAATGTAATAAAGGACAGGTTATGTACGCATTTTCATTCTTAAATGGCTTGAATTTTACCTTTAGCAACAAAAAAAATCTTTTCAAATGTAGCTAGTTCTGTCACATGTGTTAGTCTGGCACATGGACATCTTGGACATGTTGTTATGGGAACACAAAATCACATGACCTGAACCATGACCCCCCAGACTGTTCAGTGTGTGTCACTTGGGGACTTCAAGAGATACAATAAAGGCTAAAGCTGTATAAGGAACTTTCCAGAACATTTAAAGTTCATGTGACCCGGTGGGTCCTTATGGGTTAAAAAGGCCCAAACCCAAAGGTCAGTAATGAGGTCATCAAAAACATTGAAGACAATAAGTGGAATTAACGTCTCACGTGTCTCTCTATGGTGCCGTCATCGATGCTGTCAGAGCTGGACGAGTGGTCACTGTGAAGAGCTGGGTTTTCCTGATGAGGAATAAGAAAGGCATGGGATTAAAAAAAACTCAATAATACAGTATATTACAGTATAATCCTTTCATTCATTACATTCATAAAAAGTCAAAAGCCAGCTTAAAGCGTCTTTGAGCAGTAGGAAAAGCGCTATAAAAATCCAATGTATTATCAAAGTCAAAGTCAACTTTATTGTCAATCTCAAAATATGTTTGTACACACAGAAAGATCGAAATACTGTTTCCCACAGTCCCGAGGTAAAAAAAACACATTAAAATACAAGAACATTCAATATTTACAAAAAAACACAAAATAACCGTTTACTAAATACTAAAAACACAAAGAATACAACAAAAACGGGAGAGCGAGGGGCCGCTGCGTGTGCATGCGCCGCCAGCCTGTCATCTATTATTCTTATTCTTATTATAATAAAAAAGGGACCTATTGTGCTAATTTTCATAGTTCATGCTTGCATTTTTTCCTTCTGGAAGTAACTTTGCAGACCGTTTACATGCACCAAAACCTAAACAACACACTAAAGGGAAACCCCAAAAAGCATAATAGGGCCCTTTAAGTATAGAGATCAAAAGAGCAATTTCCTCCTATTTATGTATTTATTTAAGTCTTGTTCTTATAGCTATGATGACCTAGCTCTGTTGTCATAAACAATAGATCAGGAGTTACATACCTACAGGGCTGTGATTAATGCATTTCAACTTCTCGATACCTTCAAAAAAAGAATGCTCTTACCGTAAACCGCACCTGCGTCATCAACGAGGAGGAAGAGTCCGTCTGACATTCTTCACCTGGCGTCTGCATCCAAACACAACAGAGGGTTCAACTTGGTTAACCACAACTGAAAACTGAGCATGAAAAATAAAACCTGGTAATCCCACTCTTAAAAATTCTAAAAATGCTTTAGTTCAATGACGTCAATCTTGTGTACAGTACCTGAGTGTGAGACTTAAACGGGTTCACTTTCTGCATCATGCCTTTAAACATCCCAGGGTTCTGAAATAAATACAGAAATGATGCAGTCAATAAGGTGAACATTTGATATATCATGCATAACATACATGTATTGAATATAACTGTGTAGAAGTAGAGAGAAATCACCAAGTATCTATCACTATGAGGACTATGAGGTTCTGTTCTATGGCGCCCCCTTGTGAAGTAGGGAGAATAACACTGGCAGACAATATAACTTCTACCATCTTTTTTGGGTTGAAGACTACTGAGAAAATAAGCATTTGCATGTTATTATAGGTCTTTTCTCTGTGTGCGCTGTTATAAAATATGATTCTGATTTTTTATTAAACAAGGCACAGCGAATGTGGCAAATACTCTTGTTCTAAATACTTAAAAGGGCTTATAAAAGCCTCAGGTAAAAGTCATTTAATGTACTGTAAAGACTCCATATTAGTTAGTTGATGTACATAACCCGGTGAAATGTACTTTTATTTTGCTTAAAGCTGAAGTGGGCAGTATATGTATGCCAATGTGCAGGAATACCATTATAAGTATATTATAATTCAAGTAGTACACCTTCCTGAGTCTGAAAACAGAGCCATGAGGAGGTGCAGGAGTCCAGTTCTCAACGGCTACTTCAATAACAATATTCTCAAATGTTATTTATAGATTTTTTGCCCAATCACACCCAAATTAACCCGCCTACTCCAGATTTAATGTCTTCAAAGACTGCATGGGGTGTGCTTATTGGCTGCTTATCTTAACAGATCTACCTGCTTCTCTGAGACGCTGTTATTGTCCAAACTGCCGCTGCTGGAGGAGAGGTCACCGTGAAGAGGCTGGTTATCCTGGGAAGAAAAAATAATGGAGGATATCAAGGAGATTGTACGAAGCAAGCACATTTAATAACAATTGTCTCCTTTCCAAATGTCCTTATAATGCTGTCTTCAGAGTTAGAAGTGGTACCTTTGGCTGTGAGGATTTGAACGGGTTGACTTTCTGCATCATTCCTGCAATCTTCCCTGGATTCTAAATAGTAAAAACAGTGATTGGACAATGAAATTGAAGCATAACATGTGAGGAGATGACAATGTGTAGTTAGCATGACTTTTGTATCAGACGACAATGTCTACCTGTTTTTCTTGAAGCTCATTTCCCTTCTCTGGAGGATCTGCAGAATCATCTGGAGGATCGCTCTGTGGCCCCTGAAGGAGAGAGAGGACAGTCAGGGGAAATAAACACAAGAGGAACAAAAAATCCTTTCTGTGTGAAAATCGTTTTTAATACGTTTAATTTTCTTTTTAAAATCCAAAAGATGTGTTTTTCAGCTCCAATTTTAAAAAAGTAAGCTGTTCAGTTAAATCGTTGACTAATATTTTCCTGAGATTTTGCACATTAGATTATTTCCAGGTGTATTGATAGTTTCATGTTGAAGAGTACATGTACCTGTGTGGAAGATTTGAACGGGTTGACTTTCTGCATCACCCCTTTCCTCTTCTGAAACACAACAATGCAAGGTCACCCCTGTGCTCCATCAAGAAAAACACAATGGCATAAACGTGGAAATTAAAAGATCCTATAACGGGAGACAGTAAGTGATTTACTTTTTTCTAGTACTTGAAGTATCTCCTATTGTTCACATTAGTAGGTGTTTCAAAGTAAGAGACTTAAAACCGGGGATTGGCAACGTATCCCGGGTCTATTTTTTTAAATATGATAAGACTTCCTTATTAGATCAAGCCTGATATTTTGTCTTGCATCACAGCAGCTCCAATTACAACATCAACAAGGACAAGGACACAGTCTTTTAACATAACATTATGACGACCGAGGACAATATGTTCCAGTCTCTTATAACACACTTTTTCAATGAGGATGACTGGCTCTCTCACCGGATTAGAGTCTGACACCGTTCCTTGTTCCAGAGACTCTGAAGACGCAGCTTTAGAGACCTGAGTGAGAAACACAACAGCTGATTGGACATCTTATCGTCTCACACAGACCATCCATTCCCAGTGTTACCATTCAAACTGTGACATGCACACGGTGCTGTGGTCACCTGGGAGGTAGACTTGAACGGGTTGACCTTGTTGATGACCCCTCTCAGCACACCGGGGGTCTGAAACAGAGGTATAATACATAAATACACATGCTCCATACTGCTTATCAACTGACGTGTGTGTCCTCTGTGTGTGTCTAATGAAAAAACATGTTGTGAATTTTCAAAACAATTACTTCAATCTTCATACAATACATTTTGACTTTACAACGCTCTGGAGTTAATGAAAAAGTTTGGATCACACGATCAGGAATAATCCCAAACAGCGACCTCTGTAAATGAATTCTATAAATAATGAAATGCTTATTATATTTGCTTAGCATTATCATCTGCAACTGTAAAGTATCAGGGTTTAAATGGAAGACATGGACACAATTAAAATTAAAAAAACAAAGACGGGTATTTTTCAAATGCTGATTTAGTTTGAAACGTTATAAATGATGCTTTGGTAATGATGTACGCATTAGAGGAAGTGACACATAGGTGTTCATTTATTTCATTAGTACGTATATAACTTACTTATTTCAGTTTTTTCTTTGCGTCATGTATCTCTCTCACACTATTGTTAATGCACTTCCATTTGATAATAAAACGTTTTGAATCTTTTTCTTCAGTCTTCATTTTAGACACGCCGTTACGTTCGGCTCGGGGAAAAGAGAAAGTCAAATAAAACCTGTTGGTGAATTAGAAGTTGTTTAATGAGAAAAGAGCTACATTTTAGTTGGCAAATGCGAGGTGAACTGGTGTACTAAGCATTGTTTGGTTGTGATCAGTTCGCTAAAAACACAACTAAAACATACAATATTTACACTTCCTGTTCTATACAAATGAATAGGGATGCTTGTTTTGGGTGTCTACAGAGCTGCTTTTAATAAACAAACAGAAGAAGAAACCAATTAGTCCCCATGATATAAAAAAGGTTTTCCTCACCTGTGTGGCGTCCGTTCCCTGCTCCAGTGACTCTGAGGAAGGAGCGTTGCTGACTGTGGAGGACGCCTGAATACAGAACAACGTTTAAATCATATTCTACTTCAAGTTTTCACATTCACCGTTTCATGTTGACATGTTTTACCTGGGAGGTAGACTTGAACGGGTTGACCTTGTGCATGACCCCTCTCAGCCCTCCAGGGTTCTGAAACACAGGGTTTCACATATTTCATAAACTGATTCACTCAAAATATGATACCTTGCGGCTGTATTAAAGGAATGCACAGCTAGGACTTGAATAAAGGATGTTAATCACCTACTGTGATTAAAAAACATCCATATTGAGGCCTTATTGGAGCCAATGATAGCTAAACTTATACACAAATGAATGGTTCTCGTGTTTTTAAACAACAGGGGAAGCAAAAGTTTCTTCAAACATTGAAAAAACACATGGTGGTACACAGGCAATTTTTTTCAATTATCTACTAAGTGTATGCGTTAATTGATCAATTCTAAAAAGGTGACAGCTTGAACTAGAAGGCATCCAGAGAGCGCAAACCACCTCTAAGGCTGTTTCCATTAGTGAAGAAAAAATAACATTTGTATTCGCCTTGTGCTTGCATGACAGTGTGAGAGGAAAACCAATTGCAAATAAACAAAATCTGGTTTTAATATAAAGGTAAGTTCTTCTCACCTGCGTGGAGTCTGTTCCCTGCTCCAGTGACTCTGAGGAAGGAGCTTTGCTGACTGTAGAAGGGGGCTGAATAAAGAACACATTTAAATCATACACGTTTACATGAATTAGTCAAAGTCATGAAAGGTAAATGCTCGAACCTGGGAGGTAGACTTGAACGGGTTGACCTTCTGCATAACTCCCATCATTCCTGTCCTCTGTTTACACAAAAACACACGTTAATTATGACAAACAAACCACAAAAACCGGTGAGGTCAAGTGTGACTAACTGATAAAGAAGCTATTTCAGATGTGACTCACCTTGGTCTTTTGGTTAAGCTCACTTGTGACATCACTGTTGCCACCCGTCCCTTCATCCTGTGTGTTCAGGCTGTGCTCCACAGGATTATCTAGATCCTGGTGGCAAAGAAACGCCTTAATTAAGGAAACAAACAAATGGAAAAAAACAATATCCTATTGTAACCTCCACCTCTCTCCATGCTGTACCTCCTGGCTGGGTCGAGGTGGAACCACTGGAGCTGCTGCGCCTTTATCTCTCCTGAACATATTCATGCTGAAATACAGACAGTTTTAAACATTAGGACTGCATGCGACAAAATAATCAGAGATCATTTATTCGTCCCATATTGGGAGAATGTACGTTGTAACAGCAAAAGTGAAGATAGAGACACAAAATAAAACACTAACAGTGGTGTAAAGTAAGAACGTACATTTACTCAAGTACTGTACTTAAGTAACATTTTCAGGGACTTGCACTTGACTTGTTCAATGTTTTGCTACTTTGTACCTCTACTTCACTCCAATTCAGAGGTAAATCGTGTGTACTTTTACTCCACTACATTTATTTAATACCTTTAGTTACTTTACAGATTTGGATTAATGATAATGCCAATACTTCTCTACTTTTACTTTAGTAACATTTTGATTGTAGGACTTTCCCTTTTAACAGAGTATTCCTACACACTGGTACTTCTTCATTTACTTAAGTATAGGATCTGAGTACTTTTTCCACCTCTGAACACTATAAGATAAAGGGCATGCACTTAATATAAAATAAAAATGAATAGTTATTCCCATTTACAGATTACACATTCAGGTAGAAAAGTAGCAGCAGTATTTATAAAATGTGTAGAATACAATGTGGTAGAAGCTGGATAACAGATGTTAAATTATATATTGTTACAGTATTGTAATTGTCAAACTTAAAAAGGCAGCCAGTAATACTTGTATTTTTAACTAGGTACATATGGCAAAAACATGAAAACATAAAACATGGCACCAACTTAAAACAATCTGAAAAAAAACACATACGCAGTGGTATATTTTTTATATGCACAAAAGTACTATTGTGCTAAGAAAACCGAAAAGCATGACCAGAACACGTGACTCAAAGCTGCTCAGGTGGGTGTAGTTTCAGTACCCTTCTCTCTGGATATACCCACATGCCAAACTACATTCAAATAATTGACAATTGTGAAGAATACTTTGTGTAATACTTAATTTGCTTTATTAGTTACGTAGGATATAAATGCTTGTGAAGACTTAGGTTTTACTGACAACATCGGTTTAGTGATATTTGTCATTCAGGACTTTTTTGTGTGTAGTTTGTGTACTTTATTCAGGTGATACCGATACGTTTTAAAGCCGGTGAATCTTAGCAAGCAGTTTCGAAAACTTTAAACGTAGTGATGTATGTTTTTGTTTAAAATAAATACGCCGAATTGAAACAGTGTCAAAGTGAGTGTTAAGTCTTAAAATCGTTTCTACAACATGTAAGCTGGTAAAAAAAAAAAGTTATAAACCTTTAAATTGACAGAACTTTGAACGCAGTTTGGCTTGTTGCTCCAAACAGTATCGTTAAGGAATGTTGAGAACACAAAAGCCAGCAACAACACAATGAAAAGAGGAATTGTGCTTACCTCAGGGTTGAGACTGAAAGAAAACAAAGTGACAATAAAAACGCTGCGTTTCACAACAACAACAGAGAGGTAAAGGAGTTTTAAAAGTTGAAGGTAACGCAGTCCTTCACTTCCCCTTCATGGAGAGCCGTCTAACCGGTTAGTGTAATACTGAACCTAATATTCCTGCTCTGATTTCAGCATGTTTTACTTTGAGAGGTGAACAAAAGCTGAAAACAGTGCGACAATAGGGGATAATCCACACCCTGAAAGTTGTGGTTCGAGAGAAAAGATGTTCTTATTCAGATCAGCTGTGATACCTGAAGGGGGCGTGGCCTCTTTCCTGTTGAAGCCTAAAGGAAACACCTCAGGTTTAAAAACGACTTTAAAAATGAGAAAATTCAGGCTGAAAATCTATTTAACAAATAAAAATGTAAGGGTTTAAAGTAAAAAATCAATTATATAACTTGAGTGGTATTTACTTTGAAATATGATGTATTAGTCATTATTTGAAAATAACTGAATCAGTAAATATTCACCTATTTTTACCACAGTTCTACAAAAGAGTCTTAACACAAAATTCCTCAATGTATTTAAATCTCTAAATAGTTGAATTAGAGTGTTTACCATGACAACATTAACACCATTGAAATCAGTTTAAAGTATCAAGTAAATAGTCTTTATTCAAATATTCTGTTACACTGACCAATCTTAATATATATTAATACATTCAACGACAAATAAATGCATGAGTATAACCCAGTAAAAATTATCTGACAATACAAACATAAAGTAATAGACACCTTTCTGTAATCACAACCTATTAACATGTCAAAAGTCTGCTTTAAGTTTGACAATTTGATAGAATATTATAAAGGTTATCAAGGTAGGAATATTATAACCGTATCTACCTGTAAACACATTTACATGGATGCCACATGGTAAGACCAAAAGAAGAATGTGTAGTTAATTAGCTATTTGAATCATTGTCTTAGCATTGTTACATATTAAAAATAAATTACCCTATATACAGCATTCATTTTTATTGTGAATATGTAAACAATATATCGTATTCAACAAAAAGTACTGTAATGCTGTAGGTAAACACTACTACTTTAACTCAACCAATTAAAATCATGTATTTTTTTTACAACAATTTAAAATGTTACAAACTCCATAAGGCGATGCAAGGGTCCTTTTTTGTCTGTGTTGTTTCATTGTAGATTCTCAACTAAAAACATTTGTATCATTATACCGATATCTGACAGGGGTTTGTAAAACTGATAGGAAATGCAGAAAATAAAATACAATTGAACACTGTGACATTTTCTTTGTGAATAAATATACAATATGGTTGAAACTGTGTCAGAAAAGTGAAATAATGCACCTTCAGTAAATATAGTGGATGGATAATTTTAAGCAAAAATCATTTCAAATATTTAAACTAAAACACCTGCGACCACAAAGCTACTTTTTTAACAGTTTACCCTTTAAAAAAAAGCAGTGCTCAAAAAAGTGCCCGTTTCCCTGTTAACCTTTTCATGTGCATACAATAAACATCTTACACTTTTTCACAAATACAAGAGCAATCTACAGCCTCAATGGATATTTAAAATACAAATAAAACAGCCTTACACTCCCTTTAAATGTCTGAAACTGCAGGTACTGGACCGATGGACTCCTTCACACCGACAGTTCCCTCATTTAGCCAGTAGAGGGCGTGGTGGTGCCTTTAGAAATACCTATATTCAAAGTGTGCTCCTGCAGGAAGTAGCTCACATGTTTTAAAGAAATACCTATATTCAAAGTGTCCTCCTCACATGTTTCCGGTAGCATCCTGCAGCTCCTCTCGGATGGAGTTGAGATCCACTATGCCGACGTTGAGCACATTGGCCACCTCCTTTATCTGACACACCACCTCCTTCTTGCAGCCTTTCTTCAGCTCTCGGGAGTCCTTGGCGAAGTACTTGTCCATGCCGGTGAAGAGTCGTTGGACGGAAGCGACCAAGTTGTCCGTTATCTCCGTCCCGCGCATCACAGGCGTGTCCACCAGGCTGATCATCTGCACCGCGCGGCGGATCTCCCAGTCCTTGGAGTAGTGTTGGGTGCCCGACCGGAGGAAAGGGTGCCCGCGGAGCTTGATGAGGCCCTGGTTGACAAAGTGGAGGATCTTCCCGATGGCCAGCAGGTGAGCCTCATAGTCACCTAGCACTATCTCCACCTAGGGAAGGAAGAGGAGGGAGAGTCCATAGTCTTCGGGTTGATGTTAAAACAAGTTATTTCAAGCAGGAGTTTGGACCAACCAGTGCTTTTCTACATTTGTATCTTTGAACGTGTGCTAATTCATGACATAAAACAAGGGTAAACACACACCTATTGTAATGAGGTGCTGGCTTTTTATACATGGAAATAAATAGGACTCCGTTCCCATTGACAGTAGGGAGATTACCTTTCAGTTTATTTATTTCCAGGTGTGTTTTTTTTTATCTTGTCTTAAATTCACTGTCTCGTTCAAGCTCTCAAACCAGAGTTGGTGAATGTTGAATCAGTGGAAAGACTAACCAAAAAGATTTTTTTAGGAGTTTTATTTTGCTTCTGTTGAGTTTATGTGGTTTAAAATTGACGTTTCTGTTGATGGAGTTTGGTGGCTTTGACGAGAAGATATTGATTGTATGTTTTGTTCTTGAGAAGTAAAATGACTTAAACTTTCAAAATAACTTAACTCTTAACTAAGTCATTATTTTGAGTATGTTAGTCCTTAAAATGACATCCATCAGGCGATTTTTTATAATGGCACCAATTGGCTTCCATACTTCTGTGACATTTCCTCCCTTTTCAGATTATGGCTTACCTTCTTGCGGTCGTGCAGGTTGTGAACGTTATCTGAGATTGCCGCTGAGGCTGAAGCGATTCCTCCGGCCGTCGCCACTCCCACACCAACAGCGGTTATCACCAGAGAGACTCCGAGGGTAAAAGGTGCCAGAGCCAGACCAGCGATGGCCGCCACCCCCCCCACAGCCGTGGTGGTTCCTCCGGTGATGCCGGCGATCTTGGCTTTGTGGTGGAAAGTGTTGATGTCGTCGGCGATGGCGTGCAGCCTGAGGATGGACTGCCAGAGGAACTCGGCTCGCTCCGTGAAGATTTTGTTGAAGACACGCAGGCCGCGTTGAACCTTGTCCGCCAAGACGGTGAACGACCTGGGGTTTATTCGGAAGCAGAAGCAAAGTTATGCTTGGTCGTGTCAGTAAGAAAGCAGCAAAACAAATGTAAACAAATTACATTTTCCGAAAGCCAAAGGTCTACTCTTGTTACAAATCCAAACTATATTTAGTTTAGCATCATATATGGCAAAGAAAACCTCACATTTGAGAAGTTAGAACCATCAAATGTTTGGCTTTTTTGCTGGAAAAGTCACTGAAACAAAGAATCAAGGACTTTTCCTCCCACAATCAGTTGTACAAGCAGCTTGTTTATAATTTTACTAGACCAATACTTCAAAATTAATATAAACTGACGTACTTAGATTCATCCTCTTTTAAGACTTTGTCCTCGTCGTCTGATGGCACCTCGTCCCATTCTGAAAGGAAGCAACAGGCATCATCTAAGTGCTTTTGTAGTAATCAGGTTATTCAATTTGAAACTTAAAATAAATGTCAATGTGACTCACGCTCCACTGTGTGCCACCACTCCATCAAACTGTCCGTGTCCTGTGACGGAAACAAAAAGCATAAGTGTCACAACATCACAAAAGGAAATTCACACGCCATTGTTGACTTCTATCCTTGCTGTTCTTGAACAACAGATTCATTTCCTTTCATTCATTTACTCTTTTAAAAAGGTTCCTAGGTTTATTATTTAGTTTTATAATTAATAGTATTTTTATTATTTATTTGAATGCAGGTCACCACAGAGACCAAGTGAGCGATACGGCGGCCATTTACACATTTAAATGAAAAGGTTGACTGAAAGACTAAAAAGGGAAATGCATGGTGGTGAACTGGACGATTTCCATTTAATCAAATTAGATAGAAACTGACCCCGTCCTCATAGTCGTCCTCCAGTTCTTCTAAAGCCTGCTCATCCATCTGAGCTGCCAGCCACTCCGCCTGCATGAAGGTGTGGGGGGTGTGACAAAAACAAGCCCGTAAATACGTCAATAAGTCTTTGATACATGCTTTAACTTATAACATAGATGAGTAATACAAACGTAGCTTTATGCGAGACTCTTTAGGCTTTCCTACACTGGGGGGTGTGTTGGTGAGTGTGTGCAATGTGGCTGTACCGGCTCCGTCACATGTCAGAGGAATGTGTCCCATCAGGAATACACACAACAAGATGACTAAGCTTACAGTGAAAAACAATTCTTTCTCATGTGCAGCTTGGGTAAATAATGCCAGACGATCGTTGGTGACCTAGAGTTACTCAGACGATCAGGATTTAGAAAATAAGCTTGAGTGTGCAATAGTATTATTATTTCTAAGTTGCATTTACAAGCTTTAAGAGTGTAATCATAATAATACATTTCATTTATATAGCACACTTTAAAAACAACGTCATCTCAAGGTGATTCACAATGCTATAAGGAGAAAATAATTAAATTAATCTAAAGGAGCATATTGAATACAATATGGTAATATAAAAAAAAGGTTAAGAGCATAAAAGGTTAGAATAAAAAATAAATCAAGTAAAGGACAGTCAATAACAAAAAGAAAAAAGAAAAAATAGGAGAAAAAGCTCAAATGTATCTGAAAAACTGCAACATACAGTATGTAGAGACATCAGTCCTGCACGGGACTATTTAATACATGAATCTGAAAAGTAAATCTGAGAAAAACAAAACAATTTCCAGAAAGCTAGTAATGTCTGATTCATTATCCAATAACAAGTCAAGTTTATAGGTTGATCCATTTAAACAGTGTGTTGCTACGTCAACAGTTACAGTCGCATGAAGGTAAAAGTGAAGATGTAGGTTAAATAAAAACAGAACACAACAGATGACATTCATCAGGACACCTGGTTTGAACTGGAGATGAGGAAGTTTATCCAAGTATGAAGACATACCATTTTGACATAAATCACTTGCCAAGTACGCAAAACATTTATTACTTCCTCTTAGAGAGCTCATACGTACCCTGGCAGCCTCCGACAGGAAGTCAGCTGACGTAGCTCCGGGTGGATCCTCATACTCTGGATGATTGGCTTTACTCTGGTATCAAGAGGAAACACATAGTGAGCATGTCATACTTTCTAACTTAATTCCTAAAGTGATTTTAAAAGAACACACTGATTCACCTTTGTCTTGTGCTTTTTGAAGCCTTTAAGTTTTGATTTCTTCTTCTGTTGAAAAGAAAAAAGGTGTTAAGAGGACCATAGGTTAAATAACTGCAGAGTAAAGCAGTTAAAGTGAACGTGAGAGTGACAGAAATACCGGTTTGCAGGTTTCCACTTCACCCTCCTCGCTGTACTCCCCGGGACTCATGAAATCTTTTCCTGTTTGGGTAAAGTCGTCCTCAGCGAAGGGATCCTGCAAAATAATGAAATACAGTCAATACAACAGAAAAAGAAAAGATATGAATGCAATCAAATTATGAATCCAACATACGCTGGCTGCTTGCTGAGGGTTCTGCTGGCTGAATCCAGTCGCCTCGCTCTGACCTTTGGCTGATTTGCGGGGGAGGGTAAGAGGGCCTTTCTTTTTGGAGGTTTTCTTAAAGAAGGAACACAATATTTCATGTTAATTAAAGCTTAAAGGGATTAAGTCTGGACAATTAGTATGGTGGCTTGGTAGCTACAGTATGTACATGGCATCATCTTGTGCATATCTCTGCTTCATAGTTTATCTTGGAATAAAACCACATTGTACATTTTAAATTTATATAATCTGTTCAATATTTAATATTACATCCGTCATATATATATGTATATATAATACCTTGTTAAATTCAACATGTATATTTTCTACTTTCTTGTTTATTTCTTGTCTTGAATTTTTATTTTACAATGCCATGTGCGCAACGCAAAAATGTCCCAAATTGGGATCAATAAAGTACTATCTTATGTTATCTTATCTTATATTTAAAGCATTTAAAAATGTACCGGTTTGCAGTCCTCCATCCACTCATCGTCGTCCAACTCCTCCGCTGAGAAGCTGCCCTTCTTTTTCTGAGCATTGTTGTCATCCAGCATGTTCTCCTAATTAAATAAATGCATTAAAAAACAAGGTAAAAACAATTCCCTTCGTCTCTTATTGCTTTGAAACCAAAAAAATGTACGTTTACCTTCGAGCTTCGACGACCTGTTTGTAGCATCTTCATCTTTGTTGGTTTCTTCTATTGATGACAGAAAAGAAGAACATTTCAGTGAAACAGGTGAGAATATGTTCCAGAAAATGTATGTATGAAATAGAAATAAGATCGTTACAGGTTTGCAGTCTTCCATTTCATATGGGTCTTCGTCTCCATTGAATCCTGCAGACATAGGGCGTGTTTTCTGGAAGTGCTTATCGTCCATAAGCAGCCTAAGCAACAGATTCAAAAGAAGGTTAGTATTCGAGCAGCATAGTGAAAACCATGCAGCAAATAATAACAGTAAAATAATAAAACATGTCAAGAAACACATCGTATAATGGTCAGAATATGAATAAAGTACCTTGCTAGTTGACTGAAGAGTGTGGCGTCTCTCTACATCCTCAAAAGCCTCATCCTGTACATTAAATCAGAATTATGTTTAATTTAATATGCCGTTCTTGCACATTAAATGTAAATAATATCCTACTTTTATATTGTGTTAGCCATAATTGTACTCTTCAATAGTATTTTATTTCTCAGATAGTTTACAGATTTGTCTTCACAGTCAACTTTTGTATTTTCCCTTTTTTACTATTCTTTTTTGAGATGTTTATATTGTGTGATTCTTTTTGATTTCTAATTATGTGCAATACTTTGTTTTACATGCCAACAAAAACATCTCCCAATTTGGGATTAATAAAGTATTTCTTATCTTTAATTTACATGTGAAAAAGCAGTTTCAGCAGTGTTATGCAAGTGGATTTCCTTTAACATCATTATTTTGTATAAATAGCTGTCATAAGCTTGCCTGACCTTAAATAGCTAATCAAAATCGGCAAATCAAACAGAACAAATCAGAACCTAAAAAGCAGGAATAAACCATAGCAATAGAAAATGAGTAAATACATTGATAATTTTCCCATTAAAGACTGCTGTTTACTTCACTGAACTGCAGGGGGTCGTTACCTGGGATTTCTTACGAGGTGTGTAGCCATGTGCTCCGAAAAGTTCATCTTGGGATCTCTCCTGGAAGAAAGAAAAAAGTCGACACACACATTACACTGCTGGACATGACCATATGTTAAATACAATGCATAAGCAATACACACACATCCTTTAAAGAGCCTTAATATGTTTAAATATGTGTAGTCATACCTTTGAGTTTTTGCGAGGTGTGTATCCGTGAGCTCCCGTCTGTGTGTAGAAAAGTTAACAAGTTAGAGTGAATGTATCAGTGTATAAACAAATACGTACGGTACATGATACGAGCGATACCTTTTCCACAGTGATTGCAAATCCTCTGTGAGGCACAAACTTAATTTTCATCTTCTTCTTTTTCTTCTACAGAGAGAAAGAATGGTTTGCCAAAATCAATGCATGCCAGAGAATTCAGTGCTTAAATGTCTCAATATCTAAAGTTGTGTTATTATAAGTATTCGAACGTCCAACCTCTTTGTGCTGGGCTCCCAATTCCTCCTCCTCCTCTTCCTCCTCCTCCTCCTCTTCCTCCTCCCCAGTGACATCATCCAAAACTGTCCCCTGTTATGATTGAACACAGCATCAAAAACTGTTTAGCGATTTCTCCAAAACGGTTTACTAAGAAAATCACTTACTGACAAAGCGTTAACTAAAGGGATATGAATGAATGTGCTTTCTGAGTTTTGTCTATACAATTCAAGCGTTTACTACTCGTCAAATATAAGAACAGAGTTGAAGAGAATGGATATTTGTTTAATGTGCATGCTGCAAATATCTTTAAAATGTTTAATATTTCTAACTTTTCTCTATATCAGTGGGATTGTATATTAAATCTTATGTCATGTATTTTATGTCATTTTCATTAATAAAGGCTATTCAATTTTTCCATTTTGTTTTCCATTCATCTAGCATTCTTTCCTTTTTTGCCATTTCCATATTTACTTTCATTAAATTAAAGTACTTTGTGCTACATTTCTCTATATTGGGTTGTTACTACTACTTTGTGCATTTTTCATCAATTACATATAAAAAATCAAAAGGTCATTTTTTTTCTTGCATTTTGTCTGAGCAGAAAATGTAGGAAATAACCAGTTTAATAAACAGTTGTCAGACTGCAGGTACTTTACCTCTGACCAGCGGCGCACAGTCGACCCTTTTTTACTGACCCTTTGCCTTCTGATCTCTTCTGCCTGTTGTGGAATCAAAGAAAAAGACATCAGAATTGCTGAATGGATCAAATAAGTCACATGTATGAAAGCTTTTCACACAGGGTGGCTGGAATGGACGTAACTCGCATGGCAAATACAGAAAAAAGAAACGAAATAACGTCTCCGATATCTCACCTTCAGGTCTTGAGGTAAATGTCCGTTCATTTGCTTTCCCTCCAGCACGGAGGAATTAGTGGACGCTCTTCTAAGCAGCTTATTGACTTTGGTCTTCACATTTTTCTTCTGATGACAAAATACATTTTAAAGCATCACTGGTTTATTACCACGACTGAGACAAACAGAAATACTGTACAGAAACAAAAGAGCATACTTTGTAGTCCATCCCATATTGCTCCCAATCTTCTTTCTCTTCTGTAGACATGTTCGTTTCTGATAAATACTCCTGAAAAACAGAATAATTGCATTTAAACTGAGCAGTTATAAAGACATAGGAGTGTTTACAGCGTTAATATTGCCATTTGTTATCTAGATATAGAGTACAGAATGTTACATCCAGAATTACAGATGCCAACAACATATTCTTTTTGATACCTTTGATGATTTTCCGAGGGTGGGTAGTGTGCTTCTCCGCTCCTCAGAAATCTTCTCAAACAGAAAATGATTCATATTACAAAGACTGACATGTAAACACATTAAGAACACTTATTTTGTGTCGAGTCATTTACCTTCGAACTTCTTCTGGAAAGTATGGACAATCTGAACTTTTTGTCCTTTTTCTGTTAAAAGAAAACATGTATAAACACAAGATAAAAACAGATTGTCTAAAAATTGCGTTTTGAGTGAAACTGGTGTAGAGTTACCTTGACCCCAAAACCGTCCAGATCCTCAACACTTCCTCCTTCAGAGTCCATTTTCATCTAAGAGAAAAATAGGATTTACTTAGTGTTTAATCTCTTCTCACAATCAAACAATGCTAACTATAGAATAACGAGCGCCTTACTCTCATTGATTCTCGTCGTAGTCTTAATGTTCCAGACTTTAAAGAGAAAAAAGAAAACACACAATTCAGTTGCTGAAATGTCTTTAAAATAACATTTAGATAAAACGTGATTAAAATGTTTTCTTACTGGTTTAAATTGAGGGTTAAGCTGAGGGCTGTCTTCAGGCCAGTCCTCAATACATCTTTCCTGTAACAAAATATTTCATGACGTCCAACAAATCCAACATATAATATTGCCTCAATGGGAGTAGCTTCCTCATGATTGCCATTTTTTGACTATATTTTCCTCTTATACTAACATCAAGTCAACATTTCCTATTGTATGACAGATGCCAATATTAAAAACACTTCAAACTCACCTGTCCCATTAGCAGGACGTCTTCAAAGACAGCAAAGTTTTCCTTTACAAATTCTTTAGTTTCCTCCTGCGGTAACAATAGAAAATACATATTTGAAAAAGAAAGTTGTTGTTCAATCGTCAAACTACCCACACATTTTACATTGTTCCTCATTACAGATTTGGACCGATATCCTAGAGATGTTTTGTTACCCAAGATAATTAGGTCAACTATCAAAGTGAGAATACAAAAGCGTGCATACCAGAGGTTTTGGTTTCGAAAGCGGTCTGAAGGCTGGTTTGGGAGAGGTTTTCGGTACAATTGCTTCAGGTGCAATCTAAAAATAGTCCAAAAGAGGTAAAACAAAAAGGTTTTAACGGCTCAGTAGTTGCAGTAGCAGAGAAATATGATCATTATGCAAAACTGTCTTCTTTACATACAGGGTTTGCTGGTGCTGGCGGCCTTTCTGGTTTTTCAGGCTTATCTGTTGTTTCAATCTAGTCCCAAAGAGGCAAATAGGGTTACTAGCAGCACAGAGTGTGAAGTAGCAGACAGTTCAACAAGCAGAGAAACAAAAACATGAGTCTGAACTGTGTTCTTTGCGTACATGGTTTGTCGGTGGTGGCGGCCGTTCTGGTGGCTTTTCTGCTAGGGGTGTCTTTTCTGTCCTTGTTGGTCTAGTTCGAGGAAGTGGCTTTGGTGGACGTTTGAAGTTGGAAACCTGTAGGTTTGATTATAAAAGAAAGTATAAAAGGCATGATGAAAATATGTATTATAGCAATTATGAACTAGACAGAACAGTGGGACCCTTAAAACAGGGGTATCAAACTGAATTTCATCGCGGCCACATCAGCATTATGGTTGGACTCAAAGGGCCAGTTGTATAGTATGTATATATTACATTATTGCCTCTGCATTGGATTATTATCGGATAGGGTAATAACTTCATAATTAACTACGTCTGAAAGCAGAAGTCTAGGGAAAATCAGTGCCATGTCACAAAACGAGATGCATTGTGGGACATGTAGTTTATCGGCAACGTGCTTCTGTAAAGCGGCATGTAGATTCAAGATTCAATTCAAGATTCAATGTAACCGCATAATAAACGTATGATATTCTTTGCAAGCTCTTGCGGGCCACATAAAATGAGGTTGTGGGCCGGATTTGGCCCGCAGGCCTTGAGTTCGACACCCCTGCTTTAGAATTCAATGAACTACAATGTAAATGATTTGATGGTTATCAAAATATCCAATGGTACATACATGAGTATTTTCCGCTGCAGACTGGCTTGGTGTCATGGACAGATTCCTGGCCCGACTGAAGGGACTCGGCTGAAGAATATCATGCGTGCTCCCCTGGGGGGTCGTCAAGATAATATCGTGTTGCCTGATGGACGGCTTCGGCCTGACCGCTGGAGGAGGAGCTTTTATTGACGTTGTCTTGAACAGATCTGGTGACGATAGCATGTCCAACTTTATGTCTGATTGGCTGCCAACAGACGATGTGGAGTAAACTGCTTCAGGGGCAGTATTGCTGGAAGTCATCCCAAAAACATCCAGCTGTTGGTCTTCGAGGGAAGAGATTGGAAGATATCTTGAGTCCAAGGTGAAAAATCTTGGAAAGGATCCTTTGATCTCAAGGGTGTGGTGCCAAACGGGTCTTCCAAACTGGAAACGTCTTGGAATAAATCCCTTGTAATCGGGCTTGGGAATGGATCGACTGCATTTGTGGATGAAGGTGAGAATACATCCAGATTTTCCTTAAAAGAAGACATGGCAAAAAGGTCCTCTTTCATAAAGGAATCTTGTTTGTTTTCCCCGATGTGGAAGAGTTCCCCATTTTTATTCGGAACTGCCCGAATCAAATCCTCCTCTTCGGTCAATGGCGATGGGTTTGCTATGTTTGGCTGTGAAGACTGGAACAGATCTTCCTCCTTGTTTGTAGGAGATTCAAATGGATCCTCAAAAACACTGGAAGGTTTTTTAAAGAGGTTAACCTCACTTGTGCATGTAGCATGGAATAAATCATCTCCTTTAGCAGCCTGGAAAAGATCGACCCCTTCATCTCGTGTTGCAGAGGGTAAAGGTTTGAATATATCTGGCGAGTTCAGAGTTTTGTCAAGAAAATGGCCATTGGCAGATGCATTTTGGGCCAATGTCGGTGTCTGGAAGTGGCTTTGCACACGGTTAGGGGCAACGGTCTGGAATAGGTCCTTTGGAAGTTCAGAAAATTCAGCTCCATTTCCAGTACTTTTTTCAGGCTGAAGATCCAGAGGTGAACTCTGAAATTCAGGCGGATGGACCAAGATGGCCTCAAGGTTTACTGCTTCTGAAGTCTTCCGCCGTTCGTCCTCCATCACATGACCAGATTCCTGATAGCAGAACATAAATGTAATTAGGAACAAGCTTAATGACAATTAAAATAGTTAAGAGGAAGTTGTGATGTGGTTTTAGAAGCAGGAGTCCTTGTATTTACCAAATAATTAGTGTAAAAAGGGTTACTTCTGTCCAAACCCCCACTGACTCCATTCTGATAAACAAAGAAAAGGAAACGAAATATAAGAAGTGTTCGATTTCACTTGGATTGTTGACAGAAAGCTTGAACCGAGTGCCAACAGGCATCTGAAACCTTACCTGGGGATTTAAATGGGGAGTTTCCTGCCCTACACTCTGAAATAATAAGACAATGACACAGCAGAAATGTTATGTTAAGTTAAATGATTTTCAAAGGTAAATCCCCAGCTTATGTTGTAGCTAATAAGAGCCCAATTAGTTCATTTCAAACATGAAAACACACCCTAAACTTACTTCATCCTTTTCACATGCCGAGTTATTTTTAGAAAGGTCTAATCAGATGCTTACATGGAAACACACCTACATTAACAGTTAATCAGAATGTGCTTCAAAGCAAACCACAGACAGGGTGTGGATTCATCATGTGCCGCAGCAATAACAAGATCTTAAAAACATTGTATAAATATGTTTTACGGCAAATTTGCAGATGTTGAGTCTCACCTGTCCGATGTTTAGCTGCTGTTTGTCGGTCACATCTGCAGCAGCTGCGAGATCAATAAGGAACTGATCATCCTGGGAACCAAAACATTTTAAACTTAATAAACAACAACAAATATTTGTGAAGGAAAGCATGGGAACACAAACATTTGAAATATGCGATAAGTGATATGAAAGTCATGTGTCATGTCAGAAATGTAAACAAGATGTTCCGCACTGGTTGTAGGAAGTATTAATAGTACTTTGGGAAATACAGTGGCCAGGTGGTACTTTTTAACCTGTGCTTTTATGTATAAAATAAGCTGAAATCTGCAGTTATCAGCGTCCTCCCACCTGTTTCTTCCGAGACTCATTCATAGATGATCCATTCGAGTCTGAGGTTGAAACAAGAGTCTGAGGAGGCAAGAACAAAAATCAAATGACATTTTCATAAGGGAGCTTTTTATTGTTTCATGTTCATCCAGGATTGTAAGAAGGGAAGAGGTCAAAGATACCTCTATTGGTGTTATGGTGTGTGTTTGAGATGCAAAAACAAAGTGAGAGTATGTAAAAGTGTGTTATTTTGTACTGCAAGTGTGTGTGTGTATCCACTAACCGTGTATTGACTTTGGAAAGGGCTTTGAGACTTAAGCATATTTTGTAGCGTCTCAATACTCTGAAGAAAAGACAAACACACAATTATTAACTTTCTTTGGTACCATCAGTGCCCAAACTGAACATCTGTATTGCTGAAATCGTACATTAGTGAATTAAATGTGAAAATGATCTAATAAATTAATCAAACTGCAGGATTTAGACTGCAAAATCTAGGCTGCTTTTATTGCTGATGGCAAATTGTTCTCAACCAATCAGGTATGTTTCAATAAATTAAATATAAATGAGAATGCTGGATATGGATATGTAATTTTGAGGTATTGGTTATATTCAATTTTGTGAGATTTTACTCCGGATAGCACATGTTGTACTTTTTATGTCACTGTATGTATTAACGTAAAGGCTGTAGTTTACAGTTTGTTTTTTAAAATCAGATGATTATGTTTTTTTATATACAAATGATGCATTTCTGGAGTCTATAGTAAGAAGAGCCACAATATACAGTCAAACCACCGTGTGACTGCACCAGATTCTTCCTGTTTTGCAAAAACAACCATCAGTCATAGACATGACAGTGCAGAAATTCAGAACACCTGACATCATGATGAGTTTGTCTATTGTCATTGAATAACAGTAATTGCCCAATAACAGTGTTGCAGCAGTACAGGCAGGGCCGGCCCGTAGCACTGGCGTTATAGATGTTCGCCTCGGGCGCCAGATCTGTGGAGGCGCTGCGCTGGTAGCTCTGGGAGGGAAACACATTTTTTTGGCCTTGATGTGACAATATTCGTAATTAAGTAAATGTAACACCCTTTTCACCCCGGTTACACTTTTCATTTGCCCTGTACGGTGGGTGCTGTAAGTGATGAAAATGGGGGATGTTGGCTTATCAGGCGCCCGCAGCTCACAGCCAAAGTGCGAGTGATCGTGGGAGCGAGCGAGGGAGAGAGAGAAGGGTGCACCGGTACCAGCGCTGTTGTTATTAGAATCTGGTGCTAGCTGCTCTAACGGATATAAGAAGAAGATGTTTCTACAATAATGTGGAGGGAGAGTCCTCTCCAGTCAGACTGAGAGGCTAACAGCTCAGTGAGGTAAAGGACTCCCTCAGTGTTTAGATAACTTTAGTCTCATCTCAGTGGGTCTAAAACGTTTTGATCACAATTTATGTAAACACATATTTCCAAGGCACTCCTTTATAATTATTGGGATAAACAGGTTTGAAATCATTTCAATGTATACTATAGGACAGTAAACCAAAAATATCGTTTAAAACTGGAGATAAAAAAATATGCATAAATAAATAAATGTATAAAATATGAATGAACAACAAAAATAAAATAAGTTACATTTATTGTTATTGGCTATGGTAGGTTATTGTTTATGTTCACATACTTATTTGATTATTAAAATGTAAACCGATCTTTTTCATATGGGTGTTTAGAGTTGTACCCCCTAGATCTAGTCTCTAGTAATTCTGCATCAAAGTGCACCAGATTGAAGCATTTTACTTTAAAATGTTCAAACATTTCATCCCGGGGGGGCATACCCCCGGACCCCCCTAGAGGATGTGGTGTCCATCCCCCATTCTATTGTGTATTCTTGGATACTCTATTGATCTTTATCTTTTCTACTGTACGATCTCTGGCTGGGGGCGGGGGCGCCAGCTAAAATCTCGCCTAGGGCAGCAAATTGTCTAGAGCCGGCCCTGAGTACAGGAAAATAAGCTTCACTTTGAGCCCTGAGAATAACAATTGAAATATGAAAAACGTGGAAAGAGATGGTGGAATTTAGGTTGCTGTGTTTGCTGGGATATGTCTAGAACTAAAGATTCCAAACCACCATCAAAACTTCAACTTTTTTACCCACAAATGTTATTTAAAAGTACTTACAGATCTTCTTTCTCCGGTTGCAGCCTCTGCACTTCCTCCGTGTTCATCCGCCGCCTCCACTTCATTATCCTTAAAATTAAATGTTAATCAAATAAATACAAATCACTCAAAAGAAACGCTTCAAACACAATTTTAAACAATCCTAATTCCCGTTAAACATACAAAAAAGCTTGCATGATTCGCACACGTTTCATACGAGATTTAATTAACTCAAGACTTACCTTAGTTGTGTCTCCTCTCATGGTTTGTAAAGTTGCTTAAATGTTAAATGATGAATTAAAAGCGCATTATTTTCTCCATTGATGATTTTCTTGCATGAGAAAGGTTGTTTTGTAGTAAAAACGCGTCTCCTTGTCCTCGGTATGACTCACGTTGGTAATTATCTCCCAGTTTGATGCACCTGTGTCAAGGGGAGGAATATCTAAACATCCGGGATAATACTTTCAAAATAAAAGCTTCTTTTTTTTTGCCTCAGTTTAGTTCTGAAACATTCTGGCTTAAACTAATACTGTTATAAAAACATTACTTTGTACTCATCTAAACTTTGGTAATTTGCATATTCAAGTAGCTTTTTAATTTAAAATTACAGGGAATCTCAGAAACTGGCACATTTTTTATTTATTTATGTCGATGGGAATCTGTAGGAAAATTAATCATGATCAACTAATATCAAATAAACAAAAATATAACTAAAACAACGATGTATAGGTCACTTTCATAGCCTACTGAATTAGAATTGCTACACTACTCAAATGTAGAACTTGAACTCAAATTAATAGTGTAATTCCTAAGACATTTATTGTGAAAAAAGTAGGGTGGAAGGTTCAATATCTTAGATCTTCAATCGTATATCAAATGATTTTCTTTGCATTATTTTGAAGGCAAGATCAGGTAACTTCAGGCATATTTCTGACTGCCTGGATTTGACACATGTTGGTACCTTTCCACCTTCTGTCCGCGTCTCAATGCAGACCGACCGGTTGTTCCCTAGCTCAAACCGGGCGGTGTGGTCCCGTGTGTTTACGTGCTCAATGCTGAACTCTGCACAATGATTCAACTTTAAACAAACAAAGTCATTCCATTATAAGTTCCAGCAATGGAGTACAAACACATTTGTATTGTTCAATGTTAAAAGGCTAAAGGCAAGAAAAAATGTATTCATTTTACAGACCACATCAAGGTAAATGTTTCCACGTTGTCTCTAAAATTATGTTTTCTTAAGGGGTCTTTACAAAAAGGGACTCCTTTGACCTTAAAATTAAGCCTGACCTAGTTACATTACAGCATCAGTTGTCTAGTATCCCATCATTAATAATAACTAATAAAAACGTTAAGAATTCCTTTAACTGAGCCTGGTTTTTTAGATTGTCTCATAACATTGAATTGCATTAGAGTTCAAACAAATGAAAGTGGGGATATATCAGGGAACACACACAAAATAGTAAATGTTGCTGGGACAACAAATTAGAAAAGGTGTAAACCTAAAATCTTAGGGGATCAGGCGCTTCTGAGAGCATTTTAAAACCAAGCTGGGATATATCTGTAGGAAATGTATAGAAACCTTATATCCTGATTTTAAAAAAATCATTCTCTGCAACATGCAAACTGTCCTTTATTGACAGTGTTGTAACATTATGTGTCCAACAGATGGCAGATGTTTTTTAAAGATGGCAAGTATGAGAATCTTGATTTATTTCTGAATCAGCAGCAGATTTTGGTTTAAAAAGCTCAAACTAATAGTGTTTATTTCTCTAAGCAATTACTTTGAGACACATACTTGAAAAGACAGTATAAAGAGGTGTATATATTTTAATACTTGTTGTTTTTTGTCATATACTATGCTATAGCTTTGAAAAACAAGGCTAGACCAAAATAAATGTGCGTAAGTATCAAATTATTATGGTCTATTGTCATTACATTTTTGTACGTAGTGCTGGATTAGTTCGCTGCTGAGAAGCCATGTGATTGTGAAGAAAATGAAAGAAAAAACATGTTGGCATTGTGGGGTTTGTTGGGGAATTACACAAAGAGTTTTGCCCAACCATGGAGTGACTTCTGCCCGCATGACATTTCTATGGCTGTCATGGGTACCAGTCTCACCCTTCAAAGGTGAATTAAAATATTAATGCTCGCCTTCATTTTCAAGTTGTAAAATGTTGATACTGTGCCATTTTAGATAACTATATTTTGAATTAAACTTTAAAACGTAATTTAAAGGGTTCGTTAAAAGCTTAATATTGCTTCATTTCCACTTAGATTTATGAATACCCCAAGGAATAGTTTGTGTTTTCCACAGAAAAATAGCAATTCATATTTTTGGTCACATAATGGGAAATATAGTTTTTAGGGGGAAACAATGGCTGTGTACATGTAGCTGACTTTGAGCTTATTTATTACTTTTTGCTTTTACAGTAAATGATACGGTTTACAATAAGCCAAACACAGAAATCGAAAGGATGAAAGGAAATTCCCCTCGGGGCGGTGTCCTGACACGCTCACTGAAAAATGCAAACAAACTTTAAAAAGATTTAAAAGACAGAAGCAAACCCTTAGGGCTGCAGATCATCTCAGGTGTGCTAAGGAAACTCATCTCTTCTTCTCATCTTTTACCAGGTTAGTAACGAGCTATTCCCGGCATAATTCGATGCATCAATAATGAACATTTTAAGATCTATAAAGTTAAAATCCAATACCTGGATGCTTATGTGTTTGATTGTAGAGTAATAATGGTGTGCTGCATAGAGAATTACAACTGCTAATTATATGTTTTGATTCATACCTGTTGAATAGAAATGAATTAGTACTTTGAATATTACATTTACATTTTTGTAGCACATTGTTACCACAATATGACTTAAAGGTCCCCTATTATACTGTTTTTCATCAATGTATTATAGGTCTCAGATATATACAAAACATTTCTCTGAAGTGTTTGGCTCAAACACCAAACAGATCATTGCAGCATCCAATAATCCCCTCTGTTTCAGCCCTGTTTCAAAAGGGCTGATTCTGTCTGTTACTTTAGATGAAAATAAGATGATTCTAGTAGGAGATTCAGGTGATAAGGGGGAGGGGGGGTTACCTTGGTTGGTGATTGGCTAATGGTTACACAAGCCAAAAAATCATGACATCATAAAGTGGCCAAAATCTGATCAGCTCATTTTCAGACAGGTTTTTATATAAATGGATCAGGACAAAAAGAGAGCAAATCTTTTTTCCTGAAACTTTCAGAATTTCTTTACACAGAGGGGACACATGTTTATGTAAAAGACATGAAAAAGTGGATTTTGCATAATAGGTGACTTTAAGTACAGTTGGACATTGTGTAATGTTTTATTTACCAAATCCAAGATCTTTTTCTTTCTGTTTTTTTACCAGATTTGAGTTTTTCTACAAAATGTCTGAATCCGACAGAAGTGATGAAGAATTAGTTGAAAGACTTTTTTCTACACTGATTGCTTTTAGTTTAGTGTCTCCAAAAATCATTCTCAACAAGCTCCAAGGACTTGTCAGAAACATCCAATGGAGCAAAGAGGATGTAACTGAATTATTCAAAGCTCTTCTGGAGCGGTTTGAGTCAACAACACAAGACAGATCACATCTCTTCTCATGGATGTTGAACATGTTGCAGTGTATAGAGATTAATTACATCACTCCAGGTTGGCAAAGTCAACACAAAAGACTCTTATCCAGCTGGTCCGAGACAAGTCTGTAACAGATGAACACCTTAAGAAAAAGTTTGCCGATGCCCCGGAAAAGTCCCTGGACGAAATCCTTGAGGAAATCCGACAACAAAAGTTAAACCACGTTGACGACAAACTTTTGAAAGACGTGAGAGACATTGTGTCAGCAGTTGATGAGGATCTGACTTCTCCCAGTGATGGATCACAGAGGAATGACCTGAAAAAAGTATTGCTGAATCTTTGTAGGGCAGTGGAAAAAAGTCAGAAGTTCAGACCGCGACTGACACAGATGGTGAGCTGGTGTATAATGGCTCTTTCCAGAACAGGGCAGTTAATTCAGGTTGGCACTGGAGAGGGAAAGTCATGTATAATAGCAATGTTTGCAGCTTTTCGAGCTTTGAAAGGAGAAGAAGTTGACATCTTCACTAGTTCACCAGTTCTTGCAGAAAGAGATTTTAAAGAATGGGAAGGGTTTTATGAAGTGTTGAACATTAAGGTCAACTGCAATACCAACAAACAAGTTGAACACTTAAAAGAGTGCTACGAGTGTAACGTGGTATATGGTACTGCTGAGGCTTTGCTGGACATTGGCTAGGCAAGCGCTTTGAAAGAATAGACACATTTGAGCAAAGGAAATTCCAGTGTGCAATAGTGGATGAAGTAGATTCCTTGATGCTAGATAAAGGTAATCACTTTGTCTATATAGCCAGCGATATGCCTGCTTTGCTACATCTCAATCCACTCCTGGCATTCATATGGACAACTGCAAAAAAATACAGTGATGGCTTTCGTCAGTACATTTATTCTGATACAGAGATCAGGGTAAGGGCTGCAGAAGAAGAAATAAAACATGCTCTGCATTTTACACCTTGTGAGCTCAACGAAGATCGAATAGCGTGTTATGTCCCAGGTTTCCTTGCAGATCTGGTCAACTCCAAACTAAAGGTTTGGATTGAAAATGCATTCGAAGCACAAACCATGAAACAGGATCATGAATATACCCTCGAGAAACATGGGATAGTGCCTGTTGACTACAGCTCCACAGGTGTTGTTGAAAACTTCAGGGTAATGCAAGATGGACGACAGCAGTTTCTTGAGATGAAACATAAGTACAAGCTGAGTGACATGACGGCCATCACAAACTATATGTCCAATGTGGGCCTTTTTATGAAGTACAAAGATCAGATCTTTGGGATTTCTGGAACTCTCGGCCAACAAGCAGAGACTGACACTTTGGAGAAAATCTATGATGTCAAGACCTGTCAGATACCTGCTTTCAAACGCAGAAAGCTGTTTGAGGTTGAAGGAGTGATTGTAAGTGAAGAAGAAGAATGGATTGAGGAAATCTGTAATGCTGTATTGGCAGAAACAAACCCAACTCCATATAGGGCTCAAAGAGCTGTGTTGGTCATTTGTGAGACCATCCAACAAGCAAAGGACCTTGACCTTGCTTTAGAAAATAAAGTCCCGGACAAAAAGCTTTACATAAGCAACAACATGAACAATACTGCAATCTTCAAAAAGAAGCTTGAAGCAGGAGAGGTCATTATAGCAACAAATCTTGCTGGAAGAGGGATGGACCTTCAGGTTTCTGACCAGGTAAAGCGAGCTGGAGGTTTGTTCGTTCTGCAGACCTTTCTGCCTGAGAATGCTCGTGTGGAGGCGCAGGCATTTGGCCGTACTGCAAGACAAGGATCTCCTGGGTCTGCCCAGCTCATTATCTGCTCCAGCCCCCTGTCAGAACCACTCAAATTGTTGGCTTTGATGGGCGAACTTCAAACTTTATTAGAGAACGTAACTAATGTCTTGCCACTTTGTTTTTCGATGCAATTGAGGTCCTATCAAGAAAGCCCAAGCTATGAGCAAGCTAATGAAATGTCTTCAACTCTGACACATATTTTGACTGAAAACTCAAATTCACTGATAAAGACAGTTAAAGAGGTCAGAGATGATTTAGTGGCTAAAAAACTAGCTAGCTTCTCAGAGTGTGAAATCCCAAACATAAATAAGAAGGAATCGCTCTTCAAACAGTATCTGGACACACTAGATAAAGAGTACCAAATCAGTAAACAAGCCAGCAGCTTCAGATGTGTCTGCACTCAATGAATTCTGGGGTATTTGGCTCCTCACAAACTTCAATGAGAACGAATCCACCTCAAACTTAGAAAACAAACTAGGGGAAGACTTGGAAACAGCCAGGCAAAAACTCAGACGGAGAGAATCGCCCTCTTCAAACCTGCACCACTACACTGCATTTGGCAACGAACTGCGCAAAAGGGGGCAACTTGCAGATAGTATCATGATGTACACTAAGGCCATACAGGAGGACCACTGTTGGGCAGCAATCGCATATTACAACCGTGCTTTTGCATCTTTATCCCAGCAAGAGAGGCAACAGGATCCAAACTGCATCGATCAAGCTCTGGAAGATTTGCAAAATGCACTCAAGTCGGTTGAGCTCCACTGTGAACAAATTATGTTCACTTATATATACTCCAAAGATATCATGGACCTCTGCAGCGATTCAGTCAACCGATTTGACTCTCACATGTCAACCAGACACCTGGTGTTGCAGTGTTTCAAAAGTAACATTAATGAGGCCATAAAGAAGCTGGAAAGGGCAAAACTGTTTGGTAGTAAGATTAAATTGGAAGAGAGTCTTGTACACTTCATGGTTCCAGCAGTCCATCTTCTGCCCGGGGTAGTCCTTTCGAGACAATCACTGCCTCTGGTCCGCTCCGGAGAGCCTCTGAAGTTGCGCCAGCTAATTAGCCATCGCGACTATGACATTCACATTGAACTCATGTGTCTTCAAAATCTGGGCCTGACTCATGTCTATACCTTGGACACAATGTTCTCTCTGGGTGGTTTTTTCTCAAAGATACTAAGACTTTAAGTCAAACTTATATACAGTAGATAGTAGTCAGGTGTTCAGGGCTTGAGCAAAGCAATCAAGAAAGCAACAAAACAGACAGTGGTGTTGAAAGGAAATCTTTCAGCCACAGAATTTCAAGAAATAAGAAACTCAGCCTATATCCAGCTGTCTGTGGGTTTTTAAGTTCATGTTTTTGATTTAAAGTTATTTCATTACTTAACATTTTGGGGTATTCCTTTTTTATTTTGAAATCCATGTGATCTGAAATGCATCAAAAACAATTAGGTCAGATAAAAAGTTTTAGGTGTTAATACTTTTTTGACATGTTTATCAGTGCAGGTCCCCTGTTATTGTTATTGTACATAAAATATTCTTTATTTTTTCTTCATCTCTATTTTTTGTCAGTTCAAACAACTGCTTATCATGTTTTTTTTATATACATCTTTTATTGTATTTATATATATTTTGTGAATTTGAAGGGTTTTATTATTTTGCTTTTTTAATTTATCTTTACAAAATACATACTTGATCCTTTGTTTATGATCATTCAAATGACTATGCAAAATATATGTGGTGATGATGATACAACACACAGTAATATTTTACTTCTTTAAACACTTAAAAACAGTAACATGAGTATTTACAATGTTGTTAGTATAATTTTATTGTTCACTAAAGTAATTAAGATTGTATTCAAGGTTTATATTTTTGGAGAGCTATAAAATGAAACTCATTTGAATTACAATTTAAAGGCATTTTGATTCTGTTTAATAAAAATCAAGCTACCATTTGAAACCTGTTGGTTATTGACTCATTTGAAATACATATTACTACACTGTATTTACATAAGTAGGCCAATCATAGTCACATTGTAATAAGCAACTTTAATGACTTAGACATGTCTTTGTGTTGCAAGGAAACTCTTCATATCAACATTGCAGCATAGGCTTTGAACATGGACTTAAAGACCCACTGAAGTGTGCGACGGTGCATGATCTTTTATGCTAATACGTATAGTAATGACCAAAATTGTCCATTGGAACCCATATCAAAGATGTTGGAATAGCAACGAATTTGACGAGTTTGAATTTTCCGCTGGGAAATTCGCAGTCGACCTCCGCCTTCGTGGGCGTGGCTTGCGATCTACTGCGTGACGTCAGAAGATGGGCCAAGCCGAAGTGTTTACATTCACCACCATTCATTTTGTCTCTATTTCAAAGTCGAATTTACCAACGTTTTTGAGCGAGTATTTGATTGGAAAGTGTTTCGCAGTCGACTGGAAGTGATTGCCAATCGAGAAAAGCTGACAATGGAGGCGACAGTGACGAAAAAGGGAGGAAAAACACACGGGAAGCGATGCATTGCCGCTGGCTGTGGTAATGTGAAGTCTGCCGAAGTGGCGATGTTTCTGTTCCCAAAAGATGAAGGTGAGTGGCTGGTGTCATTGTTTCGTAGATTCGTAGATTGTTTATGAAAAATAAACGCCACTGTGTTTGTGTAACTAACAAGACTATCATGGCGGCGGCAGAGCTCAAGTCGAGTTTCTCCGCCTGGAGATATTCTCACTATTTCACTTTTGTCGAGCACAAAGAAAAGAAGGTTTTAGTTAAATGTAAGTTGTGTCTTGGCGGGTCAAAGATCCTATCGACTGCCCAAAACAGCAATTAAAATCTGTTGAAACATCTGCAGAAAAAACATGCTGGGACGAAGCTAGTAGCGAAGCTAGTAGCTAAGACCACAGACCCAGACTCATCCGACGCCATTCCACCTCCACCTAAGCAACAGCGGCTGGATTGGCACTTTGAAACATATCTTTGTGTTTGTGTTTGTATAGACCACATTGCTTAGCAGAGTTCAGTGATGCAAATGCATGTCAAGTTGATCAACAGGTTGTATTATTCTCCGATGCAATAACAGTACTGAAATGAAGGCTACAGTATAAGGGCATTAATGGGTGCCCTTTTCTAAGTAACTAAGAAGTTACTTTTCACAGTAACGCATTACTTTTTGGTGTAAGTAGTGAAGTAACTAGTAATTGTAACTACTTACTGGTTTTCAGTAACTAGCACAACACTGCATGTGAACATGAATGTTGCATCATGCTATGAACAGATGAATGTATGATCAGGTGACGGCCAATCCTGTGTGCAGATCTACTCTAGATCTATGACAAAATATTGTCCTCAACTAAATTGACTTCCATGGCCACTTTCCTCATCTATCCTGTCCGAAAAGCTGTCAAAATCACTCATTTCTCTCGCACCAGTATCACTTTCCGAAGGCTCCGCCATGTTTACAATCACAACTGGGCCCATCTTGTGACGTCACAGCCGCTATCGTCTGCAGCAGCGGTAGGCTCAGACTCTGAAAAATTTGCGATGTTTATCTCGTCCCTCGCACTTCCTAAAAAATTATTTTAGCCATGAACAGGTACAATTATATGTAAGAAATGAAACTGCCATTTCACTTTGGCGCAAAAAAATGCACTTCACTGGCACTTTAATATAATCATTTCAATACTGCCATTGTGTGGTTCAATTTGGTACTGAACTTTCCCTGCATTGGAGTGCTCCAGGCAGTCATTTGTTATGCACAATAACATAGCATTTTGTGAGATGTATTGATATTAAAATAAATTTGCCATGATATTCACTCTAAGCCAGTAAAAAAGCCAACTTAGTGAAGGTAAATATAAGATGGATAAACAGTTATTTGATTTAGAGAAGTTAAAACATAAACACAGGTGGAATTCTTTAGAAAATAATACTATTTTTGTACTTCAATTAAAGTGTGTGTAATCGTGTAGCATAACAAGGCTAAATAGCTAGCCCTATCAAGGTCTTGTTTTAATACCAAGTGGACCCACCTGTTTAAAGAATTGAGTTCTTGCATTGTGACTAATTGCATAGGAGATGAAACAAACACATACAAACCTTTTAGGAGTAATAATAGATAGGCTATTTACTTCAAAGTGCTTTCCACGTGGTACTCGTAAAATCCAATATGGCGCATTTTTTCTTTCTTGCTTTTTGACTGCTGTTCAGTAGAATTGTGCTCAGTGCTGCCCCCAATGGCCAGAAGCCATATAGTAAATGTCCCCTACCTGACAAGAAAAATGCTTTGTTGAAATATAGCAACACAATCGGGAAATGTATACAATATAAGTAATGCTTTCTCTTGAAAATGCAAGACAGGAGACAGGATATTTATTTTAAGCATTTATTAATATTTACGTTTGCTTTTTTTAGTATGTTCAATGTGTTACACAGAGAAATAAGCCGCACAAGTAAAATTGATTGTATTCTCTTACCTTTATTTTTTTTATTGTTAATTCTATTAATCTCCCTTATCAGTGCTAAGGCTAAAAAAGTTACACGAGAACTATCACACGGTTAACTAACTTGTGAGCACATCAGAACGGTAAACTAACACTTCAAAGAGATAGAACAAAACAGAAATCCTAAAACATAGGGGGAGGAAGAAAAAATTAACAAAGTAAAAATTAAAAGACAAAATGGACAAGCATTTACAATCACACAGCCCTGCTCAACTCTCCAAAAATAAGTACCACTTCTTTTCCTTATTTGGCAATTTCATTGTCTAAGCTCCAACTGTTACCTTTTTTTTTTGGTAGATGCTCCCATGCCAGATTGCTTGAGCTTTATTTTAAGTCTGGGAGGAGCATTTACATTTTACTCTTCAGCACTCAACAGCAACAAAATTCCCAAAACATGGCGGCATCCTGGGTTGACGTCACATTTTGCATTTAGGCACTCAGCTGTCTTTTCCTGTCACTGTCGTCATCCATCTTTACTTCGTCAAACAGTTTGGGAATGGACCACTAGATAGCATGTCGCAGAAACAGGCAACCCTTCATAAAAATGTAACTTCTTCAGAAAAGCGCTTCATCAGTACAAGAAAGCGTAATAGGGGCCAAGCTCAGAAATGCACTTGTGCGCCGAGAAAAAATCTTACTTGGACCAAATACTGGGACTTCAAAAAGTATGCTCAGTCTAATGACATGTTGCAGGGCAGTGGTAAGCTTTTGTGTTGAAATTTCGATTAAGTGGGACATTTTAAATGCTCACAGAAATTTCTGATGGCGAAATCATGACCCCTGTATTTGGGTGATCTTAGATTTGGCAGTAAGAAAGCGTATTGGCTGCAATTCCCGATTTGTTGTATTAAAGTGCAGAAATTGGCGGTTATTTTCTATGTATGACAAGAAAAGGCTCAATATTTTTCGACTAATGTAGGCAACATTTTTACACTTTTTTTCAAGTCTGTTGGCAGTGAAGGGGCTGGAAAATTGTCATTGATAAGTCAGTCACAGGGGGTTTGGTTGGCTTCAAAATTAAACTTCTCCATAGGACCCTGGATGTCTTTACTGCAATAATTGTGCTTACAGGATACAAGCGCTTCTACACACCGACATTTACTTCCTCGGACACAAACATATCGCAACATTCACAACACAATTCTCTTGACCCCGTTTTGGATTAAGTCGCTAGTTGAGAAGCGACTTTGAAGTTGTGCTCATTATACTTCCCATCGCACTCAAAATCAAGTATGCTAGCTGGGTTTGTTAGGAGGTATCCATGCACGGGCAAGGCTAAAAGACTACAACCCAGATGGTAAACACAGTGATCCCTTCTGGGTTAACCAAACACTGAGAAGCAATATCCATACTAGCATGCTAGTTAGCGAAGTAATGCATCCTGTTGAGTAGTACACCAGCATGGATATTGGGACACAATGCTGGACTACCAGGAATATTGGAAGCACTATTTAGTGAGTGACTAGTGTTAACGATAGCTAAAGCTAACTCAGTCTCACCTATGCTTACTTATAGACCGCCATGTTTGCGAAACACTCCAAGGAAACAAAACAGCACACACACACACACAAATCCACTCAACTCATTAGCAGAATATAAAAAGAAAAATAGTATCCAGTCAATATTCACATGGGCTGATACCAGGCATGCAACTTCCAAGTCCAGAAAGAAAAGCAAAATAACAAAAAAGCTTCCTGCCCACTTCCTCAAATCCAATGGGGAAAACAAAAACAGTCACTTATAGACGGGGCAAATGGAAGACATAAACAACCTGGCAACATCAAGGAGGAAGTAGTCACTACTGTATAATGGCTCTCATTGGCTGACGGGTCAACCAATAAGTAGCTTCGGCCATTTGCTGAGGCAGGTTACAAATGACATAAAAAAATCAGATTCAAGAAATAAAAATAACACGGTAAAATCTAGCTTAAAAAGTAGTAGACACAAATTGTTATAAGTATCTTTGCTATTTTCTATTTTCTTTTTTTTTAACCTATGTTTTTTTAAACTGAACATCATCATCAATAGCTTGGACATCCTCATCAACACCATAATCATCAGGGTCAACAACAATACCATTTCTGAATTATTACTATTGGTTACTGCAAGGTGTGTGTTCCCTATAGGCCTCCTCTAAATTAAAGGGCTCTATTGGCGTCAAAAGAGGGAGGGAGACAGGACTGGTGGCCATTATTTCCTCACCTCCACCCTTTTTATTAATCTCTATACTTTTTATATTCGTTGTAGAACAGCCCAATCCACTTTGATTTCAGCAGAAAGGAGGAGGACTGATGCAGACGGTTCTCCATCTCTTATCCTATACTGCTCTTATGGGGAATGACGGGAGTTGTTAAATGACAAATAAGTAACCCATTCGTCTTGTTCCTTCATTATCGTCGCACTTCATCTTTCCCTTCTGTTTGCCCTCTTTCTTTCTCACCCTCTATCTCTTTAGCTATTATAATTTTTTCCTTCAGCAAGACACCTCCATGGTTTGGGAGGAGCTGGGCGGCATCTGTCCGCCCTGAGATCCCTGAGAGAGGGTGCGGGAGCGAGAGCGCGACCCATCCATGGAGTAGGAGGAGGACAGGGAGGTGGTGCGGGAGCGAGACAGACGGGTCATGCAAGATGAAGCCACTGTGGAGAAAAACAGATAGATAGAATAAAATATCTTTAAATATTAGTAATTCATGGAAACACTAGGCAACGTCAAAGGCAAAAGATGTGGTTATTCTACTTTTTTTTGTAAACAAACCCAAGTTTGACTCAATTAAGTGAACTTACTGTAGCCCATTCCTTGGATGAAGTATTTGAAAGCCTCAGTCAGTTTAGCAGGCTGCAAAGAAAGATAACATCAGTACATTGATTTATTCCAATCTGTAAAAAGGTAATAACCCAGTGTAACCCAGACCGGACAAAGCAGTTGTAAGAACTCAAAAGGTAGAGAAAGCTTTATTGTCTGCATTTGTGTCTATTTTACCATCATACTGAATTGGAAAAGACATGAAAGAAGTTGAGATTTATTGACTAATTAGCAGAGGTGGGAAGTAGTGGAGTACAAATACTTTGTTACTATACTTTAGTACATTTTTCTGGTATCAGTACTTTACTCCACTACTTATTTTTCTGACGACTTTTTACTTTTACGTCTTACATTTTGAACACAAATACCTGAACTTTCTACTCCTTACATTTTCCAAACAGGCTGGTTCCTTTAGTTTGAATGTGTGTTTGGTGGCGTGATCATTATTATTTAGAGTCATCGCGTGCCTATTGATTTGAACAAGATCCGTGTATCCATCATTTCCTGGTCTTCTCTAAAGAAGAGGGACCAATGAAAACGTTGTCATGTTGCCGTTGTTCAGCATGGAAACATTCATTAGCTAACAATGACATTATTGTTCTATTAATATAAAGGGAGGTCAGGTACTCTTTAAAACAGATGGTAGTTATGGGTACTTTTTACTTAAGTACATTTCAAAGCCTCTTTACTTTTACTTGAGTAAAGAAGTTTAGTCAGTACTTCTACTTTTACCAGAGTATTTTTAAACACGAGTATCTGTACTTCTACTTGACTAAAGGATGTGTGTACTTTTGCCATCGCTGCTAATTAGAAAAATGAGGCAATAAATCAAGTGAACATTAGGGTAATTTTCTTAGTAGACTTCTATAGAATCTGACTTTTTTTACATCAGTGGAGTCGCCCCGTGCTAACAATTAAAAAAAGGTTTAAGCAACTTAAGGCTTCGCTTTTCAGACCCAGAGGTCGCCGCTAGACTACAACACCCAGAATGATTGCTTTTCAAATAAGTTTGTTCCCTTTTTTGTGGATTTTGGAGACAAGGAACTGGCAATATTACTTCAACAGCATGTAAGATTTAATTCTAGGTACGATGCTTCAGTTTCTGATCATGTTTTGCAATTCTTAGTTACGTTTTAATACATAATTTTGTGTTCAAAGAAGAGTTAAGGTTTTAAGTATCAGACAGACGTTGGTAGTTTGTTCTTACCTGGGTCAGCTGAGGGAGACCACCAGCATCGGCCATCTGTGGAGGACAAAGCAAAGAAGAGTGTAAGAGTGAATGGGTAAATAAAGTGCAAGTACAAACAGGGTAAAACAGATTAAGAAAATAAATACTTTGTTGGTTACCTTTAAGAACGAGGTTGTTGTTGGGTCCATCTTGCTGTTGCACTCCACCTAGCGGTCACACAAGGAAGAAAAAGTAAACATCTGTCATCACAACAACATTCAACTCTTTGTGTTGAAAAAAACCCCCTAGAAACCTGTCAAGTTGAGTCAAATCGCAAATTTTAAAAGATAAAATAAGGCCTCAACACTTACGGCAGCTTCCTCATATGGAGCCTGATCGCCAACCACCAACATTACTGGACACCTGAAGTGGAGAGAAATAGAAATTAGGAGGGTTTTATTCAAATATATTGGAGGTTTTTCTCAAAATCAAACAAGAAATAAAGTATACAGATAAAAGTTTAGAAGGGATTTACTTGAAGGTGCTGTTGCGGTCAATGTTCAAGTCTCTGCGGCTGGAGGGAAACAGAAAGAGAAGTTCATGTTGGTTGTTCTTTTTAAATCTGGCATATATTTGCATTCATATCATAGTGTTTGCAGGTGTGTTTACCTGTTGTAAGTCTTCCAGAAGAGCTCTATGTTGAGCAGGTTTGACGCTTTGGAGATACGCTCTCTGTGAAACTTCACTAGCTCTGTGGTTGCTGACAGCTCCTCCTGCAAGAAACAACATTTTATCTACGCTATTGGCGGAAAGTTTGTTGTGTTTGATACAATTATGAAACACATATTGAATTTTACACTTGAATTATCGTCTTTGTACCTGACTGAATAGGTGGGACATAATCTGCTCTGTGAGGGAAGACGTCACGGAGACGAGCTAGAGGAGGAAAGAAAGATAAATCAATAGGACGGTTCATCTTTTTGGAGTTTAATATGATAAACAAGGACATAATCAATAGTACTCTGGGACCATGCACGCGGTCGCATCATTTCATGTCCACAGATAAACAAAATTGATGGAGAGGTCCGATTAGGTCTAACTCTATTAATACAGCGTTTTTCTGAGTACAAAGACGATCGTACCTTCTGGGCAGCCCAGTCGATCCATCCTCGGGCGTTAGTGTCGATGTTGACCAAAACCAGACCTTCCACTGAATCTGGGTTTGCGAGCTGATGAGAGACAGGAAGCAGCAGATGGTGAGATGACAGGAAAAACATCACGAGACAGAATGTTTTCAGTGTTACAGTAAGTAGGTAAAAGTAGAGAGAGAAATGTACATGAATAACACAGTGTAGAAAGATAAGAGTAAGTTAAATCAGTACATGTAAAATGTCCACAAATAATTAAAGCTGCACAATTATCACAGTAAGAGTTTGTAGCATCCTCTTCACCTGATGCCATTTTAATAAGTAATCTTATAATTTTCTATACATTCAACATGTTTACAGAGCTGGAATAAACTAAGGGAATTTAATGAAGGACTAAGTCTAATTTAAACTACTAGTACTTACTTGAGTACTTTCAGTTTTTGCTACTTCACAATTCTGCCTTCCATAGAGGGAGATATTGTATTTTCTACCATAAAGTAATATAAATGAGCATTAGCAGCTGCCATATTAAAGTGATACTCTCATTAAATCATCCATAATTAAATTCAGTAATATCATATATTCTGAAATGAGCCATTCTGAACACTGAGTTATTTTTACTGCTGGTACTTAAAGTTTAATGCTATATTTCCTTAGTTATTCTTGGATTCTAACTTGTTCAAGATTGGTTGTATATAGATTACATTACAAATGGCAAAGATGTTTGAGTTACAGATTTATGAATGCATCCTTTACAATTTCACAAATTTGACAATTACTACATATGTTACTACCATCTTTCTCTGCGGATTAATAACACACCAAGTTGCAGTATAATTAGCTGCTGTCAGAACACAAGAGCTTAAAACAAAAGACACTTACTGCGAACTTGGAGAGGATGTACGCTCCGACTCCCACACCAACTCCGATTACAGTACGGAAGCTGTGAGGGACAAAATAAGTTAAAAACACATACGGAGAATCTCCACATATGTAGTCAAACAGAAAAAAATCACAAGTTTATTTTAAGGTGAGGCAGAACAGGCAAACATCTTTAAATTCTGCTCCTTTACGTCAAATGCTGGTGACTCACTTGAAAAACTGCAGGACGGAAGGGAGCATGTCCGCTATGATGTCCATGGTGGGATACTGGTAACTGTAACAGGAAACAAAAGCAACATCAGTCGAAAGATGCATCATAATTAGGAAAACACACAACATCCAATGTGTAATAGACGTGCAAAAGGTACCCCCATGAATGTGAAACCTAACTAATGTAGTGATTGGCCATTATCAATGATGCATGATCACTAAAGATTAGACTCTATATTTTATACATTGGCTGATCCAGAGGAATTTAAAACGATATCAAAAGAATAAGCTTCCACTTCTAGATTGAGGGTCGCAGCCGAGACAAAATCCTCCCGAGCTGTAAAATAATCAACAAGGACGTGAAGTGATGGAGAAGTGTGTAAAAAGATAGAGAAAAGGCCGTCTTTTCTTTAAACCTCTGACAAGAAGAGCGTATTGAGGAGGGAGATGTGAGAGATGGGAAGTATTTTGGGAAGAGATTAGGTTTAGCCTGCCACAGAAGATTGTTTCTGAGAAGTCTATTAGGAAAAAATGCAAGGTTACTGCAGGACAATGAGGGAAAACCAGCATGTCAACACATATAAGAGGAATGACGTCGTACCCTGAGGGGTAGGCAGCAGCCCCCTCCTCCTGCCCCGGAGCATCAACATGAATCACGGTGAAGTTCTTCACAATCTCTTGCATCTCCTCGAACTTGAACAGAGGGGAGAAGCAGCTCTTACCTGTGAGGAGGAAGAAGAAAGGGAGGGATTAAATGTGGGAGGTCAAGAAAAAGTCGGTGCTAGTGTAACAGTTGTAAATATGCAGTGGTGTTTAGTGTTACATATTTATTTGTAAATCATTTAGTATAATCACACAAATTCAGTGTTTTGTATTTAATAATTCTGTGACTAGGTCTGAAATCAGTGGGCAGAACCTCCAGAATTCAGTCACTGTACTCAGAAGATTATTTTTGTGGAGACTTCCCCCCCTTCATATTGTGTCACTCACGTTTTCCTCTTCCTTTTTTTGTGAATGTGTTCCACGGGAGAGGAGTCAGTTTGAGTTAAAAATGTAAGAAGTAAAAGTTAAAAGTCGTCAGAAAAATAAGTAGTGGAGTAAAGTACTGACACCAGAAAGATGTACTTAAGTACAGTAACGAAGTATTTGTACTCCACTACTTCCCACCTCTGCACAACGCAGATACCGCTAATCGACACTGGTTACACAAGTCGGACTAAGATGAAGGAGAGAGAGAGACTTACTGTCCAGACCCGCGTCATGGAAGGTGAGGATGGCGGGCCTACGGGTGGTCCGTGTGCCGTGGAGGGTCACGTGCAGAACACCGTGCGGGGTCTCGATGCTGTGCTCCTGCAGAGAGCAAGAGAAAAGAAATAACAAATATGAAGTGTTATATTGACATTGCTGGAGTGAGCTGACAGCTACGTTCTAGTAGTTCATCAAATATACAGTATCTCCCCCAAGGTTTTTATTCCGTGTTCCTTTTCATTCCAAAACAAGCTCTCTAGACCCTTGGATGGACAACAAAGAGACACACAACACTACAAAGAGACTTATATTGACCATGAAAAAGGGTAGAACAACCACAAACATACAAATAATGACTACCAAGAAACTGAAAAACTAACGGAACCTAAGCAACTACAATACGACTAAAACAACAAAGAAGACTCATAAATGCAACAAATGATCTGAAACAACAACAAACACAACTTGACTTCATTTTTGATGATTTTACTCTATTTTGTTTGTTTTTCCTACAATAAAGAAAACGTACCTGTCCTTGGTCCAGGAGTATCCTAGCAGCCAGTTCAACATCCTGTGAGAAATATAGAAATGAAGTCTTGTTAGAACAAGGTGTGAATGTGTGAAATGTGACTAAAGATGTCACTTTTATCTTGTTTGTGTAGCAGAGGGAAAAGAAACCTACACAATCTAGGTTCTTCAACAATGAGTCATTTTTTGATAATCAACCAACAATTGAGTCGAAAGAAATGTCATATATTGTCTTTTTTTATCGACCAACAGTCCATAAGCCAAATGAAATCAGTTTATTTCCATAGAAGAGAACGAAAAGTAGCAACTTCTTACATTTATGAACCAAAAAACATCAGATGTTTTTTACTTAAAAAAAACTTGATTGACTTTGTATAGGGCTTCTTAAAGGACTCAATTGAACAACTTTGTTAATTTCATTCATAAAAGTCTTGATAAATTGTTGTAATTGTAATCAGAATAACTTCACGTCAGAATCTGATGAGCATAACAACGGATGTTTCCTTCTTTTCTTCTTCTTTCTTTGTCTTTTTACTGATTATAAATAGAAGCCAAAAGCATATTTGAGAGAAAACTCCAACGTATTGTTCTTTCAAAGTCCTTTTATGTTAAAAGACGCCATGCTCGCTCAGTAATTAACACCCACACAGACAAAAGGGGGATGTTAGACTCCAGAAAAAGCAGCAGAGAAACTCTCAGGAGGAGCAGGTGGTTGTGGGATACCGAGGATTATTAGTAGGACGTCTGTCAGTGGGAGGCTTCACGTTCATTTGCAACCTTGGATCCATTTACCCAGCTATTAGATTACAAGCATCCCAAGATCCTCTGAAATGAGCAGTCTGGAGAGTTGAAGTAGAGGTGGGCGTTTGCATATGGCTGCATTATAAAAGGTCGTTAGTTTAATCAATATGAAGCGTGTTCGCGATCATAGGGTTTAGCGTGGGGCAGAGGCGGGATGTCACTGAGACCGATGGAGGGTCGGATAATCACCCGTCACACCCCCATGGGTCATATTATAGTTGATGATGCAGGAAAGAGAGATGAGTCTTGTTCTTTTCTATTATTTATATATGTACATTCTCACATTTTACAAAGAAGGCACTATAAGGGAATAGGTTACCATTTTTAACTTATAGATATCAACGTGAAATGTCCCAAGTTGTTTACTTACATTAAGACAAAAAATGTTTGTATTATGAGTTTTCTGAAATTGCAGTTTTAAATGTGACAATGAGGAATTATCTCATTGAAATGTAGCTCATTTGTCCACATTTCCATTAAGACAAATATTTTTCTTTTATTGTAAGATTTGTGAAAGTCTATGTCAAATATGCCAAAGACGCAATATCTAACTCTAACTTTTGGAGAAAATAGAGGAAAAGAAGTCCTCAAGGAATGCCCTTCTTACTGTTGGCTTAAAACTAAAGTGCCCTGCTCTCTAAGGAAAATACTGAACTTTTAAAAATGGTTTTAAATATTGACTCAGGATCCAAACGTAGATAAATTGGAAATGATTACATTACATTTCAGTCAGCTGACATTTCCAACCATGAAAAAAAGAGCAATAATCCATTAGCCACGTTAGCTTTCCATTAGCTTAACCATTATAAGTGCTACTTTTTTTTATTGAGATGCCAAGAAACTATGTCTTGCTTTTCATGGGATTGTAGACAATAAGAACATTATTTAGTATTGTTATAATAGTGACAGAAGTCCCTAACTTCCTGACATTAATGGACATTTCTTGTTACTAATATCACTAAACCTCTACCTGCTGACTCCCTGGATTCAAATTGAGATTATTTGTCTCCTTGTGAATGTTGTTTTTGTTTTAGTGTTGTATATCCCTGTTCTTCCCAGAAGGAGTCAGCAGTGAGAGACCCTCCGCTCTGCTGCATCTGCTCGACAAACATCAGCAGAGGAGCTGCTCTCTCCCCCTCAGGGGCTTTGACGTGAACCCGGCACCTCTGAGCCAGCGCTGCAGCTGTGCACAACACACACACACACTCGGTCACGGTATTTCCAACACATTGTGTCACAAGTACGCTTTGCTCATACTCAAAACGCACACTCGGACAGCAAAAACACAAAATGCTCACACACAATCCAAGCCTTGTTTTTCTGACTCCTGACTGACACACTCATTCTCCCTGCCATCCTTAACACAGACACTTCACACAGGAACACACACACACACACACACACACACACACACACACACACACACTCTTCCAGCTTGTATAACATGTTTTTGCATCCTTTGTGTGCAACATGTGTTTTTCTCCAGTGATCGTGATGTTAAATGTCTGTTTTCCTTGTATTGTGTCTTAAAATTGCAATGCAAGTCAAATGTTAGACTTGATCTGACAACAAATCATCATTATCGTACATATTTGTGTGTTTGTGTGGCATCTCCTCTGACCTTGGATTCAGCCTGACCCGTCAGTAATGGCTTCTCCTCCGTGATGGCGATTTCCTGCATTTCTGTGGTCATGGCGTCAGCTCCTGTACAGGTAGAAGAGGCGTGAAAATCACTTCTCTGCACCGTGATAATGAATAGATCTCATTCTTCGTGCCATCTTAACATTAACACAGACACTTCACACAGGAACACACACACACACACACACACACACACACACACACAGGCAGCATGTAAACACCTACACACAAAGTGATTAAATACAGCGTGCAGCAGATTTCTTCCGGGACTGTGTTTGACCTGTGGGACCCTATGAAAGTTAATTAGTTATTAGTGCTGGCAGAGATGAGTAGAAAGGGATTGTGGGGCAGTAAATAAAGAGCTGGAAATGTGTTTAGGATAGATAAGAACAGACGTAAGGACAACACCAGAGCCCTAGAGAGATAAGAGTTACGACACTCCCATAGACCTCCGTTGTAAAAAATGGCGGCGCCTACTTCCGGGGTATGTACATCGAAATAGTTCCAAATATCGTCATTTGGGCGTTGGACCTCATTCACTTACATTACGGCGCGTCGATTAGTTCCAGAGGTAAGTTGCTGAAATATCGAACTCTTTTGAATTGTCAACTGTCTATATTGTATCAGAGGCCCTTTATGATGCTTATACTGGTCTTCATTTGTATATGCACAGCGTAATTATCTTTATTTTATCTTGGTTGTTACAACCAATTTGCTAGCATTGCCTGCTAGTTAGCTAGCGCGACTTCGTCAGCTTTGAAGGTAATTTCAGTAATGAATCGCTAGCAGCTTATATATCAATGATGCTGGGTAACTAACAAGCAGGATTTAGATTGATTATGTGTTTTTTTTGTTATTTTGTTTTTTATCTGCTGAACCTGACCGTGTCAGCCATCCTTAGTCGGCTTTTTCTGTATGATATGACTTAAAGACCCACTGAAGTGTGCGACGGTGCATGATCTTTTATGCTAATACGTATAGTAATGACCAAAATTGTCCATTGGAACCCATATCAAAGATGTTGGAATAGCAACGAATTTGACGAGTTTGAATTTTCCGCTGGGAAATTCGCAGTCGACCTCCGCCTTCGTGGGCGTGGCTTGCGATCTACTGCGTGACGTCAGAAGATGGGCCAAGCCGAAGTGTTTACATTCACCACCATTCATTTTGTCTCTATTTCAAAGTCGAATTTACCAACGTTTTTGAGCGAGTATTTGATTGGAAAGTGTTTCGCAGTCGACTGGAAGTGATTGCCAATCGAGAAAAGCTGACAATGGAGGCGACAGTGACGAAAAAGGGAGGAAAAACACACGGGAAGCGATGCATTGCCGCTGGCTGTGGTAATGTGAAGTCTGCCGAAGTGGCGATGTTTCTGTTCCCAAAAGATGAAGGTGAGTGGCTGGTGTCATTGTTTCGTAGATTCGTAGATTGTTTATGAAAAATAAACGCCACTGTGTTTGTGTTAACTAACAAGACTATCATGGCGGCGGCAGAGCTCAAGTCGAGTTTCTCCGCCTGGAGATATTCTCACTATTTCACTTTTGTCGAGCACAAAGAAAAGAAGGTTTTAGTTAAATGTAAGTTGTGTCTTGGCGGGTCAAAGATCCTATCGACTGCCCAAAACAGCAATTAAAATCTGTTGAAACATCTGCAGAAAAAACATGCTGGGACGAAGCTAGTAGCGAAGCTAGTAGCTAAGACCACAGACCCAGACTCATCCGACGCCACCCACCTCCACCTAAGCAACAGCGGCTGGATTGGCACTTTGAAACATATCTTTGTGTTTGTGTTTGTATAGATCACATTGCTTAGCAGAGTTCAGTGATGCAAATGCATGTCAAGTTGATCAACAGGTTGTATTATTCTCCGATGCAATAACAGTACTGAAATGAAGGCTACAGTATAAGGGCATTAATGGGTGCCCTTTTTAAGTAACTAAAAAGTTACTTTTCACAGTAACGCATTACTTTTTGGTGTAAGTAGTGAAGTAACTAGTAATTGTAACTACTTACTGGTTTTCAGTAACTAGCACAACACTGCATGTGAACATGAATGTTGCATCATGCTATGAACAGATGAATGTATGATCAGGTGACGGCCAATCCTGTGTGTAGATCTACTCTAGATCTATGACAAAATATTGTCCTCAACTAAATTGACTTCCATGGCCACTTTCCTCATCTATCCTGTCCGAAAAGCTGTCAAAATCACTCATTTCTCTCGCACCAGTATCACTTTCCGAAGGCTCCGCCATGTTTACAATCACAACTGGGCCCATCTTGTGACGTCACAGCCGCTATCGTCTGCAGCAGCGGTAGGCTCAGACTCTGAAAAATTTGCGATGTTTATCTCGTCCCTCGCACTTCCTAAAAAATTATTTTAGCCATGAACAGGTACAATTATATGTAAGAAATGAAACTGCCATTTCACTTTGGCGCAAAAAAATGCACTTCACTGGCACTTTAACTGCTAGCACTAGTAGAAATGAGGTGGCGTTTGTGATAAATATTTCATTGAATTTTGGGATATACTAACATTTCATTATGTGACATGTTGACTGTACTTAGTTTTTTTTTGTACTGTTCCGTGTTAACTCATCTGTACTGTACAACTAGCCTAGCGCTACTTTTTAATGCTTGATGGCATGCTAGGATAGATTCCTTTGTATTGTAATATACACACTAGTTTAATGATTGTTCTTCAAAGGTATTATTCAGTCTTAAAAAAATAATAGCCTACTGAACAGGCTACTCTACAGCAGTGAATGAAGGATGAGCCTAAAACATGGTCATGCATCCAAAATGTTTATTTTTAACAAAATAAACACTTTTTAAAAAATAATAAGCACTTTTTTTTAATTCAGCCTCATATGTCAGCCATGGCTGTTGCTGCTGCTGAAGGAGGGTGCTGCTGCTGAAGAAGGGTGCTGCTGCTGGAGGAGGGTGCTGCTGCTGGAGGAGGGTGCTGCTGCTGAAGGAGGCTGGTGCTGCTGCTGAAGGAGGCTGGTGCTGCTGAAGGAGGCTGGTGCTGCTGAAGGAGGCTGGTTCTGGCAACGGCTGCAGGTGATGACTGCTGAAAGAAGAGGAGGCTGGAGGCTGCTGACGGTGGACCGGGAATGGAGATGCCAAGTACATCGATGGCAATGAGTAAGGTGTTTGGCAGTGGCTTAGATGTTATGACCTTCGGTGCAGAGGTCTGTTGGGCCCAGGAAACAGATGAAGAGGATGTCCCTTTCACAAAGGAACCTTTTTGTTTTTTTCAAAATGGTTAGGCTCCTGGATGCCCTAGAGTTCTGTATTGCTTTTTTGTAAATAGTATTGTTTTTTTGTAAATAGTTGTTTGTAAATATTTGGAATAATTGTTGTTCGCACAATTATGCTTCTATTTTTCACTTTTTGGTGTCCATTGTTCAGCCACTATATTGGTAAGCAACAATTTGTTTTGGCCAAAATGTGTTATTCACACTCCTGACTCCAGTTTGATGTGCTGCATTCTCCTCTGAGTGGTCCTGATTTCAGGCAGAGGTCATGGCTTGGAAGGTTTTATATCCTGTAGTGCCACAACAGAACCTAATATGAATTGCTTTTTTCAGTTTCTCTTTTTTTTTTTATTGTCTCGTCGCTGGATCACCTCCCCCTGGCAAAGTGGCCTCGTCATTTTTATTTTTATTGTTGACAAACCTGTTTTTGTTGCTCTGTTGAACCATGGTTCAACAGGAGCTTCTGTAAATAGTTTTGTAAATAGTTTTAATATTTATCATAGTAATCATTTTCAGTCTCCCACTCTGTCTCAATTTAATTTATGGTTTCTTTGCCCCACCATATGTGTTGTTGTCCAAGGGCACTAATTTGGTCTGTGTTGAAGATTGTTTTACACTTTAGATTAATCAAATTGTGTTTTTTGGCTGAATTAATCTTTTTCTGTTTAACCCTAACCCTCTTTGTTCTCCTTCTCATTCATTTTACTTTGTTTTGTTCTAACACACATCACTTTTTCCATACACTGTTCTTAATACTTATTCACACATTTGTTCGTCCCTTTTACTTTGTTCTTCCTGTTGTTCTTGTTCAATCACATATATCAATTGTTCATCCACTGTTGTGGTAAAATGATATTCATAGTCTTAACATGATCATGCTACCCATGCTAACATGAATACAAGCGTTTCCCTCCAAAAATGTAAAACGTATCTAAGTAATAGGCTACCAAGCTTTCCGTTGTCACCCTGCCTCTCCAAATGCAAAACTGTCAATAAAAAGTATGCAATAATGCAATTACAGCTGAAAAAGTACTTGGGTGTGTGTGTTTTTTTATATATATTTACCATACAATAACGCAATCGCTGCTGTCTGTCTGTCCCATATAAGAACATGACAGCGCAGCGCAACTATACTACGGACGTGACTGCCCTGGCAGTGACATCAACATAGCCTGCTTGTGCTACCACACTTTCCCCTCAAAATATCGTTAAAAAACGAAACTTGGAAATAATGCCAATCCATACAAAGTGTAACCACATCATGTAAATATGAAAGCAATCTTTAAAAAATAACAGCGTTGGTTTAATCTATGACTATTTTGACCATGTTCGTGCTGTTTATGCCATAGAGAAGCATTGCCACGGAAGTGCGTTTGGAACTATCCCGGCATACATAAACCACGTGACCGGCTGGCGGCGAAATCAGAGAGTCGTAACTCTTATCTCTCTAGGGCTCTGGACCACACTAAAAGGAAAGGGCAGTGAACAAAGGAAAGAGAAAATGAGAAGCACCTGAGGGGAGGAAGGACATGAAAACAAGTGGCTGATAGGAAAAAAACACTTTGTATTGAATTACTGTTATCTGAGAAAGTTACTGAAGCGTTCTGCTTATTTACATCCACAGTGTGTGTTTGTGTGTATGCATTGGAACAGCCAGGAATTAAATGGTGCGCCCGAGGGGAAAACACAACCAGAGGTAAAGGTTAGTTCATTTCATTGACGTCGCCACATTGATCTCTCCACAGGTCTCACAATTCAAAATGAAGCCTTAACAATACGATCTTTACATTTTAAAGTTCATCTTTTGCTGCTGTATTAGTGATTTTTACTCCAGTGGCCAAATAATAATTGTATATTAACACTGACTGTTTTATGTATTCGTCATCGCTAGCACTTTCAGAATGAACTAATTCGGTCAATATTTTAATTATATTTGACAAATGATCGGCATTAATGTGAGGTCAAACTGCTTAAACATAACATGATTGGTTTGCAGTGAAATTGTATTAAAGGACTTAACCAAAAAAAGAAAAAGGAATATAACTTTTTTCTTTTGCCAAATCTTTGTTGTTGCTCTGTTTACACTATTGATGTCAGTTAGATTAAATATTATTATATATTAGATTAACTATTAAATAGTAACCTACGCTTCCTAACCCTCAGGTGTGCAGAAAATACAGGTTATGATTGCTATAAAAAATGTTTAAAATATTAAAAGTATTGGTTATCTTATAGGTATTGGCCATGGGAAGCAGGTAAATATCTGTAGCGACTAAAAAATATAATACATGTTGTACATCCTTGGTCATAGCAGTATTATTAGCAGTCTTAGACATTTATTAGTACTTCACATATTCTTGATACACTAAACACAAATGGATGGATTCAAAAGTTAAGTAAAAGCTTAGATTATTGTGTAAGTATGATGGATGAGCACAGGTTGTCGTTGGGCCTGTTTGACGACTTCATGACCAATCTGACATTTAAAGCTGAAATTTGTAGGCCCTCCTGACATCACTCGTTGTGTGAGTTCAATCCATGCTCTCACAAACCGATGACTATACCATCTGCAGATTTGTCACCGTACGTCCAGCGCGTTGGTGTGCGTTTACGTGCGTGTGTGCACTCATTCGAAAATGCACTGCTTCCCCGGGGGGTCTGTGTCTCTCGGGCTCTCGGAGGGAAATGACGAGTCAACAATGCAACCCCCACAAAGACAAATATCTGTCAGTGTCTTTACAGCAATATTTCGAAAGCTGCTGTCACTACTGTAGAGAAATTAGGACTTTTACAAGTTGTTGTTGGTCTCTGGGTAAAGGATTAATGAAAAAGAACATCTGCATTCTCTAATCTTTGCAAACAAGCTTTTAGATTAGTTTTAGTCAAATTGACTTTTCCGCCAAACTAAGAGTAATAGTTTAAGCTTAAAACAAAAAAAGACACAAAAGTAATGGTTTTAGCCAAATTACACCAGAATGTATATTTAGGCCAACATCCACCAAATATCATCAAACTGCTGCAACTTGTTATATTGCAATTAATCCATTGAAAGGAGCCTGGTTAAAGCTCAATGTGTACAAAAGTCATTACTTGATCATATATTCTATATACTGCCTATTTTTTTACAGTATATCCACTTCTCGGGGGTTCATATAAACATGTAGTGGCCAATCTGCCATCTCACTGTACCACCACGGCCTGCTTTCAGTATTTTATCTCCCGCCACCTGCCCATTTCACCCCCTCGGCATTCAGCTGTCCATGATTGGTTCTTTAAATATCACACGTTCATATTTATCAGATGAATGTTAAGTGAGCCTCAGGGAAGTCTGTGTCCAGCTTTGCTTGCTTGTTATGAACTCTTGAAGCTGATTCGAAGATTCAAAGTGATTGCCTGGAAAATATAATAAAAAAGAGAAAGAAATCCAATTACACTTCCAAGATGACCGCTTAATATAACTTGTTTTGATTGAGAGGGTTTGTAGGTGACGTGTGAAAAAGCCAAAAGCAATCTATATTCAAATAGCTGAAACTGAAATATGTTCTCCGCTGATTGGCTCTGTAATTGGTCGCCAGAGGAAGCATATCAAATGGCTATTCAGTGTCTCTCTGTTTCACAGACCATCCCCACTATTTTGTATAGTTCTGGCATGTCCTGAAATGACTGCAGAGTTTATTTGTTTATATGCTCCTCTGTGTATATTAATAGGTCTCTGGTGTGACACTGTTTGGATGTTTGGGAAGGGAAAGGTATGCTGCAACAGGATCTCTGCATCGTTTATATCAACAGGATGAAATTATTTTACGAGGGACCCTCCGCTCTAAAGCGAAAATAAACAATGGAAACCAAGCGTTTGCATTACAAAGTCCAAAGACAGTTAACAAATGCATATTTTAGTCTAAATCATGGCAAAAAACAATCATAATGTCAGTCACAACTTCCCAGATTTAAACAAATGGGTCCAAAACACAAAGACATTCAACTTGTTCTTGTTCTTACGTGGAACCAGTGTATATTCAGTGATTCGCTGAATAAATGTTGTGTTTTTATGATAGAAATGTGTAAGGAAAAAAGTTGACATTAATTTGGCATCTTGTGTCTAATCACTTGAGTCCAATTATTGCTCTTTTAGCTCTGTTTTTGGTCTCCACCATCAAAAGGTTAATGTATTATTATTCACTTCCCTTTTCTTATGTTTCTTATTCAACTATTCAACTGCTTAATGCTCCAATATGTTCGCTGCTAGCTTGTCGCAAACCTTGTCCGTCTGCTATTTAGCTTTAGGTCAGTAACATACAATGTATAAAAGCCTTTTTACGAATTAATTAAACTAATTATTGCATTAATAAGGCAAATAAAACATTTTGTGCAAGCTCTAATTGAGTGAAAACTAAATATTGGTTAAGTGCAACTGATATGAGCTGCTATATTATCTGCAGACAGACAATGCTGTAAAAAGGCCGACACATGACAAAGACAGCACATTCAGCAGCATAAAAAGAGGTCTCACGCAACACCCCATTATCCTTAATCTACTTTCTCTACCCTACACTTACTGTTTCCTGCTAAATTTTTATTCGGCCTTTAATTCTCGTCCATCATCACCCATCTTTCTTTATCTCTGCCTCCGCCTCTCTGTGAGTCAGTGTGTTTTAGAGCGTGTAATAACTGCTAAACTGCACAGGAGGCACCGTCTGTCGCCTGGGAAAGACAGACAGAGATGGAGAGAATAAGGCAGATTTATATGGAGAGCGAGAAGGGATGAAGACGAAAAAAAAGGCCAAAGAATGTGTTGCTGGCTGAGAACGGAAAAACCGACTTATATGCGTCTACTTCCACATATCAGCTGTCAAAGAACAGTTGTACTCATCGGTTTGCACAGAACAGGTTCCACGTGTCAGATATCAGGCTGTGTCGGATAATTGCTCCAGCTAAATTAACCAAAGCTTATTTTGATGCGCATTCATTATCACGCAGAGAAAAGGCATTTCGCTCGCTGTTCGCAGGCGGTGTCATTCCAACATGTCACATCTGTTTTTCGTCAAATCCTTCCTGTCATTCCTCCACCCTAACCCCCCTTTATCCCCATCCTGCCCCCAATTTTCTGTCACGTTGACTACATCACTTTGTCCTTTGACTCGAGCTGATGTTTTGGTACAGATATACAAAGAATATTTAGGTTGTTTCTATGTGTTTAAGGTCATTTATTTCACTGTACCCTGCACCAGGAGTTTATAAACAGATGCTTATGGCATTGTGATGGTTAATAAAACATGTATTTATGCTTAATAGATCAGTTACAGACTGCTAATGAGGACAACTTCTAGTAAAACCTGTAAACTATGCATGATTGCATGTAAAAAAGCAACCATGTTTCCTACAAAATGTGTTTCCCATTCGATTGGTCAATAACATTTCAGAGGAAACACATTTGTCGTGACTTAGAAGTGGTTAACATTATAAATTGAAAGAAAACAAAGCAAAAAACGACTCTGTTATATTTACGAAAACCAACACTTTGTGGCCAGATAATTTGGCTTTAAATTAAGTTAGTTAAAAGAGTAATGACTTTTGGTTTTGCAAGGCACACAAACAGCTTACTATTGGGTGAAAGTCCATGGACCCAGCAAAAAGAGACAAGTTTAGTGGATTTGCACTAGTACCTTCCAGGAAATATCCACAGCCTCCTTCTCTGAGTCCAACGCTGACCAAAGCTCTTCTTTTCTCCTCCTGTAAACTCTCCTAAACCAACCTTATTTGGGTACTTTCAAAAGTGTCGCTTCCTCACAGCATTGTAGGGGGTGACTAATACATGTTTTTGGTTTTTCCCAGGTCTTACCGTAGCCGTGCACTGCTACAGAGATCATTATGTACTCCAGACCTGTGTGCGCAAGTCAGGTGATACGAGATACAACCTCTAGTTCATACTATAGCTGCAGTCGACACCCTCGCGTAAATGCCAAATGCAACCCAAAACAGCTCCATGTCTTGCTAAAAGAAACTCCAGAAGGCCAAACTCCTCAAAGCTGATATGGTCATCATAAATGTGTTTCTTTACGTGAAACGGTACTGCACTCTAAGAGTAACAAGCATCTTCAATATGTGCCAGCGGATGTCAGAGCTTGTATTCCTGCCATCAGATAGAGCCATTAATTGCATTCTTTTATCAAGACTTTGGATTGGAAAATTGCACGAAAACTGAAGTTGTGCATGTATTACTTTCTATAATCAACTCGCTTGTACATAGAGTTGATTTAAGAAGCTTGAAAACTTTAATTCTCTCAGTCTCCAACTATTCCTCTTTATTTAAAGCTATTTCTCACAGCTCTGCACTCATCCCCGTCTCCGTCCATCCGTCATTTGTCACGCCGCTGACTTTTCATTCCCTTTCTCCATTTCTGCCCAGTCATTCTCTGTCTCACTGCTGGTCTTTGTCCCATTCCTAGCCATCCTCTTTCTGTCCCTTCCACTTTCTTTTTGTCTCGGCCCAACAGCGAGTGAAAAGGGAAAAAGGGCAGAACAGTACGCTTTTATTTTCCCTCTGCTGCCACCAGTGTGTGAAGCCCAGACACCGAGAGACACAACCAGACACATCAACAGTGAGCTAAAGTAGGGCACTGAGCAATAAGGTCACCTATATTCAGAATGCAGGCTGAAAGGTTAAAGCCATGGCATTCGTATGTCACAGTATGTACGGTACGTGCTTCAGTGTGTGGTGTCGAGAAGCAAACCATGAGAGGGTGGTGGCCCTGACATAATTTATTTCAGAAGTTATTTGGGGTTCAGCGGGCTACAGTGTAGATGTCCTCTCCTGGGTTTACTATCTGACCCAGGATGGCGATAATATCTTTCATCAGCTCTCAGGAGTGTTGTTTTGATGACATGCAGGGTCATATAGTGTTTTTGTTTTGGCAAAATCCTTCTGTCTAAATGTATCCCACCAAATCTCCCTTATCTGATTGATGTGTATAGAGTGGTTCAGGAATGAGTCCTTAAACCTGGATGATTTAGCACTTTTAGTTCTCTTTGGTCCCAAAGTCAAAGGTTATTTGAATGTGTTTGTTGCCTGAATAAGGTCAGAGGTTAACACAACAAATAAGTGACTTTCACATTTTGTTCTACATCATACAAATACATCAGCAAACACCCCACTTGTGAATGTCCTATGCTTATGTGTCATAAAAACAAGTGTCTAAATGAGACTACATTTCATCACACCAAACATTAGCCGCCTTAGCTTGGTGGTGACGTGAAGTTATGTGTCCGTCATGTAGCTCGTTTATAGCCAAACATTAGCTATTTACTTCTGGAGATTGCTTTACGCTTCGAAACTCATAAAGTGGTGTTATTATGTTGAGATTATCCTGCTAAACCAAACGTGAGAGTGTCCTAAAACGTGTGTTTGCCAGAGAACTTATTTTCGGCAATATTCTGAAATCCAATTTAAAATCGCATTGCTCTTAGTCAAGAAAGCCGTTGCAATGCTAACTTTTCTGTTGGCTTACAAAAACATATCATCAGTGCACCAGTCTATACTCTGAAATGTTTAATAAAGTTTTCAAGAATCTTGAGGAAAAAACACAAAAAAGTCTGATCCAGACTAAAGTCACTGGAGATTTAATGGTTCACTAGAGTGTAGTGATACATGCAAGCATGCAATTGTAAATGTATCACCCTGTCAACAAACACTAACACACACACACACACACACACACACACACACACTGGAGACGCCCAGGTGTTGCCATGAACACTCTCAGGACTGAATCTGTTTTCTGTACAGGAGTAAATCTTGTTAGTCTGCAGAGCTTCACTGCTGTCACACCTGGGTACCGCCGTGTCATTTATCATGCAGCCTGAGGTCAGCATGCAGTCTGCGGAGGATGAGTTTATCCTTTGTTGAGGGTCTACACATACAAAGGAACAGGTGTTACAGCGAGGCCCTCTTTACTGCATTTTCACTGCTGCACCTGCTCAATTTCAATATCTGTATTTAACTGCTAGAAGCAGAAGAAGAAGTCATCCTTTATGAATCCCGAGGGCAAATGTAATTGCTAGCACCATGTATCATCTGCACAACACTCTGTGTCTGCAGAACTATTGGTTTACATTTCCCATTATTTATCTACCGTTGCTTTAATGTTGCATTTACGTTTCTTATTCAATCAATGCCGCAATAACCTGATTTCCACATGATCAATTAAGACTCATTTTAATGGTTAAAGTGATCATGTTTCAGAGCGATGCTGTGTGCCACAGGCTTTTCTACTTGCTTAAGTGTTTTGGAAGCAGATTGAATGTGTGGTTTGCAATGCCAACACGACACAAACCTCACTTTGTCTCTCAGGGAATAGTGGCTTGTAAAAGCTTAAATCAACAAGTGCTACTGTGCATTTCTGAGTACATCCACACTCCTGCAGTCGGTTTGAACATTAGGCCTTTTGGGGGACTGTTGCTAGGTATGCTGGACAGTCCGAGAGAGAGAGAAATGAGCAACAAATGCCTGAAAAGAAAGGAGGCACAACGTCAGCATCCATGGAGACCCAGAGTGGAGCCAAAGCTCCCCTCGTCTTCTCCCTGAGCCAGGCATTTTCTCACCACCCCCCCCCCCCCCTCATCTTTTAATCTCCTCTGCTGCTTCCCACGGCGATGGATGGGCACACGTGGATCACCTTGGCTCTCCAAAAAAGCCACAAAAATGAAAGAGCATCTCAGTAAAGCCTGTTTTCTCTTTGTCTGTCTCTCAGCAGATCACTTTGGCCTCTTGTCTCCTGAAACCCTCTGTCCCCATCACTCAGAGGCTCAGCTCAGCTCTTTTCATTGTCAGACCGCCTATTATACCCTCCATCATGATATCACCTCTACTCAGACATCCAGTCTCTCGGTCTGCCTCGAAAAAGTGAGATTTTATCTTTGACAAACGGTTATTCTCTGAAAGAGCAGACGATTCACTGCGTCCTCAGAAATATCATTATGACTGGAGCAGTATTAGATCCGTCCTTTTTACATTAGTTTTCATTATTAATTCATCATCTAAGTCATTCATTAGTACAAAAGACAAATACAGTGACAATCAAGTGACATGAGTGCTAATGTTACCAAGCTAGGCTTTGACTTGAGGCGTGATCGCTAATCAGCCAAAGTAGCTTTCTTCAATTCACGGGAAAACTTAACCGTACAATAGCTCCTTCCAAATGTTGAAAGGCAGACGGCCCTTGCTGATGCTACCTTACCAACGCTAATTGGTAAAAATAGGGTTTTACGTGAATGTTGTAGGCTAAAAGCTAACAGTGGCTAAACACGTGGGAGCACGCTTATCTCATGTAGAAAAACCTGCCCTCAAATGCCAATATGCGACATGGAAAGCAAACATCTAGAGGCCTGAAGTTTAGACACTTTATCCAGCAGTATTTGCAGAAATTCGCTTATTCTCGCTCTAAAAAATGTGCACAATAACTGCCCCACAATTATAGTTCTGTACATTTAAAAGTTATACATCAATCAAACTTAAGACTAACAGTATTCATAGCGATAATTAATTTTGGTGACTTTATCCGGTACAAACATGAACCAGCAGTAAGTCCAAAGCACAAACAGAACAACACATAGTTGTTGGGGAATAATTCTCATAGATATCCACCTTTTGCCCTTTGACGTTTATGACCTGACGTCTGTTATCTCCCTTAAGGAAGGGGCTGCTTCAGCCATATGTTGTTGTTACCAGTTTATGACCGGGCAACTCTCGGTCACAAATGGTTTATTGTTGTGGGAACACTGGAACGCTTCCTTCTTGGGGTTTGTGGACTCCAAGGTGTGAAATCTTCGAGGCCATAAGCGTCAGATGCAAGTAATTCAGTGTCCCCAGCTGTTTAGTCTATCTGCCCAAGAATGTTGATTACTCTCTCTGAACTAGTTAAAAGGTCTATCGAGAGAGAGGCGCTTCAGAATTGACGTGGCAACTCTACCGTGCAGTCAGATCCGTGACTGTTTGACTTGTTTTGTGAATTCTCCAGCCGAAGCTCCTAAATTAACCATCAGTGTTTGACATCAAAGCTCCAGCTCTCCCCGTGTCTCCTTCCTGAGTCGGTGACTCCTCCTGCATTGCTACACTGAGGTTTCCCCCACAATAGTCTGGGGAAAAGGTTGTTTTTCTTGCTTTCCGCCCTGCTCTCTCTGTTTATCTATGAAATTCAAATTATCTCTCCTTCAGCGACATTCACCCTTTAACGTCTCATGACAGCCGGCTGATAGGCTTTTAGTTTGTCCACAGTGTATCAGAGTGACACATGAAACAAATCCAATCCAATTACCTTACCTTATGTGAGTGTACAAAAGACAGCAGTTTGTTTTGTTCAGGTCCGATCAGTGAGGGTTTATTCAGCTACCTGAAAGAGGCTCGGATGTTGAATCAATCGTTTCGATTCAGGTCGTAGGCCCGATTGTGCACACATATACTGATTGTCCTTTAAGCTAGGGTAAATTTAAACCTTGGAGCCATTGGCTAAGGGCTGATAAAGATAAATGGATCCATAATGGTTGGCTGATTGCAGCCAAACATAGAACAGCTTTTCAACCCCCAAAACACTCAGCTTTAATAGCACATACAGCATCTCCAATGGTTTCCTACCTGTATATTTAGAGGTTAAAGCAACATTGAGCAAACATTACCTCCATTTCTTTGACCATATTTACACAACTAAGGTTTCTGAAAAACATTATCAGCATTTCAATATCATTACATGCTGCTGCACTTAGCTTCCCCTTATTTAAAAGCCAGAGGCATGTCCAAATAAAGTACAAAGTAAAAAGACGTGGGTGTCCACAGACTTTTGGCCACCTGTTGCTGCGTTATTAAATGTAATAAATGCTTTTGATTACACTTCCTAAGGCATCAGATTGATAAGAGCTGAGAGGAAAATATTATCTTGCTTCATTAAATAATATTGGAAGAGTTACTCTACTATTGCAGAAGCTAAAATATCCCTAAATGATGTCTAACTGTTGCTGTTATAGGCTAAAATATGAACAGCTAATGAGCGGGATTAGTGTTGGTGGGCGATTATGCAGATAAATTAAATATAATAGATTAGATGTCTGGACTCAAAGGCGAAAAGGACACTAACTTCCTCCTCCTCACTGATGCAGATTGTGACTGAGCTTAGAGCCGATACAACTGAAGCCATATGGAGGTAGTGATTATCAGCTATTATTACAGCAGGCAGCCGATTGCTCTGATTACTGTTGAGTTATTAAAAGGCTAATTGCTTTACTTACTGTGAGTGTGTGTGTGTGTGTGTGTGTGTGTGTGTGTGTGTGTGTGTGTGTGTGTGTGTGTGTGTATATGTTGGTTAGTAGTGCAACCAATAAAAGGAAACATCATTAATCCACTTAAATGTACGTCGATATTCTGGGCTTCAATCTTCCTGATTAGGACTCAAATGCTCCGTTTTAATTATTGATTTAGTTTTAAACTGGTGTCTGGGGACAATGGCGCTGAAAGTTTTTACTTTTTAAAACTGCTTTTCTTCATTATAAATGAATCCAGCCAAGCCAAAATCTTCTTTTAAATCTCTAGATCTGATGTGTAATGTAATTTCAAGATCACACAAGCTTTTCCATTTGTCCTAGTGCTATAAAAATGTAATTTATTGCTCATCGAAACACTTAAAGTTTGAATCACCTAATCCATGAAGATGATTGACGCAAATATATCAAAACAGACTCAACTCCTACATCACTTGTACATAAACAGATGTCGTTTTTATTGCATTTGGGCGACAAATTCAGATTTATTTGGGAATTACAATCTTGGATTCAGATAGCTTGTATCCTGTTGTTTCATATTTACCCTTCGGTAGCCTAAAGCCATTTTCTTCCCAGGGGACCAACATCATGGCGGCAGCCCCTGTTGCTAGGAGATCTGTCACACAACTGTGGACGATCTACGTGGATATTGTGCATCGAATCGAGGGGGGAGGGGCGTTACCCCTGTGAACATGTGTTTGCTGTTTATTTCCTGCCCCGCTCAGCTCCTACACTGCCTGCGGATCTATTGACTAACAGTCCTGATTATGTAACTGTGCGCCGAGGAATTCTAATTCACGCAAACAGACATACACACAACACACACACACACACACACACACTGTGAATCGTCGCCTCTGACAGACTGCAAGCACATTTCGACGCATTTCTTTAATTTAAAGTCACACTTACAGAGTGTTAAATTCGCACAACGCGGTTCAGTTTTAGTAGAAAAAAAATAGCTATCTGCACACACATCCAACCTGAGAATATGAATGGAGTTCGGGCCGAGCCTTTGTCTATAAATAGGGTGTTGTGAAGGCCTGTTTGGACTCTTGGGAACAGACAGGGCATTGTGGTGCCTGGCTGGCCTATCTGTGTCTGGCCTCTAGCCATTGGGCAAAAGACTGAGCAGCAAACACTAAAACACACACTTCCACACACTCCCCCAGATGCTATAGCGTAAGAACACTGCTATTATCTCATACACCTACACAGTATCAAATCCATACGCTGTGACCCAGATGCTGCTATGCCCTAGAACACCTACACAGAATATAAACACTTGTTTGTTTTTTTTATGTATAAACACCCAAACTAATTTGCACTCCACACTACAACTGGCCGAGACTTTGATGCGAAGAATTCAGATGAGAAGACACACTCGCTTGGTCAGGATGTATTAAGACTAGACTGATCTCAGACACCTACGCAGTGAGCAGTGCTGGTACACACTGTCTCAGTCATCAGATAATGCACTCCTCTTCCCTGTACAGACAGTAAAAATACATCTGACGCTACGATACAGGTACTAGGTTCACCGCTGCCAAACGGATATCAAAATAACTGATCTAGCTTCAGTTACACAAGGCAAGGTTTTAAAAAAGCATTAATATCACAGGTTTCAATATAGAAAATGACAATTTCTTGAAAGCAGTTTGATTGAGAGGATTTCTAGACTGTAAAAACCAAATTAATGAGCCATAACCAACAAAACACAATAAAAAAAACGCTTTCTTTATGGTGTTTAGGTTGTCCACAATGCTATATCATATGGTAGTGGACATTTTAATGACCCTGCACCAGATTCCACTTCTTTTTCTTTCCAATAGGCTACAGAATGCAGGTGTTGTTGGGAAATGTTTCAGCTGTTCTCTGTGTGCTTTGGTTTTCCATCCAAATGAATAATTTCTCAGTTGCCCGTGAGCACAAATTTCAATGTTTGTTTTGCGTTTCGGTTGGTCTCCTGTGTCACGTTGGCCGGGGTTTTCACACACTGAGATGAATGTACTGTCAACAGAGAAGAATCAATGTTTCTGTTGGTGCCAACAGGGGGAAGTGCGACATTAGACGATGTGAGTTACTGTAGCTGCACTCTGATGGGCCACAAGGGATAAAAGAGCGTGCAAATAAAGTAAGAGAGGGGTTTTTCCTTCATAAATACAACTCATCAATGCATTTGAACAAAATGATTTGGCTTTCTATTACAGATGTCAAGTTATATAGAATTTCTGTTTAAATCTCCCAATTATTTCCATTAATAAAAAATGTTTTGATCTATTACATGTCAAACTGAGAATATGGCAATCACAGTTTCTCTGCAACCACAATGACACCTTCAAGTTTTGGCAAACCAAATGTCCAAAAAAGTTAAGATATTTTGTCTACTAACATATATCAACAAAGAGAAAACCGCTATGTGAACAGCGAATATTTTTCAAAAGTATTTAAAACTAATAATTGGCTGACTTCCTGTAATGTGATGCTTATTTCCATCTCACAGATTACATTTCTACAAGTTTATAACTCGGAAAGTGTTTTTCAGAAACAACAAGATGTTTAAGTAACTATATAGAGTTATAAACCAATGAATAACATAATAATCTGGTGTCACTACAATAAGATAAAAGGCAGCATTGGCCAATCTTTGCATTATCTTTAATGTTCTAGAAAATAGTAACACTAATTTAGAGGCCAACTTTTTGGTCAATTCAATTAAATAAGTCCGATAATCAACATCCTTTTAGCTTTGTTTTGGTCTCAACCAACATCTGAGAATAATATCTTTGTATCTAACGTTGTTTGATGCTGGACAGGGAACATACAGTGGGTTTATCTGAGACTCTTTCTACTGAAGTCAACTGCCTGGATACAATATGGAAGAGAGCACAAGCCCTATAGGCGCCTAATTAAGCCAAGGGTAATTACAGAGATTGCTTATAAGTGTGGTTTTGCAAGCAACACCTTTTCCAATAAACATGGTCACTTGATCCATCTTCAATCTAAAAATATATAGTATCACAGCTTTAAAAGAGTACTACCCTCTCATTTGTTTTTAAATAATCAATGTTCACACTTGTTTCAATGGCAAACTAATTAAAAACAGCCATCAGCTTGTATCTGGTGTAATGAACAGCGAAACTGAGCAGTAAACACAACTCTTACTCTGAAGAGGCAATTACACCCACAGACTTGAACACGAGCTCTGTAGCACAATCAGTAAAACACCATTAAATAACCTAACAGAGTCCACTTACTAAAACAATACTTCACATCTAATCAGTGGCTAGGCGCCGCATATCCTAACAATGACAGATCTGTAAGAATCGAACAGCTGGCGCGCAATTAGAGGAATTTATTTCAGAGTCAACACCTCAACATAAGGACAAAGACTATTTCTGAGCAGTTGGGATGACAACAACATTTGATTCCCTGATATTCTGGGACCTGAATCAACCTCCAAATATAGCTCTTTACTGGCTTGGTCTGCTGCACATGCACACATTTATCTACCTTTCAAAAGTGTTATCAGCGTCTTCTCATAGCAACTATCAGACCTTAGATCCGCGCAATCTAAGTAGAAGAATTGGGAGGGATGAAACCCTCTTTAATGGTCACATGCAGAGCACACAGTGCAATTTGTTCTCTGCATTTAACCCATCCTAGTACCAGGAGTCTAGTACTAGGAGCAGTGGGCAGCTTTTGTACAGCGCCCGCGGAGCAATGGGAATGGGGAGGGTGGGGGGGTGTCCGGTGCCTTGCTCAAGGGCACCACGGCAGGGCAGGAGGTGAACTGGGATCTCTCCAAGTAGCAGTCCACACTCCATATTTAGGTCTGGTCGGGGACTTGAACCGGCGACCCTACAGCTCACTACTGACTGAGCCACTGCCGCTCATTGCTACAACATGGAGAAAATTGGTAAATGTATCAGTGTAGCTAATTTCAAAGTCAGGAAATGACCTCCATTTGTCAATATTTTCATATAATGAACAGTTTTATTGCCAACTCCTGAATGGTTTTATGAGTATTGACTCGTAATATGTTTTTGTTTTATGTGAATCTTTAAGTAAGTATAAGATACACCTTCTCCAACATTGAACGTCAGAAATAAACTATGATTTGAACTGTAAAAGCACAAAAATTTGACCGACCTACAGCAGGTCAAGCATATCGTTTTCCCCTGCAGTCAACACTGATGGATAGGCAAACACCACGGGAGTAAATGTTAATATTAGTAGAGTAAATAGGCAAGGTGACAGTCTCAATAAGCTCAAGCAAGTTCCCCCCCTACACCAACATGGGAGGAAGTCAATTTGTGCATTGGAAGATAAAGCAAACATGCAATAGAAATGTTTAATATTTACAGCAGTTCTGGTATATGTCGTCCTATATTTACTCTTTTACGGTTGCCAGTTCGTCCACTCGAAGGGACCCCGGTTTACCTTTAAGTCAACTCTGCTTAGAGTGCCAAAGGTCAAACATTTACTGACAATCCCAATGCACAGAGTGGATGTCGAATGACGCTACAATAGTCGTTAATGGGTTTTGGTTGGTCGATAGCCACCAAAGCAACACGTTCAGTGGTGCAGAGACAATGAAACATTGAGTAAACAAACAAGGTCATCACTATCTATGGCTTTTACAATGACAAACCTGCTTTTGTGAAATGCACTTTACAAATACTTCCTGTGTTTATCAGTGTGTTCAGAAATGCCTGAAAACTCCCTTCGAAGAGACCAAAACTACCACAGTTTAATGATGTCAACAAGTTGATCTTGGCCAGAACACAAACACTCGGGGATGTAGCGTTGGGCTACTTAGCAACTGTGCCAGCTGAAGAGTTTACTTTTGATCTTAACAGAAGCATATGACTCGACTCCTGAAAAACTCCACAAATCCACACTGTGACAATTTAACATCCAGACTCAAAAGTAACAGTGTCCTCTCTGCAAGCATTTTTTTCTTGGGATTATAATTTACAAATTAACAGAAAACTGTATTGATTATTTGAAACTAGCACTTAGACTATGAATTCATGTTTACAATGTGTACTGAGATAATAAATCAAGTGAGAAGTAGGGACATTTTTTCATAGGCTTCAATAAAATCAAGACTTATTTTTGCACCCAGTCGTGTCGCCCCTTTAGCCATACAAAGGCACTTTACAGATTTGAAAAAAAGACAAGACTATAAGAAATGGGCGTAATCTGACCCTAATAAAATACTGTTTTTGAGCGACCACATTTATGAATTGCGGAAATAAACAGATAACAAAAAGTATAGACACAAGGCCACTGGTAGCACCACACCCACAAGCATTTGTAACAAAGAAAAACAAATAGTACACTGTGTGTGTGTGTGTGTGTGTGTGTGTGTGTGTGTGTGTGTGTGTGTGTGTGTGTGTGTGTGTGTGTGTGTGTGTGTGTGCATTTCTACATCAACAAAGCCTTTCATTTCTGAGCAAGCTTGCAGAGAGCCTGTGCGCGCATTTCAACATCTAAATGAACAATGTGTACTTCAGAAGAGACATTCTGTACACGTCTGTGTGTTTTTTTTGTGTTTCTGTGTGTGTGTGTGTGTGTGGTGTGTGTGTGTGTGTGTGTGTGTGTGTGTGTGTGTGTTGTCAGCAATGTGTAATTCCGAAGAGCCTTTCTGCACAAGTGTTCGTGTTCGTTCGTGTGTTTCTGTATGTGTTTCTGTGTGTGTTTCTGTGTGTGTTTGCGTTATCAGCAGGGGCTCCACTTCAGACTGCAAGTCTCAAAATGCGGTATGACTCACACAATCTACGTGTGAGCTTTTCTTGAGTGCGTGCATGCAGCTTGCAGCATAGTGAGAACTGTAGTCTGAGTCTGTGGAGCTATGTACAGACAGAGTGTGTGTGTGTGTGTGTGTGTGTGTGTGTGTGGCCTAGCATTACCATCCTTGTGGGGACCTAAATCTGTTTACACAGTCACGTGTGGGGACTCGCCCCCCTTATGGGGACATAATGGAGGTCCCCATGAGGGGAATCATTAATTTTAGGGTGAAGACTTGGTTAGGGTAAGGGTTAGGGTTAGGCATGTGTTGGTTATGGTTAAGGTTAGGATAAGTCTCCAGGAAATGCATGTAAGTCAATGTAATGTCCCCTGAAGTGATGCATGGTATGTGTGTGTGTGTGTGTGGTGTGTGTGTGTGTGTGTGTGTGTGTGTGTGTGTGTGTCCTTGTTCTGGCACACACACTGAAGAAAAACAGGCTTTAATATATTCCATAAGGGAGTCTTACGAAACGGATCATTTGAGGACTTGCATGTTTTTTGTTTTTTTTCCCAGTTTAAAAAATATAAAAATAAAAAACCAAGGCACCACAGACCCAATGAACGCACACAGACAAGGGACACACCTCCATTTGACATTGACACATTTTATATCCCCTCCTCTGGCATGCCAAGAGCCACAACACCCCTTTCGACCCCCCCCAGACAGCCCTATTCTGACCCCCTCTTTCTCTTGAAAAAGAGACAAAGGCAACCTTTTTTTTCGCAATAACAATATGTATTTAACCATGAAATACCACAAATAACACAAAAGAAGAGCAATGCTGGTGATGCTGGTGGGTAAAATGCCAGACTGGGATGTATAGAGGGGGGGTTCATATATGATTCCAGTTAATGCGCCAGTAGGATGTCAATATTGCCCCAAATTCTGCATGCATGCCATTGAGCTGTCATGCCTGGCTCCGTTATTATAGGGGGGGGAGGTGGGGAGAGGAACAAAGAACTGACGGCTGTGCCACATGTGCGTCTCAATAACACGCACTCTCCCAATCACACATGCACTATTATCAGGATCCCATGCATGCAAAATGTCATTTAAATAGTCCTTCTTTTAATTGGCGCTTGTAAACACATTTAAATATTAATGTCTTGCAGAGTTGGCTGTTTTTTTGGTTGATAGCAGCGTGTTTTTGAATTCAATAAAGGGGGAAAACCTAGGGGGGGGGTGGTACTTTGGGTGTGCATAATGCATTATTAAACAGATGGTTCCACGTTGCATCCCTGCACATTAAACATTTTTGCCTGTCCCTTGTTGCACGACTGCACAGGCTACTCCCTCACTTAAACTAAAACATTTTTTTATAATCCTACTAGAAAAAACAGCAACGGGTTAAACTCACCTTTAATCAGCAGATATGAAACAAAAAAATCTCCACACAAAAGCAAGGATTTCTTAAAAATAAATGGCAAGTCTGGTTCTCCACTTGTCTTCTTGCTCTCTTCCCAACCTGTTCCTCCAATCTCCTCGCTAGTCTCTTGTTATTTCACTTTTTCCTTCAACCTCCTGTATTTTCCACTGTGCCTTGTTCCTCAGTTTCCCCCAGTGTTGTTTTTTTTTTATCCTTTTCCAGCAGGAAGAAAATTCAGCACACAGAAAAAAATATATATGCAGCGGTCAATCAAAAGGCAAGATGTAGCGGTGTTTTAGGGGTGTTGGGAAAAGTTGTCCTGAAATAAAACAAAAAAAAACGTACGATATAAATGTGTTATTTGATTCAAAATAAGTGAAGGGCAGTATTTGTGAACCTTGTGGCAGCTCCGGTTTGGACCCGACTAAATGCACGTCAAATATCGGGAGATAATTGCGCGTTTATCTGTCTGGCTCCCCCCTCCATCTAGGAGTCACATTGGTACAGTCCACCCTTGTTGCGATTGTGAAACTGAGCCGAACGCGCGAGCATTCCCGCCTGGGCTCGAGCCAGCGGGTTCGACTCCAGGTGTATTTGTTTACACCTGAAGTCAGAAATGGGTCATAGGCAGGAAAATGCATGTTTTTCGACTTTAGGAGGTCCAAAATAAAGACAAACATTGAGGACATGTCTGGTGGTCTGAACATGGGCTCTGAGTCTCTGATGGGGGCGTTGTAGTTCCCAATGTTCCCTGAAAGAGTTTGGGGTACCACTGGGTATATTTCATTAAAATAAAAAAGGGAATTACATTAATTTCCCTGATTACATCATGTAAATAACACTTTTTCACTGCCATATGGAGAAAGCAGGTGTACAACTGCAAGACGTGGAGTGATATCCATATATACAAATAAAATAATAATAATAATTTCTACATTTTACCAAATACTTTAGAGTGACTACAGTGTGCATTAATTTCATTATGGTTGTTACCATTCAAACTAGTCTGTAAAATGTTGGAACATCCTAACCCCGACTTTCTGAGCACTGTAAATGTCACCTATACATTTCAGTGCCACACATGGCAGCTTATCTGTACACCCAAAAAGCACAGCGAAATGATACCAGTGTTCCCATGGTTTTAGTAGTGACTAAATAGCTTTATTTAGGAGTGTACTGCATGTGAACACAATGTTGGATTTTAATTCAGATTGCCTTTACCGATTAAAAATGTATCAAATGACAAAAAGGCAATAGTTCCACAAAGAACCTGCAGTGCTTGGGAAGTTTGTCCAGATTGTATGCCAGCATTGGTTCTTGTACTTGCATGTAAATGTAATGTAAATACATACCTGAAGCCCAAGATATCAGTTTAATTAAAATAAATAATGGTTTTTCTACTTAGAAATAACTATAAAATGTTTTGTATTGGAGTTGTGGACATTTGTTTGATACGCTTCGACTTTAGCCAAAGTTTAAACACATTTTAACTTGAGCTTGGCACTTACAATTTAACAGCTTACTTAAACGTGGCTTAACAGCTATATATGATAAAAAAAAGGTCTATGTGATACACTGTCTGGAATACTTAGACAAAGTGATATGACATATATAAGAATTTGAGTTTGTGTAAAAATACTTCTCTTTCTCTTCTGCAGCCCTCTCAGCCTTTGATAGTATTTCTTCCTCCACTTAAACCAGTGACCTTGCATCACTCGGTTTCTTTAGCTGAGAGCTTTCATAGGAAGCAAGAGAGGGAAAAATAAACATGACACATGTATTCCCAGCTGAATCTGTACTGCCCTGTACGCAGAGCATGAGAAGCAGAACATCAGCTCTGGTTATGTAAGTCATAGTTTCCCCAAATGACACACACAGACTTTCATTTGTATTGCCATTTGGATGACAACTCTTTTCTAAATGCTACAACTAATAATGGCATCCTACATTTCCCAGCTATGTTCAGTGCAAGAGAATCCAGTTTTTGCAGAGGTTGGATTCGGAATAAATTATCTGCATTATAGTCGGCGGTTAATAATCCCTCCGGGGACCGAAATTAACCGCCTTACATAACGATCCTTCAGCCCGCACCTCTGCCATGCAGTGGTGAGCCAGATATGTGTTCCATTAGAGCACACTGTTTAAACTCGATGAGTACAAATTAAAACTAAAAGTACACATACCAACACACTTCACTGGATAAAAAAATGAATGATACTCTCAAAGTTTTCCCATGAAGGTCATGGCTCTTTCTTTCACCTTCCTCCAATTAAGGTGATATGATTCCTTTTCCATTTGAAGCAGACTGCAGTATGCACAGAGAGAATTTTAGACATGCATTACAGCAACAGTTCAAAATCAATGACTTTGGTACAACACGTATAGGTATGTTATGGCAGCAACTATGAGTGACTAAAAAACAGAAACGTTTGTCAAAGCCTCCATGAACACAAACGAATGAGGTAATATAATAAAAAATACATTTTTGTCACACTTAGGCGTAGAATTGGCAGTAGTGCTCACAACACGATGTTTGAGTCTTGCATTAGTTCCAAAATCTGCCTACAAGCACATTCAAATCTCACTAATTAACACGTTTTAAGTTGTTTGTTTAATGCGTACAAAAACCCAAATATAAAGACATTTTCTCATTTCACATGGGCGAGTATCTTCCCAAATGGTCCTCACCAAGATACCACATGGTGGGCTTACCATTTACAAAAAAGCAAAAAAGCATATTTCAAACTATTCCTTTAAACAATATTGCATTTATATAGAATATAAGCATAGTATATTTTATAATATGGACTCTTGGGAGACTAGCATTTTTATCTAAAAGAGATCCAAATAAACAGAGAATGTGTTCAAGTCTCTTCAAATGTCTGTCTTCAGTTCCATCATGAGCTTCAGCCACATTTCTCAAAACCACAACGAGCTGTGCTATCATCGCCGGACAGCAGAGATTCAATGGATAAGATATACGAGTCTTCCTCCTTAGCATGACCTGAACTCTGTGTGACCCGAAACAACCTCAGACATTAAATCAGTCCTGAGCCAAGGCTACTGGCTGAGATATTACTGTGACCTGCACTCTACCAAACAACGTGTCGGCCTCTGAGGTCATGGCAGGTTCAGAGTTAGATGTAAAGTCTCTCCTTTCTCTATTATATCAACTAGTTCTGAAAATTAGGGGGGCTCTGTGGGGATATTTGGCACACCTTGAGTCCCTCAGCGCTGGGACAAATAACTCCAAGTGTAAACATGTCCTTGAGTGGTACCTAGGATTTTGTATTGTGTTGCTGCCAATGAAAATGTTAGCAAGAGGAATAAATGATGGCCCCGTACGGTCATTCCATCCAAAAACCAAAAACACACAATGAATCTAACGCGTACACAGAACAATCAGAGTGGAAGTGTTTGTTTTCTGATGAAATACTGGCTGCTGAGCTCAAAAGACAAGCCAAGAGCTACATGTGGAGCAGGATGTGACATAACAGAGCATTTTAAAATGGCACTGCATACAATATCATATTAGTACAAAAACAGACGATTAAGTCGCACCTGAGTCATCTAACATTATCAGTTTCAGAAGGTGCTGCCCACCCTTTCATTATACTCAAGTTCCCCCGCTGGGTCAAGCAAATATCCGCCACTGTGAGGTGTAATTCACTTCAGTGCTACTAAAGGGATGAGATTTGAACTCAATCATAATTTAACCTTTGAGACGGAGCCATGGGAGGTGTTTGTAATCAAAAGAGCATTTGTCAGATCTTTAATTTTAGCACAGATCCAGCAGTGGGTGTATTGGATGAATCCCAAGTCGCCTTTATCTTGTCATTTTCAGCTTTTAGCGGTCCAATCAAATTTCAGCTGGCTGTATGCCTCCTGAGTTTTAAACTTTCCCATCCTCCATGTCAGCACTTCTTCAGAATTTGTGTTGCCTTTGTCCTCGTTCCTCTGTTGTTGTTTTGCAAAAAGCTCTTAGTGAATAAAGCTGCTTTGATCTTCCGCTCGTTGACTTCCTGTCAGACTGGATGATGTGCTGCAGCTCCAGTTGGTCTCTGGTGGTCCTCGTCTTGTTAACCAGGCTCCTTTTAAACACTGTAGTTAACCTCATGACCCCATATGTACACATGTCCTCCCCTCTTTAACCCTCCACAGACGACCTCCTGCTGGCAGATGTCCAACAGGGTTAACACCGATTGAAGGAGAAGAAAAGGCCTTGAAGCTAAGGGTCCAAAACCAGTCTGGCTTTCTTTCTGGTTTCAAACTACGGCCCTTGCTTAATGTGTTTTTGTGTTTTTAGCACTTCTTAACACGTGGCTTGTGTGGTCATTTATTATGTTATGATTCCTATGATGTTTTAATGTTTTGTTAAGCAGTTTGTGACTTTGTCTGTGAAAAGCACTTTATAAATACATTTTACTTACTTACTTACTTACTTACTTACTGCATATAACAGCAATGCTCTGAGAAAGGACGGAAGTAAAATTTGTTTTTTTTCTGTAAAAGTGAACAAACTAAATCATATTTTTGACATTTTGATATCAACACACTTTATCTCAATAGGTTTTCTGCAATATATACAACTTTCTGGGTAAATCCTCTCTTTAAGTTACTTTGAACTTGACCGGAAAAAAAGTTTTAAAAAGTTTTTAAAGCAGCCTTATTCACTTAGAATGATCTACAAAACATGCCCGAACATCTTGAATGGTTCTGTTTGAATTTCCACACTTTTTCTCTCATATCCATCCAACAGATTCCTTTAATACAGACACAAACATTTGCTTCCCAGGCGCTGCGCTGACACACGCATCAAGAGTGATTAACTACATCCACATTCAATCAAAGCCACAGCCGTCCTCACACACACTCTGATTATGTTGCTGAGATTAAGCTCGTAGTCAATGAGTGTAATTGCAGTAACATGCTGTAGCTGTCAGGCGATTTGCACCTTTTAGCCAAAACAGAAGGATTACAAATTAAGGGGGGTGTCCGGTGCCTTGCTCAAGGGCACCACAGCAGGGCAGGAAGTGAACTGGGACATCTCCAAGTATTCCACACTCCATATTTCAGGTCTGGTCGGGGACTCGAACCGACGACCCTACAGCTCCCAGTCCAAGCCCCTACTGACTGAGCCACTGCCGGAAATCAAAGAAATAAGTAAAATGTTGTGTTTTAATGGCTAAATCAGAACTTGTACTGTATATCCAGATCGAATCCTTATAATAACGGAAGTGTCAATTTACAGAAAAGTCTATTAATCTAGTCATTGATCTGAAAATAGAAACAGAAAGAAGATAATCAGTGTGTTCAAGGACACAATCTTTCGATGGACCCGTCGTTCCGCTCCTCTATTAATCTCATGACCTGATATTATAAGAAGGGGACACTGTGGCCTCTCACTATATTCAAAATCTATAGTATTAAACACTCCTGGTCTTCAGTCTTTTCCCTTCATCTGATGCAAAATGTAAAACATGGGGCATCTTAAAGCACACATGGATTTATTAATGCAAATGGAATTCATATTAAGAAATGCAATACATTATTAAAACTATCCTTAGTAAATCTGGGAATTTGAAGTAAACTTTGTTTTCTCTTAAGAAATATACGCAAATATGTCCAGACATTTTATGCAGTAGGTGTCATGTGCACATTTGGTCTAATTTATAGAGTTAATGAGGCCTTACAAGTGCCTTATTGTATTTGATTATCTGGATTGCAAAATATTCATTTGAGAAATTGAGGCGACTCTTTGTTAATTCATCTGCACTCAGAAATATGAGTTGTGAAACTCTTACAATCTGCTGTAAAAACCACATGAAGATTGGTTGGGATTATACTGTATGCCGTCAACACATGATTATCTGTGTATGATCCTAAATACCTTATTCAAATTGTCAACACGACAACAAAAGTCCATCTTATTAACTTTTTGATTCTAAACTGAAACATAATGATATGGTTTTAAGACTCGAAACACTCGGGTTTTTATTTAACACACTGGCTAACAATGTACTCAAACATCATCTCAATTATTTACAGCACGTATTCAAATGTTGTCCAATTAGGTTGAGAGTGATACTGAAAACTGCATGGTTCCTTACTCATTCATTTGCATTCGAGTTGAAAATATGAACATACTCAGCTCTTTGTGAGAAAAAACAAATCAACTCACCGCCGTGTTGAGCGAAGGAAATTCAGATAATTTCATCAGACAATGAAATTGTAAAGATTTTGTGACTTAATATAAGAAATATATTTTTGCTTCTTTTCCGTACCTCGACAATGTAAACCCTTTTTGGTGATATAACGCTTTTGTCAAGTTTTTTCATCCTCCACATTGTTCTCATGTTAATACCTCCTCGATTCAGCCTCAGCATAAATCCTTCTCACTGCTGAGACACACACACACACACACACACACACACACACACACACACACACACACACTTCAACACATCCCTTCCTATGAAGTCTTGATGAAGGACAAGTGGATTTGTATGAAGCTAACAATCAAAAGAACATCACAAAGATGAGAAAGTTAGTGCGTCTCCTTGGAGATGACAGTCAGCGGCTGTCTGTATAACAGCAGGAAAGTACCCATGGGTTGTTGTGTGCCTGTGATTTAAGACAGCTGCAGGAAAGAGGGGTTGCATTTTTATGCCGTTGCGGTGGGAAAAGGGGGCGTGTCCCTGCGCGTGATTGGCCCAGTGGGTCGTTTTCAATGTAAGTGACATCACAACTTCATACCTGACCTACTTAACGTGGCCGTGACGTCGACTGTTTCTTCTTCCCTCTGTCTTCCTTCTCCCACAACCCCTTTCATCTCTTTCTAATCCCTCTTTTTTTACATTCATCTTCTTTTTTTACATCATACACAGGCACAGGAATAGAGTTGAATAAGAGAGGCAGGGAAGAGAGCAAAAAGGGAGAATCATCAATGGGTGCCAATAACCCAATTTCTACCCATTAACTAGTTATTGATGAATATTAATGTGTTGGAAGACACCATGACAAAATGGGAGGACATGCTTCGACCAGATGGACAGAAAGGCCATGTGGGAGCAAGAAAAAGAGATTTAGTGATGATATTGAATGGAGTTTTTAAGAGTTTTTCACACATTATTGGTAAGAACTGTGTGGAAACACAATTCTGGGATCAAGTGCAACTCAAATTCAAACCAAAGTAACTAATCTGGTGCATTGATTACATAAGTCTTATATAATGAGTATCAACTCAATTCTCAAGATATGACGATTGTGTGTAATCTAGCATGATCTTTCTTAAGAGATTTCTTTAGGCCGAAACCCCAAAATGATTGGCGATAAGAAAGAGATACCCAATATTGGCCCCCGTTAGGATAGATTGGCAGCTTGTGGGTAAAGACTTTCAGTTAAAGCTGGACTAAACGTTTTTGTTAGTTTTGGGCTATGTCTTCGATGTGAAAAAGTCGGTCGCTTCACTATAATTTTAACATGCCTGAAACATGAGACATTTCGCATTAGTTTTGACATGTTCAATCCAAACAATGACATTCTCCATGCAAGTCTAAAAAAAAAAGAAATCTTCTGATTATGCTTCCAGTTATATTTACTTACTCTATTTAATCAGGAAATAAAGATCCTTTTTCCTAAAGAGGCCAATAAACTAAGAACAATTACAGTGAGACAACCACAAAACCGGCATGAAGGAACTAATTAAAACAAGTACGAGTCATAAAAGAGAAGCGTTTAGGGTAAATGAATTTGCAGTTTCATTTCAATGTATCCAAATCTATTTATCTAAGGTTAAAGATGTGCTGTATATAGTAAGGATTCAGAAGACTGCAACACTTGAATAAAAGCTTTTTAGGTGATGATGTAGCCCAATAATATCAACATTCAGTCTATTTCCAAACAATATTCCTTTATGCCGGTATTTGACTTCAGTATTTGCCCTTATCCTTCAGTATTTTTGATTTTCCTCTTCCCCATACACTCCTCTCAGACCCCAGCAGCATTATCAGTGTTGGTATAAGCGTATTCAAATCGAAAACAGATGTACTGGCAGATTCTAGTGTCTCTGAACTAACGCAGGTTATCTCTGAGGAACAGAGACGCTGAGGGCTGATCACCGCCGAGAGGTCGTATATAATCTGACGATACTTTCAGATCAGACAATGAATCACTCCGGAGAGAGGGGAGGACGCAAGGATGGAGGGGAGGTGATCGTGTTTACCAGATAAGGAGAGAGGGAAGTAGATAGAGCAGGGGTGTCCAAGCCCGGGGGTCAAATGCGGCATGCAGACCATTTTGAATCGGCCCTCAGCAAATTAAAAAAGTATAATGAAATATGGCCCACAAATTAAACATCTGCTATTGTACTTCTTAAATATATATGTTCAAATATATAACACATGTGTTAATAAGCCTAATTTCAAATAAATTCAGTCAATTAAAGTTGAAAACATTTTCTAACAAATACATAATCCAACTTTTCCTCCTTTTTATGAGCCAAAAAGAGGAAAGGGGGCAGGAGGCAGAAGAGCCTGAAGCAACGAGCCCTCCTCTCGTCCTCCTCTCGTCCTCCTCTCCCCTCTTTGTGCTCAGCAGAAACTCTCTTTCTCTCTCATTTGTATTCACACCAGCTATGGGGCCAGACACAGGGCAACCACTGCGCTATGTTCAACACACACACACACACACACACACACACACACACACCCACACACCCACACACACACACACACACACACACCCACACCACCACACACCCACACCCACACACACACACACACACACCCACACACACACACACACACACACACACACACACACACACACACACACACTGTTACAGTCAGGCTCCTCTTTGTCAGAATAAATTGAGTGCAGCAACAACAGGCTGAACTTTGAGTCATGCTCGTGTTAAATGGTTCGACAGGAGGGGGTGTTTGTGTCCCACTGCTGTCACATTCACTGCAGTTAAAGAACAATATTTATCTAAATGAGCAACAGAGACTGAAAGCTGACACTTTTGCTGCAAAAGGAGTATTGTGTTGTCAATCCGCTTAAACGTAACCAATATCAAGTAAGATATTACAGCCGATTAAAGGTATACCATTTAAGGCCTCAATGTCAAAACTGATAAGAACCAGCTCTCAAATATGGGGACTGTTCAGTAGGGCTAAAATAGTCAAAATTGATATATTAAGATAAGATTAGCAGGAAGTGTTATATTTAAAAAGGCAACATATGTGTCAAAATACCTGAATGCAGATATTGCCAGATCTACACATTGTCTTTATACAGACGACAAAAAAATTATCTCATCTCAAGAGAAAAACGTGTTTCAAATTGCAATATAAGCCAGCTCTTTTTTTCAAGATATTAGCCCCACTGTTCAGAAATGTTCGTGTTTTTCTGCACATTTGATAGATAAGGCTCGTAATACAGAGATAAATCATTAATACAAAAATAAAAAGATTACTATAGTAAGGGTTACTGCATCTATATCATTTTTTCCTATAGTCACAACATGCAAAGTGCTTCCCTATCGTTATCAATAATATTCAATTTTGAGGGAAATTCCAAGAATCTGAGCACTTCAAACCAAAACAAAGTTATTATAAAGACGGATAGTTTTACCGTCCATGACTTTGAGTCAGCCGTCAGTGCATCAGTAATTAGAGTTAATGGGCAGGGAATTAGGGGCAAATTGACAATAAAACAAGGAAGTAATTGACTTGTCATTATTGCTTCTTTAAAGGACGTTTCGCTTTGCACACGGGGCGGATGTGTCGGCATCTGCTGGCCCCGCGACGGTAGCGCGCGTGCACGAAAATGCGCGCATCTGCCACGGGACGTACCGTGAGGTTGATTGCGACCGAATGGAGCCAATTCAGCCCTTGGGGAGCTGTGCCCATTCGGGAAGCGATTTTAAAAAGACCCCCTACACACCGCTGCCCTGCTCGTCTCGTATGCGTGTCTGTTATCACACCTGCAGGTACCTAAAATCCCACTCCAAGGACACAGCAAACTTCGCATGCAACTCTTAGGCTCCTATTTTAAGGGTCTTTTTCACAATGTTGTTGTTTCACAGCCCTCCTGTCTCTCGTATTTCTCCCAAAGAGCTCCCAGCGACACTTTGAATCCCCCTCTCTGCTCCTCACCTCTCCTCACCATCTGCTCCTCACTTTCATCTCCCTCCTCTTCTCTTTCACACCCTTCACATCCCTCGCTTTGTTCTTCCTCTCACTTCGTCCGTGACATCTTTTATCTCCCCATCCTCCTTCACCTCAAACTCAACCATTCCCACCTGTTCTTTTTTATTTCTACATCTGCTGTTTGGAGGATTTTTCCTTTATTAGCGTAATATGACACAAAAAGCATCCAGCTTCCCAGTGTATTATTACACTAGGGCTTGGGTGGACACATTTAATGTCTAACACAAAAGTAATGATGTTACTATGCCAGAAATATGATGATAAGTAACTTTTTGTTTCAAAATAAATAACACATTTACTTTTAGAGGAAGACGGCATGCATGCTTTGTTGCCATTTTACCAATCTTTTTCAAATGTTCTTAATGACTTCATTTAAGCATTTAGTTTTATTTTGGAAATCCAACATTTAAAATGTTCTTATAAACATATAATTATATGTGAACAGAATAAAACAGTTTTAAGATGACTCCTCTACGTGCCGTTATCACCAAATAACCCAATCAATACTTACTGGATTAGCATGTGTATATGGAGCTAGCAGCTAGTTAGCTCAGCTTTGCACAAAGGCAAAAAATAAATGTTTAAAAAGCTTTGATACTAGTCCTATTTTTATTTTATTTAGTTTTGCTACGTATTCTTCTCTCTGTGTCTTTGTATTCACAACATGTACCATGGCAAATTCCTCCTATGTGTAAACCTACTTGTAAACCCTTTAAGCTTTAGGTGATGAACCTTTGTTTGTCAAATTACAAACTGCTCTCATGGTTTACGTGACTCAACATAACGAGACCATCAGTAATGGTATAAGTCACATAAGTGTAACAAATAGCATCCTAATGGCTGGGTTACATTTGGCTGAGCCAGCTGAGCGGGCATGCACACAGACGGCTCAGCTGGAAAACCCTAATGCCATGCAGCCATGATTAATGTCATTACACATATTTCCTGCCATGATATGACAACATGACAACCATGAGTCTATTTCAGATTGGCACCTGCTGTTTTGTCGCAGATTGATTTTAAACTCTACTGGTGTTCTTACTCCTTATAGAACAAAGAATAGGACATCAGGTGGTGTAAATGTTTTGGTTTTTACTCCTCCATGAGTTAGCTTTACATCACATGATGTTAGCTAAAGAGCAGATAATATATTAAGGACACATAGATGGGTGACTTACAAATAATCAATGCAAAGAAAGCCATCAGTGGATTACAGCAAATACAAACAAACCTGTGTCTGATTGCTTTTCAGGATTCTTCTTAAAAATAACGCTGTCAGGCTGCTATGCTGAAAACGTCAATTTAATCAACGAACGATCACTGTTCCATGAAGCAGAGACCAAAAGGTCAATAACAGGTCTGTTTTTAGCTTTGTGAAACTACTTTTTATGAAAATGTAATCGTTTTGTATATTTTAAGTTGTCTTTAGCTTAAGTAGAAGAAGGAGAGGCTTTGGCGTAGTGGGTAAATGGGCAATAGGAGGATCAGTGGTTTGATCCACAGTCCATATATCCAACATGTCGAAGTGTCCTTTGGGAGGATACACAAAATAGTTGGGTTAGGCATTTCTACTGAATTGAAGCGATTGTTGCTTTGGATAAAAGCGTCAACTAAATGAGCAGGAAATGGCCCATTTCAGTGTGCAAATGGCCATACGTTTCAAACATGTGTTAGGATATTAATATGATTCAAAAGCTAGAGTGTTTGTAATGCTCTTCGAACAGACAACAGGGCATGCATATGCATGAAATCATGTGACAAAGCCAGAAAGCGAGAGACGCGTGTTTGTGTGTGAGCCTTATTGATTTTGCTGGATTGGCCAATGTTCCCCATATAACAGTGTTGACAACAAACATAGAATATATTATAGGAGGGGGTGTTGCGGAACGTCAGTAATCAATACAATCTGTTCATTTGATCATCTAAAATGTAGGCCTTATCTTATAGTTTCTTGATCAACTGTGATGCCAGTAAAACAAATCAAAACAAACCTCGAATACCCAAACAATTACAACTACTTCAAGTGACAAGCAATCATTTATATCCAATTTAACAACCACCACCAGTGCTTAGACAGTGTTTAAACAAAAGCCACTGCTCTGCAAGTCCTCACTTTAATTGTTGCAGAGCATTTCCAGAACCTTATTCTCCCCGACGGCAACCATAATATATTTTCCGCTCGTCCTGCGATCTCTCCATCTGTCAGCTACTCCTTCCATCTGTCTCAAGTCTGCTGTGGCTTGTTAATCCACCCATCTACTATCCCTTATTAAATCATTAAAAAAAGATAAAGGAGGAGTAGGCTCAGAGGGAAACCAGGCTGGATTTCCTCAAGTCAACAATGGAGAAAGTGAAGGACAATAAGTCAAAATAGAAACAGAGAAGATGGTTTGTGAAGAACTACAGAAGAAGTCTCTTTCCTTCATACTCATAGTGCATATTAACAATACAAAAAGTATATAATAGCTATGATTTTCTTGAGTTCTTTAGAGACAATGACAAGTTCATGATGGAAACAGTTCATCAAGTTGGAGGGAATATATATATGCAGCCAATAACTGTTTTTTAATGGTGTATATGTGTAAATGTCAGACTATCCAACCCCTCTGCTGTCTGTTGTTCCCTCATTAATCACAACTCACCCTGAAGATGGAGGATTATTGATTTATCCATCTTCCCATTTATTCCAGCCATCTTTCTGTTCCTTCCTCATTAACCAGGCCTCAGCAGACTGGCAGTATATCAATAGGGAGGATGTGTATTGATTGAGGTTTGGTCATTGGTAATAACATTGTTGGCAAACAAGCTTTTTATCTTGTTTAATTGGATTTATTTTATATTTGTCTTTCTATGTTTAGCTAGAAGACTGAATTGAAATGTCTACCAGTCTCTATGAGTTTATGTTAAAACCTGTTTTTTTTAAAAAAAGGAATCTTAACTAAGGCTGAAATCACCCAAAATGAAAGAAAAATAAAAATTTCCTTTTTGAAATGGTAATTAAACATGCAGGTAGTTTTGTTCGCACCTGTCAATTGTTTAAGAGGCAGGAAGAGACTAATACAGTAGGTTCAAATCTTAAAACCTTAAAAGCTCACTTAAGACCTTTAACTATGATTGCCATGATTTGCGTCTGAAGTTAATCTCCTTTTCTGAGTCACAAGTTAGCCAAATATAAACATACAGACATGATACAAATATTGAAATGTTAAGTTTGACTCACACTTTAAATAGGGGGTCTTTATCTCCGATGTCCATGGCGAAAGACATCCGTCAATCCGTTTGGAAACCGTAGGAAAAAATACATTCCTGAAACTCCGGAACCTGCCTTAGAAATATTAAATTAAGTTTTCTTCAGTTTCAAACTAGTTCAGTGATAGTTGTATTGACAGCTTTTCATGTATTCTTAACACAAAGTGCTCATAACATATTCGGCCTACTTTTAATGGTGCTAGTCCACCGATAAAGTAAAGATATAAAGGCAACAAACAAAAAAGGTCTGGCCCCACGGCTTAAAGACACTATACTTCCTGCTTACATCTCCCAAAGCAAAATAGTTGTAATGGCGATGAAAAACGTACTTATCTACTTTTCTATATAAATAATTCAAAAATTAGATTACAGGTGATGCAAATGTTAAGTCTTTTTGAAAAGACGTGTGCTCATTACATTTATTCTAATGCAACTATTGAAAAAAATGCCCTTTAACACGGTCTAAATAAATAAATATCCAATGTGGCTATAAATACACCCGGGTGCAAATAGCATTGTTTACTATAGTCACCCGGGTGCAAATAGCATTGTTTACTATAGTCACCCGGGTGCAAATAGCATTGTTTACTATAGTCACCCGGGTGCAAATAGCATTGTTTACTATAGTCACCAGGGTGCAAATAGCATTGTTTATTATAGTCACCCGGGTGCAAATAGCATTGTTTACTATAGTCACCAGGGTGCAAATAGCATTGTTTATTATAGTCACCCGGGTGCAAATAGCATTGTTTACTTTAGTCACCCGGGTGCAAATAGCATTGTTTACTTTAGTCACCCGGGTGCAAATAGCATTGTTTACTATAGTCACCAGGGTGCAAATAGCATTGTTTACTATAGTCACCCGGGTGCAAATAGCATTGTTTACTATAGTCACCCGGGTGCAAATAGCATTGTTTATTTTAATCGACCGGGAGCAAATAGCATTGTTTACTATGGTCACCCGGGTGCAAATAGCATTGTTTACTTTAGTCACCCGGGTGCAAATAGCATTATTTGATATTATCGACCAGGTGCAAATAGCATTGTTTACTATAGTCGACCAGGTACAAATAGCATTGTTTACTATAGTTGACCAGGTACAAATAGCATTGTTTACTATAGTCACCAAGATGCAAAAAACATATGCTTCAAATCTTCTGTCAACAGACACATTATTTCAGCAATAGGTAGAGGCTAATTTCTAACACCTTTCCTGCAATTAGTCAACCTTAATGGCACACAAACACAGCCTCACGCTGCACCTGAAGGCATCCATGTGTGCTGAAGCAAAAGCTCATACAAGTTCCAACTTGGAAAACATGTTTATTCACTTTTACCAGTGCAGTTGAATGACAAAATAAAACTTCAACAGAAAGAGACTAACATGAAGTAGCACTGCATTACACAAGTCAAGATCAGTTAAGGTCGCAACACCTCGCAAACAAACAAAACTATTTTCAGAGGATTTGTCTGAACATCTGCACATTCGGATGCAAGGCTTTGTACATGCTCATGGTGTTATCCTACAAGCAGAGAGGGAACAGAAATAAGTCCTTGTGTTCTTTTTATGTGGCCAGTTGTTTTGATACACTGCCACCTGCTGGTTAAAAGGAAAACATACAGCAACTGGATCAGGAATATATTTTATACATTTTCAAGCCTCGACTGTAGTACCATATCTGGTATTTCATATCAAGCCTGACTTATATTCAAACCGTAGAACATTTGTATCCCGCTTTTGCTTTAATTTTAGCTCTTGCTATGTGTTTTGGACGTCACGTCATCTAAAAAAAAAAATTCTGTCATTTTTTACACTGGAATTCAAAATACAATGTTAAACAATGTGACACCTATCCTCATCTGAACTTGGATGTTGCCTAAATGTAACACACCAGTTACAGTTTGCATTTAAATATTTATAAAAAAAGTAAAATAAACTTAATAGGTAAGAAAAATCGAACGACCAACTTGAAATATAAATCCAGAAACTATACTTTTGTGTGTGTGTGTGTGTGTGTGTGTGTGTGTATGTGTGTGTGTGAGAAAGCGAAGTCTACAATACACTTTATATGCTGTAAATGTCCAGTCAATGTTCAGCAGATATGAGCAAATTAACACTGCGTACAAGTTCGGAGTGGAGATACAATCGTACACAATGTGTGTGTGTGTGTGTGTGTGTGCGTGCGTGCGTGCGTGCGTGCGTGCATGCGTGGTGTTTAGGACTCGTCTCCGTCGGCACTATCTCCGTCGTCCTCTCCTTCCTCAGGCTCATCATCGTCATCATCCCTCCCTCTGTTTTTCATCTGTACAACAGGAAAATGTGATTAAAAAAAGTAATTCTTAACATACAGTATAAGCTCTCCCTCCCTCCCTCTCTTTCTTCATCCCCCGCTCCTCACCTCATCTTCATCGTCCAGCAGATCTCCATCGTCATCTGAGTCGTTCATGCCACGCTTCAGGCTGTCACCTTTCTTGCTGGAGCTGGAGGAGTTGAGCGGTGACACCTCGCCCGGCTCTGGTTTGCAGTTCTTCATCTCTGAGTAAATGAAAGGGTGACAGTGGGAATTAGAATAAACACCTTATGGCTGAATTAATGTGCAATATATAATGTTATATAATGTATTATTGCTATTACTGGCTGCTAATTGAGCAGTTTTATATTTTTACTCACTTGCTTTTATAATGCTGCTACTTATTTTTTACCATGGATGTGTATGTGCTGATTCTACATTTATTATGTCTACGAACTTTATTTTTGCGTTTGTATCGGCATTGCCTCTTTGATATTAATTTCCCCGCTGTGGAACCAACAGTTTTATCTTATTAGATATTTGTGTGGAATATGAGTTATGGTGTAAAAAAACGAAATGTAAACAAGGCTGACAAAAGGAATCTCCTTATTTCTAATATCCAATTTTCTTGTATTTTATTTTGAAGAACAGCCAATGCTCCTTCTAATGAGAATATCCCAAACAAAAGTGAAAAGTGGAAGTGTGAAATGATCATAAGATTTGGAGTTAAAGCCAAAAAACAACCAGATTCTTATAATTTTCTTTCTTGATTTCAAGTGGTAGTTTGAGCCAAATTTGAAGAAAATCCCTTTAGGTGTAGATAACCATCTCTGTGTTAGACAATGCAGTAGGTGCAGAGGCATTAAAAGTGAACTGAAGCATCTGTGTCAGTGTTTATGTATAATTTTCTGTATTAAACGCTTGTAAAACTTGCCATTAAATCTCCGAGGCCCACCTGACTTCTTGCTCTGGTCTTTCTCCATGCGCTCTAGGCTCTCCAGCAGGTAGTCCACCTTGTGTTTGATCTGTGTCAACTCTCTCTTGATGGTCTGCAGATCATCTACCTTCACCGCTGGAAGAGAGGCAGTAAAAAAAGCCATTACAACATTGATGTGTGAGACATATTTGAGCCTTAGAGATAATGGTGGTACATACCGGAGCGGAGGTCCTCTGGGTGGTCTTGGAGGAGGAGGAGAAGCTGGTTTTGGTTCGCCGGCTGCCTCCGCCGCTCACACTGACCCTCGGACGCTTTGAGGGGATGACGGCCCGGGAAAGGGGGGAGGGGGAGGAGGAGGCACCCGGGACTGGTAGGAGTACATCCTGAAACACAGAGGAGAAATAATTAAAAAGTTGCAACAAAATGCAAAAGTGGATCTGCTTCAATTTAAAAAATGTGCCAATATTTCTGTTCCATTGTGAATTTTATCTTAATTGTGTTATATATTGTATTTGCATGTTTCAAAATAAAACAAAGGGTCAGACAGAAAAAAAGTAATAATAAACAGGTGCAGGTGAGATAGAAACCTACTAAGGGCTTAGGTAAAAACAGAATAAGAAAAAGAAATGACCAAAAAAATATATTTTACATGATATTACAATAGACAGCTTACCTATCGTAGTAATCTCTTTGAAAGTCATAGTCCAAATCTCCAGAGGAACTGTGGAGAGGGCAGAGTCAGAGAAGAAGGATTAACTACAGCATTCATCGTTGACATGAAACAATACTTTCCGATAAGGAAGTCTGGAGGACTGCAGAGTTTCTGTAATATGTTGTTGAATAACGTGGAAACACACCTGTACATGTCTCCTGCAGAGCGCTTCACTGTCTTCGATCTGTGGGGTTTGGGCTCGCCGGCCAGGTTGATGTCTGAGGGAGGAAAAAGAGGAGTAAGGAGTTGCCAAAGTAAGATGATACTGGTTTTACTTAAGAGATGTTTCCTGCTTCTTGTATTGAATTTAGCAGGTATAGAAAATATATGTAAAAGGATTACAGGCTCAAATCCCCAGTATTTACATATTTCAGGATAAATATTTTAGATATTGAAACTATTCTATTATCATTTAAAACAAATTACGATTCTTTTTGTCATTTTCAGAAAGAAAGTCCAGTACTGATTTCAAGGCTCATTACTGGGCCCACTGACTTTCTATCTCCATCGCTGCAGTTCTTTGTTACCCATCAACCCCTCCAGCTCACCTAGCACCTGTCCCACGATCATGCGGCCGTCCTCGCTGACCACGGCGTTGCGTGCGTTCCTCTCATTGGCGTACTGGACGAAGGCGTAGCCCTTGTGGATGGAGCAGCCCACCACCTTGCCGTACTTGGAGAAGATGGCTTCCACGTCGGCCTTGGTGACCAGCAGCGTGTTGAGGTTGCCGATGAAGACGCGGGAGTTCAGGGAGCGAGGGTCAGTCTTGTTCGTCACATTGCTACTGGCCATCGGGCTTGGGGTGGGGGGGGGACAAAGGTAGGCGAAAAAAGAAAAGAAAAAAGGAGAAAACAAAGAGACGTGAGATTTTGCGCATTAAATTGTAGATTATCTCTGCAATAAGGTCAATGAGATTTTTGACCTTGTGAAGCTCTTTAACAATGGGCCACAGTTTCTTACGTATTGCATGTTTAAGTGAATGAAAGTCTGCAGAAGTCTGCAGCTGTAGATTGTCATTTCAATATTATTAAAATATATGAAACATTTTTTAAATCAACATTTTGCAGAGACATCTTCATATTGCTGGTGGTTTTTGTACAACATAGTCAAAAAAACTAAAGTATATAAAATCTAAAGGTGTGTTAGAGAATAAAAGCATTTTGTAACATTGAGAGGCTAGATTTTTTTAGGGAGGCCTTTTAGCATGTATAATACTTTAATAATTAAATAATATAAATATTTAATTTCTGTCATTGATTGATCATTTCATCCTAATGACGTTATACTGTATGCTCATTTACTGACATTACTACATGTATCAATTTAAACTTATGATAACAAAAAAGTAATGCAATCATTCATAAACACATGGCAAATTCAACATTGTACCTCCTACTAAACATGTCAACGGGGATGCTTTTAACATATAATTTACACACACTAAATGTGTGCAAAGGGAGCATCTAGAGGTAGATGTGAGACAGCAGAACAGAGAACAGTGTGATGGGGTCATGAAGCAACCAGCACTCACTCCATCATGTCTGTACTCGGGCTGCTGGAGGTCTGTCTGCCTGTCTGACTCTGTTGGAGAGAAGAGGGTTGTCGAGGAACTTTGAGAAACAGTGACTGTGGGGTTACATCTACTACACCTCCAAAAAGTTGCGTTTTCTTAGAGTTTTCTCAAAGCCAAAAAATGCTTTTAACTGGAAGAGGGCTGCTCAGGAGGTGGTAGTGTACATGTTTTTTTTTTAAAGCAGGTGGCTATAAAAAAAAACCTGTGGGATACATTTGTTATGACAAAACAAAGTATTGCATTGAAGTGAGAAAGCTGTATTTTGCTGTATTTGTGAAAACTGATAACTTCCTTGTTCTGTTTATCTACGTGAGGTAACACTCTACAGTAAACACCACTTTAATGAAGCCATAATGTCACATACTACAGCTATCCAGGTTATTAGGCTTTTTACGGTCTGTGATTATAGGGATTAGAGAAAAATCTGATTATTCATAATATCACCATACATGATAAATACAAATATCCTGGTTACTGCATGATATATGTACAGACATCTAAACTAACTATGCTTTGATTTAGACAGCAGGGAAGCACATGGGGAAACATACTATGACTTTCTAAAAGTGTTACTGCTGTTGCAGTGGTTGCAAACCCTCCAAAGTTATGTAACATTGCAGGGTCGGAGAAGTCTGAAATGTATCATACTGGGGAATCATACTGACAAAGACAATACTATTGACTGAAAGATAACTACATTCAATGTTTGTTTTATTGAAATTACTGTCTATGAGATGAAAAATTAAACATTCGTAGCCTAGCATTATGATAATCTATTATCATTTGTGATTTCTGATGCAAACATTTCAGAATACATGGAGATTTCCTGCTTTTCTCTGTTTTATATCATATTAAATTGAATATCTTGGAGTTTTAGGCTACTAAAATGTTTAAAATAAAATATGTAACACTCATTTCAAAGATTTTACCGCCCTATTTCTTACTGTAAGGTGTTTGCTATTGTGTCAAACCCTTGTATGGTAGAAAGGACATTCTTCATTTTTAGGAAATTGCAAAACGTTGTGGTATTATCATCCAGCATCAGAACATTTGTATACATTTGAAGCCAATGCATTAGAGCACTTGGTTTGACATATCGAAAGCTAACGTACTTGCAGAAATGTTTTGCTTTTTGAGTCAGTTTCTTCAAGGTTAAAAGCACTTTTTGTAAGTCACTTTGGATAAAAAGCATCAGCTAAATGAAATGTACATGTCAAAGTAATGTAACATGAGTAAACACTGGCTTTGCCCTATTTTGGTGTCCATCTTGTTTTTGCTAATTCCCCATCAACCACGCACATTTCATGTAATTATCACCCACTTCAGCCATGTCTCACCTGCCAAAGCCCCACTCTGCTGCCAGCTGAGCTCAACTGAACCCCAGCAGCGCTCCCTCTCTGGCCGCTAGCAGCTAGCAGGGATTACATGGTGAGCAGCCGGCTCTCTGGCCAAGGCTTAATGCTCTGCTCTCCTCTACATGATCTGGCCGGGGTGTTTCTATCGCTTGGCAAGCTGACAGTCGCTACAACACCGAGTGTGTTTAGGACGAGGTGGGGGAGGGCTATCACAGGCTGCTTAGTGTTTCTAAATCGTTGTGGCATGTTGGGGTTCAAAGGGAATATCCAGGGTTTATATACATGCAAATGATTTTCATGACTGATGCCGAATAAAGCCAGTTAGTCTGTGTGAACGCATTTGTTGGAGAATTTTTGATTTATTCATAAACACACACTAGGTGGACAAATAACAAGATAATCTTACATGTTTAATATATATATACTTTTTTAAATATTATATATCATGGTTTTTGTTTGATATTATATATATATTGATGATAATCCACTTTTCCTGATGGTGCAGTTCACTTTTTTGGAAACTACTCCATGCAACTGGGGCTGCAGGATTTTTTCTAAAAGTGAAAATGTCCATTTTTAATTGTCATTTTTCCATTTCATGTCTGAAAATGTCTTGTTTTGTGAGTCTTCAACCCACAATAATCAATTTAATATGATATACAACAGATCAATAAGGTAAGATTCATCCATATTTGAGGCTGAAAACAGAGTTGACCAACTATTTTGCAGGAAAAATTGCTTTACAGATGAATTATACTGCTAACCAGTTTATTAGTTTATCTATTGTTTCAGCTCTACTTGCAACATTTTATGATTTGCAATGTCTTTTGTTGGCTACCTGTAAATGAGTCACAACAGTTCACTATTCGTATTATCAATACTTTCCTGTATGTGTAAAACAAGCAGGGAGTCCATCAGTTATATTCCAAACGTATACTTAACAGAACAATATAAGCTTCATAGAAGTGGCGTTTACTGCAGGGTTTTAATATTGGGTTGCATTATATTCTATTATTATTCAAAAATTAACAACAGGCTAAATGCTAACTGTTTGCCTCTCATATTAAGAGTTCATATATGGCATATTTACAGTTATAGCAGCAATTTCCTATCCTTTGCCTCATCTGGGCGTTATTGTGGGAAACTTCCTGAGATATATAATGTTGTATCTTTAGTTTCATTTTGATCAGTGATGTGAGCGAGTGTTTGTGCTTGGACTGTGAAACACTGCAACTGCAGCGCTCATGTTTGAAGACAGACAAGACAATAAGAGAGAAAGCAGATTGTACAGATGTGCATGGAGCTGTGTGTATTCTGTGTGCAAGAAAAAATATACAATCTTAACCTTTGACGTTATATATATTGTACCTTAACACAATCTGTATTAGTTATTACTGTTATTTGTTAGTGATTCATTGTATTCAGAAGACATGCTTATTTTTACAGGTACAAACTTACTATCGGGGGTGATAATGATGACATCATTGTTATTATCAAGAGCAGGTATCTTTTTTCTGTGTGGGTAATAGACCAGATTTGAATCCATCAAATGACATGCAAAAAAAGAGATTACATTACATAGCAAAGGCAGGATTATTTAGCCTTTGTCAGAGCCAGGGCTGGATTCAGGAGGAAGTGTTATTCAATATTAGCTCAAAATCTGGTCTCTTATCATCAACACGGTTATGCATTTGGTTATCATAAACTGGGGACATGTGGAAGCTCATGTATAAAGCAACTAGAGTCAAAAGCAGCTGACTGTCTACTTTCACAGCACAAAAAAAAACACTACATGCTACTTGCTCTAGGAAAATCCAAAAGGGGGAGAAATGGTCTGAATCACAAAGCGGTGAAAACAAAAGTGGAATTTTAAAAAAGTGATGCAAAAGTTGTGGTGAAAAAATAAAACCAAAAAAAAAAGTTGAGACCAACTTACGATTTGCCGTTGTTCAAAAAAGAGGCTTCAAAAACTAAACAGGGGGAAACAAAAACGTAATATTAGAAAAGAGGCCATTCAAAAAAGTATCTAGAAGTATTATTTCCACAAGCAGGGAGGGGAAACTGGTGGGAAAAGTATGGAAATTATATAAATAAATTAAAAAAGATGTGCCAAATGTCAATGCCTACAGCACATAGAAAATAAAACAAAATTCTTCTAATTATGAACCTACAATTCACACCTGTATCCTCAATATAAAAATGTGTCTGAAAAAAACATTATTTTAGGCAGATCTCTTTCAAAAAAATTATTGAATTAAATAAAAGAAAAAATTGCATGTTATAAAAATATTTCTGGAAAAGCTATCGGTCAGAGATTTTCAGTCAGACCATTAAAAGATTGAACTTTAGTAAGTATTCCATAAATAATAATCTGAGGTTTATCATTATTAAGAATGCTATTCTGGTGTTTAAATTGCAATTCCTATTTTACTTAAAACATGTAACAACGTTTGAGCATCCTTTGCAAGCTTAGTTGATGGAAAGCATCACTAGGAATTATCTTCATAATCTAGGCTACTTAATTAATTAATGTCAACCTAACAATTGGGAAAATATCAGAAACTGGTGACAGAGCATCATCAGTTAAATAAGATAATTCAAGGATGCCTTATGCCCTAATTATAGGGGCCCCAGGAAGGGTTCAGCTACAGAACAGCGCCCCTGGAGACTGGAAGGACTCACACTCAAGGACACTTAAAAAGGACAGTTGGGCTGGGGTACAGTAGGGGGTTGGGGTACCACAGGGGTTTAAAATGGGGATCTTCAAGTTTAGGAGGAATCATAAACTGCAATTCTACTCCAATAGTAAGCCTTTGTTGCAAAAATCTGATAAAAAATGTTCACATATCTGTATACAGCTGATCATAATAAGTGGGGGGAAAAAAGATCAATGTAGAGGCCTGATTTCAGCTCAATGCAGGCCCCTAACTACACCCAGGGCCTGAGCAAAAAAACTGCGAAGAAATGCTTCTGCAAATAGACTAAAATAAAAATTACCAAATGCACAAATTCTGCCACACCAAATGAACCACGGTGTTAATGTTCCTTTTAAAAAAACGCCCCAACTCGGCATTGAGGGAAAAAAACAGCTTGCCTGAAAAATAACATCACTCCTGATAGGTTTCTCTGCAGAAAATACACTGCCGAAATCACAAAGAAAGGCACGAGTCACTGTCAACGAATGCATATCAAGTTAATGGTGGAGGCAAAACCCAAGACGAGATTAAAAAACCCTTTAAAAACATATTTCCAAGAAAAAGGGCGACCCGTTTTGCAAACTGTCCAGAAAAGACTGCAACAATTTCCCATCCTCGAGATTATGACCACACTCAAGATACACAACGACGCCACACAGCAGCACTGCAAAAAAAACGAGGCTTCGAAATGTTCGATAAAAACCAAAGCAAAAATCTTTTAGTGGTGGGAAGCTAATAAAACTAGTCTCTGCGCAGCTCAATATGCACAACACAAAATGTACGCCACTAAAAGCCAACACAGTCTCAGGAACACCAGCCCTGGAAAAAATGCATTAAAAATGAAAACAAAAAAGTCCCAAAGAGGTTCAGAGTCGAGAAAATTGTTTAAAAAAAATAGGGGAAAAAATGCTCTCGGTTAAAAATACTCACCAGGAGTTTAATACTAAAAATTAGTAAAATTCAACGCTGTTTTTACTTGAGTAGGTAAAGATCCGTTTACGGCTCTGCAGGCTGATAGTATCACCTTGAAACCAGTGGACACGAAATGGCGTCGACTCACACAGAGAACAGAGTAAGGGCACCGCCCACTACTGTGTACTCGTCTTTGATTGGATACTCACACCACACTAAAGAAGACGTCATGAACTCGATTGATTTGAATAGCAATACATGAGATCAAAGACAGTCCACTATTAACTGCATACTGTATAGGACCACATGTGATTTATTTTTTTATTTTATAGGTTTATATATTTTATTGTAGTTATTCATTTTGTTGTATCTTCCTTTATTTTACCCAAAGACATCATTTTTATTTTTATTATATATTATTTGCAATATCATTGCTTTTAGCTCCTTGTGCCCCTTGAATTAATATTATATTGTTATGCTGAATGTGTTCAAAAGGTTTCACCGTCCGACCAGAAGTTAATTTCTTAAAAAGTGCTATACAAATATAGCTTTATTATTATTATTATTATTATTATTATTAATAATATTATATTGAGCGCCAGACTCACGGCCCTTGTTTTTTTCTTAGGTTTAAAAAGTTATTATCTATATTTTTGTTTATTTAACAGAGACAAAGTGCAGTATTCAGACAGGAACACATTTAAATATAATGTGACATTATGTACAATCCTGATATGCTGGACAGTTATAAATTGAGCAGATTTAGTTTTTTGAGGCTTTATTTTGTCAAAATGCTTACGTGAGAGCCCTTTGCTTTGGTATAAATGGTGCATACAAAGACACAGAATGAATAAGTACTATTCATACACATTTCAAAACAGATTTTGCATAATTTCTTTAAAATGGATAGGCTACATATTGAATGTGAAATTCTATGAACCGTACTGCTAAACAAAACTGCGTGGCAAAAAAGTCACTTTTAACAACAATGTCATAAATAACAATTACAAACAACTTGGTTCCAACATAGTGACTGAACATCTCTAAAGTGTATCAGCAGGGTCACCACTTCATTTTCCGTGAGAATGGACCTGAGGAGTAAACAAAAGTGGGTTCAGCATGATACATTTGATAGATAAAGATGGTAAGAAACAGAGTATTTTAAGTACCTTTGATGTCAGTGACCCTCCTGCGGTTTCGAGGCAAACTGGAATCCCGTCTCAGGTTGAAATCAGGTGTTTTCAGAACTTCCTCCAGCTTACACTGCTCTTCATTTTCCTGTTTGATCAACATACACCGGGTTAACAACAGTTGTGTAAAGTACTTTTACTCAAGTACTGTACTTAAGTTACATTTGATGCTACTTTATACTTCTACTCCACTACACTTACAAGGGAAATATGTAATTTAACCCAACTACATTTATCACAACAGCTTTATTTTTAACAAAATGCATCTCTAAAAATTAAAAGATTAAAAAATATAGTTTATCAGAACTTTGTTTGTCTACTACAGTAAAGTGCTACTTGACGCAACAATATTATCTAGAAATGTCACATATATAAGTATATTCAAAATAAAGCACAATGATTACTTTTTATACTTTAAGTACATTTAGCTGATAATACTTTTGTACTTTCACTTTAGTAAGAATTGGAATGCAGGACTTTTAACAGTATTTTGACAATAATACCAACGTAACTAAGTAAAGCATCTGAATACTTATTTCGCCACTGTTTGACAAAACCAGTTGATCATGTTAGAAAAGTGCTTCACTTTTAAAGCATGTGAAATAAATACCTCTGTTGGAGTTTGTTGGCGTTTCCTCCGGCCTACAGGCGTGTTAGGGCCTGGGCTCTCTGATCCACTTTTCTGGCGTTCCCTCTCTCGCTGCATGAGGACGGCCTGTCTTGTACTCCTGTACTCCAAGGAAAAGTTGCTGATGGTTTTACAGAAGTCCTCCGCCTTCGTGTCCCTCACCATAGCTCGGGAGTAGCCCAGGAATAAGAGGAAAGAGTGGAACCTGAGGAACACAGAACGTATTACTGAACAACAGCAGGAAGCAAAACAAATGACAGAGTATGGCCTATGTCTAAAACGTGTACTCTTGGTTAATTAAGGTGAAATCTACAAATGCAAAGAGACAAATTGTAGTAAACTAAAATCCCAAATGTGTATTGTAGATGCTTTCTTTTCTGAAATGGGAGCAAACCAGCTCAAACTCTTATAATATATTTAGATTCCAAAATGCTCTTAGCAGCAAAAATGTTTTAAAAAATGTACTCGCAACACACCTGTTGATGACCCGCCGATGGACGGCCTTCAGGACCTTCAGCCTTTCCTCGCACTCTTTAAAAATCTTTGGCAGCCGGTGACGAAGCGAGCCCTCTGAGGCCAAAGCATCACTTCCTCCTCCTCTCTTCTTCTCATTTCTATCTTTTGTCTTCTTCTCTGCCTTGTCCAAAATCTTTAGCTGTTCCCATGATGCTTTGCACAGGGCCTCCAGCTGGGAGAGGTTGGACTGCACTAGGGAGTAGTCGAACTGCAGAGAAGAAGAAAGGGGGACGTTTGAGATACTTGCACTTGATTATTTCCATGTTATGCTACTTTGTACTTCTACCCCACTTCAATTCAGAGGTAAATAGTGCACTTTTACTCCACTACATTTATGTAATACCTTTAGTTACATTACAGATTTTGATAAATGATGTGAAATATAATCAACACTTAAATCAGACTTTAGTTACACCTGGAGTGAATTCACAAGCTACCCTGCAGTATACAAAGTCATTAAAACTAGCTGCACCTTTACCAGCTTTGATAACACTTTAATGCATCAATAATTATAATCAAACATATCATATATATTATTCTGAAATGGACCAATCTGCACAATGACTTTACTTGAGTAACATTTTGATTGCAGGTCTTTTACTTGGAACAGAGTATTCCTACACTGGCACTTCTCCCTCCTCTGCACACAGGAGATAAACACACACACATATAGACCCAAATACGCACCTTGCCAGCTTTAGTAACAGCAGTGATGTCCGAGTAGAGGTCAGAGGATTGTGGGTAAAGTTGCAACAGTAACACGCAGACGTGAAGCAGAAGAGGTTGGCGAGTGTTCGTGTCCCTCACCTGGGAAAGCTTCCCCAGGTAACTCAGCTCAAAACCACGGGCCTTAGGATATAAAAATAAGTTGTGAGAATTTTACAATTACAAGTGGATTAAAGACGAATAACAAAAATTGGAGCCACCCACCTTGCATCCATTGAGAAAGTTACCAATTGCTAACACGGTTGCTAGAATACATCTGAAGGTCTGGCTGGCTGCAAGCTGCTCCATGGCCAACTTCAGATGGAAGAGAGGCTCAGCAACTTCCTGTCACGATATGCACAATGTGATGATTCAGACAGAGTAGGTGGTGTGTTATTGGGATTAACATTGTCATCATGGTATTGTCGATGATGTATCAAGTGTAGGTGGCTCCATTGTAGCATGCCAATCTCTGAACCAATCATCTATCATCGCAGTGACACAGGTATGCATCAGGGTGGCAAAAGCCAATATTTCAACGGGTTCCAGCTTAGTCATCACTATCTGTGCCAAGGCGTACTTTACTGTGCCAGTCATTTTTCATAGTCCAATAATCAACTTGAGATACAAGAATAAAGTTTGTCTTAATACCCATTGGCCATTGTTTGACGACAATTAAGCATAGAATTGGCATAGATTGGGCAACTATACAACCAAATTATTTCACACGTGGTCAGTTTGCTAGCTAATTATAAGCTAAATTGTTATCAAACAATGGCCACTGGGTAGTGAGATTGCATTTCGGCCAATGCCTTCTGCCGATTTTTTCTCCAAAGTGTCTTTTAAGCTTATCTCAACCAAAGCCAGCTCCAATGTGATTTGTCAACTGAACAAAACAGGATTGTTCGGTAACAAAAAAAGTGTTCAGATCCATAATTAGAGAGTACATCCTATCTTGATACATTTTCAAACATAAATGCAAGAGTGTTTTCATGATGGGGTTGAAAAATGACATTTCTCTTAACAAAAAGCTTTTGTTTTGTACATTTGAAGTGTCAAAACGACTTTCTGTCCCATGCTCATTTCCCTTTTACTTACCCTTTCTAACGAGTCGTAGTCCAGCGCAAAGGCCCACAGCTGAAGCCTGGAGTTCAGATGTGGTATTTCCCCCAAAGTGAGCAGGCAGAGCTCGGCGGGGGCCAGAGGCGAGTGGGGGTTCAGGGCCTTGGCCTCCTTGATCAGACTCAGCTCCTCTTCTGTTGGGATTAGCTCTTTAAGCCGCTGTATCAGAAGGGAATGTGGAAAGAGATTAAACCATACTGCAGGACTATTCAGGACCCAGCTCAGGTTTCATTTAGCCGTTATAAATGTATGGTGAGGGCAACAAATAGCCTATCCAACTTTAAAGCTGAATGCTGAATGCTCGAATTCTGCAGGACATGACCTCTGCTGTACTGTATACCTGAACGTCGTCTCTGTCCAGCACACTGCTGTCCATGCTGTAGATGGCAGGGGGGAGGAGGCGGGGAGGGGGGAGGCTGCTCAGAGCGATGGTTATGATGTTACTCCTCTTCATCCCCAACACTGAAACTGATGGCTGCTTCTGTGTTAGGGTATAAAAAAAGACACGAGACAGATGTAAAGATACTGTACTATACATACATCATGTTAAAAGTTTATTTTAGGGTTGCATTTTGCCCCCCGTGCTTTAATACCTAAAGTATTAGGAATAATTTAATTTAAATACATGTCTACTGAGTCACTATCTATTTCAAAATGAGCTAACACATTAGGGATTTACCCATGGCCGACTGATTATAAAGCCCTTGCATTTTCAGCATTACTGACTGTATATAGGCTTTAAGAGTATTACAAACAACATTCCTGGGGAAAATTATCTTTTTAACTCTGACAATGAACCAATAGCGGCCATAGGTGCTGCCAAACAAAACGGTGGTCTTTGTGATCATAACCATATCAGTTTTGCCACTTCAACCTTCAATCTTAAGACTGATAATTGAGGCAGAACCTCAGTAAATGGGGTACAACTGTGGTTGCTTTTAGTTTATTCCGAAAACAAATGTAGAAAACATGTTTGTTAGCCCAATCCCGCTTTATTCCTGAGACATTATCCCGTCCAGAGGATCTTACCTGCCTCCCAAAAGCCACATTAAAAGTGGTGCTGCTGCCTTAGATTCAAACAGGTACTCCAGCCGGTTTGTATCCAAATGCACCGGCTCAAGCCCGGCCCAAATAGTCTGAGTCCCAAAGCGCGTCATCCTGGGAAGTGGAGCTAAACTCGGCAGTTCCTTCCAGTGGAGCTTCAAGGTACGAGATTTGGTGGATGCACCTTTATGGGAGGGCAAGGTCAAAGGTGGAGGAGGGGGAGGAAGAGGAGGGGGTGCTGGAGGGGCTTGGAGGCAACCCGTCATGATTCATTGGTGGAATTGGATCCCTCGTCTTCGGTACTGTCTTCCTCGTCCCAGAGGTCTGAGAAATCCAAGGTGTTGAGGCAAAGACGTGCAGCTGGTTTTCCGAATGAACCCCAGGATTGGTCGAAATCCAATGTCAGGGGGTTATCCTTGGTTTGGTCTGATTCCTTCATTGGTCTTTCAATGCTGTCTGTGACTACAAGAAAAGTTCTGTTGATATTTTCAAGCATTACCCCAACACACCAGGGTATAACTCCTGTTTTGTGCTTGAGAAAAAAGTAGTCTCCTTCCTCATTTTGGATAAAAACAACGCCTTTTTGGATCAGATTAATTTGCTTCGTCGTTATGTTCCACACAGCAGCTCTTCCTCTCACTGTGCGAACAGTACTCCCCTCAGACGTTGTGTATCTGCATCTGAATGTCTGTGGATGCTCAGTTTCACTTGTTGACCACAGAAGCGCATAACTCACACGACCAAATCACAATCTTACCACCTTTGGGTGTTTTCGCTGCACCGTACCCTGCAATTGCCTCGGCTGCAGTGATTGTCCTTTAGGGGCGAGCCAAATCTGCCGCTTTGATCCAAAAATCCATTGTGACCTCGGTCCATGGGAAAGAATTCATGTGAGTTGATGGTTTGTGTTTAGTTCGGCATGCAAATCTGATGAGAAAATCCAAAGAACGCCTTTCTGTAGCACTTCTGCAATATCCAAATGATGTTCTTTCACCTTCATCTCTTTCTGATTATGGTTCTGTGACAGGGAGTGAATTTTGGAAAGTAAAAAGAGAGAGAGAGAAGTACATTTGTCCGTTGGTGCATCACTCTTGGTTTATTTGAGTTGCACCCTTTCCCTTCATTTCCTTATCGAGCCTGCATCTCCTGTTTGTATTGCTACTTGTGTATACACAAACGTCTCTATCTGCCTCTGAAGATCTGTTCCTTCCCTCCTCTCCTGCCTCCCCCTTCTCTCCTGGGAACGCATAAAAGAGCAAGATTGCCCAAATTCTCCCCTGCATCCCATTTTTTTATTACATGAACCCTTTGAGGATGACACATCAGAATGCAGTAATGCATTCATCACAGCTGCCTTGACGGAGAAAAGTACACATGCATACTAAATTGGTCATTATGCAACGTTGAGGACATTTTCTTTAGTAAAGCATTAGCATGTAGAGTAGCAATTGCAATATATCCAAGCATAACTGGGCGAAACAATGTAAGGGAAAACATTGTGAAAACGTCAGTGTGTCTGCTGAATCACATGCAGTGTTCAGTTATGTTCACAGGGGTCATTTGCATGGTCCACATGCAGCCATAATGAGGATCCCTCCCTCGGACATTAGGTCGCCCCTAATTACACGTAATCTTGTTCAGTGCAGCAGCAGGGCTCATGGGACATTTAGGCCCAATGAGCTCTATTTGGCAAGCCAAGCTCCTATTTACATTCATTTATATGTACATTGAATACTGTTTGACAAACTGGTCGTTTGCTTGTGCCACAAACCTGAAACCAATAGAACAGCTGTACAAGAGAGCTATCAAGGTGTTTGACAGAAAGCCACATTCATACCACCACTGTACCATCCTTGATAAACACAATTTCTTGAGTTTTGACAATTTTAAGTCTTTTAAAAGTATGTGTTTTTTTTATAAATGTTTACATGGACTGGCCCCCCCCCCCCCTCCCTTAGGGGAATTCATCCACAAAAAACACACTGGACACTGCACTAGGTCAGAAACCAGAGGAGACTGTGAAGTCCACCGTAGACGGACCACCTTTGGACAAAATGTCCTCTCCATTAAAGGCAGCTCTTTGTGGAATAGCCTCCCAACTGAGATACGGGATTGTCCCACTCTCAATAGTTTTAAAGGACAACCTAAAGAATGGTTGAGCAACAAACACACGTGTAATCACCGCTAAATGCACTTTAACACAGGGGTATCTCCTTTTGCACTTTATGTAGCTCTTTTATCTTATCTTGCACTTTATATATCATAGCTGCTACATTGTACTGCCATGTGGTTAATGCTTGTATATGCTGCTCACGCTTTCCTGCATATCATGTATTTATTTTTGCTATGTATATAACTGTCATGTTCATAAATGTTGTATGTGACGGGACTACGGATGGAAATTAGCTCAAAGCTAAAATCTGGCTCATTTACACTTGAAAGCATTATTTTGTTTGAAAGTGTTCATCAATGTGCACTGTCCCGGTTCAAATAAACGATTAAATGAAAATGTATCAACAGTACTTCCAAGCATGCTTCAAAAAAGGAATTCAAACAGTACATTTCAGCCAACATGTTCTTCAATTCATTGCAAACGATGACTGTGCTAGAAACGAGATCTTGAATTCAATTCACACCTTTAAATGTGAACTATTTTACTCTCAGCAACTTAACATCACATTTTCTTGAAAGACAATTACATACCAGTGTACCACACATTCATCGTAAGAATGCAGTGGTGGTTTTGAGCGGGGAAGGTATGTACGTGGGCCGCCTCCTTTAGACCTGATGATTGGTGGGTTCACAAAACCACTTTCAGATCATGGACCTGGGGCGAGAACACTGACAAAAGAAGACAAACAAGTTGAGCATTTCAGATAGTCGGTTATGCAAGTCTGGAATTTAAGTTGTTAGTAGATATTGTAAATATGCATAGCTGAAACGCAGTATTAACTTACATGATACTCATCTAAAGGTATACTACTATTAATATATAAACAGTTTAGTTGTGTCCCATAGCAGAATAATCCAATTATGATGGTATGATTTATAATTGATACTGTTTGCCTGCAGTAAATAAATATGTATTATAGTTCCCCTGTTCTACATTTTGGATCAATTATTTTTCGTTTGTATACTGTCTAAAAAAAAAATCAACTTAGCTTGAAACGTGTTTTAGTTATAGTTTTTTGTTGCCAGAAACATCACATAAAGCCATGCATGCATTATATATGTTATGTGGGATTATGTGGGATATGAAGGATGTAAATTAGGATTATGTAGATATAGATAGACATACATACTTTATTTATCCCAAAATGGGAAATTGTTTTGTCACAGCAGCAGTCAATGTACAAGAATTTCAACATTTCTTAAAATTTGACTAACATATAAATACAGCAGCAGTAAATGTACAAGAATTTCAACATTTCTTAAAGATTGAATAGAATACAAATAAACATAAAACATGTAAAACAATATACATGTTCTCAGTAGAAAATACATATATAATAGTAGTAGTAGTAGTAGTAGTAATTTGTACCACTTTTGCTCAAGTCAAAGAATACACAGTCACTGCCTGAATATAGGACTGCATGCATTCAGTATATCCGCTCCTACTGACTTTTTTAAATATTGTCTTTTATTTCGAAAGTCTCGACCGGAAGTTCCTCCTGCTGCTATCCGCGCTCCCGCGTTGCTTTGGGAACATTCGGTATCCCCGTGTGCGCGCTTGGCTGTCATCACACAGAGGATTTTCTACAATGTCAAACATTCACTATCTGCGCGAAGTCATGGCTTCTTTTACGCGAAATGATGAGAGGCATCGCCGCGTGCTGCTGCTCATCCTCTAAACACAGAAGTCCATTCACTTTTTATTTATTAATGCATTTATTATTCCATGTTCTTGGACGGGATGCGTTGGAGGTAAAACGGGATACTCTGTTCTTTTTTGTTGTCGCTTAGAAGATTAAGATTGTTTTCACCATGCATGTGCGTAAAATCATAATTTTGTGTTTTTTGAAATATCATTTGAAAATGAAAACATGATCTCTTGATATTGACAGTATATTTTTCCCCCTCGCATCTTTATCTGAAAAGTTGTCAGGCTCTTACATTGACAGTCGTAGGCTATTACGTAATGTGAGTGCAGACAGATGTTACAGTGAGCTTGTTTGCGTAAAGCATCATCTGTACACCACTGTAACACCAAGATGAAAACAAAAAAAATGAATATTTTTGCTTCACTTTAAGGACAAATAAGTGTCCACCATTACGATATAGGAATTGTAGGAATATATATCCTATATTATCAATCAATTTGTTTTAATTTATCAATCAATAATAAAGCCATAACTGAGGATTTATGTGCTTCTTAGTGCCTAAATAGAAAGTCAATGAGAATAAACTAGAACTGGCTTTGTATAATTAATTGGAATAACATAATTCTGATTGGATCTTCATGACATGATTTTACAAATAATATCCAGTCATTAGTCAAAATGTTTTACTAACATGTTAGAGAGGACTATAACTGAACAACTGTTGTTGTTGTGCCGCAGCAGGTCTATGTGAGTGTGTGAGCTGGGTCAGAGGTCATGCTGCGGAGGGAATCTGACTCCCGTGGTCTCTTTTCCTCGGGAGAGACGTCTGACAATGACTGTGTGGTGAGGTCATTTATTTATACCTGTCAAGTTCATTTACATTGGGAATCTGTTGAAGGTACTGTATATAAAATCAGAATCACATTTTGATCCGTGATATTGAGACTTATATTTTACCTTTAAAGGGACGTTCACCCTAAAATCAAAACAACCTTTTCCATCAAGCTGTAGGGATATCAATCAATCTAGTTTGTTATGTGTGTGAGATATATGCCTTCTCTCCAATATAACAGAACTAGATGGCACTCAGCTTAAGGTGATAATGCGGCAAAAATAATATGTTTGCAAATTCAACAGCAATGTCTCTTTCAGGGAATCATGACCCGGTTACTCAAGATAATCACCAGAGCTGTTTGACGTAGGAACTATTTTCTTTCCACCAAAGTACACCTGCCAACCGTATCACGGTGCAGAAGGACAGTAATTTTTACGTCTCCTGTTGTCACAAGCTTCTTGTAGTTTTCTAAGTATATTCCCGCTTTTTAAAATATAGATTTTTTTGCACTTTTAAGCCAAGTGCAATATAATTGTAGTTACTTTAATCTGAGAGAAAGCAGCACCTCTCTGGCTGATATCAACACCAAACTCACTAACAATCCAGATTGATAAATAGCACAACAGCTTTTTGGCGGTGTCCCTATAAAGAATAAAATACAGTGAATCCAACTTTTAAATCCAAACGGCCCACTTTGTATTTAATGATGTCTCTGATGTTCTTTGACTGAATCACATGAATTAATCAGCCTTCATAACTCAAATGTCTGGCAGTGCCAGTCAACTCCTCCACTTTTGAGCAGTTTAAAAGGCGAGTAGGTGGAGAAGGTTAAAAGCCAGGAATCACATCACGTAGCCACCAACAGCATTTATAAAAATACTTTTACTGTCTCCATGTAACTTCTAAATGATACCGATCTACTTCTCACTGTTTTCCTTTAACTTACTTTGTAAATAGGTTTCTGGCTAACGAATAAAGGGACAAGAAGCTTCTCATAAGGTTGTCAATCCTCTCTGTGTTTGTCTGTGTCTCAGATGGGGGCGAGTTGTGGAGAGGTGGATGTAGCGTGTCTGTGCGAGGTCGGTCCCTGTACACTTTATCCAGAAGCACACACACCTATGCCGGTGAGTGCTCAGGCTCACCACTTAAGAGTCTGTGGCCGTCGACTGTTTCTCCATCTTTAATAGTGCTTTAAATACATGCCTCTTACCTGCTGCTGGCCTCTATCTCGCACTGCCTTTGTGTTCTTTACTGTATGTTTAAAAGGCACTGGTATATGTCTTTAAATCAATCATATATTCTTCACTTTGTGTTTTCAGGACACACGCCTGTGTGAACACTGTGGAAAGAACAGAGTCATGATAACCAGGTACTCCGAGGGATACGGAACGGAGGTAATGTGTGTTTCTTTTGACATGCGTGTGCGTGTAACTATTTATTTCAGACATTTTCCGACCTTTATGTGTCTGAATATATTTATGTTGCGTTTTCATTTAGCAGCAGCTGTGGTTTCAAGGTTGCATCATGTGAGGCATACGTGAGGCATTTATGTTCCCTGTCCCAAAAAAACAACAACTCAGCAGACAAAATATTTTACATGGAAGCCATTCTTGAAATAGATTGGTATGACACTTGTGTTTCCACTGTTTTATTTAAAGTAACAGTTTAACATTTTTTGTTTGTGTAATATGAAGCTAGCTAGGGGACTGAAATGGGCTTAGCCACGAAAGACTACATAACCCTCTGGTTAAAACAGAATAATCAAAAGAGAGATACAGTGTTAATCGAGCATTAGAGTTCTTGGTAGGTATTTTTATTACATTTTTTACTTTATGATTTTTAGGCTAGTTGTTACCCCTTCTGTGCAGTCTTTATGCTAAGCTAAGCTAACTGTCCTGCAGCCAAAAAAGAAATAAAGGTGATAAGAAAAAAGTGTTTGCTTAAAATAGTGCTCTAAGATACTTCAACACATCAACAATTGTAGCGTTGGGCTGTCACGATATCAGATTTTCACTACACGATTATCATGAATCAGTCTTTGTATTTGCGAATCAAAATAAAATCTGTAGGAAGCTCCAGATTCGGTGTCTCTGAACTCATTAGTCATGTGTTGAGGAGTCAGCGGATTCATAATAAAAATGGTGATTATAAAAAAGTGACGCATGAGTACACGCACTCACACAAATGCCATCATCAAGTGTTGTTTTTGGTTTACAGAAAGTGGCGGTCAGTGATGATTCACTTTTACTCATCTGGGTTTCATCGAAAGACTACAAAATAAAAGCCCCAAAACTGTAGATGTGGTGGTTGAGTTTATCCATAATTAGTGCTTGTGATACTTTACCCAACGTCATTAAACTAGCATATCATAAGTTTAACATGAATGTCTTTTTTAAAACTGTCATTTTTATCACATACTTGATATTCTAGTTGTTAAATGTGTCATTCCTGTGCAGGAGGAGTGTGTGTTGTCAGACCCTCAGGGGGAGAGTGATGCAGATGCTGATATAGAGGACACAGATTGCAGGTTTGATATGCACACACACTCACACACACTTTCATATCCACACACAGTACATCTTTGCTTGTAGTTCTCTGACCTTGTGCCTTTAACCTGATTGGTTCAGACTGCAGGAGCCAGGCTCTCTGCAGCGAATCAGCTCGCGCAGACGAAAGCGTCCACGGGTAGCGCGGCAAGACACCACGGAGAGCGAGGACGACGGGGGGCGGAGCAACCAAACACACCGCTGGAACCTCAGGCTCAGCCCTGACAGAGCAGACAGCAGGACCATACTGGAGGTAGAAAACACAGCAATGTGAATTCTAATTAGTCGTGTTTCTGTACATCTGTTCACCAAATTACACAACACAAGAGGTTTGAGAAAAGAGATATTGTCACAGCTGTAGATCCAGCTTTTAAACAGGGTTGCAGAGACAGTATCCCATAGACTTTCCCTATTTGGATCAATTAAAGGAGACATAAAATGCTCAAATGTATGGTCATAATATTTTTTGGGGTTTCAACAAGAACATATTTGCATGGTTAAATGTTGAAAAAACACATTCTTTTTCTCATACTGTCCATCTGAATATACCTGTATTTACCCTCTATCTGAAACACTCAATTTTAGCACCTGTCTCTTTAAGACCCCCCAAAAACCCAGTCTGCTCAGGTCTTCCAAACTGTCTCAAATCGAATTATAGAGTCCTACAATACGTCAATATAAACATGTATTACGCCATTTTAAGTATGTTTAGTAACTAACTAAATGCTCATTATTTGATCGGTTAATCCACTCTTATAGATAACCTAGTTATAGATCATGGCATTTTGACTGAGTTTTAAAATAAATCTGTCAATTCAGTTCTATCAATTAATTATATGATCTGATGATAACTTACTGTACTTCTAAACATGTACACCAATGGCTGCTTGGTACTTTTTTTTGTAATTTGTGTGACTTATTTCCTCTTTTTTAGCGGATTAGATTAGAATAAGTCAAACATAAGTGGCAGGAGTTTATCTGGATGGATGGAAATTAGCACTGAATGAGCACTTTAACAGAAAATGGGAAATAAGTTGTTTCAGCTTGTTTACCATATCACCACTGCTGAGGAATCCCTGAAATAGTGCTGAAAACAATTGGGCTCTTTTGATTATCACAACAATATATTTTTGTCAGTAGCCCTTTGAAATGTGCATTGTGTTTTGAGCTTTTTTCCCCTACAATAACAACTCTCACATCTTTGTCTTCCAGGAGAGCATATCACAGGTCAGGCCACTGGTCATCTGCCGGCCGAACGTTGAGAGGCAACAGACTCCGGGCGAACTTCCCCGAGGCTCCAAATGTCTGACGTCTCTATGGCCAGCTTCCTTCTCTCTCCCTCTCACCCTCCTCCTCCTGCTGCCTCTCTCCCTCTCTCTCGTCATTGTGATCGTGTCTTTCCTTCTGCCGTGGGCTCGCGCTTGACCTCACCTTTCTGTTTCAAGAGAATGATTACATTACAGAAAAACCTACCACCAACTCAGAAAAGGCAGTGAATGGCACAAAATGGGAACACAAACATGGTGCTTTAGAAATGAAATCGACTTTTGGGTGTAGTTGGCCTTTGGGCTACATTAAATCCAGAAAACGCACAGGGTAAAATACTTTCATTCTGAGCCACTTTAGGTACATTTACAGCAGAATCTGTTTCTGACGCAAACGATAAACTCAGTGCTTTCTTGTGCCACATGAAAATCTCACCTTTCCACGTCACTTTCTCACCCCCTCGTTTGTAAAAATAGACCTCTCGTCTCGCTCCTTGTAATAACGAGCCACAGGAGGGATAAGCGGGGGGGAAGGGTTTCATGGCTGCACAGGTAGATTATAAAGGGAGTCAATAGGAACATAGGAAAAAGATGATGCTGCTGAACTATGCACATGTTATGTTCCTACTGCAACATCTGACCTGTCTCCTATTTCTTTGGCACTACCATCCCCTTCTTGACCCTTTACCTTTTCTCTTTGAAATACAGGGAGTTATGGTTCTAAAATTGAGCATGACCCCATCTTGAAAAGCAATAGCAGATGAGATCTGATATCATTTTTGAAACGATGGCTTAAGTGTTATTTTACTTAAAAACAGGTGGATCCTCTTTCTTCTTTCTGGCTGTACTTTTGTGTTTCCTGTGATGGGATCTTAATTATGTTAAAGTTATTTAAACACTTAAAACACAGTCTTACCGTTGATTGCTATTGTGTTTGATAATATTTATGTTATATCTATATTTATGAGTTATTATTTAAGAAGAAATTGACAATCAGTCACACTACTTTTTCAAGATGAAATTATTGGAAAACCTGTGGCATTTCTATGTTTAATGTTATGTTGTTTTTGTATGTATTTAAACTTCATACCACAGTAGATTTGCTTGCATCCTTGTAGAGAAATATTAATTCCCAATTAAGATCAGGTATGAGCTCATTTGATTGATGTTCAACAACCGTTTATCCAGCATTTAATGTTGCCTGTCTTACGGGTTATCTGTGTGATCGCCTCTGTGTTCTTGGAGCCATAGAAATTCAATAAAACTAAATTGTATTTTGACAAAAAGAGCTTCCTGTGTGTATATAACAGCAGTGTGAAACAGCAGGGTAGTAGTTTTGAGCTACAATTTGTCTTTACAGATTTTATAAGAAAAATCGAGCTCATTCCAATAGAAAATGACGTCCGCACAACATTCGTGTTGGGTGAAGAAGGATTCAGTACAAAAACAACAGTTTGATAAGTACACTGACATCTGAATAAAACACCCACACAAAACATGGCCCCATTGTGTAAAGGCCTTTAATTGGTAAGATTTAGAGATGCTAGTAGAAATACCCGAGGTCAGAGCAAAGGTTAGGAACTCGGTCTTTATCCTAAACTAAGCTAGCATAGCATATGTAAAGATGTCCTTATTTAACTTGAACGCGGAAAAACGTACTCCGTAATATGTCGAAATAGAACTCAAAGTTGTTGTTTTTTAGAATAAAAGTGATCCTACAGAGTTTAAAATGGGAGGAAAAGGCTTTGATTAGTGAAGACAATGCATCATCACTTCTGCGGCTATTAAGAAGAAGAAGAAGAAGAAGAAGAAGAATATAAGAACGTAGCTCGGCCTCTTGTCCCAGCAGTGTTTGATGCTCTTGATGAAAGGGCCAGGGGGGGGGTCCCATTACGAGGTTAGCGCTCTTCACTCCGCCTCTCACTGCGTGGGTCGCCATGGTAACAATCAGGACTGCAGAGGAAACAGACTTTTCATAAGTAAATTGTGTGAGCTGCTGCCCAGAGCAAAGCACTCACTGTGGGTGATAATAATGTGAATCTGCTGGGTTTCAAACTCAGAATGTGGACATGGTGGTAAACAAACATGTTTCCTTTGCTATGAATTTAAAATCCGCTTTCCTCTAAACCCCCCTTGGCTTTTTGAGGCTTTATATATATATATATATATATCTATCTATATATATTTGGGGCTTTACAGCACTTAAATGCTTTACTTCAGAATGTCTCAAAGGGTCACAATATTCTCAATTTATTTAAATGCATTTGACTTCCATTTTTGCATATGGGTTCACTCGTCTGATGGTTAAACTTCCCTGTGTGTCTGCACAGTAAGTGTGTGTGTGTGTGTGTTTGTGTGTGTGTTTGTTTGCAATGCCTCACATGTCAACAACTGTGAAAGGAGCAGAGTCCTTGTGTCCTCAGGTAGGAGTGTGTTTTACAGCGATGTGTTGCCCACCTGTTTCATTTCCAACTCGCCCACTCAGTGCTTCAACTTCAAAGCTTCCTCAATAGAAACTCACTGTGTTCATAGAATTGAACCAGTGTTATTTCAGAGCAAGTAGAGGCCCAAGGTTGAAGATATTTGACCAGGGAAAATAAATGTGTCTTTAATGTAGGCTGTTTGCAGACCTCTGAAATGTAACCTATTTTAATGACAGTAATGACCTTCAGAAGTGGAATTGAGAATGGGGACATACATTCATAAAAAACAGCAACACAAGAAAATGGTGTCAAGCATGGACAAGGTTAGTCTCAGTTGAAATAACAACTCTCGAGCCAACATAATTCCTTGATCAATGTGAACATTGTCGGTGTAACTGATCCTAGCAAACACTACAAGAGCTGTCACATTGGGCCCGATATTTCTGAAACAAACCCTACCTTCCAACAAGAAATCAGCCAACAGAGCAAACATTAGCTTTCTATTACATTTTTTTTGGAAAAATACTATAGTGTTTGAAAATGATAAAATGAAATAATGAGATTTTTTCCTGCAACAGAGTTTGAAACTAGGCAGAGGTTATTAAGAAGGACAAACAACCAGTTATGAATGTATGGCTAACACAACACGATGGCATTCAAACAATCCACAAGGAGAGATCATACAGTACTAGGTTTATTGTCAGCTACTCTACTTCTGACATGCACAACTATATATCAAGTTGGTGACAGGTGACAGTTTGACCCAGCTGTATCTCTGTCGGTAATAAAAGGCGACAGGTGTATGTGTCGTTGTTTTGTTTCGGCCTCCTCAATTCCCTCACATCTCTTGATCCTTGACCCAGATTCCATTGTCTTTGGACGTGGAGGAGCAATGTGATCCTGCTGGTAAGCCTAGAGGCATTTAATAATGATCTCAGAGTCATATGGCCCAGACTTAAGGAGCCAATGTCCCCTTAAGGTGTTTTGGTTCGGACGGGCACCAATCCAGATGCCTCTAGGTCTAGATCATTCATTTTATAAAACTTGCTTGGGTCAAATCTTTACAGTATGAATGTAAAAACCTCTCACCACACACATATGCTGCAAAAAGACATACATAATAATGAAAAAAGTATGAATTGCATGGCATGTACATATACTGTGGAGGATAAATGACAAATAAAAAAATACAAATTGAAAAAACAATTGTAGGGGATAAAAAAAGAAAGTTGTTAAATCCCTAAAAAGTCTAGACTTTTGATTACTTATGAGATTGTGTACATGACAGCTTGTGTGGTTATAGGAATCATGAGGTACACATGCCACTCTCAAACATGCAACACATAAAGGGGGAGGGAGAGGCAGGACAGTAACAAACAAACAGCTGATGTCTGCAGACGGCTAAGCTTAAAGGTTAAACAGTTTCAGCAGCAACACCAGCATCAAAAGAGTGGATTACTACTGGACATAAACATGATTTTCTTTGTGCGTTCTTCCTCATAAATCGTGAAAAAAGTAAGTGATGTGCAATCTATTCCATTCGACAGGTTACATGTTTTAAGGGATTAGCACATTAGAGTGATACTCTACAGTATGGCAGTAGTAGCTAATCTGTGCCTAGTGGGCTGGGATTTGACAGAAGCAGAAGAAATTGAGGAAGAGCAGAAAGAAGAGTTTTATAGGGAGGCAAAGGACGCAGAGGAAAAAGGAAGATATGAGGTGGAGGATGAGGTGGATGCGGAGGAAGACAGGCAATTGAGGGAAGGAGCGCTTGTCGAGGAGAACAATGATGGGGAAGAGGAGCAACAGGAGCAAAGCAGAGAACATGTGAGAACAATTGAGGAGGAGAACATTGAACAAAACCAAGAAAGTTCAAGTAGAGGACACAAGACAGTCAATGAAGAAAATGAATTTTGTAACTTTGACAGAAAAAAGAAGGAAGAGAAAGCTAAGAAGTTGACAGCTGAGGAAGAAACTAGATTCAAAGTTGATCAGGAAAAGCTTCAGAAGGATAAGGAAGGGTCTACTGTTGATGAGGATGCAGAACATTGGACGGAAAAAGAAGCAGATGCTAATTACGAAGATGTGGTGAAGATTTACTGCAAAGGTAATCATCCAACAAACCTTTTCCGCACCTTGACAGAGTTCAGGGACTCTTCCCTTCTCACTGACCTTATTTTGAGCACAGAGGATGGGAAGACTTTCAACATACATTCCCCTGTCCTGGCTGCTGTTTGCTCCTATATCCGAGAGAGCCTTATTCAAAGAAATGTTCATAGAGTTGATGAGAGCAAAGAACCAAGTGTTGGAGTCCAAAGGTGGTCAATGTCTCTGGGTCCAGAGGTGGATCACGTTGGATTAAAAGCAGTGGTGGAGTTTGCCTACACTGGACTAATTTCGTGTTTGAACATGAGCACTTTGCACCAGATAAAGATTGCAGCTCAATCATTGGGTGCCCCTAGGGTTCTGGATCTCTGCAAAGAGGTAGAGAAAAAGTCCACAAAAACTGAAGGGCAGAAAAAAGAGGCAAAAATGTCGGCAGCAGAACAAATGAAAATCAGCCTTCAGTCCATCAAACGGCTGTGCATGGAGAGAGTAGGCTGTGATGTCATTCTGGAAGCTCCTGGAGGATCTTTTCATGGTGAGTAGAGTACAATAATTGACTTTTACAATGTCTTAGATTAAATGTCTTTCCTACTATATGTATATCAACCCTTTAGAGTCCTGTTCATGTTAGCTGGCATTACAATTGGTGTATAATGTACTTATTATCGTCCATCCTTCAGTCCACAGAGTCATCCTGGCTGTGTGCACTGACTTCTTCCGTGGCATGTTCACCTCTGGGATGATCGAGACCTTTCAGCCCTGCGTGACCCTTCCTTTCCTTTTGGCTTCAGAGCTGGAGGTGCTGATTGACTGCTCTTACAGCGGTACTCTCCCCCTCAGCTGGAAATGTGTTTTCGAGATCACCAGCACTGCTCTCCAGCTCCAATACCAACCGGCCCTCTCCTTGTGTCTTAACTTTCTGCATCAAGAAATAAATCCTCACTCCTGCCTGGATGTGGCATCTTTTGCAGAGGCCTACGAGATGCCGCAGCTTCTTGAAGTCGCAGATGATTTCGTCCTGCTTAATTTCCAAAAGGTTGCATGTGTCTCAAAGCTCAACGACTTGTCAGCCAAAAAGCTCCTAAAGTACCTGAAGAGTCTGTCACTCTGTGTTTCATCTGAGTTCGTTGTATTCAAAGCAGTGGTAGCATGGATCGAGGCAAAGCCCAAAACAAGGTTGCCGTTTGCTAAAAGACTAATGAAAACCATTAACTTTCCCCTGATGACAGTCGAGGAATTCAAAGAGGTCAAATATCTGACCATGCGGTCCGATCACAACCTGTCAGGGCTCTATGAGACAATTCTTGATGATTTCCGCTCCAAAGAGAGTCATTGCCGGATCTATCAACCGAAAGAGACTCTGGTCTTGATTGGAGGTGATCAGATCTCTGAAGACCCGAGGGGACGCAGCATCAGCAGAGAACTCTGGGGTTTGAATGCGCTAAGGATCTATACAGGGCGGAAAAAGGCCATGGACTGGAAAAAGTTGGCAGAGATGCCAGAGCCAGAGAGGTTCTCTCATGAGGTGGCAGTCCTCAAAGGACAACTATACGTGTTGGGAGGCAAGAACTATTATGGCATCAGCGACAACCTGAACTCTGTTTTGAGGTGAGTGAGGACACAGTTAGAGTTTGAAAATATGATTTAATGCCTGTATACTTAGATTTGTCTCATTTGACCATGTCTGTAGGTATGACCCTCTTCAAAACAGCTGGGAGAGCCTGACTGAAATGCAGAAAGACAGAGGCTCTTTCTCTGTGGTGGTTCTGGATGGAATGATATATGCCATTGGCGGACATTGTCACCCTGAATATATGGAGAGTGTGGAACGATACTGCCCCACTGAGAACTCTTGGAGGTACGTGCGAAGGAATGTTGATTTAAAACAAAGTAGATAATATATGAAGGAAGGGTATAGTGTTGCTTAATTATCTAAAAACCATCTATCAGCTAGGGAACCTGTACAATATTGCTAAAAATAGTGCTTTCCATATCTCTCATTACCTAAACATAAAATGAAATGCAGTTGCAACAGAGTGAACTGAATTATGTTGAGAAATCTAACATTGAGGAAGAGATCAGAATTAGAAAAAGGTTTGCAGCATGCAATTATAACCTGACACTTCACATTTGACTTGTCAGATATTTAAAAGATGTCTTCTCTTTCAGCTTCACATGGCCCTTGGATCTGCCTCTGGCTGGCCATGTAGCAAAGGCTTTTCAAGGGAAGATATTTATCTCAGGAGGGCTGAGCAGCATCTCCCAACATCTATCATCTATGTTTCTGTACCACCCAGAGACAGGAAGCACTTATTTGGCAAACATGGCTAAACCTCGAGCCCGTCACTGCATGGAGATCCTGGGCGAACGTCTTTATGTTGCGGGTGGAATCACTTCAGATGATAACATGAGTATGGTTGACCTGCTAACTTGTGAGGTATACAATCCAGTGGCTGACTCCTGGACTGCCTTCACATCTCTTTCGTGCCACATGTAAGCGCAGGAGGAGCAGTTTTGGGGGGAAAGTTGTATGTGCTGGGTGGATACAGCCATGAGGACTTCAGTGAAACTAAGTTGGTCCATCGTTATGATCCCACCACCAAGAGATGGGAGAACATGGGCAAGATGCCTGGTCCGAACACTGACATACGGGCATCTGTGCTGTGTTTGCCACCACATTTCCGTATGTAAGATATTGTGAGGTTTAAGGCCAATGGTACTGTAGTTTCAAAAATAATATCACAAAGAATGAGGAGGGGGTTCATTTCCCAAACAAACAAAGATTAAAGTTTGAGATATTGACTGAGGTTAAGGTGGTAAGTGTGGGTGTAAAACAGCTTAAATATAAAGAGATTTGAAAGAAAAACTTGTAAAAATAATTGGGATCATAGTGTTTCTTCTCACGAAAGCCTGATATCTTGATATCATTTAGCAGAAATCAAAGTTGTAGGCATGCAAAAGGTTCGAAATATGTGTAATATAAAGCATCTTGGTGCTATATATTCAATAACTGAACAGTGTTCACAAAGTACTGTGATGAAATGGTTCATGTTTTACTGAGGGTGCAGTCGCCAGGAAAAGAGACAATTTAAAAGTTGGATTGGCATTTAATCTTCTGAAGTAAGTTTATTTACATTTTCAATAAAATGTACTTGAAAATGAATGTGTTTTTTTTTGTTATTTTCAGTCAAACATTGTTTTCCACATCAGCAAAGGCTTTATGCTTTACAAGAGCATCTCTCTTCAGTTTAAAAGTACAGCACAATGCTTTGTTTACTATCTTTTACGCAGGGAAGACAAGAAATCCACTGAAGGTTGTGTGTCCACTCATGTTGTCGAACACTCTGCCGTTATCCCACAGTTCCATGTACACCTTGTCACCACCATCCAACTGCAGAACAACAGCATTACTGCTACTGTCCGAGCCGTCAGATGAAGGGTAATCATAGGTTGAAATTTGACTAACGCCATTCTTCATTAAAATGGCCCCCATTACATGTGTATTGTAGCCATAGGTACTGAAGCTTAAGAAGTAGAGACCATTCACTGGTGCTGTGAAGATTCCTGAAACAGAACAAAGACGCAACAAAGTTACTCAGGTTTATTGCTATAACATTTTTTCAGAGGGGATTCAGGAGGCGAACCTTAATCGGACGAGCCATTAATGGCCCCATACATTTAATTGAACATTGAATCATCAAGTGCCTGAATGCCCTTTTGAAGACACTTTGAGCCCTTAATGCACACTTTCATGTGTTTACATTTATGAAAACTTGGTCTGAGGCAATTACCCACAATTTATAGCATTGTGACTTTAACACATTTTTACCAGAGGAAACCCTAGGCGTCTAACTAAAAAAGGTAAACAAGGAGGACTGGCAAATTGGTGTTCAACCTGTGTGAAAACACACATTAACATTTGAGAAAACCAAGCCTATACACATCTAGTTCATTCACTCTATTTATATTTTTGCTTAAATATACTGTCATGCAGTAAAATAGTACATTGCTTTTTGAACAAATTAGCATTTGTCCACTCTGTCAGGCAGTGAAAGTGAAAAATATAAAACAAAAAAACCTGCATACAGTACTGGCGCCACCATTGTAACTTGATATGTTGCAAAGTGCCATCCTATTCCTATTTATAGTATCTCAAGATCTAGCTGGTCACACTCAAGTCCCTTATAGGTGACATAATTTAAGCCCTCATGGGTTTAGGGGGGACATTGTTAAACTTTGAGTGAACCATTTCACATTACAGGTTAATATAAGTAATAAGAAACACTAGAGAAGGAGCACATTCCTCTCTTTGTTTGTTCTTGTTTGAAATACCAGAAGCCTTCAGCCTTAGGACATAGTGGTTTTGAAGAAGACTTTCAACCAAAGGGCAAATGTGTCGTACAAATCTTCTTTTAAATGATACTGACCAAGCAGTTGTGAGTGGACAACCCTGACAAAAAAATAACTTAAAATAATCTACGCATAATTTAGGAGCTCACAGTACCTGTATTTGGGTCATAACCATTGCCAGTGTTTGAGAAGACCCTTTTGAAAATCAGGGCCTTGTCTGTGCAGGGTCCTTTGTAAATCTCTCCAAAGTTTGCCAAAGAGGCAGAGAATGCGATCTGAGGGCCACCTGTGGACAATTACATGAAGAAATGGATATATATAAAGATGAAAATCAACATATTCAGAGAAATTGCCTTTATCTCGATATTATCACCTGACTATTTTATTGTGTTAAATATAGAACCTAAGTTTGGTCATCTCACCTTTAGCACTGTTCTGCTTTAGCTTATCAACCTCCTCCTCTGTAGCATTCAGTCTTGTTTGCAAGCCTAGAAATAAAGAAATACAAAATGAAGGTTTGACAAAAGCATATACATTACTAACAATGGGTGTTAAAATGTATCCTTATGAATCATGTACCTTCATTCTCTTTCTTCAGTTTGTCCATTTCAGCCTTCTGTCTCGTCACCTCGTCCACGGTCACGTTGAGCTTGGTCTCCAGAGCGTCAAAATCATTCTGCCGTCCTTCTACCTCTTTAAGTTTTTCCTCCAATTTCTTGATAAATTCCACTTTATCCTTCAGCCACTCAATAATATCAATGTCGCCTCTCTGTCCAAACCCTGGCTCCACAAACAAGACACCCAAGAGGGTCAGAAGACATACCACCTTTAGCTCCATTTCCTCGGTTTTAAATCTGTAGTATCTTGAATATTCACCTAGCAGTTTTTGGAGGGTGGCTTTTCCCCAGCAGCTTTTATAGCTGCTTTGTTCAAGGGTTCTTGGATTTCAGTGAGTAAGCAGAGTTGAGGCCCTCAGGGACCCAAGTTCTAGTCGTGTCCCAACAGGCCTACTGGGAGGATTTAGTGAGTGTGTTGCCATTCAAATATCAGTTGGAAATGTGTCAAATGTGACAGGAATTAATGTCAATAAATGAAAGTTAAAGGTCTCCTATTATACTGTTTTTCTTCAATATATTATAGGTCTCAGATATATACAGAACATGTCTCTGAAGTGTTTGGCTCCAAACACCAAACAGATCATTGCAGCATCCCATAATCCCCTCTGTTTCAGCCCTGTTTCAAAAGTGCTGATTCTCTGACTGTTACTTTAGATGAAAATAAGGAGCCGCTCCCCACGTCCCTCTGAGAGATATTTGGTTAAAAAGAACACAATGGTGCTCTAGGAGGAGATTCAGGTAATAAGGTGGGGGGGTTACCTTGGTCATGGCCGTACCAACCATTGAGGTCACCGAGGTCCGGACCTCGGTAATTTTTTCGAGGTGTATATTATAAAACTTGTGAAATAACTGCACATAATTAACAGGGTTCTTTGTAGTACTTCCATTTACTGGCGGGGGGGGCAATGCACAACTAAGTAGCCTACATTAAAGCAAACAGCAGAAGACAACATCAATTTATCAACAAACAGCCGCAGTCCGGACTTGTACCCATGGATAAATAATGATAGTCTGATGCTTGTGAAAGGCAAAGAATAATAAAAATATATATATATATGTATATATGCTGAGCCCAGAGTAAAGTGCTTTTGTGTGCACAACTACAGGTGAACAGCAAACACCAGTGTGATTTTGGTGGCAGTACGAATATCTTGGACAAAGTTATAGTGGGGGTTCCAAATCCGACAGCACCAACACCTGGTCTGCCACATGTGGAAGCCCCTCTTTAGTTTTTCACCTGCTGAGCCCAGAGTAAAATGCTTTTGTGTGCACAAATAATTTGGGGGGGCTTGTCCCCGAGCTCCCCTAGCATGTTTTGGACCTCGGTATTTACGAAATCCTGGGTACGGGCCTGACATTGGTTGGTGATTGGCTAATGGTTACACAAGCCAAAAAATCGTTATGACATCATAAAGTGGCCAAAATCTGATCAGCTCATTTTCAGACAGGTTTTTATGTAAATGGTTGAGGATAAAAAGAGAACGAATCTTTTTTTCCTGAAACTTTCAGAATCTCTTTACACAGAGGGGACACATGTTTATGTATAAAAGACATGAATAAGTGGATTTTGCACAATAGGTGACCTTTAACATTGAGAATGTTCACACAGTTATAGTTCATATAATTGTTATATAGTCTAATTTTGAGACTATGTTTTGAATCCTTCAACGTTTGGGATTGCTTTGAGCTAATAACGTCTCTGCAGATCAAAAGGTATCCTGAGAATTTTTCTTTCTACACCCTCCTTCCAACATCATACGTAACCATTGTTTTTCTCCATCTCATGTTCCTCATTGATAAACCCATGACACTTAAAATAAAACATGAAATACAATTTAAAAATGTTCCTGTTAACTTGTTTCCTGGTTGTTTGTTTGTAGTGGCGAGGTAATCCCCTCAATGTAAAAAAGCTTTTGCTGAACCCTTATTGTCATGAATAAGCTCTCCTATTAAAATAAAAAGGAGCTGCCTCATGAGCTCACTGCTTTTTCTCCAGCTACTGTACAGAAACCTTACATTTTGTGTGTGAAGTAAATAATCTTTTGTCTCTGAAAATCCTCACCAAGGCGCATCTTTGTAACTACCACACAGATGGAGGTGTGACACATTTTCAAGTGCATTTAAAAACCTTGAAAGGATGTATTCCCAAACTGAGATGGAATTCATAGACAGAGATGGAAACTGAGGCTGTGTTCCCACCGTAACACGGAAACCAAGGAACTTGGAGGCCCTGGAGCACTGAAGCTAAACTGAAGAAAATACAAAATAACAGTGAAACTGAGGTCAATATGAATAGTAACTATTACTCTATTGTTTATTTTCTGTTGATAGACATCCTTTTACTTTCTGCTGTTTGTTTTACTTACAAAATAATCACATGGTTCTGCACTAAAACACGAGACAAAAGTCGAATTAAGATCATGTATATTTATATCAGACAAAATGAACATTTAAAAACGTCTGTTGTGTCAAGTAGCTATTTTTGTAATTCTGCTAATGCAGTCAGTAACTCAGTAAGTAAGTATATCCATGAGTTATCATTAAATTAAGTGCAGAGATTAATTTCATATTGTGAGAAACTGTTGATAGGTAATTATACTCTTGGGATATTTAATATATAGCAACAAGTATTTGGGATCGTATACATAATCCTACTCTTATGTATAGTTTATTTTTCAAGAAAATAAAGAGACAAAACAATTCTATTGATTACATCTAAGTCATTCTGGACTTAGATTTCTATAATTTAAACTAAATATCTGACAAAACAACCGTTTTTTTTTTTAGCCAAACCACATTTGACAATAATAAATACAATTTGGGGAACAGATCAAACCAAAGAGGTTTCAAAAAAAGGTAAATCTTGACCATTCAGTTACTAAAGCCTAAAGTGCGGGGGCAATCGGAGCAGACATGCCCGTATGTCAGTAACAGCCCCAGGCAGTTTTCCCATGGTCTCCCATCGCTGTGTGATCGGTTCAAACCTGTGGACCAGTCCAGACTCACTGTAATCGTCCTGGCAGTATCCTCCAAGAACATAGATCTTCTCCTCCAGGACGGCGGAGGCTGCGCCCACATGAGGAACAGGCAGAGAGGTGAAAGCAGTCCAGGAATCAACCACAGGATCGTACACCTCACAGGCCTGTTGGTCAGTGTAAAACGTCCGCAGGTTACACACACCACCGGCGGCGTAAAGATGGCCTCGCAGTGGCTCCATGCAATGCTGGGCCCGATCATGGGTCATGTCTGCCAGGTAGGTGGTTCCTCTCTCTGGGTGGTACAGGAACATGGAAACCAGGCACATGTACTTACAGTTGAAACCTCCAGATATGAAGATTCTTCCATCTAGGACAGTGGCCGCATGGCCGCTCAGAGACTGGTCCAAGGGCTGCGTAAAGCTGGGGAAATTAAAACAAGGAGGAAGTGGAGTTAAATCTATCTCAGTCACTAATAGTCCATACTCCAATCCTTTGTTTAAGGTGATTTTACACTAATGAAAACATAGTTATAAAAAACTATACTTAATCCGCTAATAGATACCCTTAAATACTACACATTGTTCCTTTAATAAAGACAGTAGACATGTCTGGCATATTTATTCAATGTCAACATGCAATGGTTTTTGGGATGAAGGTAACAAAAGGTTTCCAAGGCACTGACACATTAGGCGCTTTCACACAGCAGTACTTTTCCCACAAAGGTTCATCAGAACTTAGTTCATGAGAACTCTTTAGTTCTCATTAACTAAGTACATATCGCGTTCACACCGGAATAAGTCCCAGGGGGAGGATTAGGCAAATGAAGCCACTGACGTCACTTCTTCTTCTTCTGCTTTGGGTTTACTGGCAGGCCGCAAACAACTTCACGGCGTATACTGCCACCCGAAGTCCCCGGCCGGAAGTCCCCGGAGTTGGGGACCGGCTTCAGTAGAAGCCTTCCGAGTAAATCGCCAGAATGCCGACACCTCCTCATCTCCTCATCTCCACCGCTCCCATGTTTTCTTTTGTGTTGCCATAAGTTAGTCTCTCTGCGTTTCTGCGCTGGGCTAATGCTAATGCTAATAATGCTAATGGAGTTTTACGGGGCGTGGTTTGCATTCCGCCCAGCCAATCAGACATAGGAACCTTTTTCTCCCACGAAAGTACCTGCTCTCTAGCAGGGACTGAAAAGGGGGTAAAACGGTTCTCATGAACTAATTTTAGTTCCGGCTCTTTTTGGTGTGAACGCGACATTTCGGAACTATATCGGAACTAAAGTAGGAAAAGTACTGCGGTGTGAACGCGCCATATTTGATAGAGTCAAAATGGTGTCATCTGCTGGCCACCATTTGGTATTGCATTTGTATAGAAGGAGAGAGATTCAACATATAGGTGAAGTCACAGTTTTCATCATTGATATTTGATCAATATTATGAACACTGGCCAATTTTAAATAGTATATGTCTACTTGTCAATATTGGGACATATTCCCAAGCATGATATATTAAATTACACTTAATTTAGCTGATGCTTTTATACAAAGCGACCTACAAAAAGTGAAATAAACCATGAAGATACTAACTCAGAACAGCAAGAAATCTGAAAGTATATTCACTTCAAATAAGCCAAACTGTGTATTTATATTTTGACCTACATCCTCTTTAGGATTTAGGACACTTTGGAAAGGGACCTGATGCTTTTGAGCTAAATTCTTCAGATAATTAGTCTGTTTTAAGCGAAACGTCACTAATCTTACCTCCAGGAGTCAGTGTCTGGGTTGTACACTTCAACGCTGTCTACGTTGGTATTGATCTCCTTATCTCCACCAAAGGCATAAAGACACCCCTCTTGTACCACCACTGAGAAGTTGCTTCTAAACTCCAGCATGTCAGCTAGCCTCTTCCAGCTGTCCTGCACAGGGTCATAACTTGCATGTGTGCGATGAAGGTAGAGACGGAAAAGGTGAGACCAGTTTTGTGCACCTATGTGACAATATATTATTGAATTTAGGAAAAGTATATTTGCAATTACCTGTAGGCGGATTTCATCATGTCATCCTTGGTGTAGTAGTAACAGCCTCCAATCACATACAACCTTCCCAGTAATGCTGCGAGTCCATGCCTGAACTTTGGCTTGTCTGGCATCTCACCCAGCCTCCTCCACTCCATCGCCTTCACCAACCCTGGGCCACTGCGTAGGGAGTTTGCAAACCAAAGTTCCTTGTTTGGTATGCGCTGACAACCATCTGGGTTCAGCTGGTCTCCACCAACCACAACCAGAGCGTCTTTGGGGTGCCGAACCCGGCACTGATCCTGGGTTTCGGGAAGGCTAAAACCAAATTCCTTGAGTGCTGAACCATAGAGTTCCACCTCCTTGTTTCCAAAGCACTCAATGCGTAGGTAAATGGCTCTGACCTCTCTGAACTCTCGAAAGGTCATGAGGGGGAACCGTACTCCGGTCATCAGTCGGCCAGCCTGGCCCAATCTCTCCTCAGGATCAGCTTCAACCCATGAGATTACAGCTCGAAAAACAGTCAACTCTGAAGGCACGCACAGATCATCGCAGTGGATGATATCTAGAAGCTTCTCTGCCGGTAAGTCCTGAAACTTTGGAGTGACTGACACCTCCCAGAAGTTCCTTAGTACAAAGTCATTGGATTCCACGAGCAACTCTGACATCTCGTAGGCTTCAGCAAAAGAGGCCACGTCAAGGCAGGAGCTTGCTTCCATTTCCTGTCGCATGAAGTTGAGGCAAAGTGAGAGGGAAGGCTGGAATTGAAGCTGGAGGGCCGTGCATGTCATCTCAAAGACACAGTCCCAGCTAAGTGGAAGCGTGCCACTGTAGGAGCATCTGATCAGAACGTCTAACTCAGACGCTGATATGAAGGGAAGGGAAATACGGGTTTGATGTGATTCTCTCATACCAGAGGTGAACATGCCACGGAAAAAGTCACTGCTTGCTGCAAGGATAACTCTGTGTACTGGAAACAAAAAAAAGAAGAGTCTAGTAAATGAAATCATTAACAAGATACCTACCAAGAAATGGTATGATTGTCTACTCACCATAGAAAACAGCACCGCCCAGATCTAAAATCACGTTACACCCCACTATGTCCAGCCACAACTTCTCAATGGACTGAAGAGTTATCTTCATCTGTTCTAGGGCAGAGTACTTTCTCTCTTCCTTCTTAGGACTTCTACCTTCATTCATCCTCTCCTCTTTGTTGCAGAATTCCAGCAATCTAGGGATGTCCAGTGCTTGAGCTGCAGCCACAATCGAGGTCATGCTCTCTCTGTTCAAGGACAATACGGCTCCAGTGTAGGCAAACTCCAAAACTGCCTTCAGCCCAACAAGATCAACCTCAGGAGACAGAGACACTGACCACCTTTGGTCGTCATCATTGTGTATTCGTTCTTCATTTCCATTCCTCAGCCTCTCTTGGATAAAGGAACTGATTGCAGCGAGGATGAGGGAGTGTACGTTAAAGCTTTTTCCATTATGAGTGGTCAGAGTCAGGTCAGTCAGAAGAGAAGAATCCAAGAATTCTTTCAAGGCAATGAATATATCTTTAGGATAGGTTTCATTTCGGTATGTGTGGACATTCCCAAGTCCTTCATGCCCGAATGTGTCCTCACGCATATTCTGTCCAATTCCTTCCTCACAAGTACCAATCATCCTGTCCTCGGACCCCTCTTTCTTTCCCCTCCCACTCGTGAGCCCCATTCTGGAGTCATTGAAGGCCACAATCCTCCTCAGCTCACGGTTGTCCTGTTCAATCCCTTCTTGGCCACCATCTTCAATCGCTCTTTTCCTCCGCTCTTTCTCTCTCCTCCATCGTTCTTCCCATTCCATTGGAAGGGTACACCTAGTAAAGTCCATGTCTGCAGACAGGCGGTAACTCCTACCAACAGTTGTTAGAATTACTGATGAAATACAGCACAATATGTTATCTTGAATTCCTTTAAAGATTAACCTTTTATTAACATATTAACTTTGTCTGCCTCCCCAGATCTTGCTGTCCCACTCTTATCCACCCTCTCTCTCTCTATCTCGGATTCAACTTTGCTCACTGCAAAACAACAGCTATTCATAGCAACTGGGTCATAGAGATCCAGTGTCAGCTGAATCTTGGCCTTAACTCGTTGAAATGTTCATCAAGGAAGAACATAGGGATTAATTTGAGTTAATTGCAGTCAATCAAGAGCAAGATAAAATACTTCCCTAGCATTGACCTCAACTGTGACCTTGACCCAGAAACAAACAATTGTCAAGGAGCCGGACGGGAACTAGCTGAAGTGTTTTTATGGGAAATGATTGCCCATTTTGTACCTCATGTTTATGGTTATTGCTCATAAAATTATTTTCCACAAAGGATTTTTCATCCATAAACTATAAATACAAATGATTAACCTGGACTCATTCATCAAGTGTGATAAAGGCTACAGAGTATGTTGTATATTGTGACAGAAAAATATGATAAGGACTTTTGGCACCAACACGAGAGGTTTTAAAAAAATATATGAATTCCTGAACCAAAAAAAAAACCCGGAAGAGGAACTATACATTAATCATCTGACTCCATGTCCAGATAACACCTTGTGAACTCTGTGCCAGTGGAAAAGCTGTGTATTTTTCATTAAATGGAGCTACTGTACTTATGACATTCGGCAAAATCCAATTTGTTTGAGTTTAACCAGCTCACCAGTTGTTCTCCACCAAAATCTCTCCTATCAAGTAGGAAATTGAGATTATTATCCTAAATGGACATTTTGTAGACATTATCAACAACGTAGACAAAACAAAAGCAATTGACACATTGCAATGAGGAAATAGGTCAAGTGTTTAATGTTATCTGTTTTTCAGCTTTGATCTACAGTATGCAATAGTTTTGACAAATGATTAACCTGGACCTTTTATAAATGGATGTCTTCTCTGTCAGTAAACAGTCCTTCCAATACATTTAACAAGTGCTTTTCAGGCTGAACAATGGAGAGACTGTCAGTGACCATGGTTGTGCGGTTGCTTGCTGCATCACAATGCCAGGCTGGAGGAATTGACCATCTGAACCAGGAGGCGAAAAATGAAATCCATGCAAACAACCGGGTAGAGACGGATTCTCTCCAGATTTTAAACCAAGGGCTAGAAGCACCAGTCATATTGACCAAAAACTCAACAGAAACTCTGCCAAGCTGTGAGCGACCCATCTACACGGTGCTGAAGGAGCTGGGGGCTCTGGAAGAAAAGCTTGCGGCTACTGTGCGAACCCTGGAGGAAACAAACAAAAAGCTGGAGGCCAGTGAGAAGAAGCTGTCTGCTCTCGACAGCAGGGTGACTGAACTAAGTACAGTGGATCAAGGTAATAAAGTACAATATACTTATAACCTGTAGTGAGCTTAATTATTCTAGTATGAACGTACACCAAAACTAGAGTTGCACATCATTTATTTTGGCAGAAATACATTTATGTAATGACTCTTTGGTATTATCTCTAGCCTAAAGGATTTCCTTTTAAGGGTTAAAGCTTCTTTGACATATTGTGTTAATACAGGGGGGTGAGGTCTCAAACACAGACAGGCAAAAAGGAACAGTTCAGGGTTTTAGTGATAAAATGAAGAAAACATGAGCTTACTGGCATAGGTAAAAAAGTCCAATCACAACAGAGTCTATCGGTAAACAGAAGCAAATAAGTGCAAGTGAGCAGATACAAATTAGCGAGATGTAAAGGGACCCTTTTAATTATCTCTCAATATTGTTATATTTTGTTTGTCTCTCAGGAAGGCCTCGGGTTGCATTTTCAGCTGCACTTCCAATAGATGGCACCATTGGTCCTTTGAATGTCCATTACACTCTGGTGTACAAACGTGTTCATTCAAACATTGGAGAACGTTACAGCCCAGTTTCAGGTCAGTATTCAATGTCCTACAATTTCACTCTTTCAACTCATTACAATCACACCACCTATGGAAGTATTGCAGGTTTGATACACACACTTTTGTTTTTTCTTCTATCTCTTTCTCTGTTATTTCTCTACAGGTTATTTTACAGCAACGGTGCAAGGAGTGTATTATTTCACCTTCACTTCCTTCTGTTGGGCTGGTAATGAAAACTGTGGTAGCAGTTTGTTCCTAAATGATAACCAAGTAGTGTCATGGTATAGTTCAGATGATCATAACCCCCACTCTGGTTCTAACAGTGCTGTTTTGCAGCTGCAAGTTGGAGACAACGTGAGTGTTCGTGTGTGGCCTAATAAGAGGATTAGTGATAATGTCAATAAGTACTGCTCCTTCAGTGGATTTTGGCTTTTCCCTTTGTAAAATAAAATAAATTATCAGTCGGTTTCTGATCAGATCAAATGTTTAATAGGGTAAAAAAAAAGCCTGTGACTTTAGCTTCAAACACTTTATGTTGTTTGTTGGTTAAAAATGAGAATACAATAGTTTTTTCTAACCTGATTCGTGTTGAAACACAGTGGAATTGATAAGACTTGCATTTGTATAATTTCATGAATTAAAAAATGTGCTTTTTAACTGTTTGAATATTTGTTTTGAAAGATGTCATGTTAAAATGGTTATATTCTGTACTCATTCATGATTTCTAAATTACATGATTGCCAATATTTCTCGATACCTTTGTATCATAATGTACAACATAAATCATTGTATCATATTTTTTTATTTTCATTGTTGAGGATGGTGCACTGCCTCTCAAATGGACAATTTAAGTGCATTTATTGGAAAAACATTGAAAAGAAATTCATTTTTTTCTTGTTACAAATGTAACGTATATTAATGGCACTGTTAATGAACACACAGATGCTCGTTCATTTTGCTCATGTATTCACTTCAAGGAAAGGAAACAAATAATACGTTTATAATGCCATCTTTAAAAAACTTCATTGTGCAATCAAAGAAAATATTAACTTTTGAATAAAAAAAAATGCAGTTACCCTGGCTGGCTGCTTGTTTTATGTATAGACAAAGGCAACATTATTCTTATACTCTTGCATATATTGTTTGAATATGTGTCTGATATACAGTGAATATAATATGCATAATGTTGAACCGGTTACCTTAACTAAATACATGTTTAAGGCAATTTAAAGGAAATAAAACCAAAATAAATACTTCTAAAATACTGTATTAAACGTTAAAAGGAAATATATGAAAGTATAATAACCCTTAAAATAACAATCTTTGCATGATTGAAGCTATTGCATACCAAAACATTTAAGTAGAATCACACTAGCATCACATTTTACTGTATGGCACATACAGTGTTCAGCTTTGGAAGATATTAGGTTTAATTAAAGGATCTCCAAGATGAAAGTATAATTTCAAGCGTTACAGCTTTGTTCTTCAATACAAGGCTGTTGAATACACATGGGGGATGTGTTAAATGGCATCTCGTCTATTTGTCACAACATCTGATTGTGTTACGGTTATTTAAAAGTGCTTCTGAGATACAACTCTATTCCAAATCAGCTCACGAAAAAAATATCTATAATAGAATCTTTATGGCACATTCCAAAGTGTAACAAACCATTTGTTTTAGTTACACTCAGCTGAAGGTGATAAGGTATTCTGGGTAGGCCTGGTGATCGTGGAAGATCACGAACATGGAGGGGTTCTGCTGGTTGTCCACACAACTGTCGAAGCAGTCAGTTTTGTCTGAGCCTCGAGGGGGGGGGGCTTTCAGATCAGAATTGCCGATGGTGTAGCGACCGGTCAGGACTTGAGCCACGTACAGCCTCTTCATGCCTGACGCGTCTGCCGGGGAAAACCTATCAGCCGAATACGCCGCAGTGACTGCAAAGTACACTCCCTTTCCATATAGAGCAGCTGTGATAGAATTCAAAAAAATAAATGTCAATATTTTTCACTCTGGCAGGCCCAATGGCTACTACAGTCAGCAGATGTAGTAGCCATGCTTTTTGACAGGTTAGAAAGCAAACATATCTGTAATATGTAATTTTGAGTGGTAGCAGTTCCAATTAAAGATATATACAATGTATTTCTCACTAGTCAAGTTACTAGCTTTTGATATCAACATTTCTATTCTTACATATTCTTATATGCTCATGTAGATATCTTAACTCATAATATGATTTCTGAATTATTCGCATGAAGTCCTTACATTTTTCGACAATAAGCCTAAGAGTTGACAAAGCCCCTGTCCCAGAGAACTGCTGTGATTCCCCTCTGTATAATCTGCACTACACATATGCTCGTATTGTAGTACTCTTGGTGTCGCTATCAGATTGCAAGCACTATCTGTTCCTGCAGTGGTTAGCTTGTCTGCTATCTCTCACTCCTGTGCGTCTTTAGGAAACTAGCCAGCTTCAGCAAAATGCCTTTTCACCGTTATCGTCACACATGAGTTTTGCGGTAGTGATGGTTTTTACTGAAGTCCAGTAGTCTCCAGTCAGTGCACAACATGTAGTTTATTGCAACCAGTTCCTCCGCCTTCTTTGCGTTTAAACTGCCATGCAAATCATGGTAAACATCCATGCTGTAATTACGGGTCAAACTTGGTAATGTGTGAACGGTGACATCCCTAGTTAAAAAAGGCTTGACATAAGGAGGTTAGCTTAGCAATGTTAGAGCATTCCTTACCATGTTTTCCTGCAAAGTTCCTGTCAAATTTGCCCTTTTCAATGCAGTTGCAAGACTCTGCTGATGTGCCATGGTAGAGCAATTTCTCCCCATCCCCAGCTGTGCCATTCTTGGCTAATAAATACTTCTTGAGCACAGTATAGCCATACCACAGGTAGATGTTTTGCACTCGTTCAATCTGAGATCAGAGAAAAATGATGTATTACTTATTCTGTACGGTAGGTGTTACATACTTTCTCACAAAATAAATGTTGACATGTCATTGTAGCAGAAGCAAAGGTGTAAATAATAGAATTTAAATAATTCAAAAGGCATATTATGATAAACTTTTTTTTGTGTCATCATACTCACTTTGTGAATGTTGTATTTAGCTGTTTGGAGGAAACCCTGCGCTATATTCTTGTACTCTGGAGACGTAGGCTGCAGCTCCACCTTTTTAAAGTCCACTTCATGCATAGGTTCCCAATGTGTCGGCAACACCAAGGCTGATAAATAAATAATATGTATTTTACACATTGTTGCAAATTAAAAAAACAGAGATAAATTGAAAGAAAGTTTAGTTTCGTAAAAAACAGCATACTTGTGTCAGACTCGTTCCTTTTCACTTTGAAGGTGATGCCTGTAAGCTGGTTAGTGGCTTTATTTTCCTTCAGGTTCACGGACACCTTTATTCTGTCAGGTGAGGTGATGTCTACAAAAACTTGTTTCTTCTTGTGAGCCTCCTCCAGAATGTAGTTGTCGTGCAGGCTCAGCTCGCGCCAGACTTTATTTGTATCCTGAATTGACCACTGGACATCAAGAGCTAACATTGCTTCATTATTTTCTTGGTTGTCTTCGCTAAGTGCTTTTCTGATTGCTTTGTTTATAAGCTCGATGATGGTCAACACGTCCTCTTTCAGGCCTTTCAGCACATAGACCTCTGTTCCTGACCCTGAACGATCTCTAGCTTCAGCTCTGGCCGCGTTTTCTGCTCTGTTCCCATTCCCACCTTCAGAACTTTGACGTTTCTTGTATTCCAGGCTCACTCCTAAGACTTTGAGCTTTGCCTGCACTGCCTCCCGCTCCATGTCATCAAGCCTGGAGAAATCCTCCACATCCACGTCTTTCTCGATCAGCTGATCCTGCAGGATCCCCTCCAAATCTCTCTTCATGGTCCTGATGATGTCCGGACCACAACCAATCACAATTATCACAGCTGGAGGTGGCTTTGAGGAGGCGAAGATTTGGCCTTTAGGTGTTGCAGTGGTCCTTGTTCTTGTCTCCTGCCACTTCTTGAGCATTTGTTTAGCTTTTTCTAAGCAAGAAAAAGAGACAAAGGATAGTCTTCATGTCTTACACACACGAAATCTACTTAACTGAGAATGTTTTTCCCATCACTTCATGAGCCAAAATAACTATATACCAATGTAACTTTTTTGTTTGTTGACAACAACGTACATGACATGATGTATTCCCTAAACATTTAAATAGTGTGTCTTCATGTAAATAACCATTAGGGATGACAATAACAAAGTAAAAGTTTATCATTTACAAATTATGATTGTTTGCAATGAATTTGGGACTGTTCAAATAGTTATTTGGGACTGTTCAAATAGTTATTTGTGACGCCTGTCCTGCACGAAGTATCACATTTTCCTCACTTATAAATGAAAACAAACCTCTTAGGCTTAGGTGGCGAGTGGCTGTTTGTCCAAAGCGGTTCTCCAGCTCTGATCTGAAAAAACACAAAAGATAAGAGCTTTGAAACAAGCGATTCTGACAGGTCAAACAATGCAACCCATGCTACAACGCAAGCTTTACCTTCCATTGTATGAGTGAGGTTTATATCTGACCTGAAAGCCTGAAAGACCGATTGCTGGAAGATGACAATGCGGATAAGTTTGAGGCAACCTGGTTTCAAGTCCATAATAGCTGAGGTCATGCCATCCAGCAATGCTTTACATGCTTTGGTCAAGTCCATATGAGCTGCACCTGATGGGATATAAAGACACCAATGATGCTTATTATACTGCTGCAGTGACTGGTTGGGACCTTTATTTTGAAACGTGTCAAATTTGCATCATTGTTTTCTAACTTGGAAATAACTGTATGGCTCTTCTTCCATGTATATATTTGTGACATTTGTAATCAAGTTAACTAGATAGAAATTCATACTACATTTGGATCATTAAGACACATTTGGTGTCAAACATAATGCAAAGTACACATTAACACACGCAGTACTAACCAGTGTTAACAGCAGGGAAGGACACTGAGCTGTAGCCTTTGCTCTCACAGTGCTTCAGTATCTTTTTGCAATTCTTACGAATCACTTCATGGTCACGCATGAAACTAGCATGTATGATTTCCTTGCAGGCAAGCCCCCCGGGTCCTGTAGTACACATGAAGTCTGCAGGAGTTCCCACTGCCAGAAAAAAATATAAAGAAAATATGACATTTAAAAACCATCATGTTGGATTGTGTATAAAATGTTGGTTTTGTAAAAATGAAGCCATGTGCAGCACACATTTAAACCACATTTTAAGAACATCTCTGCAAGTAAATGTGATGTTTATTACCCGTCTCTGTCCTACTGTTGTGTGATGAAGTGTTGTGCTTACCTTGTGCCAATTGTGTTTGGACACTCGGCCCCGCTGCAGTCAGAATGGCTTTAGACACGCCTGTGGAGTTTTAAAACACACATTTACTTTAGGATCTTTTGTATGAATATGCTGTATAAAAAGCCTGAACAAATATCACCAGTGTGAGGTGCCGTGGTACTCTACAGTTTTATTTAAATCAAAACATTTAGAAAATGAATCATACCAGATTGGTTGTTGAGAAGTCAGTTGTGTTGATAATGACATCAGTTTTCTCCTTAGTGATGTCACCAACGGCCATCTGAAGCTTGATACCACCCAACGAGGCTGTGACCTCATCGTTAGTTGCGGAGATATGGCGATAAAAGGAAGCTGTCATGTCAATCAAAAAAGAAAGTTCATTACAAAAATATCTCCCGGCGGCGCTCGTGTGACAGGCTTTTACAGTTGAGTAGTTTCTATCTATTCACGATTTATTTGTATTAACTGCAAACAATACGAGCTACCATTTTAATTTTATATGGTATCTCTTTTTTTAAATATACTGCTACTTTCTTAACCACCGTGTACTTATCTGCTATTAGTTTTTTTGCTTATTGTGTTTTTTATTAATAATAACGTCTGCATACTTACATAAGTCTATTCTCTTTACTTTATCTGCACTATACTTCTGCTGTTGTAATAATGTAAATTTCCCCGTTGCGGGACAAATAAAGGAATTCTGATCTGATATTTACGTAAAAGCAACTTGTAGCATGTTAGCATTAACTTAAAAAGTTTTAATATAGTGGTGGGTAGCCTATTTAATGTTTTTCTTCCCTTTTGCGGCCTAACAATGTTTGTTACAGCCCTAGAAATTATAGAAAACAACCAGTTTGTCAAAGTATTGCTGAAAATAAATGAATATCCACAATAACCTTGGTCTGGGTCGGCATCGTTTGTGAACCCTCTGAGATGCATGGTGTCCTGGCAAGACTGGAAGGCCTGGAAAGACAGTGTAAATGGTGTTGTTCCGGTTCCACATGCAAAATGAAAAAACTGTTATATGTCATTTTGTTACCAGGCATTGCCACTACTTTTTTTTTTACCTTGCTAGATTGGATGGATTGGACGATGATACGGACTAAGAAAGATGTTCCAGTGATTCGGTTATGTTCAAATTGACGGACTTCCTCCATTATAACCCTCGCTGCCACGCTGTGAGGGAAACGTAGAGCAGCACCGACCCCCAGCACAGGGAGAGCAACTGAACTGTAGCCACGGATCTGACAGGAAGCAAGCATTTTTTTGATGCCATTTCTCAAGACCTGGAAGATTCAAGCATTATCAAGATCAGTACACCCCTTTTTATTGAGTAGGAAAAACTAAACAAAGACATACAATGTAGTTGCAGATTGTTTGCATGGCTTCACCTGGACAGCAGTTCCCTGTTGGTTATTATCCCAGGGAGTGAGGTTGATGAAGACCACTCCTCTAGATTGAAGTGCAGGCAAGCCCTCCACCAGGATTATTTCACCAGGAATTGTAGCTCCGCCTGCTTCGTTATAAAACTTTGCAGTCAGCTGAGGTCCTACCATGTTGGACAAAAAGTTTCCAACACGGGAAGAGAGAGGATCATGGCCAACCATGGGGGACACAAGGCCATCCACCTAGGAGAATACAATAATCTAATGACATCCAATTTTTGATTTAAATGACCGTTTTTTACATCAGTACACAGCAATTACAGCAGATTAGCTTGTGAAACATCCTTAATCAAGTGACCAAAGTTACATTAATGCATCATCTTAGCGTAGTTGCTCACCTGCTGGTTCTCGATAGATCCCTGAATGATCTCTACATGGACACCGCCTCCAGGAGCTCCAGCAGTGGCTTCTCTTGCTGCGTATTGGGCAGAAGCATCCATTTGAAACCCCAGATCACTTGGTGCCCTGTTTCCGGTACTTGTTCCTTGGAGAAGCCGATCACATGCATCCTGCATGGACCTCACCACCTCTCCTCTGTTATCAATCAGGATGATTCTTCTAAGACTTCGCCCTCCCTGGCTGCAAAACTCCTTTACAGCAGTTACAATAGCCTCAGAGCACACAGTCACAGGTACACCAAACACACCTGAGCTGATACAGGGCATAGCTATAGACCTGAACTCCATCATCTCTGCTAAATTCAAAGCAGACTTGACAGTTTTTTCCAGTAACACCCTTTCTTGTCCACCAGCTTTTCCACCTACAGGCCCAACAACATGAACCAGATTCTTGCAGTTTAAGTTCCCCCCTGTGGTCACTACCGCGTCACCAGTGGGAATTTTCCCAGTCTGCTTTACTAAAGCTCTGCTTTCCTTCTGCACCTGAGGGCCACCTGCTTTAGACAGTGCTGCAGCAACCCCTCCACCATGGTCCAGATCTTCATTGGCAGCGTTCACCAGGGCATCAGCTTCCTGTTTGGAGATGTCACCCTGGCACACAAGCACCTGGAGCCCGTCACGAAGGCTGTAGCTAGCAACTGTTGTGTTTACTTGACCTGCGCCTGCATCAGATGCAAAAATCTGTCTAGTAGCGTAAGCTTGTTCTTGAGGCTGTACGAGACACTTCTGAGAATGAGCATATCTTAAATGTTGTCCCTTCCAGAGCTGCTTTCAATATACCGCATTGCCCCTGGCAATTCAATGGTGACTCTGCCCTTAACAAGGGAGTCGAAAAATGGACCGAGCCTATTCTTAACCTCAGTCACTTTGCCAGATGGACCTTCCAGCAACATTGTGGGCCTAGAGGAAGATCTTAAAGGACAGAAGGTAACCCCTGAATAATCAAAACCATGCAGCAGCAACAATTCTGGTAACTCAAGCGCTAACTCTGGGTAAGGGAGATTGACTTTGCCCTCTACGCTAGCATGATCCAAAATAAACTGTATGACAACTTCATTTAGCTTTTCAACCTCTTTGGTGTGGCCAAGTAAGAACAAACTGCTGTCAGGGCCAAACACAACCTTGGACCTGTATTGCCCTTGGTTCATCTCCTTTGTCTCGGACTTCAGCTGTTCTTGAAGCTCAGATGGCACAGCGGAGCAGTTAGGAACATCAATCTTGACTTCCTTGAATTTTTCCTGTAGTTTTTGTTGGATATCATTCAATATATCAGCAGAGAGACTGAAGAAACGCAGCTCCGTTTCCCGTAACTCTACTTCGGCATTGTCACTAAACCCTAAAAATTGTCCAAGCACCCCTGGACCTCCGTATACATTTCTCAAGAAGGAAAGAAAATGTGGGCTCATGTCAGAAACTGTCCTTTCGAACACCAACTTCTCCTGATCAGAGATCCAATCTTTAGCCTTAAGAATATCCTCGACAAAACCTTCCAAATGCAACTGACCTGGAGCTCCCTGCGTGACCTTCACTCCTGGAAAGTCTTTTGGCAAAGTGTGCTCAATCTCTTTCCACAGGAGGCGGAGCTTAGCCTCGCCCAGTCGACAAATGCTGGTTTGCCTCTCAAGTAAACGTGGCCTTTGTTTACCAAGCAAGGCATCTACATCCATCAACTTGGCGTTCACCTGAGAACGCTGCCCAACAACAACAGCCATCCCATTCTCGCTGTAGACCTTAACGTCATTGGTGGTCTGAAGAGAGTTCCTGGACTCAAGCAAAGCTACAACTTTGTGAGGGTCCACCTCACAGTGGCACAGGTAGCCATCAAAGAGTGTGTCAACCTCTGCTTTCCAATTTCTAACATAATCTGCAGCACCAGGTTGAGTAAAACAGCTAACTAAAACCCTCCCTTCCTCTGGGTACAGCTGAGCAGAGCAGGCCAAAGATAATAGTTCTATCTCCAGTCCTTCCCAAGCCTTTGGGCATTCCTTCAGGTATTGTAAAAGGTAAGTGTCAGGTTGTAGTTCATATTCTTCACCAAGAGTGGGCGGCTCCTGATGGAAAGATATCAAGTTTAATTTTTAATACAGAACCGTTTTAAGGAGTTATGGAAGTTCAATCAACAAGACACACAACATGACATCTATGAACAAGACCATTTTAAATTTAAGTGCTGGGATGCTTTAACAATGAATTGGAAATACTGTACCCTAAAACTAGTTTTATACACAATCATTTTCAATTGTTCGTATCAAACTGAATAGTTTTTTTTTGCTCTGAGACACTAATTAGGAAGACTTTCCACACTGACCTGTGATGAAGTTGAGTCCAGTTTTAGGCTAACTAACTTGCTTGTAGTTGGGGTAGTGATGGGTGAGCAGGTGGGTCTTTCTCGCACATTCAGCACCAGACGAACATCTGCAAACTTTACTTCATGTTTAGATTTCTGCAGGACTCTTTGCTGATCTGAGACAGAAAAAGGAGACATTTTAGGCCCTTTGTCTTGAAAGCATCCCCAGAGAGACTCAACAATAACAAAGAGATGTAAAATTAACTAAAACATAAAAGCATCCATAAAGAGACACAAAATAACCCAAACTAGATTTAAAACAACTAAAAAGCGGCCTTAAAACGACCCCAAGAGATGTAAGCACCCACAAAGAGAAACAAAACATATACAGGCACATTAAAGAAGCTACAGACCCAAAACAACCACAAGGGGGTGCAAAACGACTACAAAGAGACACCAAACACCCAAACAAGGATGCAATATGAACTACAGAGAGACAAAACAACCATTAAGGCAGTGGTTCCCAAAGTGGGGAGCGCTTCAGTGTTTACTTTAGTCTAAGTTATCTCAGTGGGTCTCAAACGTTTTGGTCACCATTAATGTAAACAATTATTTCCGAGGCACACGTTTATATGATCATTATAGTTATAAAAAGACCTGCTGCGGATATGGGATGTTATTTTCAAAAATAAGAGAATAAATGAAAAACAGGTATGAAATACTATATGACAGTAAAAAAAGAATAAAGTTTAAAAGGGTGATTTGTAAAATATCCATAAAAAAAAAGTAAATCTGTTTACAGTTCTGCTTCATATGGGTGTTGAGAGATGTATCCATAGATCTCTTCATTTTGCTCTCAAAGTGCACCAGATTGATGCTTTTAACTTCAATATTTAAAAATAAATCTTCCCGGGGGAGCTTGCCCCCGGACCCCCCTATGTGAGGTCCACACACCACCTATAAAAATAGCACTTTACCCCTGCTTACACCTATATGCCGTGAGCTGATTATCGAGCCTTCATTGTAACAGTCGTGGGTGTACTGTGTATTTGCGTGGGGAGTGTTGCAGTAGAACATTCCACTGTAGCGCCCGGTACATTAATGGGAAACCCTACATGTTTGAGCACCCTCTATCAAACGTCAAGCTACCCCACAGCACCCCCAAAAAAATCTCTGGCGCCGCCATTGAGCCTGATTATTTGTGTTGGGGGGGCCCGACTTTTTTTTTTCTCCAAAGGGGGCCTGACAGAAAAAGTTTGAGAACCACTGCATTAAGGGATGTCAAATGACTAATAAAATAAGAAAAGAGACACAAATCAACCACACGGGGTGCAAAACAACTACAAAGAGAAACCAAACACCTACACATGCATGCAATATAAACTAGAGAGACGAAACCTAAACTAAAGACTAAAGTAGACAAGACAGGGGCAAACAGACACACAACAACCACAAGGGCGTGCCAACCATTCACAAAGAGACACCAAATGCCCATAAAGAATGCAATATGAACTATGCAGAGAGACAACATAACCCAAACTAGATTTAAAACAACTAAAAACGGCCTTAAAACGACCCCAAGAGATGGAAGCACCCACAAAGAGAAACAAAACATCTACAGGCACATTAACACATCTACAGACCCAAAACAACCACAAGGGGGTGCAAAACGACTGCAAAGAGACACCAAACACCCAAACAAGGATGCAATATGAACTACAGAGACAAAACAACCATTAAGGGATGCAAAATTACCAATAAAATAAAAAGGAATCAATAAAGAGACACAAAAACCACAAGAGCTGCAAAACAACAACAAAGAGACATCCAACATCCACAAAATGATGCAATATGAACTACAGAGAGACAAAACAACCATTAAAGGATGTCAAATTACTAATACAACAAGAAAAGAGACACAAATCAACAAGAAGGGGTGCAAAACAACTACAAAGAGAAACCAAACACCTACAAATGGATGCAATATAAACTACAGAGAGACAAAACCTAAACTAAAGTAGATAAGACAACTGCAAACAGACACACAACAACCACAAGAAGGGCGTGCCAACCATTCACAAAGAGACACCAAACGCCCATAAAAGAATGCAATATAAACTATGCAGAGAGACAAAATAACCCAAACTAGATTTAAAACAACTAAAAACGGCCTTAAAGCGACCCCAAGAGATGGAAGCACCCACAAAGAGAAGCAAAACATCTAGAGACATATTAAAGCATCTACAGACACAAAACAACCACAAGGGGGTGCAAAACGACCACAAAGAGACACTAAACACCCACACAAGGATGCAATATGAACTACAGAGACAAAACAACCATTAAGGGATGTAATGTCAAATGACTAATACAATAAGAAAAGAGATACAAATCAACCACAAGGGGTGCACAATTACCAATAAAATAATAAAGAATCAATAAAGAGAAACACAACAACCACAAGAGCTGCAAAACAACTACAAAGAGACATCCAACATCCACAAAATGATGCAATATGGACTACAGAGAGACGAAACAACCATTAAAGGTGGGGTATGTAATTTTGGAGAAACCAGCTCGAGTGCGCTAGAATTTGAAAGTACACAACCGGAAAAAATCTGCCTCTTCCTTCAGACTTCCTTACAGAGACCCTCCTCCAAAACACACGAACGCGCACATGACCAATGAGGGCACGAGATAAGTTTGTGCACAGATGGAAGGCTGACAGGCAGGTAGGCCATCCAGTTATTTTAGCCAGGCCGGCTAAAATGATTGGTCGTGCTTTTTACAGTACTACGGCTTCCACAGATGACATTTTTTTATGTATTTATTGTCAAAGCATTTAATATATTCATTGCTATCGGGATGTTAAGAGCATTCCATGGAATATAACAACAAGTGTTTCTGAAATAAATTACATACCCCACCTTTAAGGGATGTCAAATTACTAATACAATAAGAAAAGAGACACAAATCAACCACAAGGGGTGCAAAACAACTACAAAGAGAAACCAAACACCTACAAATGGATGCAATATAAACTAGAGCAGGGGTCGGCAACCCCTGGCACGCGTGCCACCATTGGCACGCGGCACCGTAACCAGTGGCACACTAGGAATAAGTGGAATAAGTGTGCAAAAATATTTAAATTTTATTTTTCGGATCCTGAACGAGACCGCCGCCAGGGCGCATCGCCCGGACGGTGGCCATAGAGCAGGCTCCAATGGAGGGTTAGATAGCCATATAGCAGGTATTGGGTGGTTGAGGTCGGCTTGCTGGTCATCAGGTCGAGGAGCTGGGGGATGCGTTTCTCAGCGGCCGCCATGGTGGCTCCCCTTTACCTGCAGAAGGAAGCCATGCACGCAACGCAGCGCCGCTCTCTTTAACTCCAGGCGACTTTCTGCCGCTTTCTCTCCAGATTTTAAACCAAGGGCTAGAAGCACCAGTCATATTGACCACAAACTCAACAGAAACTCTGCCAAGCTGTGAGCGACCCATCTACACGGTGCTGAAGGAGCTGGGGGCTCTGGAAGAGAAGCTTGCGGCTACTGTGTGAACCCTGGAGGAAACAAACAAAAAGCTGGAGGCCAGGAGAAGAAGCTGTCTGCTCTCGACAGCAGGGTGACTGAACTAAGTACAGTGGATCAAGGTAATGAAGTACAATATACTTATAACCTGTAGTGAGCTTATTATTCTAGTATGAACGTACACCAAAACTAGAGTTGCACATCATTTATTTTGGCAGAAATACATTTATGTAATGACTCTTTGGTATTATCTCTAGCCTTCAAAAGGATTTCCTTTTAAGGGTTAAAGCTTCTTTGACATATTGTGTTAATACGGGGGGGATGAGGTCTCAAACACAGACAGGCAAAAAGGAACAGTTCAGGGTTTTAGTGATAAAATGAAGAAAACATGAGCTTACTGGCATAGGTAAAAAGTCCAATCACAACAAACAGAGTCTATCGGTAAACAGAAGCAAATAAGTGCAAGTGAGCAGATACAAATTAGCGAGATGTAAAGGGACCCTTTTAATTATCTCTCAATATTGTTATATTTTGTTTGTCTCTCAGGAAGGCCTCGGGTTGCATTTTCAGCTGCACTTCCAATAGATGGCACCATTGGTCCTTTGAATGTCCATTACACTCTGGTGTACAAACGTGTTCATTCAAACATTGGAGAACGTTACAGCCCAGTCTCAGGTCAGTATTCAATGTCCTACAATTTCACTCTTTCAACTCATTACAATCACACCACCTATGGAAGTATTGCAGGTTTGATACACAAACTTTAGTTTTTTCTTCTATCTCTTTCTCTGTTATTTCTCTACAGGTTATTTTACAGCAACGGTGCAAGGAGTGTATTATTTCACCTTCACTTCCTTCTGTTGGGCTGGTAATGAAAACTGTGCTAGCAGTTTGTTCCTAAATGATAACCAAGTAGTGTCATGGTATAGTTCAGATGATCATAACCCCCACTCTGGTTCTAACAGTGCTGTTTTGCAGCTGCAAGTTGGAGACAACGTGAGTGTTCGTGTCTGGCCTAATAAGAGGATTAGTGATAATGTCAATAAGTACTGCTCCTTCAGTGGATTTTGGCTTTTCCCTTTGTAAAATAAAATAAATTATCAGTCGGTTTCTGATCAGATCAAATGTTTAATAGGGTAAAAAAAAAGCCTGTGACTTTAGCTTCAAACACTTTATGTTGTTTGTTGGTTAAAAATGAGAATACAATAGTTTTTTCTAACCTGATTCGTGTTGAAACACAGTGGAATTGATAAGACTTGCATTTGTATAATTTCATGAATTAAAAAATGTGCTTTTTAACTGTTTGAATATTTGTTTTGAAAGATGTCATGTTAAAATGGTTATATTCTGTACTCATTCATGATTTCTAAATTACATGATTGCCAATATTTCTCGATACCTTTGTATCATAATGTACAACATAAATCATTGTATCATATTTTTTTATTTTCATTGTTGAGGATGGTGCACTGCCTCTCAAATGGACAATTTAAGTGCATTTATTGGAAAAACATTGAAAAGAAATTCATTTTTTTCTTGTTACAAATGTAACGTATATTAATGGCACTGTTAATGAACACACAGATGCTCGTTCATTTTGCTCATGTATTCACTTCAAGGAAAGGAAACAAATAATACGTTTATAATGCCATCTTTAAAAAACTTCATTGTGCAATCAAAGAAAATATTAACTTTTGAATAAAAAAAAATGCAGTTACCCTGGCTGGCTGCTTGTTTTATGTATAGACAAAGGCAACATTATTCTTATACTCTTGCATATATTGTTTGAATATGTGTCTGATATACAGTGAATATAATATGCATAATGTTGAACCGGTTACCTTAACTAAATACATGTTTAAGGCAATTTAAAGGAAATAAAACCAAAATAAATACTTCAAAATACTGTATTAAACGTTAAAAGGAAATATATGAAAGTATAATAACCCTTAAAATAACAATCTTTGCATGATTGAAGCTATTGCATACCAAAACATTTAAGTAGAATCACACTAGCATCACATTTTACTGTATGGCACATACAGTGTTCAGCTTTGGAAGATATTAGGTTTAATTAAAGGATCTCCAAGATGAAAGTATAATTTCAAGCGTTACAGCTTTGTTCTTCAATACAAGGCTGTTGAATACACATGGGGATGTGTTAAATGGCATCTCGTCTATTTGTCACAACATCTGATTGTGTTACGGTTATTTAAAAGTGCTTCTGAGATACAACTCTATTCCAAATCAGCTCACGAAAAAAATATCTATAATAGAATCTTTATGGCACATTCCAAAGTGTAACAAACCATTTGTTTTAGTTACACTCAGCTGAAGGTGATAAGGTATTCTGGGTAGGCCTGGTGATCGTGGAAGATCACGAACATGGAGGGGTTCTGCTGGTTGTCCACACAACTGTCGAAGCAGTCAGTTTTGTCTGAGCCTCGAGGGGGGGGGGCTTTCAGATCAGAATTGCCGATGGTGTAGCGACCGGTCAGGACTTGAGCCACGTACAGCCTCTTCATGCCTGACGCGTCTGCCGGGGAAAACCTATCAGCCGAATACGCCGCAGTGACTGCAAAGTACACTCCCTTTCCATATAGAGCAGCTGTGATAGAATTCAAAAAAATAAATGTCAATATTTTTCACTCTGGCAGGCCCAATGGCTACTACAGTCAGCAGATGTAGTAGCCATGCTTTTTGACAGGTTAGAAAGCAAACATATCTGTAATATGTAATTTTGAGTGGTAGCAGTTCCAATTAAAGATATATACAATGTATTTCTCACTAGTCAAGTTACTAGCTTTTGATATCAACATTTCTATTCTTACATATTCTTATATGCTCATGTAGATATCTTAACTTATAATATGATTTCTGAATTATTCGCATGAAGTCCTTACATTTTTCGACAATAAGCCTAAGAGTTGACAAAGCCCCTGTCCCAGAGAACTGCTGTGATTCCCCTCTGTATAATCTGCACTACACATATGCTCGTATTGTAGTACTCTTGGTGTCGCTATCAGATTGCAAGCACTATCTGTTCCTGCAGTGGTTAGCTTGTCTGCTATCTCTCACTCCTGTGCGTCTTTAGGAAACTAGCCAGCTTCAGCAAAATGCCTTTTCACCGTTATCGTCACACATGAGTTTTGCGGTAGTGATGGTTTTTACTGAAGTCCAGTAGTCTCCAGTCAGTGCACAACATGTAGTTTATTGCAACCAGTTCCTCCGCCTTCTTTGCGTTTAAACTGCCATGCAAATCATGGTAAACATCCATGCTGTAATTACGGGTCAAACTTGGTAATGTGTGAACGGTGACATCCCTAGTTAAAAAAGGCTTGACATAAGGAGGTTAGCTTAGCAATGTTAGAGCATTCCTTACCATGTTTTCCTGCAAAGTTCCTGTCAAATTTGCCCTTTTCAATGCAGTTGCAAGACTCTGCTGATGTGCCATGGTAGAGCAATTTCTCCCCATCCCCAGCTGTGCCATTCTTGGCTAATAAATACTTCTTGAGCACAGTATAGCCATACCACAGGTAGATGTTTTGCACTCGTTCAATCTGAGATCAGAGAAAAATGAATGTATTACTTATTCTGTACGGTAGGTGTTACATACTTTCTCACAAAATAAATGTTGACATGTCATTGTAGCAGAAGCAAAGGTGTAAATAATAGAATTTAAATAATTCAAAAGGCATATTATGATAAACTTTTTTTTGTGTCATCATACTCACTTTGTGAATGTTGTATTTAGCTGTTTGGAGGAAACCCTGCGCTATATTCTTGTACTCTGGAGACGTAGGCTGCAGCTCCACCTTTTTAAAGTCCACTTCATGCATAGGTTCCCAATGTGTCGGCAACACCAAGGCTGATAAATAAATAATATGTATTTTACACATTGTTGCAAATTAAAAAAACAGAGATAAATTGAAAGAAAGTTTAGTTTCGTAAAAAACAGCATACTTGTGTCAGACTCGTTCCTTTTCACTTTGAAGGTGATGCCTGTAAGCTGGTTAGTGGCTTTATTTTCCTTCAGGTTCACGGACACCTTTATTCTGTCAGGTGAGGTGATGTCTACAAAAACTTGTTTCTTCTTGTGAGCCTCCTCCAGAATGTAGTTGTCGTGCAGGCTCAGCTCGCGCCAGACTTTATTTGTATCCTGAATTGACCACTGGACATCAAGAGCTAACATTGCTTCATTATTTTCTTGGTTGTCTTCGCTAAGTGCTTTTCTGATTGCTTTGTTTATAAGCTCGATGATGGTCAACACGTCCTCTTTCAGGCCTTTCAGCACATAGACCTCTGTTCCTGACCCTGAACGATCTCTAGCTTCAGCTCTGGCCGCGTTTTCTGCTCTGTTCCCATTCCCACCTTCAGAACTTTGACGTTTCTTGTATTCCAGGCTCACTCCTAAGACTTTGAGCTTTGCCTGCACTGCCTCCCGCTCCATGTCATCAAGCCTGGAGAAATCCTCCACATCCACGTCTTTCTCGATCAGCTGATCCTGCAGGATCCCCTCCAAATCTCTCTTCATGGTCCTGATGATGTCCGGACCACAACCAATCACAATTATCACAGCTGGAGGTGGCTTTGAGGAGGCGAAGATTTGGCCTTTAGGTGTTGCAGTGGTCCTTGTTCTTGTCTCCTGCCACTTCTTGAGCATTTGTTTAGCTTTTTCTAAGCAAGAAAAAGAGACAAAGGATAGTCTTCATGTCTTACACACACGAAATCTACTTAACTGAGAATGTTTTTCCCATCACTTCATGAGCCAAAATAACTATATACCAATGTAACTTTTTTGTTTGTTGACAACAACGTACATGACATGATGTATTCCCTAAACATTTAAATAGTGTGTCTTCATGTAAATAACCATTAGGGATGACAATAACAAAGTAAAAGTTTATCATTTACAAATTATGATTGTTTGCAATGAATTTGGGACTGTTCAAATAGTTATTTGGGACTGTTCAAATAGTTATTTGTGACGCCTGTCCTGCACGAAGTATCACATTTTCCTCACTTATAAATGAAAACAAACCTCTTAGGCTTAGGTGGCGAGTGGCTGTTTGTCCAAAGCGGTTCTCCAGCTCTGATCTGAAAAAACACAAAAGATAAGAGCTTTGAAACAAGCGATTCTGACAGGTCAAACAATGCAACCCATGCTACAACGCAAGCTTTACCTTCCATTGTATGAGTGAGGTTTATATCTGACCTGAAAGCCTGAAAGACCGATTGCTGGAAGATGACAATGCGGATAAGTTTGAGGCAACCTGGTTTCAAGTCCATAATAGCTGAGGTCATGCCATCCAGCAATGCTTTACATGCTTTGGTCAAGTCCATATGAGCTGCACCTGATGGGATATAAAGACACCAATGATGCTTATTATACTGCTGCAGTGACTGGTTGGGACCTTTATTTTGAAACGTGTCAAATTTGCATCATTGTTTTCTAACTTGGAAATAACTGTATGGCTCTTCTTCCATGTATATATTTGTGACATTTGTAATCAAGTTAACTAGATAGAAATTCATACTACATTTGGATCATTAAGACACATTTGGTGTCAAACATAATGCAAAGTACACATTAACACACGCAGTACTAACCAGTGTTAACAGCAGGGAAGGACACTGAGCTGTAGCCTTTGCTCTCACAGTGCTTCAGTATCTTTTTGCAATTCTTACGAATCACTTCATGGTCACGCATGAAACTAGCATGTATGATTTCCTTGCAGGCAAGCCCCCCGGGTCCTGTAGTACACATGAAGTCTGCAGGAGTTCCCACTGCCAGAAAAAAATATAAAGAAAATATGACATTTAAAAACCATCATGTTGGATTGTGTATAAAATGTTGGTTTTGTAAAAATGAAGCCATGTGCAGCACACATTTAAACCACATTTTAAGAACATCTCTGCAAGTAAATGTGATGTTTATTACCCGTCTCTGTCCTACTGTTGTGTGATGAAGTGTTGTGCTTACCTTGTGCCAATTGTGTTTGGACACTCGGCCCCGCTGCAGTCAGAATGGCTTTAGACACGCCTGTGGAGTTTTAAAACACACATTTACTTTAGGATCTTTTGTATGAATATGCTGTATAAAAAGCCTGAACAAATATCACCAGTGTGAGGTGCCGTGGTACTCTACAGTTTTATTTAAATCAAAACATTTAGAAAATGAATCATACCAGATTGGTTGTTGGAGAAGTCAGTTGTGTTGATAATGACATCAGTTTTCTCCTTAGTGATGTCACCAACGGCCATCTGAAGCTTGATACCACCCAACGAGGCTGTGACCTCATCGTTAGTTGCGGAGATATGGCGATAAAAGGAAGCTGTCATGTCAATCAAAAAAGAAAGTTCATTACAAAAATATCTCCCGGCGGCGCTCGTGTGACAGGCTTTTACAGTTGAGTAGTTTCTATCTATTCACGATTTATTTGTATTAACTGCAAACAATACGAGCTACCATTTTAATTTTATATGGTATCTCTTTTTTTAAATATACTGCTACTTTCTTAACCACCGTGTACTTATCTGCTATTAGTTTTTTTGCTTATTGTGTTTTTTATTAATAATAACGTCTGCATACTTACATAAGTCTATTCTCTTTACTTTATCTGCACTATACTTCTGCTGTTGTAATAATGTAAATTTCCCCGTTGCGGGACAAATAAAGGAATTCTGATCTGATATTTACGTAAAAGCAACTTGTAGCATGTTAGCATTAACTTAAAAAGTTTTAATATAGTGGTGGGTAGCCTATTTAATGTTTTTCTTCCCTTTTGCGGCCTAACAATGTTTGTTACAGCCCTAGAAATTATAGAAAACAACCAGTTTGTCAAAGTATTGCTGAAAATAAATGAATATCCACAATAACCTTGGTCTGGGTCGGCATCGTTTGTGAACCCTCTGAGATGCATGGTGTCCTGGCAAGACTGGAAGGCCTGGAAAGACAGTGTAAATGGTGTTGTTCCGGTTCCACATGCAAAATGAAAAAACTGTTATATGTCATTTTGTTACCAGGCATTGCCACTACTTTTTTTTTTACCTTGCTAGATTGGATGGATTGGACGATGATACGGACTAAGAAAGATGTTCCAGTGATTCGGTTATGTTCAAATTGACGGACTTCCTCCATTATAACCCTCGCTGCCACGCTGTGAGGGAAACGTAGAGCAGCACCGACCCCCAGCACAGGGAGAGCAACTGAACTGTAGCCACGGATCTGACAGGAAGCAAGCATTTTTTTGATGCCATTTCTCAAGACCTGGAAGATTCAAGCATTATCAAGATCAGTACACCCCTTCGTTTTATTGAGTAGGAAAAACTAAACAAAGACATACAATGTAGTTGCAGATTGTTTGCATGGCTTCACCTGGACAGCAGTTCCCTGTTGGTTATTATCCCAGGGAGTGAGGTTGATGAAGACCACTCCTCTAGATTGAAGTGCAGGCAAGCCCTCCACCAGGATTATTTCACCAGGAATTGTAGCTCCGCCTGCTTCGTTATAAAACTTTGCAGTCAGCTGAGGTCCTACCATGTTGGACAAAAAGTTTCCAACACGGGAAGAGAGAGGATCATGGCCAACCATGGGGGACACAAGGCCATCCACCTAGGAGAATACAATAATCTAATGACATCCAATTTTTGATTTAAATGACCGTTTTTTACATCAGTACACAGCAATTACAGCAGATTAGCTTGTGAAACATCCTTAATCAAGTGACCAAAGTTACATTAATGCATCATCTTAGCGTAGTTGCTCACCTGCTGGTTCTCGATAGATCCCTGAATGATCTCTACATGGACACCGCCTCCAGGAGCTCCAGCAGTGGCTTCTCTTGCTGCGTATTGGGCAGAAGCATCCATTTGAAACCCCAGATCACTTGGTGCCCTGTTTCCGGTACTTGTTCCTTGGAGAAGCCGATCACATGCATCCTGCATGGACCTCACCACCTCTCCTCTGTTATCAATCAGGATGATTCTTCTAAGACTTCGCCCTCCCTGGCTGCAAAACTCCTTTACAGCAGTTACAATAGCCTCAGAGCACACAGTCACAGGTACACCAAACACACCTGAGCTGATACAGGGCATAGCTATAGACCTGAACTCCATCATCTCTGCTAAATTCAAAGCAGACTTGACAGTTTTTTCCAGTAACACCCTTTCTTGTCCACCAGCTTTTCCACCTACAGGCCCAACAACATGAACCAGATTCTTGCAGTTTAAGTTCCCCCCTGTGGTCACTACCGCGTCACCAGTGGGAATTTTCCCAGTCTGCTTTACTAAAGCTCTGCTTTCCTTCTGCACCTGAGGGCCACCTGCTTTAGACAGTGCTGCAGCAACCCCTCCACCATGGTCCAGATCTTCATTGGCAGCGTTCACCAGGGCATCAGCTTCCTGTTTGGAGATGTCACCCTGGCACACAAGCACCTGGAGCCCGTCACGAAGGCTGTAGCTAGCAACTGTTGTGTTTACTTGACCTGCGCCTGCATCAGATGCAAAAATCTGTCTAGTAGCGTAAGCTTGTTCTTGAGGCTGTACGAGACACTTCTGAGAATGAGCATATCTTAAAATGTTGTCCCTTCCAGAGCTGCTTTCAATATACCGCATTGCCCCTGGCAATTCAATGGTGACTCTGCCCTTAACAAGGGAGTCGAAAAATGGACCGAGCCTATTCTTAACCTCAGTCACTTTGCCAGATGGACCTTCCAGCAACATTGTGGGCCTAGAGGAAGATCTTAAAGGACAGAAGGTAACCCCTGAATAATCAAAACCATGCAGCAGCAACAATTCTGGTAACTCAAGCGCTAACTCTGGGTAAGGGAGATTGACTTTGCCCTCTACGCTAGCATGATCCAAAATAAACTGTATGACAACTTCATTTAGCTTTTCAACCTCTTTGGTGTGGCCAAGTAAGAACAAACTGCTGTCAGGGCCAAACACAACCTTGGACCTGTATTGCCCTTGGTTCATCTCCTTTGTCTCGGACTTCAGCTGTTCTTGAAGCTCAGATGGCACAGCGGAGCAGTTAGGAACATCAATCTTGACTTCCTTGAATTTTTCCTGTAGTTTTTGTTGGATATCATTCAATATATCAGCAGAGAGACTGAAGAAACGCAGCTCCGTTTCCCGTAACTCTACTTCGGCATTGTCACTAAACCCTAAAAATTGTCCAAGCACCCCTGGACCTCCGTATACATTTCTCAAGAAGGAAAGAAAATGTGGGCTCATGTCAGAAACTGTCCTTTCGAACACCAACTTCTCCTGATCAGAGATCCAATCTTTAGCCTTAAGAATATCCTCGACAAAACCTTCCAAATGCAACTGACCTGGAGCTCCCTGCGTGACCTTCACTCCTGGAAAGTCTTTTGGCAAAGTGTGCTCAATCTCTTTCCACAGGAGGCGGAGCTTAGCCTCGCCCAGTCGACAAATGCTGGTTTGCCTCTCAAGTAAACGTGGCCTTTGTTTACCAAGCAAGGCATCTACATCCATCAACTTGGCGTTCACCTGAGAACGCTGCCCAACAACAACAGCCATCCCATTCTCGCTGTAGACCTTAACGTCATTGGTGGTCTGAAGAGAGTTCCTGGACTCAAGCAAAGCTACAACTTTGTGAGGGTCCACCTCACAGTGGCACAGGTAGCCATCAAAGAGTGTGTCAACCTCTGCTTTCCAATTTCTAACATAATCTGCAGCACCAGGTTGAGTAAAACAGCTAACTAAAACCCTCCCTTCCTCTGGGTACAGCTGAGCAGAGCAGGCCAAAGATAATAGTTCTATCTCCAGTCCTTCCCAAGCCTTTGGGCATTCCTTCAGGTATTGTAAAAGGTAAGTGTCAGGTTGTAGTTCATATTCTTCACCAAGAGTGGGCGGCTCCTGATGGAAAGATATCAAGTTTAATTTTTAATACAGAACCGTTTTAAGGAGTTATGGAAGTTCAATCAACAAGACACACAACATGACATCTATGAACAAGACCATTTTAAATTTAAGTGCTGGGATGCTTTAACAATGAATTGGAAATACTGTACCCTAAAACTAGTTTTATACACAATCATTTTCAATTGTTCGTATCAAACTGAATAGTTTTTTTTTGCTCTGAGACACTAATTAGGAAGACTTTCCACACTGACCTGTGATGAAGTTGAGTCCAGTTTTAGGCTAACTAACTTGCTTGTAGTTGGGGTAGTGATGGGTGAGCAGGTGGGTCTTTCTCGCACATTCAGCACCAGACGAACATCTGCAAACTTTACTTCATGTTTAGATTTCTGCAGGACTCTTTGCTGATCTGAGACAGAAAAAGGAGACATTTTAGGCCCTTTGTCTTGAAAGCATCCCCAGAGAGACTCAACAATAACAAAGAGATGTAAAAATTAACTAAAACATAAAAGCATCCATAAAGAGACACAAAATAACCCAAACTAGATTTAAAACAACTAAAAAGCGGCCTTAAAACGACCCCAAGAGATGTAAGCACCCACAAAGAGAAACAAAACATATACAGGCACATTAAAGAAGCTACAGACCCAAAACAACCACAAGGGGGTGCAAAACGACTACAAAGAGACACCAAACACCCAAACAAGGATGCAATATGAACTACAGAGAGACAAAACAACCATTAAGGCAGTGGTTCCCAAAGTGGGGAGCGCTTCAGTGTTTACTTTAGTCTAAGTTATCTCAGTGGGTCTCAAACGTTTTGGTCACCATTAATGTAAACAATTATTTCCGAGGCACACGTTTATATGATCATTATAGTTATAAAAAGACCTGCTGCGGATATGGGATGTTATTTTCAAAAATAAGAGAATAAATGAAAAACAGGTATGAAATACTATATGACAGTAAAAAAAGAATAAAGTTTAAAAGGGTGATTTGTAAAATATCCATAAAAAAAAAGTAAATCTGTTTACAGTTCTGCTTCATATGGGTGTTGAGAGATGTATCCATAGATCTCTTCATTTTGCTCTCAAAGTGCACCAGATTGATGCTTTTAACTTCAATATTTAAAAATAAATCTTCCCGGGGGAGCTTGCCCCCGGACCCCCCTATGTGAGGTCCACACACCACCTATAAAAATAGCACTTTACCCCTGCTTACACCTATATGCCGTGAGCTGATTATCGAGCCTTCATTGTAACAGTCGTGGGTGTACTGTGTATTTGCGTGGGGAGTGTTGCAGTAGAACATTCCACTGTAGCGCCCGGTACATTAATGGGAAACCCTACATGTTTGAGCACCCTCTATCAAACGTCAAGCTACCCCACAGCACCCCCAAAAGAAATCTCTGGCGCCGCCATTGAGCCTGATTATTTGTGTTGGGGGGGCCCGACTTTTTTTTTTCTCCAAAGGGGGGCCTGACAGAAAAAGTTTGAGAACCACTGCATTAAGGGATGTCAAATGACTAATAAAATAAGAAAAGAGACACAAATCAACCACACGGGGTGCAAAACAACTACAAAGAGAAACCAAACACCTACACATGCATGCAATATAAACTAGAGAGACGAAACCTAAACTAAAGACTAAAGTAGACAAGACAGGGGCAAACAGACACACAACAACCACAAGGGCGTGCCAACCATTCACAAAGAGACACCAAATGCCCATAAAAGAATGCAATATGAACTATGCAGAGAGACAACATAACCCAAACTAGATTTAAAACAACTAAAAACGGCCTTAAAACGACCCCAAGAGATGGAAGCACCCACAAAGAGAAACAAAACATCTACAGGCACATTAACACATCTACAGACCCAAAACAACCACAAGGGGGTGCAAAACGACTGCAAAGAGACACCAAACACCCAAACAAGGATGCAATATGAACTACAGAGACAAAACAACCATTAAGGGATGCAAAATTACCAATAAAATAAAAAGGAATCAATAAAGAGACACACAAAAACCACAAGAGCTGCAAAACAACAACAAAGAGACATCCAACATCCACAAAATGATGCAATATGAACTACAGAGAGACAAAACAACCATTAAAGGATGTCAAATTACTAATACAACAAGAAAGAGACACAAATCAACAAGAAGGGGTGCAAAACAACTACAGAGAAACCAAACACCTACAAATGGATGCAATATAAACTACAGAGAGACAAACCTAAACTAAAGTAGATAAGACAACTGCAAACAGACACACAACAACCACAAGAAGGGCGTGCCAACCATTCACAAAGAGACACCAAACGCCCATAAAAGAATGCAATATAAACTATGCAGAGAGACAAAATAACCCAAACTAGATTTAAAACAACTAAAAACGGCCTTAAAGCGACCCCAAGAGATGGAAGCACCCACAAAGAGAAGCAAAACATCTAGAGACATATTAAAGCATCTACAGACAAAACAACACAAGGGGGTGCAAAACGACCACAAAGAGACACTAAACACCCACACAAGGATGCAATATGAACTACAGAGACAAAACAACCATTAAGGGATGTAATGTCAAATGACTAATACAATAAGAAAAGAGATACAAATCAACCACAAGGGGTGCACAATTACCAATAAAATAATAAAGAATCATAAAGAGAAACACAACAACCACAAGAGCTGCAAAACAACTACAAAGAGACATCCAACATCCACAAAATGATGCAATATGGACTACAGAGAGACGAAACAACCATTAAAGGTGGGGTATGTAATTTTGGAGAAACCAGCTCGAGTGCGCTAGAATTTGAAAGTACACAACCGGAAAAAATCTGCCTCTTCCTTCAGACTTCCTTACAGAGACCCTCCTCCAAAACACACGAACGCGCACATGACCAATGAGGGCACGAGATAAGTTTGTGCACAGATGGAAGGCTGACAGGCAGGTAGGCCATCCAGTTATTTTAGCCAGGCCGGCTAAAATGATTGGTCGCGCTTTTTACAGTACTACGGCTTCCACAGATGACATTTTTTTATGTATTTATTGTCAAAGCATTTAATATATTCATTGCTATCGGGATGTTAAGAGCATTCCATGGAATATAACAACAAGTGTTTCTGAAATAAATTACATACCCACCTTTAAGGGATGTCAAATTACTAATACAATAAGAAAAGAGACACAAATCAACCACAAGGGGTGCAAAACAACTACAAAGAGAAACCAAACACCTACAAATGGATGCAATATAAACTAGAGCAGGGGTCGGCAACCCCTGGCACGCGTGCCACCATTGGCACGCGGCACCGTAACCAGTGGCACACTAGGAATAAGTGGAATAAGTGTGCAAAAATATTTAAATTTTATTTTTCGGATCCTGAACGAGACCGCCGCCAGGGCGCATCGCCCGGACGGTGGCCATAGAGCAGGCTCCAATGGAGGGTTAGATAGCCATATAGCAGGTATTGGGTGGTTGAGGTCGGCTTGCTGGTCATCAGGTCGAGGAGCTGGGGATGCGTTTCTCAGCGGCCGCCATGGTGGCTCCCCTTTACCTGCAGAAGGAAGCCATGCACGCAACGCAGCGCCGCTCTCTTTAACTCCAGGCGACTTTCTGCCGCTTTCCTCCAGATTTTAAACCAAGGGCTAGAAGCACCAGTCATATTGACCACAAACTCAACAGAAACTCTGCCAAGCTGTGAGCGACCCATCTACACGGTGCTGAAGGAGCTGGGGGCTCTGGAAGAGAAGCTTGCGGCTACTGTGCGAACCCTGGAGGAAACAAACAAAAAGCTGGAGGCCAGTGAGAAGAAGCTGTCTGCTCTCGACAGCAGGGTGACTGAACTAAGTACAGTGGATCAAGGTAATAAAGTACAATATACTTATAACCTGTAGTGAGCTTATTATTCTAGTATGAACGTACACCAAAACTAGAGTTGCACATCATTTATTTTGGCAGAAATACATTTATGTAATGACTCTTTGGTATTATCTCTAGCCTAAAGGATTTCCTTTTAAGGGTTAAAGCTTCTTTGACATATTGTGTTAATACGGGGGGTGAGGTCTCAAACACAGACAGGCAAAAAGGAACAGTTCAGGGTTTTAGTGATAAAATGAAGAAAACATGAGCTTACTGGCATAGGTAAAAAAGTCCAATCACAACAACAGAGTCTATCGGTAAACAGAAGCAAATAAGTGCAAGTGAGCAGATACAAATTAGCGAGATGTAAAGGGACCCTTTTAATTATCTCTCAATATTGTTATATTTTGTTTGTCTCTCAGGAAGGCCTCGGGTTGCATTTTCAGCTGCACTTCCAATAGATGGCACCATTGGTCCTTTGAATGTCCATTACACTCTGGTGTACAAACGTGTTCATTCAAACATTGGAGAACGTTACAGCCCAGTTCAGGTCAGTATTCAATGTCCTACAATTTCACTCTTTCAACTCATTACAATCACACCACCTATGGAAGTATTGCAGGTTTGATACAAACTTTGTTTTTTCTTCTATCTCTTTCTCTGTTATTTCTCTACAGGTTATTTTACAGCAACGGTGCAAGGAGTGTATTATTTCACCTTCACTTCCTTCTGTTGGGCTGGTAATGAAAACTGTGTAGCAGTTTGTTCCTAAATGATAACCAAGTAGTGTCATGGTATAGTTCAGATGATCATAACCCCCACTCTGGTTCTAACAGTGCTGTTTTGCAGCTGCAAGTTGGAGACAACGTGAGTGTTCGTGTCTGGCCTAATAAGAGGATTAGTGATAATGTCAATAAGTACTGCTCCTTCAGTGGATTTTGGCTTTTCCCTTTGTAAAATAAAATAAATTATCAGTCGGTTTCTGATCAGATCAAATGTTTAATAGGGTAAAAAAAAAGCCTGTGACTTTAGCTTCAAACACTTTATGTTGTTTGTTGGTTAAAAATGAGAATACAATAGTTTTTTCTAACCTGATTCGTGTTGAAACACAGTGGAATTGATAAGACTTGCATTTGTATAATTTCATGAATTAAAAAATGTGCTTTTTAACTGTTTGAATATTTGTTTTGAAAGATGTCATGTTAAAATGGTTATATTCTGTACTCATTCATGATTTCTAAATTACATGATTGCCAATATTTCTCGATACCTTTGTATCATAATGTACAACATAAATCATTGTATCATATTTTTTTATTTTCATTGTTGAGGATGGTGCACTGCCTCTCAAATGGACAATTTAAGTGCATTTATTGGAAAAACATTGAAAAGAAATTCATTTTTTTCTTGTTACAAATGTAACGTATATTAATGGCACTGTTAATGAACACACAGATGCTCGTTCATTTTGCTCATGTATTCACTTCAAGGAAAGGAAACAAATAATACGTTTATAATGCCATCTTTAAAAAACTTCATTGTGCAATCAAAGAAAATATTAACTTTTGAATAAAAAAAAATGCAGTTACCCTGGCTGGCTGCTTGTTTTATGTATAGACAAAGGCAACATTATTCTTATACTCTTGCATATATTGTTTGAATATGTGTCTGATATACAGTGAATATAATATGCATAATGTTGAACCGGTTACCTTAACTAAATACATGTTTAAGGCAATTTAAAGGAAATAAAACCAAAATAAATACTTCTAAAATACTGTATTAAACGTTAAAAGGAAATATATGAAAGTATAATAACCCTTAAAATAACAATCTTTGCATGATTGAAGCTATTGCATACCAAAACATTTAAGTAGAATCACACTAGCATCACATTTTACTGTATGGCACATACAGTGTTCAGCTTTGGAAGATATTAGGTTTAATTAAAGGATCTCCAAGATGAAAGTATAATTTCAAGCGTTACAGCTTTGTTCTTCAATACAAGGCTGTTGAATACACATGGGGGATGTGTTAAATGGCATCTCGTCTATTTGTCACAACATCTGATTGTGTTACGGTTATTTAAAAGTGCTTCTGAGATACAACTCTATTCCAAATCAGCTCACGAAAAAAATATCTATAATAGAATCTTTATGGCACATTCCAAAGTGTAACAAACCATTTGTTTTAGTTACACTCAGCTGAAGGTGATAAGGTATTCTGGGTAGGCCTGGTGATCGTGGAAGATCACGAACATGGAGGGGTTCTGCTGGTTGTCCACACAACTGTCGAAGCAGTCAGTTTTGTCTGAGCCTCGAGGGGGGGGGGCTTTCAGATCAGAATTGCCGATGGTGTAGCGACCGGTCAGGACTTGAGCCACGTACAGCCTCTTCATGCCTGACGCGTCTGCCGGGGAAAACCTATCAGCCGAATACGCCGCAGTGACTGCAAAGTACACTCCCTTTCCATATAGAGCAGCTGTGATAGAATTCAAAAAAATAAATGTCAATATTTTTCACTCTGGCAGGCCCAATGGCTACTACAGTCAGCAGATGTAGTAGCCATGCTTTTTGACAGGTTAGAAAGCAAACATATCTGTAATATGTAATTTTGAGTGGTAGCAGTTCCAATTAAAGATATATACAATGTATTTCTCACTAGTCAAGTTACTAGCTTTTGATATCAACATTTCTATTCTTACATATTCTTATATGCTCATGTAGATATCTTAACTATAATATGATTTCTGAATTATTCGCATGAAGTCCTTACATTTTTCGACAATAAGCCTAAGAGTTGACAAAGCCCCTGTCCCAGAGAACTGCTGTGATTCCCCTCTGTATAATCTGCACTACACATATGCTCGTATTGTAGTACTCTTGGTGTCGCTATCAGATTGCAAGCACTATCTGTTCCTGCAGTGGTTAGCTTGTCTGCTATCTCTCACTCCTGTGCGTCTTTAGGAAACTAGCCAGCTTCAGCAAAATGCCTTTTCACCGTTATCGTCACACATGAGTTTTGCGGTAGTGATGGTTTTTACTGAAGTCCAGTAGTCTCCAGTCAGTGCACAACATGTAGTTTATTGCAACCAGTTCCTCCGCCTTCTTTGCGTTTAAACTGCCATGCAAATCATGGTAAACATCCATGCTGTAATTACGGGTCAAACTTGGTAATGTGTGAACGGTGACATCCCTAGTTAAAAAAGGCTTGACATAAGGAGGTTAGCTTAGCAATGTTAGAGCATTCCTTACCATGTTTTCCTGCAAAGTTCCTGTCAAATTTGCCCTTTTCAATGCAGTTGCAAGACTCTGCTGATGTGCCATGGTAGAGCAATTTCTCCCCATCCCCAGCTGTGCCATTCTTGGCTAATAAATACTTCTTGAGCACAGTATAGCCATACCACAGGTAGATGTTTTGCACTCGTTCAATCTGAGATCAGAGAAAAATGAATGTATTACTTATTCTGTACGGTAGGTGTTACATACTTTCTCACAAAATAAATGTTGACATGTCATTGTAGCAGAAGCAAAGGTGTAAATAATAGAATTTAAATAATTCAAAAGGCATATTATGATAAACTTTTTTTTGTGTCATCATACTCACTTTGTGAATGTTGTATTTAGCTGTTTGGAGGAAACCCTGCGCTATATTCTTGTACTCTGGAGACGTAGGCTGCAGCTCCACCTTTTTAAAGTCCACTTCATGCATAGGTTCCCAATGTGTCGGCAACACCAAGGCTGATAAATAAATAATATGTATTTTACACATTGTTGCAAATTAAAAAAACAGAGATAAATTGAAAGAAAGTTTAGTTTCGTAAAAAACAGCATACTTGTGTCAGACTCGTTCCTTTTCACTTTGAAGGTGATGCCTGTAAGCTGGTTAGTGGCTTTATTTTCCTTCAGGTTCACGGACACCTTTATTCTGTCAGGTGAGGTGATGTCTACAAAAACTTGTTTCTTCTTGTGAGCCTCCTCCAGAATGTAGTTGTCGTGCAGGCTCAGCTCGCGCCAGACTTTATTTGTATCCTGAATTGACCACTGGACATCAAGAGCTAACATTGCTTCATTATTTTCTTGGTTGTCTTCGCTAAGTGCTTTTCTGATTGCTTTGTTTATAAGCTCGATGATGGTCAACACGTCCTCTTTCAGGCCTTTCAGCACATAGACCTCTGTTCCTGACCCTGAACGATCTCTAGCTTCAGCTCTGGCCGCGTTTTCTGCTCTGTTCCCATTCCCACCTTCAGAACTTTGACGTTTCTTGTATTCCAGGCTCACTCCTAAGACTTTGAGCTTTGCCTGCACTGCCTCCCGCTCCATGTCATCAAGCCTGGAGAAATCCTCCACATCCACGTCTTTCTCGATCAGCTGATCCTGCAGGATCCCCTCCAAATCTCTCTTCATGGTCCTGATGATGTCCGGACCACAACCAATCACAATTATCACAGCTGGAGGTGGCTTTGAGGAGGCGAAGATTTGGCCTTTAGGTGTTGCAGTGGTCCTTGTTCTTGTCTCCTGCCACTTCTTGAGCATTTGTTTAGCTTTTTCTAAGCAAGAAAAAGAGACAAAGGATAGTCTTCATGTCTTACACACACGAAATCTACTTAACTGAGAATGTTTTTCCCATCACTTCATGAGCCAAAATAACTATATACCAATGTAACTTTTTTGTTTGTTGACAACAACGTACATGACATGATGTATTCCCTAAACATTTAAATAGTGTGTCTTCATGTAAATAACCATTAGGGATGACAATAACAAAGTAAAAGTTTATCATTTACAAATTATGATTGTTTGCAATGAATTTGGGACTGTTCAAATAGTTATTTGGGACTGTTCAAATAGTTATTTGTGACGCCTGTCCTGCACGAAGTATCACATTTTCCTCACTTATAAATGAAAACAAACCTCTTAGGCTTAGGTGGCGAGTGGCTGTTTGTCCAAAGCGGTTCTCCAGCTCTGATCTGAAAAAACACAAAAGATAAGAGCTTTGAAACAAGCGATTCTGACAGGTCAAACAATGCAACCCATGCTACAACGCAAGCTTTACCTTCCATTGTATGAGTGAGGTTTATATCTGACCTGAAAGCCTGAAAGACCGATTGCTGGAAGATGACAATGCGGATAAGTTTGAGGCAACCTGGTTTCAAGTCCATAATAGCTGAGGTCATGCCATCCAGCAATGCTTTACATGCTTTGGTCAAGTCCATATGAGCTGCACCTGATGGGATATAAAGACACCAATGATGCTTATTATACTGCTGCAGTGACTGGTTGGGACCTTTATTTTGAAACGTGTCAAATTTGCATCATTGTTTTCTAACTTGGAAATAACTGTATGGCTCTTCTTCCATGTATATATTTGTGACATTTGTAATCAAGTTAACTAGATAGAAATTCATACTACATTTGGATCATTAAGACACATTTGGTGTCAAACATAATGCAAAGTACACATTAACACACGCAGTACTAACCAGTGTTAACAGCAGGGAAGGACACTGAGCTGTAGCCTTTGCTCTCACAGTGCTTCAGTATCTTTTTGCAATTCTTACGAATCACTTCATGGTCACGCATGAAACTAGCATGTATGATTTCCTTGCAGGCAAGCCCCCCGGGTCCTGTAGTACACATGAAGTCTGCAGGAGTTCCCACTGCCAGAAAAAAATATAAAGAAAATATGACATTTAAAAACCATCATGTTGGATTGTGTATAAAATGTTGGTTTTGTAAAAATGAAGCCATGTGCAGCACACATTTAAACCACATTTTAAGAACATCTCTGCAAGTAAATGTGATGTTTATTACCCGTCTCTGTCCTACTGTTGTGTGATGAAGTGTTGTGCTTACCTTGTGCCAATTGTGTTTGGACACTCGGCCCCGCTGCAGTCAGAATGGCTTTAGACACGCCTGTGGAGTTTTAAAACACACATTTACTTTAGGATCTTTTGTATGAATATGCTGTATAAAAAGCCTGAACAAATATCACCAGTGTGAGGTGCCGTGGTACTCTACAGTTTTATTTAAATCAAAACATTTAGAAAATGAATCATACCAGATTGGTTGTTGAGAAGTCAGTTGTGTTGATAATGACATCAGTTTTCTCCTTAGTGATGTCACCAACGGCCATCTGAAGCTTGATACCACCCAACGAGGCTGTGACCTCATCGTTAGTTGCGGAGATATGGCGATAAAAGGAAGCTGTCATGTCAATCAAAAAAGAAAGTTCATTACAAAAATATCTCCCGGCGGCGCTCGTGTGACAGGCTTTTACAGTTGAGTAGTTTCTATCTATTCACGATTTATTTGTATTAACTGCAAACAATACGAGCTACCATTTTAATTTTATATGGTATCTCTTTTTTTAAATATACTGCTACTTTCTTAACCACCGTGTACTTATCTGCTATTAGTTTTTTTGCTTATTGTGTTTTTTATTAATAATAACGTCTGCATACTTACATAAGTCTATTCTCTTTACTTTATCTGCACTATACTTCTGCTGTTGTAATAATGTAAATTTCCCCGTTGCGGGACAAATAAAGGAATTCTGATCTGATATTTACGTAAAAGCAACTTGTAGCATGTTAGCATTAACTTAAAAAGTTTTAATATAGTGGTGGGTAGCCTATTTAATGTTTTTCTTCCCTTTTGCGGCCTAACAATGTTTGTTACAGCCCTAGAAATTATAGAAAACAACCAGTTTGTCAAAGTATTGCTGAAAATAAATGAATATCCACAATAACCTTGGTCTGGGTCGGCATCGTTTGTGAACCCTCTGAGATGCATGGTGTCCTGGCAAGACTGGAAGGCCTGGAAAGACAGTGTAAATGGTGTTGTTCCGGTTCCACATGCAAAATGAAAAAACTGTTATATGTCATTTTGTTACCAGGCATTGCCACTACTTTTTTTTTTACCTTGCTAGATTGGATGGATTGGACGATGATACGGACTAAGAAAGATGTTCCAGTGATTCGGTTATGTTCAAATTGACGGACTTCCTCCATTATAACCCTCGCTGCCACGCTGTGAGGGAAACGTAGAGCAGCACCGACCCCCAGCACAGGGAGAGCAACTGAACTGTAGCCACGGATCTGACAGGAAGCAAGCATTTTTTTGATGCCATTTCTCAAGACCTGGAAGATTCAAGCATTATCAAGATCAGTACACCCCTTCGTTTTATTGAGTAGGAAAAACTAAACAAAGACATACAATGTAGTTGCAGATTGTTTGCATGGCTTCACCTGGACAGCAGTTCCCTGTTGGTTATTATCCCAGGGAGTGAGGTTGATGAAGACCACTCCTCTAGATTGAAGTGCAGGCAAGCCCTCCACCAGGATTATTTCACCAGGAATTGTAGCTCCGCCTGCTTCGTTATAAAACTTTGCAGTCAGCTGAGGTCCTACCATGTTGGACAAAAAGTTTCCAACACGGGAAGAGAGAGGATCATGGCCAACCATGGGGGACACAAGGCCATCCACCTAGGAGAATACAATAATCTAATGACATCCAATTTTTGATTTAAATGACCGTTTTTTACATCAGTACACAGCAATTACAGCAGATTAGCTTGTGAAACATCCTTAATCAAGTGACCAAAGTTACATTAATGCATCATCTTAGCGTAGTTGCTCACCTGCTGGTTCTCGATAGATCCCTGAATGATCTCTACATGGACACCGCCTCCAGGAGCTCCAGCAGTGGCTTCTCTTGCTGCGTATTGGGCAGAAGCATCCATTTGAAACCCCAGATCACTTGGTGCCCTGTTTCCGGTACTTGTTCCTTGGAGAAGCCGATCACATGCATCCTGCATGGACCTCACCACCTCTCCTCTGTTATCAATCAGGATGATTCTTCTAAGACTTCGCCCTCCCTGGCTGCAAAACTCCTTTACAGCAGTTACAATAGCCTCAGAGCACACAGTCACAGGTACACCAAACACACCTGAGCTGATACAGGGCATAGCTATAGACCTGAACTCCATCATCTCTGCTAAATTCAAAGCAGACTTGACAGTTTTTTCCAGTAACACCCTTTCTTGTCCACCAGCTTTTCCACCTACAGGCCCAACAACATGAACCAGATTCTTGCAGTTTAAGTTCCCCCCTGTGGTCACTACCGCGTCACCAGTGGGAATTTTCCCAGTCTGCTTTACTAAAGCTCTGCTTTCCTTCTGCACCTGAGGGCCACCTGCTTTAGACAGTGCTGCAGCAACCCCTCCACCATGGTCCAGATCTTCATTGGCAGCGTTCACCAGGGCATCAGCTTCCTGTTTGGAGATGTCACCCTGGCACACAAGCACCTGGAGCCCGTCACGAAGGCTGTAGCTAGCAACTGTTGTGTTTACTTGACCTGCGCCTGCATCAGATGCAAAAATCTGTCTAGTAGCGTAAGCTTGTTCTTGAGGCTGTACGAGACACTTCTGAGAATGAGCATATCTTAAAATGTTGTCCCTTCCAGAGCTGCTTTCAATATACCGCATTGCCCCTGGCAATTCAATGGTGACTCTGCCCTTAACAAGGGAGTCGAAAAATGGACCGAGCCTATTCTTAACCTCAGTCACTTTGCCAGATGGACCTTCCAGCAACATTGTGGGCCTAGAGGAAGATCTTAAAGGACAGAAGGTAACCCCTGAATAATCAAAACCATGCAGCAGCAACAATTCTGGTAACTCAAGCGCTAACTCTGGGTAAGGGAGATTGACTTTGCCCTCTACGCTAGCATGATCCAAAATAAACTGTATGACAACTTCATTTAGCTTTTCAACCTCTTTGGTGTGGCCAAGTAAGAACAAACTGCTGTCAGGGCCAAACACAACCTTGGACCTGTATTGCCCTTGGTTCATCTCCTTTGTCTCGGACTTCAGCTGTTCTTGAAGCTCAGATGGCACAGCGGAGCAGTTAGGAACATCAATCTTGACTTCCTTGAATTTTTCCTGTAGTTTTTGTTGGATATCATTCAATATATCAGCAGAGAGACTGAAGAAACGCAGCTCCGTTTCCCGTAACTCTACTTCGGCATTGTCACTAAACCCTAAAAATTGTCCAAGCACCCCTGGACCTCCGTATACATTTCTCAAGAAGGAAAGAAAATGTGGGCTCATGTCAGAAACTGTCCTTTCGAACACCAACTTCTCCTGATCAGAGATCCAATCTTTAGCCTTAAGAATATCCTCGACAAAACCTTCCAAATGCAACTGACCTGGAGCTCCCTGCGTGACCTTCACTCCTGGAAAGTCTTTTGGCAAAGTGTGCTCAATCTCTTTCCACAGGAGGCGGAGCTTAGCCTCGCCCAGTCGACAAATGCTGGTTTGCCTCTCAAGTAAACGTGGCCTTTGTTTACCAAGCAAGGCATCTACATCCATCAACTTGGCGTTCACCTGAGAACGCTGCCCAACAACAACAGCCATCCCATTCTCGCTGTAGACCTTAACGTCATTGGTGGTCTGAAGAGAGTTCCTGGACTCAAGCAAAGCTACAACTTTGTGAGGGTCCACCTCACAGTGGCACAGGTAGCCATCAAAGAGTGTGTCAACCTCTGCTTTCCAATTTCTAACATAATCTGCAGCACCAGGTTGAGTAAAACAGCTAACTAAAACCCTCCCTTCCTCTGGGTACAGCTGAGCAGAGCAGGCCAAAGATAATAGTTCTATCTCCAGTCCTTCCCAAGCCTTTGGGCATTCCTTCAGGTATTGTAAAAGGTAAGTGTCAGGTTGTAGTTCATATTCTTCACCAAGAGTGGGCGGCTCCTGATGGAAAGATATCAAGTTTAATTTTTAATACAGAACCGTTTTAAGGAGTTATGGAAGTTCAATCAACAAGACACACAACATGACATCTATGAACAAGACCATTTTAAATTTAAGTGCTGGGATGCTTTAACAATGAATTGGAAATACTGTACCCTAAAACTAGTTTTATACACAATCATTTTCAATTGTTCGTATCAAACTGAATAGTTTTTTTTTGCTCTGAGACACTAATTAGGAAGACTTTCCACACTGACCTGTGATGAAGTTGAGTCCAGTTTTAGGCTAACTAACTTGCTTGTAGTTGGGGTAGTGATGGGTGAGCAGGTGGGTCTTTCTCGCACATTCAGCACCAGACGAACATCTGCAAACTTTACTTCATGTTTAGATTTCTGCAGGACTCTTTGCTGATCTGAGACAGAAAAAGGAGACATTTTAGGCCCTTTGTCTTGAAAGCATCCCCAGAGAGACTCAACAATAACAAAGAGATGTAAAATTAACTAAAACATAAAAGCATCCATAAAGAGACACAAAATAACCCAAACTAGATTTAAAACAACTAAAAAGCGGCCTTAAAACGACCCCAAGAGATGTAAGCACCCACAAAGAGAAACAAAACATATACAGGCACATTAAAGAAGCTACAGACCCAAAACAACCACAAGGGGGTGCAAAACGACTACAAAGAGACACCAAACACCCAAACAAGGATGCAATATGAACTACAGAGAGACAAAACAACCATTAAGGCAGTGGTTCCCAAAGTGGGGAGCGCTTCAGTGTTTACTTTAGTCTAAGTTATCTCAGTGGGTCTCAAACGTTTTGGTCACCATTAATGTAAACAATTATTTCCGAGGCACACGTTTATATGATCATTATAGTTATAAAAAGACCTGCTGCGGATATGGGATGTTATTTTCAAAAATAAGAGAATAAATGAAAAACAGGTATGAAATACTATATGACAGTAAAAAAAGAATAAAGTTTAAAAGGGTGATTTGTAAAATATCCATAAAAAAAAAGTAAATCTGTTTACAGTTCTGCTTCATATGGGTGTTGAGAGATGTATCCATAGATCTCTTCATTTTGCTCTCAAAGTGCACCAGATTGATGCTTTTAACTTCAATATTTAAAAATAAATCTTCCCGGGGGAGCTTGCCCCCGGACCCCCCTATGTGAGGTCCACACACCACCTATAAAAATAGCACTTTACCCCTGCTTACACCTATATGCCGTGAGCTGATTATCGAGCCTTCATTGTAACAGTCGTGGGTGTACTGTGTATTTGCGTGGGGAGTGTTGCAGTAGAACATTCCACTGTAGCGCCCGGTACATTAATGGGAAACCCTACATGTTTGAGCACCCTATATCAAACGTCAAGCTACCCCACAGCACCCCCAAAAGAAATCTCTGGCGCCGCCATTGAGCCTGATTATTTGTGTTGGGGGGGCCCGACTTTTTTTTTTCTCCAAAGGGGGGCCTGACAGAAAAAGTTTGAGAACCACTGCATTAAGGGATGTCAAATGACTAATAAAATAAGAAAAGAGACACAAATCAACCACACGGGGTGCAAAACAACTACAAAGAGAAACCAAACACCTACACATGCATGCAATATAAACTAGAGAGACGAAACCTAAACTAAAGACTAAAGTAGACAAGACAGGGGCAAACAGACACACAACAACCACAAGGGCGTGCCAACCATTCACAAAGAGACACCAAATGCCCATAAAAGAATGCAATATGAACTATGCAGAGAGACAACATAACCCAAACTAGATTTAAAACAACTAAAAACGGCCTTAAAACGACCCCAAGAGATGGAAGCACCCACAAAGAGAACAAAACATCTACAGGCACATTAACACATCTACAGACCCAAACAACCACAAGGGGGTGCAAAACGACTGCAAAGAGACACCAAACACCCAAACAAGGATGCAATATGAACTACAGAGACAAAACAACCATTAAGGGATGCAAAATTACCAATAAAATAAAAAGGAATCAATAAAGAGACACACAAAAACCACAAGAGCTGCAAAACAACAACAAAGAGACATCCAACATCCACAAAATGATGCAATATGAACTACAGAGAGACAAAACAACCATTAAAGGATGTCAAATTACTAATACAACAAGAAAAGAGACACAAATCAACAAGAAGGGGTGCAAAACAACTACAAAGAGAAACCAAACACCTACAAATGGATGCAATATAAACTACAGAGAGACAAAACCTAAACTAAAGTAGATAAGACAACTGCAAACAGACACACAACAACCACAAGAAGGGCGTGCCAACCATTCACAAAGAGACACCAAACGCCCATAAAAGAATGCAATATAAACTATGCAGAGAGACAAAATAACCCAAACTAGATTTAAAACAACTAAAAACGGCCTTAAAGCGACCCCAAGAGATGGAAGCACCCACAAAGAGAAGCAAAACATCTAGAGACATATTAAAGCATCTACAGACACAAAACAACCACAAGGGGGTGCAAAACGACCACAAAGAGACACTAAACACCCACACAAGGATGCAATATGAACTACAGAGACAAAACAACCATTAAGGGATGTAATGTCAAATGACTAATACAATAAGAAAAGAGATACAAATCAACCACAAGGGGTGCACAATTACCAATAAAATAATAAAGAATCAATAAAGAGAAACACAACAACCACAAGAGCTGCAAAACAACTACAAAGAGACATCCAACATCCACAAAATGATGCAATATGGACTACAGAGAGACGAAACAACCATTAAAGGTGGGGTATGTAATTTTGGAGAAACCAGCTCGAGTGCGCTAGAATTTGAAAGTACACAACCGGAAAAAATCTGCCTCTTCCTTCAGACTTCCTTACAGAGACCCTCCTCCAAAACACACGAACGCGCACATGACCAATGAGGGCACGAGATAAGTTTGTGCACAGATGGAAGGCTGACAGGCAGGTAGGCCATCCAGTTATTTTAGCCAGGCCGGCTAAAATGATTGGTCGTGCTTTTTACAGTACTACGGCTTCCACAGATGACATTTTTTTATGTATTTATTGTCAAAGCATTTAATATATTCATTGCTATCGGGATGTTAAGAGCATTCCATGGAATATAACAACAAGTGTTTCTGAAATAAATTACATACCCCACCTTTAAGGGATGTCAAATTACTAATACAATAAGAAAAGAGACACAAATCAACCACAAGGGGTGCAAAACAACTACAAAGAGAAACCAAACACCTACAAATGGATGCAATATAAACTAGAGCAGGGGTCGGCAACCCTGGCACGCGTGCCACCATTGGCACGCGGCACCGTAACCAGTGGCACACTAGGAATAAGTGGAATAAGTGTGCAAAAATATTTAAATTTTATTTTTCGGATCCTGAACGAGACCGCCGCCAGGGCGCATCGCCCGGACGGTGGCCATAGAGCAGGCTCCAATGGAGGGTTAGATAGCCATATAGCAGGTATTGGGTGGTTGAGGTCGGCTTGCTGGTCATCAGGTCGAGGAGCTGGGGGATGCGTTTCTCAGCGGCCGCCATGGTGGCTCCCCTTTACCTGCAGAAGGAAGCCATGCACGCAACGCAGCGCCGCTCTCTTTAACTCCAGGCGACTTTCTGCCGCTTTCTCTCCAGATTTTAAACCAAGGGCTAGAAGCACCAGTCATATTGACCACAAACTCAACAGAAACTCTGCCAAGCTGTGAGCGACCCATCTACACGGTGCTGAAGGAGCTGGGGGCTCTGGAAGAGAAGCTTGCGGCTACTGTGTGAACCCTGGAGGAAACAAACAAAAAGCTGGAGGCCAGTGAGAAGAAGCTGTCTGCTCTCGACAGCAGGGTGACTGAACTAAGTACAGTGGATCAAGGTAATGAAGTACAATATACTTATAACCTGTAGTGAGCTTATTATTCTAGTATGAACGTACACCAAAACTAGAGTTGCACATCATTTATTTTGGCAGAAATACATTTATGTAATGACTCTTTGGTATTATCTCTAGCCTTCAAAAGGATTTCCTTTTAAGGGTTAAAGCTTCTTTGACATATTGTGTTAATACGGGGGGGATGAGGTCTCAAACACAGACAGGCAAAAAGGAACAGTTCAGGGTTTTAGTGATAAAATGAAGAAAACATGAGCTTACTGGCATAGGTAAAAAAGTCCAATCACAACAAACAGAGTCTATCGGTAAACAGAAGCAAATAAGTGCAAGTGAGCAGATACAAATTAGCGAGATGTAAAGGGACCCTTTTAATTATCTCTCAATATTGTTATATTTTGTTTGTCTCTCAGGAAGGCCTCGGGTTGCATTTTCAGCTGCACTTCCAATAGATGGCACCATTGGTCCTTTGAATGTCCATTACACTCTGGTGTACAAACGTGTTCATTCAAACATTGGAGAACGTTACAGCCCAGTCTCAGGTCAGTATTCAATGTCCTACAATTTCACTCTTTCAACTCATTACAATCACACCACCTATGGAAGTATTGCAGGTTTGATACACAAACTTTAGTTTTTTCTTCTATCTCTTTCTCTGTTATTTCTCTACAGGTTATTTTACAGCAACGGTGCAAGGAGTGTATTATTTCACCTTCACTTCCTTCTGTTGGGCTGGTAATGAAAACTGTGCTAGCAGTTTGTTCCTAAATGATAACCAAGTAGTGTCATGGTATAGTTCAGATGATCATAACCCCCACTCTGGTTCTAACAGTGCTGTTTTGCAGCTGCAAGTTGGAGACAACGTGAGTGTTCGTGTCTGGCCTAATAAGAGGATTAGTGATAATGTCAATAAGTACTGCTCCTTCAGTGGATTTTGGCTTTTCCCTTTGTAAAATAAAATAAATTATCAGTCGGTTTCTGATCAGATCAAATGTTTAATAGGGTAAAAAAAAAGCCTGTGACTTTAGCTTCAAACACTTTATGTTGTTTGTTGGTTAAAAATGAGAATACAATAGTTTTTTCTAACCTGATTCGTGTTGAAACACAGTGGAATTGATAAGACTTGCATTTGTATAATTTCATGAATTAAAAAATGTGCTTTTTAACTGTTTGAATATTTGTTTTGAAAGATGTCATGTTAAAATGGTTATATTCTGTACTCATTCATGATTTCTAAATTACATGATTGCCAATATTTCTCGATACCTTTGTATCATAATGTACAACATAAATCATTGTATCATATTTTTTTATTTTCATTGTTGAGGATGGTGCACTGCCTCTCAAATGGACAATTTAAGTGCATTTATTGGAAAAACATTGAAAAGAAATTCATTTTTTTCTTGTTACAAATGTAACGTATATTAATGGCACTGTTAATGAACACACAGATGCTCGTTCATTTTGCTCATGTATTCACTTCAAGGAAAGGAAACAAATAATACGTTTATAATGCCATCTTTAAAAAACTTCATTGTGCAATCAAAGAAAATATTAACTTTTGAATAAAAAAAAATGCAGTTACCCTGGCTGGCTGCTTGTTTTATGTATAGACAAAGGCAACATTATTCTTATACTCTTGCATATATTGTTTGAATATGTGTCTGATATACAGTGAATATAATATGCATAATGTTGAACCGGTTACCTTAACTAAATACATGTTTAAGGCAATTTAAAGGAAATAAAACCAAAATAAATACTTCTAAAATACTGTATTAAACGTTAAAAGGAAATATATGAAAGTATAATAACCCTTAAAATAACAATCTTTGCATGATTGAAGCTATTGCATACCAAAACATTTAAGTAGAATCACACTAGCATCACATTTTACTGTATGGCACATACAGTGTTCAGCTTTGGAAGATATTAGGTTTAATTAAAGGATCTCCAAGATGAAAGTATAATTTCAAGCGTTACAGCTTTGTTCTTCAATACAAGGCTGTTGAATACACATGGGGGATGTGTTAAATGGCATCTCGTCTATTTGTCACAACATCTGATTGTGTTACGGTTATTTAAAAGTGCTTCTGAGATACAACTCTATTCCAAATCAGCTCACGAAAAAAATATCTATAATAGAATCTTTATGGCACATTCCAAAGTGTAACAAACCATTTGTTTTAGTTACACTCAGCTGAAGGTGATAAGGTATTCTGGGTAGGCCTGGTGATCGTGGAAGATCACGAACATGGAGGGGTTCTGCTGGTTGTCCACACAACTGTCGAAGCAGTCAGTTTTGTCTGAGCCTCGAGGGGGGGGGGCTTTCAGATCAGAATTGCCGATGGTGTAGCGACCGGTCAGGACTTGAGCCACGTACAGCCTCTTCATGCCTGACGCGTCTGCCGGGGAAAACCTATCAGCCGAATACGCCGCAGTGACTGCAAAGTACACTCCCTTTCCATATAGAGCAGCTGTGATAGAATTCAAAAAAATAAATGTCAATATTTTTCACTCTGGCAGGCCCAATGGCTACTACAGTCAGCAGATGTAGTAGCCATGCTTTTTGACAGGTTAGAAAGCAAACATATCTGTAATATGTAATTTTGAGTGGTAGCAGTTCCAATTAAAGATATACAATGTATTTCTCACTAGTCAAGTTACTAGCTTTTGATATCAACATTTCTATTCTTACATATTCTTATATGCTCATGTAGATATCTTAACTCATAATATGATTTCTGAATTATTCGCATGAAGTCCTTACATTTTTCGACAATAAGCCTAAGAGTTGACAAAGCCCCTGTCCCAGAGAACTGCTGTGATTCCCCTCTGTATAATCTGCACTACACATATGCTCGTATTGTAGTACTCTTGGTGTCGCTATCAGATTGCAAGCACTATCTGTTCCTGCAGTGGTTAGCTTGTCTGCTATCTCTCACTCCTGTGCGTCTTTAGGAAACTAGCCAGCTTCAGCAAAATGCCTTTTCACCGTTATCGTCACACATGAGTTTTGCGGTAGTGATGGTTTTTACTGAAGTCCAGTAGTCTCCAGTCAGTGCACAACATGTAGTTTATTGCAACCAGTTCCTCCGCCTTCTTTGCGTTTAAACTGCCATGCAAATCATGGTAAACATCCATGCTGTAATTACGGGTCAAACTTGGTAATGTGTGAACGGTGACATCCCTAGTTAAAAAAGGCTTGACATAAGGAGGTTAGCTTAGCAATGTTAGAGCATTCCTTACCATGTTTTCCTGCAAAGTTCCTGTCAAATTTGCCCTTTTCAATGCAGTTGCAAGACTCTGCTGATGTGCCATGGTAGAGCAATTTCTCCCCATCCCCAGCTGTGCCATTCTTGGCTAATAAATACTTCTTGAGCACAGTATAGCCATACCACAGGTAGATGTTTTGCACTCGTTCAATCTGAGATCAGAGAAAAATGAATGTATTACTTATTCTGTACGGTAGGTGTTACATACTTTCTCACAAAATAAATGTTGACATGTCATTGTAGCAGAAGCAAAGGTGTAAATAATAGAATTTAAATAATTCAAAAGGCATATTATGATAAACTTTTTTTTGTGTCATCATACTCACTTTGTGAATGTTGTATTTAGCTGTTTGGAGGAAACCCTGCGCTATATTCTTGTACTCTGGAGACGTAGGCTGCAGCTCCACCTTTTTAAAGTCCACTTCATGCATAGGTTCCCAATGTGTCGGCAACACCAAGGCTGATAAATAAATAATATGTATTTTACACATTGTTGCAAATTAAAAAAACAGAGATAAATTGAAAGAAAGTTTAGTTTCGTAAAAAACAGCATACTTGTGTCAGACTCGTTCCTTTTCACTTTGAAGGTGATGCCTGTAAGCTGGTTAGTGGCTTTATTTTCCTTCAGGTTCACGGACACCTTTATTCTGTCAGGTGAGGTGATGTCTACAAAAACTTGTTTCTTCTTGTGAGCCTCCTCCAGAATGTAGTTGTCGTGCAGGCTCAGCTCGCGCCAGACTTTATTTGTATCCTGAATTGACCACTGGACATCAAGAGCTAACATTGCTTCATTATTTTCTTGGTTGTCTTCGCTAAGTGCTTTTCTGATTGCTTTGTTTATAAGCTCGATGATGGTCAACACGTCCTCTTTCAGGCCTTTCAGCACATAGACCTCTGTTCCTGACCCTGAACGATCTCTAGCTTCAGCTCTGGCCGCGTTTTCTGCTCTGTTCCCATTCCCACCTTCAGAACTTTGACGTTTCTTGTATTCCAGGCTCACTCCTAAGACTTTGAGCTTTGCCTGCACTGCCTCCCGCTCCATGTCATCAAGCCTGGAGAAATCCTCCACATCCACGTCTTTCTCGATCAGCTGATCCTGCAGGATCCCCTCCAAATCTCTCTTCATGGTCCTGATGATGTCCGGACCACAACCAATCACAATTATCACAGCTGGAGGTGGCTTTGAGGAGGCGAAGATTTGGCCTTTAGGTGTTGCAGTGGTCCTTGTTCTTGTCTCCTGCCACTTCTTGAGCATTTGTTTAGCTTTTTCTAAGCAAGAAAAAGAGACAAAGGATAGTCTTCATGTCTTACACACACGAAATCTACTTAACTGAGAATGTTTTTCCCATCACTTCATGAGCCAAAATAACTATATACCAATGTAACTTTTTTGTTTGTTGACAACAACGTACATGACATGATGTATTCCCTAAACATTTAAATAGTGTGTCTTCATGTAAATAACCATTAGGGATGACAATAACAAAGTAAAAGTTTATCATTTACAAATTATGATTGTTTGCAATGAATTTGGGACTGTTCAAATAGTTATTTGGGACTGTTCAAATAGTTATTTGTGACGCCTGTCCTGCACGAAGTATCACATTTTCCTCACTTATAAATGAAAACAAACCTCTTAGGCTTAGGTGGCGAGTGGCTGTTTGTCCAAAGCGGTTCTCCAGCTCTGATCTGAAAAAACACAAAAGATAAGAGCTTTGAAACAAGCGATTCTGACAGGTCAAACAATGCAACCCATGCTACAACGCAAGCTTTACCTTCCATTGTATGAGTGAGGTTTATATCTGACCTGAAAGCCTGAAAGACCGATTGCTGGAAGATGACAATGCGGATAAGTTTGAGGCAACCTGGTTTCAAGTCCATAATAGCTGAGGTCATGCCATCCAGCAATGCTTTACATGCTTTGGTCAAGTCCATATGAGCTGCACCTGATGGGATATAAAGACACCAATGATGCTTATTATACTGCTGCAGTGACTGGTTGGGACCTTTATTTTGAAACGTGTCAAATTTGCATCATTGTTTTCTAACTTGGAAATAACTGTATGGCTCTTCTTCCATGTATATATTTGTGACATTTGTAATCAAGTTAACTAGATAGAAATTCATACTACATTTGGATCATTAAGACACATTTGGTGTCAAACATAATGCAAAGTACACATTAACACACGCAGTACTAACCAGTGTTAACAGCAGGGAAGGACACTGAGCTGTAGCCTTTGCTCTCACAGTGCTTCAGTATCTTTTTGCAATTCTTACGAATCACTTCATGGTCACGCATGAAACTAGCATGTATGATTTCCTTGCAGGCAAGCCCCCCGGGTCCTGTAGTACACATGAAGTCTGCAGGAGTTCCCACTGCCAGAAAAAAATATAAAGAAAATATGACATTTAAAAACCATCATGTTGGATTGTGTATAAAATGTTGGTTTTGTAAAAATGAAGCCATGTGCAGCACACATTTAAACCACATTTTAAGAACATCTCTGCAAGTAAATGTGATGTTTATTACCCGTCTCTGTCCTACTGTTGTGTGATGAAGTGTTGTGCTTACCTTGTGCCAATTGTGTTTGGACACTCGGCCCCGCTGCAGTCAGAATGGCTTTAGACACGCCTGTGGAGTTTTAAAACACACATTTACTTTAGGATCTTTTGTATGAATATGCTGTATAAAAAGCCTGAACAAATATCACCAGTGTGAGGTGCCGTGGTACTCTACAGTTTTATTTAAATCAAAACATTTAGAAAATGAATCATACCAGATTGGTTGTTGAGAAGTCAGTTGTGTTGATAATGACATCAGTTTTCTCCTTAGTGATGTCACCAACGGCCATCTGAAGCTTGATACCACCCAACGAGGCTGTGACCTCATCGTTAGTTGCGGAGATATGGCGATAAAAGGAAGCTGTCATGTCAATCAAAAAAGAAAGTTCATTACAAAAATATCTCCCGGCGGCGCTCGTGTGACAGGCTTTTACAGTTGAGTAGTTTCTATCTATTCACGATTTATTTGTATTAACTGCAAACAATACGAGCTACCATTTTAATTTTATATGGTATCTCTTTTTTTAAATATACTGCTACTTTCTTAACCACCGTGTACTTATCTGCTATTAGTTTTTTTGCTTATTGTGTTTTTTATTAATAATAACGTCTGCATACTTACATAAGTCTATTCTCTTTACTTTATCTGCACTATACTTCTGCTGTTGTAATAATGTAAATTTCCCCGTTGCGGGACAAATAAAGGAATTCTGATCTGATATTTACGTAAAAGCAACTTGTAGCATGTTAGCATTAACTTAAAAAGTTTTAATATAGTGGTGGGTAGCCTATTTAATGTTTTTCTTCCCTTTTGCGGCCTAACAATGTTTGTTACAGCCCTAGAAATTATAGAAAACAACCAGTTTGTCAAAGTATTGCTGAAAATAAATGAATATCCACAATAACCTTGGTCTGGGTCGGCATCGTTTGTGAACCCTCTGAGATGCATGGTGTCCTGGCAAGACTGGAAGGCCTGGAAAGACAGTGTAAATGGTGTTGTTCCGGTTCCACATGCAAAATGAAAAAACTGTTATATGTCATTTTGTTACCAGGCATTGCCACTACTTTTTTTTTTACCTTGCTAGATTGGATGGATTGGACGATGATACGGACTAAGAAAGATGTTCCAGTGATTCGGTTATGTTCAAATTGACGGACTTCCTCCATTATAACCCTCGCTGCCACGCTGTGAGGGAAACGTAGAGCAGCACCGACCCCCAGCACAGGGAGGCAACTGAACTGTAGCCACGGATCTGACAGGAAGCAAGCATTTTTTTGATGCCATTTCTCAAGACCTGGAAGATTCAAGCATTATCAAGATCAGTACACCCCTTCGTTTTATTGAGTAGGAAAAACTAAACAAAGACATACAATGTAGTTGCAGATTGTTTGCATGGCTTCACCTGGACAGCAGTTCCCTGTTGGTTATTATCCCAGGGAGTGAGGTTGATGAAGACCACTCCTCTAGATTGAAGTGCAGGCAAGCCCTCCACCAGGATTATTTCACCAGGAATTGTAGCTCCGCCTGCTTCGTTATAAAAACTTTGCAGTCAGCTGAGGTCCTACCATGTTGGACAAAAAGTTTCCAACACGGGAAGAGAGAGGATCATGGCCAACCATGGGGGACACAAGGCCATCCACCTAGGAGAATACAATAATCTAATGACATCCAATTTTTGATTTAAATGACCGTTTTTTACATCAGTACACAGCAATTACAGCAGATTAGCTTGTGAAACATCCTTAATCAAGTGACCAAAGTTACATTAATGCATCATCTTAGCGTAGTTGCTCACCTGCTGGTTCTCGATAGATCCCTGAATGATCTCTACATGGACACCGCCTCCAGGAGCTCCAGCAGTGGCTTCTCTTGCTGCGTATTGGGCAGAAGCATCCATTTGAAACCCCAGATCACTTGGTGCCCTGTTTCCGGTACTTGTTCCTTGGAGAAGCCGATCACATGCATCCTGCATGGACCTCACCACCTCTCCTCTGTTATCAATCAGGATGATTCTTCTAAGACTTCGCCCTCCCTGGCTGCAAAACTCCTTTACAGCAGTTACAATAGCCTCAGAGCACACAGTCACAGGTACACCAAACACACCTGAGCTGATACAGGGCATAGCTATAGACCTGAACTCCATCATCTCTGCTAAATTCAAAGCAGACTTGACAGTTTTTTCCAGTAACACCCTTTCTTGTCCACCAGCTTTTCCACCTACAGGCCCAACAACATGAACCAGATTCTTGCAGTTTAAGTTCCCCCCTGTGGTCACTACCGCGTCACCAGTGGGAATTTTCCCAGTCTGCTTTACTAAAGCTCTGCTTTCCTTCTGCACCTGAGGGCCACCTGCTTTAGACAGTGCTGCAGCAACCCCTCCACCATGGTCCAGATCTTCATTGGCAGCGTTCACCAGGGCATCAGCTTCCTGTTTGGAGATGTCACCCTGGCACACAAGCACCTGGAGCCCGTCACGAAGGCTGTAGCTAGCAACTGTTGTGTTTACTTGACCTGCGCCTGCATCAGATGCAAAAATCTGTCTAGTAGCGTAAGCTTGTTCTTGAGGCTGTACGAGACACTTCTGAGAATGAGCATATCTTAAAATGTTGTCCCTTCCAGAGCTGCTTTCAATATACCGCATTGCCCCTGGCAATTCAATGGTGACTCTGCCCTTAACAAGGGAGTCGAAAAATGGACCGAGCCTATTCTTAACCTCAGTCACTTTGCCAGATGGACCTTCCAGCAACATTGTGGGCCTAGAGGAAGATCTTAAAGGACAGAAGGTAACCCCTGAATAATCAAAACCATGCAGCAGCAACAATTCTGGTAACTCAAGCGCTAACTCTGGGTAAGGGAGATTGACTTTGCCCTCTACGCTAGCATGATCCAAAATAAACTGTATGACAACTTCATTTAGCTTTTCAACCTCTTTGGTGTGGCCAAGTAAGAACAAACTGCTGTCAGGGCCAAACACAACCTTGGACCTGTATTGCCCTTGGTTCATCTCCTTTGTCTCGGACTTCAGCTGTTCTTGAAGCTCAGATGGCACAGCGGAGCAGTTAGGAACATCAATCTTGACTTCCTTGAATTTTTCCTGTAGTTTTTGTTGGATATCATTCAATATATCAGCAGAGAGACTGAAGAAACGCAGCTCCGTTTCCCGTAACTCTACTTCGGCATTGTCACTAAACCCTAAAAATTGTCCAAGCACCCCTGGACCTCCGTATACATTTCTCAAGAAGGAAAGAAAATGTGGGCTCATGTCAGAAACTGTCCTTTCGAACACCAACTTCTCCTGATCAGAGATCCAATCTTTAGCCTTAAGAATATCCTCGACAAAACCTTCCAAATGCAACTGACCTGGAGCTCCCTGCGTGACCTTCACTCCTGGAAAGTCTTTTGGCAAAGTGTGCTCAATCTCTTTCCACAGGAGGCGGAGCTTAGCCTCGCCCAGTCGACAAATGCTGGTTTGCCTCTCAAGTAAACGTGGCCTTTGTTTACCAAGCAAGGCATCTACATCCATCAACTTGGCGTTCACCTGAGAACGCTGCCCAACAACAACAGCCATCCCATTCTCGCTGTAGACCTTAACGTCATTGGTGGTCTGAAGAGAGTTCCTGGACTCAAGCAAAGCTACAACTTTGTGAGGGTCCACCTCACAGTGGCACAGGTAGCCATCAAAGAGTGTGTCAACCTCTGCTTTCCAATTTCTAACATAATCTGCAGCACCAGGTTGAGTAAAACAGCTAACTAAAACCCTCCCTTCCTCTGGGTACAGCTGAGCAGAGCAGGCCAAAGATAATAGTTCTATCTCCAGTCCTTCCCAAGCCTTTGGGCATTCCTTCAGGTATTGTAAAAGGTAAGTGTCAGGTTGTAGTTCATATTCTTCACCAAGAGTGGGCGGCTCCTGATGGAAAGATATCAAGTTTAATTTTTAATACAGAACCGTTTTAAGGAGTTATGGAAGTTCAATCAACAAGACACACAACATGACATCTATGAACAAGACCATTTTAAATTTAAGTGCTGGGATGCTTTAACAATGAATTGGAAATACTGTACCCTAAAACTAGTTTTATACACAATCATTTTCAATTGTTCGTATCAAACTGAATAGTTTTTTTTTGCTCTGAGACACTAATTAGGAAGACTTTCCACACTGACCTGTGATGAAGTTGAGTCCAGTTTTAGGCTAACTAACTTGCTTGTAGTTGGGGTAGTGATGGGTGAGCAGGTGGGTCTTTCTCGCACATTCAGCACCAGACGAACATCTGCAAACTTTACTTCATGTTTAGATTTCTGCAGGACTCTTTGCTGATCTGAGACAGAAAAAGGAGACATTTTAGGCCCTTTGTCTTGAAAGCATCCCCAGAGAGACTCAACAATAACAAAGAGATGTAAAAATTAACTAAAACATAAAAGCATCCATAAAGAGACACAAAATAACCCAAACTAGATTTAAAACAACTAAAAAGCGGCCTTAAAACGACCCCAAGAGATGTAAGCACCCACAAAGAGAAACAAAACATATACAGGCACATTAAAGAAGCTACAGACCCAAAACAACCACAAGGGGGTGCAAAACGACTACAAAGAGACACCAAACACCCAAACAAGGATGCAATATGAACTACAGAGAGACAAAACAACCATTAAGGCAGTGGTTCCCAAAGTGGGGAGCGCTTCAGTGTTTACTTTAGTCTAAGTTATCTCAGTGGGTCTCAAACGTTTTGGTCACCATTAATGTAAACAATTATTTCCGAGGCACACGTTTATATGATCATTATAGTTATAAAAAGACCTGCTGCGGATATGGGATGTTATTTTCAAAAATAAGAGAATAAATGAAAAACAGGTATGAAATACTATATGACAGTAAAAAAAGAATAAAGTTTAAAAGGGTGATTTGTAAAATATCCATAAAAAAAAAGTAAATCTGTTTACAGTTCTGCTTCATATGGGTGTTGAGAGATGTATCCATAGATCTCTTCATTTTGCTCTCAAAGTGCACCAGATTGATGCTTTTAACTTCAATATTTAAAAATAAATCTTCCCGGGGGAGCTTGCCCCCGGACCCCCCTATGTGAGGTCCACACACCACCTATAAAAATAGCACTTTACCCCTGCTTACACCTATATGCCGTGAGCTGATTATCGAGCCTTCATTGTAACAGTCGGGGTGTACTGTGTATTTGCGTGGGGAGTGTTGCAGTAGAACATTCCACTGTAGCGCCCGGTACATTAATGGGAAACCCTACATGTTTGAGCACCCTCTATCAAACGTCAAGCTACCCCACAGCACCCCCAAAAGAAATCTCTGGCGCCGCCATTGAGCCTGATTATTTGTGTTGGGGGGGCCCGACTTTTTTTTTTCTCCAAAGGGGGGCCTGACAGAAAAAGTTTGAGAACCACTGCATTAAGGGATGTCAAATGACTAATAAAATAAGAAAAGAGACACAAATCAACCACACGGGGTGCAAAACAACTACAAAGAGAAACCAAACACCTACACATGCATGCAATATAAACTAGAGAGACGAAACCTAAACTAAAGACTAAAGTAGACAAGACAGGGGCAAACAGACACACAACAACCACAAGGGCGTGCCAACCATTCACAAAGAGACACCAAATGCCCATAAAAGAATGCAATATGAACTATGCAGAGAGACAACATAACCCAAACTAGATTTAAAACAACTAAAAACGGCCTTAAAACGACCCCAAGAGATGGAAGCACCCACAAAGAGAAACAAAACATCTACAGGCACATTAACACATCTACAGACCCAAAACAACCACAAGGGGGTGCAAAACGACTGCAAAGAGACACCAAACACCCAAACAAGGATGCAATATGAACTACAGAGACAAAACAACCATTAAGGGATGCAAAATTACCAATAAAATAAAAAGGAATCAATAAAGAGACACAAAAACCACAAGAGCTGCAAAACAACAACAAAGAGACATCCAACATCCACAAAATGATGCAATATGAACTACAGAGAGACAAAACAACCATTAAAGGATGTCAAATTACTAATACAACAAGAAAAGAGACACAAATCAACAAGAAGGGGTGCAAAACAACTACAAAGAGAAACCAAACACCTACAAATGGATGCAATATAAACTACAGAGAGACAAAACCTAAACTAAAGTAGATAAGACAACTGCAAACAGACACACAACAACCACAAGAAGGGCGTGCCAACCATTCACAAAGAGACACCAAACGCCCATAAAAGAATGCAATATAAACTATGCAGAGAGACAAAATAACCCAAACTAGATTTAAAACAACTAAAAACGGCCTTAAAGCGACCCCAAGAGATGGAAGCACCCACAAAGAGAAGCAAAACATCTAGAGACATATTAAAGCATCTACAGACACAAAACAACCACAAGGGGGTGCAAAACGACCACAAAGAGACACTAAACACCCACACAAGGATGCAATATGAACTACAGAGACAAAACAACCATTAAGGGATGTAATGTCAAATGACTAATACAATAAGAAAAGAGATACAAATCAACCACAAGGGGTGCACAATTACCAATAAAATAATAAAGAATCAATAAAGAGAAACACAACAACCACAAGAGCTGCAAAACAACTACAAAGAGACATCCAACATCCACAAAATGATGCAATATGGACTACAGAGAGACGAAACAACCATTAAAGGTGGGGTATGTAATTTTGGAGAAACCAGCTCGAGTGCGCTAGAATTTGAAAGTACACAACCGGAAAAAATCTGCCTCTTCCTTCAGACTTCCTTACAGAGACCCTCCTCCAAAACACACGAACGCGCACATGACCAATGAGGGCACGAGATAAGTTTGTGCACAGATGGAAGGCTGACAGGCAGGTAGGCCATCCAGTTATTTTAGCCAGGCCGGCTAAAATGATTGGTCGCGCTTTTTACAGTACTACGGCTTCCACAGATGACATTTTTTTATGTATTTATTGTCAAAGCATTTAATATATTCATTGCTATCGGGATGTTAAGAGCATTCCATGGAATATAACAACAAGTGTTTCTGAAATAAATTACATACCCCACCTTTAAGGGATGTCAAATTACTAATACAATAAGAAAAGAGACACAAATCAACCACAAGGGGTGCAAAACAACTACAAAGAGAAACCAAACACCTACAAATGGATGCAATATAAACTAGAGCAGGGGTCGGCAACCCCTGGCACGCGTGCCACCATTGGCACGCGGCACCGTAACCAGTGGCACACTAGGAATAAGTGGAATAAGTGTGCAAAAATATTTAAATTTTATTTTTCGGATCCTGAACGAGACCGCCGCCAGGGCGCATCGCCCGGACGGTGGCCATAGAGCAGGCTCCAATGGAGGGTTAGATAGCCATATAGCAGGTATTGGGTGGTTGAGGTCGGCTTGCTGGTCATCAGGTCGAGGAGCTGGGGGATGCGTTTCTCAGCGGCCGCCATGGTGGCTCCCCTTTACCTGCAGAAGGAAGCCATGCACGCAACGCAGCGCCGCTCTCTTTAACTCCAGGCGACTTTCTGCCGCTTTCCTCCGTGGTGCAGTGCTGATCGTTTCACCACAGAGGAAAGCACTTCACAAATTGCAGTACCCATAAGGAGCTGTACAAATGCCGCAGTTTTGCGTGGCTGTGTCTTTAGTTGAAAGCCAAGTGGCGATCTGCTCATCTCTCATCGAAATAATATGCTACAAAGGGGCGGACTGGCCATCTGTGTGTTGAACTTTCCTGTCGGCTCCCAGACCGTAGTCGAGGAGGGGATGACTCTCTGTCGTCTCCCAGGGCAGAAGCAACAAGCTTCAGGTTCAATAACCCACTTTAGCTTAAATGACTGGAGAGAGGGTGGGAGGCTGTTGCATTTATTTAGTTGTTCTGCTGTTTCACAAAATACATCACAGACCTCTGTTTTTCTGCTGCCTCGTTTCACTTCCAGAAACATACACACGCTCGCTCACTCTCGCTCTACCATCCACACACACACACATGCACACGCCACACCCCTCTCTCTCTCTCTCTTAAAGGGACAGCGATGTCATCTCACTCTGCATGACCCTAATATCATAACATGTGTGTTCTGGAGAATCACAGAACGGACGATCGTCCTTACTATTATGCCGATTAAACCAATTATTTAAATTTGTTTGTTAAATTCGGCATCATGTAAGTTGCGCTGACAGGTCCACACACTGCTTCCCCGCAGCGAGGCTCCCCCCGCCCACCTGTTGACAGTTCACGAGCGTCGAGCTCCTCACCCCCCCCCCCGTTGATAATTCACGATCGTCGGCACGCTGATAACAATTTTTTTTTGTAATGGCACTTCATATCAAAAAGGTTGCCGACCCCTGAACTAGAGAGACAAAACCTAAACTAAAGACTAAAGTAGATAAGACAACGGCAAACAGACACACAACAACTACAAGGGTGTGCCAAACATTCACAAAGAGACACCAAACGCCCATAAAAGAATGCAATGTGAACTATGCAGAGAGACAAAACAACCATAGAGGAATGCAAAATGACAACATAGAGACATATAACCAGAAAGAGGGGCAAGCCGACGATAAAGAGATTCAAAAACAGACTAAAGAGATACAAATCCACTACAAAGACATGCAAAGTGACCAAGAGAAAAGAAAAACAACACCATGCAAAAATAACTATGCAAAGCCAGAAACCATAAAGTAGAAATTATACAGTTGACGAACACAATAAAAACTTGTTTTAATATGCTGAGTCCAAGATTCATTTTGTACTTTTTGAGGAACAGTCTGAACTCCCTGTGAAAGTGAAACTAAAAGGATAGGGTTCTACATTTAGACTGAGAACGTTTATATACAACACAGTGTGAAAGAGAGGAATATTGACACTGAAAAGGTATAGATGTGGCTCTGTAAGCAGAAAAATAAATCTGTCTGTTTGATTAAAAAGCAGAAAGTATGGAATGAGATCAACATGTTTACAGTGCAGCCATACTTTCACTTTCGCCAGCCAAAGCACTGCGTATTTAAAGAAAATCATCGAAAATGACCCTCTGAACGGACATCATTTAAAAGCTTACCTGCTCTGTCATTAAACGCAATTCGGTACACTTTATTTTCTTGGTTTGTTATCGAACCGCAGTCACCACCTCCTGATTTGCGACGATTTCGAAAGTAAAGTTCTGCCCTCTTTTTACTTTCTCCGTCCAGATTAGGACACTCGAAGAAAACAGGATACTGGAAAGCATCATCCATAGTGTAAACACTTGATAAACTAAACAATTAAAATGTATAGCGACACTACAGGACGATTAAACACTGGTCTACCCGGGTTGAACGCAGTCGTTTCAAGTGCAGGCTCAGGGGTTTCCTTCAGAATGTAAACGGACGTCTCTCGAGCAAAATCACGCGTGACTGCAACGAGACTTCCCACTTCCTGGGGTGTCAAGTTATTTAGTCAACAACGCATATAATAATCTAACTAACACTTGCTGAGGAAAGCCCTACAGAACAACTTTGAAATCATACAGTTTATCAATAATCGGTGTAAAATTATGGAATGGATTTAACCCCATTGTCATCAACAATTCAAATCTAGATTTAGAAAAAAAATATTGGCAGAAAGCAGAAACTTACCAAAAATGTCTATTCCTAAAATAAAATAAAGGGGAAAAAACACACCGCAGTGAGAGTCTGTCCTTGTGTTTGGGTTTTCCATAAAAATAAAATAAATAAAAATAGGATGAGAACTACTGTATTGTAAGCATACATGGAATAGTATGAATTACTAGTTTATTTACCTTTTTTCTACTTTATTTTCCTCTTTGTTCCTCTTTATTGATTTGGTATTGTATTTCCCTTTGCCCTGGAAATTACCTTTTTAAATCCTATCTTGAAATCTGAAGTGTGTGTGTATTGTGTGTGTGCCACAGGGCCTATTGCAAGAACCACAAGCCCAATCCATTGTTAACAGTTTATTAAATGTCAGAACAAAAATCAATTGTTTACATAAAATATAAAAAACATATTATAATCATAATTTTACATAATTCAACCATTACCCAATTTGAATTACATCTTGGAAATTAAAAACATGTGATAAAGTGAGTATATGAAATGTTTATTATAGCAAAGCAGAATAGGTTAATTGTTTCTTGAACTCTACCAATGGGATACAACAAATATCTTAAAAAATGCACACAAAAAAACACTTTGAAAGGAAATATGACAATATTCTATATTGAATAAACAATGAGCACCAAGGCTGTCTGTAGTTATCTCTCCCCGGCTATTATAAAGGAATTAAGCAACTTAAAATAAATCTTGTCCTCGGAATTTCTCAATGACTAATCTGCATTAAGTGATACCTTCGTAAATGATGTTCTACCATCTTCAGGTTGTGATTTATTGACATGTCATTGTGCCATTTAAAACCCCCAGAGAACAGTCAGTGTATGTAAGCTTATATAAATACACCGGTGGGTTTAAAAATGTACTATAAGGCGCAGATAAAATTAAGAAATTCCCCTTCTCTCCTTTCATACCACTTCCCATCTCTCTTCATGGCTGTAGCCCTGTCACAACCCTTCATCTTGTCTTCTGGGGCCCAGTTGTCATAGCAGACCAGACGATCACTGACCCAGAACCACAGATCCAGAGTGCAGGTGTAGCGCATTCCCAGCCAGACGAACTCAGTGACGGCCATCTTGGCTCTCTTTTCGACCCATCTCTGCTGGTGACTGTCAGTGATGGAGACCAGGTCACGGTGCTTCGCTCTGCAGTAATCCAAGGCCTCCTCCCAAGTCTTATTCTCTTTGATCAGGATCACTTTGTCTGTCATTAATTGAAGTAAACACAGGGGGCTTTGTTGGTTTTTATTCAATTATTTAGATCCCTTTGCTCGATATCCCAATCATTGCTTGTACGTTTGGTGCTCATGTTAAATATCTTTAAGAATGTCTGAAGCAGATTAAGTGACATTTTATCTTAAGGCTAGCAATGTCATAACTCCAACATTAACATGATTAAAAAACCTAAATGTAGAATTAAATGAAACACTTAGCCTGCTATAACAACATTTAAATTGTGTGAACAGATATCTGTGACATGACGAATCGATATTTCAGTTCTCATAATATTTTGGTCAACCTTTTTTAAATGTATTCCTTAATGACAGAGACAGTTTCCATAAGTGTAATTTTATGAAGAAATATCAATCAATCAAAGTCAATCACATTCAACACAGAATCAAATTCAACATGCATGCATAAACACGTATTTACGGTAATATTGTGGGATAGACTTGTGCAAAACTCACCGTCATAGCAGTAGAAGGGTTTTGGTTTTGTGCAGATGTCGGGGCTCCATTTTTCATTTGTCTTAGTCATAGCACAATCCTTGTCTCCTTCATCTTCAAATGAGTCCGGATCCCAATGTCTGAAAGAGAAATTCTTCCCATCTGACCAACTCCAGACCTCTCTGAACAGGCCGATCCACAGATCTTGGTTGTTGAATTGTTTGGTAATGTTCTTGAATTCTGTTGAATTGATCTGTTCAAGTCCACTGACCAGGTCAGTGTGATGTTCTCTGCAGTAGCTCTGAGCCTGAAGCCAGTTCAGTTCATGTTCATCAATTACAAAGTATTTCTGTTGCCCTGTTTCTGTGTGAATAAACAGACACAGTTAAGCGTTACACATTCTTAGGATCTCCTCGTCGTCATATTTTATTACTTAAAACAGGTGAAACTATTATCAGTAACATTTGCATAATTCCTCTGATGTTTTACAATGAAAGTTTGTGTTGTATTACAAAGGTACAAATCCCATGCTACCCTTCATCGTTTTGTTTGCTTTTTAAACATTAACATTTAAGTTGTCAATCACAAAAATGTATTATTTCCTTTTTTTTTTCTTTAATTGACATCTTACAATATAGGATTGCACAATGTAGCTGTACCACTCTCCAGGCTACCCATGCAGACATTTCTTTTTTTTTTTTAAAGACTTCAATTACAATATAATTTGAACAACAAATAGGCAATAAAAAAGCAAACTAGCAATTAAGTAAGAATAAGAAAACAATAATACTTACCAGAAATATATACAGTTACTTACATGGGCAATGTGTACAATATATGCATATAATTGTATATCATATAAATGTTTTAAATTATAGTGCAAATGTTGGTTATAGTTGACTGTATAAAGAAGAGGTGTGTGTCCACTAGACAGCATGATTTGCTGTATACACATAGCACCATTATTAGCCACATATTCTCACCATTGTAGCAGATGAAATGATTATCTTCAGTGCAAGATTCATCATCCCATTTGCGATAATCATTCTCATCATTCTCATCCATCTTAACACAGTTCTCACGGTCGTTTGGCTCTCCATTTTCCCATAGTGCCTCAGATTCTTTGTACTCCACCCACGGCAGAGACCAGCGCCATGGTTTGTTGCCGCCTTCTTTTGCCTGCAGTCCAATCCAGGCGCCTTCAGTCTGTGAAGAGTTACGCATTCTCTCCATGTCTCTCATGTTAGACACTGTGGCCAGGTCAGTGAAATGCTCTCTGCAATAACTCCGGGCTTCCTCCCAGGACATGTTGTCTTGAATAAAGTGGTACTCATAGAGGTGACATGTGAAGATGCAACACTGAACTAAAAACAGAGGGAAAAAATAATAACATATATATGTTATAAATCTTATTTCAATTCGGGCTCTAAATGTAGATTGAAAGGTATTGATTTTAGCATGAAAAATGTAAGCAGATGGTCCACTTACCCATCAGAATGAGCACAACAAGACTCCACTGCATCTTTGCTCTGTTAGATGAAACTGATATGACACAAATCTTCCAGGTTATAAAAAACACTCCTTCGGAAAGTGTTGTCTAATAAGGAAGGGGATGATAAGAAATATGAAAACCATAGTCAAACCAGAACAAACAATGCACACCCACACATGTAAGTTAATGGAGCTCAGCGCAAGTTCTTTCAGGAAGACTGGGTATATATACATTCAGTCGCAGCTGCATATAATCAGCTCATCACGGGCGTTGTCTTTAACCTATTACATTCAACTCATTCTCCAGCAGCCAATCACTGTGCTGCAGCCAAACTTTAAAATGGTTCTCCTCTCTCCTGCAGTCAGCGTGATTTCAGGTTGTCATGCTGCCGCCCGCCTCCTCCCCATCCACCTCCTTTCATCATATCCAGTGCCAGGAGAGTTAATCCAAAGACCTCATCACACCTCCTCTCCATCCCATCTCCTCATCAAATCCAGATCTTCAGCATCATCACCAGTGTCTAGACCCCGGGGGGTTCCCTATATGCTCACGGCTGCATTTCCCCCTTTAGATATACGATTTCAGGATCGGGGTCTAATCGCCAAAGACTTAACATTTATCATATGACATGCGTCAATAAATGTTCTTTAAACAAAATGAAGTCTCTCCTGATTGAACTTGTAAAATACACATGAAGAAAAACTGTCGAATATGAAAATGTAGATAATCTATATAAAAGCAGATGTTCTGGTGTTTGCGGCTATGATTATAATCATGCACATGCGATATATAAAATGAGAGGAACCAGTTACAATACGCAAGTGTGAATCAGTGAATTCCTGCCACACAAGGGTATGGGAACCTAAACATTTATTATAAAGAGTTTCTGTAACTGTGTACACCCTTCGTGAAAGCTATAGAGAATTAAATTATAAGAAAGTATAATAGAAATTAGAAATACTGAAGGAAAAAAGATACATTCACAATATAATGTGTACTTCTTTAAAAATGTTAAACGCATGTAACGTACAATAAATATCTCTAAGAACCAATCAACTCTATCAAAATAAGAGACATAACAGAGGTTAAACTTACTCTGGTTTCTTCTCTCCTCGCTTCACTCTCTGCGTCGTACTGGTTTAAACTTCTCCCTAGATGTTTAATATGTCGCTAATTTACTGCCAGCATTTGAATATTACAACACAAAATATTAAGATTTCTGTCATGAACATTGATCCAAAGCAGAAGTCAGTTATCAGTTATGACAGGACATTTACATACAGTAATGTAATGGAAAAAAACAGAGATGGGACACGGAAGGCTGACTGTCCAACACACATGGTTTAAAAAAGTGCTGGAAGCTACACTGATGAAAAGTTTGGAAATAACTACAGAAATACAATTCATATTAAGCTGATGTCCCGACGGTGTTTAACAACAGGGAGAATACAGTTTGAACTAATTAAACCCAAATATGGTATCTTTTTTTATTTGTTTTACAGTCCAGAGTGTGTTTGTTTCGACCCATGGCGAAATATGAACCGAGTCATTGCTTTGTAATCAGCTTCATTTTACACTTCTTTTTATATATTTATTTCTGATTTATTCAGTTGTATTTTTTTTTTACTTACCTATACTTTATGTAAAGATATGAGGTTTATATTCTGAGAAAAATGCCTCTGTTAATTAAATAAGAAAAATAAAAAAGAATAATGTAAGTGACCCTGGAGCAGCACGCCTGTTAAATAGACTGCATTTTATACGGTGTTTTTCCAGTGTTTTATGAGCGCTCAAAGCATTTTACATAAACAAGTCATCATTCACCCGTTATCACCTTTTCATACAGAGGCAGAAATGAATATTCACACGCACCGTTTAGTCTTACGTCACAGAGGGGTTTCTTGGGGGAGAACGGAGACAATAACATACAACAACCAATACATTGAGGCAGTCGGAATAGAAGTAGTGGGAGTGGTGGTTCTCATTTTACTAGGAGGGGCCGTGATGGGCCAATCCTTCAATGAGAGGCATATTTAATGCAGGAAGAAGGAGATTTTAAATGTTTTTGTTTAAAGTCATAGCGCATAATAAAGCATACAATACCATTATCAGTGTTTGAATAAGTAACAGAGTTTGTGTCAATGACTTATCATTTTATTGTATTGTTTTAATTTGGCCCAAGATACAGAAGAATAAAATAAGTTTGGGATAATAAATACATTATTTATGCAGCCACACTTAGTTTTTATTTCATTTCTTGAACTTTTTGGGATTTGTTTTAGCCACAACATTTGTTTCAGTAACTTACTTATTAAATTACATTACTGAAAAAAAGTACTTAGTATTTTACATCAATTATTATCTTGTTATTTTTCACTCGACATTGACACAAGAACCTGTTCCTTTTCAAATCTGCTCACATTTGAATGCTTCCAGTTTCTTCGACCAAAGACTTCTGATTTTAAATACATTATATAACTGTTGTACTTGCCCTCTTTACCAAGCCATTCTGATTGAATGATTGTACAGAGTTTTGTTCTCCGTGTTCAAAAAATAACCTTTTTTGCTAACCCCTCAACCTTCTACGACCTGAAAGCATAAAGGACCAATCAAACATATAGACATAATGGTCTAAGCAATGTATTACTGCCCAAATAAAGCTTTAGTGGCAGGCGATTCCAAACTTTTGAATGTGATCAGAAATATGTGATTGGGATGTATTAGTGATTCAGATAAGTACAAAGTTTATCCACCAGAGAGCAGCAAAACATTTTTTTTAACAACCTAACTGTCCTTAGATTCATATGTTAAAAGTGAACTCTTATTTTTGTATGTCCTGTGGGCAAAAGACAAACATTAAATGAACTATTTTTCTAGCTTTTTTAATCAATTGACAGCACTAACATCAACACATTCATTACCATCATGGTCATATCTCAATGAAACGGGACCTTTTTTTCCCAAACATGACACAAAATGGCTCTTACACCGGCCCCATTGTTAGTGACAGGCTAACAATTTCCACAAAAAACACAATCATACAGAATGTAAGCCAGAATGACATACAACTGAGCCGAAGAATGCAGGTGACGATCCTGAGAACTGTGTGGTAATTGCAGACTAAAAAAATATGTAGCGATTACCATTGTTCTGGTAGACTTAAATGCAGTGGCAAGCCGTGACTTTTATACCTAGTCATGACTTGTATATATCTATCGATTAGATTTATGATTGTGCACAGAGAATGTGTCCAAAATCCCTCGTATGTTATGAGTATATTTTTTATATTTGACTAGAAACCCTTTCTCTTGTTGCTATATAAACTGTTAATTCAACGTTTGTTATCGTTATCTATCTTGTAGAACTTGGCAGTATTAACTAATCGTTTCAGAGAAAGTCCTCTGAAACAATTCGAAATCTAGACATTATAATGAATATATAGATATAATTAATATTATTAGTGGATATTTTGGCCGGACAACTTTTTCTCATTTGTTAGAAAGTCAACAGGGAAGTGTGTGTTTTCTGTTACATCATGTAAAGCAGGGGTGTCAAACTCAAGGCCCGGGGGCCAAATCTGGCCCGTGACTTCATTTTGTGAGGCCCCACAAGAGCTTGCAAAGATTATCATATGTTTATTATACGTTTACATGCCGATTTACAGAGGCACATTGCCCATAAACTACATGTCCCACAATGCATCTCAAATTATGCCTTTTTTCCTTAGAATTTGAATTTCTTTTAGAATCTGACTTTTTTTTCAAAATATCACTTCTTTTTTTTTCTTTTGACTTTTTCTCCAGAATGTGGCTTTTCTTTTTAAATCATTTTGTGACATGCACACTGAAGAGACTTGCAATTCTTTGCCCTAGACTTCTGCTTTCAGACGAAGTTAATTATGAAGTTATTACCCTATCCGATAATAATCAATGCAGAGGCAATAATGTAATACAATACATTATTTTATATATATTAAATATATATATATATGTATATTTATATAGTCTTATATATAAAACTGGCCCATTGAGTGCAACCATAATGCTGATGTGGCCCGAGATGAAATTGAGTTTGACACCCCTGATGTAAAGGATATTCTTAGCAACAATGGATCTTGTCACAACCATGATAGAAATCTTGGCGTTGGATTTGAATATTCAAATGTTTGCCCAAAGGTGGCTCAAAGAGAGCAGCGACCTCATCGATATCTCAGTCTTCACCAGCACATCGAGAGAGACGGAGAGAGAAGCAGCTGACAGGACGACTCGGGAGATGTAAGTGTGATTCTGTTCAGTTATTTTCATATCATGTTTATTGTGTGTGCAATATTTTCCTCAACATATATTTCACATATTTTAGTTATCAGATGGGAATTAGTCTTATTTATTTGTCAGACTAACCATGATATCAGGTACTTTGTAAAAAGTGATGCAGCCTGTTCTGCAGACGAAACCCCACTATTTTCATGTTTAATAAAATAACCTGAATGGTTCATCTTACATTTGTATTGCTATGTGTATACACAGCCATCTGATTCTCAGTTAAATGACAACAACGTGTTTTTTTTAATAGGGATAGTTCACCCGTTACACAAAGAAAATAATGCAAACTCTAAAGTTGTGCTTATAAAAGAAACAATGGGACATTTAATTATTCATTATTCTTAATGTTTTATTTTCCATTCTGGTTAAATAGCCCATGAAGTCCAACCTACTCCTGAAACATAGGTCTTTAATAGTAGCAGAACATTGAAAGGTGAATAGACAAAATTATAAAAGATTATTATCGAACAAGCAGAATATAAATATGATAAACTCCACACGAAGACAAAATGTCATCATTGTATTGTACTCTATTGTTGAGGTGTTACAGTTACTGTTTAAGTTTGATGCATCACATTATTTGTGTTTTATTCAAATTAGATATTTTCATGTGCTAAAAAAAGACATTTCACAATGTGAGCCTGTTCGTGCTGTTGATGCTCAACATTTGCATTTTTTCGCTACAAATGTGCTCCCTCATTTGTTGTTTCACATAACAGAGCAAAGATGCAGTGGAGTCTGTTTGTGCTCATTCTGATGGGTAAGTGGATTTTTTATTAAAATCACACCTGGAGTCATGAAACTGCTCACTCTTCCTAACAATAAAAAAAAGTGAAATAAGTGAACTCAGAGCTCCATTAAGATGAAGGGGACGATGTAGGAGGTGGGGGTGATTTTAATACTCATGAGTTTGATTTAATGATCAGGTGCTTGTCATACTGTCAGCTCCATCACTGCAGAATTGTCTCTGTTTGTAGGTCAGTGTTCCTTCTTCACATGTCACCTCTATGAGTACCACTTCATTCAAGAAGAAAAGTCCTGGGATGATGCCCAGAGTTATTGCAGAGAGCATTACACTGACCTGGCCACAGTGTCTAACATGAGAGACATGAAGAGACTGACTAATCCTTCAAAGAATAAAGACGCCTGGATTGGACTGCACAGCATGTGGCACTGGTCTCTGGTGGAGTTAAAAAAATCTGAGACAGAATGGATGGACGGGCAGCCGAGTATCAACACTGATGAGAACTGTGCGGTGATAAGAGCTCAACAATGGCACGATTGCACTTGTAATCATGATTTTGAGTTCATCTGCTACGATGGTGAGAATACATATCTTATTTTGATATTATGTGTTAACCTCATGTCATACTGTGTAACACTATTGAAAATATAATCACATGTATTTTTCTGAATAAGGTAGAAACATGGTTAAGACAACAATATATTTAAAATAAATGTTTGCTTTTCAGTTTTATATAACATTAATGGTAAATGTCATGATACAATTCTACTAGTTTTAAATACATGTAAGTGGTCAGGTACAGGCCTACTTTTAATTATGCAATGTCACATTATTAAACGTAACACTTTAATAGACTTTAAACTCAAATTGTGTTCATTCCTTTACATTTTTCCACCAGTTTTTTTGCAGCAAAACACATTTATTGAGACTTACACTTGTGAAAATGTCTAATTAATTGTGTCTCTTTTTTCACACAGAACCAAAGCAAATGTGCCACTGTATAGATAATGCCAAGAACTGGCGTCAGGCTCAGAGCTACTGCAGAGAACATCACACTGACCTGGTCAGTAGAATCACACAGATGACTTCAACAGAATTCAAGGATTTGGTTAAAAAATGCGAGCGAAAAATCAAAATATCGTCAAATCCAGATAAGAACTTGTGGATCGTTCTGTTCGGAGACACCTGGGGTTGGTCAGATGGGAAGAATTTCTCTTTCAGACACTGGGAGCACTCATTTAAAGATGAAGCCACAAAGACATGTGCTACGACCACGCCAAATGGAAAATGGAGCTCCGACACCTGCACAAATAAAAAACCCTTCTACTGCTATGACGGTGAGTTTTGAAAAAATGTTAAAAAGTATTTTAGTTTTTAGGTTATATATTTGTACACACATGTTAAATATCCTTTAGTGGAGACTGACAATTATAAAACCATGAAAGAGCAGAAAGTAATGAATATCATTTAGTCATGTTTTTGTCCTCAAATTCTTTTACTCTGGCTTTTCCATAAGTTGTCACGTCATTTGTTGCCTTAGTTTTCTTTATCAATGGTTTTCACACTATTTCTATATATTGTACTTATTTTTTTAGAGATTTTTATTGATTATAACAACAAATGAAGATTGCATGGTGCTATGTTATTGAAATTCAGAGTTGTTTTTCAATAAAGGATTAATCTAAGTTTAAAAAAACATCCATTTCAATGCCAGACAAAGTGATCCTGATCAAAGAGAGTAAGACTTGGGATGAGGCCTTGGATCACTGCAGAGCGAACCACCGTGACCTGGTCTCCATCACTGACCGTCACCAGCAGAGATGGGTCCAAGAGAAAGCAGAGATGGCCGACACTGAGTTCGTCTGGCTGGGAATGCGCTACACCTGCACTCTGGATCTGTGGTTCTGGGTCATTGATCGTCTGGTCTGCTATGACAACTGGGCCCCACAAGAAATGGCTGAGTGTGGCATGGCTGCAGTCATGAAGAGAGATGGAGAGTGGTACAAAAAGGCTGACAATGAAAAGTTTAATTTCATCTGTGTTAAGTAAACCCATTGGTATATTTACTGCAACAAGCTCACTCTTCTCTAATATGTATCTGCTGTCTGGGTTTATTGAATGGCTCTAGTTCAAATATAGAAATCACAACCTGAAGAGGGGAGAAACTAAATTACTAACTGAGGATTAGAAATTGAGAAAAAGGGGCGACACTAAAGTTAACATGTTTTTGTCTCTGTGAACATCTGAATTACTTTATATGTTTTTGTTGTAGTTATTGATATAATGCATGTATATTTATCCTCTTAAAGTGTGGAACCTGTAATCTTCATTTTAATTGTTGTTGTGTCCTATTATATGTTTATGAGGAAAAATATATAAAAAGACAAATCTATAATGTTTTGCTTTTCAAAAATATTTTACGTTATGGATGAAATGTGGTGATGGTTATAATATGTGTATCACTATTTTTGTCATATTTACCTTAATGGAGTTTTAACTGGATGTTTTATTGTCTAAAGCTGAATAAACGATCTGACCCAAAAACAAGGTGTGGTTCTTTCATCCACTGGCTTTAAATAGTCATGTTTTACATTTACCTAAGAGGTGATTATTTGACAGTAAAACACGTATGGGTTTGTAATTGAAAAGGATTTCTCCATAGCTGTCATTCTTACAAATCAAACTACATAATGAGGACTGTGTTTGAGTTCACTGACAGACTTAATTCTTGATTTTTTAGAGTGAATGTGCAGCTTGTCAAAATGCATGCACCCTAAGTAAACAGGAATGATTCGTAGAAGTGGAAGATGTTTTTGTTGTTGTGGTTATCTTTCAACACTAGAGGACGCAGTTGAACCAGCTCTTCTGTTGGTGCCTGCTGTCGTTGGGATGATAATATCACATCCAAACTATTTTAAAATAACTTCTAATAAAACATTTGCTAAATAGAATAGATACAAATATTTTAATAACCATCTATGGCATGAGTTTTAAATTGTTTGGGGTATAAATATCTGTGGTGATCTAGGGGGTCCCTAATGACATATCCATCATAATGTGTGGTCCTGTGGGTATCTGTGCAAGTGTGTGTGGTAATCCTAATCCTGTGCCACACAGCGACTGACCCAGTGCTCTGTACATGGCCTGGCTGGATCAATCCGTAATCCCTACTGTATTATGTATATTTATATTTAATATTTTACTTTAAACATGATCTGTGTAGCTAGATAATTACCAATAATGAAAACGGGTCCCACAGACCCGAATACCATACAAGGGTCAAAGTGAAATTAGATACAGTTTATGATTCAAAAGGAAACATTGAGATTTTAATACAAATACATAAAATATTCCAAGTGATTTCAAGAGAAACAAATGATTTAAGGAAATAAATGAACATTAAAGGGTTTTAGATTTCATTGCTTCTGATTGAGATGTGATTCATTAAATGTTCCTCCCCTTTGGAAACTATGAAAATGACTGAACAGAATCACACTTACTTCTCCTGAGTCGTCCTGTCAGCTGCTTCTCTCTCTGTCTCTCTCGATGTGCTGGTGAAGACTCAGATATCGACGAGGTCGCTGCTCTCTTTGAGCCACCTTTGGGCAAACTTTTGAATATTGAAATTCAGACGTCAACGAGGTCTATCATGGTTAAAACATGATGTAACCAGAAGAAAAAAAAGTTGAACACACTTCCCTGTTGACCATCTAACACGCAGAAAAAAAAAGGTGTCATTCCAAAACAACTACTAATAACATTTATATTATTATATTCTAAATTGTTTTGTTTTGTACTTTAGTATATCGCTTGTTACCATGTGTCACACAACTATAATAAGACATTCTGGCTGTGTCAACATTACATTCATTTCATTCATAGATTTTCATTCAGAAATAGCAAAACAGAATCTTGTGTCTCAATATTCTTATGCCTTGGAAAACAAACCTGTGATTGGACTGACCCTAAGATAGATGACAGAATAGTTACAATTCAAAACTTGGGGAAAATGTTTTACCCAGACCCTTAAAGCTCTGCAAAAAGTGTTAAGATTGAATAACTAAATTGAACTAAAATAAAAGTCAAGTTGGAGTCCATTTATTCGTCGACAAAAAACTTAAACTCAAGGCAATTGAAAAGTCATTGGGTTTAATGTACAATTTGTTTTTAAAATATTTAAACTTTTTCCTAGTAACATTTAACATTGACATCTGGTCTATGCACAAATGAATTCAACAGTACAGTACATCATGCTTAGGCTCTGCACCTAGCAGAAACATCTATCAAGTGTTATATCACATGGCTGAGGAGCGACAAGTTAAATGACAGTTTAGGTCGTTTTTTCCTATACATTTATCCGTTAGTTATACATGAAGTTTTCTCTCCTATTTGTTTTTCAATTAAAGTCCATATACACTGAGAAATTCTTGCTACAATTCATTAACTTTATCTCAATTGATGAAATAATTCATATTCAGATCTCCAGATTCATTAAATATTCTCAGATAATACACACTCACTAGTTTGAATTTTCAGCACAGATGAATCAGTATCTCACATCATCACTTACAGGTGTTTGTATGCATGACTTTTCATTTATCCATCTATAAAATGTGATATAGCATTGTAGCGTTGCAGATAGCAGTGTGTCTGATATGGTAAAATGAGGAAGTGAGGACATTTTCTACAGACATGGAGGTAAACCGCTACATGACTGGTTGTTGGGGGATAATAGTGCAAGGCGTTACATCTCGTTTTTGATTTATTGTAGGAACCTTTTAGTGCTCTTAATGGCAATCATGTATCCAACTAGGATGTTCAAATAAAATGCAGGCATTTTATACACCAACAAAATGCACAATATAGTAAAGGTGATTATACTTAAGTTCAAGATCGGTAAAAAGTTATAATCTTGCATAATCAACAGTTTTGAGAATACAATTTCTCAATACAAAGAAGACCCAGTATAGGCCCCTGTGGGACACTTAAAAAAGCCTTAAGAGTACTTGATATGAAATGATTGGAAACTGCTGCATGACTTCTGCAAAAAAGAAGGCGATAAAAACACTTATTTAACTGTTTATCTAGGTACACGGATAGTGTTTCAAGTCAATTATTAAATATATATATATATATACAGTACGCATACATCATATTGTAGGGATCTCGAACACATCCTATGTGCGTGATTGTATTTAGATCATTTCTGATATTCATTGAATTTTCTTGAACCTTTAAACAGTTTCAAATGTTGTTTATGTACAAGTAACAAAAGGAACAACCTGGATATATCTTTGCTTTCATCGTCAGCTGTTGACTAATATGCATTGTCATTAGCATGACCCTGAAGATGATCTTGAATGCAAGCAACTGTGTGGTTTGAATCTTCCATTGCTACTTATTAGAACTTTAAATCTGTACATTCTACACCATGTTTACTTATTAGGTTTGTTTGGATACATCAATCTCCATCCTTGTAAGACAGAATTTATTGGCAGTAAAAAGTGATGACGTTCTGCTGGTTTCCTCGTATCAGCACCACGGGGCAGTGGAGGCCACAGGTCAGAGTATCCAGCCAGGCCATGTACAGAGCACTGGGGCAGTCGCTGTGAGGCACAGGAAGGCTCCTGGAAAAAAACGTCACATTTGCATGAACATATCAGAAATGCAAAACAAGAACAAAGACTGCTCTTACTTGACGTAGGAGGAACAATGAATGAGGCAAATGAGAGCACGCTATGGTTTGCAGCACACATAAAAAGAACTATACTTTCCCACCTTTATCGCCTATCTGAATCATACTGCCATACAAAAGGCCACAGTGAACTTGTGTATAACATTTGGCATCGCTGTTTTCATGTCCTAATGCTGATAAAGAGGCCTGAATACATGTTTCAACTACTGTATATTTGTTTATGCATGTATATACTGATGTACTGTGTATACTCATTTATTTATTATTATTATTTATTACAATTTTTTTTTCATCCTGAAACTGGATGAGTAACTGGAGGGCTATTTTTCTTTATAAGCTATGTTTTCTGCACTCCCGCTTAAATTGTCAGATTTAAAAAAGAAATGCTCACGTGGACCTAATCCTTTCCGAAATATCCCAAAAAGTCATACGATCGCAAAATGGTCATTTAAAGTGTGGCCCCTTCGTTCAAAGCATGAGAAATCCTAATGATTCAGCCCTAATGATTCAGCATACATTAACGCTTGAATTATCTCTAATAACATGAAGTGATAATCTAACTTTGTACTCACACGAGCACAAGAGCAGCATGTTGAGAATTCCTCCGGATGATTTCATTCAGCCTCACTTTTCTCTCAGTCTGAAGGGATACAAAATGATTTTCAGTGTATCGCAGCGGATGACACCACTCAGAATCAAATTCTGCTTTATTGCCCAAGTATGTGCACGCAATCAAGGATATGAACTCTCCTTTCTTCATTGCTTCTATAGTATACTCATACATAAAAATACAAATAGAATAAACATGAATATAATGTACACAATGTTGAAAAATTACAACATAAAGTACAGCTTTTGTACATGTTGGAAATAGTTTTATTATATCACAAACCTTAAGTTTAAAGGCCTCAAACTCTTTTTCTGATATTTTCCATGGGGCACGTTTTCTCTGTTCTTGAGTTGAGACACCTTCCTGCTGTTCATCATGTAGCATGAAGGGGGCAACACTGTCCACGAATCTACTCAGGCTTGGAAGAAGTAAGAATAAAACAAAAAAAACATGAAAAGCCTGTTTAATTAAAACCAGTTGTAAAGAGTGAACTTTCCTGTGTCAGGTTAAGTTTTCCAGGTTTTGACAATCGTATGACAGCAAATGCAAAGGTTTCTGCCGACATACTTCTTTGAGTTTGGACGCTTTTCGCTGTCTGTCATGACTGTAACGTCGTGGATATCCAAACGAAACCTCTTCAGAAGAGCGATCATCCTGAAAGAGACAACATTAAAAGTTGAAATGCAACAGTTGCCACAGATATTAATGCGTTCTGATCATCAAGAAATCTATTCCAAACCGTAATACATACACATAACATATGGAGTTTCATTTTTTGTGGGTAAATCAATATATCATGGTCATTACAAAGTTCTCACTTTGGAAAAGTTGAGAAAAAAATGAAGTTAATGGGCAAGAATTCAAAGTTATTTGACTAATAAGTCTTGACATTTAATTCAGATAGGTGCATTATGCATTCTTTTGTCGCTCAAGTAGAAAAAGCACATATAACTTTTTTTTTTTGGTGCTGTGCTATGCATCAGGGTAGGGAGTTATCATGTGCTCACCCAACACTTGTGAAATAAGTTGAGTTATTATTTTATCATTCTATAAAAAAAAGAAAACATACTCATTGCGGCCTTCCTCCATGTTTTGTTCATCTCCCACGATGAAGACCCTGACCTTACTACGATGCCAGCGTTTCCTCCTGGTGAGCAGGTAGGGAACTAGCAGAGTCAGACCTTAAAAAAGGAGGAGAAATACTGCAGATAAGAAATAATAGCCATGTTTGCAGTCCAGTGTCAGACACAAAGATTGCTCCTTGTGTCCACTGACCATTATTGTACTTAATGACAGTAAATAACTAGTTATACTGTAACTTTTTCTAAAAACAGATGTTACGGTATATCCATTATCAATCATTTTATAAGTGCCTTTTGACACATTTAAACAAGTGCACATATCTTTGCTCCAATCTCACCCCCATCGTCAGCTATCCAGTAGACATCAATGGTCTTCTTCCCCTGGTCATTCTGAAACACCGTCTTAATCTGATCAGTGTCGCCTTTATAGGAGATGTTGTCAGCTGGAACAGCAAGAAGAGTGAGGTGCAAGAGCAAATATTGTAATCATGAGTGACCCCTTTACATTGTCATTGGATTTATATTGGTATTAAAGAAATGTATATCATAGGTGTTAAAAGAAAATTGTATCTCCAATGATGTTGTGCAGTACATTGTACTGTTATGTCAGATATCTGTGAATGACTAGAGGAGTGTGTCAGTAAAAAAATAATGAGTGATTGAGAAAGGGTAGAACTACGTTATTAACACTCCTTTGGGATAAAATATAAGAACTTGTATTTAAAACTGACAAACTGCCAGACATGTCATAGGGTCAAACCACACTCAGTTCAGTCGAATAAGTTCTAGAGTTAGGGTTGTGGAGTGCTATAAATGGTCATTTTCAAGTTCATATTTGTGTTCTTACTAGAAAAAAAATTCATAATTGAATGTTCAAATAACACATTCTTTTTGTCGTTCTGTCCGTCTAAATATACCTGTATTTTCCCTGTCTCATACACACTTTGTTAGAGCCTGTCTCGTTAAGACCCTGCCCCCTGAAAGAGGCCAGTCTTTGTTGATTAGCTTACAAGAAAAATATGGCCAAATTCCAAATGTACTTTTCAAGTCATGGGTTGAGAGAGATCGGGGGAGTCATTTTGTAGTAAATCTGTATACAGTATGAGAGCCAGAAAACATGGGATTCAACAATTCCTAACTGAGGCAGCCAGACAAAAAAACACACTTGTCGTACTCAAGATACCCCTTTTGTATAAACACAAACACGGCAAATGTATGCAGTTAAAGGGGGGTGGAGACAAATGTTTTTCTCCGAGTTGCAGGTAAACACTGATCACAGGGCATATGATCATCATGAGTGATGCAAGTAACATATTGATGTGTGTTAGTGCTCACCTGATTCTTTCTCAGGAGATTGTTGATTGTCAGTTTCAACAGATTCATCAGGTTCAAAGCCCTGGTTCACTGAAAGACAGACATTGTCTCCATTATTATTTTTGTAGTTAAATCAATAATATACAAACATACATTGTATCAAAGCATGCAGACAACATTTGAAGAAATAACAGGGTCTGGATTTCTAACCTTCAACGTCAAACAGGTCTGAGATATCCAAACCGTCCATCATCCTCAGGATACACAGACAGTAGTTTGAGTCAAAGGTATCACTAGTAATAGAGGAAGAGAGAGTGAAAATTGTAGTTTTAAATTATAAACACTTATCAGTGATCTTTACCGATAACTATAAAGACTATTATAGATTAGCAATGTGCACGTTTTCCTCACTTCAGTCTGCCAAGGAGATCAATACAGTTTATTTTTTATTTTATTTAACTACACTTACTATATTGTGTTGATATAATCTTCAATACTTTCCGGAGAACTGTCCCTCCAGTTTGCCTTGAAGCCCAGGACCAGAGTGTTGGGCTTCAACTTGCCAAGACCAGAAGCCTTGACAAAAAATTAAGAATATTTTTAAGTTTTCAGGTTTTATAAAAAACAAATGTAAACACATACACCTATTATGTAGGTTGTCACAGATTGAACAAATACTCTATTGGAAGTAATATTTAGCTGCCAATAAATAACGTGTCCTAAGAAACAAATAAGTGATAAATGAGTGTAAAGACAGAATTGCGAGGATGAGATAATGTAACTTATTGACATCTTAAAAAAACTGTATCTGAAGCCAGTTCAAGTCTGTATGATTGAGGCTGTAGTTACTTCCAATGAACACTTCTCAAATGATTTACCTGCAGCAGATGTCGAGCTCCAACTCTAAGGCTGTCGGCAGTGAAAGGTGTGTAAAATGAGCGCACCTTTCTCTTGTTCAGCCACTTTACCAACCAATCAGTGGTATCCTGAGGCTGAGCCTGCCTGTCCTGCTCCTAGGCGATTTGGGAATACAATAGTGTCTTTAAATGACATACGGATTTAATGTAAGCTGTAAAAGCATGACCAGTAGGATATATTAGATTTAAAGCTAATAAGGATGATGAGGATTTGATAGTTTCTTTACCACAAGGATATACATAATTTCTCTTATTTTCCTTTCAGAAAACACAACAGATTAAATGACTAACCATGACTATGTCTCCACAGATCATGAGGCTTATGTGCTTGGTGAAGGAGCCAACAAAGTCCACCAGGCCTGGACGCTGGTTTGGTGGCCCAGTCAGGACGAGACATTGCGGTCTAACCAAAAAAAAAAAAAAACAGAACAGATTAAACTAAATTTCTTTTCTACTAAATTTGACATTGCAGTTTATCATATGAAGAAGACAATACTATAGAGAGAAGTATGTATGGTGCCATTAGATCGGAGGAATATTAATACATAACATGAATTAAGTTTACCTAAAATTCTTGACATGGTCGTCGACACCAGACAGGGAGACTGAGTACGACAAAGCCATGTTGTATGTACCTGCCTGGACTGACGAACCCCAGTTCACCTCTGTGGATATCGAAACGCAATCAAGTGAGGACAATTTGCAAGTCAAAAAATAATGCAGTTGTTATAGTCTTTTTTATTCCTATCAGCACATAGTTGAATAATAATAACTTAAATGTATATAGCGCCTTTCAGGGGACCCAAAGAATAACAAAACATACATTTTTTAGACTTACTTGGCTTGTTGTAGTTGACGTATCCAAAGAGAAAGAAGATTATGCAGAAGGTGAAGAGGGCAGCCCACCAGGTGAACAGGAACATCAACACAATAGAAATCACTGCTCCAAACAGAGCTGTCCATTTACTGTAGTAGTGAAATGACGGCCTCCAACCTACAGGGCGGCAACAATGAGTGGAATATAACATTCCCTTTAATTGTTCATAGCCACCCCTTGGGTGGTCCAGTATGGCAACCATAGAGCAAAGGGCCTCTCTTGTCATTTAATAACTATGCTTATAAGAATACACGTTGAAAAACCTTGTGAAGTAATATTTCTTAAGTCCATATTACTAATAATATTTTATACTTCTATGTAAGGGAGAGATTTTTTTTGTTTTACTGTCAGTACTATGTTAATGAGATTGATATTTTATAAATTGGCTTAAGGTTAGGTCATCAAAGTGTTGGATGAAAGGGGCTGCTGTTTGTTTAACGTTACCCACAGACAGTCGATGTTGGTTTGATAAGCTACCACTGCAATGTATACATATACTATACGGGTCATTTTGGAAATGCAAAGGCAAACAGGTAACTCACCAGGGGAGTTGGTGATTGAAGCGTGAAAGCAGCTGAAGTTGATGAGGCCGTAGGAACACAGGAAGAAATTGGAGATCAAGGCTGCAATGGTGTTAAGGTCAGCTGTGACGAAAGACGCAAGAATAACAAAAATGCATTACAAATTCAGAGCTACATAGAGGTAATCGCACTGACAGTAGTGTCACTATTAACAATCTAATCAATCAATTCTTGCGTATAAAACTAGGAAAAATGTGAATCAAATATTCCAATATTGAAAATCACAACAGAATAAGATCACACCCACCGATGAGAATGAAAGCCACAGCAATGACGTAGCAGAGTAAGTAGGCCCGGATTGGCTCATTATTTTTCCCATAGCCCTTTGCAAAGAATCCAATGTACGGGTATAGGTTGTCTTTGCATAGACACTGGCAGATAGGGAAGAACATAGAAGCTTTTAAATATGTGCACCATGTTAGATTTTATTAGATTTATACAAAGGTTAGCATGGATATTAAATATTTAAAGGAATGTTTTTGATTTGTATGCTTGCCTTATTAAAAATATAACTTTACCAGACTGCCAGTACCAGAAACGCTACATATATGACGATCATGTTAATATGGGCATCAGATTTAAATCATGTAATATAAGAGTAATACCTGTATATTATAGTAATATACAGGTGAAAGGCAGCATGAAAATATTTATCTTTTTAAAACTAAATTGTATATTAATAATTGTTGATTGCATTTTTTGAATAAAAGAATATATTTTTGTTAAAAAAGTACAGTTTAGAATAATGGCTGCAGTTTCTCACCTGAAAGACTTTAGGGCCGGAGACGAGGAAGCCAAGGGCAGAAGACAAGCTGGCTGCAAAGACACCAGCCGTGATGAGGTAGTAGAAACCTGAAACTTGGCCCAGTACCTGGTTGGGATACTCATTATTAGGAATCATCAAATGGTTTGTTAACAGAAATTATAAACAAAAAATATTTAAAGGCTCATTTTACAAACCCAGTGAAAGAGTATTGGATAAATAAAATATGTTATATTATTTTTCTAATCAAAAGTAAGCTGGATTGAGTAGTACCTGTAAATTGTTGGCCAGACCATATTTACAAGACTGTGACTCGATGCAGTCTGTGAAGTTCCAGCCCATATTACATCCCAGACCAACACAGCCATCAGTGATGTTTCCAGTAATAATGTCACTTACATTACCAGAGGCGTCCCGCACCACACATGACCCTAGAGAAGTATGAGATTGAGAGTCATGATGTAATGTGATATTTATGACAGGCAACTAGTTTGTTTCTAAAATTACCCAACATGAGTTGGCTGCCAAGAAGGGGACAAATACATTATCCTCTTCATCACTATTACATAGTTAGATTTTCTGACAACATTGCTTGAAACACCCTAGTTTAACAGTTTTCTGACACTATAGCAAATCACATTGACAAAAACAGAGAAAGGCAACCCTTTTGAAACCATCAACAATTTCACGATCCTGTAGTAAGCTGATGACCCTGCCCTTTCTATTGGTGATACATTCTCAGGTCAGAAGATATCCCCACCAGCTCAGATGATTAAACCAATCAAATGACAGTATATACAAATATAAAGGATGTTAGTAGTATTAGCTTACCAACAGTTACAGTGATAATTAGATAGCTCAATGTAGTCCAGAAAATGGCAACGAGAGTGCCTTTAGGGATAGCAGTAGCAGGGTCCTGCAATAGAACAATCATAAACAAATCATCATTCTTGTTGTCTTTTATGGTGGCAGTGATGTCAAAATAAACTGTGCCTTCATTCTCTTCATACTTCGAGGTCTCCGGAGATGTTGGCGCCAGACAGGATGCCGATGGTGGAGGGAAAGAAAATGGCAAACATCTGGAAAAAGTTGCCTTCAGGTCCTCTCCATTCAGGTTTCAAGTTCGAAATGAAGATATCACCTAGTGACATGCCACAAATGAACTTAAATCTGAATATCACAAGACGGTCGTTTTTTCTCAGAGAAGCCTAAACTTACTGCGATAACTAAAGATGCCCTGGGCCTGTTTCTCTGGGCTGGGTGGAATAAATGTACCCACAAAGTAATTGGCAAACGAGACCAAGAGAACTAAAAAGAACAAAATCTGGGCCTGGGAGAGAAAGAGAGAGTGGTGTAAAAAAAGGAAAAGCATAAGAAAGAGTTAAAGTTCATGAGAGAAAATGAACTCTATAGGACAAATGGAGCAAGTAAATCTAAGTGTGTCAGGATGCGCTTACCTTGGACTCCCACTCCATTCCAGCAAATGAGATGAGCAAAAGAATAGTCAGTGTGATCACGCCCACAATACGGACGTCGTTGATTGCATCAACTATGACGACATCGAACTCCTAAAACCAAATTATTTGTACAAAGAAATATAAATCGATCTATGAAGAAGAACTTTTGAGCAATTAACCCTCCTGTTGTGTTTGTTTTCTCCCCCTTACTTTGGTGTTCGCGGTCAAATTTGACCGGTCCTGTTTTAACTGCTATTACATTAACACAAAAACCATTAATCATCACCAAATTTCATTTAACACCCTTTCAAACTGTACATATTGTACAGACTACTGGTATACATGAACAACTGCAGTAAATATACAAAGAATAGAGTGTGTGTGTGTGTGTGTGTGTGTGTGTGTGTGTGTGTGTGTGTGTGTGTGTGTGTGTGTGTGTGTGTGTGTGTGTGTGTGTGTGTGTGTGTGTGTGTGTGTGTGTGTGTGTGTGTGTGTGTGTGTGTTTGATCTGATCCGGATGGTTACTAATTCCTTTGCTTTATTCATTTAGTCATTATTTAGTCAGTCATTTTTGACCGGGAACACCATGGGTGGTACAAAGTTGACTAAATCATCCAAAATTCAATGAAAGTGGTGATCAGCAATTCTATATGTTCAAATGTTTACTGTGAAGGATATCATAAAGCCTTAATGCAATCAAATGTAAAACAAAAAAGTTAGGATTGATGAAAGTAGTAAATCGGTCAGATTTGACCCGAACACAACAGGAGGGTTAAGTCAAGGCAGGTCATGTATGGCCTTTGTTTAACCGTAAACATCAGGGTTCGAGTTATGTGGGAGCCAATGGGAGCTGAGCTCCCACAAGGAGGGCTCTGAGCTCCCACGGACGCAGTGAAATCATACATCTGTGGGGGTCGCTAATACATTACCAACAACCATTATTTTAATCTCAAATAGTGTCAATGTAATGAGTACTATTTACGTTAACGAGGTAAATAGGCTAAAAGAAAAATATGTTTTCCAAAAGAACTACGCATTCTCTTGAATGACAATATGCCTGCACTGCACCTCCAAGGTGCGCAATACATTATTGCGCAATCTATGCCTGTGAGCATGCTGCGCGAGCCGAGATGATGTGTTCTGTGGTGTGCGTAGTTGAACCTTTTCATATTTAAGTTTGTAGCAAGTAGAGGGCTGCTGCTGTGTGTGTGTGTGTGTGTGTGTGTGTGTGCGTGCATGTGCGTGCGCACGTGCGCAGGCGTTAGTTTTAAAGACCCCCATAGAGCTCAGTTTATAACTCGAACCCTGGTAAACATGTTTGTTTAAATAAAATAGTACACCGAAACATAACTAGATGGGATTCTTGTCTTGTTAACTATCTATATTCTAAAAGAGTATTTAAAACAAAACAATGTTTGTTTGTTTTTCAAGTTGAAGCATAATTTTACCAGCAATAGATCACGGACGACCTCTGCAAAGCCAAGAGTGTTGAGTGCACAGGCACATGCGTTGGCGAAAGAAAAGACCATTCCAATGGGTCCCCCAATTTCAGGACCCAGCGAGCGGGAGATCATGAAATAGGCCCCTCCTGAAATTATGTTTAACCACAAAAGAGTGACACTGATTGTTAAGATAGAGTACTGTGGATCTGTATTTATACCAAGGGTGAATGACTAAGCCATTTGTGTCACCTTTACATGTACATTTTCTATGTATTCAATATCTTTCCTTTTGTCTTTTTGCTTTGGTTTCCATTCTTAAAAAAGGACAAATCCATTTTTTACCAGGAATAGAAATTAGCATTCAACCCATGAAATCATTTTAATACACTGGATAATAATAACGTTTTTGAGACACAGGAAGTTACTGACCTGAGATCACCCTCCCGTTGGTGGCGATGGCAGAGATGGAGAGGGCAGTTACGGTAGTCACTAACACGGACATCAGGATAATAACCCAAGTCAACACTGAAAAAAAAGGTATATCAAATACATTGTTAATGTTTGGTAGTTATTTTAAGGTTTCAAGGTCAATCTCTGCATGTTTGCTAAGGAAAGTCTGGGCAAAGGTCTGTTGCCTCTGCATGACAACAGGGATGTAATGTACATGCTTTCATATTCTTAAAATCATACATGCTTTGGCTATTGTATAACAAAGCATTCAGGGTTCTCAAAAACAGGAGCTTAGGTTTGGGGATAATGTACATGCTAAAGTTTGTAAATCACTTATTCTCAAAATGTTTGAACCAGTTTCTTGATCGATGTAGGGCACATACGTAGTTTGGTTGGAAACTCAAATACTTTCAAAAGTGTTTGTACCTTCATTAACTTTTTATCGTGCAATTAATGCGATTCCGTTTACAGGGAATTGTCTTTTTCCCCCCCTCATCAGGATTTACCCAGAGAAAAAGCACTTCCACACAATTTGCACAACCTATTCTATTCTTTTAAAAAAGTTACAAAGTCGTGGATCAGAGGGTGTGAGTGCTACAGCCTCAACACAGGAATAAAGAAAAAATACTTATGAACAAAGGGATGAATTAACTCACAAATGCCTGCCTGAGAAGTGATCCACGATAGGCGGAGAAACAGGATGACACCCCAAATATTCAACATGCAACGAATCTGTGAGAAAATGTTCAGTTAACAACAGCTCGGTATAATGTTTGTGAGATGGTTTTAAACATAATATGTATTACCACAATGGAAATAGGCAGTATATGAAGTCACACTTAAATATACAACAGCAATACCATGACTCCAAGCATCCATCCAAATCTAACTGGAGCTTTCTCCTGTGGAGTTTGTGACTCTTCATTTCCGTTGCCTGGTAGACTGCCAACTCCCGAGTCTGTGGTTGTGGCCTCTACACCTGCTTGCACCTCCTGAGAAAAATACATTTATTACAACGCCATTTTTTGGTCGATATGGGAATGAATTAGCGACGGGGGGCTAATTTAGAGGACTCTGGTTGCTGTAAGACGTACCTCAAAGGCACTGCGGAGAGCTACAAGAGATGGACGAGGCCTGGAAAGGCGGTGTGGCAGTGTGCTGGCATAATTCTCCAGATGGGGCACCAGGTCCAAGGTACTGTATAATGAAGATCTTCGTAGCTCCGCCCTCGAGCCCCGCTGCTCTGATGCACTGTTGGATACAAGGTTCAGACAAAGTGTTATTTTGAGACCATAAAAGCACATTTTGAAGTAAATGCTGAATGTGACTTATGAGCTAGATGCTGCAAAATGTCTTTGTGATAAACTTTGAAGTTAAATGATCTCTTCACAAAAGTCCCGAATGACTTTTAGCATCTAAAGATGCAGTTACAAAAAAAAGACGGCAATAGGGTCTATATCTTTTTATGGAATAAAGGATTTACCAGTTTATTTGTAGTAAAAGTGAAGCTAGAAGTCAACAACACAAACCTTGGATCCGTGTCTGAGACAATGATGGTTGGAGGAATTTGGAGGCTATCATTTCGTTGCTGGCTGCTGCCGTCAAATTGGTGCGGAGAGTACCTTGGAGGTCCATCCTCATTGGTGGAGAAGCGGACACGGGGAACAACGCCCAGGTCCAACCCGTCACGTTTGGATGCCAACTGCCCCATCCGCAAGTCTTACTGATTCATGGATGGGGTAAAAGCTTGTTTATACAGAAATTATCTTTGCAAGTCATACAATATCAGAGTTAACATGTCTGCAACTAGCTACTACTAAATACAATTGTCTAAGGTCAAACGTTCCTTCATAAATGACACTGAATCATACCGTTGAAAGGATTCTATTGTTTGACTAAATACTGATACTAAATACTAAGTGTTGAATTCAGGAGCAGTGTGTGGGAGTCTTTTCTACTATATAATGAGCTCACTACAATGCACCTGCATAAGACACGGCAGAATTATTTTATAATCTGCTTGACAACCTTTAGTTTTACAAAAGATAATGAAACTGTTTGGTTTCCATTATGTTGGATATACATTCAGTGAGACCAAAATATGTTGTTACAGATTGGTATAAATATATGGTACATAATATATTGGTCATAATAAGCTCCCAGCTTATAATATATATGGGCATCTTGTTTCTATGAGCCTAAATATATTTCTATGAACACATTGATTAGTTAGAAGTCAAACGGTAGATGGAGGATATAAAAACATTTAATCACACAGCAATGACCTAAATATATTTGATCATTATACACATTTTAAAACATAATACTTTTTACAGGTTTTACACATTAAATGTAATTCTTATACTATTTAGAAGTATATTTGAAGAAAAAACAAGTACTCACACAGTTTGTTCTTATCCGGGATGAAAAAGCCGTTGTCAATAGAAATATGTTCATTCCTTCCCTGCAACTCTTAATATTTATACTTTCAATGAGACAGGGACATCCCCTCCCATCTTCCTCCGCTTCCTCCCTTACCGACACACACACCAGATCCGTGTACACTAAAAGAAATGTTTCATAAAGATAGCATTTTTTCTGATATTTCAACACAGTTTCCATTGATATTTTTGTTCAAGCGTATACCCAGTTAACCTTTAATATTTGATGTTTTCCATATTTACCTTCTGGAAGATGTTTTCTGTGAAATAACATTTTAGCCAACGGCAAAGTTTGTAGTAAACAGAAGAAATGGGTGGTTAATAATAGCCACATAGTCAATATTATGCACTATGTACTGTAAACTCAACACAGTCAGATTTTTCTTAGATTTTCAGAAAATCTAAGAAAAATCTAAGAGAAATCAGATGTCATGGTGATGATGATGGTTAAGGACAGATATAACATAAAACATTAAAGCAAAAACAATGTTCTAATTACCTCTTAAACACTTGGATGATGTGAACAAGAACATTTTAATAAGATTTGTTACAAATATGTTACTTTAACATTCTGGCACTAAAAATGCTTAGTTAAGTTGGTAATATTAAGCATTTTAATGATAATTGTTCACTTTTTTGAATAGGAACAGAAGTTATAAAAGTGTTATGACTGTTTTAATACAACAATAATCCTAAAGGCATATTATTCAATGTCTAGATGAGTCAACAACAGGGCTGACTAAACCTGCATGTTTTCAAAATTGCTGACTGTACATGTAACGTTTACTAGGTCAGAAAAACATCCTCTTCTGCTTTCACTAGATGAACACTTAAAACAGTATGAATAAAATAGTAAAATATATTATTTCTTACCTTAGGTGTCATCTCATCAACATTTCAAATCGGTTGAATGTCTTCTAAAGAATTCCAGCAATGCCGATCTATTTTCCATTAAAGAAATGTAAACATACTGTGCACACAAAAGATAGTGAGCAACAATTAAAACGTTGCTTCTAAAATTCAAGAACAATTATAAACTCACTGTTTTTATCCTTAAAAATATGGGACTGGTCAACTGAGGTCGTTTTAAATGTACTATATAAATAAACGTATGTATTATACCGCATATTAGCCATATTAAAAAAGAAAAGTGTACTACTTAGAATAAAAATGAAGACATTGGAGGTCTATAATACTTGTATTGTTGTTGATAAACTGAAAGTATACATTTTATACCATATAGTTCAAAAGAAAATTGAAAGACAAAAGATGAAAAGTATGATACTACTGATATTGTAAGTTTCTTGAAAATACAATATCTTTAAATCTCTACCTGACTATCCATTAAACAAGAAAGTAGTCTCTTTAATTTTAAATGTACATTGGAAAATGCAGGTCAATACGTCATGAGGCTTTTAATCTAATTGACTTATTCAATGTAGGAACCTTCTTTCAGTGTATTCGTCAACCAGCCATTATTAAACTTCCACCTAAAATGCTCACGATGGCATTGTGCTCTGGTCAAAGCCTCGTTACACCCACACTGTAGACACATACCTCTAAAATACCCTTACCATATTAAGACTGTGGATTATGTCTCCAGGCTGGCACATTTGGCCTTACTGAGTGCTTTTAAAACACAAAAAACACTTTCTGAATCGGATGCAGCTCTTCCTCGACCTTTTGACACATTCTCTTTCCGCCATGCTAGAAAAAGTCACAGAATTGTGACCTCTTGTAAATTTGGGAGCGTCCATCATAATAACATTGTTTGCAGTTCATTTTTAGACTTAGTTATGTCCAGAAAGCATTAAAAAAACTAGACATCATGGGTGATCATTACATTACATGTTACTTATTCAGTGTCTTGCCCAGGGACACAACTCCATGCTGACTGCAGTGGGTTTGAACCTGTGACCATCTGATCCGCAGACCAAAGCTCTATCCACTGTGCCACACACCTCCTCAGTAGAACAGTGGTGAGTAAATAAGTACAATGACTAGGTATGTATGTGACATGTCCTGGATTTCATTATTTACACTGGTACCCTATGATCTCCCCTTCTGATCCTATAAACGCTCTCCATTTTTTGCACATAAAGAAATATCCTGTTGCTTACATCATGTCAAGCAGTAGGCCAGGTATTAATTGGTAAAGCCTCCAGTATTGGGGGGGGAGAAACCAAAAGGATAAAAAAAAAAGAATAAGATATAGAAAGTGAAGAGATATGGATGATGTTGGGCAAAAAAAGCATCACCAAAACTAAAAACATGACGCAGATATAGAATCTTAATCCCGTCCCCTTTTTTCTTCTTCATCCCCCTACACTTGCCTACATAGTCTAAACGAGGAAGAATCTCTCTTGGGCTCCCCGTTTCCCCTACAAGGCATTTCCGTCTCATTAGGTAAGCTGTATTATTGTATTTTTCACATTTAGCTTCCAGTAGTAATTCTCTGACAAAAAACCTTTAAGAAGCATGTTTCATTTTTCTTGCAGCCACAACAGCAATGTTTGGAGTAAACAGAAGAGCCAGTGGGTGGTTAATGTTAGCCACCAAGGCTGAACAGACTCGAAAAAGTAAACATTATGCACTATGTACTGTAAACTCAAAGTACGAAGCACAAGGACATAGACACACAGGAAGAGCGGCATTAAGTGTCTGAGCTGAGGGCATCACTTTCTGTAAATACTAGCTTTAGCAAAATGTTCATATTAATTATGATTACGCACAAAACAGTAAGAGAGAACAGCAACACAACAGTTCTCTACTTAACACTTGTTGATGTGAAGATTAACAGTTTAAAGTTGCTTTAGGGTTTTTATTTATAACTCATCCTGGCATTTCTTTTCAAGATTTCAGTCATTTGCAAGTTGGCATCACAAGTATAGAAGTATAGTCAATTGTATGCCATATAATTTCAAAATAAGTGTCCATAAACAGAGGAAGCATCCGTAAGTCGGTAGGGCGGCATCTTTGATACACTTGATTATGTGGGTTCCTTGGAAATACAAGACCTGGAAATTTGAAACACAACTAAAATAAAAGTAAACCTGGCAGACTTATTTAAAAAAAAAAATAGGTACATCTTGCAGTGTACTCATTACAGTGGCAATACCCAGTCATTATTAAACTTGCTCTATACATGCTCACGATGCCATTGTGCTCTGGTCAAAGCCTCTTGTTACACCCACACTGATAAAGGAATCACTAAGGTAGGAGTCTTGTTCCAAAATGGGATATTAACCATTTCTTAACTCGACACTATAATAAGACTCTATATTTAGTCTCCAAGCTGGCAGGGTGGAGGATTCTTTTTTAAAGAATTACATAACATTGTATGTAGTCATGTAGGCTATGTTGTTGTTTTTTAAACCTCAGTCCAATGACTAGGTATGTATGCGACATATCTAGTAATGCACTTTAAAAAAGATTAAATTATTAATAGTTAAATCTAAAAAGAGCAAGTATCTACTACAAACAATAGTTCATTATATCACAAATAATGTCTCATATGCATCTTTCACAGCATGTGCATCAGTTTGTTTTTATAAGTAGACGGGGGACAGTTTTTTTCAGATGAATAACAACAACTAGGGTAATTCGCCCACCGCATGTAATACAATAAGGCCTAGGATTGGTACCACCTGTAGACACAGGATCTACACTCAGGCAACAGACTATCACAACCTTCAGGACAATATCAATGCGTTACACAACATGATTGCAACAATACCGATGCAACCCAGTAAACCAACTCGATGGCAAACACACACACACACACATATATAGTCCCACATCCAACAGTTCCATGATTCAAATCTTCACCATAATCCCGTCCCACTGCTACAAAGCGCGAGAGATCTTACCTTTCTATTCAAAGTTGACTCCTATTAAATGTGTCACATATTGGCAAATTGCAACACTTGGGACCCCAGAAATACACCCCTCAAGTGTGAACCGAAGAACTGTTCTCGGGATTGTACATGTTCTCTTGTGGAAATAAACCTTCTCCAATGTTGTCATTTATAACATTTCTTTGTGCACGCCATTTCGTACAAAATGTCTCATCAAATTACACCTTTAAAAAGTGGTGGGGACAGGTCCACATGATCCCCAGGCTAAATGACCGCTATGTTTCACAGGTGAATACAACTTCATATTGTTGGCAACATAGTTAAATAAATACATATATATAAATATGCCTATGAAATAAATTTAAATACACATTTATTTATTTCATGGGACTTTTATTTCATAATGCCACATTTATTTATTTCAGGGGACTTGTATTTCATAATGCCACATTACATTTCCATTTCTTATATTCAAATGAACGGGGCGTGGTTAGCTCACAGATCCAGACCAAAGCTCCACAACACTGACTCAATAGCTCTTGTTTCACACTCCAAGTGGTTTGCAAACTGCCAATTAACCAAACCGGTTCCGGTTCTGCCCCTTTTCCACCAAACCGGTTCCAGAGCCAGTTCCGGTGTTGTGTCAAATTATGCACCCCCATCATGAAATGCCCCCCTTGTCACGCGAACGCGCATTTCTAAATGACACGTTTACACCTTAAAACGATGTTTAAAACGAAAAGTAAACGCTCAGGGTTTTTATTAATGGTAATTTTCAGACTGTGAGTTGTTTAGCTCATCTAGTCTTGATTCTTGTGGTTAAACTTTTCGCTCCGTATTTGATGGTAGTGGTGTCGAAATTCATTCGTCACTTCCTTTTCAGCTTTTTTTTTTAAATCTTTTTTTTTTTATTGTTACGTCCTGTCTGTATACACGTGCTTTAAAATGTATTGTTTAATTTTACATATTTGTCATATAATAATCAAAATATATGTTTACAAATGTTACATAGTCTTTGTCAGCATGTTTTTGCCACGTTATGCACCCCTTGCTATCTTACATAATAAAAGTGTCACATTCATGAAACTTGCTCCATTTATTTGTACTAGTCCTAGAACCATACCCTAAAAAATGCTTGAGGGTGGGATTAATAGAAACATCTTTTGGGGGGGGGTGCATTTTATGACAGGCCTGGTTATCACAATATGCCCCCCCTTAATACCTGTCACGTTACATGACAGGCCTGGTTATCATCCGAGTCAGAAATAAAACAAATATGGAGTGAGGGCTAGTCCTGCAATTGTCCAACACATTTACATACACACAGTAATTAATAATACATGTTGAATGAAATAAAGAAATAAAGTGACATATTATCCATACTAAAATTGTGTACATTATCACACATAAAATAAACATTCATTTTGAAGATTAGAGTCCAGTGACATGGTAAGCAATCAAAGTCAGTGTGAACAACATGTCATATTCATCTTTAACCCTTGTGTTGTGTTCGAAAGCTGTTACCGTTCATGGTGTTCGCGGGTCAATTTTGACCCATGATTTATCTCAGTCCAAAACACTCCAAAATAATGACTATCATCCAATATTGTTTTAACTCCATCATGAATGTGACACTTTTATTTTGTAAGATATTAAGGGGGGGCGTATTGTGATAACCAGGCCTCCTGTCATAAAATGCACCCCCCCCCCCCAAAAGATGTTTCTATTAATCCCACCCTCAAGCATTTTTCAGGGTATGGTTCTAGGACTAGTACCAATAAATGGAGCAAGTTTCATGAATGTGACCCTTTTATTTTGTAAGATAGCAAGGGGGGGGGCATATTGTGATAACCAGGCCTGTCATAAAATGCACCCCACCCAAAAATATGTTTCTATTATTCCCACCCTCAAGCATTTTTCAGGGTATAGTTGTAGGACTAGTACCAATAAATGGAGCAAGTTTCATGAATGTGACCCTTTTATTTAGTAAGATAGCAAGGGGGGGCATATTGTGATAAACAGGCCTGTCGGTCACGTTGTGATAAATAAATGTGGCATTATGAAATAAGTCTTTTGAAATAAATACATGTGGCATTATGAAATAAAAGTCCCATGAAATAAATAAATGTGTATTTTAATGTACATTTATATATATTTATTGCCTTATTTATTTATTTCAGAATGTATTTCATAACCTTATTTATTTATTTCATAGGCATATTTATGTATTTATTTATTTATTTAATTTTGGCTTAAACGGCATTCCATACATAGCAGCCTTTCTGATTTAAAAGAAGCCATTTTGGCTCCATCTAGTGGTTTACACAAGTAACACCAACATTTTAGATCCTGGTTCCTAAAATCATTACATAACATTATAAGTACTTTACTTTCTGAATTCAAGACATGGAATTTATAGGCAAGGCCAGACAATGCAAGGCAAGTTTATTTATATAGCACATTTCAACACAAGGCCATTCAAAGTGCTTTACAAAAATAAAATAAAAAGATAAAGATGTGAAAAGATTAGGAGGTTGCAGTGCTTTGTTCTGCTTAGCTACCCAACATGCCTGCAGCTTGTTTTGTTTGACTCACCCATAGCTGCAGAATTAAATCTGTATACTGAATTCGATGCGTCATCTTTCTGCTGCTGATGGTCTGCCACACTTTCTTTGGAAGGTTCCTTTTATGGCTAAATAGTTACTAAGAAGTTTCTTAATTGTCACAGAGTCAAAAAATAAAGCCATTTCAGTATGCTCTCGGTGTGGCGTGTTTCGAATCAGTCTCTAATTAGCAATGTGCTCATCTTCCGGCACAGTCTGCCCTATCAAAATAAAAATACTTTTCATAGCAATAACGTAATAACTATAGCGTTTGACCATCTTACCTTTCATGCAACATCCAGATTGATGTTTTGAAAGTTTACTTTTTTTTATTCTTGACATTTGGGGGAGCTGTTGAGCTGTATAACACAGGCAGAGACAATTTAAACAAAGGTTAGATTCCTCTTTGTTGTCAGGAAAATTCAGTGCATTTTTATGCAATTAGTTTTGTTTCACGTCACCTCTTAGGTTGATATACTAAATATAAAAGGTGTTATCTTGACGCTTACATTTTTTTTGGACCTTTTTTCCCCTTTTCTATTATTTTTATACTGTCAGTTAGTTACAAAAATAACTCCACTTTAATTAAGGGGAACTCCACTGACACTTACATCAAGGTGAGTTTACATGTCATGAGAAGAACTAATCAGCCTGTTAAAAGAGTTTTATAATGTATTTTTTGGGTTTGAAAGTATTCTGAGGACAATTATCTTTAGTTATCTCTCAATTTCATGATGTCATCGGAAAGTCAGAGATACAAACTAGTGATATTGTATGAGTGTTAGTCCAAAGTTTTATCACAATATAATGTCATTTTGATTCCTTGGCACGCCATTTGGTGATATCACAAAGTCTGCCATGATACGATTTTTAATTTAATGAAATTCAGGGGCCTGAGATTATATCATATGCATAATTAACACATGTATCACGTCATCAACTGATAAAAAGCCCCTAAAAATTATTTACCTCTTAAGCCCCACGGACCCTTCGGCGGGTCCGAAACCACAACATCTGCAAGCAACAGTGTCTGAGGGCTTCTTAAGATTTAATAAACTATGAATGTTTCATATCCATGTAACGGGAAGAAACTAAGCTAACTGATGATTTTTTTATTTTTTTGCAAAAAAAAACACAAGGCTAACGCTGAGCCTTTAAATTAGCCCTGAGCGAAAAAATGCTAACGCCGTTTGCACAGAAAACACGGTATAACACCCTTATTACTTATCGTAACTGCACATCCAACATATCGATTGGCATCGTGAGAATAGACAGAATCGATAGGTATCTATATCATCACTCCATGATCAGAACTCGCGACATTATAAACAAAAACAGACATCACAACATGTGGCATTAGGTAGCAAACACGGCAATATATCTTACCTTTGTCGTTGTCTGATCAAAAGTCGTGTTCAATGGCATTAAAACGAGAAAAAACGTGGCTGAAGGTTAATCCATAGGTTAATCCAATGTGTCTGTCACTTTGAAAAAATTATTGATAATCCATAATTCAATTTTTATGATAAATCGGAGAATAAAAATTAGCTGCTAATGGTAGCCACCAGAGTGTGTCGCAGCTCCGGTTTTGGCTACGCGTCACTCTCACTCCTTATTTGGTAACCTGTATGTGTATGCGGAACTTTCCCTCGATTCCATTGGCTCTAGCGGTTAAAAAAAGATGTCAATCATCAAAATCGACCAAGGGGGGCCAGAGATAGGTCAAATCCACCCAAATGACCCCAGAAGTGTTTTTTTTGTTGCTAAACCTCTCTAAAAAGGTCAAATTTCACTTGTTTTGCATCAATCTTGATACAGGGTACTTATTATATGTTTTACTTTGGATTCCTAAAGCTTTTAGTCTACCATCCCATCATTCAAGGGTGGTTTTCACTCTAAGTAAAACATTTTTGGACGGACACTATCATTTACAGTTTTTAATATGTTCAATCTGAATTTTTTTTTAAATAAAAAACATCTATATTGATTCTGACTTTTCTACATCCAACTCACAGGTTTATCATTACTTTGAGAAAAAAGATTATTAATTTTCCCCTTTTAGAAGTGTAGTTATGGTCATTTGTTCTGGAAATGTCATTTTCGAGCCTGAGACCTGAAAAACAGGCTTGGGGCTTAATAATTGAATTACTGTTTATTTAGGAAAGGGATGACCTTGGACGGAAATGGGTAATAAGTCAAGCCATGGAAATTTCAAAATAAAGGTGTATCTTAAAGGCAAAAGTGCTGCACTATCCCTTAAAGTGTCAAATAGGGCAGAGTTAGGATAATTTTATTTGGGTGAATCTGTGTTAATTAAGCTTATGTGGTATGATGAATTTATTCTTCTTGCAATGATGTTATATCAGGTCAACGTTATGTTACTTTGAGCAGCAGACCCAACTTAAACTAAACCTTACAAAGGGAGATTTTTCAATGGAATGTTTACGTGGTTAAATAACCACAAGGTCATACATGCCAACGCAGGAGCGGACGTCGAATGACATTTGTGTCAATTCCAAGTAAAATTATTTGTTCTATCTACTCTCCAAAAAAACGAGGGCACATAAGCCACAACAATGAATAATCTGTTTACCACAGGAGATTTGTCCTATTTAACTGCTCACAAACAGCTTCCTGTCGTCAGTGATATAACCCTACTAGATTTTGGATGGTGTGTGTGTGTGTGTTGTGTGTGTGCGTGTGTTTGTGTGTGTGTGTCTGTATGTGTGCACAGTATGTGTGTGTGTGTGTTTGTGTGTGTGTGTGTGTGTGTGTGTGTGTGTGTGTGTGTGTGTGTGTGTGTGTGTGTGTGTGTGTCCAAGCCAATTGCTAAGTCGTCTTTTTGGCGTACAGGTTTGCAATCTTTTAGCTTTCATCTCCAAGTCCCCTATTTCTGGGACTGAGCATATTAGCTCCAAATATCCAAATATACAAACCGTCATGAAAGAATTATAAAGAAAGAAAGTAGAAAGAGCAGTGTTATTTGTAATTTTTTCTTTGAAATCATCTTATTGTTCCTGCATTTGGTTTGTTTTAAAAGTCACACCTTAAAGATAACTCTGCCAACAGGATCTCCTTAACTCATCAACCTGCCCAAACACAGTCCAATAGGGACATCATTTAGAACCTTTAAAATAGGAATAATTCCCTTTTAAAAACAGGACAATTGCTTGAAAGGTCCATTTGTTTTGCAAATGAACAAAATTAAGTAAATCAAACGCTATTTTGTATATTTTTAGTCAAATTGCTGTTTCTAATTTCAAGAATGATGATTAAAGCTTGATCTTTTTCATGGTCTTTGGAGGCCTACTTTATTAGGATAGTGTGTGTTGACCTCTTTAGATAATTTGGTTCTCACGGCATATCGGGGCCATGGTTGCTACAAGTAGGGAGTTGACACTGTTACTAAGCTACTTACATGTTGTCATCTTCCTGTGGTGTCTACAGGATGTTCGCATGCTGATATTGCTTGATGTCCATACACTGTCACTTACCTAATTCAAATATGACTCATGTTTCCTGTGAAATTGTTTCTTTTTCGTATTTTAATCAAAGGCCAGCTCTGAAGCTTTACATGCAGTCTTATTATGGGATTAGTTTTGTTTCATACAGATAAAGCAACACTTTCTCAGAATCAAGCAAAACTAAGAGTTTAAGAGTTTAAAAACTGAGTCAAACTAAATAAATTTAATTTCAAAATAAAACTATAAGTTGCAAACAAATCATTTGTGTAATCCTATAAACTATAAGTCTTTTTTCTTTGTTTTAACATATCTTTCTGTTTGCCGTTCTCTTTGCTTCTTTCTCAATGATCAGACTTTTGCTCGCGCTGCAGCTCTCTCGTTTGCGCTCCCTCATTTTTTGTTTTCGAATCTGACACAAACCTCCCAGGTGGGCGGGACTTTCAGGGGTGCGTCCCCATTGGCTACTCAGTTTTTGAGTGACAGCCCAGTCCTCCAGCGATTGTACAGTTCAGCTGCGGTGCGGTAGCTGAGCGTGGATAGAAGTCCCCCAGAAGAACCAGCATTTCAATTATTATAATACTCAGTGGCGGCGCCAGGATATGGCTGGGGTAGGCTACAGCCATACCAAGAAATGGCTTAGCCCCACCTTAGCCCCACCATGAAAAATGATGTTAAAGTAAGCAAAATAAAGTCCGCCAACTCGCGCGGAGTAAATTGCACAGACAGCAGTTAGTAAGATTGATTTCAGTAGCCACTTGTCTGGAAATACCGAAGACTAGAAACGGTTTTGAAAACTTTTGTCACGTAGTGATCGTCTTCTCAATAAAACATTTTGATAATGTCTTCTGGCCAATCAGAATCACGATAACGGCGTGGTGTTGTTGCAGCCGGAAGCCCCGACGGAGAATACTTTTGCGGTAGTACATCTCTATATACATGGATACAACATTACGTGTTGATAGAAATCAACACGTAATGAAATAAGACCCCACGGTTTGATGATTGATAGGTGTCAGTGGCGAGCCGTGAGTTTTATACCTAGATATAGGTAGAATATAATGTTAAATGTCAGGTTCCTCAGAAACATTAGGGGACACATTTTGACATCTGCACAGCAGGTGCAGGGGAAGTACAGGGAAGGCCAACAGAGAGGCACTGGCACTTTCCACTCTCTCCACACTTTGCATCTTTGCAATACAAGTGAGTAATGTCTCTCACTTCTCTAGGTGCTGGGGTTTTTGTAAATAGCACTGGTTGAATGGCCCCATCTCTGACAATCAACCCCTTGCCAACAGGACTCCATAACAAGGGTTTGGGTTCGGGCTGTGACACCATATCGCTGTCTGAAACATTGCTCTTTGTACATGTTGTTGAAATGCATCCTCTGTTGGCGGCAGATTTTCTGTTGTTGATGCAATTCTGAACCTCAGTTCATCCAAGTTTGTGCACATCAGTCCAATTTTCCTTTTTTCCATATAGCAGAAGCGCAAATTCTCTTGCGACTGGCAAAGACTCTTCCAAGCTGGCAGAGAGTCCAAAATGGGCCAGATCTTTGAGCTCGCTGAGATGGGTCTTGAGTTTGGTGAATGCTGTTGTCTTTCCTATTCTGTACAAACTAATTGTTGTGCCACAGCCAGTGAGTGCATGACATGCTGGTAGACAGTTAGACATGTAGTTGCCGCCCAGCTTCAGGACCATCTCCAACTAAACGGCCTCTTTGAGAAATTCCAGTCCGGTTTCCATTCCGCCCACAGCACTGAAACAGCTCTGGTCAGGGTCACAAACGACCTGCTGATGGCGGCCTACACTGGTTCCCCATCTCTCCTCATCCTCCTGGATCTGACTGCAGCATTTGACACTGTCGGCCATAACATCCTCCTTCAGCGCCTCCAATACACCATCGGACTCTCTGACTCTGACTGTCCCAGACACACCCTGTCACCTGTGGTGTCCCTCAAGGGTCGGTCCTCGGGCCCACTCTGTTCACCCTGTACACTCTGCCCCTTGGCCGTGTCATCAGCCAGCATGGAATATCATTCCATTGCTACGCTGATGACACGCAGCTATATATAAAGACAGACCCTATCCCACCTGAATCCCCACTGTCACCATCATCATCACCGTTCCCATCAACATCCTTTAACACCTGCATTGAGGAGATAAAGGCTTGGATGCAACAAAACTTCCTGCAGCTAAATAGCTCCAAAACAGAGGCTATTTTAGTTGGCACACCAAACCAGGTCCAGTCATCCCCCATAACCCACATCACCTTTTCTGGCCAAAACATACCCGAGGCCGTTTAGTTGGAGATGGTCCTGAAGCTGGGCGGCAACTACATGTCTAACTGTCTACCAGCATGTCATGCACTCACTGGCTGTGGCACAACAATTAGTTTGTACAGAATAGGAAAGACAACAGCATTCACCAAACTCAAGACCCATCTCAGCGAGCTCAAAGATCTGGCCCATTTTGGACTCTCTGCCAGCTTGGAAGAGTCTTTGCCAGTCGCAAGAGAATTTGCGCTTATGCTATATGGAAAAAAGCAATGTTTCAGACAGTGGTGTCACAGCCCGAATATCGCTGTCTGAAACATCGCTCTTTGTACATGTTGTTGAAATGCATCCTCTGTTGGCGGCAGATTTTCCGAGGCTGCATCTGTTGTTGAATTCAATTATGAACCTCATTTCATCCAAGTTTGTGCACATCAGTCCAATTTCCTTTTTTCCATATAGCAGAAGCGCAAATTCTCTCAGTGGTGTCACAGCCCGAACCCAAACCCTTGTTATGGAGTCCTGTTGGCAAGGGGTGGATTGTCAGAGATGGGGCCATTCAACCAGTGCTATTTACAAAACCCCCAGCACCTAGAGAAGTGAGAGACATTACTCACTTGTATTGCAAAGATTCAAAGTGTGGAGAGAGTGCAAAGTGCCAGTGCCTCTCTGTTGGCTTTCCCTGTACGGAGTATCTATATACTTGACCTCTCACAGAATTATTTGATGATTTGTATACTGTACTTTGAATTAAGGTTCCAGTTTCAATAAAACGTGTAATATTTACACCTATGTTTTAGAGGCTTGCAATTTAGAACTAACACACTTTATTGTATTGGGTTACTCTTATTCTGACTATTTGGTGATGTAGTTCAGCCATCTGGTATTTCCCTCTCCAAATATAATGACCATCAGAGTGAGCATTCGTAACTTATAGGCTATTATGCCACTTATCCCCCATTCGGAATTTGACTGTATCAGAGAAGAGGTAGGCCTATGTCTAAAGAAACCTCATTTGCAATAGAACTGTACCAGATATTTCCATACTGGTTAGTGTTCAATAGCACCCTAGACAATTCAGTAATGGTATATTTTTTAGGGATTTCTGTTTTTCTGATTAATGAGAGAAAAGTGATTGAGTCCTATGTTCCTATCACCAAAAGTACAATTTCCGTCTGAACTAAAGCTAAGTTTACAGGACTATAGTTCAGTATTTTTTTAGTTAAATAATTGTCTGACTATTTGGTGATGTAGGAAAGCCACCCTCAGCAAATCTGAAGAGGAAAAGAGTGGTCATTCTCAAGTTATGGGCTTTTTTGTTGTCATTTGTTCTACCTCGGTAGGGGTATCTCAAAATCTGAGGGCCCTTCCTGCTAGACTATACCTTTGATGATCAAATCACTGAAACACAAAGTCCATCCTCCTGTCCTTTTGGATGAAGCACTTGATGGCGGGTCATGCAGCTGATCCTTTGCCACTCCAGTTTATCATTGGAACTCAATCTTGAAAATGACTTTAATAATTTCGCAACGATGTCATCACTATCACTGACGTGAGCCATCATGAGCGAACTTATGCTAATCAGAAATCTATCGATCATAAATCTATCGATTAGATTTATGATTCGAAAATTATAAAAGTAGGGCAGACATGTGGATATTATCCGGCTGAACAAAACGTGCATTTATCAAACAGGTTCGTTTTCCACAGACCTTATTTCGAGCTATTTTCCAAAATCCTATGGAGAAATCCCATTGTTTTTGTGTCGAGGGAACACGAGCGCAGCTTACTTCCGGGTTTTAGGACGCGTCACTGCACCACATGCATAGACTTCACAGCGGGCGGAACTTGTCATAAAGTCCGCGAAAATAAAGCCCACCCATTTAGAGGGAAGATATGATTGGTCAATTGTACTGTCACTTTACATTACTCTCTCGTTGAGTTACTATAGCGGGCCCTCTGTGAATGTACAGAGGGACCAACAAGCTCTCCCGTCTTCACATAACTCGCAGAGACGGCATTTAACCCTTCACATTCCAACAGAAACTGAACAGGCAGATTCGAAGGATTTATTTCTTTGGAAATGTTATTTTAAATACAATTAAATCAAGTTATTTAGGTAAAACTAATGAAAAATATAACTAAAAAAAATATTTAAAAAGAAATATTTAAAAAAAAAATTGTTTTTTTATGTTTTCAAATATTATTTTTTTAGAATATTTTAGGCCCTCAGAGAGGGCCTAGAGGGCCCTGACGGCTCGCCACTGATAGGTGTGTGGGCTGTCTTTCATTTTGACACACAGAACAATGGGGGCTATCCACCCTTATCCACAATGTAAAGTAATTCACACAGCCTCTTCCCTCTTCTCTCTGTGAGGAGCAGCAGGTTCAGCTTTCAGAACAAAGTAACAAAAAACTAAAATGGCATTCATTTTTTTAAATGTGTAGTAATAGATTTATTTATTTTTCTTCTCAAGAGAGTACCAGAATGTGTATTTTATGTTAGTATATCAAAAAATCTCCTGGGGGAGAATCCCCCCAGACCCCCCTGCAGGGATTGGGTTTTCAGCATGTCAACTCTTTCACCTGTGGGGAAATTGCAGGATTGGCTCCAGGTCGCCCTTTTTATTTACTACAACACAAATGTGCCTTTTTATTTCATACAGTTCAATTTGGATTGAGACAGGGAAATAATCTAAACCTCACACGTGGCGTTTCACTGTCAATGGGGGCGATATAGCGTGTATGTAATTACATTGCAAATACTGACTTGAGCCCCACCACTGTATGGGTTAGCCCTACCATAGATTACCCAACAAAAATACTCTGGAGCCGCCACTGATAATACTACAAGTGAAAAAATATATGTAAGTATTGATCATTTGTGTTGTTTGTGCTGTACTATACGGTCTGTTTCTTTATTGTGTTAAGTGAGAAGTAAAGCTGTGCTATGAAAGTTAGCTTTTGCTACCTTTAGATCCATAACAATGCTAGCTGAGAAGCAGGCACTTAACAGCAGGGACAGTTAGCTACATAGCTAGCAGTGAGTGAGCGTTCAGACACCGGCGCACACACTCAAACGGACTCGTGTGCCTGACTCATGATTCTGTTTAGATATGCAAGTATAAGCCATGATAGCTTATTTTATTAACACGCTAATTTGATATGAAAATCAATGGAGGCTGAGTTTACTACTCCTCTTTGTAGGAAAACCTACCATCCTGAGCTGTGTTTTATTTGTTAACTTAATATTTTTCATTTCCTAAAACATTTATTTTCCTCTCATATTAAGAGTGTGGATCATTGAGACAGCGTGGTGTCCAGAGGTCTTCGTTTTCCCACTTCCTCTGAGGGGACAGCACGGAGGGGATGCATGAAGAAAGACCTGCATCTCCTTCATCCACGCTGGGCGTTGCTGTTATCACTTGCTCAGTATCATTTCATTTGACCAAATTTCTTTACATATACATTTAATAGATTTTATTATTATCCACCTTTTTGTTTTATGTCCTTTTATTTAAAACATTCTTTGAGACTTCATCTTCTGGTTCAAATTTCAATAAATGTAATTTGTATAATCACTCTTTTGTCTTTATTCTACATGAAAATGTTAGAGATTCCATTCAAATCTGTTGATTATTCATATCTTCCTCAGCCTAGGAATAGTATGTCGAGTTTTTAATGCTAAATGTATATCATTTTCTCACAGGATATAGAATGAGACAACACAGTTTTTATCCATTGTGTATGAATAAATGCTTCAGCTCTTCAGACCAACATAGTAAGATGTGGTATGCAACCTGTCTGGTCTGTTTAATAAAGCAAATCTGCCACTTTTATATTGTAGAATTTGTCAAATTAAAGCAATCTTTAATTGTTTGTCCTAAACATAGCAATATATGCTTTTGAAATGTAACATGTCTTTGAAAAAATAACAGTATACAGTTTATATTGTGTATCACCTTTAGCTTGAAAATACATGGATGTGTTTTTTTTTATCTATAAAATAAATAAATAGACAGACAGACACTTTATCGATCCCAAATTGGGAAATAATTTTACAGCAGCAGTGTGTTCAGGTATTACAATATTTAAAGTTGGAATAAAGTATAAACTACACAACACAAGTATAATGCACAGCAATCCACAGAGGCGCGGGAAGGTAATTTGGGTGGGTGCTGAGGTGCTTTCCGATGTGCTAATTACGCACCAACGGGGGGGCGTGGCAAAACCACACACACACAGCATAACAATGGACTCCAGTGAACACTATTACAGGCACAGAGCGCGCACAAATGCACTAGCACACATACTACAAAGATGTAAAATATTATTTTACCAACAATGTGGAATTTATTGGCTACATATTACCAGTGGCGGCTCCAGAGTATTTTTGTTGGGTAATCTATGGTAGGGCTAACCCATACAGTGGTGGGGCTCAAGTCAGTATTTGCAATGTAATTACATACACGCTATATCGCCCCCATTGACAGTGAAACGCCACGCGTGAGGTTTCGATTATTTCCCTGTCTCAATCCAAATTGAACTGTATGAAATAAAAAGGCACATTTGTCTTGTAGTAAATAAAAAGGGCGACCTGGAGCCAATCCTGCAATTTCCCCACAGGTGAAAGAGTTGACATGCAGCAAACCCAACCCCTGCAGGGGGGTCTGGGGGGATTCTCCCCCAGGAGATTTTTTGAAATACTAACATAAAATACACATTCTGGTACTCTCTTGAGAAGAAAAATAAATAAATCTATTACTACACATTTTAAAAAATGAATGCCATTTTAGTTTTTGTTACTTTGTTCTGAAAGCTGAACCTGCTGCTCCTCACAGAGAGAAGAGGAGAGAGGCTGTGGATTACTTTACATTGTGGATAAGGGTGGATAGCCCCCCTTCTTCTGTGTGTCAAAATGAAAGACAGCCCACACACCTATCAATCATCAAACCGTGGGGTCTTATTTCATTACGTGTTGATTTCTATCAACACGTAATGTTGTATCGATGTATATAGAGATGTACTACCGCAAAAGTATTCTCCGTCGGGGCTTCCTGCAACAACACCACGCCGTTATCGTGATTCTGATTGGCCAGAAGACATTATCAAAGATGTTTTATTGAGAAGACGATCACTACGTGACAAAAGTCAGACAAGTGGCTACTGAAACCAATCTTACTAACTGCTGTCTGTGCAATTTACTCCGCGCGAGTTGGCGGATTTTATTTTGCTTACTTTAACATCATTTTTCATGGTGGGGCTAAGCCATTTCTTGGTCTGGCTGTAGCCTACCCCAGCCATACCCTGGCGTCGCCACTGCATATTACACAGATTATGCACGGCTGCAGCAGCAATAACCATAAAATAATAATTAAAATACCACAAACATGATATTGACCAGTATACAGATTATGCACATGATTTTGCAGATTTAGCGTTTTTAGAGAGAAAAAATTCCGAGATACGTTTTTGCGCCATGTCAGTTACTTGCGTCACATTAAAAGTAGCCGACTAAAAAAAAACTTTTTTTCCACATCTTTTTTATTTTTCTTCCCTGAAGCAAAATTATTTATTATATAGTTTTAAATTATCATTTGAATAATAACATATAATATAAAATATAATCTCAGGCACAATGAAATTAAATACATATATATAAAATAAAAATAAAATAAATTTCCTGACAGGGGAGCTCCGCACCGCCTGCCTGCCGCTAGGGGGTGCTGCAGCGCCCTCAGCACCCCCCTTCCCGCGCCCCTGGCAATCCATAAGAGAAGTCCGATATTTTCATGAAAACTCACCAGGAGACATCAACACAAACGTGGCCGAGTGGACTCCGGAGTTTGCTGCGTGAGTTGCACTGTATGATCTGTGGTGTAGTGGGCTGTCACTCAAAAACTGGGTAGCCAATGGGGACGCACCCCTGAAAGTCCCGCCCACCTGGGATGTTTGTGTCAGAATCTAAAACAAAAAATGAGGGAGCGAAAACGCGAAGAGCTGCAGCGAGAGCAAAAGTCTGATCATTGAGAAAGAAGCAAAGAGAACGGCAAACAAAAAGATATGTTAAAACAAAGAAAAAAGACTTAGTTTACATGATTAAACAAATGATTTGTTTTCAACTTATAGTTTTATTTTTGAAATTAAACTTATTTTGCTTGACTCAGTTTTTAAACTCTTAAACTCTTAGTTTTGCTTGATTCTGAGAAAGTGTTGCTTTATCTTTATGAAATAAAACTAATCCTGTATGTTGTAAAATGGCAGTGTTATTCAGGTGTTTTGAAATAGAGGAGAGAGCTGAGGCAGGAAATAGTTACAAAAATACGTTCTGATGAAATGTTTCTTGTGCAATGATCTGTCCTAAATATTGCAACACTTAACTTTGCAAGCCAGTACTTCATGTACTCTTGATTCTTTATGAAAAACACACCGCATTAGAAATTCAATATAAAAAAAGCTTTAGAAATTACCAAAAACAAATTAAATGTAAAAGAAAATAGCCTTTTCCACACGTCCAAAATATGTTGTAATTTACATATATCTAAAAAAATATATATATATAGTGTATATATATATATCAAACATTTATTGGGGTTTATAGCAAATAAGGCATGGTTAATATACAAACAAATGCTATTGATTTTGTAAAAAAATAAAAAAGCAACACAAAAAAGAATGTTTTTGGTGTGATGGTCTATCATTAAAAAAAGGATCCTTTCTCCAACACAGCAATGGACACAGGTACTGTGAGTACATACAAAGGTGCAGTGGTGCTACAGTGTGAGGTTATTGGGTGTACCAACATTTATGACAATCGATCCAATTGTTGTCAATTTCATTAAACAACACATTTCTCACGGTGGGCATAGAGGAAGAGTCAGGGGATCTCTAAAGTCATTAGGGTTCATCATGGGGACTATGAATGTCTATACACAAGTATGCACCAATCCATCAAATGTTCACAGATATTTTTATTTGATTGATTTAAAAAAACACGTTGGCCAGACCATTAGGATTCATCTTATAGGCATAAATACTTTTTGTACCAAATGTCAAGGAAATACATCCTGTAATTCAATGTATGAGTCAACACAGTGTATCAGTTTAGTTGGCTGGCCAGAGTCCTGAGTTCAGGCTCATCCGCCTCTTTTCCCGCCACGCTGCCACTCCTGTCCTTGTGCTTGCTTTTGAAAGGCCTCCCGAGTTTAATCGAGAGCGTGTTCAGGACGGAGCTCTCGTCCGGTGAAGAGCTGCTGTGGCTAATGCGGCCACTTCTGGCGAAGGTGGACGTGGTCCTGCTCTCAGAGTTGGTGGCCTCGAAGAGCTTTGCCATGAAGCTGAGGCCGGCCTTGCGGATGTTGGAGCTGCCGGCGAACACGTAGAGAATGGGATTGATCGCACTGCTGAAGTAAGCAAACGCTGTGACATTTGGACGGGCTGTAAGGGCAGCATCAACAGTGGATGTACTGCCCTGCAACAGACCCACTACCTGTTGGAGAAAGAGGGGGGAGGGTGGTTAAAACAAAACAAAAAAACAGGCCTGGTCAGAACTTTAAGATAAGATAAGATAAGAAGTACTTTATTGATCCCAGTTGGGAAATGTTTGTTTTGCAGCAGCAAGGTTGTGCTGTTGATGTTCATTTCCACCGCACTAACTCCATCAAAACATATCACCCCTCTTGTTTGTCTTTAAGGAATACTGTTCTGACTCACTACTTTATTTTTCAGTCAATTCTACTTCACCATTTTTTTCAATTGGACTCAAGCAACTGTCCATAAAAGTCGGCACTGTCACCATCAGTTCTACATTAATAGCTATGAGTCACTTGGAGGCTAAATGTAAAAAAAAACTGTTGAGTTTCAGTCACTTCCTACAATAATGAAAAACAGCAAAGCAGAACCAACTGCATAGCAAGAGTCGAAGAGTTCATTTTGCAACGGTATGCAAAGTCTTACGACATAGCCCTGATTTAATACAGGCTTGGGGTTTTCTTTGCAGATTAGGGAAATAGTCACCCTTTTTGAAAATGGATTGATGATCATATGTCAAAGTAAGCAGCACTGAAATTATGGAAAATATTGACTTGTGTTTGTATATTTTCAGTGTATTGCATAGAAATGTTGTTAATATTTTACTGAAATGTCAGTTTGGATGACTGATGATGATATGAATGGTTGAAGGTTACTTCCTAAGCATTTGTTAATTTCATAGACTGTCAAGAATGGACTTGACCACTTCGATGTCACATTTGTTATTTAATGCTGTGTATTCCCACAAAACCTTGGCGGGAAACACCACATACCTGAACATAAAGCATACTTTTGGCATTTAACAGAATCAGTATCCATTTCTAGCCCATGTAGGTCAAACTCATCAATATAAAAATCACCTCTATGATGTTGACGATGTGATACGGCAGCCAGAAAACTGCAAAGGTACAGATGATCATCAGGATGAGGCGGCTGCCTTGTGCTCGGCGCTGGAACTTGGCACTCTGCAGACGACAGATGACGGAGGAGTAACATGTGTTGATGAGGGAGAAAGGCACCAGACAGGCCATGATGGTCTCAAACAGGTACTGGAAGACCCGGTGACCGTTGCTCTTCCAGGCCGGCATGCAGAAGCTCAAAGTGATATTGTTTGGTAAAGTCTTCTTCAGATTACTTACAGAGAAAAAGAGGAAAAACACACAAATATAAAGTCAATGTTAAAGTAGATATACCAAGCAGAGTCAATTATGTAACTTAATATAATAATGTTTTAATGGATCTACTAACCCTTAATTACAGTATAGCAAATGTCGGCAATTTCCTTGAGTATATTATTATTAAAATGTGTGACAATGTAGAAACACAGCATTCAATTCTGCTTTATATGGAAGTTACAAAACTATGAGGCAACCTTAAATTGAATTAGAGATGTAAGAGCACGAACACATACACCGGTAAAAGAAAAACTGTTGTTACTATATTTTAAACTCTTGCCACACATCCAACAATTTTTATTTGTATTATTACTATAAAGTCCAAAAAAGAAAATTGAAATGTTTTCTCACTTGTTGAAAAGACACATGTTTATGATCCGTTATACATACAATTCAGAATTTTCAAAAAACATGTCTTCAAATTACTACAAAGTTAACGCCGTACCCTTTACTTTCTTTTTTTGTTGTAAAAACAGATATCAATTTGATTGACTTCAGTTTGTCAGCAACCATTAAAAACTAAACTTTTCGAATAAAGAAACGTAATATATTTAAAGATACGACAGAAATGTTATCCTCACCTGCGGTAAAAAAGCATCGGCAGTGACATGAGGAATGCCAACACCCATATGGCGAGCAGGAGAATCAGGAGGGAGCGCTTGGTTCTCATCCTCTGGGACAGAAACGGCCTGGACACGGCCAGCCAGCGGTCCATGCTCATCAGGCAGATGAGGTAGATGGACACGTACATGTTCACACTCGATAGGTAATGCACCAGCTTGCATGCTGCCGAGCCAAACTCCCAGCCTCGGCCTCCAGCCAGGTAGCGCAGGAACAATGGGGCGCTGAGCAGCACGAAAGCATCCGCCATACTCAGATTCAGCACCAGCAAACAGGTCACTGAGCGCTTCTTCACCCGGCACAACACTGTCCAAACAACAAACAGGTTCCCAGGGAAGCCCAGCACAAAGGCCAGGGTCAAGATGGCGATGCCGACCATGGCGCTGATGGACAGGGGAAGGGAGAAAGAAGAAGACGGCTGGGAGATGGTGGTGGTGATATTGGATGCCATCAGGAAAGCCTGAGAAGAATCTGAGTGAGGCTTTGACAACTGTGAAAGAAACACAACAGAAAAAAAGACAGGAAACAGGATATGTTGAATTAACATTTGTTAGGTGCGAATGTGTGTCAACGCTTTGAGATGTCACACAACATGTTTTTTCCTTTTCTACTACTTTAAAACTACACTACATATTTACGGAAAGTGGTCCTGTATCTGTAAAACTTGTCTGCAGCAAACAAATAGAAGATTACTGTATATCATGAATTTTAAAAAGTATACTTTGAACTGTCGATAAATGTATTATTTCCTGCATTTTGTCCCTATTTCACAATTGTTGCCATTTATAAGGACACTAGTGAAATGTGGACAAAAAGATAATTTTTCTTATACCAGCAAGCCAGCACTTTATTATTACAGGTACATTTTCCTTCAGTCTGCCAAATTATTATGAGAATGTAAGTTCTGTCACATCAGTTTTATACCAAATGATTACCAAGAAGCAGTGGCGACTGGTCATTAGGGGCACAGCCCCACCTAGTGTCAGCAGAAAGTAATTCAAATAATAATTCCAAATAAATGCAAAAAAAATACATCTTAAAATATATTTTAAGATCATGTTTAATCATCTGATTCGTCTGCACATTGCTGTTTTAGTCTGTGTTCTTCTAATTAGTGTCTACAGTGTGCCTATTGAGCCGTTTTGAGCGATGTGGGTCAAGCCCCGATCTAGCCCCTCTCTCACTGTCAAAGTGAATGGTTGCTGTAAAAACTACACTGCGTATGCTCAGAGTATTTTTCTATTCAATGTGTGCGGCAAAAAAATTATCACCATAGGGGCTCTGTGCTGACATACCTACCAAACGTCATCTCATAATTCAGAGAGCTGCCATTTTATGTCATATCTTTTGTTGATCTTCTGTGTTTTTCCTATAGGCTATTGCTCTCCTGGATCGATTGATATTGTGACCTCAGTGATGAGTGTCTGTGTTTTCCTTATATCCCCCCCTCTCTCTATAGCCTACAGCTATTTGTTTACGTGTTTAAAAAAGCACCAGAAGCTTATATATACACATCTAAGTTGTTCGTGCCCCACCACTCTTGTACATATAAAAGAAGGCCAAGAAGGCAAAGAAACTGTGAAATTAAAATCTTTATCAAACTTCTAATCAGCTATCTCCGAACAGAAAGCAACAGAAATCTGCACTCGTTGTGAAGCAAAACAAGAATAATATTCAAAAATAGTCATGTAATAACTTCTGGTTTGGTATTTCCTTTTAACATTTTATTAAAAAAAAAAAGTACAGAGATTTCAGTTCCTTTTCTTATACTTGTGAGACCAAATTGTACGGGACCATATAGTCTGTTCTGTCAAACTCCAAAGTAAAAATATTTTTAAAATAACATATTAACAAGATACATGTTCGTACTGACCTTCTACTTCTGATTTATTTTTTAAGCCCACGACGGTAAATCCACTCCAAAAATGTACCAATGTCCACCTATTTTACACCTCCCCTGATCTACTGTCTACAGGCGTTCCTCTTTGAGGACTGAGTGTGGAGAGAACAGCAAAGTTTATATATTGAGAAAGAGGGTTTATGTAAGAGGAAGCCCGGTGACCACAGGAAGCAAGCGTAAGAACATTTGGTTGTAATGTAGCTGTTGTTCCCAGGGGCGGACTGGGACTAAAATTCAGCCCTGGAATCTGACCCAGACCGGCCAAATTCCGGTGGGGGGGGGGGCATTAGAAAAAAAAAATACAGTAGCCTACTATTAGTTATTAGAAATCAGCTGTTTATTAGGCTTCAAGGGATAATTCTTCTCACCCACCTCTTGCTCTTGCCCTGCACTTGTATGTGCCAGTTGAGATGGTTCTTCCACCTGCTCAACTCTCTGTCCCTCATCATGAACGCAGGGGGCTGGCTGTATATCTGAACTCGCGCCCTCATCATTCTCTTCATCATATTGCACTTGTTCTAGCTGCTGATGATAGTGCTTGTGGGACCACTGCTGCAAAAAAGATCTGTCAATTTGCGACATTTATATGCTTCACCTGCGAGTGACTTCACCTTTTTTTCTCTTGCCTTCTCGGCCCCACCTTTTACTTTTCGATTTCTTTGATTTGTATCCATGTTTTTTCATTCTCCCTGGCCGTTTCTCAATGTCGAGTAAACCTGCTGCAGAGCCACTATTTCAAGTATACTACGTCATCGAGTGGCACCGAAGGACTGTTTAAATGCATGTTAAATGCCCAGCATTCGGCGCCACTCGATGACGTAGTATACTTGAAAAAGCGCACTAACTTCTACAATCATGAAGTGCTTCGAAAGGCTGGTCATGAACCAGATCAAATCCACCCTCCCCCCATCGCTGGACCCATTTCAGTTTGCCTACCGAGCTAAACGGTCCACAGAGGATGCAACAACAACAACACCTCAAACACCCTCATACTGAGTATGGGGGCCCCCCAAGGATGTGTGCTCAGCCCCCTTCTCTTCACTCTGCTGACCCACGACTGCAAACCCAACTTCAGCTCCAACCACGTTGTGAAGTTTGCAGACGACACTACTGTGGTGGGTCTCATCAGCCACAACGATGAGACTAACTACAGGAAGGAAGTGAACCAGCTGGCCCTGTGGTGCCAAAATAACAACCTCTTCCTCAACCTGGAGAAAACAAAGGAGATAGTTGTTGACCGACCCCCTCTCCCCCTGACCATCAACGGCGCTGCTGTGGAGCAGGTGACCAGCACCAAATTCCTTGGTGTGACCATCACTGATGACCTCACCTGGAAAAACAACACCACCGCACTAGCGAAGAAAGCCCAGCAGCGCCTGTACTTCATCCGGAAGCTCAAGCGAGCCGGAGCATCACCCCCCATCGTGCTGTCTTTTTACCGAGGCACAACTGAGAGCATCCTCAGCAGCTGTATCACGCTGTGGTTTGGAAGCTGCACCGCCTCCAACCGCAAGAGCCTGCAGCGCATTGTGAACTCTGCCCAGAGGATCATCGGTGCCTCACTCCCATCACTACAGGACATATATAACACCCGCCTCACCCGCAAAGCACTCAGCATTGTGGGTGACTCCACCCACCCCTCCAACAGCCTCTTCAGGCTCCTGCCTTCAGGGAGAAGGTAACACAGCCTCGGCTCGAGCACCAACAGGCTGGGGAACATTTTCCTCCACCAGGCGGTCAGGATGCTGAACTCTCTCCCCTCCCTCCCTCCCTCTCTCCCCCTCTCTGACATCTCTCCCCTGCCTCCCACCTGCCCCAAATGGTCCTGGACTTTAACCCCCCCCACACACCACACACACACACAAACACACACACACACACAACCTTCCCTCATCCGGCACCAGTCACTTTTCTGCCCATCTCCGCTGCTACTGCACTGAAACTGTACTTTGAACATTTTAAATATAGTATTAACATTTTAAATTGTATACCCCGTTTATCTAGGCCCTTTTTGTTTTGTTTTATGTATATATGTCACACTGTGGGACTGCGGGAAACGATATCTCGAGATTTCTGGATGTATAACACATGTAGTAATTTTGACAATAAAGCTGACTTTGACTTTGACATTGACACACACACACACACCCTGAGGTACACATAAACACACACACCAGATATATTTTCATTAAGTAAAAGCCTCCATCTTCCTCTCCTCCAGGTGAAGAAGGATCCAGACTAATGGCGTAATAATCGGGCAGTTCGACGTGTTTTACCATAAGAAAATGCGAACGAGAAAGTATCTCGTGCGAACGAGAAAGTATCTTGTGCGAACGAGAAAGTATATCGTGCGCACAAATTAATAAAGCGTGGCCTCGTTTTATTTAAATTGAGACCACAAATTACATCTCGTGCGCACAAATTAATAAAACGTGGCCTCGTTTTATTAAATTGAGGCCACGGATGACATCTTGTGTGCACAAATTAATAAAACGTGGCCTCGTTTTATTTATTTGTCTCTCTATGAACCCTCCAGGGCTCCGTAATGATCTGTTCTTTCACCAGAAATCTTGGCAGATGTAGTATTCCTCATACCACATAAAGGTCTCTACACACCAACCTGAGACCAAAGAACGCGTACCGAAGGCGTCCCGACTTTTACGTCAGCTACGTTGGGCTTCGTTGGCTTCGTCGGATAAAGCCGCCCGCCTACGAACACACCGCAAATACTTCAGCCGACGAGTGGCAATAACTCTCCTTACCAGCAGGCGGCGGTAGTGTGTATTCGTCATTCAAAAGAGGCAACAACCGGAAGACAGACTGCCTTTTATACACCGAGAGAAGAAGAACAGACTTAGTAATATAAACAGTTGATCAGTTGGTCTTCACTTTCTTCATTCCATGCCGTCATGATAAAAAAGAAACTCTTGCGTCCGGGTGAGATGAAAATGAGGAAGATTAGCCGTCTGTGTGTGCCTTCTTATCGTTTGTTTTGGTCCCTCACTTCCGCTTCACTTCTGATGCACTGATTCGCTAAGCTGAACAGCCAATCAGAGTGATTGATTTGTCCCGACGTTCTTTGGCCTCCCGCCGCCGATTCAACATGTTGAATCGGCGGCGGGAGGAGGCGGGAGGGTTGAAAATGTGCCGTAAAGAGACGACACACCAACCTGAGTAGTGCGACGCGAATGCCCGACTGCCTCTGACGGCTTCGGACGGCCTCTGACTCCCAAAGTCGGGCCGGTGTGTAGAGGCCTTTAAGCCGTCAGAGGCTTAAAGACCAACTGATCAACTGCTTATATTACTAACTCTGTTCTTCTTCTCTTGGTGTATAAAAGGCAGTCTGTCTTCCGGTTGTTGCCTCTTTTGAATGACGAATACACACTACCGCCGCCTGCTGGTAAGGAGAGTTATTGCCACTCGTCGGCTGAAGTATTTGCGGTGTGTTCGTAGGCGGGCGGCTTTATCCGACGAAGCCAACGAAGCCCGACGTAGCTGACGTAAAAGTCGGGACGCCTTCGGTACGCGTTCTTTGGTCTCAGGTTGGTGTGTAGAGACCTTAACCCTCGTTGCATAACGAAGTTGAGATGTGTCTGATTGCATGAGATGATTCCCTTCATTTTTTCAATTTTTCTGTAATTCAGTTTTTACTGTCTGCTTAAAGTGAAAAAAAAGGCACAATTGAGTGTTTTAACTTCTTTCAGAGTATTGTTTTGATATTCAGGCCCACAATTTCCTGTTGTGATTCCCCTCACTGTACTCATCATTGAAGTGAAACAAGGACGCTTTTTATGTAAAAAAAAAACACTCAAACCCACTGTCCACTACCTGCCTATCACCAAGCGAAAAATGAAGGGGCTAGTTGGTGAACAGAAGCGTTTTGGCAGATATTTAGACTAAAGGTACTCTCTGGACGCAATTCGACGCCAGACATAGCCAGTCTTGGCATAAATCAGAGCTAAAAGGAGAACGAATGCTTGACTTGCATTTCAGTTGGCCGCAAACACATTTCAAAAGGCTACATTGCACTCTGCTGAAAGAGTAGATTTGTAACTGTTGACCCACATTATTATTATCATATCAACTTTTAGTCTGACTTTTAAGAAACATATTAAGAAAGTATCCAATACCATTAAATTCAACTTGCAACATTTTAAACAAATTAGACCTTTCTTAAATGGGGCGAAGCCTGCGAGCTAGTTCAGGCAGTCAACTCGAGCACTTATGCTGCATTTATACATAACGCCCCTTGCCACTCTACAACCAACCAAACAGAGTCTCCTTAATATGCCACTCTATTTAACCTGCCAGATATCTGTCTATGCATTGCTTGCTGCTGCTATTGTGCAGCTACTTCCACGTAGCTGCTGCTTGCCTGCCCCACCACCACCCCAGCTTCCACCCCAGCTTCCACCTGTAGGCTCGGGGGGTTAGTTATTTAATCATCACTCATCGTGCTATGTATATCTGTGGAGTGATGAGGCCCGAGCTTAGACGCTAAATTCAACGATATGCTGCTTCTAATAAACATGTTAAAGAAACACGTGAGTTGTCTGACTGAACTGTCAATGCTGCAAAGTCATAACTCCACTCTATGATTCTATCCCACATTGAATACTGTTTTACAAACTGGTCGTTTGCTTGTGCCACAAACCTGAAACCCATAGAACAGCTGTACAAGAGAGCTATCAAGGTTTTTGACAGAAAGCCAAATTCATACCACCACTGTACCATCCTTGAAAAACACAATTTCTTGAGTTTTGACAATTTTAAGTCTTTTAAAAGTATCTGTTTTTTTTATAAATGTTTACATGGACTGGCCGCCCCTCCCTTAGGGGAATTCATCCACAAAAAACACACTGGACGCTGCACTAGGTCAGAAACCAGAGGAGACTGTGAAGTCCACCATAGACGGACCACTTTCGGTCAAAATGTATATCAATTAAGGGCAGCTCATTGTGGAATAGCCTCCCAACTGAGATACGGGATTGTCCCACTTTTAACAGTTTTAAAGGTCAACTAAAAGAATGGTTGAGAAACAAACAAACGTGCAATCACCGCTAAATGCACTTTAATAGAGGGGTATCTCCTTTTGCACTTTATATAGCACTTTTATCTTATCTTGCACTTTATATGTCGTAGCTGCTACATTGTACTGCCATGTGGTTAATGCTTGTATGCTGCTCATGCTCTTTCTGCATATCATGTATTTATTTTTGCTATGTATATAAATGTCTGGTTCTTAAATGTTGTATGTGAGGGACTACGGAAGGAAATTAGCTAAATGCTAAAATCCGGCATATTTACATTTTGAAGCATTAATTGTTAAAGATGTTCATCAATGTGCATTGTCCCTCTTCAAATAAACGATTAAATGAAATGAAATGATGATATGATAGTGCTTACAAGGAAATACATACAATAGTTTGAATTCCTGATATAAAGTTATGTAAGAAAAATCTCTTACAATTCAACTCATGAGTCAACACAGTATAATCAGTTTAGTTGGATGGCCAGTGTCCTGAGTTCAAGCTCGTCCGCCTCTTTTCCCACCACGCCGCCGCTCGTGTCCTTTTCCTTGCTTTTGAACAGCCTCCCCAGTTTCATCGACAGGGTGTTCAGGGCGGCGCGCTTGTCCGGTGTACAGCATCTGCGGTTAATGTGTCCGCTCCGGGTGAAGGTAGACGTGGTCCTGTTCTCTGAGCTGGTGGCCTCGAAGAGCTTGCCCATGAAGCTGAAGCCGGCCTGGCGGATGTGGGAGCTGCCTGCAAACACGTACAAAATGGGATTGACCGCACTGCTGAAGTAAGCGAATGCCGTGACATTTGGACGGGCTGCAAGGGCGGCTGTAACAGCGGATTTACTGTCCTGCAAAAGGCCCACCACCTGTTGAAGGGAGAAGAGGGGGGAGATTCATAAATAAATCACATAACTGCTCTGGTAAATTCACCCTGTATATTTCCACAGCTCTTACTCCATCAATTGAGCAGAAGAGCGTCAGAGTGTCATACTCAGCTCACTTGTTCATTAGAGTCAGTTTTACGATGCCCCTCTTTTCTCAATTTGGGTTAAAAAATAAAAGATGTATTTACCTGTAGCAGTTTCATTTAAAAAGCTAAGAGCCACTGTAGGACTTTAAATATGGAAATATATCAGTAGGAAGTGTTGATTTTCAGTCACATAATACAATATTGAAGAAACAGCAAAGCGGAATCAGCTGCATAGTGTGAATCCTCTGGCCGCTGCTTATCTATGAAGTTCCCCTGGGGCCTGAGCAGCATTGGGATTTATGGGAACAGCAATAAGCTCAAGCTCCCCCTTCAGCTTGGTCAAGGAGGAATTTATTGTGGCATGAACACGTTATTGTCTTGTTTTACCCGTGGGAAACGTCCAATACCTGCACATAAAGCACATGTATGGCATATAATAGAATCAGAAGACATTTCTAGCCCATGTAAGTCAAACTCTGATCAACAAAATTATGAGTAAAACTCACCTCTATGATGTTGACGATGTGATACGGCAGCCAGAATACTGCAAAGGTACAGATGACCATCAGGATGAGGCGGCTGCCTTGTGCTCGGCCCTGGGACTTGGCACTCTGCAGACGACAGATGACGGAGAAGTTACAGGTGTTGATGAGGGAGAAAGGCAGCAGGAAGCCCACGATGGTTTCAAACAGGTACTGGAAGACCCGGTGACCCTTGCTCTTCCAGTGGTATGGCACGCAGAAGCTCAAAGTGATATTGTTTGGGAAAGTACTCCTCATATCCAGTCTGGAAATTAACATAATCAATGTTCGAATGGATTAACCAGCCCTCATTACAGTATTACCATTAAAAACTAGCCTTTATAAAATGAGAAACTAGATATATTTCAAGAAAAGACAAATTTTTGTCTCACCTGCGGTAGAAAGGCATCGGGACTGACAGGAGCAACGCTAACACCCAGACAACAAGCAGAAGAATCAGGAGGGAGCTCTTGGTTCTCATTGTCTGGAACAGAAACGGCCTGGACACGGCCAGCCAGCGGTCCATGCTCATCAGGCAGATGAGGTAGATGGACGCGTACATGTTCACACTCGATAGGTAATGCACCAGCTTGCATGCTGCCGAGCCAAACTCCCAGCCTCGTCCTCCAGCCAGGTAGCGCAGGAAAAAAGGGGCACTGAGCAGCACGAAAGCATCCGCCATACTCAGATTCAGCACCAGCAAACAGGTCACTGAGCGCTTCTTCACCCGGCACAACACTGTCCAAACAACAAACAGGTTCCCAGGGAAGCCCAGCACAAAGGCCAGGGTCAAGATGGCGATGCCGACCATGGCGCTGATGGACAGAGGAAGGGAGAAAGAGGAGGACTGCTGGGAGATGGTGATATTGGATGCCATCAGGAAAGCCTGAGAAGAATCTGAGTGAGGCTTTGACCACTGTGACATTTACACAACCTTTTAAAACAGAAAATGAATTAGGTGCCAATGTGTGTCAATGCTTCGAAAGGTTAAACATGTTTTTACCTTATCTGTTACTCTAAATCTACACTACATATTTATAGAAAGTGATGTTGCCTGTTATCAGCAAACATGGACCTCAAAAGATCATTAACTGCCTTTTTCCAGATGGTAAGCATTGATACGATAAGACCCATAAGACTTTTGTGCGCTATGTTTGAATTTTGTGCATCAGACAAATGGAAATACTTTTACCTAATTTCTAGATTAATGTTTCACTTCCTGTATGTTGTCCCTACTTCTATTTCATTTGTATGTCATTTGCCAAATAAGACAGAGGGGAAAGCTTCACATTTCTGATATATCTTTTAATTTCAAGTTTTTCTGATCAGCCATCACCATTGAAATGTAGACAAATATTTCCTTTTTTTCTCTTATACCTGGGAGACAGCTCCTTATAAGTAGAGGCACATGTTCCCAAATTGTCTCACAAATTATTCTGAGAGTGTTAGTGCAGTTTTAGACCAACAAATTACTAACAAGGCAACTTAAGTATGGAAAACTGTGAACTTTTGAACTTTATTCTAAAAAACTAAAAACTTTATTTAACTTCAAATCTTCTTGTCTCCGGACAGACAGCAACAGAGAGCTGCAGTCTTTGTGTTGGAAAACAAAATCAGAAACAGTCATGTTCATGACTATTTTTAACTTAACATTTAGTTTTGTCTGACTGATTTAACATTTTATAAAAATATACAGGAAACTTATAAAAGAGATTTCAGTCCAAAATGTGTATTAGACGTGAAATGTTTCGGTCAGACTCCAAAATAAATATATTTTAGGTGTAATATATTAACAAGTAACATTTGCATACTGACCTTACTGCTGATCTCTTTTAAAGCCCACAACGGGAAGTCCACTTGAAAAATGTACAAATGTAAACCTATTTGAGACCTTTCCTGATCTACTGTTAACTCCCAGGCTTTCTCCTTTGAAGAATGTGGAGAGAAACAACAAAGTTCAAATATTGTTGTAGCGATTGTTCCTCCTACTCAGAAAAAATAATACAATTATCGTCACAGGTGATCGTCATGAGGGAGATTTAGTGGGTGAATATTCCAGTAAGCTGTCAGGATCTTGTTGGTACATGAGTGTTGAAGCATATCTCTTCCATCTGCATTATCTGCTCTTTCACCAGAAATCTTGGCAGATGCAGCATATTCCTCGTACCACATAACCCGTTACATAACAAAATTGAGATGTGTCACATTTGCATTAAAAGATGATACCCTTCATTTTTTATTTTTTTTATTTTTCTTTGTTCAGAGTGAGAATTAAAACATTTCAGTTGAGACTCACTATTGAGTGTTTAAGCGTCCCTCAGCGCATTGTTTTGACATTCATGCCAACAATTCACTGTTCTGATTAACCCTCACTGTTCTCATAATTTAAGCAGAACAAGGACGTTTTTCATATAAAAAAACATTCATAAAAAGACTGTACAATACCTGCTTAGCACCAAGTGGAAGACGGACAATGAAAGTGGCTAGCTGGCGAACAGAAGCGTTTCGGCAGATTTGTTTTTCAGGAGACCATTATCAAAAACTGAATTTACTCTCAACAGCAAAAGTGTTGACACAAAACAGAGCTAAAAGGACAATGAATGCTTTACTTGCATTTATCAGTTGGCCGCAAACGCATCTCCAAATAAATGTTTACAGTGCAATGTCTAGATTGGTAACTGTTGACTCACATTAAATCAACTTTTACACAGATTATATGATTTAGCCAACAAATAGTTTTTGTCACTGTTTTCATTCATTTTGACATTTTGGTGTATGTACATATGAAACATAACATGATACAATTTGCAATTAAAAAATAATTTTGATGTTAAAATAAAAAACTGTACAGTAAACTCCACAGTTCTTCCATACGAAATGGTTCAAAACAGAGCAAGGCTCTTTATAATTCTGTATAATAAAAATATACAGATAGTGTGGTTAAGGCTCAAACTCAAACACAACAATGTCACTTAGTGCATCAGGTTACAAAACTGTTCCAGGATCATTATGCCATTAAACATCTCTTTTTTAATGTGAATAAAGGAGAGGACTCCCTCTTGGATGGATCTTTCTTGAGGTGTCAGGAACTTTGCTGCACAATGAACCCAGACGAAGTTTTGCGAACGTAGATAAAAAGGCTTGCGTCGTTTAATGTTGCGCTCCAGGGAAACAACACCAGCGTCAAGCCTGCTCCTCTTGAGTCCTCTACTTACCATTGTTTACAGGTTTGGCATTAGAGCTAGAGTCTTGATCTTTTTCCTTAAGCATTACAGCATCTGTCTCTTTGTCTTTTTCGCGGCTGTTCTGGCTGTTCTGTCGGCTCTTTCTGGTGGCCGAGTCCAGCGCTGTGCCCTCAAATAAGCGAGCCATGAACGCAAGCCCTTCTCGTCGGATGTAGGACTTTCCTGCGAAGAAGTACAGGACTGGGTTGGCACAGCTGCTGATGAAGGCGATGGCAGAGGTGACCGCTCGGCTCTTGTGCCATATTAAATTCAGCCTGGAGGGTTGAGAAGGAGAGAGCCTTTTATTAAAGAAAAATAACTTTGTTTCTTTTGAAATGTGCGGAAAAGTGTCACATACTATGCATCAGTGCTAAAAGTACTTAGATACTCTACTTAAGTAAAAGCTTTCGAGCGGCAATGGCCGTGGCCGTCTTCTCCTGATAGGTGGAGAGTTGCCCATATAGGCGGGGCTCCCCGTTTCTGACATCAGAAAAATTTCAATCTGTATCAGTCTGTATCAGATCCGTTGCAGCCCCGTTTTTAGAGATTTGGGTATGGAGGAAAAGAGAGAGGGTTGTGTTTTTTCTGACACTTGGTGAGTTCCCTGACACACCGGGGACACATGTTCATGTATAAAAGACATACAAAAGTGCATTTTGCATGATAGGTCCCCTTTAAGTAAAGGTGCAGAAGAAGCTAAATGAACTCAGTATCAAAAGTAGTACTAATTGTGCATAAAGGCTATAAATAAAGTGTTTTATTAGTATTAGGATATACATATGACAGCTTAATACATCACATGTTTGGATTACAATTGAAATATTTATTTTTTTATTTCCTGGTATCTAAATATGTGATGCTTAGCTCTTAGCTTAGCAAATAGAGAACCAGGGAATAATATTAGCTATAATAAATAAGATGCAGGCAAGTTGTTGTGTCATCACTTACGTCTCTTTCATTGGACCCTTTGGACACAATGCCCATGTTACCTGAAGACAACAAAAAATGGCTTTGTTAGTAGCAGTGAAAACTCTCTGGACACATGATGCATTTCAAAGAATCTCTTTAGACTCTATACATACAATGCTTGGAAGAATGTGTTACTCATTAAAGAGGATGTTTGACATACTTGAACCATATTGACGAGGTGGTATGGCAACCAAAAGAGGCAGAATGTCAACACGATGGCAAGGATGAGCTTCTCGCTACGAATGCGACGTCGAAACTTGGTTTGTCGGAGCCGCCGCAAGATGCAGATGTAGCTGACTACAATGACCGTGTAGGGAATTAGAAACCCCAACACGAGCTCCAGCATGTACTGGAGGGCCACCTGTGCGTAGGAAGAGAAGAAATAATGTAATACTCTAACATTACGTAAGATCACATGAAATGCAGCAAGAGGTAGGCGTTTCAAAAACCACAGATGCCAATGGGATGGACTTTGATAAATGTTGACGAGTTCACATCTCTGTTAAAAGACATGAGATTAGCTGATTTAGGAAGTTTATAAGTATTTAAAGAGAAAGATCAGGGAAATTAGCAAGTCAGTTTTTTTGCTGCTGAATGCTTTTCTCTGTTGCAATCATTGGACAAAAAATTCTCAGTATATTACATATGGCAGCTAAGTACATAACTTGTTGGATGACCCCTTAATTAGTTATTTGGTTTCTTTTGGAAGAAAACACTAATATAGAAATACCTTGTTTCCTACAAGTGTGATGCGTAGCTCTTAGCTCAGCTTAGCCTAGCATAGAGACTATAGAGCCAGGGGGAAATAGCGTTCCTGTTTCTGTCAAAAGTAAATACAAATGTAATGAAAGAAACCCTCTAAAGCTAAATCATCAAATAATACTACCACTGATAATAGCCCGTCTGAGTCAGACACAGGCTAAAGGTTTCCAGCTTCTTCTAGTCTTTATGCTAAACTATGCTAATCATCCCTTGGCTCTTGCTTTATATGTGTCTGATTAGCAACTTTAGACACAAGGATGGAGTTGGAGTTGAGCGAGGACATCAACAAAGTAAAATGTTGAGCATTGCCAATTTAAAAAACACATTTTTTTGTCAAAAGCTGCATTACAACCAATGCAATCCATCTCATCACTCACTTTTGCTTTCCACATAACCTTTTTTAACTGCTAGCAACCAAAGCTGGCTCATAGGTGATTTGTCAATAAGGCCGTTCGTATAAACACAAACCAGAAGGCTTCCGACAGGCCCTTATGCCCACAGATGAGTTTATAGATTAAGTGGTAATGACTCTTACTCAGTTGACTAATTTTCAAGTACTATGAAAACCTATAACTTGTATTCTTATTCAACTAAAATATTTAGAGGATTACGCAGCCTTGGTAGAGAGATTGTTCTTATTATGGATAGTGGGAAAATTCACTCACATCTCTGTTGTCTTCATGAACTGGTTCGCACACGGAGGAGTTATTCTGAATCCTCACTTTTCTGAAGATCATTGCAGGAACAGATGCCAACATCACCAGCACCCACACCACGGCCAGCACCCATATTACAGTCTTCCGGCCGGTGATCAGAGTGACGCGTCGCGGCCACAGCACTGCCACCAGCCTGTAGATGCTCATTAGCATGATGAGCTGGATGGATGCGTACATGTTGACCAGACACAGGTAGAAGAGGAGCTTACACATCACATTCCCAAACACCCAAGTCTTCATAATTAGGTAGATGACGAAGAATGGAGTGAGGGCCATCAGAGAGCCGTCGGCGATAGCTAGGTTGAGGATGAGGAGGGTGGTGACGGAGTGCTTTCGGGCACGTGCCAGGACGCTCCAGATTATGAAGAGGTTTCCAGGGAAGCCCAAGAGAAAGACTAGGCTCAGGATTAGGGCGCCCACCGTGGTGCCAACGCCGGTATCCACGATGGGTGAGGAAGGTGTGGTGATGTTAAGGATGGGATGAATGGTACTCTGGGCCATTTTTGTGACCTGCCAAAGAGAGAATCATGGTAAATGCTTTTAATGTTTAACATTTAGTAATTAATTTAAAGTGAAAATGAAGGATATATAACATTATTGGATAGAACCTTTTACTGGGTTAGGGTCATATCACTTTTAGCAAACACCCTCACAAAGCAAATGAAAGCAGTCATTAAATTGAATCAATATAAGATAATGTTTCTAGGGCCATTTCTTAAACAAGTGACTATAATATGAATGCATTTTGTACAGAAAAACAAGCAGTAGAAATGCCAAAGTGACTTTAATACATTTCATTGCTCAAATTAACTGACTTTTTAAGAGCCTCACCTCTGAACCCTTCCTGATGTTTAATAAGACGTCAGTTTGGCAATACAGTGTATGAGTAGTTATTTCTGCAGGAAAGCGTAGGAGTCTAACAGGTTTAAACTGTGAATCTTAATTCCTGAACAACGAGACCAGACATGAGTAAAGAGCAACAGTCACTGTGTCGGTTTCCGTATTGGAGTAAGCATTCATGAATACATAACAATTAGAACAATTTAAACTGGAATAACATCCCATGAAAACACTAAAATCAACACTTAATTGATGCTACTAACATGCACTTTTTTCTAATGAACACTCCAATTTCTTAAAACATATAACGCCCTGCTGTTTAAGGAAAGTAACTAGCAACATTTAGAAGTCCAAGTTTGGGCTGACGTTTAGGCTTGGGGACCGGCGCAACAGTCTAACAGGACTAACTGGATGTCACTGTAGTTGTTGTTTTATAGAAATTGTTTATAATAATAAAATACATTCAACCGCCTTATTAAGAGACTTATATTCTTGCAGCACTTTATAATATATATATTTTTTATGGAAGCCAATTTGCATAGTGCAGAAATGTGAGTTAGCTCTCAGCAGTAAATACCAAGAGATATTGAAACAGTTCATACAACAGACGCTCTGTATTGATCATGTAGGCTGCTGCCGTGCAACGATTTGTACTTTAGCTGTTTCATGTTACTGGAACACATTTCAAAAGTGGCATGTCATCACTTGTTCAACATATCTTGAGTATTATTTTAGGACTACACCCTTTAGGCGCACACTCAAACTATGCAGTGTGTGTATGATCAAATAATCTCACCCTCATCTGCAAAGCAAACCTTTCAATATTTTTTATATATTTAATCTTGACGACCAGACATTTGTTTAGTTTTAGAGACATTTACTTTCAAAAACTGCTCCTTTAGCCTAACATTTCTATCATATGTAAGAGGGCAGGACCTTGAGAACTGTCGCCTTGCTGTAAAAGTTGTGTTTATTTATGAAAATTAAAAAGAAATGTATTAATTATTTTTAACAATTTGGCCCTTAGATATGTTTGGGGTTTTATTCGTCTGTTCGGTTGGTATTCAAATGAAAAACAGTCTATTTTAAGTAAGATTCATGTAAATTCATTAATTGACCACATTTAAAAAGAGTGCGAAATAAAATGCGATAAGATTAATTCACTAATAAATTAGGAAATGTCCAAGTGTTAAAAAAATTCAAAGCAATATCGCATTCATGATAATAATTGTTGTAGCTAGAGACTATATATAGCTTTTTTAAACTAAGACATAGAAACATATTGACATTGTCAACAGTGAATAATTCAAGATTGTATTTCTTTAAAATAATGTATTGCTGTAATGCTGATGATGTGACAGCGTTCAATTGAAATGTTCTTCTCTACCGCTTTAAAGAAATATTGTTTAATAGAAGAATTTCCCCCAACTTTCAAAGGATAAGAGAGACAAAGATGAAACCACATGGCAGTGTTTACAGAAAGCCGGTCAAACCACATTGACAGTGGCATCAAAGCACCAGTAGTGAAACTGCGTAATATTGTGCAATAGCCCTAAAAATGACACACTACACCATCAAGTTGGTGACACTGTCATACTGAATCATCTCTTTGGTTTTCTTACAATACAAACAATAAAAGTTTGCTTCTTCCCCAATTCTTTACTTTTTATTGTCATTCGTACAAACAGAGCTCCCCTTAATGACCACATCACAGACTATAAAACCTGACTGACTCAAAAGGTGTGTTTGTGTGCATTGTGTGACTCACGCAAATACCTACTTAAACGCACCTGTTCTGCCTACAAAGAAACAAAATTGTACAACACTACGTACAGGTTTAGTTACACAAATTGCCATGTTGTTCCAATTTGAAGAAATCTCAGCTGTCAGGCGAAAACAATAATGGCAAAGACTATGAAAAACACCTTTTATAACTTCAAAAATATAAAGCAATTTAAAGCAAAACAGAATGCGAGTAAACCTTAAAAAAACGTTTTAGCTTCTCCACCAACATTTGCAGTGACACAGTTGATTGCCGTGATTTGTTGGCAGTTGTAACCACACTGTCTTTGGTGACAGAAACCAAAACATGAATGAGCAGGAATTGAAACAGACTCACCTCAAGTTATCCACAGTAATTGCTAGGTGAAGAAAGAAGACTCCAAACGAGCTCCTAACGAAGTCTGAATCTTTTGTTAATGTAAATGTTTTCTCCCTTTTCTTTTTACCCTTTCCTCCCCGCTTTTTCCCCCCACCCACTCTCTTACTCTGTGTTTCTCTCTCTGTGATTGATTTGACATGCTTGCTGTAACATGTAGTGCTGTGTTAGGGGAAGGTGTGTCCCCATTACCTGGCTTGCCTCTGCCCAGGCAGTCTGTCAACATCCTCACATCGACAGAGGAATTTCATCCGTGTGTGTTAAGTTAAAGGGTTAGTCTTTTTCTCCCTGATGGTATCTAGCCATGCAGAGCACCGCTTTCACACACAAACTAGAATTGCACCCACATTGTGTCAAAGTGGTAGCAAAACAACCCTACAAAAGTATGTGGAAACCCAGAGGTATAGCATGCATTTACCAGTATTGTACTATTTTTGATACTTTTACTTGTAAATATATGTTACTTTATACTCTACTGCTTTTTACTCATAAACTAATGACATGTTGTCCAGTTGATGTCGACCAGAAATCTTATTTGGGGATAGAAATGACCTGCACATGGTCTCTTGATCCTCCTTAGCATCGGTCTGTTATCCTCAGCAACCGGTCTGTTAACCTCTGAAATGTCCAAATTGACCAATCACAATTGAGTATTAAATTAAGCTGTGTAATAAGATTAAATAAGATAAGATAAATCGTGATAGATCTCGTAGGGAAAAGCAGCCTTGATAGAGCCTTGGTGTTGGGATCAGGGGGTCACAGGTTCAAACCCCACTGCAGTCAGCATGTCGTTGTGTCCCTGGGCAAGACACTTCACCCCAAATTGCTCCTGTGGGGATTGTCCACAGTATTGAGTATACATAAGGATTAAAAAGGATAAAAGCGTCTAACAAGTAACATGTAATGTAATGTAATGTAATGATTATGGTTTACAGCTAATGAAAACCCCAAAATCAGTGTCTCAAAAAATTTGAATATTGTGAAAAAGCTCAATATTGTAGACTCACGGTGTCACACTCTAATCAGCTAATGAACTAAAAACACCTGCGAAGGTTTCCTGAGCCTTTAAATGGTCTCTCAATCTGGTTCAGTGGGCTTCACAATCATGGAGAAGACTGCTGACTTGACAGTTGTCCAGAAGACAGTCATTGACACCATCCACAAGGAGGGTAAGCCTCAAAAGGTCATTGCTAAAGAAACTGGCTGTTCACAGAGTGCTGTATCCAAGCATATTCATAGAAAGTTGAGTGGAAGGAAAAAAGGTGGTGGTGCACAAGCAACAGGGATAACCGCAGCCTTGAGAGGATTGTCAAGCAAAGGCCATTAAAAAATGTGGGGGTGCTTCACAAGGAGTGGACTGAGGCTGGAGTCAGTGCATCAAGAGCCACCACGCACAGACGTATCCAGGACATGGGCCACAACTGTCGCATTCCTTGTGTCAAGCCACTCCTGAACCAGAGACAACGTCAGAAGCGGCTTACCTGGGCTAAAGAGAAAAAGAAACAGTCTATTGCTCAGTGGTCCAAAGTCCTCTTTTCAGATGAAAGTACATTTTGCATTTTATTTGGAATTCAAGGTCCCAGAGTCTGGAGGAAGATTGGAGAGATACACAATCCAAGTTGCTTGAAGTCCAGTGTGAAGTTTCCACAGTCAGTGATGATTTGGGGAGCCATGTCATCTGCTGGTGTTGGTCCACTGTGTTTTCTCAAGTCCAAAGTCAACGCAGCCATCTACCAGGACATTTTAGAGCACTTCATGCTTCCTTCTTCTGACAAGCTTTATGGAGATGCTGATTTCATTTTCCATCAGGACTTGGCACCTGCCCACACTGCCAAAAGTACTAAGACCTGGTTTAGTGACCATGGAATTACTGTGCTTGATTGGCCAGCAAACTCGCCTGACTTGAACCCCATAGAGAATCTATGGGGTATTGTCAAGAGGAAGATGAGAGACCTCGTAGCCAACAATGCAGACGAGCTGAAGGCCGCTATAACACCTCAGCAGTGCCACAGGCTGATCGCCTCCATGCCACGCCGCATTGATGCAGTAATTCATGCAAAAGGATGCCCAACCAAGTACTGAGTGCATACACATGAACATACTTTTCAGAAGGCCGACATTTCTGTATTAAAATTCCTTTTTTTTTTAATTGATCTTATGTAATATTCTAATTTTCTGAAATACTGATCTTTGGGTTTTCATTAGCTGTAAACCGTAATCATCAAGATTAAAACCAATAAAGGCTTGAAATATTTCACTTTGTGTGTAATGAATCCATATAATATATGAGTTTCACTTTTTGAATTGAATTAATGAAATAAATTAACTTTTCCACGATATTCTAATTCATTGAGATGCACCTGTATAAATATGATTAATTATGAATATTAAAATATATATAAATGTCTGTGTGCAAGTGCAAACGAGTAGGTGAATGTGGTGCGAATCATGTGCCTACAGGGCTGGTTGTTAACTTTTTAAAAGTTCTTATGTCTTGAACTTTGACCTCCCATATTGCAAATGGCTCATTAAGCACTGTGGAAAATTGGGTGTACTCCCTGAATTCTGACTGTCAGGAGTCAAAGCTCTGAATTGACTGCAGGTGAAAAAGGAAGCTTGGTTTTGGTTACCAAGAGCCAAATTAACATGACATTGAGTGCTCATTTATTGGGTAATAATACTGACTGTATTGATTTTGAAAAACATAGCCAGAGGATACTTGTTATTCCTGTTCAAATTATCCTCGTAATTTCACAATTACTACTCATTTCAAACCTTCACATTTTCCTCAGCTTGGTTCAGCTTCTGCAGCTCCCTCTCACTCAGCTGGACGCTCTGCTTGACCGCCTTTTGACTTTAAACCAGTTAATTAAAGAAGGAAGAAAGAAAGAATTATGATTATTACCTGCGAGACTGGAAGGGTTGGAGCAAAATTACAACGATTAAAACTACATTTTGACATGTCGGAACGAGCTAAAGTGTAAAGATTGAAAGACTTGTTAGTCATACAGGATTCAGGCTCTTGTTTTTACCCCCATCTCAGCCTTCTTTTCTGAAACTGAAATGGTTTTGTAACAACCAAATCAAACAGAATTACCTCCACAACTATAACCACAATCAGTACTAGTGTTTTTGCAAATTTGAAGACAATGGGCCCCTGGGCAGATGCAAAATGCCCCAAAACGTATATATGTTTTTTGACTATTTGTAGTTGTTACAAGTCTCTCTGCAAGCTTGCATTTCACAAACAAGAACTTCTCAATAGGATTGGGAGATAAATGGTAACACTAAAACAGGGAGAGAGGACTGTTACAGGGGTTTCATTTTGTATTTGTTTACAGGAAAAGGTATGGGAAAGCATTTATGTAGCCATTGTAGTATTAGTTAAGTAGAAGGATTAGTTCTACCCTCACCTCTGCCAGCATGTTCCTCCACAGAGCAGGCATCAGGGTGAAGGTCTTGAGAGCAGGACTCAGGGTGAAGTACTTGAGAGCAGGCCTCAGGGTGAAGGTCTTGAGAGAAGGCATCGGGGTGAAGGTCTTGAGAGCAAGCCTCAGGGCGAAGGTCTTGAAAGAAGGCCTCATTGTGAAGGTCTTGAGAGCAGGCCTCAGGGTGAAGGTCTTGAGAGAAGGCTTCAGGGTGAAGGTCTTGAGAGCAGGCCTCAGGGTGAAGGTCTTGATAGAAGGCATCATGGTGAAGGTCTTGAAAGAAGGCATCAGGGTGAAGGTCTTGAAAGAAGGCCTCAGGGTGAAGGTCTTGAGAGTAGGCCTCAGGGTGAAGGTCTTGAGAGCAGGCCTCAGGGTAAAGTTCTTGAGAGTAGGCTTCAGGGTGAAGGTCTTGAAAGAAGGCATCAGGGTGAAGGTCTTGAAAGAAGGCCTCAGGGTGAAGGTCTTGAGAGTAGGCCTCAGGGTGAAGGTCTTGAGAGCAGGCCTCAGGGTGAAAGTCTTGAAATAAGGCCTCAGGGTGAAGGTCCTGAAAGAAAGCCTCAGGGTGAAGGTCTTGAGAGCAGGCCTCAGGGCGAAGGTCTTGAAAGAAGGCCTCAGGGTGAAGGTCTTGAGAGTAGGCCTCAGAGTGAAGGTCTTGAGAGCAGGCCTCAGGCCTCAGGTCTTGAAAGAAGGCCTCAGGGTGAAGGTCCTGAAAGAAAGCCTCAGGGTGAAGGTCTTGAAAGAAGGCCTCAGGGTGAAGGTCTTGAGAGTAGGCCTCAGGGTGAAGGTCTTGAGAGCAGGCTTCAGGGTAAAGGTCTTGAGAGTAGGCTTCAGGGTAAAGGTCTTGAAAGAAGGCATCAGGGTGAAGGTCTTGAAAGAAGGCCTCAGGGTGAAGGTCTTGAGAGTAGGCCTCAGGGTGAAGGTCTTGAGAGCAGGCCTCAGGGTGAAGGTCTTGAAAGAAGGCCTCAGGGTGAAGGTCCTGAAAGAAAGCCTCAGGGTGAAGGTCTTGGGAGCAGGCCTCAGGGCGAAGGTCTTGAAAGAAGGCCTCAGGGTGAAGGTCTTGAGAGTAGGCCTCTGGGTGAAGGTCTTGAGAGCAGGCCTCAGGCCTCAGGTCTTGAAAGAAGGCCTCAGGGTGAAGGTCCTGAAAGAAAGCCTCAGGGTGAAGGTCTTGAGAGCAGGCCTCAGGGTGAAGGGCTCCCTGCACTGCAGGAAGCTGGACTCTCCCTTCTCCTTTTCACAGTCCCAGAAACCCTCCAGGCATACTGAGCGGCAGAACTGATTCCAGTCCAGCTCTACTCCACATTGCTTCTCTTGCTGATGTTGTTTTTTTCAGGCCATTTAACTGACTGCCAGTTTCATAAAAAGAGAGGAGCATTTTATTTATATTGAAATACTTAGAAACTCCCTGCTTTAACCAGAAGGTTGGATAGTGAAGTGTAAGGATCAAGGGTCAATGTCCTCCAACTTTTATTGACCTTGTCGACCTCACCTGAGTGCTCCTGTATTAAAGGAGCACTCTCTTGCTTTAGAGAGCCCCCTGTTGATCAAAGCTTGTATGTGCAGGGTTCAATAGTCAGGCCTACAGCCACATTGTAACACACAGAGCTATAATTGGGAGGTTTAACCTATAAGTAAAAGCAATAATAATATTTTACGGTGTAGAAAATACTTTAATAAAAAATCATTTAGTGAAAGTCCCTCATGCAAGATTTAACATAAACGTACAAAAGTATTAGCATCCAAATGTAATTGAGGTACAAAAAGTAGAACTACTACTCTCTCCACACAAGCTTATTTCAAAATAACTTGTTATATATATATTATTGAATTATCATAATTCTTGCATATTGATTGATCCTATTATCTTTTATGTTGGTGCTGTTATAGGAAGAGTTTTAGTTTTAGTTGTTATACTGCCAAGCAGCTTTTGAATTTCACCAACTATTGCTAGTTATAGTTTGTATTTTTAATTTGAATTGTTTTAAAGTTAACATAGAATTGTGGTAGGATATTTGTCTCTTGAACGTAGAGTAGCATAAAACAAAGCAGCAGAAAATGGAATTTATGGAAGCACAGTACTCTAAATTAATGTACTTTCACGATAACTAGTAAAACAAAATGGACACATGAGAAAGGTTGTGTGCAATCAACGCTTTTATTGTTGAAAAACAGATTTATAACAGCAAATAGTTGCATGATATAGAAACACATGTCATTGTCAAAAGAAAAGACAATCATTATCCCACACCTTGACGTATTGTCCAGATTCAAACCCCCACTGTCAGATAATTGAACAGACATGCAGTACGAACATATTTATATAGATTGCATAAGCCCACTTCTATTATAATATAAAGATTTTGACTTTATTTACAAATGAGTACAGAGATTTGACGCTTTAAAATAAACGATTACCTCCACCTATTATGCTTGTATTGTTTAGATCAAGTTGTGTTCGTCAGTGCCTAGATATTATTCCCTTATGCATGTGTAATATTAACAATGAATCAAGTGAATATGCATACGTTTAATTTGTCACTCTTAGTGTCAAACACACAAATAATTATTACCTAACTGTTTTTGTTCCCTCAGCTCTTTATGCAGCCTTTTTATGCTTATTTTTGTTTTCTGACCCGCTAATCATTGTTGGAAAAGTACCCAGAACCTTTAAAAGTACAAACACTATGGTCCTAAAATACTCCAAATAAAAGTCAGTTATTTATATTTTTACTGATATTACACAATGACCCGTTTCAGAATTACAATTACTAGTCCAGAAGTATTATCAGCTAAATGTACTTCAAGTATCAAAAGTAAAAGTACCTTGTTATGCAGAATGGATGTCTTCATTATTATTATTGTATACTGTGTGTAAGAGCATTTTAGCATTGATACTTGAAATACTGTGTTGATTAGGACTACAGTACTGCATTATATCATAGCAGCAAATCAGGAGTTTTTACCAAGTAACCAAATGTCAAAATACATTTAGTTGAGTAAAAAGTACGATATTTGCCTCTTAAATGTAGTATAGGCATAAGAAAGTGTTAAATGGAAATAGTCAAGTAAAGTCCAATTATGTAAAAAAAAAAGGACTTAAGTACAATACTTGATTAGATGTACTTAGTTACTTTCCACCACTCTCGCTTACTCTCATGAAGCTTGTTTCTAGCCTCAGCAGAAAGTGGTTTTATTCATAAAGTTGTGATAAAACCCACTGTTCTCTACCTGCTTATGAACATAGAAGTGCATTGAGCAGCTAAAGAACCAGAAACACGCCCTCAAAAGGTCGTTATTTCAGCTTTAAATGACCTTTCCCTTTTTCTATGACATCATTTCCTTTTTCCATGACAGCATTATATGACATCTCGACTGCCTCCATTGGTGTTCTAGCTCCCTCTGCTGCCTTAAATCCTATCACTCCACCTACCACTCCCCCTGTTACAGCGAACCCTGTTGTAGCTACAGCTAAAACTGTTCCAGCAACTCCCAGGCCTCCTCCGTCTACTGCTGCAGTCCCTCTCAATGCTTTCATCTGTTTCAGGACATTCATGAATCCTCCGGCGCTATGCAGGGCTGTGATCACTAGCCCAACCATAAATGCAACCCCAAAAAAGCGCCTAACAATGCTCCTGTTGTTGCACCAGCCAGTTGGATCAACAGCCTCTCAGACACTATGGATTTAGCCTGTTTTCTGATCACTTCCAATGGCACGTTTACCGACGACGTGTCGTGTTTGATATACTCCTCCACCACTGTGCAAATGTCTTTCTCCACTTCTTCAAACACCTCATTGGTGTAGAATCTTCCATTGTTTTCCTTCACCATATTGTCTATTGCGTTGAGCAGTTCCTCCACCTGTACCTGGTTGTTCTTGTATTCTTCCTGCTGGTTGTCCTTCCAGTATTTATTATCCATGACATGGCAGCGGCCGCCGCACTTCTTCACCAGAGCGCTCAGATTCTTATTCAGTTTGACAAATTCCTCGATTGTCCTCCCTTCAAGCTGTTCGCCGTGTGTGAAGACAATCACAGCATATTTTAAAGCATCTTCGGAGAAATACTCGCATATTTTAGTGATGACAGCCTGCTCGTGCTCTGTGAATTTCTCCACTTTAAGCACAATGAGAAAAACATGAGGCCCAGGAGCGCACTCTGTGATACAACTCACTATCTCCGGCTTCATGTCCTCTTCCGACTTGCATGCGTCAAAGAAACCAGGAGTGTCGATCAAAGTGAGGCTTCTTCCGTTGACAGATCTGGTTTCTGCTTGACATTTCCTTGTTCCAGAGTTGGGAGAATTGTTTGGGGTGAACACTTCCTCTCCAAATATGGTGTTTCCTAGGTTGCTTTTCCCTGATCCAGTTTTTCCCAGCAGGACAATCCTTGTTGGAGTTGGACCTAAAGACATAACAATTATGTTCAGTGCATTTGTCTCCTGCTTGTTTGCATTAATTACATTTCAAAGAGTCGCTTTCTTAGGCTTTTTGGGAAACAGTGACCCAAACATAGTGTGCAGTTTAGCTTAAATAAAAAATGACTACTTAAAGATGACATGAGGTTGCTCATATCTGCCATGATGTAAGTGGGGAATCACACTGCATATTTATCTATAACAAGGTGATAAAGTTATCACAGCAGTCAATAAAACGAATACATCTACAGACCTTCAACCTAATTTGCTCCTCCTGGGTATTGTCCACAGTAATAACTGTTACATGTCTGATATGTGTAATGTGTAATGTAAAGCGCTTTGAGCACTTGGAAAAGCGCTCTAATAAATTAAATGAATTATTATTATTATTATCTATTTATTTTGTGCCTAATTCGCAGAAACTAGAGTAATTTGCTAACAAATGCACTTATGAACACATCTTACCACTAAAGTTTGAGTTTCAAAAATGCTTAGTTTAGTTACCAGTAAAGAAAAACATGCCGCAGTACTGAATTCCAATTCTTTGCTTCATATGTCATGATATATGTACTCACCTTGTTCATGCTGGTTCATCCTCATTGTGAATCCTTTGAGTTGGAAAGCTTCCTGGGCAGACTTGAAGGCCTGCAGAGACAAGGAAGAAGAAATGTTTAATATAAACTCAAATGTATACTATGTTTAATATACATATATAAAATGTTAGATTGTGTTTATTGCTCAATGGTTTAAGAAATACATGTCATTATACTGATTAACAATAATCGACTTTGAGATGTACATTTCATCATTTCGTATAAACGTGTGGGATTTCTATAAATATTTTTGACACATTAAATAGATAGCAAGTTTTAGACGATAGTTGCCCTGTTTGCATCCTGTTTAAAGTCAAACTTATTTCCATTACCTCCAAAGAATCTTCGTCTTCGGGGTGGATGACGATGCGGACCAGGAGAGGTTTCGCGCTGGCTCGGTTCTGTTCAAAAGCATAAACTTCCTCCAGGACAACCCTCGCTACCAGGCTGTCAGGGAAACGAAGGGCAATCCCTGCCCCGAGTACAGGGAGGGCAACTGATCCAAACCCTCTATTCTCACAGGAAGTCAGGATGTTGTTAATGCCCATTCTCAGAACCTGAAAAGGACAGACAGTAATATTAAGGCTAAACAAAAGAAATACTGATTCATGGTGTGGAAAACTGAAGAAAAAAAATGACAATGGAAAAGACTTCTCTGTTTCACCTCAACTGCAGCTCCATCCGGATCCTCGTTCCATGGAGCGAGGTTGAGGAAAATGACTGCATTAGATTGAAGTCCAGCTAGAGCCTCCACCAGGACTGTGTCACCAGGAATCGTTTCTTCATCTGCTTCCTTTCTAAACCTTGCAGTCAGCTGGTTTCCAAAATGTTGGAACAAAGTGTTTCCAACACGGGTAGAAAGAGGATCATGACCAACCATGGGCGATACAAGGGCATCCACCTGAGAGGAGAGCAGAAGATGTTTTTTCTCACTCCTTGAATGTATTACTTATGGTGTTTATATGCATGTTTGCTTTAAACATTTTTAAGGTTGCGACTATTCCCCCAATAAACTATTTTTGACGACTTGTCAGAAACCGTTGTGCCAATCGTCACAAAATTGTATCAAAAACCAGGATTGAAACATTTTCTTCAAATCACAGCTTACTCTCTTACCTGTTGGGTCTCGATGGTTCCCTGAATGATCTCTAGATGGACACCCCCTCCAGGAGCTCCAGCAGTGGCTCCTATTGCTCCATCTTGGGCAGAAGCATCCATTTGAAACCCCAGATCACTTGGTGCCCTGTTTTCAGTACTTGCCCGGTACATCACCTCTACTCTGTTATCAATGGGGAGTCTATCTTGAACAAGGGAGTCCAGAATTGGCCCCAGCCTGTTCCTTACCTCAGTCACTTTGCTGGATGGACCTTCCAGCACCACCATGGGCCGAGAGGAAGATGTTAAAGGATTAAAGGTAACCCCTGAATGATCTAAACCATGGAGCTGCAGCAATTCTGGTAACTCATGCACTAACTCTTCAAAAGGCAGATCGACTACACTTCGCACACTAGACTGATCCAAAATAAACTGTATGACAACTTCATTTAGCTCTTCAACCTCTTTGGTGTGGCCCAGAAAGCAAACACTGCTGTCAGAGCCAAATACGACCTGAGCTCTGTGTTGCACTTGGTTCATATCCTTTGTCTTAGACTTAAGCTTTTCCTGAAGCTCAGATGGCACAGCAGAGCAGTAAGGAACATCAATCTTGACTTCCTTAATCTCACATTGCAGTGCCTTTTCTGTTTCAACAAGAATATTGGCAGAAAGGGATGAGAAACGTAGCTCTGTGTCTCGTAACTCTACTTCCACCTTGCCAGCAACCCCTACAAAGTCCCCTAGCACACCAGGACCATTATAAGCCTTCTTTAGAAAGGCCAACAAATGTGGGCTCATGTCAGAAACTGTCCTTTCGAACACCAACTTCTCCTGATCAGAGATCCAATCTTTAGCCTTAAGAATATCCTCGACAGAGCCTTCCAAATGCAACTGACCTGGAGCTCCCTGCGTGACCTTCACTTCTGGAAAGTCTTTTGGCAAAGTGTGCTCAATCTCTTTCCAGAGGAGGCGGAGCTTAGCCTCGCCCAGTCGACAAATGCAGGTTTGCCTCTCAAGTAACCGTGGCCTTTGTTTACCAAGCAAGGCATCTACATCCATCAACTTGGCGTTCACCTGAGAAGGCTGCCCAACAACAACAGCCATCCCATTCTCGCTGTAGACCTTAACGTCATTGGTGGTCTGAAGAGAGTTCCTGGACTCGAGCAAAGCTACAACTTTGTGAGGGTCCACCTCACAGTGGCACAGGTAGCCATCAAAGAGTTTGTCAACCTCCACTTTCCAATCTCTAATATCATTTTCATCATCAGGTTGAGTTGAAAAGCTAACTGAAACCCTCCCTTCCTCTGGGTACAACTGAGCAGAGCAGGACAATGAGGCAAGATCTTTCTCTAATCTTTTCCAAGCTGTGGGACATTCCTTTAGGTAACGAAGGAGGAAAGTATTTTTTTGTAGTTCGTATTTTTCACCACTTGATGGAGGGATTGAGACAGGAATCGACTGTGGGCTCTGTGTTGAAAAGAGAAATTCAAATATTGCAGTGGACTGTTGTCATATACATTTAAACACTTGTACTTATATGGTCATATCTACAAATGTAGAAGTAGTAACTACATTAAGTGGGGGACTATAAATAGAAAAAAAATATTGTTTTTTGAATGACATATTGAAATGTTGTGCATACCTGTACCGGGGCTGTAATATTCTTGTTTGGAGAGGATGTGTGAAGTTCAAGGCCGTCTCGGACAGTGAGCACCAGATCCTCCACATCATGAACAGACTTTTTCAGGACTGCCTGCTGGTCTAAGAAATAAAATGTGTAAAATGTGAGTTATTGTGAGGTTAGAGGGAAAGAAGTTGCTTGATTAACAAACAAAGAAAATATGCATTTTCTTTGATGACACTAGGAAAATAGGGATGAGGGTTGTATTAGTTTTTGCTTTATCCTCTATTTTCTTTACCTACATACATACTCTCCTCATTCTCCAACTTCTTTTATGTTAAAAGCTGAAAGTGAACTATTATTTTGCCATATGAGAAAGTGAAACTTGAACTTAATATATAATAATATGTGTATATTTTGTAGATTTATGTCTTAAAGGTCCCATGTCATGCTTTTCCGGTTATTACCCGTCCCCTTGTTTGTTATAAAGGTTTTTATGCATGTAAACGGTCTGCAAAGTCACAAACCCTCAAAGTACACCCTGTAGCGAGTAAAACTCTAACACAGAAAAGACCTGTCTATGCTGCCCCAGAACGCCTCGTTGGAGATTTCTCTTTTTCCATGGTTTTCTTCCTTGGTACAGTGACATGCCCATACCCAAATGGACCCATTGGTCCAAATGGACCAATCCGTGGAGCCGTTATGTTACGTCCGCAGAGCCGTTACGTCCTCACACACACACTCAATCTTTTCTCAGCTGCAGCTCCGCCGATTTCTCCTCCCTGAGACAGCGGGACGCGGCGAGGCTGTGAGTCTGTGCTCGGGCTGGTTTCGGGCTGTGTCTCGCTGTCTCGCTGTCTTGCTGTCTCGCAGACGGCCACTGGGCTCACAGGGAGGGGGGGGCAGGAGCTCCAACAAGCCGTTTAGGACAGAGAGTGAATACACACATACTATACAGAGATGCTGTATGAGAAACCAATGTGAGTTTGGAAAATTGCACAATGTAAATCTATTTTAATGTACCTCAACGATGGAATTATGATCAGTAGAAATGGCCATGACATGGGACCTTTAACTTCCTGCAACTATAACATGGTAACACGTTTTGTTTAAATATCAGGTTTATGTTTGAATATGTTTTCTTATTTAATGTGTTTTTAATTGTAATGTAGGCAGCAATTTTAACTTTCTACAGGACACTTTTTTCCCCATGGTAGAGAATAAAATAACCTTTACTTTAACATGATCCCGCTCCAACACACTGTGTTCCAATAATACAGTATCTCAACATGACTGATAATGACAACAATAAAATATAGTTTGAGGCGTAAATTACCTAAGTACATTTACTCAAGTACTGTACTTAGGTAACATTTTGAGGTACTTTACATGAGTATCTCCATTTTCAGATACTTTGTACCTCTACACCACTACATTTCAGAGTTAAATTGTGTACTTTTACTCCATTACATTTATTAAATACTATTAGATACTTTACAGATTTGGATTAATGATGTGAAATATAATCAAGTCTTAAATCAGACTTTAGTTACACTGGGAGTCAATTCACAAGCTACCCTGCAGTATACAAAGTCATTAAAACTAGCTGCACCTTTACCAGCTTTGATAACACTTTAATGCATCAATTATTATCAATTATAATCAAGACATATGATATATATTATTCTGAAATGGACCAATCTGCATAATTAGTACTTATTAGTACTTTAAGTGTATTCTGATACTAACACTTTTGTAATTTTACTTGAGTAACATTTTGAATGCAGAACTTTCACTGTAACAGAGTATTCCTACACTCTGGTACTTCTACTTTTACTCAAGTACTTGATCCGAGTACTTCTCCCACCTCTAGACAATATAGACAACAGCTGGTTCTAATTTAATAGCCAGCTGGTCCAGAGTTCAAATATGAATTGTACAAGTTTTGTTCAGATGATTACTGGTCCATAATGTTTATATAGGTATGAATCATTTTAACAACGTTCAAAATATTCGGACGCGCACGCGCACCAACCTCATAATGGCAGAATTCATGAAGGTCTTAAGTTTCACTTTCGGGAAATGAAACTAAGGGGTTTCTATGTTTACGTTCGGAACTTGGAATCAATGTTGAATCCGTGTGATCATATTATATGAGTCATATTATATGTGACATATGTTTACTCTCGACAGTAAATATTATTTTATTATAAAGGCAAATCAAATTAAATGAATGAGTTGACGCAGTTATGGACTATTTTATAGTTTAAACATAGGCTGCTTCTAACAGAACAGACATCTGACCGTTATATATAATTGAAAACATGACTGATAAGCATTGTGCTGTGTCTCATGGCCTACCTTTCTGATTTTTAAAATAAATGCTGTAGATTTGATCGGTCACATTCCGCAGAGATCCGCAGTCTCCTCCGCCTGATCTGCGCCGAACACGGAAATAATTCTCTATTTTCTTCACCTGATCCTGAAGAAGGCTCTGACACTCAAAGAAAACCGGATATTGGTAAAAATCATCCATAGTTTACCCTGTGGTGAAGACACACATCTGGAGCGTCAGATTTGTGAGGCAGTGTTTTTAATGTCTGCAGCTGGTGGACGCACTGTGCCCCTAGTGGCTAACACCCTGCACTGGAAGAGAAGACATGGATTATATAATACTAAACATGAAGAAAAAACGGACAAGACTGCTTAATTATTAAAAAAGAATACACACAATCAGAACAAAACACCCTTGTTTGTTTGGGATCTATACATACAATACAACAACAAAAATACAAATAAAATAAATGCTATTTGAAAACTAACCTACTTTTTTTCTACTACTTTTAAAACAGTAAGTGAACAAATATTAAGTTGTACCTTCCCTTTGCGACAGATTGGACCTAAAAGCATTGCTATCAAACTAAATAAATATGTATTTATGTTTCGTGTGATATAATGGGGCATGTATGACAAAAAGGGTTCCTTTTGTTTGTCAAATGTCATTCACAGACATAGACATGTACAGTTTGTTATCATACAGAGTGATAATGTGTTCAGTTACACATCCGAGAGGTATCAGAGCAAACCCTGTTACATAAATGCAAATACCTTGGGATGTTTGAAGGGAAGTGCTATATAAAAAGTACTGATAACAACAATCACACATAACGCATAGAAAATAAATTGTGTAGCTGAGGACCCCACAGTGAAGTAATGCTTCATTTGTGTAGATTTCTGAGATGTGTCGTCAGTCAAAACATGTTTGAAAGAAGCTAGAACATATTTTTTTAGATATCAGAACTAAAAATGTTTTTACGCAGATGGCCTCCAGGACTCCAAATAGATCTGGGTTGAGACATTTGTGCAGATACGTTGCATATATTACCTTGAACATAACAAAAGTTTGCCTAATACTAGGTACATGTGTTATCTCAAGTTTCACCTGACACCTTGATTATGACGGGCTCAAGTCCTGTTACAGAGCAGCTGATCGTCTCTCTTGTTTTTCTAGAGTTTAGCTTTAATGTACTTTGCTAGCCCACACAAAAGGCCAGCAAAGGCCACAATACACTCAAGGGCTGTGTCATTTGTGTGTCTAGACAGCTGTATATCTTCCAACATTCAGAGATATGACCTGCTGTGCCAAAGATGAGTTATAAATAGCACAATGTTCTAACCGTCTCTAGTCATCATATTACTAAGTTTCAAATTGCCAGTGAAACATTGCTATTCAGTCTTATTTGAATGCTCAGTTTGCTTTTTCTTATCTCCGTTATAGTTATATTTTGCCAGAATATTGCTGTCTTTTATTTGGATTCAAACTCTTAAAGGGACAGTACTTACACAACAGACAGTACTTGTTCAACAGGGTGCTTTCTGCAGGCTGAACCGGCGGTCATCCGGGACTCATAGAACCGTAGTTACAGCCGTAACTATCGTTCTATTTCATCCCTACTGACCGCCAGAGGCGGTGCTTTAGCACTGGATGACTTATACCAACCATGTCATGAAGAATCCAAACACTTGCTTACCTAGCTGGAAGCAGCGGAGCTCGGCAACAGGACCACGCCCAAAGGATGGAGGGTGGCGACATTGACCCGGTAGAACCTGGAGAATGTGCCAGACGATGCCCACGACGCTGCGGCGCAGATGGTCTCCAGGGGCACCCCTCTCAGGGCAGCCCAAGACGTTGAGATGCTCCTTGTAGAGTGGCATCTCACCCCTGATGGCGGGGGGCGGCCACTGGCCCCATAGGCATGTGAGATGGTATCCACAACCCAGTGGGACAGCCGCTGCTTGGAGAGAGCACAACCCTTTCTCGTGCCGCCATGGCAAATGAGCTGCTCTGACTGTCGTATACGGGCCGTAGTATCAATATACGCCCCTAGGGCACGCACAGGGCACAGCAACTCAGGCGTGCCGTTCTCCTGTGGGATGTTAAAGCGCGCCAGCTGGATAGGCCGATTGGAGTGGGCTAGTGGAAGCACCTTGGGCAGGAACGCCACGTTCGGCCAGAGGGCAACACCCGAGCCATCGGAGTTCCACCTCAGGCATGTATCGCTCACGGAGAGGGCATGTAGCTCTCCAACTCGTTTCCCTGAGGTGATGGCAAGCAGAAATGCTGCCTTCAAGGACAGCCACTTAAGCCCCACCTGGGCCAGGGGCTCGAAGGGAGGAGATGACAGGGCATCCAGCACTAGGGGCAGGTCCAAAGCTGGAGCCCTCGGGGTGCTAGGCGGACGCTGCCGTAAAGCCCCTCTCAGGAAGAGGGACACCAACCTGTGGCGCCCCACTGTGGCGCCGTCGACTCCCACATGTCGGGCAGAGATAGCAGCCATATGGACCTTCAAAGTGGAGTGAGAACGACCACTTCTGCAGTCCAGAAGGGACTGCAGAAACTCGAAAATGGTGGCCACAGAGCAATGCTCCGGATTCTCGGCCTTACCCAAACACCAGTGGGAGAAGAGCTTCCATTTGCACTCTTACTGTGCTCGAGTGGATGGTGCTCTGGCATTCAGGATAGTTTCCCTGACAGATGCCCTGAAAACGTTCAACAGTGGGTTTGGCCCCTCAGAGGCCAGGCCCAGAGCTAAAGGCGGTGAGGGTCGGGATGCCAGATCTGACCGTTGAGCTGTGACAGAAGGTCCTTCCTGTCGGGGAGACGCCATGGTGGGCTGCAGCAGAGACTGCGCAGCAGTGGGAACCAAACTCTCCCTGGCCTGTGCCCCTGAGTAAGAACCCTGTGAAGCGTCTGCAATATCAGAGGCAGTGGCGGGAAGGCATACAGGAGACTGTCTGGCCAGTCCTGCACCAGAGCGTCCTGCCCCATCGGGCTGGTCACCTCCGTCCAGGAGAACCAGAGGGGGCAGTGCCTCGATTCTTCCGAGGCGAAGAGGTCCACCTCGGCCCTGCCAAAAAGGCTCCAAATTGACTCCACCACCTCTGGATGAAGCCTCCACTCCCCCGGTGGAGGTTTGTGCCGAGAGAGGAAATCCTTAACCTGATTTCGGTCTCCTGGTAAAAAGGCTGCCCGCAGACTGGTCAGGCGGTCAGACGCCCAAGACAAGAGGTTCTGTGAAAGCCGGAGCAGCTGAACGGACCTGGTGCCCCCTTGGTGGTTGATATGGGCAACGGCGGACATGTTGTCCGAACGAACAAGCACATGCCTGCCCGCCAGTTGGGGTAAAAAGTGCTTGAGTGCAAGCAGCACAGCCCGAAGCTCTAGCACGTTGATATGGTGCGCACCCTCCTGGGCGGACCACTGACCCTGAGCAGTCCTGCCCCGCCACACTGCACCCCACCCTGAGAGACATGCATCCACGGTGACAGTCTCCCGGCGGGATGGGATGGCGCCCATGGGTGCACCCATCAGAAGATAGGCCCTGTCCGTGACAGAGAGTGGAGGCACCGCTGTGACACCCTGACTTCCCTGTGCCTGTGCCACTTGGCGTCCAAGTGGAGGCTGTTCAGCCACATCTGCATGGGGCGCAAAGACAGCAGGCCTAAGGGCACAACGGCTGAGGCAGCCGTCAGTGTGCCCAGGAGCCGGAGGAACTGGATGTAAGGCACCATCTTGCCCAGCCTGAAGATGGGAAGAAGGTGGGAAATGTCGTCCACACGACGAGGTGTCAGGTAGGCCCACATTGAGGTACAAAAAGTAAAACTACTACTCTCTCCACACAAGCTTATTTCAAAATAAATTGTCATATATATATATATATTATTGAATTATCATAATTCATCCATATTGATTGATCCTCTTATCTTTATGTTGGTGCTGTTATAGGAAGAATTTTGGTTTTAGTTGTTATATACTGCCAATCAGCTTTTGAATTTCACCAACTATTGCTAGTTATAGTTTGTGTTGGGGAAATATTTTCCAAGGCCCATAACTTTGACCCAGTTTATCAGTTCAAACTGTCCTGACTGAGCACACGCACCTGCAACCTTGGCTGCTGTGCTCTCAGTGTTTTGTCTCCCTGCTCCTGCCTGTTGGCGTCAGCTGATAGAGGTGTTATCATTCTATCTTGTTATGCACAATGTTGATTATTCTCTCTGAACTAGCTAAATACACGGGTCTGGAATAGAGTTCTTCAGAATTGATGTGGCAACTCTACCGTGAAGTCAGAACCTCTGACTCTGGACTTGTTTTGTGAATTCTCCGGCCGAAGCTCCTAAATAAACCCATCAGTGTTTGACATCAAAGCTCCAGCTCTCCCCGTGTCTCCTTCCTGAGTCGGTGAATCCCACTGCATTGCTACACAAAAGTTTCTCCCAGAGTTTGTATTTTTAATTTGAATTGTTTTAAAGTTAACATAGAATTGTAGTAGGATATGTGTCTCTTGTACGTAGAGTAGCATAAAACAAAGCAGCAGAAAATGGAATTTATGGAAGCACAGTACTCTAAATTAATGTACTTTCACCATGACTAGTAAAACAAAATGGACACATGAGAAAGGTTGTGTGCAATCACTGCTTTTATTGTTGAAAGACAGATTTATAACAGAAAATAGTTGCATCATGATATAGAAAAACATGTCAAAGAAAAGACAATCATTATCCCACACCTTGACGTATTGTCCAGATTCAAACCCCCACTGTCAGATAATTGAACAGACATGCAGTACGAACATATTTATATAGATTGCATAAGCCCACTTCTATTATATTATAACGATTTTGACTTTATTTACAAATGAGTACAGATTTGACGCTTTAAAATAAACGATTACCTCCACCTATTATGCTTGTATTGTTTAGATCAAGTTTTGTTCGTCAGTGCCTAGATATTATTCCCTTATGCATTTGTGTAATATTAACAATGAATCAAGTGAATATGCATACGTTTAATTTGTCACTCTTAGTGTCAAACACACAAATAATTATTACCTAACTCTTTTTGTTCCCTCAGCTCTTTATGCAGCCTTTTTACGCTTATTTTTGTTTTCTGACCCGCTAATCATTGTTGGAAAAGTACCCAGAACCTTTAAAAGTACAAACACTTATGTCTTAAAATACTCCACTACAAATAAAAGTCAGTTATTTATATTTTTACTGATATTACACAACGACCCGTTTCAGAATTACAATTACTAGAAGTATTATCAGCTAAATGTACTTCAAGTATCAAAAGTAAAAATATTTGTTATGCAGAATGGATGTCTTCATTATTATTATTATTGTATACTGTGTGTAAGAGCATTTTAGCATTGATACTTGAAATACTGTGTTGATTAGGACTACAGTACTGCATTATATCATAGCAGCAAATCAGGAGTTTTTACCAAGTAACCAAATGTCAAAATACATTTAGTTGAGTAAAAAGTACGATATTTGCCTCTTAAATGTAGTATAGGCATAAGAAAGTGTTAAATGGAAATAGTCAAGTAAAGTCCAATTATGTAAAAAAAAAGGACTTAAGTACAATACTTGATTAGATGTACTTAGTTACTTTCCACCACTCTCGCTTACTCTCATCAAGCTTGTTTCTAGCCTCAGCAGAAAGTGGTTTTATTCATAAAGTTGTGCTAAAACCCACTGTTCTCTACCTGCTTATGAACATAGAAGTGCATTGAGCAGCTAAAGAACCAGAAACACGCCCTCAAAAGGTCGTTATTTCAGGTTTAAATGACCTTTCCCTTTTTCTATGACATCATTTGCTTTTTCCATGACAGCATTATATGACATCTCGACTGCCTCCATTGGTGTTCTAGCTCCCTCTGCTGCCTTAAATCCTATCACTCCACCTACCACTCCCCCTGTTACAGCGAACCCTGTTGTAGCTACAGCTAAAACTGTTCCAGCAACTCCCAGGCCTCCTCCGCCTACTGCTGCAGTCCCTCTCAATGCTTTCATCTGTTTCAGGACATTCATGAATCCTCCGGCGCTATGCAGGGCTGTGATCACTAGCCCAACCATAAATGCAACCCCAAAAAAAGCGCCTAACAATGCTCCTGTTGTCGCACCTGCCAGTTGGATCAACAGCCTCTCAGACACTATGGATTTAGCCTCTTTTCTGATCACTTCCAATGGCACGTTTCCCGACAATGTGTCGTGTTTGATATACTCCTCCACCACTGTGCAAATGTATTTCTCCACTTCTTCAAACACCTCATTGGTGTAGAATCTTCCATTGTTTTCCTTCACCATATTGTCTATTGCGTTGAGCAGTTCCTCCACCTGTACCTGGTTGTTCTTGTATTCTTCCTGCTGGTTGTCCTTCCAGTATTTATTATCCATGACATGGCAGCGGCCGCCGCACTTCTTCACCAGAGCGCTCAGATTCTTATTCAGTTTGACAAATTCCTCGATTGTCCTCCCTTCAAGCTGTTCGCCGTGTGTGAAGACAATCACAGCATATTTTAAAGCATCTTCGGAGAAATACTCGCATATTTTAGTGATGACAGCCTGCTCGTGCTCTGTGAATTTCTCCACTTTAAGCACAATGAGAAAAACATGAGGCCCAGGAGCGCACTCTGTGATACAACTCACTATCTCCGGCTTCATGTCCTCTTCCGACTTGCATGCGTCAAAGAAACCAGGAGTGTCGATCAAAGTGAGGCTTCTTCCGTTGACAGATCTGGTTTCTGCTTGACATTTCCTTGTTCCAGAGTTGGGAGAATTGTTTGGGGTGAACACTTCCTCTCCAAATATGGTGTTTCCTAGGTTGCTTTTCCCTGATCCAGTTTTTCCCAGCAGGACAATCCTTGTTGGAGTTGGACCTAAAGACATAACAATTATGTTCAGTGCATTTGTCTCCTGCTTGTTTGCATTAATTACATTTCAAAGAGTCGCTTTCTTAGGCTTTTTGGGAAACAGTGACCCAAACATAGTGTGCAGTTTGGCTTAAATAAAAAATGACTACTTAAAGATGACATGAGGTTGCTCATATCTGCCATGATGTAAGTGGGGAATCACACTGCATATTTATCTATAACAAGGTGATAAAGTTATCACAGCAGTCAATAAAACGAATACATCTACAGACCTTCAACCTAATTTGCTCCTCCTGGGTATTGTCCACAGTAATAACTGTTACATGTCTGATATGTGTAATGTGTAATGTAAAGCGCTTTGAGCACTTGGAAAAGCGCTCTAATAAATTAAATGAATTATTATTATTATTATCTATTTATTTTGTGCCTAATTCGCAGAAACTAGAGTAATTTGCTAACAAATGCACTTATGAACACATCTTACCACTAAAGTTTGAGTTTCAAAAATGCTTAGTTTAGTTACCAGTAAAGAAAAACATGCCGCAGTACTGAATTCCAATTCTTTGCTTCATATGTCATGATATATGTACTCACCTTGTTCATGCTGGTTCATCCTCATTGTGAATCCTTTGAGTTGGAAAGCTTCCTGGGCAGACTTGAAGGCCTGCAGAGACAAGGAAGAAGAAATGTTTAATATAAACTCAAATATATACTATGTTTAATATACATATATAAAATGTTAGCTTGTGTTTATCGCTCAATGGTTTAAGAAATACATGTCATTATACTGATTAACAATAATCGACTGTAAGATGAACATTTCATCATTTCGTATAAACGTGTGGGATTTCCCAAAATATTTTTGAGACACGAAATAGATAGCAAGTTTTAGACGATTGTTGCCCTGTTTGCATCCTGTTTAAAGTCAAACTTATTTCCATTACCTCCAAAGAATCTTCGTCTTCGGGGTGGATGACGATGCGGACCAGGAGAGGTTTCGCGCTGGCTCGGTTCTGTTCAAAAGCATAAACTTCCTCCAGGACAACCCTCGCTACCAGGCTGTCAGGGAAACGCAGGGCAATCCCTGCGCCGAGTACAGGGAGGGCAACTGATCCAAACCCTCTATTCTCACAGGAAGTCAGGATGTTGTTAATGCCCATTCTCAGAACCTGAAAAGGACAGACAGTAATATTAAGGCTAAACAAAAGAAATACTGATTCATGGTGTGGAAAACTGAAGAAAAAATGACAATGGAAAAGACTTCTCTGTTTCACCCCAACTGCAGCTCCATCCGGATCCTCGTTCCATGGAGCGAGGTTGAGGAAAATGACTGCATTAGATTGAAGTCCAGCTAGAGCCTCCACCAGGACTGTGTCACCAGGAATCGTTTCTTCATCTGCTTCCTTTCTAAACCTTGCAGTCAGCTGGTTTCCAAAATGTTGGAACAAAGTGTTTCCAACACGGGTAGAAAGAGGATCATGACCAACCATGGGCGATACAAGGGCATCCACCTGAGAGGAGAGCAGAAGATGTTTTTTCTCACTCCTTGAATGTATTACTTATGGTGTTTATATGCATGTTTGCTTTAAACATTTTTAAGGTTGCGACTATTCCGCCAATAAACTATTTTTGACGACTTGTCAGAAACCGTTGTGCCAATCGTCACAAAATTGTATCAAAAACCAGAATTGAAACATTTTCTTAAAATCACAGCTTACTCTCTTACCTGTTGGGTCTCGATGGTTCCCTGAATGATCTCTAGATGGACACCCCCTCCAGGAGCTCCAGCAGTGGCTCCTCTTGCTCCATCTTGGGCAGAAGCATCCATTTGAAACCCCAGATCACTTGGTGCCCTGTTTTCAGTACTTGCCCGGTGCTTCACCTCTACTCTGTTATCAATGGGGAGTCTATCTTGAACAAGGGAGTCCAGACTTGGCCGCAGCCCTTGTTTGCCAAGCAAGGCATCTACATCCATCAACTTGGCGTTAACCTGAGAACACTGGCCAACAATTGCCATCCCATTCTCGCTGTAGACCTTAACGTCATTGGTGGTCTGAAGAGAGTTCCTGGACTCAAAGAAAGCTACAACTTTGTGAGGTCCACCTCACAGTGGCACAGGTAGCCATCAAATAGTTTGTCAACCTCTGCTTTCCAATCTCTAATATCATTTTCATCATCAGGTTGAGTTGAAAAGCTAACTAAAACCCTCCCTTCCTCTGGATACAACTGAGCAGAGCAGGACAATGAGGCAAGATCTTTCTCTAATCTTTTCCAAGCTGTGGGACATTCCTTTAGGTAACGAAGAAGTGAAGTATTTTGTTGTAGTTCGTATTTTTCACCACTTGATGGAGGGATTGAGACAGGAATCGACTGTGGGCTCTGTGTTGAAAAGAGAAATTCAAATATTGCAGTGGACTGTTGTCATATACATTACATTACATGTCACTTGTTAGAGGCTTTTTTCCAAAACGACTTGCCCAGGGACACAACGACATGCTGACTGCAGTGGGGTTTGAACTTGTGACCCCCTGATCCGAACACCAACGCACAACCCACTGTACCACACGCCTCCCCATATACATTTAAACACTTTTACTCTTATGGTCATATCTACAAATGTAGAAGTAGTAACTTCATTAAGTGGGGGACTGTAAATAGACATTTATTTTTTGAATGACATATTGAAATGTTGTGCATACCTGTACCGGGGCTGTAATACTCTTGTTTGGAGAGGATGTGTGAAGTTCAAGGCCGTCTCGGACAGTGAGCACCAGATCCTCCACATCATGAACAGACTTTTTCAGGACTGCCTGCTGGTCTAAGAAATAAAATGTGACATGAGTTATTGTGAGGTTAGAGGGAAAGAAGTTGCTTGATTAACAAACAAAGAAAATATGCATTTTCTTTGATGACACTAGGAAAAGAGGGATGAGGGTTGTATTAGTTTTTGCTTTATCCTCTATTTTCTTTACCTACATACATACTCTCCTCATTCTCCAACTTCTTTTATGTTAAAGGCTGAAAGTGAACTATTATTTTGCCATATGAGAAAGTAAAACTTGAACTTAATATATAATAATATGTGTATATTTTGTAGATGTATGTCTTAACTTCCTGCAACTATAACATGGTAACACGTTTTGTTTAAATATCAGGTTTATGTTTGAATATGTTTTCTTATTTAATGTGTTTTTAATTGTAATGTGGCAGCAATTTTAACTTTCTACAGGACACTTTTTTCCCCATGGTAGAGAATAGAATAACCTTTACTTTAACTTGATCCCGCTCCAACACAGTGTGTTCCATAATACAGTATCTCAACATGACTGATAATGACAACAATAAAATATAGTTTGAGGCGTAAAGTACCTAACTACATTTACTCAAGTACTGTACTTAGGTAACATTTTGAGGTACTTTACATGAGTATTTCCATTTTCAGATACTTTGTACCTCTACATTTCAGAGGTACATTGTGTACTTTTACTCCATTACATTTATTAAATACTATTAGTTACTTTACAGATTTGGATTAATGATGTGAAATATAATCAACACTTAAATCAGACTTTAGTTACACCTGGAGTAAATTCACAAGCTACCCTGCAGTATACAAAGTCATTAAAACTAGCTGCACCTTTACCAGCGTTGAGAACAACTTTAATGATCAATAATTATAATCAAGACATATGATATATATTATTCTGAAATGGACCAATCTTCAGAATTATTACTTATTAGTACTTTAAGTGTATTCTGATACTAACATTTTTGTAATTTTACTTGAGTAACATTTTGAATGCAGGACTTTGACTCTAACAGAGTATTCCTACACTCTGGTACTTCTACTTCTAGTACTTGATCCGAGTACTTCTCCCACCTCTGATATAGACAATATAGACAACAGCTGGTTCTACTTCAATAGCCAGCTGGTCCAGAGTTCAAATATGAATTGTACAAGTTTTTTTCAGATGATTACTGGTCCAAATTGTTCTCACAGGTTTAAGTTATGCAGCATGTAACAACTTGTTAAAAATATTCGGACGCGCACGCGCACCAACCTCATATGGCAGATGTCATGAGGACTTAAGTTTCACTTTCGGGGAAAAGGAAACTAAGTGATTTCCCTGTTTACGTTCGGATCCTGGAATCAATGTTGAATCCGTGTGATCATATTATATGAGTTATATTATATGTGAAATAGTTTTACTCTCGACAGTAAATATTATTTTATTATAAAGGCAAATCAAATTAAATCAATGAGTTGACGCAGTTATGGACTATGTTATAGTTTAAACATAGGGTGCTTCTAACAGAGCAGACATCTGACAGTTATATATAATTGAAAACATGACTGATAAGCATTGTGCTGTGTCTCATGGCCTACCTTTCTGATTTTTAAAAGAAATGCTGTAGATTTGATCGCTCACTTTCCGCAGAGATCCGCAGTCTCCTCCGCCTGATCTGCGCCGAACACGGAAATAATTCTCTATTTTCTTCACCTGATCCTGAAGAAGGCTCTGGCACTCAAAGAAAACCGGATATTGGTCAAAATCATCCATAGTTTACCCTGTGGTGAAGACACACATCTGGAGCGTCAGATTTGTGAGGCAGTGTTTTTAATGTCTGCAGCTGGTGGACGCACTGCGCCCCTAGTGGCTACCACCCTGCAGTGGAAGAGAAAACAAGGATTATATAATACTAAACATGAAAAAACAACTGACAGAATGCTTAATTATTCGAAAAAGAGTACACAGAATCTGAACAAAACGCACTTTTTGTTTGGGGTCTATACACACAATACAAATAAAAAAATACAAATAAAAGAAATGCTATTTTAATAACCTACTTTTTTTCTAGTACTTTTAAAACAGTAAGTGAACAAATATTAAGTTGTACCTTCCCTTTGCCACAGATTGGACCTAAAAGCATTGCTATCAAACTAAATAAATATGTATTTATGTTTCGTGTGATATAATGGGGCATGTATGACAAAAAGGGTTCCTTTTGTTTGTCAAATGTCATGAAGTAATGCTTCATTTGTGTAGATTTCTGAGATGTGTCGTCAGTCAAAACATGTTTGAAATAAGCTAGAACATTTTCTTTTTTTAAAATCAGAACAAAAAACAATTTTACGCAGATGGTCTCCAGGACTCCAAATACATCTGGGTGAAGACATTTGTGCAGCTACGTTGCATATGTTACCTTGAAACATAACATAAGTTTGCCGTCTAAGACTATGTACATATGTTATCTCAAGTTTCACCGGACACCTTGATTATGAAAAAGTCCTGTTACAGAGCAGCTGATCGTCTCTCTTGTTTTTCTAGAGTTTAGCTTTAATGTACTTTGCTAGCCCACACAAAAGGCCAGCAAAGGCCACAATACACTCAAGGGCTGTGTCATTTGTGTGTCTAGACAGCTGTATATCTTCCAACATTCAGAGATATGATCTGCCAAAGATGAGTTATAAATAGCACGATGTTTAACCCTCTCTAGTCATCATATTACTAAGTTTCAGATTGCCAGTGAAACATTGCTATTCAGTCTTATTTGAATGCTCCAGTCTGCTTTTTCTTATCTCTGTTATAGTTATATTTTGCCAGAATATTGCTGTCTTTTATTTGGATTCAAACTCTTAAAGGGACAGTACTTACACAACATTACATGTCACTTGTTAGACACTTTTATCCAAAGCGACTTACATACTCAATACTGTGGGCAATCCCCACAGGAGCAATTTGAGGTGAAGTGTCTTGCCCAGGGACACAACAACATCTGACTGCAGTGGGTTTGAACCCACTGCACCACACGCCGCCCACAACAGACAGTACTTGTTCAACAGGGTGCTTTCTGCAGGCTGAACTGCAGCCAATACAAATACATATCACGAGATGGAAACTCCCAAATACTTCATCTATTAATCCGTGGATAATAGAACCACTTCTCTTACAAATACAAAACACTTATAAACTGATTTATTATAATAAATGATATGATCTAACATGTATGGCATATACCCAGATCTTTATTTTCAAGTCTTAAGGGATGAAACATTATTTTATGATAACTGCAGCGGAGCTTTAACTTTAAACCTGCTTGAAAGGTCATACTTTAGAAAAAAGATTTATATCTACTTAAAGGATTATAATTGTAAATTGTTGCAAAACTATCAGATGTTTTAGTGTATGTGCGATTTATTTTACAATAAAGCCAATAAGTACTTGCGATTTAAGACAATCTTTAAGAAACCACGCCTGGCTGTTTGCGGTGTGACTAACGCTACAGGTGTGTCCTTGCACCTGAGCAGTAACATCTCTTACTTATGAAATGATATAAGCCGATGGTACACTTAAAACTGTCAACACGTGTTTGCTTACAAGTGTTCTGTTAAAAGAGAGAACCAGAAACAGTGCAGTTGTGTCTGCATTTAATATTTGTAAAAATAATTCAAAAAATACACTTCACAGAGCCAGCCAGCTAACCAATCAGAGCAGACTTCAACATTTTGATTGCAGGACTTCTTTACTTGTAACAGAGCATTCCTGCACTCTGGCACGTTTAATTGTACTTAAGTACACGATCGGAGTACTTCTTAAAACATCTGAGGTGGAACTCATTTTAATTACTTAATTTACTTCAGGGTAGCTTGTGAATTTACTCCAGGTGTAACTAAAGTCTGATTTAAGTGATGATCCTATTGTTTATCAATAATCTAGATCTGCAAAGTAACTACAGGTACTACAAAACTGTAGTGGAGTAAAAGTACAGTATTAACATCTGAATTGTAGTGGAGTAGAAGTACAAAGTAACATAACATGGAAATATAAGTTAAGTACAGACGTAGGCCTATTTCTAAATCTACTTAGTTTAGTACACGTTTGTGAAAGCGTATGGTTGGTTGGTTGCACAGTCAGTGGTGGAAAGTAACTAAGTACATTTACTTAAGTACTCCGGTCTGCATAATGATTAATTTTACATACTTCAAGTATATTTTGACGCTAATACTTTTGTACTTTTACTTGAGTAACATTTTGAATGCACGACTTTTACTTTTAACAGAGTATTCCTACACACTTCTACTTTGACCTCCATGCAGTGTTTGCAGTTATGTCCGCAGGGGGTCGTGAGGGGGTCTTTCAGCAGATCCAATCATTTTGAGCAGCAGAACTGACTTTGGTCCAATCGCTGAGCTTCTTCCCTCCGACGTCGTGTAAAAGTATTCACTTTTCTTACTAAACTACACTCAGGTGACAGTTTATGGTTGGTCTTAGCTGTGAAACTTCACATACTTGTTGTTTTTTGCAGGACTGTTAGCTTTGGTGCAGCTGAGTGTTAGCTGCAGAGTTCATGCACCTCTGCAAGCATTCAGCATCAGAGTTTTTTTTAACTTTATTGATCAAGGGTCATTTACAAACAAACGGTGGGAGAGGTACTCATATCTTGTTCTTGAGTAGTACCAGAGTTTAGGAATACTCTGTTTCAAGTAAAAGTGAAAATTTAAAAACAAAATGTACTCAAAGTATCAAAACTAAAATTGAAAAAAACGTGACAGTACAGATGTGTTGCATTGTCAACATTGGCCAGCAGATGTCACTCTTTGAATTTAAAATACTTTTTAAATCAACTATACAATAGGCAATGAAAAGGGGTAATCTTTACATATATCTCTGCTGATGACCATGTGCATCTATTCCAATGATTATTTCCTAATCCAATCAATATTTAATAATCAAAGCATTTGTGTATATTGCTCTGTAATACTGGTGGCATTCATCTTCAGGAGGGTGTTGGCCGCACCTTTTCATATGGTGTTTTAGGATTGGTGACTGTGTTTTATTCATGGCAACAGACATATTCAGCTGCAGAGTATTAACAGGTAAAGTTAACAAGACAAGAAGCCACATTTTGGGTACTCCATGCATGTACTGTGTCCTGTGTTCACCATGTTTTCTCAAAACAATTAACACAAGTTTGCAAAATTTGGAAACCTTAGAAAGTCTGATTGAGACTCAATCTGATTGTTAGATATTTTCATTTAAAAAAATGATAGTTGGAGTTAAATGTAGCACGACAAATATAAAATACTGAAACACTTTTATAAGCACACAGTTATTTATTTTTCAGATAACTTAAAACAAGAAATAACTTTTATAACAAAATAAAATGTATTAATGAAATCAACTGAACAGCATCTTTCAGCATCCAAAAGTCATGGTGCAGTAAAGAGTACAATATTAAATCACAGAATTAAAATATATGTCCTTCATATTTCCCATATTTTGAATATCCCTAGGGATTATTAAAAGTAAATAAAGACTTATATTTCATGGTTTGCTAGCACAACAACAGATAGACTGAAAAAAAAAGCAAAAACACTTCAATAAAGATTTGACTAATTACAAATACAATTATTAAACATTATCCTGCATTTTCAAAGTCATGGAAAGTATAAAATACATGGTTAGGGGCTATGTCAGATTATTTATCACTATCTTCTTTCAAAAAGGTCATCCTGCAAAAGTGAAATTATATCGAACCCGTAATCACCCTTATAAAAAGTACATTGTGTTTTTCTTTAGAAATTAATCTCAGCATAATAATATTTTCAATTATGTGTTTTCATTCAAATAAAACTGCAGAAACATGACAACAGAATAAAAAAACTACTTCAGGTGAGATTTAAAAAAGGCCATTTTACTAAAGTTAAAATAAAACAAAACAAGCAAACATAATATCCCAAATAAAACATGAGATAAGCAACAAAAATCATGCAAAAAAACTGATGTAAACGCTATCAATATTTTTTCTCAAATGTACACTCATTATTTACCCTTTAGTGACAGGGCACTAATCACACTGACCCCACAGGAAGTGACATCTTGATCACCTTACCCTGAGTTATTTATTATATAATAATAATACATATTATTTGTAGCTACTTGGTTTAACATGGTTTACAATTATCACCCTCCTGCTCTACTCTTTTAATTGGGAATGCTCTATTTGCTGTTTTGATTTTCTGCTATAACCCCCGATTACTTCTTGAAAGCCTTTACTGTCTTCTCTACGGCTTCGCTTGTAGTTTCTGATCCTTCAGCTGCCTCATATCCTGTCCAAAAGCCACTCACCATCCCCTTTAATACAGCGAACGCAACATCTAGTTTTGATGTTGCTGCAAGGGACGAAACATCTGAAGCACTCTGAAGTTTTGCACCAGCTGCTGTAACCATATCTCCAAACAATACACCTGTTGCAATGCCTGCAGATAAGATCACGAAGCGTTCAAAAAACTTACTTTTAGCTTTTGTTATAATCTCCTCCTGTGACATGTTGTTTGGGGACTGTCTAATGCGCTCTTCCTCTCTCTGTATGTCTGTTTTAACTTTTTCTAGCATCTCATTTGTGTAGTAGCATCCGTTGTTTGCCTATATCATCTGGTCCACGGTGTTGAGTAGCCTCGCCACCTGGAACTGGTTGCTTCTGTAGTCGTCTCCTTCGTTGTTCTTCCAGTATTTATTATCGACGACGTGGCACCGGCCTCCGCACTTCTTCACCAGATCACTCAGATCTATGTTCTTACTGACAAACTCCTCAATTGTCGACCCTTTCTGGAGCTGGTCGCCATGAGTGAAGACACATGTGGCATACTCATAGGCTTTCTCAGAGAAATACTCGTCTATTTTTTTGATGACTTCCTTTTCCTGCTCGGTGAATTTCTCAACTTTTAGCACAATGAGAAAAGCATGAGGCCCAGGAGCGCACTCTGTGATACACCTCAATATATCGGCCTTGAGGCTTTTGTCGGACCCGCATGTGTCAAAAAAACCCTGAGTGTCGATACATTTGATTCTTCTCTCATCGACTAACTTGGTTTCTGAATAAGATGGAGTTACTTCGGTAATTGGAGAATGGCTTATCATGTATGCATCCTCTCCCATTATGGTGTTAGCCAGGCTGCTTTTTCCAGATCCAGTTTTTCCCAGCAGGACGATCCTCCTTGAAGTTTGCACTAAGACAGAAAAATAACTATTATAAATATATATTGCACTTATTATGTCATTTTATTCATTGATTGCCAAGTGGTGCTCTTAATCATAAGCTTGCCCACATGTTCACAGTGAAAATGCTCACATACTTAGGTTTTATATTAGCACCATCTTAGATAGGTGTGTTAGCATGCTAACAGCTGCTAATTAGCACTAAATACAAAATATAGTATGGCCTTTTTTTTTGAATAAGTAAAACAAATAAACAAAATGAAAATTTCAAAAGTATGATTTGTGAATAATAACATCAAAATATGTTAAAATAGATGTATTTAGTTTTATTGGTTAATGGTTAATGAATGACTTTATTTGTTATTTGTTATTTGTTCACTAATGGGTCAGTGGATTTAAGTTAGATATGTGTGGCAGAATCAGGATGATACTGATCCAATGCTGAAATTGAATAATCCATTTACTCTGAACTTTACGTTAAGTACCCCACTTAATTTAAGATGTGTCAAACTTTAGTTAAGTATTTTCATACATATACTTCTAAATTGCAACGGAAAATATTGTACTATTTACTTTAACACATGTATCTGACATGCAGTTACATACTTCACAAAATGTAGTATATTGCATTACATACAATGCATGCATCACCAATAATAGTAATCATTATAAAACGTACAAACCTTCACTTAAAGGTGGGGTATGTAATTTATTTCAGAAACACTTTTTGTTATATTCCATGGAATGCTCTTAACATCCTGATAGCAATGAATAAATTAAATGCTTTGACAATAAATATATAATTGCTGTGTATTTTCAAATTCTAGCACACTCGAGCTGGTTTCTCCAAAATGACCTACCCCACCTTTAAGAAACATTTTAAACAACTGAATAAAGTATTTTTACCATGAAGGCAAGTCACGTTTATTTATAGCACCTTTCAGCACACGGCAATTCAAAGTGCTTTACAAAATAAAATAAAAGACATTTAAGAAGAAATACAGCAGAAACACATTATAAAATGTAATTTAAAAACAGGCATTAAAAAGCAAAGATAATAAAATCAACACAACAGGTAGAGAATACATGAATAAAAGCCATACTGCAGTGTGAATATGAACAGCTCAATCAAAAGCAGCGGCAAAAAGATTTAAAGTCTGGATGAAGTGTTGCATCTCTTATTACGCACATAGAATACAAATATTTCCAACTTACCGTCCATTTTGCGTGAACGGCTGTAGTCAGTCGGACTGCTGGATGTTCTGTCTTCGGTTCTCTCGCTGTGGTTTGACTCTACTTTCGTTCTCTACCAGTTTAACCACATTTGCCGTACCTGAACAATAGAGTGAGAGTCGCAGAAGATTCTTGGTGCAGGCCTTACTTATAAAAGTATTCATTTCAAATATCACACATGAAAATAGCATTTAATCATTTACACATTCAACTAAATTAACACATTTTTTCAGACTTACATAAAAACGGAAACCAGAATGTCAACTTTTACAGCATCATGTTGTGAATTGAAGAGAATTAAAGGGAAGGTAATTAATTAAAAAGTAAGGTAACAAAGGTAAATAATCCAATAAAAAAAGGGAAAAAAAGGAATTACAACACAAAATAGAAAAACTACACCAGGTAGAGTTAAATAATTTGTAGAATTTGAGTTTTTAAAACAATTAACTTGGAGAACAATATTGTTTTGCAGATTAGGGTCAGGACAGTGTGGCTTTACATCTCAGCAATATAACCACTTATCAAAGGCAATTTTGGCCAAGTTTCAGGACTTATTACCTAAACTTGTAAATAATGATACTTACATTCAGTTCATATCAGTTGTGAACTACTTCTTGTACAACATAATTTTCTAAATTGATAACAAGGCAATTGTAAGCCAGGGTTGGGACGCAGAGATTGGTGAAATCTGTTTGTTTTCGTGTGAGTTGGAATCCTTGTAACACTGTTACCAAGCCTCAGAAAGGGAGGCCTTTTTAATTAACAGGGCATTACAGAAATAGAAGGAAATAAATCCCTGAATGACAGTTTCCAGATCAGCAGGTCTGCTTTTTAGGGTGGTGACTGCATGTGGTTTGGAAAGAAGAGGTTGTAAAGAATTTCATTTTGAAAGGTCTATTAATGGCAACACGCAAATATATATTTTAAGACTTCTTTGTATGAACATGGATACAGAATAATTGGCCAACAGTACGGTAGTCCACCCATCCTACATCTGCAGATTTTGACTGAGATGTACTAACATAATTAATGCACCATAAAAACTATAGGCATCAGGTCATTGCAATAAACAGGAAATGGGTGTTTCACAAACTACATTCACTGCTTTCAAAGCCGCTGATCTCCCACCACTAAAGGATTAAAAACAACATCATATACAGAATAAGTAGTCTTTATATTTCGTGAGAAAAGGGAGGATGGCAGCTGCACCTTTTCATATCTTTTAAAGGTGGAGTGTTTTTGTCTTAGTGAAACTCAACAGGTTGAATGGAACCTTATGTATCTGTTTTTATTGGCAGCATCCACCTGACTTCTGGGAATCAACAATACATGTACGCAGACTGAAAACAAAAAGGCCTTTTGTATCTGGCTTTGACCCACAAAAAGTATTTACTGTTATTGTATAACAGGTTTAAGTTTGTTTTCATCATGTTAGAATTACAGTTGCTACTTTTTAGGTCCTGGAAAAATTCAGGTTACAATAAAGACGCTGATGCAAAACATGTTTTAGTTAGCGCCGAGCTCGTTTAGGCAAATAAAAATATTCAGAATATTCACAATTCAACATGAAATAGCTTCAGCTGCAGAGTATTAAGGTACAGTTAACAAGACAAGAAGCCAAATGTTGGGTACTCCATGCATGTACTGTGTCCTATGTTCACCATGTTTTCTCAAAACAATTAACACAAGTTTGCAACATTTGGAAACCTTAGAAAGTCTGTTTGAGTTTTTTATTTTTCAGATAACTTAAAACAAGAAATAACTTTTATAACAAAAACAAATCTATTAATGGAATCAACTGAACAGCATCTTTCAGCATCCAAAAGTCATGGTACAGTAAAGACATCTAAAATCACAGAATTAAAATATATTACATTACATTGCATTTAGCTGACGCTTTTATCCAAAGCGACTTACAATAAGTGCATTCGACCAAGAAGATACAAACTTGAAGAAAATAGAATCATATAAGTACATCAGGTTTCATAGAGCCAAAACATTTCAAGTGATACTCAACTGGCTTTAGATAAGCTAGTCCTTTGTTAGTATATAAGTGCTTTGTTAGCAATTCTTTGTTAGTAATTCTATCGCTCGAAGTGGAGTCGAAAGAGATGAGTTTTCAGTCTGCACCGGAAGATGTGTAGGCTATCTGCTGTCCTGATTTCAATGGGGAGCTCATTCCACCATTTTGGAGCCAGGATAGCAAACCGACGTGTTTTTGCTGATGGGAACTTGGGTCCCCCTCGCAGTGCTGGTGCAGCAAGCCGTTTGGCCGATGCAGAGCGGAGTGCACGTGCTGGGATGTATGGTTTAACCATGTCCTGGATGTAGGAAGGGCCAGATCCATTCGCAGCATGGTACGCAAGTACCATTGTCTTGAAGTGGATTCTAGCAGTTACTGGAAGCCAGTGAAGGGAGCGGAGGAGCGGAGTGGTGTGGGAAAATGTAGGAAGGTTGAAGATCAGACGAGCCGCTGCATTCAGGATGAGCTGCAGAGGTCGGATGGCACATGCAGGTAGACCAGCCAGGAGGGAGTTGCAGTAGTCTAGGCGTGAGACGACGAGAGCCTGGACCAGAAGCTGTGTCGCTTTCTGGGTCAGAAGGCGACGTATCCTTCTGATGTTGTAAAGCGTGTATCTGCAGCAGCGGGTTGTAGCAGAGATGTTTGCAGTGAAGGACAGTTTGTTATCTAGGGTCACACCCAGATTCCATGCAGTCTGAGTCGGGGAAACAATAGAGGTGCCGATGTTGATTGTAAGGTCAAGAGTGGGACAATCTTTTCCCGTAAGGAAAAGCAGTTCAGTCTTGTCAAGGTTGAGCTTGAGGTAGTGAGCAGACATCCACTGAGAGATGTCAGCTAGACAAGCAGAGATGCGTGCGACGACCTGGGTCTCTGAGCGGGGAAAGGACATAATTAATTGGGTGTCATCAGCGTAGCAGTGGTGTGAAAAACCATGCGGGCTAATAACAGATCCGAGCGAGTTTGTGTACAAGGAGAGGGGGAGGGGACCAAGAACAGAGCCCTGAGGGACCCCTGTAGTTAATTGACAAGGGTCGGACTCGGACCCTCTCCAAGTTACCCTGTAGGTACGGTCTTTGAGGTATGAGGTGAGGAGGGAAAGTGCAGAGCCTGAAACTCCAAGTTCTTGGAGAGTGCGAAGGAGGATCTGATGATTCACCGTGTCGAATGCAGCAGACAGGTCCAAAAGGATGATGACAGAGGAGAGGGAGGCTGCTTTAGCCGTGTGCAGTTCCTCAGAGACAGCGAGGAGGGCAGTTTCTGTTGAGTGACCTGCCTTGAAACCAGACTGGTGCGGATCAGAAGGTTGTTCTGATGGAGATAACAGGAGAGTTGTTTAAAGACAGCGCGTTCAAGTGTTTTAGACAGGAACGGGAGGAGAGAGACAGGCCTGTAGTTTATAACATCAGACGGGTTGAGAGTGGGTTTCTTTAGGAGAGGGTTTACTCTTGCCTCCTTGAGACTGTTTGGAAAGTGACCAGAAGTTAGAGAAGTGTTGATGAAATGGGTGAGAAACGGTAGAATATCAGGAGCGATAGTCTGAAGGAGGTTTGAGGGGACAGGGTCCAGAGGACAAGTGGTAGGACGGGCAGAGGTAATGAGGGTAAGAACCTCACTTGGAGAGAGAGGGGAAAAAGAGGTTAGTGTGTGGGTGAACGGTGGGTGACCCAGCGGTGAGTAAAGGTGAGTCAGAAAAAGAAGAGCGAATATCATCAACCTTTTTTTCAAAGTAGTTAACAAAGTTGCTTGACAGAAGGGAGGAGGGGGAAGGGGCTTTGGGGGGTTCTAAGAGGGTGGAAAAGATGGAAAATAGTTTTTTGGGATTGGAATAGGAAGAATGGATCTTATCTTGAAAGAAAGGCCTTTTTGGCTGAGAGATCGAAGCAGAGAAAGAGGAGAGGAGAGCCTGATAGATTAGGAGGTCGTCATGGTGTTTGGATTTCCACCGTTTCCGCTCTGCTGCCCTAAGGATGCTTCTATTAGCACGTGCGTCATTTAGCCAGGGAGCAGGAGGGGACTGACGAGCCTGCCGAGATGTAGAGGACAGAGAGAGTCTAGAGAGGATGAAAGAGTCGAGAGGAGAGTTTCTGCAGCAGAGTTTGGAGGCAGGAGTTGGAACGAGTCAGAGGAAGGGAGGGCTGAGAGCACCGATGAGGCAAAGGTAGAGGGGGAGAGGGAACAAAGGTTACGGCGGACAGGTTAGTTTGTTATGTTGGAAAGGGGTAGAGAGAATGAAATGAAAAAGTGATTGGATGTGTGAAGTGGGTTTACAGAGAGGTTAGAGGTAGTCCAGTTCCTTGAGAATATGAGATCAAGGACATTGCCAGCTTTATGAGTTGGTGGGGATGGAGACAGTGAGAAAGCAAAGGCGGTTAAAAGAGATGTTAGTTCAGATATCTTCCCTGTCTGGAGGTTGAAGTCTCCGAGAAGTACAGCGGGAGGGCCAGTTTCAGGGATGTGTGAGAGGAGATTATCTAATTCCTCCAAGAAGTCCCCCAAGGCGCCTGGTGGACGGTAGAGAACAACAATGGTTAATTGTATAGGATGGGTTACTGTGACGGCATGGAATTCAAAGGTGGAAGGAGTGAAGTTAGGTAGCTTGAAGAGGGAAAAGCTCCATTTGGGAGAGAGCAGGAGACCAGTGCCACCTCCTCTGCCAGTGGGTCTGGGTGTATGGGAGAAGGAATATGCTGTGGAGAGAGCTGCTGGGGTGGATGTGTTGGATGGTGTAATCCAGGTCTCAGTGAGAGCAAGGAAATCCAGAGACTGCAGGGAAGCGTAGCCAGAAATGAAGTCAGCCTTAGGAACAGCTGACTGGCAGTTCCACAGGCCACCTGTAACTAGATGTTGGATCTCAGTGGAGCATGTGGGATAGACGAGAGCAGGCCGGTTATATCGAATAGGAGATACACGGGGCCAGTGATAATTGCGAGAAGACACATGAACAGGAATGGAGAAAATACACATGATTATAGCATGAGGGGCTAAAAAACAAAATAAAATAAAACACCAGCGATACTTAGCTCAATCAAAGTAGGATTTGCCTCCTCTTTGCCTCCCTCGTGACTCCCGCAGGACTCTAATGTCTTTGTCTGTCTGATGCTGAAGCTGACGCTCCAGGAAAGAGCTGCCTAAAATGGAAGCTATGTCCTGATTGCTGAGTTGTCACAGCTGTGGGCCTACGCCCCTTTAATTAATTAACTCTCTACAGCTGATGGGGGACAGCAGAGTCTTCCAGTCTATTGTAAAGCACAGTTTGAGTCAAGTGCCCCACTGAGTCCTGTGTAACAGGTTATTTTGAGCAGATCTGAGATTTCAAAATCTCACAAAAGCATAATTTTAGCTAGAATAACTACAGAACAATTATACAGAGTAGAATAAATGAAACAGAGAGGTCTATTTAAACAAAAATATAACTTACAGAGATTACTGAGTCAGCAGGCATTGTCCTTACCTGGTCAGGGTAGCACAAATATGTCCTTCATATTCCCCATATTTTGAATATCCCTAGGTATTATTAAAAGTAAATAAAGACTTATATTTCATGGTTTGCTAGCACAACAACAGATAGCCCGAAAAACATATATTGACACAGCTGTTAACGTGTTGAATCACTCAAAACAATAAGCAAAAACACTAAATAATAAAGATTTGACTAATTACAAATAACATTATTAAACATTATCCTGCATTTTCAAAGTCATGGAAAGTGTAAAATACATAGTTAGGGGCTATGTCAGATTATTTATCACTATCTTCTTTCTAAAAGGTCATCCTGCAACAGTACAATTATATCGAACCCGTAATCACCCTTATAAAAAGTACATTGTGTTTTTCTTTAGAAATTAATCTCAGCATAATAATGTTTTCAATCATCATGTGTTTTCATTCAAATAAAACTGCAGGAACATGACAACAGAATAAAAAAACTACTTCAGGTGAGATTTAAAAAATGTCATTTTACTAAAGTTAAAATAAAACAAAACAATCAAACATAATATCCCAAATAAAACATGAAAAGCAACATAAATCAAGCAAAAAAACTGATGTAAACGCTATCAATATTTTTTCTCAAATGTACACTCATTATTTACCCTTTAGTGACAGGGCACTAATCACACTGACCCCACAGGAAGTGACATCTTGATCACCTTACCCTGAGTTATTTATTATAATAATAATAATAATACATATTATTTGTAGCTACTTGGTTTAACATGGTTTACAATTATCACCCTCCTGCTCTACTCTTTTAATTGGGAATGCTCTATTTGTTGTTTTGATTCTCTGCTATAACCCCCGATTACTTCTTGAGAGCCTTTACTGTCTTGTCTACGGCTTCGCTTGTAGTTTCTGATCCTTCAGCTGCCTCATATCCTGTCCAAAAGCCACTCACCATCCCCTTTAATGCAACGAACGCAACATCTAGTTTTGATGTTGCTGCAAGTGGCGAAACATCTGAAGCACTCTGAAGTTTTGCACAAGCTGCTGTAACCATATCTCCAAACAATACACCTGTTGCAATGCCTGCAGGTAAGATCACGAAGCGTTCAAAAACCTTACTTTTAGCTTTTGTTATAATCTCCTCCTGTGACATGTTGTTTGGGAACTGTGTAACTCGCTCTTCCTCTCTCTGTATTTCTGTTTTAACTTTTTGTAGCATCTCATTTGTGTAGTAGCATCCGTTGTTTGCCTCAATCATCTGGTCCACGGTGTTGAGTAGCCTCGCCACCTGGAACTGGTTGCTTCTGTAGTCGTCTCCTTCGTTGTTCTTCCAGTATTTATTATCGACGACGTGGCACCGGCCTCCGCACTTCTTCACCAGATCACTCAGATCTATGTTCTTACTGACAAACTTGTCAATTGTCAACCCTTTCTGGAGCTTGTCGCCATGAGTGAAGACACATGTGGCATACTCATAGGCTTCCTCAGAGAAATACTCGCGTATTTTTTTGATGACTTCGTTTTCCTGCTCGGTGAATTGCTCAACTTTTAGCACAATGAGAAAAGCATGAGGCCCAGGAGCGCACTCTGTGATACACCTCAATATATCGGCCTTGAGGCTTTTGTTGGACCCGCATGTGTCAAAAAAAACCTGAGTGTCGATACATTTGATTCTTCTTTCATCGACTAATTTGGTTTCTGAATAAGATGGAGTTACTTCGGTAATTGGAGAATGGCTTATCATGTATGCATCCTCTCCCATTATGGTGTTACTCCTAGATTCCACCGGGAGCGTCTGCGTTGCGTTACGGCTACGCCACGCCACGCTGCGGCGTTTTTAGCGATCGCAGCCACTCTAGTCAATGGGTGCTATTGCGCCACGCTGCGCCGCGGCTCGAAGCGTCCCAGAAGCGCCTCGGCGCAAGGAATTTCTAAAATATAGGATGAATCCTATTTTTGACGCGGCGCAGCCGTAGCGCAGGCAGGAAGTGGAATGTTCATCCGGCCCAGGCCCATCCCCCAAATAAATGTCCAGGAAATATGCCCAAATCAACAACAACTGCGAGCCTGCACACACGACGCTCCGATTCCGCAACGTTTTGAAACGCGCCCGGTGGGTTATGACGCAGGAGGAGGTCGCAGCGTGGCGTGGCGTAGCCGTAACGCAGCGCAGACGCTCCCGGGGGAATCTAGGGGTTAGCCAGGCTGCTTTTTCCAGATCCAGTTTTTCCCAACAGGACGATCCTCCTTGAAGTTTGCACTAAGACAGAAAAATAACTATTATAAATATTTATTGCACTTGTTGATATTGTCTTTTTGGTACTACTACAGACACTCATTTACTAATGTCATTTTATTCATTGTTGGTTAACTCAAAAAAATGATTGCCAAGTGGTGCTGTTCATCATAAGCTTGCCCACATGTTCACAGTGAACATGCTAACATACTTAGGTTTTACATTAGCACCATCTTAGATAAGTGTGTTCAAGGTTCAAGGCTTTTATTGGTCATGCGTACATAGCTACAGTGTAGTTATGACGATGAAAATCTTAGGTCACAGGTTCCTCCAACAGTGCAACACAATAAAACAGATACACAGAAGAAATAGTGCAGGTAAATACAAAAAGAAAAATTCTAAAAAGTGAAATAGTGGAATAGTGCAATAAGAGTCTGAATATGATATATTAGATACATAATTTCTAAATTGCAACCAGATTAATGTTGAGGATGTTGTTAGCATGCTAACAGCTTCTAATTAGCACTAAATACAAAAATATAGTATGGCCTTTTATTTGAATAAGTAAAACAAATAATCAAAATGAAATTTTCAAATGTATGTTTTGTGAATAATAACATACAAATATGTTAAAATAGATTTATTTAGTTGTATTGGATAATTTATGACTTTATTTGTTTTGAACTAATCGGTCAATTGATTTAAGTTATAAATGTGTGGCAGAATCAGGATGATACTGATCCAATGCTAAAATTGAATAATCCATTTACTCTGAACTTTACATTTATTACTCCACTTAATTTAAGATGTGTCAAACTTTAGTTAAGTGTTTTCATACATATTTTTATACTTCTAAATTTCACAAGAAAATATTGTACTATTTACTCTAACACATGTATCTGACATGCAGTTACATACTTATACACTGCATATACTTGCATTACATACAATTCATGCATCACCAATAATAGTGATCATTAGAAAACATACAAAACCTTTACTTAAGAAACATTTTCAACAATTGAATAAAGTATTTTTACCATGAAGTGTTGCATCTCTTATTACGCACATAAAATACAAATATTTCCAACTGACCATCCATTTTGCATAAACGACTGTAGTCAGTCGGACTGCTGGATGTTCTGTCTTCGGTTCTCTCGCTGTAGTTTGACTCTACTTTCGTTCTCTACCAGTTTAACCACATTTGCCGTACCTGAACAATAGAGTGAGAGTCGCAGAAGATTCTTGGTGCAGGCCTTAATTATAAAAGTATTCATTTAAAATATCACACAAGAAAATAGCATTTAATCATTTACACATTCAACTAAATTAACACATTTTTTCAGACTTATGTAAAAACGGAAACCAGAATGTCAACTTTTACAGCATCATGTTGTGAATTGAAGATGATTAAAGGGAAGGTAATTACAATGTAAGGTAACATAGGTAAATAATCCAATAAAAAAAGGGAAATAAAAAGATATTACAACACAAAATATAAAAACTACACCAGGTAAAGTTAAATATTTAGTGGAATTTCAGTTTTTAAAACAATTAACTTGGAGAAAAATGTTTTTTTGCAGATTAGGGTCAGAACAGTGTGGCTTTACATCTCAGCAATATAACCAGTTATCAAAGGCAATTTGGGCAAAGTTTCCAGATGAATTATCTAAAAATATCACACTTGTAAATAATGATACTTACATTCAGTTCATATCAGTTGTGAACTACTTCTTGAACAACATAATTTTCTAAATTGATAACAAGGCAATTGTAAGCCAGGGTTGGGACGCAGAGATTGGTGAAATCTGGTTGTTTTCGTTAGAGTTCAAATCCTTGTAACACTGTTACCAAGCCTCAGAAAGGGAGGCCTTTTTAATTAACAGGACATTACAGAAATAGAAGAAGGAAATAAATGCTTGAATGACAGTTTCCAGATCAGCAGGTGTACCTTTTAGGGTGGTGACTGCATGTTGTTCGGAAAGAACAGGTTGTAAAGAATTTCATTTTGAAAGGTTTATTAATGGCAACAGGCAAATAGGTTTTGGTAAGCCTTGTTTGTATTAACATGGGAATAAAATAATTGGCCAACAGTACGGTACTCCACCGATCCTTTATCCGCAGATTTTGACTGAGATGTACTAACATAATTTATGCGCCGTAAAAACTATAGTCATCAGGTCATTGCAATAAACAGGAAATGGGTCCCTCACAAACTACATTCACTGCTTTCAAAGCCGCTGATCTCCCACCACTAAAGGATTCAAAACAACATTATACAGAATAAGTAGTCTTTCTATTTTGTGAGAAAAGGGAGGATGGCAGCTGCACCTTTTCATATCTTTTAAAGGTGGAGTGTTTTTGTCTTAGTGAAACTCAACAGGTTGAATGGAATCTTATTTATCTGTTTTTATTGGCAGCATCCATCTGACTTCTGGGAATCAACAATACATGTAGGCAGACTGAAAACAAAAAGGCCTTTTGTGTCTGGCTTCGACCAACACAAAGTATTTACTGTTATTGTATAACAGGTTTAAGTTTGTTTTCATCTTGTTAGAATTACAGTTGCTACTTTTTAGGTCCTGGAAAAATTCAGATTAAAATAAAGACGCTGATGCAAAAAACGTTTTAGTTAGTGCCGAGCTCGCTTAGGCCTACTGAATTAAATATTCAGAACAAAGTTCAAGATGAAATAACTTTATTAAAAAAGGCCCAGTATTTTACAGCAGTCTGTATTTCCTATCAAACATTCAACAAAGGAGAGTAAATAGTGCATGGACCTGGGACAATTTGCATATGTCATACTTAGTTGGTGTTTTGTAACTATTGATAGCAACAGGATGGTAATATACTCCTTACATGTTACTTGTTAGACGCTTTTATCCAAAGCGACTTACATACTCAATACTGTGGACAATCCCCTACTCAAATAAATGACACTGCCTATGTTCATTAACACAAAGAAAACTGTCAGCCAATGTTTTTTTATAGTTTTCGACAACAAAGAAGCCCTATGGCTCAGACAATATCTGCAATTCATCTTTGGACTTGGTTTATTATTAGAATGTATGAGTATCGTCAACCCTTTGACAGCACCTGTGAATGGTTTCATGAAAAACAGAAACTGAAAAAGAACATTTACCAATCAGCCGTTTATTGTTACATAAAACATTTTAAACAAAGTGTTACATATTCAAACAAAACATAATCATTATTAAAGGGTACAGATTGATTTTGTATTTTACAACAGTAAAGTGTGTGGACTCACAAAAGACACATCAAAAAACAGTATAGATGACATATTCTAAAAGTCATGAACCATGCCCAAACAACCACTTGTAGATGTAAGATAATAAGTTTAACTGAGTAAGGAAAATACACATTTCCATGTATTTGACATTTTCTAAAAATTGTTTGCTACTCCTTCTCAGTAGATCAAAAAAAGATATAAAGTAATTATCTTTTCAGTTGACAGGAACAAGCCGAAAATGTAAAGCAAAGACGCAAGCACCATCACAAGGTAAGATCTAAAATAGACAAATTAATTCAACCTTAAGTTACTTAATTGTATAGCTTAAAAAATGATTGAAATAAATGCACATGTGCTGGATGCAACTTATACATCAATGACAATCTCTTCTGCTGATTTTCATTTGATTCTGCCTTGGTGTTCATTCAAATTGATTCCAAGGATTGTACGTTCCTTCATACAAAGCATTGTATTTCTCCATAAAATACTCAAATGCACTTTGTATTACCTCTACCACTGGACTGGCAGGGAGAGAATCGGAACCTGTGCCATCGTTTTCTGTCACCACCTCTGTCAGTGGTGGTGCTGCTGGGACTTTGATATCCTGTGGTGCTACCCTAAATATCTTAAACATTTTTGAATTGATCAACACAGCTGAGATAGTTGCAAGTATTCCAGCTATAACTGCGTATCGAATAAAACCTCTAAACCATGTTCGAGGTGCGTTGTCCACCTGCTTCTTTAAGTAGTTGCTTTTAGCCTCTTTTCTGATCTCTTCCTCTGACATGTTTCCTGCTTGTCTAATGTTCCCTTCTTCTTTCTGTATTTCTCTCTCTATCTCTTGTATAGCTTCGTCTGTGTAGTAGCCTGAACTGTTTGCCATCACTATGCTATCTATAGTGTTGAGTAGCTTTGCCACCTGGAACTGGTTACTTCTGTACTCGTCCCCTTCATTGGTCTTCCAGTATTTACTGTCAAAGACGTGGCACCGGCCTCCGCACTTGTGCACCAGATCCCTCAGACCTTCACTTTGCTCTACGTACTCCTCTATTTTCTTTCCTTTGGGGAGCTGGTCGCCATGAGTGAAGACAATTACGGTGTGTTTGAGCGCGTCTTCAGAGAAATACTGAAACATTTGAGTGATCACAGCCCTCTCCTGCTCTGTGAATTTCTCCACTTTGAGCAGAATGAGAATAGCATGGGGCCCAGGCGCGCACTCTGTGAGACACCGCACCATCTCTGGCTTCATCTCCGGCTTCATCTCCGGCTTCATCTCCTCCTCAGACCTTCCTGCATCGAATAAACCAGGAGTGTCGATCAAAGTGATGCTTCGTCCATCGATGGATTTGGTTTCTGCTGAAGAAGATTTCATTTTTGAGTCATTACAATGATCAACTTTGAATTTGGCATCTCCCAAAATGATGTTAGCAAGGCTGCTCTTTCCGACTCCAGTTTTTCCGAGCAGCACAATCCTCGTTGTGTTTGGCACTACAATGAAAAAAGTGACTCAGTTAATCAATTAATTTGAACATTTCACGCAATTTCATCCCCTCTATCTCACCCTTTAACTCTGTATATCTAATTATAGCACTCTGGCAAAACAAATATCTTAAAAAATAAATACAAATGAACACGTCAAAATTGCATGTTTACCAATATAATATTTTTCGGAGACTGTAAGAGACCTGACAGGTTCTGAGAATAATAGTAATAATATAAACCAATAATAATAATACTTTTTATTTATTTAAAGGTATTCATAGAGACTTTACAGATGCATGTAAATACGTAAAACTCAATATTAATGACACATTCAAAGTAGCTCTGAAAAGGTGAGTTTTGGTTTGTGATTTGAATGAAAACAGGATCAGTCACAGATGTGTTTGAGGAGCTACTTTGAGGGCAGCAAAAGAGAATTAACTAATGGATACTGTCACACCTGTCACATTTCTTTTTTTAAATGATACTGAAAGATAAAACATTTTCACATGACATGTTAGTCCTCAATGCCCTGGTGGGATGAATGTAGATAAATAAGGCTTAATTTGACAACTTTTAGAGTGTATTTTATCAAAGTGACATAATAGCCTCAAACAACCTTAATAATAAACAAAAATATATTACAACTCCAATCATTTCTACATAGTTTAAAGGAGGAGTTAGGATTTTGAGATTTGAGTAGGAGCCCAATTCATATACAATACATACAATCATTTTAATTTGAATAAAATATTTAAATATAATATGAAGTTTAGCTCACCGTCCATGCTGACTGCGATCCGGGACACGTCTCCACTGTGAGGTTTCCTTTTGTTCTCTCACTCGGACTCACCTCTTGCTTTAACTTTTCTTTTTCTACCTGTCCGACTTGTTTCTCGGCTGCCGGCCGATCAAATGATCCACTCACATTTCACTTCTTTCATTCAAGCACAGGCATCAATATACTGCATCAATAAAAAACAATGATCAACCACAAATTGTTACATAACACAAATGAATTCATTAAATATGCTTAAATATGAGTCGCTGATTATTTTTAAGAAATATCAGTTGTTTCTCCAGGAAATAAACCAGATTTGATTTAAATATTTAAATGTGCCGTCACAATAAGATGCAAACTTAACGAGGGTAAAGTCTGTAAATTCATCAAAAAAAATTATTACACAAGTTAAATTAAACTTAAATACTTGTCGACGTATTATTTCAGATTTTATACAAACATGTAGTTTATTCAAAAAGCTCCATGTATATAAATTCAAATGTACATGATAAAGGCTGTCTTCGGTTTCATTTTCTTTTGCATTCATCTTGAAACTCTGAAACTTGACTCGTACCTCTGTGGCAGCGTTTTCTTTTCTGACACAGTATTGTGACATATCATCATATGTAAAATCGGATTGTTTCCATAGTAACATAAAGCAGGAAATAAACAGGGAATCTGTACAAAACAGTAGTGTTTGCTGCAAAATATCAGCCTTTCTAATATCATGAGTTCCTTTCAGCTGATTGGATGAATTAAAGAGGCCCTATTATGTTTTTCGGGGTTTTCCCTTTCCTATAGTGTGCTATATAGGTTTTAGTGCATGTAAATGGTCTGCAAAGGCTAAAATCCAGAGGGAGTTTCTCTCCCACACATTCCCCCCCGGCCTGAAACGCCTCCATTGGACTCCTTTATTTACTTCTGGAACATAGTGACATCACAATGTAACACTTAAGCTGTTGGCTAGCGCTCCAACACATTGTACGTGATAGGCTTAGGGGCGGGACATGTACAGAAGAGGCACAAAATACAAATATTAACCTGATAATGAGCATAATAATTCCTCTTTAAGATTATATAATAAAAAAATACACTTGAAAACACGTTATTAAATTACTAATTTATTGTTGTATTTTGATTAAGTTATGACAAAAGAACACAATGAAAACAGAATCAAAAAAATCATGGAGAGCCCACATCAGATCATGATGGGATAATCAGATAATTCATAATTGTATTTTTATGGTAAATACTAAAGGATACAGTAAATCAAACGCGTTCACCGTGAAAGGGAAGGGAAGCAAGCAAATGATTGGCACTGTAAATACTTGTCAACATATTTGAGTCACACATTAAACATACAATGCTTTCAAATGTTAATGGTAAGACTTCAACTCTCTTGTAACATATACTAAAGTCATATGAAATGCATTTCATTACAACTCTCATCGGTCTTTGATACTCGGTAAAGACACATTTTAGTTTATCAAGGTTTTCTTGTTCTTATGTTGAGAAATATTGACTGACATTTTTCACTGTTTTTGGCAGATAAATGGATGATGGAAAAAAAGCAAGTTGCAAGTTACAAAATATATGATATAGGAGTAGAAATAATTGTAATTCCTTATCTAATTTTAAGGAGTTCTTTCAAATTAGATTAAAAAAAAACAATATACAACCCTGCTTACAATATTGCAATATGTTAAGTTTTAATCGTATTGCCAGATTCTTGACATCACACAGCCCTAATGCTGCAGTTAGTCTTTTGTCATGATATTCATTTTTTAGCAACAATAACAGCAATGGAGACCAAAGCTGCAAGACCAGCTACCCCGACAGACCAATTAACCCATGACCCATATGCAGCATGTAGCTTCTCAATGGTGTAACAGCTTTTTCTGTCGGCATCAGTCATCCTGCCTATTGTCTTGAGTATTTCTGCCACCTGGAACTTGTTGCTCCTGTATTCATCCGTCTGGTCTTTCTTCCATTTAATATTATCAATGACGTGGCACCGTCTCCCGCACTTATTCACCAGATCCCTCAGATCTGGATCCAGATCGACCCACTGCTCGATCGTCATCCCCTCAGGGAGCTGGTCACCACGGGTGAAGACTAATATGGCATATTTTAAAGCTTCGTTAGAGAAACATTGTTGGATTTTTTTGATGACGTCCTTCTCGTGCACTGTGAATTTCTCCACTTTAAGCACAATGAGAAAAACATGAGGCCCAGGAGCGCACTTTTCGATACACTTCTCTATCTCAGACTTCAGCTCCTCACGTCTGCCTGCATCGAAAAACCCAGGAGTGTCGACCCACATGAGTTTTGTCCCGTTGACACGTTTGGTTTCTGCTTGACATAAACGTGTTCCTGAATTGGCCGAATCGTCTATCTCGAACAAAGTCTCTCCGAAGATGGTGTTGGCGAGGCTGCTCTTCCCAGCTCCAGTTTTTCCCAAGACCACGATCCTTCTTGTTAAATCTAGAAGACAGTAATGACTCTATGTCACTGATATCTTTCACTGCTTTTGCAGGGCATATAGAGTGAGCAAAGCATTTCAAAAATAGCAAAGCTGTGATGACAATATCAGCGTGCTAACTTAACTTTGTCAGTGTTCAGAGTAGGCTTGCATCTACATATTTTGACAAATATATGCATGTATAAAATATGTCTAAAATACATATATATAATTTAATACAGTATTATATAATACAGTAATAAGTTGTATAGGCTCTCTGTCTGTGTAGTGGATGTTTTTTTGCGCAAGATTTGTGAACAAGCAGTTTGAATGGACACAGATTTTTGAAAGATAAAATAATATTTATAATAATACATTTTGAAACTGAAATAATATTAATAGTTTTTTATTGTTTTCATAAAATAATATAAAAAAAGTATTCAGGATTCAATCATCAATGGGTATTTTTCTTCAACAATCTACTCGCCAAAAGTCTATTTTTTATTATTTAAAATGCTGGTACTTTATCTCCTTTCATTTGCTTTCATAGGTAAGAGTCAACCTCATGAAATGACCCTTTTAAAAGAGTATCAAAATCAATTAATGTAGACAAGATAAAACAAACATCATTTGTAACAAAACACAACTGGCATTTAAGTTTCATTGTTCGAAAATGGACCCAAACTTGTTAAAAACATTATTATAATATTATTATTATTTATGGAATAAGTAACCTTAACTTACCACTCATGCTGGGAAAAAATTGTAAATCAGCAGACTCCGATCTGGAGGTTGTTGTGACTGCGTATCGTTTCTTCTGCCTTTCGCTTTGTTTTACACCTGTTTGACTTGTTTCTTGGCGACACACTAAGGGCATGAGCATATCACACACTGGACATTTGAATTCAAGTGTCCACATTTATAATAAGCACCAGCTCTGTTGCATGTCAAAAAGCTACAGAAGCATGATACTTATTTTTAACATTTCACATCTCCACGACATTGGTAGACATCCTGCTGCTGCATTTACATCCATATTGGAATTTAAACTTGTCAGTTGGTTAACTATTTTCTAACGAATCCTGATCCTTATTGACATCTAGAGGTTGCTGTATGAACTGCAATGCTGTCTCACAACTTGGTATTTTCTTTGACTTTAGTGTCCCTTTCTGTTTTGTCCCTTTCTCTCGCCCACCCTTGCTGAAAAAGGAAAACTTAACATTTGACAAAACACTTAGCAACATTTTTCTCCAAAATAAGTCAATGTCAACTTGATTGTCAAACTTCTGTTTGTACGATACAGACAGAGAAATCGAAATGCTGTTTCTCACAATCCAGAGGAATAAAATAAATATACATGTATACATAGATACACACGTGTACACCCACTTTTATATACATAATCAAACATAAACACATCTCTATTATGCACACATTAAGAGGCATCAATAAAAAGCACACCAGTCGCTATATACAAAATAACAGTCACTTCTAAACGAATGAGGAAGAATATATTACTACAGTAAAAATATGTACAGTAGTGCAAGGGACTGTCCATAGCAGCTGTCTGGTGCAGATATACAGTATCCACAAAGAGCCACAGCTTTTTATAACAAAATGAAGCCGTGCAGACATTAAGTGACCTCTTTCGGTCCTCTTTTGGACAGGAACCAGGGTGCAATGTTTCAAAGATTCAGCAACAGTGAACAAATATGTTAAAAACAATTTCACATATTTGGTTTGTGGCGTTAATAATTGATAGTATTTGCACTACACAACTCCTCTAACGGACACTCAGTGGTTAAGATAATATAAGACAATAAAATAAATGTTTTTTTATGTATCAAGGGGAAATGTTACCAAGTATCAAAGTTGCATAATACAATATGCCAAAACAGTTTCCCAAAATGGATAATCAAATATAAACAGGTAAGGATCAGACATGTACAAACAATCTCCAATCTGAATTTAATGTGAGTATAGTTAAATCATTCTGTGAACAGAAATACGCTACTTAAGATTGAAGCACACACAAGTAAAACATATTACTTATGAATAAACATTATCAGCTCAATAATTAAAGGGGAATTTAGAAGAAGATTTTAATGCAATTAGAGGCAGATGTGACTTTTAAGTGACACATTTAATTTCCCAGGAAGAAAAAGAGAAATGTCCAACGAGGCGTTCTGGGCAGCATAGACAGGTCTTTTCTGTGTTACGGTTTTACTCGCTACAGGGTGTACTTTGAGGGTTTTTGACTCTGCAGACCGTTTACATGCAGAAAAACCTTCATCACACACAAGGGGACGGGTAATAACCGGAAAAGCATGTCATGGGACCTTTGAGCTCGAAGCACACACAAGTATTACATGTTACTTAAGAATAAACATTATCAGCTCAATAATTAAAGGGGAATTTAAGTAAGACAAGGGCTTATGTTATGTCACTTTGGTATTTTTGACATGTTGAGTTATTGATTTATGACCCCCATAAAACCTTAGTCCCGCCCCTAAATCCCTTTGATGTGAGGGTGATGTGAGGGTGTCACATTAAGCAACCATGTATAATAGTTGTATGAAGTGGAGCTGCAACGATAAGTCACACTCATTACACAAATGTAATTAAGTCATTTTTTTCATCAGAGTATTAGCTAACATTTCAATGACAGATCTTTGGGTCATGTGAAATCATAAAATGGCATTCTGTTCTGTCAAATGTTAACTGTAGATGTTGTTGTGGAAAACTTCTTTATCTATCAATAATCTGGAGATGTACTAGTAATAATCAATAAATGGTCTTTCAGCAAATCAGAGTTGTCTTTTGTTGGTATTTATTCAAAGCTTTGAAGATGTCTCACAGAGTACAGAGTAGTCTGCAGGAGTTGCACACGAGGGAAGTGTGTGTGTGTGTGTGTGTTTTATAGAGACATTGACAGTTTGCAACCTGTCACTGTTGCTGGGCTGACAAAGAGAGATAAGCAACGCTCTACCAGAGAAACAGGGACTGTGCATTGCTAAATAGAAAAACAGGAACTTTTTCAAGACACTGTGTCTGACACCCAGACACAGTTAAGGGTTAAACATAGGTCCAGCAAGGGACATGAACTGACACTGTGTCATCATGGAACTGCTGCATTTGGTTTTACCATATAAGGTAACATAAGAAATTGCCACTATAATGTAGTCTTCTTTATTGACATACAAACCGCACCAAATGTCTTTACCCAAATCATTAGAATAGGCTGCTCTCTGGTGGGCAGGTGATGCTACTACAGGGTTAAATGGTGTTTATAGAGTTGTGGTGGTTTACTCTCACCCTTTCTTCAGAAAATAAAATGGGAAACTTTAATTTAGATTTACGTTATTATTCTTTTATATCACATGACAAAACTATCAGCATCAGTCTCCTCAGATAAAGATGTCATATAATTTGTTATACATGAGCTGTGTTCACAAATAATATGAACTAAAATTCCCCTTTTTTTCTCTTTTCACTTTCACCTACTGTGTGTGATTCTGTGTGTTGTGTGTGTTGTGTGTGTTGTGTGTGTTGTGTGTGTTGTGTGGGGAGGGCATGTTACTTTACCAAGAAAAAACTTTCTTTGCAAAAAAAAAATATTTGTATAGCTTTCCATGTATTCATTGTTCATTTATTTTTTAACATTATATTATTGTCCATAAATAGCCACATGTACTGTCCAACAAAACCATGCTGTGCATACATTAAGTGACCTCTTCTGGTCCTCTCTTGCAACAGGAAACAGTAAGCAATGTATCAACAGGAAACACAAATACAGCAACGTATAAGCTTACACTTGTTTGATTACCACAATCGAAGCCATTATTTTACATTAAATTGCATTTAACTGTTTCCTATTTATAAACAATGTTTTAAAAAAATGCATTTATGTGGTTTGTGTATAATATACAGTATTATATATAATTGACAGTACACAACTCCTCAAACCGACACTCAGTGATTACGATAATGTAAGATACAACTCATTTTTTATCACAAGGGGAAATGATGTGATAGCTGCAATACAAAGTATCAAAGTTGCATAATACAATATGCCAACACAGTTTGTCACTATGGATAATCAAATATAAACAGGTAAGGATCAGGCATGTCTGTACAAACAATCTACAATCTGAATTTAATGTGAGTATAGTTCAATCATTCTGTGAACAGAAAAAAGCTACTTAAGCTCGAAGCACACACAAGTAAAACCTATTACATGGTACTTATGAATAAACATTATCAGCTCAATAATTAAAGGGGAATTTAGAAGAAGATTTTCATGCAATTACAGGCAGATGTGACTTTTAAGTGACACATTTAATTTCCCTTCTTCGATTCTTCGCTTATTAAAGGTTAACACTCTGTTTCATCTTTGGAGCAGAGTCTTTTAAAGACAGACAGTCGATCCCTGGCAGTCTTTGCTGCTCTCTGTGCTGCTTCCCGAGGTGAGTCTGCCCCCTCAGCTGCATGATACCCTGCAACACCTCCTTTCACTGCTCCCGCAGCAGCAACTACTGCTACCACTGCACCTCCTGCTGCTGCTGCTCCTCCTACTGCTGCTGCTGCTCCTCCTACTGCTGCTGCTGCTGCTCCCACTGCTCCTATCACTGCACCTCCTACTGCTGCTGCTCCTCCTACTACTGCTGCTGCTGCTGCTCCCACTGCTCCTACCACTGCACCTCCTGCTGCTGCTGCTCCTCCTCCTGCTGCTGCTCCTCCTACTGCTGCTGCTGCTGCTCCCACTGCTCCTATCACTGCAGCTGCTTTTACTGCTATGTTGGCTAAAGATTTAATATGTCCCGGCTCTGACAGATTTTTCTTCCACATTAAGAGAACTTCTGCAACCATTGTTGCTCCACCAAAAAGAGCTCCTAACAATACACCTGTTGCAATGCCTGCCAGTTTGATCATAAGCCTTTTAAATATGTCTTTAGCTTGCTCTCTGACCTCTTCCTTTGACATGTTTCCTGATGACTGTCTAATGAGCTCCTCCTCTTTGTGTATTTCTTCCTCCACTGCTTGTAGCATCTCATTGGTGTAACAGCTTCCTTTGTTTGCCTCTACCATCTCATCTATTGTCTTCAGTAGCTCCTTCACCTGGAACTGGTTGCTCCTGTATTCATCCGGCTGGTTGTTCTCCCAGTATTTATTATCTAAGACATGGCAGCGGCCTCCGCACTTCTTCACCAGATCCTTCACCAGTTGATTTTGGTGGAAAACCTCGTCAACTGTCTGTCCTTCATCGAGCTGGTCACCATGAGTGAAGAGAACTGTTGCGTATTTGAAGACTTCTTCAGAAAAGTATTGTTTTATTTTTGTGATGACGGCCTGATCTTGCTCTGTTGATTTCTTCACTTCAAGCACAATGAGAAAAGCATGGGGCCCAGGAGCGAAGTCTGTGATACACCTTACTATCTCAGTCTTCAACTCCTCTGATTCATCTGTGTTGAAGAAACCAGGAGTGTCGATCAGAGTGAAGCTTCTTCCATGGACAGATTTGGTTTCTGCTTGACATTTTCTTGTTTCTGAATCGGCAGTACTATTAGTTTTGAACAGTTGTTCTCCAAATATGGTGTTAGCCACGCTGCTTTTCCCAACTCCAGTTTTCCCCAGCATGACAATTCTCCAATTTGACTCTGAAAGAGAATATCTTCCATTAATAATACTCTATACTTGTCTTAATGTTGTTTTCCTATACAATAATAAAAAAAAGCCTAATTGCTCAAACGTCTCAATAACAGGGGAAAGTTGGTGGTACGGTGCATAATCATAATAAGAGAACTAAGGTGAAATAACTCCAAGAAATGAACTTGCCGGCCATGTTATCAGAAGCGAAGCAACTGTGGAGCGACTGCCAGTCAGAGTGACAAGACCGCCAGAGTGTACGTGAATATGTTTCAATGACCTTCCTGAATCATATCAGCAGTTTTTTTTTCCCCTTCTCAACTCTGTTTGAGCGAGTGATTCTAAAATTTAGGGTACATTCCATGTCCATTGATGTCCATTGATGATAATTATAATTATTCTAACTATTTTCATCAAAAATATCATATTTTGCCTATTATTGGAAAGCATGTTATAATATCACACACACATTATGTGCATCCTATGCTTTATTTAGCTTGAAATGTGTCATGATGTTCTTAAATTGTCAGTTTTTGCTATGTCCGTTTTTCAGTTGAGGGTGTCTTGGTTTCAAAATAATGAATAAAAACCATTAAAGTAAATAAAAAAAAGTATTCATTTATTTTAAAATTCTAAATACTAAAGAATAATAACATTTTTTAAATTGATTTCCTCCTTTAAATAATTTAAATATCTTAATATATGAATGTCCGCAAAAGTTCTGTCAACTATGTTACTAACAGAACTCCCCCTTTAACTCAAAAATTGTTTGTCCCAATACCATGTCACCAGCATCACATGATGCCATGTTCCTCTTTGGCAGACATTTTGAACACACTGTGGTGATTGTCCTCTAATGTTTTACAATATTTTATGTATAATAGCACATTGTCAATGAGTATATTAATTGACCGTCAACAATGTTACGTACATTGTTATGGCTTACAATTGTTTAATGATTTTAATTCAATTATATGTTCAAATGTGATGTTAACCTGTTCAAGAAAATGACATGTGGTCATCCAGGCAAGGCCTACCATTGAAATGATGGGTCAAAATAGGGAAATTGTCAACTAGGTTACCTGTCAACTAAGTTACCCAGTAATGTAATAACTGTAGTAACTTAGTTGACAGGTAACCTAGTTGACAATTTGTATGACATGTAGACGACATTACACATCATTATCAATGGAATTGTGCACTTCTGCCTTGAAATGAACATAGTGCTGATGGTTAATAATGTGTCCAGTCAACTATGTTATTTGCATCAAATGTTTGAGTTTCATTGTCAACTATGTTGCACCTCATTTTTTCAAATTTAAAATATCTAAAATAGATAACATAAAAAAATGTTTAAGCTTTGCAACTAGTGGATATGTTACACTGAGGAATATACTAACTTGAACCACTGATTGTTTTATTGAGAAAGAACACTTTTTTTGTACTGTTTTGTTGATGTGAAATGCACCCTAAATTATAGAATCAGTCTTCTACAGTTTAGCTTTAACAGTTTCCTCTCTTCAAAAATACTCTGTTTCAGCTTGGATTTTTTTGTTGAATAAATGTTCCAGTTCTGTTTTTCTGCATTTATCTCACGCTCTCTTGAGAATACAAAGAGAAACTTTACCTTTTATTTATTTTTACTTTAATAGATTTGTTATAGCATCAGACAAAACTCTCATTATTGGATTTCTCAGATAGATGTCACATGAGTAGTGGGTAACACTTTATGGTAAGGGTACATGAATCATCATGAATTCATGCATGAAAAAGCATGAATTCATTCATGTAGTGCTTCATGAACTATCAGTAATGTATAAGGATTAATAGTATCTCACGCATGACTTAATGCAGGAACAATACCTTAATTAATGCATCAACTAAGGTATCTCAATCATCATGACTTCTGAGTTATTAATGATGTTCATGTCTTCTTCATATAGATCTGCAGTTAAAGTGACAGGCCAAACAACTGACCAGTCACAGCAATTCCAAGTGTTGTAATCATGATTAACTAAGCATTATTTTGTCATTACTTCATCATGTTTGTGCCCCTTCAAATAAAGTGGTGACCTGTTCCGTCGTTTACACTGATAAATACCATCCTGCTGGTTTTAATCACACTTCATTCTATGACAATTCGTTTCTTATTATTGTGTTTAAATTGTTATGTGGTAATCCATGTCCTCCCTAAAGTAGGCCTCCTAATCTTGTGTCTTTGCCGACATGTTTTACTGCTTTCTTATGTGACATGATATGAAAATGTGATCTTGTTGGCTTTGGATTATAAATTAAAGTTTGTTAATATTATGAATGAGTTATCTTTAATGGTTTGTGAGCTTTAAGATAATACTGTATGATACGTAAAAAAAAAAGTCCTAACTATATAATTGATAATTGAAATTAAGTCCAAAATTATGATCTAATTTGCATTTGTAATATTGTTAAATACATGATGCCTAAATAGACATAAGGGCTGACTTTATTTGAAGGATCCCAAAGATGATTGATGCATGAGCACCAAATGGTTAAAGGTGATTTCACATAGGCCATTAATCATGTTATTTATCAGTGTAAACGACGGAACAGGTCACCACTTTATTTGAAGGGGCACAAACATGATGAAGTAATGACAAAATAATGCTTAGTTAATCATGATTACAACACTTGGAATTGCTGTGACTGGTCAGTTGTTTGGCCTGTCACTTTAACTGCAGATCTATATGAAGATACATGAACATCATTAATAACTCAGAAGTCATGATGATTGAGATACCTTAGTTGATGCATTAATTAAAGTATTAATTCATTCATGCTTTTTCATGCAGTCATGCATGAATTCATGACGATTCATGTACCCTTACCATAAAGTGTTACTGAGTATTGTACAGTGAGCAGGGTTAACAACAAAATAAACTGAAAGAAGTAATGTAAACTTGCTGTCCATGATTTTTTGAAAAAAAACAGTTTTACATGTAACAGACATCATGTGTGTCTATTCCCCTTTGCTCTCAGGCAGGATCATTCTAGTTTTACTTTTTTTGTGTGGATGTGTGTGGCGAGGGGAAATTAAAACTGTATTTGCTGAACATGTTTTCATAGCCTTCCATTTATTCATTGTTCATTTTTTTCATGGTGATACATTATAATCCACAGAGAGCCACAACTGTTATCCAGAAAAATGATGCTGTTCGTAAATGAAGTAGCCTCTCTGGGCTATGTTTTGCAAAAGGAAAACGCTGTAATACAAATAGCTGCAATACAAATAGCTGCAATACAAAGTAGGAGAGGTGCAAAATGCAAAAAAATGCAAAAACTGTTTTCCTCCATGGTTAAAACAATATACACATGGAATAGTTGGAAGTGTATGTATAATATCGAATCTCAAGTTAATGTGAGTAAAGTTATTTCATAAGAGATAATTATCCCGTGAAAAGGGAATGAGCGAATCAAGCTTGAAGTTCAGATAACAAAGCCAACATATAGCATATTACTTATGAATAAAGATGATCAGTTCACTGATTAAAGATCATTAAAAGAATATTTTCATGCAATCTACACAGAGTTGTGACTTTTCAATGATACATTAAATTCTCTTTCTTTAAGTGAGGGATTTCATTGTTCAACAAGAGCCCTCCCAAGTCAGACACTGCTTGATCCGTGACAGCCTTTGCTGCTCTCTCTGCTGCATCCAGTGCTGTGACGGCTCCCTCGGCTGCTTGATACCCTGCGACACCTCCTTTCACTGCTCCCACGGCAGCAAACACTGCTACTCCTCCTACTTCTACTCCTCCTGATGCTCCTGCTGCTGCTCCTCCTGCTGCTGCTCCTTCTACTACTGCTGCTCCTCCTGCTGCTACTTCTACTGCTGCCGCTGCTACTTTTTCTACAGGCTCATCCACACTAAGAGAACATTTGCAACCATCGTTACTACACCAAAAAGAGCTCCTAACAATACACCTGTTTTAATGCCTGCCAGTTTGATCATAAGCCTTCTAAATACTGTGTCTTTAGCTTGCTCTCTGACTTCTTCCCGTGTCATGGTTCCTGATGACTGTCTAAAGGCCTCTACACACCGGCCCGACTTTGGGAGTCAGAGGCCGTCCGAAGCCGTCAGAGGCAGTCGGGCATTCGCGTCGCACTACTCAGGTTGGTGTGTCGTCTCTTTACGGCACATTTTCAACCCTCCCGCCTCCTCCCGCCGCCGATTCAACATGTTGAATCGGCGGCGGGAGGCCGCGGGAGGCCAAAGAACGTCGGGACAAATCAATCACTCTGATTGGCTGTTCAGCTTAGCGAATCAGTGCATCAGAAGTGAAGCGGAAGTGAGGGACCAAAACAAACGATAAGAAGGCACACACAGACGGCTAATCTTCCTCATTTTCATCTCACCGGACGCAAGAGTTCTTTTTTATCATGACGGCATGGAATGAAGAAAGTGAAGACCAACTGATCAGGCTGTGTTGTTTGTTTATATTACTAAGTCTGTTCTTCTCTCTCGGTGTATAAAACGCAGTCTGTCTTCCGGTTGTTGCCTCTTTTGAATGACGAATACACACTACCGCCGCCTGCTGGTAAGGAGAGTTATTGCCACTCGTCGGCTGAAGTATTTGCGGTGTGTTCGTAGGCGGGCGGCTTTATCCGACGAAGCCAACGAAGCCTGACGTAGCTGACGTAAAAGTCGGGACGCCTTCGGTACGCGTTCTTTGGTCTCAGGTTGGTGTGTAGAGACCTAATCAGCTCCTCCTCTTGTTGTATTTGTTTCTCCACTGCTTGTAGCATCTCATTGGTGTGACACCTTCCTTCGTTTGATTCTATTATCTCATCTATTGTCTTGAGTAGCTCCTTCACCTGGAACTGGTTGCTCCTGTATTCTTCCTGCTGGTTGTCCTTCCAGTATTTATTATCGATGACATGGCAGCGGCCTCCGCACTTCTTCAACAGATCCCTCGCAAGCTGGTTCTCGTGGAAAAACTCCTCAACTGTCTGTCCTTCATCGAGCTGGTCACCATGAGTGAAGAGAACTGTTGCGTACTTGAAGACTTCTTCGGAAAATATTTGGCTTATTTTAGCGATGACGGCCTCTTCGTGCTCTGTACATTTCTCCACTTTGAGCAGAATGAGATAAGCATGGGGCCCAGGAGCGAAGTCTGTGAAACACCTTATTATCTCAGGATTCAGCTCCTTCTCTGATTTGTCTGTGTCGAAGAGACCAGGAGTGTCGATCAGAGTGATGCTTCTTCCACTGACGGTTTTGGTTTCTGCTTGACATTTTCTTGTTTCAGAGTTGGCGGTGTTATTCGTTTTGAACAATTTCTTTCCAAATATGGTGTTAGCCACGCTGCTTTTCCCAGCTCCAGTTTTCCCCAATATAACAATTCTCTTGTTTGACTCTGAAAGAGAATTACTTCCATTAATAATACGCTATAATTGTCTTAATTTAATTTTCCTATACAAGTAAAACAAAAATCCTAATTGCTCAATCAATAAGATAAAATGGGAAGGATGTTGGTACGGAGCATTATCATAATAAGAGTTACACACTCTAAAACACATATAAAACTAAATAGCTACAACATCTGTATTATAACCAGGGCGCACATAACTGGTACGCAGGTACGCATGCGTGGCACAAATCGGAATTGCGTAACGTCTCTTGTGTCACTACGCGCCTTTGCGTACCTCAAAACATCAAAACAAAACACATATTTCGTCTACACGTGTTTCTTGTCAACACTCAATGGAGTAAACTACTAGACATGTCAAAAAAACCAAAGACATTAAGCAGCCACGTTGCCGTTTCGCTCCCTGCAAAAAATCTTCGGACTTTCTATGACTGATTGAACTGGAGCTGGGCGAGCCGCGCAGGACATAACCGACGGACCTGTGAAGCTTTACAGGAGGCAGAGGCTTAGATCACTGGACGACAGAGTTGTTCGCCGTGTGCACAGACAGGGTTAACGTCGGTATGAACAACAGAATTGTGCCAAAACTCCGCCAACTGGCTGCAGTGGGAGACTCCCCTGTGCACATTCTGTGCCCCGCGCACACACTGGAGAACTGCGGAAAATCAGCTGATCACAACGTTCACGCTCTGTGGTCAAGCTGCTGCAGTTTTATTTACAACAAGGTGGAGTAAAACACACAGTTGCAAACTTACTCAGGGTGTTAATGGAAGAGTTTAAAATCAGACAGAGGTGGGAGAAATACTCAGATCTTGTGTAGGAATACTCTGTTACAGTAAAAGTCCTGCATTCAAAATGTTACTCAAGTAAAATTGGAAAAGTATTATCAAAATATAGTTAAAGTACCACAAGTAAAAGTAGTCATTGTGCAGATTGGTCCATTTCAGAATAATATATATGATATGTTTTATAATGATTGATCATTAAAGTGTTATCAAAGCTGGTAGAGGTGCAACTAGTTTGAATGACTTTGTATACTGCAGGGTAGCTTGTGAATTTACTCCAGGTGTAACTAAAGACTGATTTAAGACTTGATTATATTTCACGTCATTAATCCAGATCTGTAAAGTAACTAAAGGTATTAAAATACATGTAATGGAGTAAAAGTACCTCTGAACTGTAGTGGAGTAGAAGTACAAAGTAGCATCAAAGTCAAGTAAAGTACAAATATCTCAAAATTGTACTTAAGTACAGTACTTGAATAAGTGTACTTAGTAACTTCCCACATCTGAAATCAGATATGACTTCAAGCCATGTGATAATTTCTTAATATTTGATCCTTCAACTTGGCCTCAGGAAATGCAAGGACTTCACAGTTTTGGCAACAAGTTTTGGAGAAAGCAAATCGGAGGCTTAAAAAGAGACAGGGAGGTGTATCTTCATCATTTTCATCATCTAGCATGCAAGAAGTGTAAATAGAGGACAGTGAAGGAGACACTGAGGAGGACCACGCTTCGTGTGGGGTGAGTACCAAGCACTGTCTCCTGGTACTCATCTGAGTAACTCACTAAAAAAGCGATGTGCACCCCTGATTATAACATTTAATGTGCAGTGTTTATTACTGAAGAAATAACTCCAAGAAATGAACTTACCGGCCATGTTATCAGAAGCGATGCAACTGTGGAGCGACTGCTAGTCAGAGTGACAAGACCGCCAGAGTGTACGTGAATATGTTTCAATGACCTTCCTGAGTCATATCAGCAGTTTTTTTTCCCCCTTCTCAACTCTGTTTCTACAGTTTAGCTTTACCACAGAAACACAACGAACAATTCTCACAGTTTCAAACGGGAGTTCGAAACAGGATGTGGTTTTTCCTCTCTTCAAAAATACTCTGTGTCAGCTTGACATTTTTTGTTGAATAAATGTTCCAGTTCTGTTTTTCTGCATTTATCTCACGCTCTCTTGAGAATACAAAGAGAAACTTTACCTTTTTTATTTTTACTTTAATAGATTTGTTATAGCATCAGACAAAACTCTCATTATTGGATTTCTCAGATAGATGTCACATGAGTAGTGGGTAACACTTTATGGTAAGGGTACATGAATCATCATGAATTCATGCATGAAAAAGCATGAATTCATTCATGTAGTGCTTCATGAACTATCAGTAATGTATAAGGATTAATAGTATCTCACGCATGACTTCATGCAGGAACAATACCTTAATTAATGCATCAACTAAGGTATCTCAATCATCATGACTTCTGAGTTATTAATGATGTTCATGTCTTCTTCATATAGATCTGCAGTTAAAGTGACAGGCCAAACAACTGACCAGTCACAGCAATTCCAAGTGTTGTAATCATGATTAACTAAGCATTATTTTGTCATTACTTCATCATGTTTGTGCCCCTTCAAATAAAGTGGTGACCTGTTCCGTCGTTTACACTGATAAATAACATCCTGCTGGTTTTAATCACACTTCATTCTATGACAATTCGTTTCTTATTGTTGTGTTTAAATTGTTATGTGGTAATCCATGTCCTCCCTAAAGTAGGCCTCCTAATCTTGTGTCTTTGCCGACATTTGCTTTCTTATGTGACATGATATGTGAAAATGTGATCTTGTTGGCTTTGGATTATAAATTAAAGTTTTTAATATTATGAATGAGTTATCTTTAATGGTTTGTGAGCTTTAAGATAATACTGTATGATACGTAAAAAAAAAAGTCCTAACTATATAATTGATAATTGAAATTAAGTCCAAAATTATGATCTAATTTGCATTTGTAATATTGCTAAATACATGATGCCTAAATAGACATAAGGGCTGACTTTATTTGAAGGATCCCAAAGATGATTGATGCATGAGCACCAAATGGTTAAAGGTGATTTCACATAGGCCATTAATCATGTTATTTATCAGTGTAAACGACGGAACAGGTCACCACTTTATTTGAAGGGGCACAAACATGATGAAGTAATGACAAAATAATGCTTAGTTAATCATGATTACAACACTTGGAATTGCTGTGACTGGTCAGTTGTTTGGCCTGTCACTTTAACTGCAGATCTATATGAAGATACATGAACATCATTAATAACTCAGAAGTCATGATGATTGAGATACCTTAGTTGATGCATTAATTAAGGTATTAATTAATTCATGCTTTTTCATGCAGTCATGAATGAATTCATGACGATTCATGTACCCTTACCATAAAGTGTTACTGAGTATTGTACAGTGAGCAGGGTTAACAACAAAATAAACTGAAAGAAGTAATGTAAACTTGCTGTCCATGATTTTTTGAAAAGAAAACAGTTTTACATGTAACAGACATCATGTGTGTCTATTCCCCTTTGCTCTCAGGCAGGATCATTCTAGTTTTACTTTTTTTGTGTGGATGTGTGTGGCGAGGGGAAATAAAAACTTTATTTGCTGAACATGTTTTCATAACCTTCCATTTATTCATTGTTCATTTTTTTCATGGTGATACATTGTAATCCACAGAGAGCCACAACTGTTATCCAGAAAAATGATGCCGTTCGTAAATGAAGTAGCCTCTCTGGGCTATGTTTTGCAAAAGGAAAACGCTGTAATACAAATAGCTGCAATACAAATAGCTGCAATACAAAGTAGGAGAGGTGCAAAATGCAAAAAAATGCAAAAACTGTTTTCCTCCATGGTTAAAACAATATACACATGGAATATTTGGAAGTGTATGTACAATATCGAATCTCAAGTTAATGTGAGTAAAGTTATTTCATAAGAGATAATTATCCCGTGAAAAGGGAATGAGCGAATCAAGATTGAAGTTCAGATAACAAAGCCAACATATAGCATATTACTTATGAATAAAGATTATCAGTTCACTGATTAAAGATCATTAAAAGAATATTTTCATGCAATCTACACAGAGTTGTGACTTTTCAATGATACATTAAATTCTCTTTCTTTAAGTGAGGGATTTCATTGTTCAACAAGAGCCCTCCCAAGTCAGACACTGCTTGATCCGTGACAGCCTTTGCTGCTCTCTCTGCTGCATCCAGTGCTGTGACGGCTCCCTCGGCTGCTTGATACCCTGCGACACCTCCTTTCACTGCTCCCACGGCAGCAAACACTGCTACTCGTCCTACTTCTACTCCTCCTGATGCTGCTCCTTCTACTACTGCTGCTCCTCCTGCTGCTACTTCTACTGCTGCCGCTGCTACTTTTTCTACAGGCTCATCCACACTAAGAGAACATTTGCAACCATCGTTACTCCACCAAAAAGAGCTCCTAACAATACACCTGTTTTAATGCCTGCCAGTTTGATCATAAGCCTGTTAAATACTGTGTCTTTAGCTTGCTCTCTGACTTCTTCCCGTGTCATGGTTCCTGATGACTGTCTAATCAGCTCCTCCTCTTGTTGTATTTGTTTCTCCACTGCTTGTAGCATCTCATTGGTGTGACACCTTCCTTCGTTTGATTCTATTATCTCATCTATTGTCTTGAGTAGCTCCTTCACCTGGAACTGGTTGCTCCTGTTTTCTTCCTGCTGGTTGTCCTTCCAGTATTTATTATCGATGACATGGCAGCGGCCTCCGCACTTCTTCAACAGATCCCTCGCAAGCTGGTTCTCGTGGAAAAACTCCTCAACTGTCTGTCCTTCATCGAGCTGGTCACCATGAGTGAAGAGAACTGTTGCGTACTTGAAGACTTCTTCGGAAAATATTTTGCTTATTTTAGCGATGACGGCCTCTTCGTGCTCTGTAAATTTCTCCACTTTGAGCAGAATGAGATAAGCATGGGGCCCAGGAGCGAAGTCTGTGATACACCTTACTATCTCAGTCTTCAGCTCCTTCTCTGATTTATCTGTGTCGAAGAGACCAGGAGTGTCGATCAGAGTGATGCTTCTTCCACTGATGGTTTTGGTTTCTGCTTGACATTTTCTTGTTTCAGAGTTGGCGGTGTTATTCGTTTTGAACAATTTCTTTCCAAATATGGTGTTAGCCACGCTGCTTTTCCCAGCTCCAGTTTTCCCCAATATAACAATTCTCTTGTTTGACTCTGAAAGAGAATTACTTCCATTAATAATACGCTATAATTGTCTTAATTTAATGTTCCTATACAAGTAAAACAAAAATCCTAATTGCTCAATCATTAAGATAAAATGGGAAGGATGTTGGTACGGAGCATTATCATAATAAGAGTTACCCACTCTAAAACACATATAAAACTAAATAGCTACAACATCTGTATTATAACATTTAATGTGCAGTGTTTATTACTGAAGAAATAACTCCAAGAAATGAACTTACCGGCCATGTTATCAGAAGCGATGCAACTGTGGAGCGATTGCTAGTCAGAGTGACAAGACCGCCAGAGTGTACGTGAATATGTTTCAATGACCTTCCTGAATCATATCAGCAGTTTTTTTTTCCCTTCTCAACTCTGTTTGACCTTACGAGCTTCTACAGTTTAGCTTTACCACCAGTAGCGTGGGGAAAAATTTAGGGAAGCCCATTTTTTTGGATGGGGGGGGGGGTGGTCAATAACGTAACCAGATGAGTGATTACAGCGCCCGGTATCATTTTACACACATTTGTATCACACAGATGCAGGACTTGCACACGCCTGTTATCTAACCGACAGGTCCGCACGCACTCCAGCTTAAACTCTCTCGTCTTATTAATTCAAGCATTTCCTTATTAGTTTATGCAGCCAACACATAGCTACACGGGCAGTTCAGGCAACAGGTATGCCACAGAGAGAAAGGGGTGTGGTTTCCTCTCTTCAAAAATACTCTGTTCAGCTTGGAATTTTTTGTTGAATAAATGTTCCAGTTCTGTTTTTCTGCATTTATCTCATGCTCTCTTGAGAATACAAAGAGAAACTTTACCTTTTTTTTATTTTTACTTTAATAGATTTGTTATAGCATCAGACAAAACTCTCATTATTGGATTTCTCAGATAGATGTCACATGAATAGTGGGTAACACTTTATGGTAAGGGTACATGAATCATCATGAATTCATGCATGAAAAAGCATGAATTCATTCATGTAGTGCTTCATGAACTATCAGTAATGTATAAGGATTAATAGTATCTCATGCATGACTTAATGCAGGAACAATACCTTAATTAATGCATCAACTAAGGTATCTCAATCATCATGACTTCTGAGTTATTAATGATGTTCATGTCTTCTTCATATATGTTCTGTCGCGCCAACACTGTCCAAATAGCCTGCCAGGTGAAGCACACAGAAAACCAAAACAAAGGCACTGCACTCCAATAATATTTAAGAAACACAACAACTAATATTGATATATAAACATGCAAAAACTGGCTTTCTGGCTGACCTTTGTGACATATCCATGGAACTGCCCCTCATACCTCAAGGAACTCCTCACCCCTCATACTTCCTTGCAGACCTCCCGCTCCAGCAAATCCAACCTCCTCAAACCCCCCAGGACCAAGCTCCGTACTATGGGAGACCGGGCCTTCTGCTCGGCTGCTCCCAGTCTGTGGAATGCTCTCCCCGACCACATGAGAGCACCACAGACCGTGGATGCTTTTAAAAAAGGCCTCAAAACCCATATGTTCAATAGAGCCTTTTCCTAGACCTTTTATTTATTACCAGCCTTTTATTAATTTTTGTATTGCTTGTTTTTACTGCTTTTTATTCATTCTACCATGTTGTGTGCTGTTTCTATGTTGTTCCATGCTCACTGCTTGTAGCACTTCAGGATTTGAACTCAAATATGAAGTGCGTTATAAATGAAACCCATTATTATTATTATTATTATTATAAATGTTGTTTTGACAGAGGGACAAGACTGCATCAACATGTTCCAATCACCTTCCTGAATCATATGAAACGTTTTAGATGTTTTACTTGCAACCTTGTTTAAACTTGGCAGCTTCTTCAGTAGCCCCGACGCATTCTGATGTAAAATGATAACACTACTCAGACCTCGAGACAGACAGAAAAGGAATTTTGTTTGCAAAAATGGAGGTGTTCCCAACAGGGCATGGATCTGGTGACGAGGTGAATTATGTATTTAAATAAGATAAACATTTTTCTCAAGCAGCTTGTTGCTATGAGTTAACACAAATCTGGGCGAGGCTTCATGTGTGCTTTAATCTGATCAAACCACATTTCTCTGTTAGCATTCAGATGTGGTTCATAATAAGTGGCTATTTGTACACAAAGGGAACATGCTGTGGATAGTTTGGATTTGAGTTTTGAGTTTAAAAATTACATTTTTTTTTTCATTGCAGTAGTTGCAAAACCTCCTAGCAAACCTAACAAAATATTAAAGAAAAACATATTGAATAAACTTTGTTACGCTTTTTTTTTTACAGTGACCGTGTTTTGCACAAGAGACTTCCTCATCAGCAAAAAAAAGTGCCTGCATGTCTGAGATTACTCATTTCCAACAAGACACTGTTTCACATACCCTTAAAAAGTTAAAGGATTCACACCATCACACAAAATCGTATTTTCAATTTTTTTCAAGTTACACTTATGTTGCACTCACATCTAGCTCAGAAACATTCACATCGGAGGTAAAACCCTGGCATGGCACAATATCTGCACATATCTTATCACCTAGCTCCATTGTCCGATCTGAATGATTTAGACATTTGTGTTCTCGCATTACATTTCTCTCAGTAATGTCTATAAAAAACTATTATCCGCTATTGCAGTGGCTTCTCTTAATAACGCTTCCCTAAAAACAGTCACATGTGGGCAATGATCTGTACACGAATGGAACATTCTTGGGATAGATTAGATATGAGTTTTGCATTATCAAAACTCATATCTAATCTATTTTTTCATTCTATTAGCTTACATTTCAATGACAGTCTTTTGGAACATGTGAAATCATAAAATGGCATTCTGTTATTTGTTTATTGGCTTACATTTTACAGTTTTAAATGTAATGTTATTCACTGACACACACAACTCAAACCATTAGAATATACTGCCTTCTAGTGGGCATGATGGGTGATGCAACTGCATTATTTAAAGTGTTTATAGAGAGTTAGTCTTTTTCTCTCACCTTTTCTTGAGCATAGAAAAGGGAAACTATTGATTTATCTTTTACTTCAGAAAAATGTATATCATATGTGTTACGTTCCCTCCTGGTGTAGGGGTACAGAGGGAAGTAACAAAATATAAAAATAACCGGGAGAGAGAAAAAAGAGAGACGAAACTGATTTCTGAAGCCACAAGATGTTGTTTTAACTAATCAGAAAGTAAAGAGGGCACACCAGCTTGAAGTTCAGACAGCAAAGTCAAGCTTATGAATAAAAATGATCAGCTCATTGATTAAGATTTACATACGATATCAATAGAGATGTGATACTTTGGTGATGCATTAATTTCTTCTCCTTAGAGTTGCTCATTACAGGTTACTCCTTTTCATCTTTGGAACGTGGTTTTTTAAAACGGAATTTTATCCTTGAAAGCTTGGCTGTTCTCTTTGCTGCTTCCCGTGCTGTGGGGGCTCCCTTAGATGCATTATACCCTGCAACACCTCCTTTCACTAAATCCACAACAAAATCTCCTGCTCCTACTGCTGCTGCTGCTGCTGCTCCTCCTCCTGAAACTAAAGCTAAGAGAACTTTTTTAATCATCTTTGCTCCACCAAAAAGAGCTCCTAACAATACACCTGTTGCAATGCCTGCCAGTTTGATCATAAGCCTTCTAAATACTGTGTCTTTAGCTTGCTCTCTGACTTCTTCCCGTGTCAAGGTTCCTGATGACTGTCTAATCAGCTCCTCCTCTTGTTGTATTTGTTTCTCCACTGCTTGTAGCATCTCATTGGTGTAACAGCTTCCTTCGTTTGCCTTTACCATCTCATCTATTGTCTTGAGTAGCTCCTTCACCTGGAACTGGTTGCTCCTGTTTTCATCCTGCTGGTTGTTCTTCCAGTATTTATTATCGATGACATGGCAGCGGCCTCCACACTTCTTCAACAGATCACTCGCAAGCTGGTTCTGGTGGAAATATTCCTCAACTGTCTGTCCTTTTTTGAGCTGGTCACCATGAGTGAAGAGAACTGTTGCGTATTTAAAGACTTCTTCAGAAAAGTATTGGTCTATTGTACTGATAACAGCCTGTTCTTGCTCTGTGAATTTCTCCACTTTAAGAAGGATGAGAAAAGCATGTGCCCCAGGAGCGGACTCTATAATACACCTTATTATCTCAGACTTCAACCCTTCCACTGGTGTATTTGTGTCGAAGAAACCAGGAGTGTCGATCAGAGTGATGCTTCTTCCACTGACAGATCTGGTTTCTGCTTGACATTTACTTGTTTCAGAGTTGGCTGTATCATTAATGTTGAACACTTCTTCTCCAAATATGGCGTTAGCCACGCTGCTTTTCCCAACTCCAGTTTTCCCCAAGATAACAATTCTTCTGTTTGACTCTGAAAGAGAATAATTTCCATGAATAATACTCTATACTTGTCTTTTGGTTGGTTTTGTTAGAAACAAATGAGCTAAATCGAAAAAAATCCGTAAAAACTGAAAGAATTTAACTAACCGTCCATGTTGTCAAAAGCAAATCAAAAGTGGAGCGACTGCTAGTTGCAGCTTGTTGCTATGAGTTAACACAAATCTGGGCGAGGCTTCATGTGTGTTTTAATCTGATCAAACCACATTTCTCTGTTAGCATTCAGATGTGGGCCATAATAAGTGGCTATTTGTACACGAAGGGAACATGCTGTGGATAGTTTTGATTTTCATAAAATGGCATTCTGTTATTTGTTCCTTGACTTCAATTTGTAACTGTAGATGTAGTCTTCTTTACTGACATACAAACCCCCCAAATGTTTTTACCCAAATCCTTAGAATAAACTGATGATGAGCTAATCCCCCCTAATTCTAATGTAAATCTAGATAACTTTATTCCACCTATTCAGATGTGTCCACAGACAAGAAAGGAATTACAGACAAAACTTCCCATCATGGCACAGATCAGGTTACCTATGTTCTAGTCAGAGTAGAGATAAAGTCAAATGTACTTTAAAAAGATTTGCTTTGTGCATGACTGTTTGCTTTTTAGACTGATTAAACCACATAGTAGTCAGAAGACTTTTCTGTTTCTGTATGTATGATGAATAAATGACAATGAATACATATTTTTTTTAACTATTATTTTGCTCTTTTTTCTGAGAATCAATCAGAATGGATACTGATCCAATTAACAAAGTCCATTTACTCAAGTATTGCACTGAAGCACACATTTGAACTTGAGTTGAGCATTTTCATGTCCCACTTTGTACTTCTACACTACTACATTGCAGAGGAATATATGGTAATATTCTACTTTATACTCTACCACATAGTTACTTCACAAAACATAGGATAAAATCACAACACATGCAACACGTTTTAAAAAGATGAATCCGCCCTACATTATTATAGATACTTACGTATCCACTTATCACCAATAATAATGATAATACTTACTTCTACAATTGTGATAAAGTATTTTTAACGTCTAGTGTTGCAGCCTTTACAACTCACAGTAAATAATCACAATAACTCTTAACACTTACCGTCCATTTTGCATTAAAAGGAATGACTGTAGTCGGCCGACTGCTGGATGTTCTGTCTTCCGTTCTCTTGCTGTGGTTTGACTCTAATTCCGTTCTCTACCAGTTTATCTACATCTGCCGTACCTGAACAATAGAGTGTGTGTTGCATAAGATCCTTGTTGCAGGCCTTGATTATAACATCCTTTAAACTGAAGATATCACACATAAAAATTCTTTTTATATTTATAATTATATCAGACTCATGTAAACATTTAAATATCAACTCCTACTTAAACAGCATCATTTTTTTAATTGCTGTCATCAAAAAACAACTATAAAGTTTCTAAAAACAGAAAAAGAGAAAATTGCATGCTTGGGACCGAGGCAGATTTACAGCTCGGCAATAAAACCAGATACCAAAACATTTTTTTAAATCAATTCTAGAGGCGGTTGTAAGCCACGTTTGGGATGCAGAGATTGGTGGAATCTGGTTGTTTTGTATTCCTTTTAAAATCCTTGTAACAATTACCAAGCCTCCGAAAGGGAGGAAACTTTGGCCTTCATCAAGCTGGTCACCATGAGTGAAGAGAACTGTTGCATATTTGAAGAATTAATAATTTGCTAGATTCTTTGATCACTTCCCGTTCGTGCTTTGTGAATTTCTTCACTTCAAGCACAATGAGAAAAGCATGGGGCCCAGGAGCGCACTCCGTCATACATGTTGTTATCTCAGGCTAATGCTCCTTCTCTGATTTATCTGTGTCGAATACACAGGAGTGTCGATCAGAGTGAGGCTTCTTCCATTGACAGATCCTTATCCTTATTGCTCAATCATTAAGATAAAATGGGAAAGATGTTGGTACGGAGCATTATCATAATAACAGAACCAAGGTTACCCACTCTAAAACACATATACAACTAAATAGCTACAACATCTGTATTGTAACATTTAATGTGCAGTGTTTATTACTGAAGAAATAACTCCAGGAAATGAACTTACCGGCCATGATATCAGAAGCGAAGCAACTGTGCAAAATAAACTGAAAGAAGTAATGTTAACTTACTGTCCATGATCTTGACAAGAGAAAACAGCTTCACATGTAACAGACATCATGTTTGTCTATTCCCCTTTGCTCTCAGGCGGGTTTCATTCTAGTTTCACTTACTGTTTTTGCATATGTGCGGTGGGGGGAAATAACCAAATACAAACTTTATTTGCTGAACTAATCTGTTTTCATAGCATTCTGTTTATTCAATGTTATAATTCTTTTGCTGATACAATGTAATCCACAAAGAAACACAACCTTTATCCAATAAAATAATACTTTGCATACATCAAAGATTTAATACATAACCGTGTAACTTTGTATTTATCTCTAGGGGGAGCTGCTGTGCAGTAGTTGCAGAACAAATAGGATATTGTGCAAATAAAAATGAACAGAACCTTGTCAATCCATATATCCAGTATGAACAATGTCAAAACAGTTTTCAAATGATGATAAAATATAAACAGGTTCAGTCCACGGGGGTCATGATTGTATCACATTTGTTTAAAACTTCATGTCCGTACCTTAAGTGTGGAAAATGTATTTGAAACAGAAACAAGTGACCTAGGTTTGAAGCTCAGACAAGAAGTAAACCTTTTTACGTATAAATAGGAAGATTATCCTGAAGTCTGCAGAAGGATCTTTGTTCATACATTCTCTTCCCTTTATTCAGAAGTTTATGTTACGTTTGGCCTCTGTTTTAAAACACCTTGTGCTTTATCTAAGACAGAGAGTGCTACCTCTGTAACAGCCTCTACTGCCCTCTCTACTGCTTCCTGTGGAGTTTCTGCACCCTTAGCTGCACCAAGTCCTGCAACGCCCCCTAACCCAGCTCCCACAAAAGCAGTTGCCCCTGTAAGTGTGCTTGATGTAGCTACAGCTGTCCCTGCTGCAAACCTGGCTATATCTTGTCCTTTCCTCAAAACTATGCCAACTACTCCAACCCCCACTGCTACTCCCAATAGAGCTCCTAATAAGGCACCTGATGCTAAACCTGCCAGTTTGGTCAAAAGCTTGTTCAAATTGCTGCTTTTTGCTTTCTCCCTCACTTCTGTCTCTGGTGATTTTTACTGTGATTTTCCTCTTTTTGTATATCTTCCTCTTTGCTTGTGGCTTCATATTGGTGTAGCAGCTTCCTTTGTTTTTCTTTATCATCCTATCTATGGTCTTTAGTAGCTCTGTCAACTGGAACTGGTTGCTCCTGTATTCTTCCTGCTGGTTGTTTTTCCAGTATTTATTATCTATGATATGGCAGCGGCCGCCGCACTTATCCACGAGATCCCCAGCAAGCTGATTCTGGTGCACCAAATCCTTAATCGTCTGTCCTTCATCGAGCTGGTCACCATGAGTGAAGAGAACTGTTGCGTATTTGAAGACTTCTTCAGAAAAGTATTGACTTATTTTCGTGATGACAGCCTGTTCTTGCTCCGTGAATTTCTCCACTTTAAGCACAATGAGAAATGCATGAGTCCCAGTCGCGTACTCTGAGGTACACCTCAATATCTCAGACTTCAGCTCCTTCTCCTCGGATGTCTCTGTGTCGAAGAAACCAGGAGTGTCGATCAGAGTGATGCTTCTTCCATTGACAGATTTTGTTTCTGCTTGACACTTTCTTGTTTCAGAAGTGAGCGTGGGGGAAGTTGTGTACAGTTTCTCTCCAAATATGGTGTTAGCAAGGCTGCTTTTCCCTACTCCAGTTTTTCCCAAGATGACAATTCTCCAATTTGACACTGAAAGAGAATAATTACAAATCAAAAACACAGCACATTGGACCTTTGTTGTTTTTTATAGACATAAACTAAACTAAATTATAATTTACTGTAAATGTCCCCTCTATTGGACTAATAAAGGTATTCTGATTCTGATTATAATATTTATCCTCATTGACCAGAAAGCAGTTCATTTGCATAATAAGCCAAAGAAACGAGTGATGACATAAAAAGAGGCCAACAAGCAAATGAATGAATGTTTTACATATGTCTCCTAACAAGACCAAAACAATAAGAAAAAAACAACAACCTTAAAGTGTATCCCACTGTTAAAATATTTGAAACTAAGCATTTATCATTTACATTTCTGCATCTTGCAACTTATTGTGCCGTGTTCATATTCCGACAGAAATAACTGATTAACTTACCCTCCATGTTGTCAAAAATGAAGTAACTCTGCAGCAACTATACGTCAGAAGGATGAGACTGCTAGAGTGTAGAGTATGTTTCCTGTATTGCCAGTGTGTTTTTTACCCAGAAAACCTTGTTTAACTTTTACAGCTCCTAATGTAACTCTACCACATTCCTCAGGAAGCACTATAGTGCAACAACTATTGTAAATTAGCATTGGACAAAACAGTTGCCAATCACACACACACAAACACACACACACACACACACACACACACACACACAGCAATTATTAGCAACTTAAGAGTGATATTATCTTAGTCTTTCTGGTTGTTCCTCCAGTACTTATTATTCAACTGACCCTTTACAAGATGATTCTGTTGTACAAACTCCTCAAGTGTGTGTCCTTCATTGAGCTTGTCGCAATGAGTGAAGACAACTCTTGCATATTTTAAAACGTCTTCAGAAAAGATTGTTGTGCTATGTGAATTCGTAATCTGAGGTACACCAATTTCCCAGTCTCCTGTTCCTCCAAGGATTTCAGTTTTTCTCGCAATATGACAATTTTCCTATTTGACACTTTAATGATGCATCCATCAATAATATACTCCATTTTGTGTTTTGGTTGTTTCCATGTAAAAGGTCCACATAAACTAAATTATAATACCTTTAGTGCTTCTTAACACCAGGAAGCACTCATAGCTTCATTAGCATATTCAGACACAAGATATGAAAACCACCTGGACATTTGAGGAAATTGGATGGACATTTTTCACTATTTTATTTTATTTTGGAAACCAAACGATCAATAAAGAAAATAAGCGGTGGATAGCAAGTCTTCATTGCTGAAATGTTCAAGCCACAGCACGTATTGTAACCACAATCTCATCACATTTCATAGCATGCTTCAAAATAATCAATACATTTGTTCATCTAAAAACTTAATTTGCTCAAATGACCTTCTTTCAATTGTTTCAATACTGATACTTGAAAAAAAGCTTATATTAACAAAATATAATAAGAAGAATGTGAACAAATCTTAGTAAGGGTGTAATGCAAGGAAGTGCCTGTGTAATAAAGCAAATAATAAATGTATCTCCCTCAAAAATGTCTCTTATGCTGTTCCAGTGTGATGACGTTGTTGGATTTTACCAGCATTACAACTTTTGTTTTGTCACACATTTTGTCAAATCCCACTTTTCCTCTATATACTTGTGTTGCACATTTAGCAGAGGTCAATTCACATTCAAGGTAAAGCGCTGCAAACATGTAAATATACATAATGTAGGTGAGTTTTATACAAACGGGACATTGCATTTCAGCATTTTACATTAGACACCAAACGGAAAGGTTGTGCATTTTTTGTATGAAATGCAATACTTTTTTTCTAAAAGGCCACACAAGCTTTTAGCATCTTAAATTCTGCTTTATGTCTCCGAATGTGTCCCTCTTTATCTCTTTTCTTTTCAGGCGCTGACAAACACTAGTCTGGCGGTGTAGGCCAGGTCAGCGAGGTAAAGCAGGAAGTTGAGGGCAGTGAGCACGGCCACTGCGATGAGTTTCGACGACACTTGGCCTCCACTCTGGTACTGTTTGTCAAACTGGAACACGGGCCAGATGATGGTAGCCGTCAAGTACATGATAACCGCCAGGAGCCCGTAAGCAGACAGGAACTTGGAGAAGGGGATTGGGAGCCAGCCGGTGCACTCGCCTACACACAGCACCACCACGGCCATAGAGAGGATGAAGCAGATGCAGTACACCGCCATGCACCACTTGAGCGCGGCGTGGTGGTCATACGAAACGGGGTCGCTGACCAGGATGAAGATGATACAGGCAACGAATGTCTGGCACACCTTCAACAGGCCGGGAGCGGTCGCCATGTACCCCGCCACCTCTCCCGGCCTCGCTTTAGTCAGGCTCACCTCCCCCATGTAGGCCACCGCCGCCAGGCAGGAGAAGACGGTGGCGGCGATGCGATGGCCGCGAGCCTCGCCATAAAAGCGCTGGTCCTTGAGGAAAAAAAGCGGGAAGATGATGGAAGCCGAGAGGCAGAGGAGGGAGGCGTAGCAGGCCACGGTGATTGGAAAATTGGTCCAGGACACCGGGATGCGAGTCTGGAGGCCGAAGACCTCAACCAGCAGGACCAGCAGGGTAAAGGCGAAGCTGAACGCCCAGCAGAAGATGCACCAGTCAGACATGCCTCCGTGGAGCAGGGCGCCGCCGTGTGATGCAACACTGAACGCCACGCAGGTGAACAGCAGGGCGGCTACGCGCACCCATAGCAGCTGGGAGGTGGGGAGCACGATCAGTGGCATTATGGGACGTCACGTCAGTCAGGAATGGATAGCGGCTTCTTGAAGGTGAGTTTTTAATACTGAATTTGAGCTCTTGTGTTGGCTGCTTGTCACACTCTGTAGATGTTGTTACATATTCTGCAGAAAGACAAAAAAGAGAGTGATTTGATTAAGTTTAAGCTAATTTTGATTTGATTTTAAAAACCTTGTGTGCTTAATTATTTCAGACTTGACGGCAGTGAAACAAAGTGAGGAAGACATGCTAATGGCCAAATACACCAAAACATACATTGATATCAACAATAGAGCACACGGGAAAAGTTCAATTGTAACAATCAGAAATCATGTAAAAAATACTATAATTTACCAAAAAAGGACAGACCCTGTAAGATACACAATATTTCAATCTTGCCCAAGATGTGCAATAAACAGGTAGCCTACTGCTTCACCAATCTTACTCAATTTTTATTTTGGTTGATTGTTTGTTCCTTTAACTTGTGTTTAAGTATAACAAATGTGCAATGGTCTCTGGAATCGTTCATCCCTTCCTCACATGTCTTTGCAAACTTAAACTCAAGCCCTGTAAAAGCTGAAGAATGCAAGAGCTGTTCAAGCTGTAACCTGTGCAGATAAAGTATACAGGAAGTGGAAGTGTGTCTGCAAAGGAGCTGGAAAGTCCCTTAGACTAAATGCGAAGCATGAGTAAACTCCAGTGTGCATTTACAGTTTGATATTGGTGACCTCTAGTGTGGTTTAAGTAAAGGTTTTTTTTTCTTCCTCAGACAGCATTGCAGTGTGTACAAGATAGGCAAGGTTAAACAGGCCTGAGAGCTGCAATGATAACATTTGAAAAGGGATGAACTGAAGTAGCTTTGAAGGACATTTAAAGTGATAGAATATCTTATTGTCGCTAATGAGGAGCCACCTGCTTTTTCATAGATATCATTAATACAAAGCACAAATAAATCTGCATCAGTTGTTTTAGGGTAGAGCCAACAGCATGAGGTTTTCCATAGTCATGCACAGACATGATGGCTGAATTTTCCTGTCACAGAAACATGCTTCATATCAATAAAATAAACCCATTTTTATCTTTCGACTGTGCCCCACGTGCTGTTTAAAGATCAAACTGCTGTCTAGTTCCCAGGTGTTTATAAGATAAGGTGACATAGGGAAAATGTCATGTTGAAAAAATGGGAAAAAGGGGGCGAAACCTCCAAAAGGGGCAGGATCCTTCTTCCAACTTTTGGAGAAGAATGGGGCTTTTTCTTACACGTGGTAACAATTATTTTTGCTTTAAAAGAATATTGAAGTGAGGCAATGTGCCTTTAGTCGCAGGGACTCCAGGCCCCTGCCAAATCTGAGTTTCAGTACTTTAAATGTTGCATCTAACAGACTGATCTCGGCCTGGTGATGTAGATTCACATGCAGACCGTTAGACAACCTTGAAAAGCCATGAGTGAAAATCAACAGGTCCAAGGCCAGTGCATTGTTCATGGAGAAATTTGCTTCGTTCTAACTTGAAAATTGCAAACCTAATTTGTGTTTTAGCCATTAACTCCATTACCACGCTTCCTGTTCTATGTAATGACTCGTCATCATACACAGGAAGCAGCTCTGAGCTAATGGCACATCTGCAGGAACCCACACTAGCAAAACAATCCAAATGCTTTTAATCACTTTAGGAATCAAGAAGTTAAAAAATACAGCCCACATCTTGATAGATCATTTTAAAAAATCAACCTTCTTTACCACAAGCTTTAATCCCTTGTATTTCGATTTATGGTGAAATATGTGAGTTAAAACAAACTTGGTCACCCAGTTTCCTTTCTGAGAGAGATTGTGGTTTATACCTGAGCTAAATGAGAACAGTGGTTGTGTGTGGCCTCATACCCTAGCTGCCGACAGGAAACCAGTCTTTGGTGTGTATTTTTTGGTTTGATAGTATGCATAGGCCTACATACCATGCATGCCTGAGAGTTGGATCTTATATAAACCATCCTGAATGCTACCCTGTATCACTGTATAGAGTTTAAATGTTATAGGCTATAGTTAGCTTGAGATTTGGGAACATGGAACAGCTTCTTAAAAGTAACATACCAAAACTATTTTGCATTCTTTCTTTTGTAAATCATGTTTTAAGCGAATCCAGACTGTAGGAAGACATAGCAGCGTTATAATAAAACCAGATGAGATACGTTTACTTGTAGGGATAAAAAAAAGCCTAATATAACCGGCACTTAAAGAGGCTTTCCGTTCCAAATAGCGGACATACCGCACCCAGCCGTTATAATCAGCTCGCTTCTCCTATAATAGACCATCATAAACCCTGAAAACTTCTACTCTGCCGAACATCTGAGGGAAAGGAAGTCTAAAGATTCAACTTACCGACTTTATTGGCTCGGAGTTGTCTTTCAGGTTATTGTTTTAAAGCGTAAAGTTCCTTGTTACACCGCGCATCTCTCCTCCTCTCATACCAGTCTCAGCAGCAGAATGGATCACACGCCCCGCATTGGCCATATTTGGTAAAGTGTTGAAACCCCTTTCCAAGCCTCTGTACAGGGTCATTGCAAATCTTCTCATATTACGTAATGTAAAATATATATATATATGCCAAACCCCTTTACTCTGGGAGACTAAACCAAAATATGACTGATGATGTCATGTTGGTGTCCCTAATCTGCTTCTTATAAGATAAGATATACTTTTTTGATCCAAAATTGGGAATTTATTTAGCACAACCAGACTCAAAAACGTAATAAACTCTGATTTAAAAATACAATTAAAGAACACTTTATGCAGTCCAAAGAGGTTATTGAGGTAAAATGATCAAATAAACACTGTTTTTTTGTTAAATTGCATTATACCTTTTCAAGGCGCTTTCAATTATTGTCAAAAAAATTGTCTAACAGGAAAAAGAATTATAATACACAATGTGAAAAACACCTGAATGCAAAGCATACACAGGGTTTACATGGGTTCTCTTAATATTCATGTAGTCTTAATTTACATGAAGATTTGCCATTTCAAAATAAAAACTGTAGATAAGTAGATTTTTTTATATATAAATCCTCTAAATAAGACCTGTAGACTTTCTCTTTTAATTTGAATCTGAATCAGAATACTTAATTTCTCCTGTGGGGGAATTATGTTTCGTGACAGGGGCTCAATTTAAGAATGAAATAAAGCAAAAGATACATACAAAATATAACATAGAATACATATGTTTATAAACAAAAGTAATGAAAGTAAAAATGTTTACTGCAGGCTATCTTTGTGGCCAACGTCCTGCAGTACCGCAGTCCATCCAGACGAGGCCGCTGTTGCCGTCTGTTTGTCCGTATGATCGTTGAGAACATGGTGGTGGATCAGCAGCCAGTCAAGACATCAGGATAACAACACAGCAGAGATCATTATTCCAAGAACTAAGGATTAAACAAAAGAAAAACATATATACATATATGCAACGACAACCCCTGATACTTCTGGCAGACCAAGACAGAGAGAACCAACCCTCGGAGTTTACCATTGAATTGTTTTTAGGGGAAATCAGGACCTGAGGTGGAGCTTTTTACTGGATTGTATTCTAGCTAGCTGGCTAACATGCAGCATTAGTGTTTAGACATTTGCACTAAAACGAGACTCTGGGGATATATATCGAGCTGAAATTCGCATTGGCTGACACTATCTCGACCATTTCATCCTCCATATATTCGCATGCAGTTCCAGTTGCTGGCATTTCACCTTGCAGACATAGCTGGTTAGCTAGCTACCTCCGAAGGACCGACTCGTTGGCGCAGGTGAAAGCCGAAACCACGGCGCTTTCGCTCGGCCTCAGGACCAACGCCATGCCGCGGGTTGAACTCGGGCCTTCCGTAGAGCTCACTTCAGGAAGCTAACGCTAGCTGGAAATAGCAGGCCGCTTAGGTCTCAACAGTGGCTGTAAGGTCGTGTTATCAAGGTGTTTTGGTTTTACTATAGCCTAGTCAGCTGGTTAGATAAGTGCACCTTTTACTTTTTATTCTGCTTTCGTTTTTATAAGCCCAGCGGCTGTACTAGCTAATGCCGGCTAATCTGATAATTAGCTATCTAGCTCATAGGCGAGTAATTCATAGCAAATCATAGGTTGTTGTTTACATTAAAGACTAAAAGATACAGTTGAAAACGTGTTGGATTTGTGTTTTAATTTACTTATTAAAAAAAGTGCGTTATTTTGTAAATGGTGTTGTTTGCAATTGTAAGCCACAGACACACCAGTACACTTAATATTGTTATCAAAATAACAGTCGTGTTAGATTTGAACCCAATCCAAGAAAGCATATGAGTACAATACGTGCCACATTAAAGTATTGCTTAGTTTGTGTGGGATGTAAACAAGTCACATGTAAACAAGTCTGACTGCGTTTAAGGTTTTGGTAATTTCATTGCAAGGTGTCACTACATATCAACCAAGATGCTGTGATGTTATCGAGACTCCAGCTATGCTTGTTAAACAAGTTGTTTTGAACATATCTGTTCAGAATTAGCAGTAGACAGACACTGAAAGGCATGGGAGTTGTTGACCTCCTGGTGCATAGCGAGACATATCAGCCATTCATTCATGATTGATGACCTTTGAGGAGGCAGACTGTCCTTTATCCATTTTCCACTAAAGCTGAGCCACTGCATCAAGCCACTAACAGTCGTGTAGTATTTATTTTTGAACCACTAATGTGACCTAGTGAAGCTGAGGACATTTTAGTTTTAGCAGCATTTTTGTTTAAAGTCCTACTGACACATTGAACCACTGGGAGTGAATGGGAACATGAGGAACACTCTGTTTGATCTGAACCAGCTTCCCAGTTGAAGATCTGATCAACAGAGAGGCCCATTGTGTGGACTGAAAACTGAAGAGGAAAGAGACGATGATGGGGATGATGATAAAAGAGGCCCAGTGACAGTGTTGATAGCCCACCAGGAAGCAGAGGAGTGTCACAAGGCTACAGACATGAGTCTCCGCAACCCACCTCCACGCTGGACAGGTACGAGCCCCACATCCGCTACACTCACACAGTTTCTGTTTCTGTGATTAGGGATACATCTCAATCCCTTGCTTAACAATGTAGTGCTTCCTGATGACACTGAGGTCCAGTCTGGTCTCTGGAAAAACTAGTCAGACAGGCTGTTTACTGGAAGGTGAGAAAACTGCTCTTTGGACAAGGAAAAAGGGAAAAATAATGTATGCATGACAATGGTAGCAGCCTGAGAATTAATTCTTTAACATTACTTTATTTCCTACCATATAATCCCAACATTGTTTATGAGAAAACGATATTATCACAATACGAATACCTATGTTTTGTCACTGGTTTGACAGATGATTTATCAAAAATATAGTGAATGATGGGGATAGATTCTGTAACCATAACTGTACAAAAGGTGTAAGGCTGTCCTCTTTCAAATGTTTAAATAATGCTTGTGGTCACCCACGTAGACATTAAGCATATTTTAGCATGTTAAATTAACTAAATGAACAATAACATTTACTGTGAGCTTTAACAATAATGCCCATGACTAATAATTAACATGCTCAAGGTGTCTGAACCTTTAACTCACTTACACAATCACGTATGTTCATTTCTTCAATACCAAAGATAAGCAAATGTACATTTTATGATAACTCTTAATTTGATACTCCTGAAACCGCTGTAACCTAGTTCACAGCGTTGTGACGTGAAACACAGGGTTACGATTGGCCAGCCCTGAGGCATTAAAAAAAAAAGGTAAACAAAGAGGAGTGGCATATCTATTTTGGTGTGCTGGTATTCCTATATTTACAAAGAAACAGCTACATCAACAAGGGTTTAAGATGCTAAATAAGCGGAATGCAAGAATAGGCTATATAATACACCTAGTTTATTAACCTACCACTTCATTTAAATAAATATTTAAACAATAACATATTTTAAATTCATATGTTATGCATATATCAGCACACATAGCTGCTGTAATCACTAAAAAAAGGGAAAACAAATATAAATAATGTTAAAACACAAGGGTTCAAACAGTGTGAACATTGAAACAAGATCAAACATGCTTCATCTGTATAAAAAAAAAAAATCTAGTATGCAGTGGAACATTTAAAAATGTAACGTATACCCTGGCCCATCCCCTAAATGCCTCGGCCGTGAAATAAAGTAAAAAATCTCAAACCCACATTTGTATGTAACATGTTTTGGCGTTGTCAGAGTAACACAATATGTCGCAAAGTGGCTGCTAAGTCCCTGAAGGTTCAGAGTTCAGGGTTCATGGTTAAGAGGGGGAATTGAGATCCGTCCTATTCGTTGCATATATGTCGTGTTGTGGCTCTTCACCTGCTGTGTTTATTACGTCAATACTAAAACCTAATGCACCGTATTTCATCTCGTTTGTCAGTCATCGCCACATTCACCTCTGTGTTTCTGTGGACACATCTCTGTCTTGATCATATGTCTTTGCTGTTTCTCCTGCTGTCAACTTTTTCCTTGTGTGTGTGTGTGTGTGTTCTTGTGCCTGTGCCTACCACTGTGTCTGTGTGTGTCATGTGACAGCCGGGCAGCCAATAAGAAAAACGCCCGTCCGTTCAGGTAGGACAGCTGTCCAGAAAGAGCTTATGTCAGGGTTTGGGGTTAATAACGAGACGCTTACAATTGTACAGCTGTGGCAGCAGATTTCTCAATGGCTGCGCTTGTTATTTCAGAGACTCTCTACAGGGAAACATCTACTAATCATTTTCATGATCAATTATCCATTTATTTTTATAACAATCTTAGTTTCCCAAAATCTTAGGTGTTATGTCTATATTGCTATTTTTTTTTCTTCTGTCTGATGCTGTGCAACTGTTTAGCATGCCAACTCATTCTCTAAACACCTGGTATATTTTCAAAGTTGCAAGTTAAGATATTGTTTTACTAATATAGCTTTTATTATACTATTTGTAGGATTTGGATTCCAGTGCTAATTGGCTCCATGTTGCAGCAGCTGATTATCTCCAGACCATAGTAATCAAACCCATTTATGGATGAATTAATACCTTTAACTGTGTTCTGCTAACCATTCATTGGGTGGAATAATATCATTCACTCCATTATTTATACTGTGTGTCTTTGCGAAACACTCTTACAATCTGTACGAGTATAAAGGGTGAGATTGGATTCAGTTTCTGTGTCGTTTTAACTGAATATTGGTCCTCATGCTGAATTTCTTCTCTCTCTTTTCTCCCTTTTACTTGTCTTTTTCCTTCTTTCGCTTCAGCCCTTTTGCTGCTTGGTGAGTTTTCCCTTCGCTTGCTTTTCTTGTTGCTTCTCGTGCAATTTATAATATTCCCACCACTGACATATCTGACCTCTGACATCCCTCTCTCCTCTTTTGTTACTTGTGTCCAACTGTAAGATTCCCCTCTTTCCTTTTAGCCTGTTTCTGTCTTTTCATTTATCTTGATACTCCTTCTCTTCATGTATTCCCTTCAGATATACCCTTCCCACTGCAACTACCCCTTGAGACAATTCAAATGTTTTGTTGTTGTATGCTAAACCTCGCTTCTCTTCAAACCCAGGCTCAGTAGTCTGACCATCGGTGACTCGGACCGCAAAGCGTCTGCCGCCCAGCAGAGAGAGCCAATTCTGGAAATCCCTGCTGAGAGTACGGGTAACGACAACCTCCCTGCTTTTGTTTCAGGATTCATTTCAAATGTGAATATATTAAATAACTCCCGACCGTCCTTCTGTCCTCCTCTCCCAGGCACTGGTCTTGTCCAGAGATGCGTGGTCGTGCAGAAGGACCAGCTCGGCTTCGGCTTCACAGTTTGTGGAGAGAGAGTAAAGCTGGTGCAGAATGTCCGACCAGGTGAGACGATGCACCGCTGATCGGTCTTATCAAGTTCTCCAAAAGACTGTAATGTAAAGTAATTAAAAATGGAAAGATAATATAAATAAATTGATAGATTTTTATAATTAAATTGACGTGAAGTTGAGTGCACGCGCATAGCTATTGCTATCAAAAGATCTAATTCAGTTATGAAAAGGGCTTTTTCCTCCTTTTTTTTATTAGATTATATTAAGTAAAATACATATTTTGTGATTTAATTGACAAAAAGTCTGGATAAATAGAGTTCATGTACAAAATTCAACATGACCTTGATGGTAGGGAGATGATAATGAGTTATTATATGGTAGCACCCAACAAATATCAGTTTCTTTTTCTTTTTGTTATGTGATCTTCACTGTATGTCATTACTTATCTTTACAGGTGGTGCAGCAGTCAAGGCTGGGGTTCATGAAGGGGACAGAATCATAAAGGTTTTTACTACTTTTAATCCCAAATAACAAATCTGACGGTCGTTAGATTTTCCTGTTTTTAATGTTCCTGTTTCTCTTTCCCTCTCTCAGGTGAACGGCCAGCTGGTGTCCTCCATGTCCCATCAGGAGGTGGTAAAGCTCATCAAATGTGAGTTTGAAATATGATTGATGTGTTTGGTATATTCTGTTTATTTAGCATGTATTTATCTGACTCCATTCCTGCTTTTTTTTTTTTATCCTCTCGCAGCTGGACCGTATGTCGCTCTGACACTACAAGGACCGCCCCTTTCAGCCTCACTTCCCTTAGAGCCCCTCCACACGGACCTCACCAATCAAAGAACGTCTCTGGGTGGGGAGGCCCCCCCGACTCCGCCTCCCCCCTTGCCGTCGGGACTGAGCAGCACCCCATCGCAAAGAATCACTGGACCCAAACCACTGCAGGTAAACCAATTTAAATTAAGGTCATTTCCCAGCTGGTATTTTAAGAAATAATGAATATTTTACTCACTTTTTGTACACCATCATAACGATTTGTTGTAAATTGTGGTTTTTTTAGGACCCAGAAGTACAAAAACATGCCACTGAGATACTCAGGAGAATGCTGGAGCAGGAAGAGGCTGAACTACAGGTTAATATACACACACACACACTCACACACATACCATGTATACATTACTTCAGGGGACATTACATTGACTTACATGCATTTCCTGGAGACTTATCCTAACCTTAACCATAACCAAAACATGCCTAACCCTAACCAAGTCTTCACCCTAAAATGTATGATTCCCCTTATAGGGACCTCCATTTTGTCCCCATAAGGGAAGCCAGTCCCCACACGTGACTGTGTAAACAGATGTAGGTCCCCACAAGGATAGTAATGCTAAGACACACACACACACACACAGGTGTCCCGCTTAAGTAACAATCCCTGACTGCATCCTCCAGATTTTCTCCCATTATAACATTCTTCTGTGATCTACTTAACCCCCTTGTTGCACCGTGCTGTTTGCACAATCAAATTCAGCTTTATTGTCAAAATTACTACATGCGTTATACATCCAGAAATCTCGAGATATCGTTTCCCGCAGTCCCACAGTGTGACATATATACATAAAACAAAACAAAAAGGGCCTAGATAAACGGGGTATGCAATTTAAAATGTTAATAGTATATTTACAATGTTCAAATTACAGTTTCAGTGCAGTAGCAGCGGAGATGGGCAGAAAAGTGACTGGTGCTGGATGAGGGAAGGTTGTGTGTGTGTGTGTGGGGGGGGGCTAAAGTCCAGGGCCATTTAGGGCAGTGGGGAAAGGTGGGAGGCAGGGTGGAGAGTTCAGGGGAGAGATGTCAGAGAGGGAGGGAGGGAGGGAGGGGAGAGAGTTCAGCATCCTGACCGCCTGGTGGAGGAAGCTGTTCCCCAGCCTGTTGGTGCTCGAGCCGAGGCTGCGGAACCTTCTCCCTGAAGGCAGGAGCCTGAAGAGGCTGTTGGAGGGGTGGGTGGAGTCACCCACGATGCTGAGTGCTTTGCGGGTGAGGCGGGTGTTATATATGTCCTGTAGTGATGGGAGTGAGGCACCGATGATCCTCTGGGCAGAGTTCACAATTAGTTGCATGGAAGTTTTGCAGCTAATATCTGATAACCACTTTGCAGGAGTTGATGGAGGAGCAGTTGAGAAACCCGTCGTTGTTACTTGGGGAACGGATAGAAAGAGCAAAGAGGAGAGCTAACCAAGTCAGGGTCAAGATTCAGCAAGATCTGGTGAGCAGACATTACTGTTTTATATATATTTGTTTTTATACTACCTGAAAATGTTTTAGAAAGGCTGAAAAAACATACAAAAATTCAAAATGAATTAATAAAAAAAAAATGTTCCTGCCATAACCACAACACGTTTTAGGTAGTACAGGTTCAAAGGGTTTTACATTTGATCTATATGTCTATATGCCTGTTTTGTTGCCCCTGTTTGGCCCATTAAATCACTAAAAATAGCTTCAATTGAATCATCTGCTGCTTTATTCTGCTTCTCCAGGACGGGACGCGATCAGATTGTGCCACGAGCTACGTCATAGCAGGAGAAGGTCTGTATCTCTTTACCTATTTAAGTAAACGTCTTACAAAGCTGACAGATTAGCTCTAATGATTAGCATGCACTCTCACTGGTCTCATGTGTCAGCAGGAAATACTCATAAATTGTTAAAAATGACTAAAGATCTTATGATTAAAATGCTGAAATTGGATCTTCTGTTGTGGAATTCACTGTTTTACTTACCTCTGAGGCCATAGACACTAAATGAATAACCACCTGTCACGATATAATTAGCTTTTTCTAATGGTTTTAAAACGTCTCTGTGCTCTGGCAGGTCGACTATCAATGGACTCCAGCGAAGGCGACGTGGAGGTAGGCTGTTTCTTCGCCTTTTTTTAAATAACTGGTGAGGTTGTATGTTAGTGTATGTGATGGTCCCACTCATCCCGTCCCCCTCGTCCTCCCTCCCTCCCTCCCCAGGCTTTTGAGAGTCCCCACTCCTCCCCCTCATCCTCCTTCAGGACCCCACAACACCGCCGGCAGAACTCCGACACACACACCCTGTCTGACTCGGTGAGATGGACGCACACTTTCAGTTTAATCTAGACGACGCCTAAAGAGATGTAGCAAAAGCTCTTCTAGTCATTTCTCATAATCCACGAGTGTGTGACTGAGTGCTTCTGTGTGTGTCAAAAGGGCGGGAAAGCGCAGATCATCGGCCCCGAGGAAGAGGATGAAGAAGATGACGGCTATGCATTTAACGAGGTGAGAAGAACACTTAAGAGATTTTTATGCCAGTTTTCTTTCCCCACTTCTATTTTTCTTTCTGTTCCCTTCATTTATAAATGATTCCTTTTTTCTCCGTCGTCCTCTCAGATGGACGGTCCATTCCAGGACATCGAGCTGTTGAAGTCACGGCCGGCACACATGGCGGTGTTCATGAGATACGTCTTCACACAGCTCCTGGACCCCAACCCTCTGGTCAGTCTACATTAGATTTTATATACTTATATAACTACATTTATTGGTGTTCATTTTGTCCACTATTTGTAGTCTTAGTCAAATATTTCGTTTTTAAAATGTAGTCAAGTTTTAATGGAATTTTACTCTTATCTTAAAAAAACACTATTTTAGCTCGATTCAACGTAAAATGTTCTTTTATTCTTTTCTCTTAGTCTACCTGTTTGTGTGTTTCTCCCTTCATGATACACACGTTCAGTCACTGTTTCTCGCACTAAATTAAGACTTAGTGTTGTGATTAAATGGATTCTGCTGTTTCTGTACAACATTCCTCTGTGTTTATCTGCTTTCTTCATTTTGCGTGTGTGTCCACAGCTGTTCTACCTGTCAGTGGAGGCCTACCTGGGCTCCAGTCCTAAAGACGCTCGTGCACTCGCACCTCAGATCTGCTCCCACTTCCTGGACCCAGATGCTGTATGTACTAAATTATTTTACACTTGTATTGCTCCTTTTATCTGTTATATCAAAGTCATGGCTGCTAATGTGCAACGTGTTGAAACTATTCCTATTTTTGATTTGCAGAAGTAAATGGTATGAGAAGAAGCTGAATGTTTAGCCTACTTCTCATACCATTTCCTTTATCAGATACAGCAAGTCACTAATTTACCATACATCAAGATAAATACTTATAATAATAATACATGAGACTTGTATAGCGCTTTTCAGGAAACTCAAAGACGCTTTGACAGAGAGTTAAAAAAAAATACAAAAAGAGATCAACAAAACAGAGAATAGGGGGGGGGGTGGTCAGTGGTTGAATGCAGTGTTGAACAGGTGGGTTTTGAGTGATTTTGAGTGCTCTGAGGGAGGAAGAGTCTCTGATGGATTGGGTTAGTGAGTTCCAGAGGGTGGGTGCAGCAACGGAGAAGGCTCTGCCGCCCCAGGACTTGAGGTTGGTCCGGGTGGGGAGGGACAGGAGGTTGGCAGTAGCAGAGCGGAGGGAGCGAGTGGGAGTGTGTCTGTGGAGGAGGTCAGTTAGGTAGGATGGGGCCAGGTTATGGAGGGCTTTGTATGTCATTAGGAGGATTTTGTACTGTATTCTCTGGGGGATGGGGAGCCAGTGGAGCTTGATGAGGCCGGGTGTAATGTGTTCACGGATTCGGGTGTGGAATAGAATAGTTAGAATAGATATAATTTACAGTGCCTGAAAAAACATGCTTTTTCTTTCTTTAGCCCCTGAAAATCAAAGTACGAGAGGAGTATCTCACAGATATAGGTAAGACGACTAAATCGCAGTTGTGTTGTTGGCGAATTCACTTGTTTTGAAACGACTGGAAAATAATATCTGTGACAGATTCAATTAAAGGGTGACCCCGCTGACATGATGTTGTGTCCTTGTCCCTTCAGAGGGTCGGCTTCACGCCTCGGAGGACATCAGGGGTCCTCTGTCCGAGCTGCAGCAGCAAGTGTTGCCGGACATCCAGGACCAGATCCAGGACTACAGGTACTTTACTGAAGGCTGAGAATACTTAATACGTTAAAGGTCACCTATTATGCAAAATCCACTTGTTCATGTCTCTTCTACATCAACATGTGTCCCCTCTGTGGAAAGAGACTCTGAAAGTTTCAGGAAAAAGATTCTCTCTCTTTTTGTCCTGATCCATTTATATAAAAACCTGTCTGAAAATGAGCTGATCAGATTTTGGCCACTTTATGATGTCATAACGATGTTTTGGCTTGTGTAACCATTAGCCAATCACCAACCAAGGTAACCCCCCCCCCCCACCTTATCACCTGAATCTCCTCCTAGAGCACCATTGTGTTCTTTTTAACCAAATATCTCTATTATCTAAAAAGCTAGCTATGTACACATGGGTCCTTTGGATACTTAGAAGCACTACATGTTTGCAAATAACATTTCTAAATTCTTCATGGGACGCAAAAGAAGTGCAGCATGTGCATGGCACTACTGTTCGCCAACGTTAGCTTTCATCAGTGTAGATGCTAACAGCGTTAAAGTTGAAGGCCCTTACAGATTGTGTTTCTGTGTTTCGTAGGAACAAGCAGATGATGGGCCTCGGCTCTCTGTTTGGAGAAGGAGACCTGCAGCAGCTGGACGGAGACCCGGTGAAAGAGAGACAGGTGGTGGACAGACAGGTCACCGCCCTCTGGGAAATACTGTGAGTCTGGGGCTCTCACATATACAAAAATGTGCAAAATTGCAACAAGTCTTTTCAAATGAGTAGAGATCTATTCTGTTTTTCTTTTAAATCTATTTACAAATCTTCACACTTCTGCCAAATTATCAACCATAACCTTGTTTCTAGGTCAGATACACCTGCTAACAAATCAAACATTGGTTTATTTTCAACACGTGGCTGTTATCATGTAGTGAATATTAAACTCCACACACTAAACCAGGCTCCTACGCCAAGTGGCTCAATAAAATAGTTATTACAAAGCGACAGAAGGAGTTCTCCCAAGCTATCATAACAAAGGTCGGCAAACCTGGAGACCACATGACGTTCCCTCCTTCGACTTTATACACACACAGGCCGCTTCCCATCACATGACTGCTGCACCACAGTCTGTTCCTTCCACCTTTTGCTTACACCTGGATTTAGCTCTTGAGGATTTAAACTGGATATCGCTTGTTATTTGCTGCGTTGCGACTCAACAGCCTTTTTATGTCTCTCTCTCTGTTCCCGCTCCAGATCAAAGCACGAAGAAGACAGAAGGTAAAACTAGTGTCAAATTCATTTCAAAGGCAATCTGTTTGCTTCTTTCTTAAACACCTTTTCTTTGTTTGTTTTTCATCGTGGTCTTTTCTCCTCACGTTTCCATGTTTTTCCTCTCTCTCATTCTCTCTCCGCCCCCTCTCAGTTCTCCCCTGGCGTCGGCCGTTCACCTTTACCTGCGGCATTCAGGTATCAAGCTAAGAGACTCCAAGGTCTTCCCTGGGCTGAGCACAGAGAAGGAGAAGTGGCTCGCCTTTTTAAAGACGAAAAAGGTAACTGCCCTCTAAAAAACAATATATATATAAAGCTATAATGGGAGGGTAATGTCAGGTTAAATCCACGTTTTCTTTTAATTGAGTACATGCACAAGACAGGCTGTTATAAATGTGAATATGGGCATCTGTTTTATTTTTCTAAAATATTCCCCTGTCTTAATTATGCAAAACCAGAACACGTTCTGCAATGTGTGTTTACAGAATCAGCAAAGGAAACAGTATTTTATTTTTAGGCAGTGCTGTATATATCTTCTGCCTCTGAGTTTAACGAGGTGTAGATCACTATGAGTCATTCTGAGATAAAAAGAGCTTGGCTGTTTCTGCTTAAGTCCATTGATTTGTTTGCCTCTAAACTGTGTCTATATCCCGCGGAGCAGCAATTTGGGTTCAACTAAAATGTATTTGCATGGCTAACAAAACACAATTGAATAGAAGTCTATGAAAAGAATGAGGTGTGTGTGTGTGTGTATATATATTCATATATGTTGATTATATGACATGACTGACGTTCCTTTCTCCATAGCTGAGTGGTACCAAGAAAGAGAAAGATGGAGAGGATAAAAAGAGAAATCCCATCCTGAAGTACATCGGAAAACCCCGGAACTCCTCCCAGTCTAGTAAATACACACACACACACACACACACACACACACACACACACACACACACACACACACACACACGCTCTAGTTCACTGCAGATGGCTCATGCCGGTGTCTTCATTCAGAGTTAGTTTTACTATAACTCATCATTATAATCTGATATCTAAACCCAGTTCAATGTCAAAATGCTTCAACATTTCGGTTTATTCTTCAAATCCTCACGCTAGTCTCACAAGTACATTACCAGTATGTATATGTGAACATGAGTGTGTGAGAGGTCATCATCAGCTGACGGTATTGGTTCACTGGCACATCGCATCACAGTCACGCGAACACGGACAAGTGATGCTCCCTCTCATTGTATTTGTCAGACGATATTGATTTATTTGTGCCCTCTGTCTGCCCTTTTTTATTGTTTTTCCATTGTTTGTTTATTGATGTCTTTATTGTGTCTTATTTCATTGTTTGTTTTTCGTTTATTTTGTTTTTTTAGCATTCCATGCCCCGTTGTCACCCACCGAAGGTATATCTTTGGTTTTTTTATGTCATTGCACTGTTGTTACATTTTTGCTTTTTCAACAAACGTGGAATGAATTCAATTTGAAGACCTCGTTTTAGCCCACTATTGTATCGTACTGTACATTAAAGCAAACAATGTGTGTGTGCAGTCCGTCCTGGCAGTGTGAGGAACATCATTCAGCAGTTTGAGAACCACACGGAGACAGGGGAGGAGGGGGGAGACCCCGCGGACCCCCCGAGGCTCTCCACCAGCAGCCTGGGAGAGGACAGCATGGAAAGGTACTCCATCATCAGAATCAGAATACCTTTATTAGTCCCACAGAGGGGACATGTACGTTGTTACAGCAGAAAAGAGCCAAAGACAGCTTAATGTTACCTAAGAAGCATGCATACAAAAGTACTATAGATTAAAAAAAGTTACACAATTTACAAAATACACATCCTGTAACAGTTCTGAGGATTTAGCAGCCAGGTATATATTGCACAGTTTTTAACGGCATATATATATATATATATATTGTACATAGTTGATTGGTATTTAACAACAAGGGGTGTTATAGTCTGTGTTATTGTTTGTGGGGGGGGGTCTACCAAGGGCCGTGGTGGTTATATCGTCTGACCGCTGTCATGAAGTGTATAATCCGCATGTAGCACCTGATTTCAATGTTGCTATTTTAGAGATCATTTTTTCTCGTTCTCTCTCTCACAGCCCTGCGGTCTCGGTGCGTCTGGCACGCAGCGAGTCGTTGAAGGCTCAGGGTGAGGGCCGACGGCGGGGCGTCGTCTCGGGGACGGAGTCTGTCCCTCGCTCTCGGAGCGACGTGGACATGGAGGACTGCGGGGAGGAGAGGGAGGGGCCGGGCCTCAGGCCGCTGCAGCACAGCGCCTCGTCGTCCGCGTCCAGCAGCTCTGCACGGTAAATATTGGAATTTGTGTTTTTTTTACTTACCTCAGGAAACATCTCAAATGTCTTAATGACATACTCAGATATAGACCCTCCTTTAATACTAAAGGAAGGGATATGCAGAGCTGGGAGAAGTACTTTTGTACTTAAGTAAAAGTAGAAGTACCAGAGTGTAGGAATACTCTGGTAGAAGTAAAAGTCCTGCATTCAATGTATTACTCAAAGTACTAAAAGTAGAAGAAATTGGTCTCAAAATATACTTAAAGTACCAAAAGTAGAAGTACGTCTTATGCAGATTGGTCCATTTCAGAATAATATATATGATATGTTTTGATTATAATTATTGATCATTAAAGTGTTCTCAGAGCTGGTCAAGGTGCAGCTAGTTTTAATGACTTTGTATACTGCAGGGTAGCTTGTGAATTTACTCCAGGTGGAACTAAAGTCTGATTTAAGACTTGATTATATTTCACATCATTAATCCAAATCTGCAAAGTGACTAAAGGGTCAAAACTCACCCCTTTGATTTCAAACACCCCGGACGTTACCCCCCCCTGGAAGCGCAGATTCTCACCTCATGCAATCTCTCTTTCTCAAACTCAGGTCTCTAGAGAACCCTACACCCCCATACACCCCTCGGTCTAGACGCAGGTGAGTCCTCCCGGTAGTTGATCAGTGATCAAAAATATTCATCTGGCAGGAAATTAACCCTAGAGGTGTCAGACGTCTTTTCAACATGGAAGATGAAACGGTTTGGTTCTCAAGAAAGAAATGGCCACTTCAGTCGCCCTACAATGTTAGATATGTTTTGTATAGAGTGGTGCAGTGATGACGTGTTTTTGTAGGCCGACCCGGAAGTAAGCTGCGCATGGGTTCCCTCGACAAAAAAGGAATGGGATTTCTCCATAGGATTTTGGAAAATAGCTCGAAATAATGTCTGTGGAAAACGAAGCTGTTTCATAAATGCACGTTTTGTTCAGCCGGATAATCTCCACATGTCTACCCTACTTTTATAATTTTCGAATCATAAATCTAATCGCCAGAAACAAAATGCTAACGTTATGCTATAAACGAACTACAGTCGAGTACAGCAGGGTCGCACGACTTCAACATCACGCCAACTTAAGATCCATATTCAAAACTACAGATTCAAAAGTTTACAAGTTGAAGTGTTTGTTTGAACAGTTTGCAGGAGGCAGCTACTTGCTTTCAAGCAGAACAGGGGCAAACAAACTTAGCGGGAGTGTTTACGTGTTCGGCGTAATGACGTACAACGTCCTCGACAACTTCTGTAGTCCTATTCAGCCACTTGTTAACAACCATCGTTTTTCAGACACGTAAACTCTTCGGAAATCCCCAGTGTCGTAGAACAAAACGTGAGCCGTCTCTTAGATTTGTGTCAACCACAGACCTTATTTCCAGCTATTTTCCCAAATCCTCTGGAGAAATCCCATTGGTTCTGAGACGAGGGAACAGGAAGTGGTAAAATGCTAACTCACTTCCAAGTTTTAGGACTCGTTCCTGCACCACTCTATTAAATTGGTGCTTTTCTGTCTATCTCTCCCTCCCTGTGTGTGTGTGTGTGTGTGTGTGTGTGTGTGTGTGTGTGTGTGTGTGTGTGTGTGTGTGTGTGTGTGTGTGTGTGTGTGTGTGTGTGTGTGTGTGTGTGTGTGTGTGTGTGTGTGTGTGTGTGTGTGTGTGTGTGTGTGTGTGTGTGTGTGTGTGTGTGTGTGTGTGTGTGTGTGTCTAGGAGTATGGACTCTCCGCTGGCCCTGCTGCCGGACGCTGCTGCCCTGGAGGAGGAGGTGTGCGACGGGCAGAACTGGCAGGACACGGTTACTCCTCAGCTCCTCGCTACGCTCAGTCCCCGGGAGGTGGAGAGACAGGCGGTCATATACGGTACGAGTCAAATACAACACACACGAGATTTTAATATGATTGTTATCGTCATTTAACCTGACACAAAACTCAAGCTCAACATCATGTGTGGCGGTGCGATGATAAGGGATTGCTTTTGTTAGGATTTTATTCCGTTCATTTTAGCGATATTCTCTACCTGTTCGGTTCTTTATTGATACTCTTTTTTACATTACATTACATGTTACTTGTTAGACGCTTTTATCCAAAGCGACTTACGTACTGTGGGCAATCCCCACAGGAGCAATTTGGGGTGAAGTGTCTTGCCCAGGGACACAACGACATGCTGACTGCAGTGGGGTTTGAACCTGTGCTCCCCTGAACCGAACGCCAACGCACTACCCCACTGCGCCACACTACTCTTATCGGTTATTTTTCACTACTCGATATAACTAAATGTTGTTTCTTTAGCAGCAACAGTAATGTTTACGGTATAAACTCAGAAATATCTCATAGGAAATGTTTCCAACTAAACTACTTAAAGTCAGCAGTTTTAGCTTGATTGTAACAATTTGCTGAGATTTTGATCGCCCCTCCTCGTTTTCTTCACCTTCAGAGCTGTTCACCACCGAGGCGTCCCACCTGCGCACCCTGAGGGTCCTGGACCAGGTGTTCTTCCAGAAGATGAGGTCTGTGCTGAACTCTGATGAGCTGGCCTGCATCTTCCCCAACCTGCCCCAGGTCTACGAACTCCACGGTCAGTGAGCGTGTGAAAATGTCCAGTTCTTCGTTTTTCAGCCACACCTATCTTAAATAAGGACGATTCCTGCCCTCTTCTGGTCGTACATATAGAGTGTTTAATTACAGGTATAGCTGCATATTTCTGCATGTGTGCTGCTTTACGACGTCAAGACAATTTAGGCTCATTTCAAAATAAGAAATACAACTTTTGAAATAGTGTAACAACTTTAATACGAGGACTATGTGTGTCTCCATGTGAAATGTAACAGTGTCACTGCGTTCTGCTTCTTCTGTTTGCACAATAAAGTGAGTCGTACTTTGAGTCAACATGCTCTCAGGGCTGTATGTGTGCTAGGTAAATAATAATAAGTGAAGCAAATACTAAGGGAAGGTTGTCAGCGTAACAATCTCAGCCTGCAGATTTGTTAAGTCAATGTGTACTCTGCGCTTTAATAAAGAGACATTATGAAAGTATATGATGCGATGTAATTGGACTAGCATTTAGCATAATCTATCATCTAGCATCGTTTCTTATCCTTTTAACCTTGCATTGCCTAGATTAATGCCTTGTATTAATGGTATTATCTGAAATAATGTAACCGATTCCGACCCACATTAAGGTTATGTTATTAGTTTCTGTTTTTACTTTGTTGTTTCTTTGCAGCGAGTCTATGCGAGGCGATGAAGAAGCGAAGAGAAGCCCCCATCGTTCAGGACATCGGGGACGTTATGCTGACCAGGGTGAGCAAAGATGATCACAGCCGTCTAGTCCGTCCACCATCATTTAATACTCCAGCTTCTCTTGTTAGAAGAGTTTGTTTATGTGCAGGATTAATATAACGAACATTACACATACATAAAACGGTCAGTCTAGGTGGCAGATACAGTGTACAATCAAATGAATAGGCATGTAAATAAACACAGGTCAGTATAAAGATGATACAGGGATCACAAAGTACAGAAATCTGAAGGATTATGACGTGGGCTACTACACTTTATAATCTTATCCCGTTGCCCCCCTCCCCGCCCCGGTCTTTGGTTTTATTCATCATTACCAACATTCATTTTCAAAAACTCCATGAAGCTCCGCCAGATATTTTCAAGAACTGTCAGCTTTCCTTTAGTAATGTATGCTAGTTTTTCTAAAGCAACACATGCCGACAGATCCTTCATATATTTACTCATACTTGGTTTGCTCACATTTTTCCATCCTATTGCTATTGCCCTCTTCAGGATTAAGTGTTAACGTGGCGTTTGTGTTTCCAGTTTGAAGGGACGGCGGGAGACGAGTTTCAGGAGCAGGCGTCGCAGCTGTGCAGCCAGCAGTCTCAGGCTCAGGAGCTCATCAAGAACAAACAACGCAAAGACCCTCGCTTCGCTCACATCATACAGGTACACACACACACACACACACACACACACACACACACACACACTCACACACACTTTTGTGACTGACATGTGCATGCTCCAATTCTTCCTTATTATTCATTGAGCTCCTCTGCTCTTGTGTTTCACAGAGGCTTAGACTGTTTCTCAATAAGTGTTGTGCAGTAGTCTAATGTATGCCTATGGTATAAGTTGTTCATGTGGATTTATTTACTAACTTAAATTCATAGAAGTTTCAGACACTTTTACAAACTTATTTAGACTTTTACCCTACTGGTTCTTCCATTTTTCCTTCATTCGTGTGGATCTTGAGACGTCGATTTCAAGTATTTGAAACATTGATCTGATGCCAGTCATACTTGATTAAGAATGTCTGTTAGGATTCCTATTTAATTATGTTAGCATGAGTACAACTGTTTGAGTAGTTGGAGCCAAAGTAGGGTTTTGTACATCTTTTTAGTTTCTAATTGGTACTGATAAAAAGCTCAGATTTGCACATTTCTCTCCTTAGATCTTTCTTTGCCTAACGTCTTTTTCTTTTTGTTTAGGAGTGTGAAGCGAGTCCTCACTGTCGGAGGCTGCAGCTCAAAGACCTGCTTGTGTCCGAGATGCAGAGACTCACCAAGTACCCCCTGCTGCTGGACAACATCATCAAACACACAGAGGGTGAGGAAGCAACAGATACATCAACACAGAGAACATGCCAAAAAAGTAGCATTTATAACGTCAGAATTGTTGATTTTTAGCCGGTTCGTCGGACCTCCCCTCACTTCAACGTGCCCACGCTTGTTGCCGAGGGATACTGCTGGCGGTGAACGAGGACGTCAGGGAAACGGAGCACCGGCAACGCCTCAGCCAATACCAACGCAGGCTGGATGCCGCGCCTCTATTCAAGGTAATTCATGTTGGTTTAACGGTAGCTTTAGTATTTTTGCTTCTTGCTTAATTTACTATCAATTTGGAAAATGGTCAGTCACAAAAAAAAAAGGAAATATGGTCCAGTTAGGGCTAGGTGATATATAAAAACGATATGTATATGAGACTAGATTGTTTGCCTTACCCACTCTATACATACTCTACACTATATCCACGTAGCTCATCATTTATTAAATGCTCATTGTGCTTTTGTAAGGCATCAATGTTCAACCCAACAATAATGATATGGATCTGGTTTGGTTAAAAAAAAAAAAAATTATGATTTTCCTCATGTTGCTTAGCCCTTGGTTCCGGTTGAAAATACGACTTTTAAGTAAACCCTTATTTATTTTTCCGTTTCTTACTCTAAGTGTTAATATACCAACCTGCTATTTTACTCAATACGTGTTTTCCTCCTGTCCCTCAAAGAGTCTGGACCTCACCACTAAGAGAATGATCCACGAAGGTCCTCTCACGTGGAAAGTCAACAAAGATAAGCAGATAGGTCAGAACCTCCCTGTGGATACATACAGTCATCAGTTTGTTTGTGTGCCTCTTACTCACATTGTCTGTGTCCCTCCATCAGAGATCCAGGCGCTGCTGCTGTCGGACTCCCTGGTGCTCCTGCAGCGGGGCCCGGACGACCGACTGCTGCTCAGGTATCCGTCCCGCTGGCTGGGGGGGGGCGTGGGGGGCAGCGGGGACAGCAAGACGTTCTTCAGCCCTCTGGTGAAGCTGGACTCTCTGCTGGTCCGCTCCGTAGCTACAGGTCAGGAACGCTTACCCATAGATGTAATATTCCCCTCTGGCTTTTTGGATGATAACATGTATGTAATGGTGTTGTGATTTCTCTCCAGATAACAAAGCCCTCTACTTGATCAGCACCACAGAGAGGCAGATCTACGAGCTGGTGGCCGGGACGGCGTCGGAGAAAAACACGTAAGCTCTTTCCCAAGAAATGTCTACTTTGTTTAATTTAGTTAGACCCATTGAGAATTACAAGAGAGACTTAAATACACAAGTTGAATCAATAAAACTAAAACAATCAAACAGTGATAAAAACAATATATAGTATAGTCCAGGCATGGGCAAACTAAGGCCCGCGGGCCATATACGGCCCGTTGGGCTTTTGAATCCGGCCCGCCGAATATTGGTACAAAATTGTCCAAATTATAGTAAAGAGCGCATTCATTTTGCCTTTTTCCTGCAATACCCGGCATTTCAGTTGATCCCACTAGATGGCGCACTCTAGACACAATTGACCTTTGCTGGAGTCTGGTCTATTCTCTCAGCTGGCCCCACTCGGCAACCCGGCAAGATCCAAGAACCAAATACGTCACGCTTACATTGGAGGGGGTCGAGATCAACCTGAGCAATAACAGTTCATGGCGAGTACAAGTTGTAACAAGCAGTAGCGCTGAGCAAAGTGACTAGAACGCAACCACACACTTACAAAAAACACTTATATAAAGTCAGGCAACACTAACCAGGCTTAGTGTGATTCTGTTTATTTTACCTTACTTTAATGACCATCCGTTCACTGTTATTGACCATTGTGAAGAGGCAGACGTTTTCCTGTTGTTTTGTATTATTGCAGCTATCGGATGGAATCAATACATGGGCTACATGTGGCCATCACAAGTAAAATCATAACGAAAACTACGCCGGTAAAATATGCGTGTAGAAAACGGCTTATGCCACAATATGATAGCAACAAGTAGTCAAGATAGTCTGATTAGCTTCGGTTGCTATGCTAACATCACCTGTGGAATGCCAGATACACTTTCATAACAGCGTTGTGATGCCAAACAGCTTTCAGACTGAAACACATTCACTGATGGGGATGGGGGATATTTATCAGCTGCTTGTGTGACAGTCGGACAGTGAAAACTTTACAGCGGCCGCTGCTGTGAGTTAACGGGAGAATAAACTCCGGTAGACGAGCAGCACTGCAGCGGGCGGTAATGCAGCTGAACCACATTCATAAACAATGCACCACGGCACTCTGGAGAAAGGTATAAGGTTGGAGAAGTAGTTCTTTAATTTAATCTGGCTTCGTATGATTAAAAACTACCAGACGCAGTCCTCTATTGATGTTGTTGTGAGCGGTGTTGCGGAGAAAATCAGCGACGTAAAACGCTGTGTGGGTCATAAGAAGCCACGTAAACGGTTACGTCATGACGCAAGCAATGACGCAATAATTCACCTTTGAACCTAATTCACCTTTGAACCTGCATCTGTAACAATGAGTGGACCAAAGAAAAGAAAAGTCGACATTGAGTGCTGAGTGTATAATGAGGAGTGGACAGCTAAATATGTTTTCACCGATCTGCTACTGGCTCGGCCCGTCTGTCAAATTTTAAAACTCATAGTGGCCCCCGAGCCAAAAAGTTTGCCCACCCCTGGTATAGTCCGTAAACGGAAAAAAATCTAAAATCTCTAAAACATGTCGTGATTTTGATAAGATTTCTGAAAACCCATTGGCGTATCAAACTACAATATACACTGCAATCCAGTCCAAATGTATTTTGCAAAAGAATCAAAGGCTGTCTTTCCCAGATTCTGGTATTTGTGCTTATTGAGCATCCATGTGTTACAGCTGGAAAGATTTACTTGAAAAGACCATCTCATCGTCCGGCGGTTCATCCCCCCTGATCAATCACGGATCCATACCTATATCGTGAGTAATTCTCACGTCTATGAATAATATATTAAATCTGTTAGAGCTCCTTTGCAACACAGTTTTGTAATATGTCTTCAATTGAATTATTTTCATGTCTTTCTTTAACACATGTTTGTTTACTCCTTGCATATGCTTAATGTACATTGTGTATGTTTTTTCTACAGCTCCTCCAGTCTGCGCAGTGCGTCCCCAGTGTCAACTAGCAGCAATGTGTTTGCAGGTAATTAAATGATCACCCCAAATATGTAAACTGTGTGGAAATGTAGTTTTTGGTTGAGTCACTTAGTTTTTTATTTTCTTAATCTTCCAGACAACTCAATAACAGAACAGTCAGATTCCATGGAGACTCATTCCTCCAACGACGACATTGTGCTCTCAGCACACACACCTACTGACCAATCAGAAGCTTTCATCTGCGGTGAAGGAGAAGCAGTTGGTGTGGCCGAGGCCGCTTTACAGGACGGTGAGAAACCAACACATCTGTTCAATTTGATGGTTAACATGTAATCATCCTATAGGAATTTAATAAAATCACAACCATTATAGTTCATTCCAAGTATATTATTTCTAAATACAAGTGGAAAGTGATGTACAATACTTTTTTTAATTGTTGTTTGTTGTTGTCTCCACAGTTGAAACACTAAGGCAGCTCATTTTACGAGATTTGGACGAGGACGGTTGGAGCCACAATTCAGACGACACGCCCACCAACGAGACGACCAATGAGAGGAGCTCGTTCACCGAGAGGCAGCGGCCAGAGTCTCTGGAGACTGTCCTCAACTTCAGCACCGACGAATGGGAGGCGGAGCCTGAAGAAGAGGCTCCGCCTATTGACGCTGAGCAACCCAGTAGCGTTCAGGTCGTGAGGAAAGGTAACGGATAAATCTTTAATCTTCCCACAGGGCTGGCTGTTTTGGGTGAAATCTGGGTGTCTTTAATGGCTGCCTTCCTCTGCATGTTTCTCTTCACTTGGGTGATTCATTAATTTGTTTCTCACACACTTTATCTTCTCTTTTTCTTCTGTCTGCTTCCACTTTACAACACACTTCTTCCCCACGCACTTTTCCTTGTCACACATCTATCCTCTTAGCTGTGGTTGCGGGTCCTTCTTCTTCTTCTTCTGTCCCTGACGACATCACTGCTGATGTCACACTCCCCTCCGACCAATCACACAAGCCGAGAGGCGAGGCCACCGCGCAGGGTAATGACGTGCTGTAGTTTTATCAGAGGAAGATTATACCTTTTTATGTAAATGTCGGATAATTATCAAGATGATTACTGGAGAATATAATCTTTGTGTCGGTGTTGATTTTACCGCTAAAAAAAACCCACTTTCTGCTCCAGGGAACATGTTCTACCTGGTACTGCCTACAGCGCAGGGAGAGAGCGCCACCGACGACCTCCACGACCTCAACAACCCTCCTACTCCCACCGCCAGCCACTTCCCTCAGCCTCTGGAGGAAGTGATATCACCGCAGCCCGAGGAAGAAGCACCCGCCTGCTTCTCCAACCAATCAGAGGCTATGCAACTGGAACAGGAAGAGGAAACGGGCCAATCGCCGCAGAGCCACGTGATCAAAAATGTGGACGAGATTTTCCACACCATCGAGGGGCTGACGAGCAAGCTGCGCCAGCTGAAGGTGAGTTTGTGTTGACGTGGCAACAAGGTGGCTGTCGGACCGTGAACTCAAACCTAATCCAACTGACAAAAAACGTTTTCTGTACAGTCATCACAAAGCGTCATTCTTACTCTTTTGTTGCTTTTAACCAGTTAGAGCATCTTATTTCTGTCTTAGGAGGATACACCAACAACTACGTTATTATTATTAAGGTTTTAAATGCTGCCAAGAGAAGAGATCAGCTTTCATGGGAAGTGGAGCTAACACTGCAGCTATATATAGGGGACTGTAGTGAATGCAGTTTATAGTATCTGATTAAAACATGTAGTGTACCTCATGCTGTGTACTACTAACTGTGTGCTTTACTAAGCTAACATTGAATCTTTAAATCTCTCAAAAGTTGTGTTTATGTTTGTTTACATTTGGACGATAAGGCCCTCAACAAAAAGCAACAAACGGGGTCAAACGTTGTTCATGGTTTAACCCACAAACAGCTGTGGTTTCTCTTATAATCTCCTGCATCTTTCCCTCTTTTTTTACAGGACATAGAGAATTCCCATCACACGCTTTTGAAAACCCTCAGAGAGCCGTTAGTCAATCAGGAGTCAGAGGACCAGCAGTGTCCGTCGGCAACCGTCTCCAGAACGCCGTCTCTGGATCGCGGCTCAGGGGACGGTGAGAAACAACCTTGACTATTTACAAAACAAGAATTGACGATGCATTCCTCTGTAAACTCATTTTCTTTTTCCTTGATCCCCACCAGGCAAAGAGGGTAGTCCAGCAGAGCCCAAGATTCAGTCGACGGGATTCTGACGTCACTCCGTCTCGATTGTTGGCGCAAGGACGCACTAATATCGGTCTCGGGCCCTTAAGCCCCGCCTCCCCTCACCCTTTCCTCCCTGCATGCACCGGCCATTCGATCAGAGCCCAGGACGGACCCTAGCTGTGTTTTTTTTGTTTCCCGTTTCCCTGGAATACAAAGAAACTAGCCGGAATCACCAGGATCTCTGAGGTCAGCACAACTTCTACGTGGACGGAGCGAGGAAAAAGTATGAAGGAACAAAAAAGGCGCGAGACAAGTTGACCGGTGAAGAGAAATTAAAAAAAAGTTGGAAGAATTGAAAGTAGAAAAAATCGGAGTTGGATTTTTGAAGGAGTTGTACGTCTTGCTTTTTTTTTTTTTTAAAGAGCTGGTTGAAGAAACGGAGCAGAAAAGTGTTGAAATGTTAATTTAAGGAAAAATCCGAAGGGACCCATCACCCCTGCACTTTACCCACAATGCATCCCTCTGTCATGTACAGTGGACAAATCAGGGACAGGAGATGCCACTGGCTTTATTTAGGGCCCGACATTTGAGCCAAGATGGCCTCCGGGGGTCCCCGCCCCCCCCTCCGCCTCCACTGGTTGCTTTACACTGATTCACCTGCCACCGTGGCCGAAGGACTGTGTCTATATAATTCAGGTTATTTGCACTGGGTAAGGAAACAAACACATCATTTTTATTTTGTCATTAGGCTCGGATTCATATCCTCACACTGTGGGAGAAACACTAACGTGTCATTGGGAGCAGCCTCACTGACATATCCTCCAGTCTGTTTTACTCATCATTCATGCCATTGTTAATATTGTTCATTTTGAAACCCTAAACCGCTGTTTACTACTGAAATGCTGGCAGGTTTTTTTTTTCAGCGCTGCTTCAGAGGCGGTCAGGGATCTCAGCGATAAACAAGCTCTTCTGATCATGTCGCGTTAGGGATATTTGAGAATGCTTTGGGAGAAGACGGGCAATGTTGAGTGAGGAAAGAGGACAAATAGAGATTCAAACTTGAAAACTGCTCTGAAAAAAACGTGTCCCTCAATCAAACCGCTGCCAAAAATCGCCGCTGACATCGCCTGTCCACACTTTGAGATTAGTGTGTGTAAATACCAGGGTAGCTGCTGTGAACCAGCAACTCTTCACTTCTCCAGCAGTCACACATACATAATGTTCTTATCCATCCAGCCAAAGCCATGAAAGGACTGCGCTCTGTACCTGAACATCACCACCCTTTGAACAACCTGTATTTATTAGATAAATAAGAAATTTTGACAAACTCTGCACATTCTCCAAGTAAAAAAAATGCTTCAGTATATGCAAATGTTAAATAAGCAAAAATAAATTGATACAATGGTTTGACATTTTGGGAAACACTCGTATGCAAAGGCTGATAACGCTAGCAGCCGCTTAGCTTAGCTTAGCGCTCAGACTGGAAATGAGGGAAACAATTAGCATGGGTCTGTCTAAAAGTAACAAATACCACCTACCAGAATCTGTAAAGCTCATAAATGAACACGCTATGTCTCATTAGTTCCTGTAGTTTCTTCTTGTTGCTGCACCTGAACTCACACATTTCTACGTGTGTTTTTTTAGGATTTGACTAATTAAGATTTAGTGCGTTGATTTGGGAACTGGATTTTGTGGATTTTGTTAGCTTAAGAGAGGCTAAAGCTAGCGGTTTCGCTGTTTCCAGTCTTTTTACGCTAAGCTAACCTGCTACTGGTTCCAGCAGAGTCCTAAAAACAGACACGAGTGGTATTCAACACAATAAAGCAAATAATCTCAAACTATGTAGGAGTAATAAAAAATAAAAAGGTTTTTGTAACCAATGAGGCACATTTACCAGCAAAGACTGACACTAAAGCTTTTTCTCTCAAACGCCTTCTATCTTAACCTAAATTGATGACACGCTAAAAAGAAAATATATATTTAAACTCTTACAAGGAACGAATTGTGTTTCTTTTGTACCAGTTTAATTATTTTCCTCTTATCAAGCTGATGGTCGCACCGAACTGGATTTTATTTGAGCTGGTTTCAAATACTAACAGACTTTACCGACAATACATTACCAAACGGATCACCAGGAGCCAAGTATATTAACACACTACCAGCTGAATTCTACTTTCAAAAGGATATTTCACTGCTGCAACATGGCCGTCACATGTGAACAAAACAGAGATTTTCAACTTACAAATCACACCTTTTGACGACCAAGAAACCCCGAATTAACAACAGGAATTTGAAAAAAGTTCAAATGTTCTACCAAATTGATATCTTTCCAGAGGTGTAGAAGGGAACATGTTTTTTGTTTTCGAAATTATGGCTGCCTATTTTCAAGTGGCTCAGACCAGAAGTGTTATCGAGAAGAAACGATTCCTTTGTTTGAAATTGAAACATTTCCATGCATACATTTCTATGGACACAGTCATCACATGCATATATGTGCTGTCCATAATTTGGCTCAAAGAAGTCAATATCTCTCCTTCTCCTCGACACATATTACCTTTTCTTTCCTCCCACCTCTAAATACAGCATTTTTCATCTCCAATTTCTACCTCTACACTTCAATTTCTTTATATCTTTCATGATTTCTTCTTTCCATTGTACATTTACATCAGCGTTGTTGCCCTAACCGGCTAAAAAAAGAAAAAAAAACAAGTTATAACTGATACCTTTTTTTTTTTATTATGTTGCACAAAAAACTTCCCTGCACGGTGCAAACTACTGTATGCATACACACGTCTTTAGCTATCATCTCATTGTTTTTATTTTGTGTCTTTAAAAAAAAAAATCGTGTTCACTCATGTAATATAGAGAGATCAGACCCACTTGTTTTATATATGTTAATTTTTTCTGTAAAGCCTTAGTCCTCGTATTTGATTTTATTTTTGTAGATATGATTTAAAAAAGAAAAAGATGTATAAATTATTTTCTTCTCCCTTGTTTTTAAAATTGATGAGATTGTTTAGCTGCACAGAAGGAAAACAGAGCTCATGTCTCAGATTCATGTGTTTTGTGAGATTAAAAAGAAACTGGATAAACAAAATGAAATGTGGATTGTGAGTTTTTGATCTTTGAATTTGGGTTGAATTGTCACCAGTTAATTATTAATCTTATTTAGTTAAGTGAGTGTTGGAAATTATACATTTGGATATGTTTTATTCCCTTAGTAGGAAAGGATTAAGGATCTCTAAATCACCCTATCACCTACTCAAAACTATAGTAGCTTTTCATGGTTTAAAGTGGGGAATGTAACAGGAAATCCACTTGTTTTGCTTTAAAATAAAAGCAAAAGATTTGTAGAAGGTGAAATAAAAAATATATATATTCTGCATGTACATTTAAGGCTTGTATTCATAATTTGTTTATGATATATACCCGTAAAAAATACATTGCATTATTGATATGACAAGTAGCTTTTTGTACAATGTGCACAATTCGTTGGGTTTCAGCCATATGTTTAACATTTAAAGTGATGTGTGCATTCATTTAAATAAGATACTGTGTTTTCTGACGTTTTTAATGCAATTGTGTTCCTTTGTAAACAAAACATATCGGCTTTATTTTTTAAATTGACACCGGAAAATTCTAGGGCAAATGTCGGTTTTATTCTGATGTCCACCCGGAAGCAGTTGGTTTACTCTCTCTCCAGCTTGACTCCGTGTCTCCGGTGCTGGAGGTCTGCGGAGCGGCTCAGCTCAGCGGGGATCCGCCACAAAGCAGATGCGAAGCCGGGATGAGATGCGAGTCGCTGCCCTTTGTGAGGCTTCGGTGCTTCGGTTTGAAATGCGATTTTACAGCCGAAAACACAACAAAAAACTGCGATCACCAACAAGGAATCAAGTTACACTCCGGTGGTAAATGAGCGCGGAATCTGAGATGAGAGTCGGGAGAAAGTGATTTTTGGAGGCACTTTTGTTGATCGGCTCTTTGTGCTGCAGCGTTACCCTTTTGGATAGAAAGGTAAGACATTCCTGCATGCATTCTGGGTAAAATGTGGGGTTTTCGAATGAGCATTTACACCATAACAAAGGCTAATTATGCCAAAACTACAACAATCTACATTTGTGCCTTTCCCCCCCCGCTTAACATATTTTTATAGCTGTATTTGTGCACGGACTGATGAGCTGGCAGAAAACAGTATCGATCTCAGATTCATTACATTTCTCCACCAGTGTGAACACACACACCGGGTTTCCACAAAGCTCATTCTCCATGAGTTGTTTTTGTTTTTATCCGCGCACTTTTACGCACTGTGTGCCAAATGGAACGCTACAGATTTGGTAGATTTTACTCCGCTGTGCAAACACGCATGCGAGAGGAGTTTTCTGTGTGTGTGGTCACCAGTCTGTTGCTCATCACTGCATCCTGGGTGTGTTCGGCTTTGTCTCACTCTCCTGGCTTTTCGTACTGATTTTTAAATCGTTTTTAAGCTTTTAAAACTTTGTTCCTGCGCTTTAGTTCTAACGGTTTGTTTGTGGTGTAAAGGCCTCGAAGCCTGGGCTCGGCTTTGCTTAAAGGAGTCTGTATTGAGGCTGAAGCCACGCCTCGATGGCCCACTGCCACCCTGAGGCCTGGAGGCCCCCGGGAGCCCCAACATGACTGAGGCTTCATGCATTTGAACATCCAAAACTGAGACTTAAAGAGAACCATTTCAATTTTAACAAAGTAAACAATTGTACTCTTCTTTGAAATGTAATAATAACAAGTTGAGTGAGTTTTTAGAGCAACTCTATCACCAGAGATACAACTATATATTTTGAGCCTGGCTTCTTTATGTAGTAACAGTTTGTTTCCACACTAGTACTTATCCAACCTATCACATCCCAGATGATGCTGTGCGTGCTCTCCAGTGAGGATCAATGAGCGGTGGATGGATTACAGTGGGAGATGCTCGGAAGTGCAATCAATGGGATTGTTTGTCACAGACAGGGCTAGTTTTGTTTATATTTCTGCCACAATAATTATGTTCAGAGAATTTTTTTGTTGATTTCCACCATAAAACCAAGTTGTTTTTTCTCTGCACTGAGGGTTGCATCTTTTTCCTCAGGCTCTGTGTTGTGTCTGGCCCTAGATTTGACCAATACACACTTTTAACAGCCACTTCATGCAAGATAAAGCCTTCTTAAATCTGCACACACTGCAGCAAAGATAATTTTATGCAAACTAGAGAATCAGGTCAGTGGGATTTCCATTTTTAAACAGAAATCGTGCAGCATGGCATGCATGATGTAGTGACTAAGGCCAAGCACATCTCTCCTTAAGAGAGGCATGTGTCCCCTGTGCAGCGTCTATAAAAAGAGTTTTTAATGTTTCATCGCGCAGGACAGTAACATTGTTGTTTAACCATATCTGTGGAGCGTTGGCTTTATGCTTGGGCTCATTTCATTGCAGGAAAACAAATCTCCTCCCAGTTGGCAGGTTGTCTTGCAGGCTGCATCAGGCTTTCCTTCAATATTTCAGTATTTTTGTAGCTGCTTTATGTTCTCCTCTACCCTCACAGCATTCACGTGATGCTGGTATGGATGCTGTGTCATAAAAGCTTGTCAGATATTAAAACCGTGTCCCAGCTGACTCCAGAGTGGCTATTTTGTGGTCACTTTCCCGTAAACCCTTTTTTTCTGCTCATGTGTGAATCACATGAAAGCCATTACCGAACACTGGCCTGTCTGATGGACACAGGAGGTCACGGAGCAAATTGAGAGCGCGAGGACTTCTTATAACATTAAGACTCAGCTTGTTCTACGGCTGATTGGGAAAGTACCTTCTGGGGAAACAAACAGTGTTTACAGTCCGCTTGATTCACAGTCATAGCCTGGTAAATGATTAGTTTGTGTCTTCAGAGGTGTGTGTTTGAGGGAGAATTAGAGGAGGGGGGTGCAGAGTTGATGTTCTGGTTGCTGTGGTTACTACCCCCCTCCTGTCTTTTCTCAGCCCTAGCCTCCCATTCATCCCCATTGTAGTAGTGAAGCTCTGTTGCCCTTGGAGACCACAGGGGACAGTTTGGGAATGTGGCGTCCGGGCGAGTATGTATCCGACATGGACCAACAAGGAAAACCACCATGAAGAAAAGGGTCTACATTTCGTATAAATGAGACACTGTGCATGTTCTTCAAGGTCATGCAGTTTTTCTGGAATGGTCCTGATGTTCTGCATGTCGTGCACACTGGAGACCTGCAGCCCAGAATAGAAGTTGGTGTAATTGCCCTTTATTGGCTGAGAACACACTCAGGGCCACATCACTTGCTCATAAAAAAACTCCCTTAAAGCGGAAGAATGGGCCCAGCTATGTCCTGTGTGCCTGAACACACACACACACACACACACACACACACACACACACTCTCTCACACCTCTGGGCCAACACTCTAACAATGCCCCTCTTCTTGTTGCTGTTCCTTGGTATGTTTCCCTCTGAGATGCTTTTCTCCTCGTCTGATATGACAAATTGTCTCCCTCTCGGTCTCCTCATTTCTCATCCTGCCTCCTTGCTGTTCACTCTCGAACACTCCATCTATCTTCTTCTCTCTGTAACCCGTTTTCTTCCTTCTCCCAGGCCTCCAAGATAGATTCCCTCAGGAGTAAGGTGGACCTGCTGCGCCTCCCCCTGGCTCTCTCCACCAAGTCCATCAGCAGCCGTAAGAGCCAGCTGGGCGTGGTCTGGGAGAAAGGCGGCGGCGGCGGCTCGGGGGCAGGAGGGGCCCGGAAACCCCGCCCACCGCCGGCCTCGGACATGGACAACGAGTCGACGTACTCGGGCTACTCCTACAAGTCGTCCCAATCGCGAAGCTCCCGCAAACACAGGTAGAGGACCTCAGGTGTCACTGTACTGCTGATTATTTGGATAATGAATTGGTCATTCAATAACATCTTTGAAAGTAATAATGATAATACGTTTATTTGTTATAGCACCTTTCACAGAAATATAATTCACAAAGTGCTTCACAAGTAAGAACAAAAGTTAAAATGAAGAGCACAGAAACATGAATACAATAACCACGAAGCAGAAATGTAAGGTTACCATAAAAACAAAACACAGACCACGTGGAGTCCTGAAAGGAACAAACATAAGAACACATCACACACATCTCCAGTATAAACAAAAGCCAATGTAAAAAGATAGGTCTTCAGTAGTTTTTTAAAAAGCTTCTACAGAGTAGCGGAAATAATGTTCACCTGAGCCAGTTGAAGTTGAACTCTTCAAATTGCCTGCTGTGTCTTATCATCCCGAACTCAAATACATTCTATTTACTATAGTTACTTAAGTATATTTGGCACTATAGTATGACCTTAACAATTGAGTGAATATGAAATAAGTTGCTGTTTTATTTTTCAAGTAATGGACATATAGTTGTAACCGTCATTGCACAAATGCTCAATTATATTTCCAGTTATTTGCACTTGATAGATATTTTAGCAAATTTATTTTTGTATGAAAGAAAAAAGACTAACAAATAGCTAAAAAATATAGCGGCAACTGCTAAGTTACTGATTATTTATTTTTTGAGCAAAACACCCAAATTCCCCAGTAAATCTTTCGTCAATTAATTGAGAAAATAATTGCAAAATCGTTGCTGTTCATTATCCCTCAGTCCTCGAGTAGAGATATACAAATACAATTTAAAGGTCCCATGTCATGGCCATTTCTACTGATCATATTTCCATTGTTGAGGTCTACTAGAATAGATTTAAAGGGGACCTATCATGCAAAATGCACTTTGTGATGTCTTTTATACATAAATATGTGTCCCCGGTGTGTCGGGGAACTCACGCAGCGTCAGAAAATAAAACCCTCTCTCTTTTCCTCCGTACCCAAATCTTTTAAAAATGGGTGTACAACGAGCGGATACAGATTTCCATCCGCTGTGACGTTTTCCATCCGCTGTGACGTTGGCGGACCCACAGAAAGTTGCTATCAGAAACAATGCCTGACGTGTTTTGGACGTAATCTCGTCTTTGTTTACATTAGCAAGCCTCGCTAACACTCAGAGCTAACCTGTACCGTGTAGAGCACATGTGTTTAAAAAGCAGGAAATACAAAAAGAACTCACCTTGTGATAAACCTGCAAGAGAAAAAGCATTTGAGCTCCATACTGTTTCAGAAATAATCCTTGATGTGGTTTAAACAGGATGGCGCCTCCTCTTCTTCTTTTTTTTCAAGCTAAGGACCCAAGATCCGCGTTTCTCTAACAGGGCTTCAAAAGAGGGGTATGAGCAGTATGAGGCATGGCTACAACGGGTGATCTGTTTGGTATTTTGAAAAAAACACTTCACAGACATGTTTTGTAGGTATGGCCCTACAATATATGTTTCAAATATAGCATATAGGTCCACTTTAAATTGTGCAATTTTCCAAAATCGCATTGGTTTCTCATACAGCATCTCTGTATAGTATGTGTATTCACCGGGTATTCACTCTCTGTCCTAAACGGCTTATTGGAGCTCCTGCCCCCCCCCTCCCTGTGAGCCCAGTGTGCTCTGATTGGTCGGGACGTTGCGAGGCTCGCTGCTGCGAGGGGCAGCATAGACAGGTCTTTTCTGTGTTAGAGTTTTACTCGCTACAGGGTGTACTTTGAGGGTTTTTGACTCTGCAGACTGTTCACATGCATAAAAACCTTCATAACACACAAGGGACGGGTAATAACCGGAAAAGCATGACATGGGCCCTTTAAGACATAAGTGTAGAATTGTCCAACTTTGGCGCCTCCTGTTGGAAGTATACAAAAATGCTTAGAATATTCAAAAACATAATCACATAAAAATGTACACATAATGTATTGAATACTGGAATAAAAGAAGAAGAAAAAAAAAGAATATATTTTTAATAATTTTATATATATATTATTGTAAAAACACCCTTTTATGGTTTGATATATATTTATACATTTAAAGTATTACCACAACAGAATAGCTAGACTACAGGTTTTGAAATAACCTGCCAGGACACATGATTCAAAATGATTTTCTCCCATTGATAATAAAGCATCCCTGACTTGTCCTTTGTCTCCAGGGATAGGAGAGACAGACATCGCTCGAAGAGCCGCGACAGCAGCATCCGAGACAAATCGGTGACCATCCAGGCTCCGGGGGAGCCGCTGCTGGACGCCGAGTCGACCCGCGGAGACGACCGGGTCAGAGGCAGACTCTAATCCTTCCTCTTCATCATCTGTGTTCAGCCATGTTTCTCCAACGCTCATTACTCTGCTCTCTCTGCAGGATGACAACTGGGGCGAGACCACCACGGTGGTCACGGGCACCTCCGTGGACAGCGTCTCCAATGAGGACCTGACGCGGCTAAAGGACCTGGAGGACTCCTCTCCGCTGCAGTGTCGCCGGTTCCTCGGCCCGGCCCTGGGCGGGGTTCTGGGGCTCTTCGCCCTGGTCACCCCTCTGGCCTTCCTGGCCCTCCCGCAGCTCCTCTGGCGGGACACCCTGGAACCCTGCGGCACCCCGTGTGAGGGTCTTTACATTTCCCTGGCCTTCAAGCTCCTCATCCTCCTCATCTCCACCTGGGCGCTGTTCCTCCGCCCGCCCAGAGCCACCCTGCCGCGCTTCTTCATCTTCCGCTGCCTGCTGCTGGCGCTGGTGTTCCTCTTCGTGGCGTCCTATTGGCTGTTCTACGGGGTGCGCGTGCTGGAGCCCAGAGAGACGGACTACAGGGGCATTGTGGGATACGCAGCGTCTCTGGTGGACGCGCTGCTGTTCATCCAGTACCTGGCCCTGGTGCTGCTGGAGGTCCGGCACCTGCAGCCCGCTTTCTGCCTGAAGGTGGTGCGGACCACCGACGGAGCCAGCCGCTTCTACAACGTGGGCCACCTCAGGTTAATATTATTATATTACTCTGTTTGGTATTACATTGTTTGGGTCTTTTTTTATTTATTTTAGATTCCTAAATTGAACCCTTTTCCTTGTGGGAATCTAATTTTGAAAAATTAGGTTATATCGGCGGGCCTTTTGGTCCGTTTATTATCAGTCTATCCAGAGGAGACTAGACTTTTGCCATTCCTATATTTTATGTTTCCAATTTTTGTTGGATTTCTTTATTAACATGTTTCTTGTTAATCTTATTAGAAATAAATAGGGTTATATTTGCAGTTCCTTTTTTGTCTGTTTATAGGAAGGATATCTCTAGGACTAGCAAAGACATTTCGCAAAGCTCTCCAGGAAGAATTGATAACAGTTTTTTTGTAGATATGGCTGTCATAAGGCCATTTATAAAGCATCACGCTTTTTTCTTTAATTACTCCTGAGCTGTAAGGTTTTACGGCAAATGATTGTTCTCCAGGATTATTTGATTAATCTCAATCCATAAAACTCTAAACCTGCTGCAACCATATTAAGATGATAAATAAAAATAGGACATTCAAGTGATTCTGCAAATGTAATGCTTTTTGTCCATCTATGGGCATCCCTAAAGCAAAATAGAAACACAGTAAATGCACATCATTCTGTAGTCAGTTGTCTATGGGCTCAGAACAGTCTCATAATACACACGTGCACACAGAAGGATCACACTTGTGTTTTTCAAAGCACACACAAATGTGTTCCGTTTCATATACATGTAAATAAAATCCAAACAGAAAAAAGTTTTAAATAAAATAAATATAAAAATAAAATTCCGCTCTCAGTACAGCGCCACTTTCCGAACAGGTAATGCACGCAAATAAAATATTTTATACTATTATTAATAATAATATATATATGTAAATAAAAACATCTTGTATTTTAGTTACACCCGCTATTGATTTATTTTGTAAACATTGGACCTTGATACCGTCCACATAGCTAGTGAAATAATATAATCTAAAACATTAAGCCTCTTTGATTTAATAATCGGAGCTGAAACCTCTCTGCCATCTCCTATAACACACACTTCCTTATTTATCTTTGAATAATAATACCGTAAAAATAAAGACGACTATACTTCGGTCCTGAGATTAGCGCCTGCAGGCCGGCTCCATGGACCTGTCAGCTCCGGACAGCGCAAAATGCGTACATGAAGCGCTACGTCATGAACGCAAGAAATCATACCCTCGCGGGGGCGCGCTCATGTGATTGGCTTAGAATGAAGGAGACATCTGATTGGCTATAGATAGAAGAAATTACAAGTACGAATCGGGTGACCGTCAGGGGAGTCTCAAAAAGCCACAGAGCGATCCGTGCACAGAAAGCGGTTTGTGTTTGCAGGTGCAGAGGTTTCAAACGGAAAACAAATATGTGAGGATCAAAAATACACATCTAAAACTTTTTTCTGTATTTGGATTTTATTTCCATGTATATGAAACGGAACACATTTGTGTGTGCATTGAAAAACACAAGTGTGGATCCGGAAGTACAAGTGTGAATCCTTCTGTGTGCATGTGTGTATTATGAGACTGTTCTGACCCCATAGTTGTCTGAATCTTTCCTTTTGTGTTGTATGATTATAACATTTTTAAAACCTTAAAATAACAAAAAAGGAAAAAGGACGCTATCGTGATAACAGAATGAGCACAGGTGAAGTTAATATTCAGAAAAATGCCAATTATTCTACAGCTACTGTATGGCTTTCAGGTTAATCTTCAAGTTGAACTAGACGTGTTTTTCTCTGTCTCATGGACCCTATATTCCCACAGTATAGCAGACTTGTATTCTTCGTGTATGTTCTGGGTAACCACTTCCTTGTTCTTCATGCTGCTGTCGTGAGGGTGTCATCTTATCACTGATAGCAGCTCTGTGTCTTTGAAATACGGCGGTTAAAAGGAGGAACTCTGTTTGTTCTCTCTCTGTTTCTCAGTATTCAGCGCGCAGCAGTGTGGCTTCTGGACCAATACTACAACGACTTCCCCGTCTACAACCCCGCCCTGCTCAACCTGCCCAAGTCCATCCTCTCCAAGAAAATGTCTGCCTTCAAAGTGTACAATCTGGGGGAAGGTAAAACACAGAATTTACTCTTCAACCTTCTCCATTTAGTCCATTCTGCACCAGAACGATACTTATTGTGTACATACCATAACAAAACAATAATCTAATGTGAGTCTTACACTCGAAAAAATGGGTAATTAGTATGCTAATTCCCCAAATAATACTTTTCTAACATGCCAAATGCGAGAAATTCTTTAATTTGATTGTTTCTGTCCACAGAGAACAGCACCAATAACTCTACAGGCCAGTCCAGAACCATGATAGCAGCCGCCTCTCGAAAAAGAGACAACTCCCACACGGAGTATTACTACGAGGAGGCCGAGGTGGAGCGGAGGGTCCGCAAACGTAAAGCCAGGTGAGGACAGACCCACACAATAGAACTCATACATATAAAGATACAAACTGAATAAGTACCAGAAGTACTTGATATGTGTTATGGCCCATTTAAAATCAGAGATTAGATTATTACTGCAGTAATGTGTTTATCAAAGCAAGATTTATATTCTGCTCATGTTCAGGTTCATATTAGTATTGTGTGCCTCTACTATGTTACGGAAGTAAACAAAGGAGTCCAATAGAGGCGTTTCAGGCGGGGGAGAAACTCTGGGATTTTAGTCTTTGCAGACCATGCGCGAAAACCTTTATAACAAACTTCAGGGAAAGGGAAACCCCAAAAAGCTTAATAGGACCTCTTTAAACTCTAATGATTTTTTTATCAAACGTGCTTTGTGCTTTTCACATTATGTGTGTAAATACTGATGATATCATCTTTAAACCTTGGTGTCTCCTGGTTTCTCCTCGCAGGCTGGTGGTGGCCGTAGAAGAAGCCTTCACCCACATCAAGCGTCACCAGGACGACGAGGGGTCCGTGTCGTCTCCCAAACACCCGCGGGAGGTGATGGACCCCCGGGAGGCGGCCCAAGCCATCTTCGCCCCCATGGCCCGGGCCATGCAGAAATACCTCCGCGCCACCAGGCAGCAGTCGTACCACAGCATGGAGAGCATCATCAACCACCTGCAGTTCTGCATCACCCACAGCATGACCCCTAAGGTGAGGAAGGCTGCTTCCACTTTCTATCATCGTTATTCTTATTTTAAATCTTTAAGCGCTTTGACCACCAGGAAAAGCGCTATATAAATCAAATGTATATTATTATTATTATTATTTATTCTAGCTTTTAAATTTTTATTTTTGTTTATAAATAAATGGAATTATAATCCTTTCATATAATTTTGAATTGTTTTATTTATTTTGTATTAATTGTATAATTTTTTGAGTTTATTTGTCTTGACTACTTTTAGTTAGTTTTTGTATTGCTTTAATTTATAAATTAATTCAATGATAATATTTTTCAAATAGTTATGTTTCAATATTTGTATTTATATGATTTGTATTAATTTATTTGTATATTATTTTAATTGGTTTATTAATTATAGCTTTCAGTTCTTCTTGCATAAATATATAATACAATTATTAATCAGTAAAATATATATTTTTTTATAGTGTTTGTTTTTATTTTGTATTTAATCATTTCACTTTTTTAGTTCTAGATTTATTTTAGTTTTGAGTTTTATTTTAGTCTTTTTTTTTTACTTCTGCATATCATGTCGCCTTTTTTTGTCAGATTCAATCCTCCACTTTTTCTTAATATAATTCAAGCTGTCATCTCTCTGTCTACTCCTGCTCAGGCTTTCTTGGAGCTGTACCTTAGCCCGGGTCCCACCCTGCAGTACCTGGACACCAGCAGGGGGCGCCAGTGGACCCTAGTGAGCGAGGAGCCCGTGACCTCCGCCCTGCGTCAGGGTCAGGTCTTCTCCCTGAGACGCCTCGACTTCTCCCTGGTCGTCACGGTGACCCCCCTCCCTTTCCTGAACCTTGGGGAGGAGTTCATCGACCCCAAAAGACACAAGTTTGTCATGAAGATGCAGTCAGAGACGTCTGTGTAGGAGCAGGATGAAATAACAAGTCTTTTTTTACCTTTTTGTTAGTTATTTTTTAATGTTTTTTATCTTTTTGTAAGCCTGACGCCCAAACGACTCGGCCGTCAGGAAGTGACAGAGAAGAAGCAACAGAAATGCCTCATCGCTGCCCTTGTTCCTCAACAAACCTAACATTAGTCACACTCCCTATAACTGCTGACTGGTTACTTCTGATATTGCACTACAGGCTGCTTCCAGTTCCCATGATACTGACATTTAAGGGCTTTCTTAACTTGGTATTTCAACACACTTAGAAAACTATTTTTGACATAGATTCGACACCTTTGTTCAAGAGAATAAGGTAGGATGTGGTAGACAAACAGTTCACCTCAGTGTGCACTGACCTTTTTCAGATAGACCTACTTTACTCCTACTTACTCTTTTTACTTGAACTTCTCGTTTGCTTTTTAATTGGGCCTTTTTAAATGCTATAAAAGGGCATAATCAAGCATCCATTTAAAGTGCCCTCGTCTTTTATCACCTATTGGACTGGATTCTGTGAGTGAATCAAATACAGGTGAAACTGCGTCTTATATTTTTATTCGACTGAAATTGGATTCGAAAATGTTCCACTACAAGTTTGAAGTAAGAAACACTGGATGGACTTTAATGCACTGAGGATTTGTGCTTTTTTGTATTTCCTTGCTCAGGTTGTGTTGAATCATCTAGTGAAATGCAATCCTGCACTAATAAGAAATATGACTTTTCAAACCAAGTGTAGGAGCAGTTTGAATCCAGTTACACTGGCAGCGAATTTTTTTCACCTACAAGGCTGGAATTGGACTTGATGGACTCTTAACATAATTTAGCCAAGTACAACCAATGTGGTTCATTTTGCCAGCTTCATGTTGATTAATGTCTTTGATATTTTAAAGTGAGTGTGTCAATGTGTGTGTTTTGGTACTGGAAAAAGCGGCCAACTGCCTCATGGCCTTAGACCCAAAAGCTCCCTCCATGTGATTGATTAAAATGTTTTATATTAGTAACATTCTCAGCTTAAGCACAGTCTGAATTAAGACGGGTCAAATTGTATTTCCCCTAACAATGTAATATTTAGTATTGCACTCCTTTAACACTGTCACACTCATGATGGACAGAAACAAATGTTATTCCACATATTGACTTGCCTTGGTTGCAGCTTAGCAGCTACATTTCCCACAATGCAACTCTACCGCCAACAGTTCAGTTACATATTTGGATGCTAGTCGCAGCTAATGCCTTAACATGCTAATTCAACTATTTCTCACTGTTGTGCAGCACGAAAAACAGACTATGATTTCTTAATCGGGACACTTTGGTGTACACAGTCATCATACAGTATGTATTGCTAAATAACTGACACAAAAAGTCAAAACCCCTTAGATAAGATGTTGTTTTTTGCTTAAATAATTGATCAGTAATCAAAATAGTTGCAGATTTTATTTGATGAACTAACAAATAAAAGACTAATCATTCCACTTTTAGAGAACTAGTTGGTGCCGTTTATACTAGGGGTCATCAGGGGCCCCTTAGAGGCGAATGGGTCTTATGTCAGTCAAAGATGTCCTTTTTTACACTACAGATAGAGATTGTTGTGCCACTCACAAGCAGTGTACTTTTCCTACGATTGTATTTTCTTGTTTTTTGATGGATCACTTTGTTGTACTCGATTTAACACTCAGAAGAACAGTGTCTTTTACATCAAGCTTGTTGTTTACTGTGCTTTTTTAGGACTGAGTTGATGTAAAAGGTTTTCTAATAAATGATCTCATCCAAAAAAAAATTGTCCCGTGTTCATAAGATTTCTACATTATTTCTTCTTCAGGAAGTGACACTTATGTGTGGGAGGTTGTGGCTAACGCTAGAGTGACGTGTACGATTTTCCATTGCTATGAACATATGTAAACTCCTACTCCTTGTATCTATAGCAATTATAAACAGCTAAATTAAAGAAATAACAATATGAAATAATACAAAGAATTTACAGATTGGGTTGGATACTACTGCATAGAAAATAAACTACTTACGTTTAAGAATTTACACAGGTATACAAAGAATTAACTTAAAAAGTGCATATATTTGTTTCAGGCTGAGGGGCAGGGAAGATAGTGGCCGACCCCTCCCACCCTGGACACAAACTGTTCACCCCCCTCCCCTCTGGCAGGAGGCTGCGCTCCATCAGGACCAGAACCTCTCGCCACCTGAACAGTTTCTTCCCCTCCGCTACCGGCCTCTTAAACAAGGCCCGGCCCCCCCGCTGACACTTTACGTCTGCCACATCATAGACTATATGCATTACATTAATGCACACAATGTCATACTCCTTTCTGCACATATTCTGATTTCACATTTCATAGTTTATATGCAAAAACTATAGGTTACTAACGTAACCCCAGTTCTCAGAGTAACATGAAGTGAGATGTCTCACTATGGGATGCGCCTCAACGCAAATGCATCAGAAGCATCAATCTCATTACGCCAATCCTGATTGGCTGGTGATCTTGACGACTACGTCAGGGAATCCACCCACCCTTTAAGTAGCTTGCGGTACGTCGCAGCGTCATTCAAAATAAGCACCTCTTCTCGCTTCGCCTCAGCAAGAAGGGCCGTCTGGTGAGACATCTCACTTCATGTTACTCTGAGAACTATAGTTCTCATTCATAAAACTCCGTTCGATGTCTCACTATGGGATATTGAGACTCCCGTATTGCTAGACATGCTTATCTCGAGAATCACCAAAACAAAACAGTACTTAACAGGTAGAACCCTGTCCCAACACGGGGCCCAGCACTGCACGGGCCAGACTTGGAGCAGAGACATCTAGTCTGTAAAAGCGGACAAAAGTGAGCGGTGAAGACCAGCTCGCCGCTGCACAAATGTCCTGGATGGAAACACCCTTGAACAAAGCCCAGGATGTAGCCAGTCCACGAGTAGAATTAGCAGGCCCGTTGGTGCCTGCAACCCTGACTCGTATAAGCCAGAGCTATCGCTTCCACAATCCAGTGGGAGAGCCGTTGCCTGGTAACGTTGCCTGGCAAGCAAAGGCTTGCCCTTATGAGGGTTAGCCCAGGATACAAAGAGTTGGTCATTGCATCGAAACTCTTTTGACCTGTCCATATAGGTGCGCAAAGCACGAACTGGGCACAGCAAATTCGGCCGCTGTTCTTCAGAGGAACATAGCGGTGAAGGAAATGCCTCAAGGTCAATGGGGTGCATGAGCCAACCACCTTGGGCACAAAGGCAGGGTTGGGCTTCAGCAACACTCTCGTTTGCCCCGGGGCAAACTGAGTGCATGAAGGATGTACAGAGAGCGCGTGAATGTCACTGACTCGCTTGGCAGATTCCAGAGCCAGTAACAACACTGTCTTTAGTGACAGGTGTTTTATGTCAGCTCTTCCAGGGGTTCAAATGGAGGTCGAGTGAGCCCATCTAAAACCACTGCCAAGTCCCACAAGGGCACCAGTGACCTGGAAACGGGAGGAGCCTGCGAGCCCCTTTCATAAAACGGCAGACCAAGGGATGTTGGCTAGCCGTCTTTCCCTCAAAGCCCACATGGCATGCGGCAATAGCAGCCAGGTACACTTTAATCGTAGAGAAAGCTCTGTGTTTATCAATCAGGTCCTGTAGAAATGATAGAATCACACCGACAGGGCATTGAAAAGAGATGTGTCCCTTTTGAAGGCACCACTCCTCAAACACCCTCCACTTACAGTCATAGAGAGACCTGGTGGAGGAAGCCCTTGCACTCTGAATAGTGTTTATCACCTTCTGAGGAAGCCCCACTGTACTCAAATTATACCACTCACGGGCCAGGCCCATAGTGCCAGCGCTCTGGGTGTGGGTGAAAAATCGCCCCCCCGCCTGAGATAGTATGTCCCTGCGTAACGGGAGCTGCCACGGCTGCCCGCACAGCAGCTGATATATCTCCGCCAGCCAGTACATTGCAGGCCAGTGCGGAGCTATCAGGATCAGTGTGTGGCGATGTTTCTCACTCTGGCCAGAGTTGGAGGTATTAGAGCCAGGGGTGGGAACGCGTACAGAAGGACCGGAGGCCAAACGTGTGCGAGCGCGTCCACGCCTAACGGTGCGTTTAGATCGCGCATTGAAAAGAACAGCTGACATTGAGCATTTTCTTTTGACGCGAACAGATCTACCGCGGCCCGGCCGTAACGCACCCACAGCTGACTCACAATTTGGATGTAGAGTCCAGTCTGCATATAGTGGTGCACCTCTGGACAGCAGATCTGCCCCGAGGTTCATCACTCCCGGTACGTGCGTCGCTCTCAGAGAGAGGAGACGTCCGCAGCTCCATAAATCAGTTTGCGTGCCAGCATGTGTAACTGGAGAGAACGCAAACCCCCTTGACGGTTTATATACGATATTGTGGTCGTGTTGTCTGTCCTCACGAGGACATGATGTCCTTTGAGAAAAGGCAGAAAGCGTTTAGGGTGAGAAACACCGCTAAAAGCTCCAGATAATTTATGTGTGACCGTTGGAGATCTCTGCTCCAGAGACCCCTCACAGGTCGACCTTCGTATATACCCCCCCAGCCCGTCAGACATGCGTCTGTGGTGACCACTTTCCGCGATAGGACAGCACCCATAGGTACGCCCCGTACTAGAAAAGTCGGGTGCAGCCAGTGGCGCAGTGCCATTACGCATTCCACAGTGACCATCACTCTCCGCGCGCCATGACGCACGGGGTCCAGTCTGAGGGCAGCTACCCAGCGCTGAAACTCCCTCATGTGTAAGCGGCCCAGTCGTACCACCAGGATGGCTGACGCCATGAGCCCCAGTAACCGCAGACATGATCTGAAGAGAACATATTTGCGTGGCTGGAAATGAGCGAGGCAAGCCCTGAAGGCTTTCACTCTCTCTGCTGACAGGCGGGCTGTAAAGGGCACCGAATTTAGACGTAAGCCCAGGAAGAGTACAGTCTGGGCTGGGGACAACATGCTCTTTTCTGTGTTTATTACGAAACCCAGGTCGAGCAGGTGTTTCACGAGGGTATTCGTCTGCGTAATAGCCTCCTGCTCCGACTGTGCAAGAAGGAGCCAGTCGTCTAAATAGGTTGCCAGGCGAATGCCCTGTTGCCTTAACGGGGCTATTGCTGCCTCCGTACATCGTACAAACACCCGTGGGCTGAGAGACAGACCGAAGGGAAGCACTCTGTACTCGTAACAGACACCCTGAAAAGCGAACCTCAGATATTTCCTGTGTGGATAATATACTGGGACGTGAAAATACGCGTCTTTCAGGTCGATTGATGTGAACCAATCGTCCTGACGTACGAGACGCAGCAGAGATGTGTGAGTGAGCATCCGGAATTTGTATTTTCTGAGATACTTGTTCAGAGCCCTTAAATCTAGGATAGGGCGAATTCCGTTCCCTCCCCGTTTGGGAACGAGGAATATTTGGAATAGAGTAGCTCTGCTCTGAATATGAGCCGACTCTCCCCGGGCTTGTGAATGCACAATGCCCGAGAAGTGAGGGGGGAATGCCCGAGAAGTGAGGGGGGGTGACAGCGAATTGGAGTCTGTAGCCCCGTGATATCGTCTTGAAAACCCAAGCAGAGCATGTGAGCATCTTCCACCTTTCGCTCCTCAAAGCGAGTGGAGATGTGGTCACTTCCCTGTTGTTTGCTCTCTGTGTCTTTATTGGTTGTGTTATGGGGCCCTCTAGTCTCTGAACACGGTGGTATCCCAGGCTGACAACCTCGGTCGACACTGCGCATGCGCGCGGCGATGATGCGTTCACAGACTCGGTTACCGTCCGCATTCTGAGAGAGGCAACAGCCACTCTCAGAAGTGGAGCAGTCACCTGACTGTTTATTGTTTTTATTGTTTTTCTTTTCATTATTTTTGACTGCGCCCTTGGCTTTCAGCCTGGAAACGACTGTGGAAAATGTTTTATTAGAAAACAATGACATGTGTTTGTGTGACTTGAACGAGCAGCAGAACCTGCTGTCTTTGACGTGAAGTCTATCTCCCTCATGGCGCGAACCTGAGGATGACGTTCTGACATCACTCGAGGCGGCGGGAAGATGGGGGCGTCGTTGCACCCCAGAAACACATGAGCATTGAACACGTGTGGAACACGTTCTGGGGCTGGAAAACAGGGAACTTCCAGCTCTTTCACCGAGGAGAGGAGGGAAGGCTGTCAGGCTGCTCTCTCTTTTTCCTCACCTGATGGCCGAAGGTCTGGGCCGGCTGTGCCTGTGCGGCTGCTGCCGGAACCGGGGACTTTCTTGGCCAGCTCGTCCTCGCCTCGTGTCTGGGCGGGAGACCCGGGGCGGGCTGTGGCTTTTGCCGTTTCGGGATCTTGAAATGGGAAGGACGTGAGGCAGCCTGAGTGAAGGTCTGTCGCGGGGCCGTTGGAGGCGGCGGCTGGACCTTTCGGGGAAGACAAAGCTGGAGAGCCTCATCCTCCTTCTTTTTGGCCTCACACCGCTGCTGCATTGAAGCCAGAGCGGTGCCAAATATGCCCTCGGGGACAATTGGCATGTCCAAGACGTCCTCTTTTTCCCGGTCCGGAAGGTTCGTCAGGTTAAGCCACCTGGCTCTCTCCTGCACCACCATCATCCCCAGCGATTTGCCCGTGGCTTGGACTGCACAGCGCTGCACACGGAGGCAAATGTCCGTGATCGCTGTGATTTCGTCCCACAAGGCAGGCTCAGGTTTGTTCGTCATGTCCTGACGAGACATTGAGCGCCCTGACGGACAAAGCTGCCGCTTTGTAAGCCCGTTCGGTCATTGCTGACTGGAAACGGTCTGCTTTTGTCGGCAGCGTGGGGTTCCTGCTAGGTGCCGAAGACAGCCGCGGTTGGAGGTGGGCTGCCACAAGCGGCTCCATAGGCGGCATGCGGAGCAAGCCGAGCTTCTCCATGCCCTCAAAGTCCAAAGAGGAGGCTCCCTGGATTGGGGCCTTGTTGCTGAAAGGGCGGTCTCTCCACGAGACAGACACCTCGTCCAGCAGCTCTGGAAAGACTGGGAGAAGTTGCCTCGTCATCCTCGCGGCTTGGGGCAAGTTCTTCCCCTCATAGCGAGATCTGGAGGTCTCCTTGGCTACTTCAGGCCAGGGGATGTCCAGCCTGGACGCAGCGCGTTGGCACACGGCCTGCAAGTCCATGCTGAGGCGGGGCGAAGTTGGCGCGCTTTCGCCTGGGGGAGCGGACACCGCCTCCGGCTTGGCAGCCTGAGCAGACGGGACGAAGATGTCATCTTCGTCTTCGTCTGAGTCGGATAAGAGGAACTCAGAGGTATCCTCTTCATCTTCCTCCACGTAATCCAGCTCCAGGACATCCTCCGCGGGTGGAACCACGGTGAGGTCCAGTTGGGAGCCCCAGCTTGTCACAGCGCGGGGCTCCATTCCCGCGGCTGCCGCCGCCGTTGAGCCCCAGCTTGACACAGCGCGGGGCTCAACTCCCGCGGCGGTCGCCACCATGCCTCGATTGCCGGCCGGCAAATCAACAGGCATGAAGGGGTCTTGTCCCGACAGGCTAGCTTGGTGCGCTAGCCGTCGGCGGAGGCTCTTGGTGGTGAAGCGGGCACAGTGTCCGCACGAACCGGGGGCGTCGATAGCCTCCTGGGCATGTTTCAGCCCAAGGCAGGACGAGCAGACCTGGTGTGAGTCCGTGCTCGAAATCTTGAACCCGCAGCCGCAGAGCCGAGCCTCCGAGCCTCCGTCTCCTCTGGTGTGAGGGAGAGAAGGGTCCATCCTCGCTCGCCGGGGTGTCGACGAGGAGGGACAAACCAGTAACAGGTATGTTACCGTTTGAAAAAACCAAAACCTTACCGTTATTTAGGAAAAAAAACGGCGGGGCAGATTTTAGTATTAACTGGTGTGTTAATAAATCAAATCCTGTGCGAAGCAAAAGTAGCCGGCAAGCGTCCGGCGACTGAAGGTTAGCTTGTGGTTCAGTCTGTGGACAGTTAAGCTAGCCCAGCTACTGATATTCTTTCGAGATGTGCTCCGAAGCGAGAAGAGGTGTTTGAATGACGCTGCGACGTAGCGCAAGCTACTTAAAGGGTGGGTGGATTCCCTGACGTAGTCGTCAAGATCACCAGCCAATCAGGATTGGCGTAATGAGATTGATGCTCCTGATGCATACGCTTTGAGGCGCATCCCATAGTGAGACATCGAACGGAGTGTTATGAATGAGAACTCATTCATAGCATTCTATTTACATGTTAATTATTGCTTTATTTCATTTGTACTGCTATTTAACTGTATTTTATTACGGTGTAAAAGATTTTGTGTTTTTATATTAGATTTCTTGTTTTTTATATTTTACGTATGCACCATGACATCAAGTCAAATTCCTAGTATGTGCGAACCTACCTGGCAATAAACCTGATTCTGATTCTGATTCTGATGTCATAAAGAAGGGAGAAATATGTTAAAATCCTCATAAGAATTTGTGCATGTTAAATTTGATGAAATAACTCGGGCATGTATTTGGGTCCTTCCTGACAAACCACGTGTTTTAAACATAAAAAGGAAGTAGAAGTTGACAGGCGCTGTTCTCCGTCTGTGAATGCTAGGCACGATGAAACTTCTACTCGTCCTTCTATTCCTCCAAGGTAAAGTATGTCCTGGTTTTATTTGCTGAACATATTGAGCAGTAGCTGATTTGTAAAACCTTCAGAACTTGAACATATTCAAAATGCCGTTCACCGCTGAATGGTTGACTTCCTGACTTCCTGTTACAAGAGTTAAAAAAAGCTTCAATATGTAACACTTGTCACTCGTAATGTTTTATTAAACTGAAGCAATCCCTAGAGGATAACTCGTACTGACTGTTGTAGTTATCTTTCTTCTACAGGCATATCAATACTTTCCTTTACAGAGTCTTACATTTAATACGCTACTTGGCTACCATTTCAAACGGTGCCTAGACTTTGTGAGTGTTAAGAAATAACGTTATGAAAAAATACATTTGTACAATATTATAGTGAAGTGTGTTAAGAAAAAATAAAAAAAGAAGTCCGATATTTCGTAAAAAAGCCATTGGAAATCTCATAGTACAGTATGAAGTAAAAGTCATAATTCATTGCAGTTTATCATTAAAGAAGGTAATGTAAAAAGTAATTGTATAGTATGTCAAACATATTGTAAAGCGTCATAGAGTAGTAAATGGTATTAGTATATTTAAGTATAGTATGTATCCTAATTAGAAAATAAGTCATAATATTGTCTTGAAAGTGATAGTATAACAAGTCGAACATTCTTCTAGCATGAAGGAAGCATGGCAATCCTACGATTGTATGTCAGAAAGGCATAGTAACATACGTGAAGGAATATGAAAAACTTCCATAGTGTAGAATGTCAAAAAACATGAAAAACAGTCACAGAATTGTGTGTCCAAAAACAAGTGATAGTGCAGTATGTTAAAAACTATGAATGAAAGTTAATTAAGCAAAAAAGCTACAGAAAAAATATATGGTCTGAAATGGCATGACCCCACCATATCTTTCTGAGCTGCTACACCTTACACGCCCAACCGCCCTCTCAGGTCAGCGGATCAGCTGCTCCTGAATGTGCCCAGAACCAAGTCAAAGCTCAGAGGGGGCCGTTGCTTCTCTGTAGCGGCTCCCACACTGTGGAACGATCTGCCCCTGCACATCAGACAGGCCGCCACACTGCCTGCTTTTAAATCGCTTCTTAAAACCCACCTCTTCTCCTTAGCGTATTAACATCTTTTAGAGCGTTGCTTTTATTGCTTTTAATTGTCTATTGTTTTTACTTGTACTTGTTTTATGGTGTGTGAGCTGAGCTGTGTTCTTTTTTGTATGTTTTGTTTTGTTTATTTGCCTGTTCTGGAGGTTTAAAGTGCTCCATAAATAAATCTGTATTGTATTGTATTGTATGGTACAACATAGTATAGTATGTCGAAAAAACGACATGTTGATAACTCATCAATTGTATTTATCAACATGAAATTAGGCCTATTCATAGCCTCCAGGTGATGCTTTGTATGAGATTTGATCCATTCACATTTAATATAGCACCACCATCAGGTCAAACTGGCAGTTTGTCCAATACTGAATGACTTGTAAAACAGAAAACTTTCCCATCTCCCTCAGGTATAATTTATGTTTTGTTTGTATTAGTAAATGTTAGCATGATAACACGCTAAAGACGGTGGGTTAACAGCAGTGAAAAACATGTACAGATGTCCACCAAGCTGAGAATCCAGATTGGTGCTTAGTTGTCTTTGCCATCTTTTTTTTGTCAAATGTCACCAGAGATAAGTTGTTTATTACTGAATACACCTAAAACACTGTAATGTTGATGCATTATGTTTTACAGTGACCCCAGGTGAATCCTACAGGGAAGTCACTGGGTACATTGGGGAGAACGCCACCTTGCTCTCAGGAGCCGACCCGAATAGGACTCTTTCCACGATCAACTGGTTAATATACACAAATAACACCTTGATCGCCACCTTAATCAAAGGGACAATAAAGGTGGATTGGTTTGACCGATATAAAGGGAGACTCAGTCTTAACAACTCCTCAGGTGAAAGACGAATAAGTGTAAAGGAATCATTTCTTTATTTCTCTCGTGGCAGTGTCTCTTCAAATGTCTTTGTCTTTTCTTTTTTTCAGGTGACTTAACTATCCGCAATTTGACTTCAAAGGATGCCATGCAGTACAATGTAGACCTCACCGATACTGAGAGACACAACAGCGCACACAAGATTGATCTCAAAGTGAAACGTAAGTGAGAAGAGACTGAAAAAAAGTAATTGTCAAACATTGTCTTAGGACAGCTCGCTTCTCCTTATATCTGATCCGTCTTTGGAAACATTCAGAATAAAGAAACAAACTGTTGATAAAATATATTCAATGCATTTCTTACACAGACTCTTCCTAAACTGGAAAAAATGCTTCTCCAAAAACAAGTTGAAAAAATAATGAAAACAAGGTGTTTTCACTTGAAATAAGTACACAAATCTGCCAATAGAAAATGTGAAAATAAGCTTGATAAGATTTCTTGAAATAAGAAGGGATATTTAGATAAATCAGATGTTTAGCTGGGAAAACTTATTGTGAACTATATTTGACCAGAATCAGGAAATGCTGTGTTACAATATAAGCTGCAAATGCTCAAAAGTGTTCTGTTTTCTGGGGATCTTCCAATAAATATGTGGAAAAAAATCTGAGATACAACTCAAAATAAGATCTTTTGACTTAACAAGATGATGCATTGTCTAAAAACAAGACCCGATATCTCACTGCAGTGTTACTCCTGAAGTTATTATGTCTTATAGCAAGTGTAAAGACATATTCTGACTAGATATAAGACAAATATACTTGGCAATATTTCAAGTTTTTGTTTTGGAAGTTCAACATGTTGCTAAAAAAGCAGTCAGGTTTGGAAATTCTGTCGAATATATAATCTACAATTCCAATTTAAACCCCCTGCAGAACGCCTCCAGAAGCCGACGATAGACACTACCTCTCTTCCAGCAGCAGAAGGAAGCTGTTGGTGGCGGCTGAATTGTTCCTCAACGGATAAAGTCAACGAATTGTTCTGGCATGCTGAAACTTTCATCAGAGACACCTATCCTAAAGGCGGCTCTGCAGTTATTTCGGTCTTTCTGAACAGCACAGGGATCCAGGCTGAATTCAGGTGCACCTCCATCAGGAACAGGGAGAACGACAGGGAGAACGCCTCGAGTGTTGTCACTTTAAAATGTGGTAAGGTCACAAGGGAGTTAAAAGAAACAACATGTTAAATGCAGCTCCAAAAACAAGGTGTTTTCACTTTAAATCAGTCAAATCTGCCAATAGAAGTGAACATTAGCTTGGTAAGATCTATTGAGACAAGACGGGGTATTTAGATAAGTCAGATCTTGTAATTAGCTAGGAAAACCTATTTTGAAAAATCAGGAAATGTTGTGTTACAAAATAAGCCAGAAATGCTCAACATCTTTCTGTTTTCTGATGTTAGTAGGGGATTATCTAATAAAAATGTTAAAAAAAAAACTTCTTTTATCTGAGATTCAACAAAAAAAGAAGATGTTTCCAAGATGCTTTGTCTAAAAACAAAAGCCTATATCTCACTGCATTGATACTCCTTAAGCTAAGAGGTCTTCTATCAAGTGTAGAGACATTTTCTTTGTAGAAATTAGACAAATACACTTGCTTAGATTTTGAGTTTTTGTAGTGTGCCAGATTCTAAGAAACTCATTATAATATTATTTTGTTCTTTCCCTTGTTCTTACAGATAACAGGCCGAAGCCCAGGATTTATAATCTTGTTCTGTTTGTTGTGGGACTCTTCCTGGGAGTTGCCCTGACATGTTTAGTAATCTATCGGAGAGGTAAGAGGAAAACATCACGTTTGGAGGCAAATTCTTAATTATAAAATCCCTTTTACATTTACAAATAGATCTACAGCATTAAAGCATAATACTGCAGAATTCTGAAAGGTAAGCTTAGACTTAGCTAACTATAAAATAGAACCAATTAATGATTAAAATAACACATTTTGTGGCACCACACCAAAATTGGAGGTCTTAGAGCAAGAGGACATTTGGGGATGACAACGGATTAGACACTGTAAGATATATTCATTCATTTTATTTGGTTGCTTTTGTGATTCTGTTACTGCTTGTTAACATCATGTCTCTCTTTTTCCCACAACAAGAAATCTACAACGGCGCCATAAACAAATTCAACTTCTGAAGATGCCAACACTACAGTCTATGGGTAGTATGTGAATGGTAGTGTTGTACAACTTCAAAAAGTGTTAGCAAATGTACAACAGACTGTAAATAGAGTGGTGGTTCAAATGGTTCAAATATAACGAACGCTGCAGTCCGTTGATTATTTATTTAGGACGCAAAAACACATGAATGTATTTTACAACAATAAATGAACACCTGTGCAATCTTACGTGAAATCCAAAGAACCAAAACAGATCAAATGAATGTGTGGAAAAGCGATTTATTTTTGTATCCGTTAAACACTTTTTAACTTTTGAAATTGCTACCATTTTGTTGTAAAAGTGTACATTTGTATCCATATTATGTCTGTATATGTATAATAATTGTGTTATTTAAGCAATTTTGTAGAACATTTTCTGTGTTTTAAAGGTCAAAAATACATTGTTTTTAAGATACATTTTTGCACTTTTGTTTATTATTAACCACTTTGACTGAAAACATTTATGTGTAAGATTGTGTTCAGTAACACCAGTACAGTCTCCATACAAACAATTTGAATTAGATTAAACAATTGTTTTGTTTTTTCTTATATAAAAGTTGTACTGTTGTGTTTAATCATTCACGGAACCAAAAATCTGCACAATATTGATAAAAGCTTCCTATATTCATGTTTAGCATTGTTGTTCAATTCATACCAAATGTTAAATAAACCTTTAATGAAGCAACACGCTTGCACAAAATGCTTAAAAATAAACATTGACAATAATCTTAATATATTATAGTCATTTAATTTGAAGACATTTGCACAGCAGGCTTCAAAAATGAGGCAGGCCTCAGGAGGGTGAATGCACAAACGATTTGCATGGGATATTACAAAAAATATAACCTCTGTATTTACACATTTTTACAACACTGTTCATCGAATAAAATGTGATCCTGTAGATTTGGCAGTTGAGATATAATAAAAGTTGTTTTTGAATGTGATAAAGGGAAAGTAAAAAATCCTTTAAGGCCAAAGACAGTATGACCTTCTTGTAGTCCGTTTTGTGCTTATTGTATTTACTGATATTTTCTATATACATCATGCTATGACCCTCTAGGAAATTTCTTGATAGGGCGACACCGATTCATTCCTCACGCGACTTAACTGGATCTTGTCGTACACCGTATGGGGCTAGATGGGTGATAAAAGGAGGAAAACAACAAAATATAGTGTCACGAGTTGATTCAAATCTCTTTAAAACAACATTTTATAATAAGGGTACAGTTCATTTACTCAGATTATGCTTATTTATGCATGACTTATTATGATTCAGTGCAGGAATGAATGCAGCATGTAATATAAATTCCTGTTGCAGACCATTAACAAATGATCAAGTCCATGAGTTTATCTGATTGGTTCAAATGTAATGTAATAATGTGAATTCACAGTAACGTTATGCATTCATAAAGTAACCAAATTGTCTTGATTCCAGATCAGTTATTTTTTAAATAAGGGAGGTCATTATGTGACTTTAATGGTGCTCCGACTCCCTCTAACAGTAGATGGCAGCTCATATGGCAGCACTTCATCACATCAGTGTATGAATGTAAGGGAGGCTGTGGCGCAGTGGAGTAGTGCGTTGGTGTTGGGATCAGGGGAGCACAGGTTCAAACCCCACTGCAGTCAGCATGTCGTTGTGTCCCTGGGCAAGACACTTCACCCCAAATTGCTCCTGTGGGGATTGCCCACAGTATTGAGTATGTAAGTCGCTTTGGATAAAAGCGTCTAACAAGTGACATGTAATGTAATGTGTGGGTGAATGGGTCGTCAGTAGTGATAAAGTGATAATATAATAATATAGTCCATCCACTATTCATGAATACATTTAAAAAATGGTCATCAACAGGAATTCATGACCCTGGATTAATATAAATCATTGAGCCCTACATGTTGTTGTAGTTAAGTGTGTAAGCTTCATTTTATAATAGGGAGTCCCTGCTAAGTCTCTCTTTTAGCTAAGGCCTGAAAGAAAATGATAGAGTTATTCCATAAGGGTACATTTTCCAGATTTAACCATATCACTCCCATTTTTTTGTTCTTAGAAGTAGGAAATGTGCAATTGTATATTTTTGAGTTCTGCTCTTACCCCCGGTGGGACCGTGTTGCCTCTGTTATCAATGGTTTCATACAGTGAGCACGGCTTCTGGAGGTTTACATGTGCATAATACACAAAGATAAGGAAAATAGATGGCAAAGTGGGTTAAACATGCATTTCATCCTTACAAAAACAAGCATTTGATTGTTACAGATTGTTTGTGCAGAGTAAATACATGAGCATACTTACATCCCCGATTGCAACATCAGTAATATCAGCATACACTGTGAGCTCATTTTCAACGACTGGTGGTAGGTTTTAATGAAAGAAACAAAGCATAAAAAAAATGGTCATGCATGGATCATAACAAACAACAACATGAAAGACACATTACTATTCACTAGAATAGAATAGAATCATTTATTGTCATTATACAGGTACAATGAGATGAGTAGAGCCACTCCAACAAGAGACGTACAACATTCAGGAGGAGACAACATACAAACATCAAGCATTCATACTTCAATATTCAGATAAATAAGATTAGCTTCAATGCAGCGTTTCTTACCTGCTTGACTTTGTTTGTGGCGATAAACACACACTGCTACCCCAACTATAACGGCAACCAGCAGAAAACCTCCGGCTCCCACAATCAGGGCAAAGAAGACGCCTGGTCGTGCAGATAATGGTGTTATCATTGTAAAATGGACAGTTATTTTAATCACCAGCTTCAAATCATAAAATATCATCAAACTAAACCAATAAACTACAATCACTTCTCTGCACATACCTGTTTCTGGCTGTTGGGACGTATCGTTGCTGCACCTCACTGTTTCGATTGTCGACATCACATTGACAGCATTGGAAATTGTGCAGTTGAATTTGGTGTCTTCGTCCTGTCCTCTGATGATGTGCTGCAGCCTGGAGCCGTTGAAGGTTTCGGTTCCCACGGTCCACTGGTAGGTGACATTGCCAGTGGCTGCACTGCACTCCAGCAGAACTGTACAGGATGCGTTCGAGGTGTGCCAGGTGGAACTGTAATTGACGATGGGCTCCTTAGTTATGGCCTCTAATGAGACTGTTGGTGGGGAGAGAGAAAATCTATTTTTGTAAACCTCTATTCCAAACCAAGGATCCAAAATATAGTCATCCATTTTGTTTAAATCGAATAATAAATAGTGTCAGAATGTTTTCTTGAACTAAAAGAAACAATTCATCAGCAAGTTATCATTTTATCATCAAGACGTAAACAAAGGGATTTCTGACAGTGGACCTGTTCAATGATTACACACCAAGCATCAATAAGCATTAAAGGAATATCCACAAATACATTATTCTTTGTGTGGACAATGGAGTTTAGACCAACTATTGATATAGTAGGCAAGAAGCTGTGTACAGTATAAGCCTTACATTATATCCAATAATATAATAATATCAGACACCATCAACATTTAACAGTCTGTCTGTCTAATAATATTATCTATAATAATATAATGTGTTGCAATAGGTTACGAGTGGAAAGCACAATAAATAAAGAACAGTAGTTGATATTTTTCCATTATAAAGGCATGTGATCTAAAGGAATTATTAAATCAAGAAACTACTTAATATAGTATTCATTATTATTTATGGAATTCTTATTATAGGTTACTTGGAAACGACTTACCATGAACAGACAGGGTGATGATGACTGTTGGGCGTTGGTCTGTTTCCTTTACTGAGATAAAACTGTATTTACCAGAATCTTTGAGGGTCAGTCCTTTTAATGTTAAACTGAAATTGGCTTGGTTGAATTCTAATCTGCCATCAAATTGAATATTTTTTAATACACCCTCTTTGTCTGCAATTTTTATCTCTTCATATTTCCAGTCTGTCTTGGTGACCCCTTCAGTCGATAAGCCTGATGACAACTCTACAGTGTCTCCAACTTTTTTATGGATTTCCGTTGAGGATTGGAGGCCTCCACATCTGAAAGCAAACAACAGACTGTCAAATTAGTTTCCCTACATTAGGAAAGCCTTACTATTCCTTATGTTCACCTTGTATGCAACATGAAGTAGTATGGTAATGTTCATAACATAATGTAAGAGGAAAAAAGAGCATGTTCAATACCATCATGCACGAGATGAATAGCATTTAATAACTATAGGATGTCCGATTTAAATGATGATACGACGAGTCAGAAAACTATTTCCAGGTCAACCTGGTTATCTTTAACTATGACATAACCAACACTTTTTAGTAACCTGACTTAACCTTTTATATTACAGGGGTAGGATCGGAAAATACTTATATTAGTCATATTTCCAATTGTTATGAGTTGTTGGAAATGCATTGACAAACGGTTTTGGCATTCAGAAAAGGGAATATCCTGAGATTGGCCACTAAAAATGTCTCAGTTGTAGTTATGTGATGAAGAGTAGGGTTATTGAACGTACCAAATAAGAAAACAATTGTTCGCAGCTGACACTATTGCCCATTTAACATTTTAGCACAATAACAGTCATCAAAGCTGGCCAGGTAACCATGGCCTAATTTCTGAGAAGAGACTCTGACCTCAGTGACAAAGTTGAAATGACAGCTAATTTTATCCTGTACTGTGCATCACTGTCGGTCAGTGCTAGTGGTGGAGGGTTCTCGGAAAACACAGAACATTTTTTTGGTAACACTTCAAACTGCTGCAAATATTCTGAGAAGGTCCAATCCACTTTGTGCATGGAAGCAAGTCTATATTCTCTAAGACTTGCGATTCGTCTATATATACTGTTTAAGTAAATTAATAGCTATAACAAATTAACGAATACTCGTAAAAAAACACAACAAAGAGGAACCAGCAAAACAGAGAGGAAAATTCGCTGACACAGTGTTCCAGAAAATTCAAAGCACATTTAAAAATAAAACCACCGGATACAACTGTTTGCCTATAAATGACATTATAAGCTTACATTTTTCAATAGATGTTGAGCTCCATGAAAAATGTATATCTTTGTTATTTCAGGAGAGAGCAAATTATGTTTTTTCAACCATCTATTTCTTCAATATGGATGTCCCAGACAGTTTCTTTCTGCCATAGCCGCAGCGCCATATCTAACTGGTGCTTTTAAAACGTCTTGCAGTTGCAAACAAACAAGAAACAAAGACTATAGTCTTCTCCCAATGAATACACGCCATTTCCCAATATGACATGCGCATGTCCAGTCAATTCTGAAATCTTGACCTAATTTCCTTATTGCAAGAACAACACAGAGTACATCAAAATTGTCCCCATAAAAGTACAAATCTATAAAGTTTAAAGCTGAGATGCACATACCATGGAGGAAGCAGCCAAGAAGTAGCACAGAAATGTTTGTTAAGAAGCAGCTCTGGCAACCACCAACCATCTTTGTGGCGAGAGGAACAACGTCTGTTTCCTCTTCTCCTCTATCAAACTGCGCCGTGACAGTTCTAAAAAAAAAGAGGGTGGGTGGGTGGGTTGGGGGAGTTCTCTGTCGACAAAGAAGCAGAATAGTTATCTGGCCTGAAATATAATGCAAGATAAAGTAGACATATCAAGAAGATAACAACTGGAAAGTATGTCAAAAAATAAGAGTTTAAGGGTCAGTTCAAGATTGCCTCAATCGACCATTTGCTATAAACCCTTTTGTTAATTTTTTTCCTACCCTTAACTCACTCAAGTGGACAAACATTATATCTGCAGGCAGCTATATCAGAAATAAATATATGAAGTTTCAAGCTCAAATCTTTATTGCCCAGAGCAGGAAGAACTCAACCACATCCTGTTATCAGATGCATGTTCATGGATGAGGAGATGCTGAGGTGATATATGTTCAAGCTGTCAAAAAGTAAATGTCTTCAAAGTTCAGTGCTACAGTAGAAGTGCATAGAGGAGTGCTGAGGTGTCGTTTTAACACCTCTGCTGTCTTGTCTTAAGTGGGGAGTAGGAACACCACTGCTGGGCCAGAACAGAGAACACACAGAGTCCAATGACAAAAAGTGTGGCCAGCCTAGAGGCAATAGAGAGCAATGGTCCCGTTATAGCGTGAGCTTTTACATTGACTTAAAAGTTCAAAAAAGCAGTTCCCGTTAGAGGCAAGAATCTTAAATTGAGTGAAAACTGCAACAGGTGGCAACTGTAAAGAACAGAGAAGATTTAAATACGTTTTGGGAGTGGCGGGCAGGAGCATTATGGAATTTTGATGGTAGACGAAGCTTCTCCAATAAGGAGATAGAAGATATTTGAAGATGACAAGACCTGTCCTTCTCTAGTAGGGAAGGGACAAATACTCCTTAGGTTGTATTGGATGCTTTCGGATAAGATGCAAATAAAAATGGGTTGAATCGTAAGGCCTTTGTTTGGGATCCTTCTGACCAAAGGAGCACAATTTCCGTATTGTCCTAGCTAGATAGCTATTGCAAGTAGTAAAGCCTGCTACTGTCTGAATGTGAGTTGGGGAAAAGATGGTGACATCAAAGCAGACTGTTGTTGTTGTAAATAAGACCAATGTGAAAACCAATAGAGCTTTTCCACTGGAACTTAGGACCAGTACCATTTATTGGTATCAAAATCCCTAACCCTCCGCCTTTTAGCCTCCTGAGAAGCTGGTATTTCAACAAACTCTCTTACAGCATTGCAAGTTTTATATTTCTCCACAGAATATGATTAGAGAAAACTGAATTGTTTTGCTGGTAACTGTGCAGCAGTGACTAAGGCCCACAACTGCATGGATCTTATTGCATCACTAGAGTTTGTGCGAAGCTCAACCACATGTGACCACATAGGAAGTAAGTTCCCAGAATGAATCTAAAGGCTTACACGTATGTCATGTATGTTATTGCCCTTTTAATATTCAGGGGGAGACGTAGCAAAGACTCATTTCAAAAACTTAAAATCCATGGATTGGTTGGGAAGGAAAGTGATGATGTCAGGAGGGTTTGTTTAGCAGGAACTATAACCTCTTCCGGCAGAGATTACTGGTAGCCGTTCACCTTACAATAACCTACACTTTACAAAGTGTTGCTTCTGCAGAGGTGGTCTGTGCTCTGCAACCTAACATGATTTCCTATGAACTTTATGGTAAAAGGCTGATGTGAAACTCACAGGGGGAAACAGAAGCGCTTATGATGCTGCCCACCTAAAGAGCACCAGGGAAAACTGTGTCTGATACTCACAACCACTTGCTTGTGTTACTTCTCTATTAATTCACACATTTTTATATCTGTGAACAACGTTTTACAATGACATCTCCAATTGCATTTAGCCCACACATGTCATGCCTGTCATTTCCTTTTTTCTAACTATAAGTTTTGAGCAGAGGTGGTAAGTAAATAAGTACATTTACTCAAGTACTGTACTTAAGTACCATTTTGAGGTACTTGTACTTTACTTGAGCATTTCCATTTTATACTACATTGTACTTCTAGTCTACAATTCAGAGGTAATTATTGAACTATTACTCTTATGTAGTACCTTTACAGCTTAATGATAAACAATACGATCAACACTTCAAAAACCTTTAAATACACCCGGATTGATTTCACATTCTACCCAGCAGTAAATAAAGGAATTGAATTAGTTCTATTTTTACCAGCTTGATAAACACAACAATACATCAATATTGATAACCAAAACAAATCATATATATGATTCAGAAATGGGGCCATTTGCACAATGAGTACTTTAACTTTTGCTACTTTAAGTATATTTGATGCAAATACTTTTGTACTTTTACTTGAGTAACATTTTAATTGCAGGATTTGTAATTGAAATTGAGTATTCCTACACTTTGGTAGTTCTACTTTTACTTTAAAAACAAGATCTGAGTACTTCTTCCACGTCTGGTTTTGAGTAAACTTACAAAACCTAGCATTATTTCAGTTTTCAAGAAATGACCTATATGGTTTTCAGTCGGCCTTTCTGTCTGACTGACTGTCCCTCAGATAGAACGACTACATTTTCCTCTAGTGCCACAACGAGGTTGACAATTTTTTATTTTTGCGCCTTATTATTACATAATGTAAAAAAAGATAATAGTTAAACAAAGTGTGCATTGAACTATGACCACATGAACATCTTAGGACCTGAAAGCAGAACTAAAGGTCACCAACAAGTGGCTGATAATGTTGCTGACATGACAAAGTGTAGGAAAGAATACTCTCAGCTTGATCCACAGTAAACCTTTTTTTTTTTAAATAATGGAGTTAATTGTCCTCCATGATAGGGGAAAAGGACTTAAGTTTGAATATATGTATTGTAAATGTTGTTTTCTAGCAACTATTCATTAGATATGAAAAGAAAATTGTTGATGTGCATGTCTGCACACAGGGTGTTTCCCATAAAATGCAACTGTTATGTGACATCACTGTCAAAAAACACAAAGTAAGGCAAACAAAGATATGTTGTTCCTACAGGCCTCTGCTATCTTGGTGATGATGCATATCTTTGTATAGAACTGAAACACAATTATTATAAATGCAACTGTGTACTCGATACAGCTACCATATAACGTTTTCAAAGTTTTATACGCATTTGAAATGTTTGATGTCAAGTTTTCAAAGCTGTTCCCAGTTATCCTGAAATATCAATGAAATCATCAGTTTCCTTAAATTACTTTTAAAAACTTTAATTTACTTTAATTTGATATGCACACATACCTAGAGTTATATGGACATTTAGTGCATTTAATAATAAATGCTGGAGTAGCAGCACGAAGTTTTCGTTCACAGCTCAAGTCAGGGTCACACTGCCCCCTACAGGAAAGGTCTGGTACAAAACGTGTTTCTACCTTGGGTGAACATACTGTATTACAGCCCTTACCTTAAAGAGAAATGATACTGTTTGCATTTTACTAACAAAAATGTAACAATACAAATAGGATTTATTATTATTATTTATTAAATCCTTTCAGCATTTTTTTCGGGATAAGTTCAAACTTCTACAGACGTTAAGTTAATTAAGGTAAATTGCCTTGCTCAAGGGCACCACGGCAGTGCCCAGAAGGGGACTGTGACATCTCAAAGTACCTGTCTATTCGGGGACTTGAACCGGCGACCCTACGGTTCCCAGGCCAAGTCCCTACAGACTGAGCTGACGGACATATTTCCAGTTAAAAAAGGGTGCAGATATTGGGCTGTTGTGTCCTGTGTATGAATGTGTTATAGTATATTGTTCAGACAACTCACGTGTTTCTTCAACATGTTTATTAGAAGCAGCATATCGTTGAGTTTGTCGTCTAAGCTCGGGCCTCATCACTCCACAGATATACATAGCACGATGAGTGATGATTAAATAACTAACCCCCCGAGCCTACAGGTGGAAGCTGGGGTGGAAGCTGGGGTGGTGGTGGGGCAGGCAAGCAGCAGCTACGTGGAAGTAGCTGCACAATAGCAGCAGCAAGCAATGCATAGAGAGATATCTGGCAGGTTAAATAGAGCGGCACATTAAGGAGACTCTGTTTGGTTGGTTGTAGAGTGGCAAGGGGCGTTATGTATGAATGCAGCATAAGTGCTCGAGTTGACTGCCTGAACTAGCTCGCAGGCTTCGCCCCATTTATTGTTACTTAGGTCGAATTTGATTAACATCTGTCGGCTCAAGTATTGCATAAGGTCCTGTTTATCAGTTAAGTTGGTTTATATCCTGTATACTAACTGCAAAATCATTAAACTTTGCGAAAGTAATGAAAATGTTAAACTGTGTATGTCTTTTTGTTTTTTTTACGGCTGTGTGGTACTTTGGTACTCTACGAAACTATGTGGACAAAATCAATACATAAAAGCGTTTATAAAAATTTGACTCATGGCTTGTTGCTGAAAACATTTTTTATTGCTGCATACAATAGTTGAAGACCAATATTTTAAATGATAAAAAAAAAAACCTCCAGGTAAAAACATACATCAATCCATTTTAAAAATACTAACAAATTGTTAATTTGATACAAAATAAGCAAAAAACATGTCTTCAAGGACCTGGGGGGAAATAAGAGAGAACGCAGACATACAAGGTTATTTCAATTGTATTTGCTTTTTAAATAAAGAAGATGCATATAACATTATTACCAGGAGCTTTGTCTAGTTTCACTTCAGAATAAACCGTTTCTTCTGCAGACGAGGAGTTTTCTATGAATGGAAATAAATAAGAATGTAGTTTGTCAGCGTATCATCTATCTGATTCAAAAATAGGAGAATAAGTATTTATTGCTTGTATCTTGAGTACTCACCGGTCTTTCTAATGTCTTTAAGGTGAATCAAGGAGTAAGTGACATCGCCGGATTCATCTGAAATACACATAACTTAAATTAAAGCTAAACTTAAAGACTCAAATGTGTAACCCAAATTGCATTAAAGCTATTTTCATAACATAAAGCCATAATGTTATCATCTTTTATTAATATTAAGAGGAGTAAAATACTTTCCAGCTTTAAGGATTTGATTTTGAATTTAGGCACTGCTAGCCTACAAAAGCACCTTACTTATTGTATGTTATTACGACATAGAAATCAAATACTCACCCTTCTTAGAAATGTTTTTGAGCCCGAGCACAGAATATGTCGCATCCCTGGATTCATCTGAAATATACAAATTAGTTTATATTTAAAAGAGTGAACATTGAATTGTCATTTTCGAGTCTGAAACCTGAAAAACAGGCGTGGGGTTTAACAGGTTGAAGCTATTTTCATAACAAATAGCCATAATGTTATCATCTTTTATTAATATTAAGAAGAGTAAAATACTTTCCAGTTTTATGGATTTAGATTTTTGATTAAAGAGCTTAGATATTTCACCTATACCAGACAATTAGCATTAAAAATGGCAAAAATATGAAATGAGAACTTCATCTTGATTATTTTTCAGGTTGACCGTGGAGATGAGAGGAAGGATGCTGCGGTTGAGTTTCATTCAGATTAACCAGTTGATCTGGAGCAAAGCCCTGATTGGTTCTCTGAAACAGTGTGGTCCTAAGGATAAAGTCAAAAAAAAGAAAATAGAAGTAAAACATGGTAAAACATATAGTAGACATTTTAAATTAGTACTGCTTTCAAGTTCAAAAGACTTGTACCGACCTTGCAAAGCTTACATCTGTAAAAAAAAAAAGACATTGGTGTTCTTTGTATTAGAAACTGACGCACTACAATTTCAGATCCATCAAATATCAAAAGGAAAATGTCTCACCTTTGGACTTCATGCAGCAACAGAATAGCAGCAGGAGAATGAACACAACAATCCCACAAACCAACCCAATGATCAGTAGCAGCATTTTTCCAGGACTGGATGCTGCTACAAAAAAAAGGTTTTCATAGATTCAATTTTTCTTCAACAGAGCTTAAAGCTGGGTTTCACATATATGATAAAAACGGAAAATAAACACCTAATACCTAAGTACGTGCCTATTTAAAGCACGTACTTTACAAATTACCACATACGTATGCAAGTGTTTACATGTGAAGACATACAGAACATTCATAGATAACCACACTAACCAGTGCTATTTCTAAGTAGAAAGGAAGTATTCTTTCACCTCAGATGGCAACTTAGTTAATGGAAAAGGAAGCGCATAAGAAACAAATGTAATCATACGCACATTTTACTGACAACCAACTCTGTGCTGACTTTTTTTCTGCGTCTCGACACATGTAGAAGCCTTCGTCTGACTTTGACACAGCAGAAATCCTCAGCTCAGCACTGGTATCATTTTGGAGAGTATTATTTCGAAAGAAAGAAACATTAGAAGATAATGATCCGCTCTTCACTTTGCAACTAAGACGAACAGAATCTCCTTCAGTCACAGGATGGACAGGGCTCACCAGGATAATATCACCTGTAAAGCAGTCAATGAATATCAAGTTATAGAGATCATCCTCACAGACACTCGGTTATATATTTGTAATATAAATCCAGTTAGGGAATTGTGACAAAAATGTACTTACTTTGTATAGTAATGTTGACGGCATTGCTGAATTCACCAGATGCAAACTCACACCAGTACACCGTTGTTTTGTTTCTCAGATTTTTGATGATCCATGTGGATCCGTTCTTTCTGCCCCAGTCAGAGCAGTTTGACAGATGGCCTGCTTCAGTGAACCTCACCACTCTCCACTGGTTCCCCTCACAGCTCAGTGACACAGGCTCTGAGGAAAAGTGCTGCACTCTGTCAGGACTCACTTTGACCGATGGTGCATGAGAATCTGAAATAGAAAAACAGAATCATTGGAAATGATCTTCTGAATGTTTTCAACATGAATTCAGCCTCCTAGAGTAGATGCACTCTGTGAAGGAGGAAACTGCAAATTTGTAGGTCATTTACAAAAAATATATATAAATTCAAGATTTCATTTGAACAGATCAGTTATATTTGTGGCTTTCTAGTTGTTCCCATACCTATTCTACCAACCTTACAGCGTTCAGAACACAAAGTAAGGGACTTTTAATAAAGCATGTTATGCATGCTATAAGTAAAGATTCACATTTTTCCTGCTTTAAAAATGCTTTGTGTTTTTTAAAATGGTAATTAAGGAGGCATTTAGAGATTCGTCCTAATGGCGAAATCAGATAGGAAGAGATAAGGGACATAAAGAAACATTCTCACCTCCAGACCAGACAAACTTTGGTTTGCTATACCAACAGTAATGCACAGGGTTTCCTCTTCCAGCCCTGCACACATACCCTGCTGTGTGTGTCTGTCCATTAACAACGTAGATATTGTTTTCAGTCCGATTGCTCTTGCCGGGTAGTAGCTCATAGCCGTAGTTGGAGTTGATAGACAGATTGGCAACGGCCTTATACCAGTAAAACCTCCACCCTGCTGCTGTATCTGTAACACTGCAGTTCAGAGTGACGGAGGCTCCAGGACTCAGCCATGAACGAGACACATTGAGAGCAGGTTTTGGATTATCTGTTGGAGAATTATTACATGTAATAGTCATTTAAACAAAAAACATACCTAAGGAACAGTAGGGTACTAACAAAATAGCTTCAATTGTCTTATTGTATCTGTTTGATTACAGTTGGTGACCTGCTTAACTGTAAATGTACACTCCTCAAAATCTCTGTTCTCATTGTGTTCAGAAACTGGGTGAGTCAAACATACAGTACATTTCCATATTTTTAGAAGCAGCTCTGTTCTCATTAGCCCGTTGTTTTCCCTTACTGGACTATTGCTTCTGCAGAATACTTATCGAAGGAGTTCACTTCTACAGTGGGCATTGCTATAGTTGGTATTCAGAGAGAAAAACCATCAGATGACTCACCTAATACAGTCAGACTGACTATATTACTCTGATTTGTAGAATTTGTCTTTGTTTGAAAAACACTGCACTGGTATTGGCCATTGTCGTTTTTCGTTAACTTGAATGAGCAAGAAGACTTCTTTGTTTTGCAGGAAGCAAGTTTGGAATGATTCCTGGTGAAGGTGTAACTCCAGTCAGTGTCTTGGCCGTCACTTTTGTCACATGCGAGCGTAACAGTTTCCCCCGTGTATAAAGTGGACCAGTTGGTCTTTAGAGTCAAAGCATCTAGAATTCAACACAATAATAAATATGTAGTTAGAAGTACAACAACCATGAGGAAAAGGTTACTTTGAGGCATACAAATGTACAATGTAAGTTAACACTCTTCATTTAGTCATTGGCTAAACCATAAAAGATGATGCAATCAACGAGGATTCATAGAGAGACAAATAGAAAAGAGAAGAATGTGTAATCACCTTCAGCGTGACAGCATTGTAGACGTGTGGTCAGCACTAAAATAAAGAATGATAATTCATCAGACATTTTATAAACTGACAGAAACTGTCAAAATGAGAATTAAAAAAAGCATTTGAAAACAGCTTACGATTCACATATAGAAACTTTGTTTGGATAGTGTGTACAAATACAATCACTGTTGCTAATCGATGATAATAATAATTATATTTTAGAAATTACACTTTATCGCTATGAGAGCTTTTCTAAATATATACAGGGTAAAACTCGTTTAAAAAAAATCCTAAATAACTAAAAACAACACACTTAAAATACAAAACAAACAATATTAATCACACATTAAAAGCAGATATTAAGAAATCGCTTTAAATCCACATTATAAAAACGCAGTCCTATATCCTGCATTGAAAATACATATAATATATAAATATAGAGATCATGGTTGATGGTTGATGAAACATAGTCAAATTAACAGATTCCTTGGCTCTAAATGGTGTTGATCAAAACTGCTGCTCTGTAGACAAAACAATGATACTCTGTTCTAAATACAAAAGTCAGTGATATACTCACAGAATAACCCCAGCGGGCAGAGCAAAGTGTGTCCCATCTTCACATCCAACACTGACTCTCTGTCTCTCACATACGTCCACTTTAACACTTGAAACAAATTGAGGAAGACTAACAGAGCACTGTGGGAGGAAATCTGATCTGATGTCAACATGAGCTCATTGGTATTTACACATTTCCTTAGAATAACTCGTCTCTCTTTCCTTCCTGTTTTACATTGGCATGACTAATTCATGCTCATGCCATGCAGATACATTTTAACTTCACTCTCTACCAAGATCCCACTTTAAAAAGGCAGAGTAAATAGCCATTTTTGCTGAACTCATATCTCAGTAAAAATGGATGGCAGTATTATACTTGTGTTTCACAGGCAGAGATTTTTAACGCCAACAGTTAGATGGTTCATCGAGACAACTGCAGAATGATTTAACCTCTTCGTCATTCTTTACCTGACCTTTATTGCGATTGTAATTCTGATTATTTATCATGCATTAGTCTAAAAACAGAAGACAAATGTCCGGATCTTTTGGTAAAATAGCCATCTTGTAAACCTCTAATATTAGATGTTTCTACTGCTTCATCACTATAGTAATAACAAGGGCCGATGATTCAAAGTGACACATTTTTGGTCACATCTCAGCTCTTGCACCTCTAAATTCCTTCTGTCGCCTCAAAGCATGACTGTACTGGATCCCCAAAATAAGAGGGAAGATGATGAAACACATTACCTTGTTTCACCTTGTGAAAAGAAAAATCAAGTGGAAGCACTAAAGTAAATAAAGTTTATTGATGCAAAACAAAGCTTACTTTTTTTTTAATACACCTAGATTAAAGCCATATGATGCATTTCCTTTCAATGATTTGCTATTACATTAACTGTACAAAATACTGTCTGATGAATGGAGAGCAAAGCTGCAAATAAGGTTTAATAAACAAAGGTTTCGTTTTGGTATGTTGTTTCCATTCGTCTTGTCCTTACAGAAGACATTGTTCGATCTGGAAGAAAACCAAAGAAGAAAGAGATTAAACTTTTTAAAGAATTACGGTGTTTCATGACATATTACTCCCATTTACAACATATTTAACAATATATGAAATAAATAAAGTGATTGATCTGAATATTTACATGATTTTACGCTGCATTTTTACCAAGAGCTGTTCCTGGTTTGAGTTCAGAATAAACAGTTTCATCCGCTGGTGCAGGACTTGACTTCCCTATGAATTAAGAGATTGTTTATTTTCTTTCTTACAGTATTCCCCCAGTTAACTCTAACAATGTACTGGTATACGTTTTCCTCCCAAGAGGGTAAAGTGATAGTTTGTAGAAGAAATTGCTCATGATGATTCACAACAGTTAAACATGTACGGATACAGATGAATAAAATGTCGCATGTCCTGATGGTTATTTCATGAATGCATAGAATTGTCAGAAAATAAACTTAACAAACATTGACAAAGTTATGTGTAGGATTTTAACATTGCTGACTTTGTGACACCTTGTGGTAATTTTTTGAATGGCACCCTAGCAGGCAGCATGTAACCAAACAAAAACCTTAAAAGGCGAGTAGTATTTCATCAGACCTGCTGCTGATGCCATCTGCACATGTGAGTAAACACAATCCTCCGGTTCATTTTTCTTCCCTGTTAGACGGATCAGGAGAAAGCGTGAAAAGACCATACTTTACTTAATTTAGGCACTGCTAGCCTACAGAAGCACCTTAATTATTTATGTTATTATGACATAGAAATCAAACACTCACCCTTCTTAGAAATGTTTTGAGCTCGAGCACAGAATATGTCGCATCCCTGGATTCATCTGAAATATACAATTTATTTTATATTAAAAGAGTGAACCTTGAATTGTCCTATTCCAGTATTTATATTTACTATACTGTACCATTTGCAGGTTCTTCAGGGCCTGTGATGTTCATAGAGACAAGCATTATCTGAAGAGAAATCAAAATCAAACCAAATTCATATTAAAATCCCTCTATATGAACTCCTACATTTATTAAAACAACTAATGAGAAATGGAAATGCTACGCGGTTAATAACGTTAACAATAAATTCAAAACGTATTAAGGATTCAGGCTGACCCTGGAGAACAGAAGCATTTTCTCTTTGGTTAGTTTCGTCCTGGTTGATCATGTGGTCTGTAGCAGGGCTCTGATTGGTCCTCTGAGATCTGGTTGGCAAAACACATGTAGTAAATGAAGTGGATTTATTAAGGAACATATTACTGCTGTCATGATCATAATAAAATAAAAAAGAGCGTTGTACCAACCTGCTATAGCATGAATCTGTTAAAAAAAAGAAGACATTTGCGGCTATTTTATTATGCATTGCGAAAGTGTTCTACTGTCAAAACAGTACATGTTATTACAACATAGTCAATCTTATATCAGATGAAAATTATCTCACCTTTTGACTTTCTGTATAAATACAGGAACAGCAGCAGGAGAATAATCAGTGAAACTCCACAAAGCAGCCCAACGATCAGCAGGACGGGAAATTGAGAGGCTTTTCGTGGCCCGGACGCTGCTAATATAAGTAATCTTTATTAATATTAATCTCTAACACTTTCCTGTAATAGATTACGTTTATACAATCTTTTTTAAATTAAACACAGTTTAACTCAGATAAAACTAAGCTATCTTTATCTCAGACTGTAAAACAGTTTACAAAAAAGGAAGGGTTTTTAAATCATACTCACATTTTACTGAGAACCAACTCTCTGGTGACGTCCTACCATCTGCTGAATCTCTCCGTTTACATTTATAAAAGCCTTCGTCTGACTTTGACACTGCAGAGATGGTCAGCTCCTTTCTGGTATCGTTCTGGATGAGTTTGTCATTTTTATAGAAATCCACATTGTAAACGGTTCCTGTCTTGAACTTGCAGCTAAGAGTGACAGGAAGTCCCTCAGACACAGGACGGACAGGACTCACCAGGATAATATCATCATCTGAAAAAAATCAAAGAATATAAAGGCTTTATCAGAGATATATGCTTTTGCAGATTTAATAAGTTTAGGCACAACTGGTCTAGTCTGGCGAAAGCTGAAAAGTCAGGTAGATGTATGAGAACATTAAAACACATCGAATATTATCTTTGATCTTTCAGAGAAGTGACCCTGGAGTTCACTTCGCAAATTAAACCTTTTATAAAGTTTTACTAATTTGAAGAGACGTTTGGCTAATGCTTGTCACCTTCACATTTCAAAAACAACATAATATTTCAGAAACAAACATTTTAAATAATTAAAACTCACCATCTTTAGTGATGTTGACTGCATTACTGAACTGTCCTGTTTCAGACTCACACCAGAACACTCCACTAAACCAGCTACTGGTTATTCTGCATGTGGATCCAGTCATTGTCCCCCAGATAGAACAGGGATAAAGGTAGTCAGATTTAGAAAACCTCATCACTCTCCACTCAGTAGAGTTTCCCTCACAGCTCAGTGACAGACAGACGTTTTGGTGAAGTGCTGCACACTGTCAGGACTCACTGTGAGAGACGCTGCTGAGTTCAAATCTGAAACACACAAAGAGGGGACATTTAAACCATGCAAACTGAAAAAGACAATGCATTGGTACAGCAAACCTTTCACTTAATTTACCCTGAAAAACAAACGGGAAAAAACTAAAGCAGGAGGAAAACAAAAGTGAACGTACCAGTGTCTCAATCCCACACAACTCTTTTTTGTATTATTATATGTATTGTTTATGTCTTAAACCATTTAACCAGCAGATAAATATCTTAAAACATATTCGCAACTAAAAAAATAAAGAAAACACTTACCAGTTATATCTAATTACAATGTATTGTAGAAGCCTTTTATTATTAGGTTTTGGATTTACAAAGTCTAAGGTTTGAACCATGGCGAACAACAACTCATGTGTCAGGATGAAAAGAGATTAACTCGTGTTCAAATTCAGTCCAGAAGCTGAATAAATTCATCATCATTCTGTTTTAGAGAATGGTTTTGAAAACTGAACTGTGACCTGATGCTGGTGTAAAAGAAAAGTTCCCAAAATAAGTGACTTTATTCAATTTTGCAATAATGGAAAAGTCAAAACAACATGCCTCCAGACCAGACAAACTTTGATAAAGAAATGTTTTGGCCTAATAGTGATGCAAACTACAGGAAGAAAGAAAAAGGAAGAACATACTGACCTCCAGACCAGACAAACTTAGGTTTGCTGTACCAGCTGTAAAACACTGGATCTCCTCTTCCTGCTCTGCACACATATCCTGCTGTGTGTGTTTGTCCATCAATGATGAAGAGATCCTGTTCAGTCCCATTCTCGCTGCCAGGTAGCAGCTCATAGCTGTAGGAGTTGCCTGACATTTGGGGAACAGCCTTATACCAGTAGAAGCTCCAGCCAGCAGAAGGATGATCAACCCTGCAGTTCAGAGTTACTGAGGCTCCAGGACTCGGCCATGATGGAGACACAGTGAGGACAGGCTGAGGTCTTTCTGTTGGAAAGTGATTTAATGATAAAGTTATGATGTATAATTGGTGGGTTACATGCACTCCTTGGATCCTACATATTTTCTACAAATGTATAAAGCAAATTTAAGGGTGAACTGTCCTTTAATAAAATAACCAGAATACTAGTTATCATTTTTTTATTTATATACAGTAAAATAAGTAAACTGATGATAAATGACTTACTCTCAGATACTGTCAATGTGAAAACAATCCATTTGTCACAGGTACTAAAGTATAACAAGGTTTGTTGGTAAAGTATTATCTTAATGTAAATGCTTTGATGTAAGAAGCTGATCCCTGTCTTCTAATTCTTATTTTAATACTCATGATTTTGTGATAACACAAAGCACAGGATTGTACAGTATACTTCACCTGCCTATACAGCATCAGTGGTGTTCAAACGTTAAAACATTAAAGTAATTTACAGATTATATATTAGAACTTGTCCAAACTGCGTGTTATATCAATGTGGCTCATAAATAAATAAAAAATGCTTTTATTGAACTTGGTCATGGTGGTATTACTTTGATCACTTACCTGATACATTTAGATAGATTTTATTGCTTCTTTTTGTTGATCCCCCGTGCTGAAACAAGCAATAGTATTCTCCACTGTAGCCTTTAGCTAGAGAATGTAATGTTCTGAACTTTTGATCGCTGGAAGAGAAAACTTCTCTATGTTGGTCGTGGATTGAGTAAAACCAGTCTCTGTCTTTGCCTCCTGTAATGTCACACTTGAAGGCAACAGACTCTCCAGAAAAAAAAGCAGTCCAGTTTGGCTCAAAGGTCAGCACAGCATCTAGAAACCATCACAAGATAGATAAAGTAAAATGTCTTTTCTTTTTGTCAAAACATTTATAATAAATTGACAAAACGGAACACACAAAAAAGAGGATGTTGTTTGGAGAGTTACATAGGTAGATTTTACTTTAGTTAATATAAAAAAAGAAAGAAAATGGTATAATTACCTTGAGCTTGTCCACGGTAAAGTAAATTCAGCACTGAAACAAGTATGAAACTAAATCAGACATTATCAAACTGACAGAAATCAAACGTATCATAAAATCAGGCATTTAAAAAGTTGTATCAATGGCAATTAAAACATTAAAAGTACTCACAGAAAAACCCCCGTAGAGAGAGCAAAGTGTGTCCCATCTTCACATCCAACACTGATAATCTGTTCCTCTGCTTCTGAGAGATTCTTCTACTTTGTGTAAATAGAAAGATTGAAACTGCAGCATATGAAGAAAAATCAGGAACTAGAGAAACAAATGCAATGTAATATTGGAAAAGGACGTTGATTTTTAACTTCTTTACACGGCCTGGGCTTCCTTCCCTTTTACACAAAGCTCACACTGAACAGCTTTTAACACAGCACATTTTTGTACACCTTGGTTTAGGTATCCTCTAATGATGAAGAGACATAAGGTATTAAAATATAATTCCTGATAGATAAGATCATCCTGTGGGCTCGTGCTCCCACACAAATGGTCAGTAATTATTGATGCTTCTCTAAAGACTGCTGCATGATGTCTTTCTAGAAAAAATAAAGTGCTTACAGTTTTAAGAAGGATATAAAATTGCAGGCGTCATACTCACTTTATAATCCATGGGCCTTCTCACCAATTTTTCAAATGAAAATGTGTAACAGCTTTAACCAAATAGTTGAACTGCAGTGCTGGAGTGTTCTGGAGGAATTCAAGTTTAAGTTTAGAAACAGCCTCACCCACAGGAAGTCTCTCATAGTCTCTTTACCAGAAGTGAATGTGAAGAGAAACAAAGTCCTGCCCCCTCCTCGAGATAGACTCTATCTACTTTAAGGGGGCAACATTTCATATCTATATCATTAGTAATAAATGAATCATTTGAATACAGAATATTTTTTGTATAGGTGCAACATTGTATCACAACAGTTGTACATAGATGACTTAATGCAATAATGATCAAATTAATAAATACCACAACACTGGAGTAGTTGGGAAGTTTTAAATGTGGTGGGTTGTCAAAATTGAAAGCTTCCACTTCCATGCATCAGTTCAAAGCTAAGGAAGTGAACCGTAAGCAGTCATTGTTTAGTTATTAGTTAGGAGTTACATTTACATGGCATCAGACCCTGGTGCCAGACTTCAGAAGGACTATTTGTGTAGAGTAGGTAAAGTATCAGATAAAGTAGTTTGACACCACCTTGTGGTCATATATCGAAAGAAAGCTTCTATTATAACTGCACAGTGACTGGAGAACAAGTAATAAAATATCCTCAGTAAAACATACTTACATAAATTGGACGAACTAATGTTGGCTGTAGTGCGTCAGTAGATTCCCTTCTTCTATCTCTTTACATAGAGAATACTGTATGTTTACCCATGGACAATGTAGGAACAAAGTACCATATATTCATGTTTTGAGATCATACAAGATAATAAAGTATAAGTACTAGCAGAAAACATATTATATATAAGTGCATTAAGGATTTTGGTTACCATTTTTGATTTTAATGCCAATAATATCTTTGAAAAATATAAAATGTTCTGCCTTGTTTTCCTCCTGGACAGGCTTTACTGCTTTGATTGCATTGAAAACATGAAATAAAGATAAGACTTGTGGGTTGTTGTTTTTCTATTGGTGACAAGCGTATGAGAAATTCCATCATGTTTTTATTTATTTTGGATAATCTGCTTAACACAATACAGAACGTTTGTATTATTAAAGATGAGATGGTAAAATAATCAAGTTATTTTTATTAATACAAAACAAAAAACGTGCCCCAACAATCTGAAAGAAAAACAAATACACGGTACAAAAGGTGTGTGCTTCAGTTCCTTTGAATCTGAACATCTTGTTTGACCTATTGGTGGCGCTGTGACTTCAGATGTTTTGGCTTTTGCAAGAGACTACTTCTGCAGGTAAATTAAAGGCATTAGATAATGTGTTGGCACCCTGTGGTAGCATCTAGTAAGAATCATTCACTGAACAGTACATGCAGGTATAATTGCATTTGGGTTTTATTCATAATATATGTGTGTGTCCACTGTGAGCATCTGCAGTGCTAAAGCATGTGTCCATACTGCAGATATTAGTATCTGGCTCTAATATCACCGAATGTTCAACAAGGTTAGAGCCACATGATCTGAATCAGACATGTAACAAATAATGTTGTAGTACAATGTTTTACACTAAATATAAGTACACAGAAAGTAAGTATACAGTTGATTGCAAAGCATTCAGCATGTTCCTAGAAAGGCCATTATTAAAAAAGGCTCTGCACTATTTACACAAAAGCAGCAAATACACTCAATTGCTGAAACAAGGATGTTGCTTTTCATGTTTTTATCCGCTCCATTGGTTCTGTCCATGAGGATGTCTTTATTGATCTGGGGAGAAAACCAAAATGAGTTCATCATTGGGTACTTACTGCTCATAGTACTGTTTTTGAATAGAACAATGTATGGTAACGCCAACTCATTTGTGTGTGAAAATATTTAAATTTGCCATTTATTAGTTACGATGTTTTAAGTAATGTTCCATTAAACCAAAACATGTCTGGAAAACAACATGCTGTATATAAGAAAGACATGAAAATACACAAAAAGTGTAAAAGCTTTATGTGGTGGATTTGCTCATTGCTGAAACTGGCAAGCAGCACAGCACATAATACAAGATTTTAGTATATTTATGTGTATATGTATTAAAGTGTTTTGTACTTGACTTTACCTGCAGCCACGTTTGAGTAAAGGCTCTCTTCTGGTTCATTACTGGCACCTGTTAGAAGGAATAAAATAATGTATCAAAGGACAATTCCTGTACTTTATTTAGACACTGGCCTACAAAAGCATCTCAACCATTGCATGTAGTATTTGTATTACTCCATGTTAAACACAAATTAAATAATGTACCATTTCCAGCTTCTACCGGCCCTCCGATTGTTTCATAGAGACAACGATCACCTACAGAGAAGTGAAAATCAAGCCATGGTCATACCAATCATTTTAATCACAATTAAGGCTGAGAGTTACGAATAAATCATATTATTAAACCGGACAAAGGCTGACCATGGAGGAGAGTAGAATATTCTGGCATGTTTTGAATTTCATCCTGGTTGATCATGTGGTCTGTAGCAGGGCCCTGATTGGTGCTCTGAGATCTTGTGGGCCAAACACATGAAGACAATGAAGTGGATTGAATTTAACATATAACTGCTGTAAAGTTCAAAATGAGATAAAAGAGGGTTGTACCGACCTGATGAAGACTGCATCTGTTGAATACAACAAAAACGTAGTTACATTGTTTTTTAATTGCAAATGTTTCCGGTACATGTAATCTGTGATTTTGAATAATTATAGTTTAATTCATTTGATATCAGATGAAAAGGTTCTGACCTTTTGATTTTCTGTAGCGATACAGGAACAGCAGAGGGAGAATTATCAGTAAAACTCCACAAAGCAGCCCAACAGTCAACAGGACGAGAAATGTAGAGGCTTTTCCAGGTCGAGACGCTGCTAATATAAATAACTTTGATTATTTATTTTTTTATAAAACACTTTCCTCAAAGCACTTCACAGGAACAGAGCTTACAGTATAGAGTATACGAAACTATTCAACTAAACTTACACATAAATCATAAATATTTACACAAGTATTGGAACCAATTCACAAAATACACTATAAACCCCTGTTCACATATCTTACATTTTCAATGCTGCGCATGTAATCATGGTCATCTGATTGTTTTAAGACTGAATACAGAACTGGAAAAATATATTTATTTTTCAAAAACGAAATTGTACAATTCAGAGGAAACTAAGACAACTTTGAATTCAGTTTTAACTGTCTTTTTTAGCTCCGACTCAGCAACACATCTCAAAAAGAGGAACCTGTTTTTATCATACTCACATTTGACTGAGAACCAACTCTCTGGTGACGTCCTACCATCTGCTGAATCTCTCCATTTACATTTATAAAAGCCTTCATCTGACTTTGACACTGCAGAGATGGTCAGCTCCCTTCTCGTATCGTTCTGGATGAGTTTTTCATTTTTATAGAAATCCACATTATAAACAGTTTGTGTCTTTAACTTGCAGCTAAGAGTGACAGTACGTCCTTCAGCCACAGGACGGACAGGGCTCACCAGGATAATATAACCATCTGAAAAAAAATCAAAGAATATAAAGGCTTTATGCACAACTGTTCTAGTCTGGCAGAAGCTGACATGTCAGGTAGATGTATGAGGAAAGTCAAACACATAGAGTATTATCTCTGATCTTTGAGAGGAGTGACCCTGGAATTGACTTCGCAAATTAGCCTTTTTCTATAAAGTTTTAACTCACTTTGTAGAGACGTTTGGCTAATGCTTGTCACCTTCACATTTCAAAACAGCATAATACTTAAGAAACACACATTTTAAGTAATTAAAACTCACCCCCTTTAGTGATGTTGACTGCATTACTGAACTGTCCTGTTTCAGACTCACACCAGAACACTCCACTAAGCCAGCTTCTGGTTATTTTGCATGTGGATCCAGCCATTGTCCCCCAGGAAGAACAGGGATAAAGGTAGTCAGGTTTAGAAAACCTCATCACTCTCCACTCAGTAGAGTTTCCCTCACAGCTCAGTGACAGAGACTTTTTGGTGAAGTGCTGCACACTGTCAGGACTCACTGTGAGAGACGCTGCTGAGTTAATATCTGAAACACACAAAGAGGGGATATTTAAACCATGCAAACTGTAAAAGACAATGCATGGGTACAGCAAAACTTCCACTTAATTTACCCTGAAAAAAAAAACGGGAACAAACTAAAGTAGGAGGAAAACTAAACTGAAGGAACCAGTGCCCTTAATCTCACACAACTACATTTTTAAATATATGTATTATTACATTAAACACAAGGGACACTGACAGGCTGAACAAGCTCGTGAGGAAGGCTAGCTCTGTAGTTGGAGTACAACTGGACAATCTGGAGGAGGTGGCAGAGGGGAGGACGAGGAGGAAGCTAGACAGTATCCTAGAGAACCCCTACCACCCACTCCATGCAGAGCTAGTGAAGATGAGGAGTACGTTCAGCCACAGACTCATCCCTCCACGACACAGCACCAAGCGCCTCGGACAGTCCTTTGTGCCTGTAGCCATCAGGCTGCACAACAAGGGGTCAATAATGTGAAACTATTACTAGACATAAATACACACTGTTTCCACAACCCATGTTAATATATCTAATATGTATGACTCTATATGTATATATGTCCATTTTCATTTTCATTCATTTCTTACCTATAGTGTATATGACCAAATATGTATATATGCTCGTTTTAATTTTTAATTTAATTCATTTCTTATTTTATAGTTTCTCATTATTATTATTATTTTTATCGCTGATCTTATTTTTGATTTTATTAATCTGTATGAATCTGTGCTATCCTGTTTTTCACTCTTACCCTGTTGCTGTTTAAACAACTGAATTTCCCCACGGGGATTAATAAAGGTCCATCTTATCTTGTCTTATCTTATGTCTGAAACAATATTACCAGCAGATAAATATCTTGAAACATATTCCCAACTAAGAAAAATTAAGAAAACATTTACCCGTTAAGGTTTCTAATTACAATGTATTGTAGAAGCCTTTTATTATTAGGTTTTGGATTTACAAAGTCTAAGGGTTGAACCATGGCGAACAACAACTCATGTGTCAGGATGAAAAGAGGGTCAGGAGATTAACTCGTGTTAAAATTCAGTCCAGAAGCTGAATAAATTCATCATCATTCTGTTTTAGAGAATATAGTTTGAAAACTGAAATATGACCTGATGCTGGTGTAAAAGAAAGTTCCCAAAATAATTAATTCCTTTTTGTAATAATGGAAAAGTCAAAACAAACATGCCTCCAGAGCAGACAAACTTTTATAAATACATCTGGTAGGCCATACTACAGAACTAATGGTTGTACAAACTCCAGAAAGAAAGAAAAAGGAAGAACATACTGACCTCCAGACCAGACAAACTTAGGTTCACTATGCCAACTGTAAAACACTGGATCTCCTCTTCCTGCTCTGCACATATATCCTGCTGTGTGTGTTTGTCCATCAATGATGAAGAGATCCTGTTCAGTCCCTTTCTCGCTGCCAGGTAGCAGCTCATAGCTGTAGGAGTTGCCTGACTTTTGGGGAACAGCCTTATGCCAGTAGAAGCTCCAGCCAGCAGAAGGATGATCAACCCTGCAGTTCAGAGTTACTGAGGCTCCAGGACTCGGCCATGATGGAGACACAGTGAGGACAGGCTTAGGTGTGTCTGTTGGAAAGTGATTTAATGATAAAGTTATGATGTATAATTGGTGGGTTACATGCACTCCTTGGATCCTACATATTTTTCTACAAACGTATAAAACAAATTTAAGGGTGAACTGTCCATAAATATAAAAATCAAAATACTAGTTTTTATTTTATTTTATATAGAGCAAACAAAGTCAACTAATGATAAATGACTTACTGTCAGATGCTGTCAATGTGAAAACAATCCATGTGTCACAGGTTATAAAGTATAACATGGTTTGTTGGTAAAATATTGTCTTTAAGTAAATGCTTTGATATAAGAAGCTGATCCCTGTCCGTCTTTTTTGTTCTTATTTTAATATTCATGGCTTTGTGATAACACAAAGCACAGGATTGTATAGTATTCCTCACCTGCCTATACAGCATCAGTGGAGCTGTTCAAACGTTAAAAGATTAAAATAATTTGCAGATTATATACTAGAACTTGTCCAAACTGGGTTTTCATACCAACATGGCTCATTAATTAAAAAAAATGGCTTTTATTGAACATGGACATGGTGGTATTACTTTGATCACTTACCTGATACAGTTAGATAGATTTTATTGCTTTTTTTTGTTGATCCCCTGTGCTGAAAAAAGCAATAGTATTCACCACTGTAGTCCGTAGCTAGATCTTGTAATGTTCTGAACTTTTGTTTGCTGGTAGAGAAAACTTCTCCATGCTGGTTGTAGATTGAGTAAAACCAGTCTCTGTCTTTGCCTCCTGTAATGTCACACTTGAAGGCAACAGACTCTCCAGAAAAAAATGTTGCCCAGTTTGGCTCAATGGTCAGCACAGCATCTAGAAACCATCCCAAGATACATTCAGTAAAATGTATTGTCTTTTTGTCAAAACATTTATAATACATTGACAAAACGGAACACACAAAAAAGAGGATGTTGTTTGGAGAGTTACATAGGTAGATTTTACTTTATTTGGTATACAAAAAGAAAGAAAATTGTATAATTACCTTGAGCTTGTCCACGGTAAAGTAAATTCAGCACTGAAATAAGTTTGAAACTACATCAGACCTTATCAAACTGACAGAAATCAAATATATCATAATCTCAGGCATTTAAAAAGTTGTATCAATGGTAATTAAAACTGGAAAAGTACTCACAGAATAACCCCAGCGGGCAGAGCAAAGTGTGTCCCATCTTCACATCGAACACTGACTCTCTGTCTCTTACACATACGTCCACTTTAACACTTGAAACAAATTGAGGAAGACTAACAGAGCACTGTGGGAGGAAATCTGATCTGATGTCAACATGAGCTCATTGGTATTTTACACATTTCCTTAGAATAACTCGTCACTCTTTCCTTCCTGTTTTACATTGGCACGACTACTTCATGCTCATGCCTTGCAGATACATTTTAACTTCACTCTCTACCAACATCCCACTTTAAAAAGGCAGAGTAAATAGTCATTTTTGCTAAACTCATATCTCAGTAAAAATGGATGGCAGTATTATACTTGTGTTTCAGAGGCAGAGATTTTTAACGCCAACAGTTAGATGGTTCATCGAGACAACTGCAGAATGATTTAACCTCTTCGTCATTCTTTACCTGACCTTTATTGCGATTGTAATTCTGATTATTTATCATGCATTAGTCAAAAAACAGAAGACAAATGTCCGGATCTTTTGGTAAAATAGCCATCTTGTAAACCTCTAATGTTATATGTATCTACTGCTTCATCACTATAGTAATAACAAGGGCCGATGATTCAAAGTGACACATTTGTGGTCGTCTAAATTCCTTCTGTCGCCTCAAAGCATGACTGTACTGGATCCCCAAAATAAGAGGGAAGATGATGAAGCAAATCAAACACCTTGTGAAAAGAAAAATCAAGGAGAAGCACTTAAGTAAATAAAGTTTATTGATGCAAAACAAAGCTTACTTTTTTTTTTAAATACACCTAGATTAAAGCCATAATGCCTTTTCTTTAAATGATTTGCTATTACATTAACTGTACAAAATACTGTCTGATGAATGGAGAGCAAAGCTGCAAATAAGGTTTAATAAACAAAGGTTTAGTTTTGGTATGTTGTTTCCATTCGTCTTGTCCTTACAGAAGACATTGTTCGATCTGGAAGAAAACCAAAGAAGAAAGAGATGATACTTTTTAAAGAATTACGGTGTTTCATGACATATTACGAAATATATAATGATTGATCTGAATACTTACATGATGTTACGCCGCATTTTTACCAAGAGCTGTTCCTGGTTTGAGTTCAGAATAAACAGTTTCATCCGCTGGTGCAGGACTTGACTTCCCTATGAATTAAGAGATTGCTTATTTTCTTTCTTACAGTATTCCCCCAGTTAACTCTAACAATGTACTGGTATACGTTTTCCTCCCAAGAGGGTAAAGTGATAGTTTGATAGAAGGAATTGCTCATGATGATTCACAACAGTTAAACATGTACGGATACAGATGAATGAAATGTCACATGTCCTGATGGTTATTTCATGAATGCATAGAATTGGCAGAAAATAAACTTAACAAACATTGACAAAGTTATGTGTAGGATTTTAACATTGCTGACTTTGTGACGCCTTGTGGTAATTTTTTGAATGGCACCCTAGCAGGCAGCATGTAACCCAACACAAATCTTAAAAGGCGAGTAGTATTTCATCATACCTGCAGCTGATGCCATCTGCACATCTGAGTAAACACAATCCTCCGGTTCATTTTTCTTCCCTGTTAGACGGATCAGGAGAAAGCATGAAAAGACAATCCTTATTGCATGTTTTTGTTACAACATAAATGAAAAATACTCACCCTTCTTAGAAATGTTTTTGAGCTCGAGCACAGAATATGTGACATCCATGGATTCATCTGAAATGTACAATTTATTTTATATGTAAAAGAGTGAACCTTGAATTGTCATATTCCAGTATTTATATTTACTATACTGTACCATTTGCAGGTTCTTCAGGGCCTGTGACTGATTCATAGAGACAAGCATTATCTGAAGAGAAATCAAAATCAAACCAAAATCATATTAAAATCCCTCAATATGAACTCCTACATTTTTTAAAACAACTAATGAGAAATGGAAATGCTACTCGGTTAATAACTTTCACAATAAATTCAAAACGTATTAAGGATTCAGGCTGACCCTGGAGAACAGAAGCATTTTCTCTTTGGTTAGTTTCGTCCTGGTTGATCATGTGGTCTGTAGCAGGGCTCTGATTGGTCCTCTGAGATCTGGTGGGCAAAACACATGTGGTAAATGAAGTTGATTTATTAAGGAACATATTACTGCTGTCATGTTCATAATAAAATAAAATAAAGTGTTGTACCAACCTGCTATAGCATGAATCTGTAAAAAAAAAAAGACATTTGATGCTATGTTATTATGCATTGCAAAGTGTTCTACTGTTAAAACAGTACGTGTGATTACATTAAAGTCAATCTTATATCAGATGAAAATTATCTCACCTTTTGACTTTCTGTATAAATACAGGAACAGCAGCAGGAGAATAATCAGTAAAGGTCCACAAAGCAGCCCAACGATCAGCAGGACGGGAAATGTTCCTGGCCCGGACGCTGCTAATATAAGTAATCTTTATTAATATTATATCTCTAACACTTTCCTGTAATAGATTACGTTTATACAACCTTTTTCTCTTACACAAACACAGTTTAATTCAGATAAAACTAAGCTTTCTTTATCTCAGACTGTAACACAGCTTACAAAAAAGGAAGGGTTTTTAAATCATACTTACATTTTACTGAGAACCAACTCTCTGGTGACGTCCTACCATCTGCTGAATCTCTCCGTTTACATTTATAAAAGCCTGCGTCTGACTTTGACACTGCAGAGATGGTCAGCTCCCTTCTGGTATCGTTCTGGATGAGTTTGTCATTTCTATAAAAATCCACATTATATACAGTTTGTGTCTTTAACTTGCAGCTAAGAGTGACAGGAAGTCCCTCAGACACAGGACGGACAGGACTCACCAGGATAATATCATCATCTGAAAAAAAATCAAAGAATATAAAGGCTTTGTCAGAGACATGAGCTCGTGCAAATTTAATATGTTTAGGCACAACTGGTCTAGTCTGAAGATGTATGAGGACAATAAAACACGTAAAATATTATCTTTGAAAGGAGTGACCCTGGAATTCACTTCGCAGGTCGGCTTTTTACTAATTTAAAGAGACGTTTGCTAATGCTTGTCACCTTCTCATTTCAAAACAACATAATAATTCAGAAACAAACATTTAAAATAATTAAAACTCACACTCATTAGTGATGTTGACTGCATTACTGAACTGTCCTGTTTCAGACTCACACCAGAACACTCCACTAAACCCAGCTACTGGTTATTTTGCATGTGGATCCAGTCATTGTCCCCCAGGAAGAACAGGGATAAAGGTAGTCAGGTTCATAAAACCTCATCACTCTCCACTCAGTAGAGTTTCCCTCACAGCTCAGTGACACAGACGTTTTGGTGAAGTGCTGCACACTGTCAGGACTCACTGTGAGAGACGCTGCTGAGTTCAAATCTGAAAAACAAAAAGGGGACAAACAAAGCATTTATTTTATTGAAGGCAACTTGAACATTAAAAAAACAAGAAGCATTTAATCAACAATAAAGAGTGAGTGTCTAATTAAAGCATCTAATTCATTTTTGAGAGAATTGCTGAATGTAAAGAATTTGGAGTTGTTTGTACATTGGGGAACTTTTATGTAAAACATAACCAAAAGGCATATCCAAAATATCCCAAAACTCAAAATAAATTGAGTCCTCCATTTAAGGGTTTAGGGGGCATAGAACAAGATAACATAGAAAGAAGGATCGAAGAAAGAACATATATGAAAGCCAATACAAAAAATAATAACAAAGCTATTGAGAGAATGAGAAGAATGGATGGATGTAAAGAAGGACAAATTGAAAATATCAGTCCTTCAAACCTGTACCACAGCTTACATTGACCTGATGCTTGTGTGAAGGAAAAGTTACCAGAATAAGGAATTCCTACCATTTTGCAATAATGGAGAAGTCAAATCATACTGACCTCCAGACCAGACAAACTTAGGTTTGCTGTACGAAGTGTAAAACACTGGATCTCCTCTTCCTGCTCTGCACACATATCCTGCTGTGTGTGTTTGTCCATCAATGATGAAGAGATCCTGTTCAGTCCCATTCTCGCTGCCAGGTAGCAGCTCATAGCTGTAGGAGTAGCCTGATTTTTGGGGAGCAGCCTTATACCAGTAGAAGCTCCAGCCAGCAGAAGGATGATCAACCCTGCAGTTCAGAGTTACTGAGGCTCCAGGACTCGGCCATGATGGAGACACAGTGAGGACAGGCTCAGGTGTGTCTGTTGGAAAGTGATTTAATGATAATTGGTGGGTAACAATAATAATCAGTAAAACTCCACAAAGCAGCCCAACGATCAGCAGGATGGGAAATTGAGAGTCTTTTCCTGGCCCGGACGCTGCTATTATAAGTAATCATTATTAATATTATATCTCTAACACCTTCTTGTAATAGATTCACTTTATAAAACCTTTTCTCTTACACAAACACAGTTTAATTCAGATGAAACTAAGCTTTCTTTATCTCAGACTGTAACACAGCTTACAAAAAAGGAAGGGTTTTTAAATCATACTACATTTTACTGAGAACCAACTCTCTGCTGACGTCCTACCATCTGCTGAATCTCTCCGTTTACATTTATAAAAGCCTTCGTCTGACTTTGACACTGCAGAGATGGTCAGCTCCCTTCTGGTATCGTTCTGGATGAGTTTGTCATTTTATAAAATCCAGATTATATACATTTTCTGTCTTGAACTTGCAGCTAAGAGTGACAGGAAGTCCCTCAGCCACAGGACGGACAGACTCACCAGGATAATATCACCATCTGAAAAAATATGAAAGAATATAAAGGCTTTGTCAGAGACATCAGCTTTTGCAGATTTAATACGTTTATGCACAACTGGTCTAGTCTGGCAGAAGCTGAAATGTCAGGTAGATGTATGAGGACAATAAAACACAGAATATTATCTTTGATATTTGAGAGAAGTAACCTGAAAATCACTTCGCAAATTGCCCTTTTTTATAAAGTTTTACTAATTTGAAGAGACGTTTGGCTAATGCTTGTCACGTTCACATTTCAAAACAACATAATACTTCAGAAACTAACATTTTAAATAAATAAAACTCACACTTCATAGTGATGTTGACTGCATTACTGAACTCTCCTGTTTCAGACTCACACCAGTACACTCCACTAAGCCAGCTGCTGGTTATTGTGCATGTGGATCCAGTCATTGTCCCCCAGGAAGAACAGTGACGAAGGTAACGAGGTTCATAAAACCTCATCACTCTCCACTCAGTGGAGTTTCCCTCACAGCTCAGTGACACAGACGTTTTGGTGAAGTGCTGCACACTGTCAGGACTCACTGTGAGAGACGCTGCTGAATTCAAATCTGAAAAACAAAAAGGGGACAAACAAAGCATTTATGTTTATTGAAGGCAACTTGAACATTAAAAAAACAAGAAGCATTTAATCAACAATAAAGAGTGAGTGTCTAATTAAAGCATCTATAATTCATTTTTGAGAGAATTGCTGAATGTAAAGAATTTGGAGTTGTTTGTACCATTGGGGAACTTTTATGTAAAACATGACCAAAAGGCATATCCAAAATATCCCAAAACTCAAAAAAAGATTAGGCCTTCACACCTATATCATAGCTTACAATTGACCTGATGCTTGTGTGAAGGAAAAGTTACCAAAATAACGGAATTCCTACCATTTTGCAATAATGGAAAAGTCAAATCATACTGACCTCCAGACCAGACAAACACAGGTTTGCTGTACGAACTGTAAAACACTGGATCTCCTCTTCCTGCTCTGCAGTAATATCCTGCTGTGTGTGTTTGTCCATCAATGATGAAGAGATCCTGTTCAGTTTCTCGCTGCCAGGTAGCAGCTCATAGCTGTAGGAGTTGCCTGACAGTTGGGGAGCAGCCTTATACCAGTAGAAGCTCCAGCCAGCAGAAGGATGATCAACCCTGCAGTTCAGAGTTACTGAGGCTCCAGGACTCGGCCATGATGGAGACACAGTGAGGACAGGCTCAGGTTTCTGTTGGAAAGTGATTTAATGATAATTGGTGGGTAACAAACACTCCTTGCATCCAACATATTTTCTACAAACATGTAAAACAAATGTGAAGGTGAACCATCCTTAAATATAATAACCAACATATTATAGATGATATGTTTATATACATATAGCAAAACAAAGTCTAATAATGATGAAACCCATGTGACATATGACTTACTGTCAGATACTTTCAATTTGAGGACATCACTCCACTGCGTTGAAGACATTTCACCTTTCAGTCTGCCCATACACCTGTAGTCTCCACTTTGTGAGGTCAGAGTATATTTAGGGTCAGATGTCTGAGGTTTGTATGACCAAGGTGTCATCCATATATAATCCCACTCATAGTCTCCTCCATCCTTAATTTCACATGTGATCGTTTCTCCAGAGTACATCTCAGGCCAGTTGGGTCGCAGGGTCACAACAGCCCTGTTTGTGACTGTTAGAGGAAGAAGCATACAAAATACAAAATTACAAAAATCAAACAAATATACATTTCTTAGCGACCTTCTTAATACTTACTTTCAAAAATTATAATTTGTATTTTCTTTACGACATAATATTAGATTTATTTTTAGAATTATAATTACCGACTGCATCGCTGTACTCTGTGTAGTAAACAGGGTCTCCTCTTCCTCCTCTGCACCAGTAGACGCCTCCTCGTGAGACACTGATTGGTCATTTGTGAGGAAAACATCTTGTCTCTTCAGGGGTTCAGAGGTTTTCTCTTTTTTGTACCAGAAGTATCTCCAACCAGAAGCTGATGATGGTCCTACAGAGCAAGTAGAGTCACATTGCCCCCTCCTGGAAATATGTCTCTCAGCTGGGCCTTTGGTTTTGCTGTTTAATGTAGAATAAAGGTCAAAATGTTGACAAAATGTTATTATTGTCCCTGTAAATAAGCCTAGCTTGAAAAATAATACAAATGTATAATATATCTTATCCAGCATCTTAGTAATATTCAATCACTGTGTATGTTATAATGAAAATAATGAAAATATAGAGAAATAACTAGCTTATATTTCTATTTATAACCACTGAAGTACTTGGTTAACCTTGTGTAGAAACGCACATAAAACGGGGTGAAAATGTCAAAGCCTTTTTTTCTTTGTTCATTGTCCAGTGTTTCTAAGATTATGCAGATAATATCATTCTGTTTCATTTTGGGATTACTAAATGTCTGAAGCTTTTAGGTATGAAAACTACTTACGTTCAGGTCTCAGTTTTATTGGTTCAGATTCTTCATCGCCAAATTTACACTGTAAGAGCTCCTGTCTGACATCACTTGAACGGTGTTTTTTGCCATTAATGGTGACTGGTGGTTTCTGTCTGTTGTGATCAATGATCCGTCTCTGAAGAAGGCAGCATTCTCCTCTCTCTGAGCACGATGCCGACAGAGCAGAGTCACTGATTCTCCTTCAAACAAAGTGGACGCAGGACTTTCCAGGATCACGTTTCTGTCTGTGTCACACAAATTGTTCCTTGTTTTAGTAAAACAGCTCAATTAATACCACATTAGTACAAACAAATACTTCCAGTTATGAAGAATACATTTTCACATTTCATGAAATAGGAATACATTTTTACCTGCACTGTTAAGGTGTATTAGTTTCTCGAATATATTGGTCTTTCTTCACAATTTGTCACAGGTAATAAAGTATAACAAGGTTTGTTTGTAAATTGTTATCTTAATGTAAATGATTTGATGTAAAAAGCTGATACCTGTCTTTCTGTTTGTTTTTATTTTAATACTCATGATTTTGTGACAACACAAAGCACAGGATTGTACAGTATACTTCACCTGCCTATACAGCATCAGTGGAGCTGTTCAAACGTTAAAACATTAAAATCATTTACAGATTATATATTAGAACTTGTCCAAACTGCGTGTTCATATCAACATGGCTCATAAATAAATAAAAAAGGCTTTTATTGAACTTGGTCATGGTGGTATTACTTTGATCACTTACCTGATACAGTTAGATATATTTTATTGCTTCTTGTTGTTGAGCCCTTCTGATGAAAAAGACATTGGTATTCAGCACTGAAGCCTGTAGTTAGAGGGTGTAATGTATAGCTCTCATATTTGCCGTAAGGGAGAAATTCTCGACCATTCCTGTGGATTGAGTAATACCAGTCGCTGTATCTGCCTCCTGTAATGTCACACTTGAAGGTAACAGACTCTCCAGAAAAAAAAGCAGTCCAGTTTGGCTCAAAGGTCAGCACAGCATCTAGAAACCATCACAAGATAAATAAAGTAAAATGTGTTTTCTTTTTGTCAAAACATTTATAATAAATTGACAAAACAGAACACACGAAAAAGAGGGTGTTGTTTGGAGAGTTACATAGGTAGATTTTACTTTACTTATATATTAGCAAACAACAAGAAAGAAAATTGTATAATCACCTTGAGCTTGTCCACGGTAAAGTAAATTCAGCACTGAAACAAGAATGAAACTAAATCAGACATTATCAAACTGACAGAAATCGAACGTATCATAACATCAGGCATTCAAAAAGTTGTATCATGGCAATTAAAACATTCAAAGTACTCACAGAAAAACCCCAGTAGAGAGAGCAAAGTGTGACCCATCTTCACATCCAACACTGATAACTGTTCCTCTGTTTATGAGAAATTCTTCTACTTTGTGTAAATAGAAAGATCGAAACTGCAGCATATGAAGAAAAATCAGGAACTACAGAGAAAAAAATGCAATGAAATATTGGAAAAGGAAGTGGATTTTTAACTTCTTCACACGGTCTGGGCTTCCTTCCCTTTTACACGAAGCTCACACAACTGAACAGATTTGGAAACAACCATTGTTTTTGCACCTTGGTTTAGGTATCCTCTAATGATGAAGAGGGATAAGGTATTAAAATATCCTGCCTAACGTAGATAAGATTATCCTGTGGGCGTGCTTCTGCACAAATGGTCAGTAATTATTGATGCTTCTCTAAAGACTGCTGTATGAAGTCTTCTAGAAAAAATGAAGTGCATACAGTTTTAAGAAGGAGATACAATTGCAGGCGTCATACTCACTTTATAATCCATGGGCCTTCTCACCAATATTTCATATGAAAATGTGTGTGTAACAGCTTTAACCAAATAGTTGAAATGCAGTGTTGGAGTGTTCTGGAGGAATTCAAGTTTAATTTTAGAAACAGCCTCACCCACAGGAAGTCTCACATAGTCTCTTTACCAGAAGTCAATCAATCAATCAATCAATGTTTATTTATATAGCCCAATATCACAAATGTTACATTTGTCTCAGTGGACTTCACGTTTGTACAGAATATCAGTATGACAATACGACACCCTCTGTCCTTAGACCCTCACATCGTACAAGGAAAAACTTCCAGAGAAAAACCCACAGTTTAAAGGGGAAAATGGGAGAAACCTCAGGGAGAGCAACGGAGGAGGGATCCCTCTCCCAGGACGGACAGACGTGCAATAGATGCCGTGTGTAAATCGAAGAGATAATACATTTTACAGCGTAGGTAGACCAAATGTTTGGAAATGTATGTGTCCATAATAAGAAGATGAATCCACGAGGAAGTCAACAATCCTGTGGGAGCCATCAGGGAAGTAGTATGATGAGAGTCAGGCAGGACCGCAGAGACAGGTTCAGCCACGACTCGAAGTCCAGGACTCAAATCCAGAACTCAGGATAGAGGAGCCAGGACACAGGACCACAGCAACAGGATCAGCCTCGACTCAGGATCCCGGCGTAGATATAGACACAAAAAAAAGAAAAAAAAAAGAAGAAATTTGGGGGAAGCTGGGTTAATCGGAACATGAGAGTACACAGGTACAGACAGACAGAAGGAAGAAGTAAGGTGTCCCCCGACAGTCCAAGCCTATAGCAGCTAAACTATCGTGTCTACGTACATGCACTCCCTTAGGATAGGTTGAGGGATAAGGGGTAGCAAGTAAGAAGTAAGGAACAGAGGTGGAGAGGCACAACGTGTCTACGTACATGCACTCCCTTAGGATAGGTTGAGAAGAAGTAAGGAACAGAGGTGGAGAGGCACAGCGTATCTACGTACATGCACTCCCTTAGGATAGGTTGAGGGAAAAGAGTAGTAGGTAAGAAGTAGGGAACAGAGGTGGAGAGGCACAACGTATCTACGTACATGCACTCCCTTAGGATAGGTTGAGGGAAAAGGGGTAGCACGTAAGAAGTAAGGAACAGAGGTGGAGAGGCACAACGTGTCTACGTACATGCACTCCCTTAGGATAGGTTGAGAAGAAGAAAGGAACAGAGGTGGAGAGGCACAGCGTATCTACGTACATGCACTCCCTTAGGATAGGTTGAGGGAAAAGAGTAGTAGGTAAGAAGTAAGAAACAGAGGTGGAGAGGCACACGCAGGGAGAAAGGTCCCCACTGGAACCTTAATTGGAATTGGTGAGAGGTAAGGAGGTACGCTGTGAATACGGTCTGAACACTCCCCGGCCGGAATAGGCCTCTCTGCAACCTATTACCCTCTAATAGAACCTCGAGAGGTCAGAGAGGGGAAAGGTTAGGATAAAGAGAAAATAGAATAAATAGATTACAGAAGTAGAGAGTATGAGAAGTAGAGAGAGAATAGATTTACAAGAATGAGAAGTAGTAATAACCTTAGTTTTAAATATAAGATCTAAGTTTTTAGGATTTAAGTGAAAGAGTAAGAACTAAAAATGTATAGGTGAAGAGGCACAACGTGTCTAGGTCAATGCACTCTTATTAGGATATTTTATCAACTATAAGCTTTATCGAAAAGGAAGGTCTTAAGCGTACTCTTAAAAAACGGATAGGCTGTCTGCCGCCCGAACACAAACTGGAAGCTGATTCCACAAAAGTGGAGCTTGATAAGAAAAGGCTCTGGCTCCCATTGTACTTTTAGAGACTCTAGGAACAACCAACAACCCTGCATTCTTGGAATGCAATGCCCTAGTAGGACAGTAGGGTATAATGAGTTCTTTAAGGTAAGATGGCGCCTGCCCATTAAGGGCTTTGTAGGCGAGAAGAAGAATTTTAAATTCTATCCTGTGTTCTATAGGGAGCCAGTGTAAGGCAGCCAGAACAGGAGTAATGTCCCTTTTCCTAACTCTGGTTAGTACGCGTGCTGCAGCATTTTGAATCAGCTGAAGCGACTTAACTGACTTTTTGGTACACCCTGATAACAAAGAGTTACAATAATCCAGCCTAGAAGTAACAAATGCATGGACTAGTTTCTCTGCATCGTTTTGAGGCAAGATATGCCTGATTTTTGCAATGTTACGTAGATGAAAGAAGGCGGTCCTTGAGATTGATTTTATGTGGGCGTTAAAAGATAAATCCTGATCAAATATAACACCAAGGTTCCTTACAGTCTCACTGGAGGCCAAATTAATGCCATCCATAGTTAGTATATCTTTAGATAATTTGTTTCGTAGATTCTTTGGGCCGAGTACAATAACTTCGGTTTTGGCCGTGTTTAACATCAAAAAGTTTAAAGTCATCCACGTTTTTAAGTCCTTGAGGCAGTCTTGAATTGTATTTAGATGATTGGTTTCATCAGGCTTGATGGATAAATATAGTTGAGTATCATCCGCATAACAGTGGAAATTTACAAAATGATTCCTTATAATATTGCTTAGCGGAAGCATATATAGTGTGAACAAAATAGGTCCAAGCACTGAGCCCTGTGGCACTCCATGGCTAACTTTGGTTTGCATGGAAGATTCATCGTTGACACATACAAACTGAGAGCGTTCAGATAGATAGGACCTAAACCAGCCTAAAGCAGTTCCCTTTATGCCAACTAAATGCTCTAGTCTTCGCAATAGGATATCATGATCGATAGTATCAAATGCAGCACTGAGATCGAGCAAAACAAGAATAGAGACAAGTCCTTTGTCTGAGGCTATTAGAATGTCATTTGTGACTTTAACCAGAGCTGTCTCTGTGCTATGATGTGTTCTAAAGCCAGACTGAAAATCTTCAAATAAATCATTGTTTTTTAAGTAATCACACAACTGTTTTGCGACCGCTTTCTCAAGAATTTTTGAGAGGAACGGAAGATTAGAAATAGGTCTATAATTGGCTAAAACCTCCGGATCGAGGTTGTGCTTTGTGAATGAGTGAATGTGAAGAGAGACAAAGTTCAGCAGCCTCCTCGAGATAGACTCGATATACTTTAAGGTGGCAACATTTCATATCTTTATCATTCATAATAAAGCAATCATTTACATGGCATCAGACCCTGGTGCCAGACTTCAGAAGGACTATTTGTGTAGAGTAGGTAAAGTATGAGATAAAGTAGTTTGACACCACCTTCTGGTCATATATCGAAAGAAAGCTTCTATCATAACTGCTCAGTGACTAGAGAAAAAATGTAATAAAATATCCTCAGTAAAATACTTACATAAATTGGACAAACTAATGTTGGCTGTAGTGCGTCAGTAGATTCCCTTCTTCTATCTCTTTACATAGAGAATACTGTATGTTTATCCATGACAATGTAGGAACAAAGTACCATATATTCACATTTTCAGATCATACAAGATAATAAAGTGTAAGTACTAGCAAGAAACATATTATATTTTAAGTGCATTAAGGGTTTTGGTTAACATTTTTAAATTGGAATGACAAAAACAGGTTTGAAAAATATAAAATGTTCTGCCTTGTTTTCTCCTGGACAGGCTTTACTGCTTTGATTGAATTGAAAGCATGAAATAAAGATAATACTTGTGCGTTGTTGTTTTTCTATTGGGGAGAAATTCCATCAGGTTTTAATTATATTGGATAATGTGCTTATCACAATACAGAACGTTGGTATTATTAAAGATGAGATGGTAAAATAATCTAAGTTATTTTTATTAATAAAGAACAAAAAACGTGCCCCAAAAATCTGAAAGAAAACAAATACACGGTACAAAAGGTGTGTGCTTCAGTTCCTTTGAATCTGAACATCTTGTTTGACCTATTGGTGGCGCTGTGACTTCAGATGTTTTGGCTTTTGCAAGAGACTACTTCTGCAGGTAAATTAAAGGCATAATTTGTTGGCACCCTGTGGTAGCATCTAGTAAGAATCATTCACTGAACAGTACATGCAGGTATAATTGCATTTGGGTTTTATTCATAATATATGTGTGTGTCCACTGTGAGCATCTGCAGTGCTAAAGCATGTGTCCATACTGCAGATATTAGTATCTGGCTCTAATATCACCAAATGTTCAACAAGGTTAGAGCCACATGATCTGAATCAGACATGTAACAAATAATGTTGTAGGGCAATGTTTTACACTAAATATAAGTACACAGAAAGTAAGTATACAGTTGAATTGCAAAGCATTCAGCATGTTCCTAGAAAGGATTTTATTAAAAAAGGCACTGCACTATTTACACAAAAGCATCAAATACACTCAATTGCTGAAACAAGGATGTTGTTTTTCATGTTTTTATCCGCTCCATTGGTTCTGTCCATGAGGATGTCTTTATTGATCTGGAAGAAAACCAAAATGAGTTTTTATCATTGGGTACTTACTGCTCATAGTACTGTTTTTGAATAGAACAATGTATGATAATGCCAACTCATTTGTTTGTGAAAATATTAAAATTTGCCATTTATTAGTTACAATGTTTTAAGTAATGTTCCAGTAAACCCAAACATGTCTGGAAAACAACATGCTGTATATAAGAAAGACATGAAAATCCACAAATAGTGTAAAAGCTTTATTTGGTGGATTTGCTCATTGCTGAAACTGGCAAGCTGCACAGCACACAATAAAAAGATTTTAGTATATTCATATGTATATGTTTTAAAGTGTTTTGTACTTGACTTTACCTGCAGCCACGTTTATGTAAAGGCTCTCTTCTGGTTCATTACTGGCACCTGTTAGAAGGATTAAAATAATGTATCAAAGGACAATTCCTGTACTTTATTTAGACACTGCTGGCCTACAAAAGCATCTCAACCATTGCATGTAGTATTTGTATTACTCCATGTTAAACACAAATGAAATACTGTACCATTTCCAGCTTCTACCGGCCCTCCGATTGTTTCATAGAGACAACGATCACCTACAGAGAAGTGAAAATCAAGCCATGGTCATACCAATCATTTTAATCACAATTAAGGCTGAGAGTTACAATAAATCATATTATTAAACCGGACAATGGCTGACCATGGAGGAGAGAAGAATATTCTGGCATGTTTTGAATTTCATCCTGGTTGATCATGTGGTCTGTAGCAGGGCCCTGATTGGTGCTCTGAGATCTTGTGGGCCAAACACATGAAGACAATGAAGTGGATTGAATTTAACATATAACTGCTGTAAAGTTCAAAATGAGATAAAAGAGGGTTGTACCGACCTGATGAAGACTGAATCTGTTGAATACAACAAAAACGTAGTTACATTGTTTTTTAATTGCAAATGTTTCCGGTACATGTAATCTGTGATTTTGAGTAATTATAGTTTAATTCATTTGATATCAGATGAAAAGGTTCTGACCTTTTGATTTTCTGTAGCGATACAGGAACAGCAGCGGGAGAATTATCAGTAAAACTCCACAAAGCAGCCCAACAGTCAACAGGACGGGAAATGTAGAGGCTTTTCCAGGCCGAGAAGCTGCTAATATAAATAACTTTGATTATTTATTTTTGTATATAACACTTTCCTCAAAGCACTTCACAGGAACAGAGCTTCAAGGTCGGACCAAGCCTCAGAAATCTCTAAGATAAATAAACAATGACAATCAAAAATGTTTTTAAAAACCTACATTCACACATTGACACATACATGTACAACTATGGAATATATAAAACTATACAAATACACTTACACATAAATCATAAATATTTAGACACTTATTGGAACAAATTCACGAAATACACTATAAACCCCTGTTCACATATCTTACATTTTAAATGCTGCTCATGTAATCATGGTCATAAGAATGTTTTAAGACTGAATACAGAACTGGAAAAATATATTTCTCTTACAAAAACTAAATTGTATAATTCAGAGGAAACTAAGACAACTTTGAATTCAGTATTAACTGTCTTTTTTTAGCTCTGACTCAGCAACACATCTCAAAAAGAGGAAACAGTTTTTCATCATACTCACATTTTACTGAGAACCAACTCTCTGGTGACGTCCAACCATCTGCTGAATCTCTCTGTTTACATTTATAAAAGCCTTCGTCTGACTTTGACACTGCAGAGATGGTCAGCTCCCTTCTGGTATCGTTCTGGATGAGTTTGTCATTTTTATAGAAATCCGCATTATAAAGAACAGTTTGTGTCTTTAACTTGCAGCTAAGAGTGACAGGAAGTCCCTCAGCCACAGGACGGACAGGACTCACCAGGATAATATCATCATCTGAAAAAAATCAAAGAATATAAAGGCTTTATCAGAGATATATGCTTTTGCAGATTTAATAAGTTTAGGCACAACTGGTCTAGTCTGGCGAAAGCTGAAAAGTCAGGTAGATGTATGAGAACATTAAAACACATCGAATATTATCTTTGATCTTTCAGAGAAGTGACCCTGGAGTTCACTTCGCAAATTAAACCTTTTATAAAGTTTTACTAATTTGAAGAGACGTTTGGCTAATGCTTGTCACCTTCACATTTCAAAAACAACATAATATTTCAGAAACAAACATTTTAAATAATTAAAACTCACCATCTTTAGTGATGTTGACTGCATTACTGAACTGTCCTGTTTCAGACTCACACCAGAACACTCCACTAAGCCAACTTCTGGTTATTGTGCATGTGGATCCAGCCATTGTCCCCCAGGAAGAACAGGGATAAAGGTTGCCAGATTTAGAAAACCTCATCACTCTCCACTCAGTGGAGTTTCCCTCACAGCTCAGTGACACAGACGTTTTGGTGAAGTGCTGCACACTGTCAGGACTCACTGTGAGAGACGCTGCTGAGTTCAAATCTGAAACACACAAAGAGGGGACATTTAAACCATGCAAACTGTAAAAGACAATGCATTGGTACAGCAAAACTTCCACTTAATTTACCCTGAAAAAACAAACGGGAACAAACTAAAGTAGGAGGAAAACAAAACTGAAGGAACCAGTGCCCTTAATCTCACACAACTACATTTTTTAAATATAGGTATTGTTTATGTCTTAAACCATTTAACCAGCAGATAAATATCTTGAAACATATTCCCCACCAAAAAAAAAATAAAGAAAACACTGACCAGTTAAGGTTTCTAATTACAATGTATTGAGAAGCCTTTTATTATTACGTTATGGATTTACAAAGTCTAAGGTTTGAACCATGGCGAAAAAGAATTGATGTGTCAGGATGAAAAGAGGGTCAGGAGATTAACTCGTGTTAAAATTCAGTCCAGAAGCGGAATAAATTCATCAGCCATATCAATACTCATATTGCTCGAGGCACAGGCCGAGGAGGTGGAGTTGCAGCAATCTTTGACTCAAGTTTACTTATCAATACTAACCCAAAATTAAATTAAACCTCCTTTGAAAGCCTTGTTTTTAGTCTTACGCATTCGACCTGGAAAACATTTTCCCCTTTAAACTGTGGGGTTTTTCTCTGGAAGTTTTTCCTTGTACGATGTGAGGGTCTAAGGACAGAGGGTGTCGTATTGTCATACTGATATTCTGTACAAACTGTGAAGTCCACTGAGACAAATGGAACATTTGTGATATTGGGCTATATAAATAAATTGATTGATCATCCTTCTGTTTTAGAGAATAGTTTTGAAAACTGAACTATGACCTGATGCTGGTGTAAAAGAAAAGTTCCCAAAATAAGTGACTTTATTCCATTTTGCAATAATGGAAAAGTCAAAACAACATGCCTCCAGACCAGGCAAACTTTGATAAAGACATTGGTTGGCCTAATGGTGGTACAAACTACAGAAAGAAAAAGGAAGAACATACTGACCTCCAGACCAGACAAACGTATGTTCACTATACCAACTGTAATACACTGGATCTCCTCTTCCTGCTCTGCACATATATCCTGCTGTGTGTGTTTGTCCATCAATGATGAAGAGATCCCGTTCAGTCCCATTCTCGCTGCCAGGTAGCAGCTCATAGCTGTAGGAGTTGTATGACAGTTTGGGAACAGCCTTATACCAGTAGAAGCTCCAGCCAGCAGAAGGATGATCAACCCTGCAGTTCAGAGTTACTGAGGCTCCAGGACTCGGCCATGATGGAGACACAGTGAGGACAGGCAGAGGTCTTTCTGTTGGAAAGTGATTTCAGAGAATGAAAACATAATGATTTATAATTGGTGGGTTACATGCACTCCTTGGATCCTACATATTTTCTGCATACAGTATGTAAAAAACTAATTTAAGTGTGAACTGTACTTAAAGGTGGGGTAGGTAAGTTTGAGAAACCGGCTCGAGATACACTTGTTGTTATATTCCATGGAATGCTCTTAACATCCCGATAGCAATGAATATCTTAAGTGCTTTGACAAAAAATCCATAAAAAATTGTCATCTGTGGAAGCCGTAGTACTGTAAAAAGCACGACCAATCATTTTAGCCGGCCCGGCTAAAATAACTGGATGGCCTACCTGCCTGTCAGCCTTCCATCTGTGCACAAACTTATCTCGTGCCCTCATTGGTCATGTGCGCGTTCGTGTGTTGGAGGAGGGGCTCTGTAAGGAAGTGGCAGATTTTTTCCGGCTGTGTATTTTCAAATTCTAGCGCACTCGAGCTGGTTTCTCCAAAATTACCTACCCCACCTTTAAATATAATAACCAAAATATTATTTTTTAAATTTATTTTTATATACAGTAAAAAAAAGTCAACCGATAATAAATGACTTACTGTCAGATACTGTCAATGTGAAAATAACCCATGTGTCACAGGTAATAAAGTATAACATGGTTTGTTGGCAAAATATTATCTTTATGTAAATGCTTTGATTAAAAAGCTGATCCCTGTCTTCTTGTTCTTATTTTAATATTCATTATTTTGTGATAACACAAAGCACAGGATTGTACAGTAAACTTCACCTGCCTATACAGCATCAGTGGAGCAGTTCAAACCTTAAAACATTAAGATAATGTACAGATTATATATTAGAACTTGTCCAAACTGGATGTTCATATCAATGTGGCTCATAAATAAATAAAAAATGATTTTATTGAACTTGGTCATGGTGGTATTACTTTGATCACTTACCTGATACATTTAGATAGATTTTATTGCTTCTTTGTGTTGATCCCCCGTGCTGAAACAAGCATTGGTATTCACCACTGTAGCCTGAAGCTAGAGGGTGTAGATTAAAGCTCTCATGTTGGCCGAAAAAGAGAAATTCTCGACCATCCTTGAGGATTGAGTAAGACAAGTCCCTGTCTTTGCCTCCTGTAATGTCACACTTGAAGGTAACAGACTCTCCGGTAAAATAAATTGTCCAGTTTGGCTCAATGGTCAGCACAGCATCTAGAAACCATCACATGATACATAAAGTAAAATGTGTTTTCTTTTTCTCAAAAAAAGTATTATACATGCCAAAACGGATGTTGTTTGGAGAGTTACATAGGTAGATTTGTCTAGAATGAGAAAACAAAAAGTAAGAAAATTGTATAATTACCTTGAGCTTGTCCACGGTAAAGTAAATTCAGCACTGAAATATGTTTTTAAACTACATCAGACATTATTAGAATTAAAGAAATCAAAAATATCATAACCTCGGGCATTTATAAAGATGTATCAATGGCAATTAAAACATTAAAAGTACTCACAGAATAACCCCAGCGGGCAGAGCAAAGTGTGTCCCATCTTCACATCGAACACTGACTCTCTGTCTCTTACACATACGTCCACTTTAACACTTGAAAAAAATTGAGGAAGACTAACAGAGCACTGTGGGAGGAAATCGGATCTGATGTCAACATGAGCTCATTGGTATTTTACACATTTCCTTAGAATAACTAGTCTCTCTTTCCTTCCTGTTTTACATTGGCATGACTAATTCATGCTCATGCCATGCAGATACATTTTAACTTCACTCTCTACCAAGATCCCACTTTAAAAAGGCAGAGTAAATAGTCATTTTTGCTCAATTGATATCTCAGTAAAAATGGATGGCAGTATTATACTTGTGTTTCACAGGCAGATATATTTAACGCCAACAGTTAGATGGTTCATCGAGACAACTGGAGAATGATTTAACCTCTTCGTCATTCTTTACCTTGCGATTGTAATTCTGATTATTTATCATGCATTAGTCAAAAAACAGAAGACAAAAGTCTGGATTTTTGGGTAAAATAGCCATCTTGTAAATCTAATATGTTTCTACTGCTTCATCACTATAGTAATAACAAGGGCCGATGATTCAAAGTGACACATTTTTGGTCGTCTAAATTCCTTCTGTCGCCTCAAAGCATGACTGTACTGGATCCCCAAAATAAGAGGGAAGATGATGAAACACATTAAAGATCTTGTGTAAAGAAAAATCAAGGAGAAGCACTTAAGTAAATAAAGTTTATTGATGCAAAACAAAGCTTATTTTTTTTTAAATACACCTAGATTAAAGCCATATGATGCATTTCCTTTCAATGATTTGCTATTACATTAACTGTACAAAATACTGTGATTAATGGAGAGCAAAGCTGCAAATAAGGTTTAAAAACAAAGGTTTCGTTTAGGTATGTTGTTTCCATTCGTCTTGTCCTTACAGAAGACATTGTTCGATCTGGAAGAAAACCAAAGAAGAAAGAGATGATACTTTTTAAAGAATTACGGTGTTTCATGACATATTACTCCCATTTCAACATATTTAACAATATATGAAATATATTGAGTGATTGATCTGAATACTTACATGATGTTACACCGCATTTTTACCAAGAGCTGTTCCTGGTTTGAGTTCAGAATAAACAGTTTCATCCGCTGGTGCAGGACTTGACTTCCCTATGAATTAAGAGATTATTATTGTTTATTTTTTTAAAGTATTCCCCCCAGTTAACTCTAACAATGTACTGGTATACATTTTCCTCACAAGAGGGTAAAGTGATAGTTTGATAGAAGGAATTGCTCATGATGATTCACAACAGTTAAACATGTACGGATACAGATGAATGAAATGTCACATGTCCTGATGTTTATTTCATGAATGCATAGAATTGTCAGAAAATAAACTTAACAAACATTGACAAAGTTATGTGTAGGATTTTGACATTGCTGACTTTGGCAGCACCTTGTGGTAGCTTTAAAATGGCACCCTAGCAGGCAGCATGTAACCCAACACAAATCTTAAAAGGCGAGTAGTATTTCATCATACCTGCTGCTGATGCCATCTGCACATGTGAGTAAACACAATCCTCCGGTTCATTTTTCTTCCCTGTTAGACGGATCAGGAGAAAGTGTGAAAAGACAATACTTTACTTAATTTAGGCACTGCTAGCCTACAGAAGCAGCTTAATTAATATAATATATAATTGTTATGACATAGAAATCAAACACACCCTTCTTAGAAATGTTTTTGAGCTCGAGCACAGAATATGTGACATCCATGGATTCATCTGAAATATACAATTTATTCAATTTAAAAGAGTGAACCTTGAATTGTCATATTCCAGTATTTATATTTACTATACTGTACCATTTGCAGGTTCTTCGGGGCCTTTTACTGTATTCATAGAGACAAGCATTATCTGAAGAGAAATCAAAATCAAACCAAATTCATATTAAAATCCCTCTATATGAACTCCTACATTTTTTAAAACAACTAATGAGAAATGGAAATGCTACTCGGTTAATAACGTTAACAATAAATTCAAAACGTATTAAGGATTCAGGCTGACCCTGGAGAACAGAAGCATTTTCTTTGGTTAGTTTCGTCCTGGTTGATCATGTGGTCTGTAGCAGGGCTCTGATTGGTCCTCTGAGATCTGGTGGGCAAAACACATGTAGTAAATGAAGTGGATTTATTAAGGAACATATTACTGCTGTCATGTTCATAATAAAATAAAAAAGAGCGTTGTGCCAACCTGCTATAGCATGAATCTGTTAAAAAAAAAAGAAGACATTTGCAGCTATTTTATTATGCATTGCGAAAGTGTTCTACTGTCAAAACAGTACATGTTATTACAACATAGTCAATCTTATATCAGATGAAAATTATCTCACCTTTTGACTTTCTGTATAAATACAGGAACAGCAGCAGGAGAATAATCAGTAAACTCCACAAAGCAGCCCAACGATCAGCAGGACGGGAAATGTTCCTGGCCCGGACGCTGCTAATATAAGTCATCATTATTAATATTATATCTCTAACACTTTCCTGTTATAGAATAACTGTATAAAACCTTTTTCTCTTACACAAACACAGTTTAATTCAGATGAAACTAAGCTTTCTTTATCTCAGACTGTAACACAGTTTACAAAAAAGGAAGGGTTTTTAAATCATACTCACATTTTACTGAGAACCAACTCTCTGGTGACGTCCTACCATCTGCTGAATCTCTCCGTTTACATTTATAAAAGCCTTCGTCTGACTTTGACACTGCAGAGATGGTCAGCTCCCTTCTGGTATCGTTCTGGATGAGTTTGTCATTTTTATAGAAATCCACATTGTAAACGGTTCCTGTCTTTAACTTGCAGCTAAGAGTGACAGGAAGTCCCTCAGCCACAGGACGGACAGGACTCACCAGGATGATATCATCATCTGAAAAAAAATCAAAGAATATGAAGGCTTTATCAGAGACATGAGCTTTGGCAGATTGAATACATTTATGCACAACTGGCCTAGTCTGGCAGAAGCTGAAATGTCATGTAGATGTATGAGGACAATCAAACACATAGAATATTATCTTTGAGAGAAGTACCCTGGAAATCACTTCGCAAATTAGCCTTTTTTATAAAGTTTTACTAATTTGAAGAGACGTTTGGCTAATGCTTGTCACGTTCACATTTCAAAACAACATAAAACTTCAGAAAGAAGATTATAAATCATTGAAACTCACATAGTGACTTCATAGTGATGTTGACTGCATTACTGAACTGTCCTGTTTCAGACTCACACCAGAACACTCCACTAAACCAGCTACTGGTTATTGTGCATGTGGATCCAGTCATTGTCCCCCAGAAAGAACAGGGATAAAGGTTGTCAGATTTAGAAAACCTCATCACTCTCCACTCAGTGGAGTTTCCCTCACAGCTCAGTGACACAGACGTTTTGGTGAAGTGCTGCACACTGTCAGGACTCACTGTGAGAGACGCTGCTGAGTTCAAATCTGAAACACACAAAGAGGGGACATTTAAACCATGCAAACTGAAAAAGACAATGCATTGGTACAGCAAAACTTCCACTTAATTTACCCTGAAAAAACAAACGGGAACAAACTAAAGTAGGAGAAAAACAAAGTGAATGTGCTCAATCCAACACATTTTTTAAATGATATGTATTGTTTATGTCTTAAACCATTTAACCAGCAGATAAATATCTTAAAACATATTCCCAACTAAAAAAATAAAGAAAACCCTTACCAGTTATATCTAATTACAATGTATTGTAGAAGCCTTTTATTATTAGGTTTTGGATTTACAAAGTCTAAGGTTTGAACCATGGCGAACAACAACTCATGTGTCAGGATGAAAAGAGATTAACTCGTGTTAAAATTCAGTCCAGAATGTGAATCAGTCGATCATCATTCTGTTTTAGAAAATAGTTTTGAAAACTTAACTGTGACCTGATGCTGGTGTAAAATAAAGTCCCCAAAATAAGTGACTTTATTCCATTTTGCAATAATGGAAAAGTCAAAACAACATGCCTCCAGAGCAGACAAACTTTGATAAAGAAATGTTTTGGCCTAATAGTGATGCAAACTAAAGAAAGAAAGAAAAAGGAAGAACATACTGACCTCCAGACCAGACAAACTTAGGTTTGCTGTACGAACTGTAAAACACTGGATCTCCTCTTCCTGCTCTGCACACATATCCTGCTGTGTGTGTTTGTCCATCAATGATGAAGAGATCCTGTTCAGTCCCATTCTCGCTGCCAGGTAGCAGCTCATAGCTGTAGGAGTTGTATGACATTTTGGGAACAGCCTTATACCAGTAGAAGCTCCAGCCAGCAGAAGGATGATCAACCCTGCAGTTCAGAGTTACTGAGGCTCCAGGACTCGGCCATGATGGAGACACAGTGAGGACAGGCTTAGGTCTTTCTGTTGGAAAGTGATTTAATGATAAAGTTATGATGTATAATTGGTGGGTTACATGCACTCCTTGGATCCTAAATATTTTTCTACGAACGTATAACGCAAATTTAAGGGTGAACTGTCCATAAATATAAAACCCAAAATACTCTTTTTTATTTTTTTATATAGAGCAAAAAAAGTCAACTAATGATAAATGACTTACTGTCAGATGCTGTCAATGTGAAAACAATCCATTTGTCACAGGTCATAAAGTATAACAAGGTTTGTTGGTAAAGTATTATCTTTATGTAAATGCTCTGATGTAAGAAGCTGATCCCTGTCTGTGTTTAGGTCCTTATTTTGAATACTCTTGATTTTGTGATAACCTGAAAGCACAGGATTGTACAGCATACATACATCACCTGCCTTTACAGCATCAGTGGAGCTGTTCAAACGTTAAAAAATACAAATAATGTACTGATTATATACAGTGGAGGAAATAAGTATTTGATCCTTTGCCGATTTTGTAAGTTTACCCACTTATAACGAAATGAACAGTCTATAATTTTAATGGTAGGTTTATTTTACTAATGAGAGACAAAATATCAAAAAGAAAATCAGGAAATTGACATTATATAAAAGATAAAAATGTATTTTAATTTAACTTTGGGAAATAAGTATTTGATCCACTTGCAACCAACAACAATTCTTGCTCTCACAGACCGGTTACATAAGTCTATTTCCTTTAGGAAAGTACTCCTAATATCAACTTGTTACCTGTATAAAAGACACCTGTCCACAGAATCTATCAATCAGATTCCAACCTCTCCACCATGGGCAAGACCAAAGAGCTGTCTAAGGACCTCAGGGAAAAGATTGTAGACCTGCACAAGGCTGGAATTGGCTATAAGACCATCAGAAAGCAGCTTGGTGAGAAGCAGGGGCGGATCTAGAAAAATATTCATGGGGTGGCAAGAGGGTGGCAGGAGATTTTGAGGGGTGGCATCCCCTGGCAGAAGTATATGCTGATTTAATCGCAGTCATATCAATCAATGTTAACTTGGAAAGCCACACTATTGATATTTTAACTCAATAACATTAGGTGACATTATTGTGGCACAACAGTAAATCCTTAAATATAAATATATAAGGTGGCAGACATAATTTTATGAATTTTAAATGAACAATAACTGAATGAGTTTGTTTCACTCTTAGACCAGCAGGGGTACCAAATCTATGCAGACTGCTGCAATAAGTACATTAATTAACTGTCTCATCGAATCAATGTTTGTCTGAATTAATATGATAATATTAACAATCATATTATTCCTATCAGGGGTCAATCACTTTTATAATTCACATATTCAGTGTTATTATTAAATAAACTATACTTTTTGGAGGAGTTAATGATGAATGTTCCTCTAGATGCTTGCTCACCCTCCTTCAAATTTGAAAGACAAGTAATTACCATCATATATCAAAATTCAAAAGTATCAAAAGAACAATTCAGCGCCTCACGACTTTACTGCAAACAGAAACCTTGACTTTACATCAGAAAGAACAAACATTAAAGAAGTGACTAACTGCATCAGTTAGGGTTAAAAAACGTGTATTCAGCTAAAACATATACATCGCTGCAGTTATTATCCAGTGGAAAGTCCTTACCTACTGGCCTAGTTAAATCAAAGTGGTTACTCTTTTTTTGGCTGGGCAGTGTAGTTTTACACACCGTCTTATTTGACTTTCTCAGGACTTAAAACTGTTTTTTGGGGGCAGACCCCCACAGAGAAAAAAATATATACACACATACAAGGTCATCATTTTAACAGTTTTTTATGCTCATCCGTGAGCAGAGCATCAAGTTGGTATGTCTATTACAGCTGAATGCGGCGATTACAATTTTGTTCAGCAAAACGCCTCACAAAATTAGTAAGATCCAAAGCTTTAGTGCGTTTTGATTCAATGCTGAGTACAGAAAACTTGACAGTCTCTTCTCTGTCATTGTAGACCGCAAATACCTCATTCCTTCCGTCTACTTGGGTCCGAATGCTTCTCGTTTTAAGCCGTCCCGTGCAAATGAAATTGCCGCCAATCATATTTCCACGCTCGCGCCAGGGCCGGGGGAGGGGTTAAAAGACTCGCGTCTTGTGCTGCATTCACTTGCACTCGGACATTAGAGACTTTATCTCATAAATGTCCGATGAACCACAACTTTTCTTTCAAAACAAAGCTGCCAACTGGGTGGCAGCTGGGGTGGCAAGGCCTATTTTTAGGGTGGCAGTTGCCCCCCCATACCACCCCGGTAGATCCGCCCCTGGTGAGAAGGAGACAACTGTTGGTGCGATTATTCTGAAATATAAGAAAAATAAAATGGGCATCAATCGCCGTCGGTCTGGAGCTCCACACAAGATCTCGCCCTGTGGGGTATTGATGATCATGAGAAAGGTGAGGGATCAGCCAAGAACTACACGGGAGGAACTTGGTAATGATTTCAGCAGCAGGGACCACAGTCCCCAAGAAAACTATTGGTAACACACTACGCCATAATGGATCAAATCCTGCAGCGCCTGTGAGGTCCTCTGCTCAAGAAGAACATGAAAGGCCCATCTGAAGTTTGACAATGAACATCTGAATCATTCAAAAAAAGGCTTGGGAGAAGACGATGTGGTCAGATGAGACCAAAATTGCAATCAATTGCATCAACTACAGCAAAGAGAGATGACTTTAACCCCAAGAACACCCCCCCCCCCCCCCAAGCATGGAGGTGGAAACATTATGCTTTGGGGGTGTTTCTCTACTAAGGGGACAGGACGACTTCCCTGCATTGAGGACAGGATGTACGGGCCATGTACCGTGAAATATTGGCCATAGCCTCCTTCCCTCAGCCAGGACACTGAAAATGGGTCATGGATGGGTCTTCCAGCACGACAAAAAACCTTAACATACGGCCAAGGCAACACAGGAGTGGCTAAAGATTTAGCACACTTAGGCGATGGAGGGGCCTAGCCAGTCTCCGGACCTTAATCCCATAGAAAATCTGTGGAGGGAGCTGAAGCTTCGAGACGCCAAGCATCAGCCTCAAAACCTTAAGGATTTGGAGAGGATCTTCAGAGACCAAAATCCTTCCTGAGATGTTCACAAACCTGGAGATCAACTACAAGAAGCGTCTGACCTCTTGCTGTCCAACAAGGGTTTCTCCACCAAGTACTAAGACATGTTTTGCAAGGGGATCAAATACTTATTTCCCATAGTTAAATGCAAATCAATGTTTATCTTTTATATAATGTACATTTCTGGATTTTCTTTTTTATATTCTTACTCTCAATGTTAAAATAAACCTACCATTAAAATTATAGACTGTTAATTTCTTTGTAGGTGGGCAAACTTATTAAATCTGCAAGAGATCAAATACTTATTTCCTCCACTGTACATAAAGTAAAATGTGTTTTCTTTTCGTCCAAATATGTATTATGCATTGACCAAACCGATGTGTTTGGAGGGTTACATAGGTAGATTTGTCTTGAGTAAGTATACAAAAAGAAAGACAATTGTATAATTACCTTGAGCTTGTCCACGGTAAAGTAAATTGAGCACTGAAATACATTTGAAACTACATCAGACATTATCAAACTGACAAATATATCATAATCTCAGGCATTTAAAAAGTTGTATCAATGGTAATTAAAACTGGAAAAGTACTCACAGAATAACCCCAGCGGGCAGAGCAAAGTGTGTCCCATCTTCACATCGAACACTGACTCTCTGTCTCTTACACATACGTCCACTTTAACACTTGAAAAAAATTGAGGAAGACTAACAGAGCACTGTGGGAGGAAATCTGATCTGATGTCAACATGAGCTCATTGGTATTTACACATTTCCTTAGAATAACTAGTCTCTCTTTCCTTCCTGTTTTACATTGGCATGACTAATTCATGCTCATGCCATGCAGATACATTTTAACTTCACTCTCTACCAAGATCCCACTTTAAAAAGGCAGAGTAAATAGCCATTTTTGCTAACTCATATCTCAGTAAAAATGGATGGCAGTATTATACTTGTGTTTCACAGGCAGATATATTTAACGTCAACAGTTAGATGGTTCATCGGGACAACTGCAGAATGATTTAACCTCTTCGTCATTCTTTACCTGACCGTTATTGCGATTGTAATTCTGATTATTTATCATGCATTAGTCAAAAAACAGAAGACAAATGTCCGGATCTTTTGGTAAAATAGCCATCTTGTAAACCTCTAATATTAGATGTTTCTACTGCTTCATCACTATAGTAATAACAAGGGCCGATGATTCAAAGTGACACATTTTTGGTCACATCTCAGCTCTTGCACCTCTAAATTCCTTCTGTCGCCTCAAAGCATGACTGTACTGGATCACCAAAATAAGAGGGAAGATGATGAAACACATTAAAGATCTTGTGTAAAGAAAAATCATGTAGAAGCAATTAAGTAAATAAAGTTTATTGATGCAAAACAAAGCATGCTTTTTTTAAATACACCTAGATTAAAGCCATATGATGCCTTTCCTTTCAATGATTTGCTATTACATTAACTGTACAAAATACTGTCTGATAAATGGAGAGCAGAGCTGCAAATAAGGTTTAATAAACAAAGGTTTAGTTTTGGTATGTTGTTTCCATTCGTCTTGTCCTTACAGAAGACATTGTTCGATCTGGAAGAAAACCAAAGAAGAAAGAGATGATACTTTTTTAAAGAATTAGGGTGTTTCATGACATATTACTCCCATTTACAACATATTTAACAATATATGACATAAATAAAGTGATGAATCCCAAAACTTACATGATGTTACGCTGCATTTTAACCGAAAGCTTTTCCAGGTTTGATTTCAGAATACAAAGTTTAATCCGCTGGTGCAGGATTTGACTTCCCTATGAATTAAGAGATTATTATTATTTATTTTTTTACAGTATTCCCCCCAGTTAAAAAGGAAAATGTACTGGGATACATTTTGCTCACAAGAGGGTAAAGTGATAGTTTGATAGAAGGAATTTTTTTTCATGATTCACAACAGTTAAACATGTATGTATACAGATAAATGAAATATAATTTGCCCTGATGTTTATTTCATGAATGCATAGAATTGGCAGAAAATAAACTTAACAAACATTGACAAAGTTATATGTAGGATTTGAACATTGCTGTGGCAATACCAGGGGAGTTTCCTGGACCTGGAAACATTCGGGGCTTAGTCCACAGTGGCGGCGCCAGAGATTTTCTTTTGGGGTTGCTGTGGGGTAGCTTTACGTTTCATAGAGGGTGCTCAAACATGTAGGGTTTCCCATTAATGTACCGGGCGCTACAGTGGAATTTTCTACTGCAACACTCCCCACGCAAATACACAGTGTACCCGCGACTCTTACAATGAAGGCTCGATAATCAGCACGGCATATAGGAGTCAGCAGATTTTTTTTAAATATTGAAGTTAAATGCATCAATCTGGTGCACTTTGAGAGCAACATTAAGAGATCTATGGACATCTCTCAACACCCATATGAAACAGAAATGTAAACAGATGTTCTTATTCTTTATGGATATTTTACAAATCACTCCCCTTTTAAACTGTATTCTTGTTTACTGTCATATAGTATTTCATAACTGTTTTTCATTTATTCTCTTGTTTTGTTTATAACTATAATGATCATATGAAGGTGTGCCTTGGAAATAATCTTTCACATAATAATTGCATTCACTGAACACGGGAAATTACAATCCTGCCGTCCTCTCTAGTGTCATGATGAGGTTCAGGTAAAGCACGGTGAATGTATTATATTCAGGGGTGCACATAACTTTTTTAGTGAGTTACTCAGATGAGTACCAGGAGACAGCGTTTGGTACTCACCCCACACGAAGCGTGGTCCTCCCCAGAGTCTCCTTCACTGTCCTCTTTTTACACTTCTTGCATGTTAGATGATGAAGATGATGATGAAGATGCACCTCCCTGTCTCTTTTTAAGCCTCCGATTTGCTTTCTCCAAAACTTCTTGCCAAAACTGTGAAGTCCTTGCATTTCCTGAGGCCAAGTTGAAGGATCAAATACTAAGAAATGATCACATGACTTGAAGTCATATCTGATTTCAGATGTGGGAAGTTACTAAGTAAACTTATTCAAGTACTGTACTTAAGTACAATTTTGAGATATTTGTTCTTTACTTGACTTTGATGCTACTTTGTACTTCTACTCCACTACAGTTCAGAGGTAATGGTGTACTTTTACTCCACTACATGTATTTAATACCTTTAGTTACTTTACAGATCTGGATTAATGATGTGAAATATAATCAAGTGGTAAATCAGACTTTAGTTCCACCTGGAGTAAATTCACAAGCTACCCTGCAGTATACAAAGTCATTAAAACTAGCTGCACCTCTACCAGCTGTGATAACACTTTAATGATCAATCATTATAAAACATATCATATATATTATTCTGAAATGGACCAATCTGCACAATGACTACTTTTTTTTTTAACTTTAACTATATTTTGATAATACTTTTCAAATTGTACTTGAGTAACATTTTGAATGCAGGACTTTTACTGTAACCAATTATTCATACACTAGTACTTCTACTTTTATTCAAGTACAAGATCTGAGTATTTCTCCCACCTCTGTCTGATTTCAAACTCTTCCATTAACACCCTGAGTAAGTTTGCAACTGTGTGTTTTACTCCACTTTGTTGTAAATAAAACTGCAGCAGCTTGACCACAGAGCGTGAACGATGTGATCAGCTGATTTTGCGCAGTTCTCCAGTGTGTGCGCGGGGCACAGAATGTGCACAGGGGAGTCTCCCACTGCAGCCAGTTGGCGGAGGCTTGGCACAACTCTGTTGTTCATACCGACGTTAACCCTGTCTGTGCACACGGTGAACAACTGTCGTCCAGTGATCTAAGCCTCTGCCTCCTGTAAAGCTTCACAGGACCGTCGGTTCTGGCCTGCACGGCTCGGCCAGTACCCAGTTCAATCAGTCAGAGAAAGTCAAAAGATTTTTTGCAGGGAACGAAACAGCAACGTAGCTGCTTAATGTCTTTGTTTTTTTTGACATGTCTAGTATTATACTCCATTGAGTGTTGACAAGAAATCCGTGTACACGAAATATGTGTTTTGTTTTGATGTTTTGAGGTAGGCAAAGGCGCAAAGTGACACAAGGGACGTTATGCACTTCAGATGTTTGCTGCGCATGCGTACCTGCGTACCAGTTATGTGCATCCCTGATTATATTATTGAGGGAGAATTGTCCGAGGCTACAGAAAAAACATTCGGGGCTTTGGCGACGCCACTGGGCGATACCTTGTGATTTTTTTAATGACCCCCTAGCAGGCAGCACGTAACAATAACAAAAACTTAAAGCGAGTAGTATTTCATCATACCTGATGCTGATGCCGTCTGCACATGTGAGGAAACACAATCCTCCGGTTCATTTTTCTTCCCTGCTAGACGGATCAGGAGTAAGCATGAAAAGACAAAATGTATTGCATGTTTTGTTACAACATAAATTCAAACACTCACCCTTCTTAGAAATGTGTTTGAGCTCGAGCACAGAATATGTCGCATCCCTGGATTCATCTGAAATATACAATTTATTTTATATTTAAAAGAGTGAACCTTGAATTGTCATATTCCAGTATTTATATTTACTATACTGTACCATTTGCAGGTTCTTCTGGGCCTCTGATTGTTTCATAGAGACAAGCATTATCTGAAGAGTAATCAAAATCAAACCAAATTCATATTAAAATCCCTCTATATGAACTCCTACATTTTTAAAACAACTAATGAGAAATGGAAATGCTACTCGGTTAATAACGTTAACAATTAATTCAAAACGTATTAAGGATTCAGGCTGACCCTGGAGAACAGAAGCATATTCTCTTTGGTTAGTTTCGTCCTGGTTGATCATGTGGTCTGTAGCAGGGCCCTGATTGGTCCTCTGAGATCTGGTGGGAAAAATACCCATAGTAAATGAAGTGGATTTATTAAGGAACATATTAGTGCTGTCATGTTCATAATAAATTAAAATAGAGTTGTGTACCAACCTGCTATAGCATGAATCTGTTAAAAGAAAAAAGAAGACATTTGCTGCTTTTTTTATTTTGCATTGCAAAGTGTTCTACTGTCAAAACAGTACATGTGATTACATTAGAGTTAATCTTATATCAGATGAAAAATGTCTCACCTTTTGACTTTCTGTATAAATACAGGAACAGCAGCATGAGAATAATCAGTAAAACTCCACAAAGCAGCCCAACGATCAGAAGAATGGGAAATGTTCCTGGCCCGGACGCTGCTAATATAAGTAATCTTAATTAATATTATATCTCTTCCCTGTAATAAATTAACTGTATAAAACATTTATCTTACACAAACACAGTTTAATTCAGAAGAAACTAAGCTTTCTTTATCTCAGACTGTAACACAGCTTACAAAAAAGGAAGTTTTTTTTTTTTTTTTAATCATACTTACATTTAACTGACAACCAACTCTCTGGTGACGTCCTACCATCTGCTGAATCTCTCTGTTTACATTTATAAAAGCCTGCGTCTGACTTTGACACTGCAGAGATGGTCAGCTCCCTTCTGGTATCGTTCTGGATGAGTTTGTCATTTTTATAGAAATCCACATTATATACATTTTCTGTCTTGAACTTGCAGCTAAGATTGACAGCATGTCCCTCAGCCACAGGTCGGACAGGACTCACCAGGATAATATCACCATCTGAAAACAAATCAAAGAATATAAAGTATTTGACAGAGACATCAGCTTTTGCAGATTTAACACGTTTATGCACAACTGGCCTAGTCTGGCGAAAGCTGAAATGTCAGGTAGATGTATGAGGACATTAAAACATAGAATATTATCTTTGATATTTGAGAGAAGTAACCCTGGAAATCACTTCGCAAATTAGCCTTTTTTATAAAGTTTTACTAATTTGAAGAAACGTTTGGCTAATGCTTGTCACCTTCACATTTCAAAACATACATAATACTTCAGAAACACACATTTTAAGTAATTAAAACTCACCCCCTTTAGTGATGTTGACTGCATTACTGAACTGTCCTGTTTCAGACTCACACCAGAACACTCCACTAAGCCAGCTGCTGGTTATTTTGCATGTGGATCCAGTCATTGTCCCCCAGATAGAACAGTGATAAAGCTTGTCAGATTTAGAAAACCTCCTCACTCTCCACTCAGTGGAGTTTCCCTCACAGCTCAGTGACACAGACGTTTTGGTGAAGTGCTGCACACTGTCAGGACTCACTGTGAGAGACGCTGCTGAATTCAAATCTGAAACACACAAAGACGGGACATTTAAACCATGCAAACTGTAAACGACAATGCATGCAAAAAGAGATTAAACAAGCCTAAAACAGGAATGTTAATCCATGCATATATTGTATTTGTTGAAAGTAAAAAAATAATTGGTGTTGTTGGTTTTATGTTATATGTAAAAAACAGTGATTCCGATTGACACAATATCAAAATAAAGTTGTCCATTTAAAAGTTGGGAGGGGGCAAATAAACTAAAGTAGGAGGAAAGACAACTGTCAGAAAATTATCTTATCTTAAAATTCAGTCAAGTCCAGAAGCTGAATCAGTCAATCATCATTCTGTTTTAGAGAAAAAAATTGAAAACTTAACTGTGACCTGATGCTGGTGTAAAAGAGAAGTTCCCAAAATAAGTGACTTTATTCCATTTTGCAATAATGGAAAAGTCAAAACAACATGCCTCCAGAGCAGACAAACTTTGATAAAGACATGTTTTGGCCTAATAGTTATGCAAACTAAAGAAAGAAAGAAAAAGGAAGAACATACTGACCTCCAGTCCAGACAAACGTAGGTTCACAATGCCAACTGTAATACACTGGATCTCCTCTTCCTGCTCTGCACACATATCCTGCTGTGTGTGTTTGTCCATCAATGATGAAGAGATCCTGTTCAGTCCCATTCTCGCTGCCAGGTAGCAGCTCATAGCTGTAGGAGTTGCCTGACATTTGGGGAACAGCCTTATACCAGTAGAAGCTCCAGCCAGCAGAAGGATGATAAACCCTGCAGTTCAGAGTTACTGAGGCTCCAGGACTCGGCCATGATGGAGACACAGTGAGGACAGGCTTAGGTCTTTCTGTTGGAAAGTGATTTAAATATAATGTTATGATTTATAATTGGTGGATTACATGCACCCACTGGATCCTACATATTTCTTGCATACAGTATGTAAAAAAACAAATGTAAGTGTGAACTGTACTTAAATATAACAACCAAAATACTAGTTATCAGTTATTTTGTTTATATACAGTAAAAAAAAGTCAACTGATGATAAATGACTTACTGTCAGATACTGTCAATGTGAAAACGATCCATTTGTCACAAGTAATAAAGTATAACGAGGTTTGTTGGTGAAGTATTATCTTTAGGCGCGTTCACACCGGAGTACTTTTACCCCGTACTTTTCCCGTTTAGTTCCGTTAGTGCCCCTTACGTCGCGTTCACACCAAAAAGAGTACTTAGTGCCGGGAACTTTTACCCCCATTTTTAGTGCCTGCTAGAGAGGTGGTACCAAAAAAGTACCAAAAAAGTACCAATTTCTGATTGGCTGGGCGGATTGCAAACCACGCCCCGTAGAAGCTGCTGGGAATCCCAGCAGCTTCTACTGAAGCCAGTCCCCAACTCCGGGGACTTCCGGCCGGGGACTTCGGGTGGCACAGAGCCCTAGAGGTGGCAGTATACGCGGTGAAGTTGTTTGCGGCCTGCCAGTAAACCCAAAGCAGAAGAAGACGAAGTGACGTCAGCGGCTCATTTGCGTAATCTTCCCTCAGGGAAAAGTACTCCGGTGTGAACACGATTGGTACTTAATGCCCTGGGGTTATAAGTGCCGGGGCACTAAGTACGGCAAAGTACTTGGTGTGAAAGCGGCTTTTATGTAAATGATTTGATATAAGAAGCTGATCCCTGTCAGTCTTTCTGTCCTTATGTTAATACTCTTGATTTTGTGATAACACAAAGCACATGATTGTAAACATCACCTGCCTACACAGCATCAGTGAAGCTGTTCTCGAAAAAAAATAAAAAATGCTTTTATTGAACTTGGTCATGTTGGTATTTGATCACTTACCTGATACAGTTAGATAGATTTTATTGCTTATTTTTGTTGATCCCCCGTGCAGAAAAAAGCATTGGTATTCACCACTGAAGCCTGAAGCTAGAGAGGGTAATTCATAGCTCTCATGTTTTTGGTAAGAGAGAAATTCTCGACCATCCCTTTGGATTGAGTAAAACCAGTCGCTGTATTTGCCTCCTGTAATGTCACACTTGAAGGTAACAGACTCTCCAGAAAAAAAAGTGGTCCAGTTTGGCTCAATGGTCAGCACAGCATCTAGAAACCATCACAAGATAGATAAAGTAAAATGTGTTTTCTTTTTGTCAAAACATGTATAATACATTGACAAAACGGAACACACAAAAAAGAGGATGTTGTTTGGAGAGTTACATAGGTAGATTTGACTTTACTTATATATTAGTAAACAACAAGAAAGAAAATTATATAATCACCTTGAGCTTGTCCACGGTAAAGTAAATTCAGCACTGAAACAAGTATGAAAATACATCAGACATTATCAAACTGACAGAAATCAAACGTATCATAAAATCAGGCATTTAAAAAGGTGTATCAATGGCAATTAAAACATGAAAAGTACTCACAGAAAACCCCCAGTAGAGAGAGCAAAGTGTGTCCCATCTTCACATCCAACACTGATAATCTGCTCCTCTGTTTCTGAGAAATTCTTCTACTTTGTGTAAATAGAAAGATCGAAACTGCAGCATATGAAGAGAAATCAGGAACTAGAGAAACAAATGCAATGTAATATTGGAAAATTAAGTTGTTTTCTAACTTCTTTACACGGTCTGGGCTTCCTTCCCTTTTATACAAAGCTCACACAACTGAACAGATTTTAACACAACACATTTTTTTGCACCTTGGTTTAGGTATCCTCTAATGATGAAGAGGGATAAGGTATTAAAATATAATTCCTGAGGTAGATAAGATCCTCCTGTAGGCTCGTGCTTCTTCACAAATGGTCAGTAATTATTGAAGCTTCTCTAAAGACTGCTGCATGAAGTCAAAAAGTGTTCTTTCTAGAATAAATCAAGTGATAAAATTGCATGCGTCATACTCACTTTATAATCCATGGGCCTTCTCACCAATATTTCAAATGAAAATGTGTGTAACAGCTTTAACCAAATAGTTGAACTGCAGTGCTGGAGTGTTCTGGAGGAATTCAAGTTTAAGTTTAGAAACAGCCTCACCCACAGGAAGTCTCTCATAGTCTCTCTACCAGAAGTGAATCTGAAGAGAGACAAAGTCCTGCCCCCTCCTTGAGATAGACTCTGTCTACTTTAAGGGGCATAATTCCATTTCTATATCATTAGTAATAAAGCAATCATTTGAATACAGAATATATGCTTTGTCTAGGTGTACAATTCTATCACAACAGTTGTACAAAAATGATGTTAATTCAATAGAAATGATCAAAATAAATAAAACACTTAAGTAGTTGTGTAGTTTTAAATCTGGTGGGTAGTAAAAATTGAAAGCTTCTATGGAGCTAGTTCAGGGTCATACGTTTTGATAATTCAAAAAAATACAATTTATTTGAAAGTTCAAGTTTTTATCCTGAAATTTTAAAAATACAATGATGTATTCAAACAAAAAATAAGTATTTGAAATAATTGTTCAGGTTGAATATTATTTTGATTCATAAGAAAACTGATACCAGCGTCAAAGTTCAGTTAAGCGAGCTGTTGAGCATCGCAGTTGGCAACAATCGCGGTATAAGAGCAATAAACTGTGCTAGAATGTGAAATTACGTATCCGCAAAGAGCCAGCAGGTTGTTCTGGTGGGCCTGACACCATCCCCCGCTGTCTCACAGAGAGATACCGCAGGTCCTTCCTTCCTGCAGTGGTCAGACTATGTGCAATATTTGCAATATGTGCAATATATATATATATATATATATATATATATGCAGTTAAAAACTGTGCAATTATATACCTGGCTGCTAAATCCTTAGAACTGTTACAGGGTGTGTATTATGTAAAATGTGTAACTTTTTTAAAAATTAGAATTTATTTTTTTAATTTTAAAGACCCAGTGAAGTGTGCGCCGGTGCATGATCTGTTATGCTAATACGTATAGTAATGACCAAAATTGTCCTTTGGAACCCATATCAAAGATGTTGGAATAGCAACGAATTTGACGAGTTTTGAATTTTCCGCTGGGAAATCCGCAGTCGACCTCCGCCTTCGTGGGCGTGGCTTGCGATCTACTGCGTGACGTCAGAAGATGGGCCCAGCCGAAGTGTTTACATTCACCACCGTTCATTTTGTCTCTGTTTCAAAGTCGAATTTACCAACGTTTTTGAGCGAGTATTTTATTGGAAAGTGTTTCGCAGTCGACTGGAAGTGATTGCCAATCGAGGAAACCTGACAATGGAGGCGACAGTGAAGAAAAAGGGAGGAAAAACACACGGGAAGCGATGCATTGCCGCTGGCTGTGGTAATGTCAATTCTGCCGAAGTGGCGATGTTTCTGTTCCCAAAAGATGAAGGTGAGTGGCTGGTGTCATTGTTTCGTAGATTCGTAGATTGTTTATGAAAAATAAAGGCCACTGTGTTTGTGTTTACTAACAAGACTATCATGGCGGCGGCAGAGCTCAAGTCGAGTTTCTCCGCCTGGAGATATTCTCACTATTTCACTTTTGTCGAGCACAAAGAAAAGAACGTTTTAGTTAAATGTAAGTTGTGTCTTGGCGGGTCAAAGATCCTATCGACTGCCCAAAACAGCAATTAAAATCTGTTGAAACATCTGCAGAAACAACATGCTGGGACGAAGCTAGTAGCTAAGACCACAGACCCAGACTCATCCGACGCCACTCCACCTCCACCTAAGCAACAGCGGCTGGATTGGCACTTTGAAACATATCTTTGTGTTTGTGTTTGTATAGATCACATTGCTTAGCAGAGTTCAGTGATGCAAATGCATGTCAAGTTGAACAACAGGTTGTATTATTCTCCGATGCAATAACAGTACTGAAATGAAGGCTACAGTATAAGGGCATTAATGGGTGCCCTTTTTTAAGTAACTAAAAAGTTACTTTTCACAGTAACGCATTACTTTTTGGTGTAAGTAGTGAAGTAACTAGTAATTGTAACTAGTTACTGGTTTTCAGTAACTAGCACAACACTGCATGTGAACATGAATGTTGCATCATGCTATGAACAGATGAATGTATGATCAGGTGATGGCCAATCCTGTGTGTAGATCTACTCTAGATCTATGACAAAATATTGTCCTCAACTAAATTGACTTCCTTGGCCACTTTCCTCATCTATCCTGTCCGAAAAGCTGTCAAAATCACTCATTTCTCTCGCACCAGTATCACTTTCCGAAGTCTCCGCCATGTTTACAATCACAACTGGGCCCATCTTGTGACGTCACAGCCGCTATCGTCTGCAGCAGCGGTAGGCTCAGACGGCCGTTCACGGGATGAAAAATTTGCGATGTTTATCTCGTCCCTCGCACTTCCTAAAAAATTATTTTAGCCATGAACAGGTACAATGATATGTAAGAAATGAAACTGCCATTTCATTTTGGCGCAAAAAAATGCACTTCACGGGCACTTTAAGGGCCCATGTCATGGCCATTTCTACTGACCATAATTCCATTGTTGAGGTCTACAAAAATAGATTTATATTGTGCAATTTTCCAAACTCACATTGGTTTCTCATACAGCATCTCTGTATAGTATGTGTATTCACCGGTATTCACTCTGTCCTAAACGGCTTGTTGGAGCTCCTGCCCCCCCCCTCCCTGTGAGCCCAGTGTGCTCTGATTGGTCGGGATATTGAGAGGCTCGTTGCGCAATCTGCTGCGAGGAGCGGACAGGCTCCCGGGTCGGCGATACAGCGAGAACAAGCTAAACTCATCCTGAGCACACACAAACACTCACAGCCGAAGTAAAAACAATAAGTGTGGCTTGATATTGAGTAAGAAAAAGATTTATAACGCTGTGAGAATGGGTCTGCGGAGAGCATTTCTCCGCGATCCCAACTTAGCAGCCCGAAAAACGTTTACCCATAGAGAACTGCAGTGACGCGTCCTAAAACCCGGAAGTAAACTTCTTCCGGTTCCATCGTCAAAAAACAATGCAATTTCTCCATAGGGTTTTGGAAAATAGCTCAAAATAAGGTCTGTGGTTGAAACACATTTAAGAGAGGGATCACGTTTTGTTCAGCCAGATAATCTCCACATATCTACGCTACTTTTATAATTTTCGAATCATAAATCTAGTCGCCAGAAGCAAAATGCTAACGTTATGCTATAAAGGAACTACAAGCTAGAACGGCAGGGTCGCACTACTCAACGTCACGCCAACTTAAGATCGCCTCAACTGACTATAAATGATGATGGTCAGATAAAGATATAGATACTAAAGATACTAAAGATACTACAGATACTTAAGATAGGCATATACTCTCTTTCAAGCAGAACACAGGGGGAAACAAATTTAGCGGGAGTGTTTACGTAATCGGCGTAATGACGTACAACGGCCTCGACCATTTCTGTAGTCCACTAATGCCACTTGTTAACAACCATCGTTTTTCCGACACGTAAACTCTTCAGAAATCACCAGCGGGGTCACTGCTGATGTATTTAATGTGGTAGAACAAAACGTGATCTGTCTCTTAATTTTGTGTCAAACACAGACCTTATTTGGAGCTATTTTCCAAAACCCTATGGAGAAATTGCATTGCTTTTTGACGAAGGAACCGGAAGTGGTAAAAATGCTAACTTACTTCCGGGTTTTAGGACGCGTCACTGCGGTTCTCTATTTAAACAGTTGTGGTAGATACCTTGTTTGTTTTAAACATCATAAATACACAAACAACAATGAATACTTACAGGTTGTGTACCCGAATCTCCCGCTGGTCCAAACAAAGTAGGAACAGCATCGTTCTTCAGTGCCCTACGCTGTACATATCCGGCATGAATCGCTGAAAGGTTTGTGAAGCTTTGTTTCGTGAAATGCTGGCAGAGGGTGTGGCCTCTGGGTATTCACACGTCACAGTACCCAGGAAGTCAACAATGGAAAATGAGAAATCTCCAACGAGGTGTTTTGGGGCAGCAGAGACTGTGTTAGAGTTTTACTCGCTACAGGGTGTACTTTGAGGGTTTTTGACTCTGCAGACCGCTTACATGCATAAAAACCTTCATAACACACAAGGGGACGGGTAATAACCGGAAAAGCATGTCATGGGCCCTTTAATATTTTTTGTATGCATGCTTTAGGTAACATTAAGCTGTCTTTGACTCTTGTCTGCCGTCACAAATGTAAATGTGTCCCCTGTGGAACTAATAAAGGTATTCTGATTCTGATCGCAAAAACCAAGCCAATACTATGCTGCGTTCATGGAGCTACGTGGAAGTGGGGAAGGACAACGCTTAACTGCGGATAAGTAATTTCACATTCTAGCACAGTTTATTGCTCTTATACCTTGATTGTTGCCAACTACGATGCTCAACAGCTCGCTTAACGGAACTTTGACGCTGGTATCAGTTTTGTTTACCACCAATCACGGGAGTATTGTGTATAGAAAGTGTTAAGTTATATTTCTCGCGCTACATAACATCCATGAAGGCAACATGACAGAGGGAGGGCTGTCACTCAGGATGCCAAACTACTCTTTGGTAAGCCCCGCCCCCCAAGCAACATCAGGGCCAAAAGTTTGAAAGCAAAAAAAAAAGATCTGAAAGTAAAAACGACCTGAAGGCGAAAAGCAATGTGAAACCTGAAAAAACAAGATTTGAAACTGAAAAAATAATTGTTTTGAATCTGAGAACGTAAAATCTGCAACTGAAAAAATAAGGATTCAAATATAAAAATATTTATAAAAGTGAAATATGAATATAAATATTTTATTCAAACAAATTGCTGAACTGAATCAAAATAATATTCAACCTGAACAATTATTTAAAATACTTATTTTTGGTTTGAATACATCATTGTATTTTTCAAAGTTCAGGATAAAAACTTGAACTTTCAAATAAATTGTATTTTTTTGAATGATCAAAACTTATGACCCTGATATAGCTCCATTCCACTTCCATGCATCAGTGCAAAGCTAAGGAAGTGAACCGTAAGCAGTCAATTGTTTAGTTATTAGTTAGGAGTTACATTTACATGGCATCAGACCCTGGTGCCAGACTTCAGAAGGACTATTTGTGTAGAGTAGGTAAAGTATCAGATAAAGTAGTTTGACACCACCTTGTGGTCATATATCGAAAGAAAGCTTCATATATAACTGCACAGTGACTGGAGAAAAAATAAAATAGAATATTCTCAGTAACACATACTTACATAAATTGGACAAAATAATGTTGGCTGTGTAGTGCGTCAGTAGATTCCCTTCTTCTATCTCTTTACATAGAGAATACTGTATGTTTATCCATGGACAATGTAGGAACACAGTACCATATATTCACATTTTGAGATCATACAAGATAAGAAAGTGCAAGTACTAGCAGTTGGTTACCATTTTTTGATTTTAATGCCAATAATACGTTTGAAAAATATAAAATGTTCTGCCTTGTATTCTTCCTGGACAGGCTTTACTGCTTTGATTGAATTGAAAGCATGCAATAAAGATAATACTTGTGGGTTGTTGTTTTTCTATTGGTGACAAGCGTATGAGAAATTATTTTGGTTAATCTGCTTAACACAATAAAGAACATTTGTATTATTAAAAATTAGATAATAAGATAATCCAAGTTATTTTTATTAATGAAAAGGTCCCTAAATATCTGAAAGAAAACAAATACACTGTACAGAAGGTGTGTGCTTCAGTTCCTTTGAATCTGAACATCTTGTTTGACCTATTGGTGGCGCTGTGACTTCAGATGTTTTGGCTTTTGCAAGAGACTACTTCTGCAGGTAAATTAAAGGCATTAGATAATGTGTTGGCACCCTGTGGTAGCATCTAGTAAGAATCATTCACTGAACAGTACATGCAGGTATAATTGCATTTGGGTTTTATTCATAATATATGTGTGTGTCCACTGTGAGCATCTGCAGTGCTAAAGCATGTGTCCATACTGCAGATATTAGTATCTGGCTCTAATATCACCGAATGTTCAACAAGGTTAGAGCCACATGATCTGAATCAGACAACAAATAATGTTGTAGTACAATGTTTTAGACTAAATATAAGTACACAGAAAGTAAGTATACAGTTGATTGCAAAGCATTCAGCATGTTCCTACAAAGGCCATTATGAAAAAAAGGCTCTGCGCTATTTACACAAAAGCAGCAAATACACTCAATTGCTGAAACAAGGATGTTGTTTTTCATGTTTTTATCCGCTCCATTGGTTCTGTCCATGAGGATGTCTTTATTGATCTGGAGAAAACCAAAATGAGTTTTTATCATTGGGTACTTACTGCTCATAGTACTGTTTTTGAATAGAACAATGTATGGTAACGCCAACTCATTTGTTTGTGAAAATATTAAAATTTGCCCTTTATTAGTTACGATGTTTTAAGTAATGTTTCATTAAACCAAAACATGTCTGGAAAACAACATGCTGTATAACAATGCACAAAAAGTGTAAAAGCTTTATTTGGTGGATTTGCTCATTGCTGAAACTGGCAAGCTGCACAGCACACAATAAAAGATTTTAGTATATTCATATGTATATATTTTAAAGTGTTTTGTACTTGCCTTTACCTGCAGCCACGTTTATGTAAAGGCTCTCTTCTGGTTCATTACTGGCACCTGTTAGAAGGATTAAAATAATGTATCAAAGGACAATTCCTGTAATTTATTTAGACACTGGCCTACAAAAGCATCTCAACCATTGCATGTAGTATTTGTATTACTCCATGTTAAACACAAATGAAATACTGTACCATTTCCAGCTTCTACCGGCCCTCCGATTGTTTCATAGAGACAACGATCACCTACAGAGAAGTGAAAATCAAGCCATGGTCATACCAATCATTTTAATCACAATTAAGGCTGAGAGTTAAAAATAAATTATATTATTAAACCGGACAATGGCTGACCATGGAGGAGAGTAGAATATTCTGGCATGTTTTGAATTTCATCCTGGTTGATCATGTGGTCTGTAGCAGGGCCCTGATTGGTGCTCTGAGATCTTGTGGGCCAAACACATGAAGACAATGAAGTGGATTGAATTTAACATATAACTGCTGTAAAGTTCAAAATGAGATAAAAGAGGGTTGTACCGACCTGATGAAGACTGCATCTGTTGAATACAACAAAAACGTAGTTACATTGTTTTTTAATTGCAAATGTTTCTGGTGCATGTAATCTGTGATTTTGAGTAATTATAGTTTAATTCATTTGATATCAGATGAAAAGGTTCTGACCTTTTGATTTTCTGTAGCGATACAGGAACAGCAGCGGGAGAATTATCAGTAAAACTCCACAAAGCAGCCCAACAGTCAACAGGACGAGAAATGTAGAGGCTTTTCCAGGTCGAGAAGCTGCTAATATAAATAATTTTGATTATTTAATTCAGTATTAACGGTCTTTTTTAGCTTTGACTCAGCAAAACATCTCAAAAAGAGGAACCTGTTTTTATCATACTCACATTTGACTGAGAACCAACTCTCTGGTGACGTCCAACCATCTGCTGAATCTCTCCATTTACATTTATAAAAGCCTTCGTCTGACTTTGACACTGCAGAGATGGTCAGCTCCCTTCTGGTATCGTTCTGGATGAGTTTGTCATTTTTATAGAAATCCACATTATAAACAGTTTGTGTCTTTAACTTGCAGCTAAGAGTGACAGGAAGTCCCTCAGCCACAGGACGGACAGGGCTCACCAGGATGATATCATCATCTGAAAAAAAAACAAAGAATATGAAGGCTTTATCAGAGACACCAGCTTTGGCAGATTGAATACGTTTATGCACAACTGGCCTAGTCTGGCAGAAGCTGAAATGTCATGTAGATGTATGAGGACAATCAAACACATAGAATATTATCTTTGATCTTTGAGAGAAGTAGCCTGGAAATCACTTCGCAAATTAGCCTTTTTTATAAAGTTTTACTAATTTGAAGAGACGTTTGGCTAATGCTTGTCACGTTCACATTTCAAAACAACATAAAACTTCAGAAAGAAGATTATAAATCATTGAAACTCACATAGTGACTTCATAGTGATGTTGACTGCATTACTGAACTGTCCTGTTTCAGACTCACACCAGAACACTCCACTAAACCAGCTACTGGTTATTGTGCATGTGGATCCAGCCATTGTCCCCCAGAAAGAACAGGGATAAAGGTTGTCAGATTTAGAAAACCTCATCACTCTCCACTCAGTGGAGTTTCCCTCACAGCTCAGTGACACAGACGTTTTGGTGAAGTGCTGCACACTGTCAGGACTCACTGTGAGAGACGCTGCTGAGTTCAAATCTGAAACACACAAAGAGGGGACATTTAAACCATGCAAACTGAAAAAGACAATGCATTGGTACAGCAAAACTTCCACTTAATTTACCCCGAAAAAACAAACGGGAACAAACTAAAGTAGGAGAAAAACAAAAGTGAATGTGTCTCAATCCAACACATTTTTTAAATGATATGTATTGTTTATGTCTTAAACCATTTAACCAGCAGATAAATATCTTAAAACATATTCCCAACTAAAAAAATAAAGAAAACCCTTACCAGTTATATCTAATTACAATGTATTGTAGAAGCCTTTTATTATTAGGTTTTGGATTTACAAAGTCTAAGGTTTGAACCATGGCAAACAACAACTCATGTGTCAGGATGAAAAGAGATTAACTCGTGTTAAAATTCAGTCCAGAATGTGAATCAGTCGATCATCATTCTGTTTTAGAAAATAGTTTTGAAAACTGAACTATGACCTGATGCTGGTGTAAAATAAAGTTCCCAAAATAAGTGACTTTGTTCCATTTTGCAATAATGGAAAAGTCAAAACAACATTCCTCCAGAGCAGACAAACTTTGATAAAGAAATGTTTTGGCTAATAGTGATGCAAACTAAAGGAAGAAAGAAAAAGGAAGAACATACTGACCTCCAGACCAGACAAACTTAGGTTTGCTGTACGAACTGTAAAACACTCGATCCTCTCTTCCTGCTCTGCACACATATCCTGCTGTGTGTGTTTGTCCATCAATGATGAAGAGATCCTGTTCAGTCCCATTCTCGCTGCCAGGTAGCAGCTCATAGCTGTAGGAGTAGTCTGACTTTTGGGGAACAGCCTTATACCAGTAGAAGCTCCAGCCAGCAGAAGGATGATCAACCCTGCAGTTCAGAGTTACTGAGGCTCCAGGACTCGGCCATGATGGAGACACAGTGAGGACAGGCTGAGGTCTTTCTGTTGGAAAGTGATTTAATGATAAAGTTATGATTTATAATTGGTGGGTTACATGCACTCCTTGGATCCTACATATGTTCTACAAACGTATAACGCAAATTTAAGGGTGAACTGTCCATAAATATAAAAACCAAAATAGTCGTTTTTATTTTTTTATATAGAGCAAAAAAAGTCAACTAATGATAAATGACTTACTGTCAGATGCTGTCAATGTGAAAACAATCCATTTGTCACAGGTTATAAAGTATAACATGGTTTGTTGGTAAAGTATTATCTTTATGTAAATGCTCTGATGTAAGAATCTGATCCCTGTCTGTCTTTAGGTCCTTATTTTGAATACTCTTGATTTTGTGATAACCTGAAAGCACAGGATTGTACAGCATACATACATCACCTGCCTTTACAGCATCAGTGGAGCTGTTCAAACGTTAAAAAATACAAATAATGTACTGATTATATACAGTGGAGGAAATAAGTATTTGATCCTTTGCCGATTTTGTAAGTTTACCCACTTATAACGAAATGAACAGTCTATAATTTTAATGGTAGGTTTATTTTACTAATGAGAGACAAAATATCAAAAAGAAAATCAGGAAATTGACATTATATAAAAGATAAAAATGTATTTTAATTTAACTTTGGGAAATAAGTATTTGATCCACTTGCAACCAACAACAATTCTTGCTCTCACAGACCGGTTACATAAGTCTATTTCCTTTAGGAAAGTACTCCTAATATCAACTTGTTACCTGTATAAAAGACACCTGTCCACAGAATCTATCAATCAGATTCCAACCTCTCCACCATGGGCAAGACCAAAGAGCTGTCTAAGACCTCAGGGAAAAGATGTAGACCTGCACAAGGCTGGAATTGGCTATAAGACCATCAGAAAGCAGCTTGGTGAGAAGCAGGGGCGGATCTAGAAAAATATTCATGGGGTGGCAAGAGGGTGGCAGGAGATTTTGAGGGTGGCATCCCCTGGCAGAAGTATATGCTGATTTAATCGCAGTCATATCAATCAATGTTAACTTGGAAAGCCACAATATTGATATTTTAACTCAATAACATTAGGTGACATTATTGTGGCACAACAGTAAATCCTTAAATATAAATATATAAGGTGGCAGACATAATTTTATGAATTTTAAATGAACAATAACTGAATGAGTTTGTTTCACTCTTAGACCAGCAGGGGTACCAAATCTATGCAGACTGCTGCAATAAGTACATTAATTAACTGTCTCATCGAATCAATGTTTGTCTGAATTAATATGATAATATTAACAATCATATTATTCCTATCAGGGGTCAATCACTTTTAATTCACATATTCAGTGTTATTATTATAAATAAACTATACTTTTTGGAGGAGTTAATGATGAATGTTCCTCAAGATGCTTGCTCACCCTCCTTCAAATTTGAAAGACAAGTAATTACATCATATATCAAAATTCAAAAGTATCAAAAGAACAATTCAGCGCCTCACGACTTTACTGCAAACAGAAACCTTGACTTTACATCAGAATGAACAAACATTAAAGAAGTGACTAACTGCATCAGTTAGGGTTAAAAAACGTGTATTCAGCTAAAACATATACATCGCTGCAGTTATTATCCAGTGGAAAGTCCTTACCTACTGGCCTAGTTAAATCAAAGTGGTTACTCTTTTTTTGGCTGGGCAGTGTAGTTTTACACACCGTCTTATTTGACTTTCTCAGGACTTAAAACTGTTTTTTGGGGGCAGACCCCCACACAAAGAAAAAAATATATACACACATACAAGGTCATCATTTTAACAGTTTTTTATGCTCATCCGTGAGCAGAGCATCAAGTTGGCATGTCTATTACAGCTGAATGCGGCGATTACAATTTTGTTCAGCAAAACGCCTCACAAAATTAGTAAGATCCAAAGCTTTAGTGCGTTTTGATTCAATGCTGAGTACAGAAAACTTGACAGTCTCTTCTCTGTCATTGTAGACCGCAAATACCTCATTCCTTCCGTCTACTTGGGTCCGAATGCTTCTCGTTTTAAGCCGTCCCATTCAAATGAAATCGCCGCCAATCATATTTCCACGCTCGCGCCACGGCCGGGGGAGGGGCTAAAAGACTCGCGTCTTGTGCTGCATTCACTTGCACTCGGACATTAGAGACTTTATCTCATAAATGTCCGATGAACCACAACTTTTCTTTCAAAACAAAGCTGCCAACTGGGGTGGCAGCTGGGGTGGCAAGGCCTATTTTTAGGGTGGCAGTTGCCCCCCCATGCCACCCCGGTAGATCCGCCCCTGGTGAGAAGGAGACAACTGTTGGTGCGATTATTCTGAAATATAAGAAAAATAAAATGGGCATCAATCGCCGTCGGTCTGGAGCTCCACACAAGATCTCGCCCTGTGGGGTATTGATGATCATGAGAAAGGTGAGGGATCAGCCAAGAACTACACGGGAGGAACTTGGTAATGATTTCAGTCAGCAGGGACCACAGTCCCCAAGAAAACTATTGGTAACACACTACGCCATAATGGATCAAATCCTGCAGCGCCTGTGAGGTCCTCTGCTCAAGAAGAACATGAAAGGCCCATCTGAAGTTTGACAATGAACATCTGAATCATTCAAAAAAAGGCTTGGGAGAAGACGATGTGGTCAGATGAGACCAAAATTGCAATCAATTGCATCAACTTAAAGTCAGCATCAATCGAGATGCTGACTTTAACCCCAAGAACACCCCCCCCCCCCCCAAGCATGGAGGTGGAAACATTATGCTTTGGGGGTGTTTCTCTACTAAGGGGACAGGACGACTTCCCTGCATTGAGGACAGGATGTACGGGGCCATGTACCGTGAAATATTGGCCATAGCCTCCGTCCCTCAGCCAGGACACTGAAAATGGATCATGGATGGGTCTTCCAGCACGACAAAAAACCTTAACATACGGCCAAGGCAACACAGGAGTGGCTAAAGATTTAGCACACTTAGGCGATGGAGGGGCCTAGCCAGTCTCCGGACCTTAATCCCATAGAAAATCTGTGGAGGGAGCTGAAGCTTCGAGACGCCAAGCATCAGCCTCAAAACCTTAAGGATTTGGAGAGGATCTTCAGAGACCAAAATCCTTCCTGAGATGTTCACAAACCTGGAGATCAACTACAAGAAGCGTCTGACCTCTTGCTGTCCAACAAGGGTTTCTCCACCAAGTACTAAGACATGTTTTGCAAGGGGATCAAATACTTATTTCCCATAGTTAAATGCAAATCAATGTTTATCTTTTATATAATGTACATTTCTGGATTTTCTTTTTTATATTCTTACTCTCAATGTTAAAATAAACCTACCATTAAAATTATAGACTGTTAATTTCTTTGTAGGTGGGCAAACTTATTAAATCTGCAAGAGATCAAATACTTATTTCCTCCACTGTACATAAAGTAAAATGTGTTTTCTTTTCGTCCAAATGTATTATGCATTGACCAAACCGATGTCGTTTGGAGGGTTACATAGGTAGATTTGTCTTGAGTAAGTATACAAAAAGAAAGACAATTGTATAATTACCTTGAGCTTGTCCACGGTAAAGTAAATTGAGCACTGAAATACATTTGAAACTACATCAGACATTATCAAACTGACAAATATATCATAATCTCAGGCATTTAAAAAGTTGTATCAATGGTAATTAAAACTGGAAAAGTACTCACAGAATAACCCCAGCGGGCAGAGCAAAGTGTGTCCCATCTTCACATCGAACACTGACTCTCTGTCTCTTACACATACGTCCACTTTAACACTTGAAAAAATTGAGGAAGACTAACAGAGCACTGTGGGAGGAAATCGATCTGATGTCAACATGAGCTCATTGGTATTTTACACATTTCCTTGGAATAACTAGTCTCTCTTTCCTTCCTGTTTTACATTGGCATGACTAATTCATGCTCATGCCATGCAGACACATTTTAACTTCACTCTCTACCAAGATCCCACTTTAAAAAGGTAGAGTAAATAGCCATTTTTGCTGAACTCATATCTCAGTAAAAATGGATGGCAGTATTATACTTGTGTTTCACAGGCAGATATATTTAACGTCAACAGTTAGATGGTTCATCGGGACAACTGCAGAATGATTTAACCTCTTCGTCATTCTTTACCTGACCGTTATTGCGATTGTAATTCTGATTATTTATCATGCATTAGTCAAAAAACAGAAGACAAATGTCCGGATCTTTTGGTAAAATAGCCATCTTGTAAACCTCTAATATTAGATGTTTCTACTGCTTCATCACTATAGTAATAACAAGGGCCGATGATTCAAAGTGACACATTTTTGGTCACATCTCAGCTCTTGCACCTCTAAATTCCTTCTGTCGCCTCAAAGCATGACTGTACTGGATCACCAAAATAAGAGGGAAGATGATGAAACACATTAAAGATCTTGTGTAAAGAAAAATCATGTAGAAGCAATTAAGTAAATAAAGTTTATTGATGCAAAACAAAGCATGCTTTTTTTAAATACACCTAGATTAAAGCCATATGATGCCTTTCCTTTCAATGATTTGCTATTACATTAACTGTACAAAATACTGTCTGATGAATGGAGAGCAGAGCTGCAAATAAGGTTTAATAAACAAAGGTTTCGTTTTGGTATGTTGTTTCCATTCGTCTTGTCCTTACAGAAGACATTGTTCGATCTGGAAGAAAACCAAAGAAGAAAGAGATGATACTTTTTAAAGAATTAGGGTGTTTCATGACATATTACTCCCATTTACAACATATTTAACAATATATGACATAAATAAAGTGATGAATCCCAAAACTTACATGATGTTACGCTGCATTTTAACCGAAAGCTTTTCCAGGTTTGATTTCAGAATACAAAGTTTAATCCGCTGGTGCAGGATTTGACTTCCCTATGAATTAAGAGATTATTATTGTTTATTTTTTTACAGTATTCCCCCCAGTTAAAAAGGAAAATGTACTGGGATACATTTTGCTCACAAGAGGGTAAAGTGATAGTTTGATAGAAGGAATTTTTTTTCATGATTCACAACAGTTAAACATGTATGTATACAGATAAATGAAATATAATTTGCCCTGATGTTTATTTCATGAATGCATAGAATTGGCAGAAAATAAACTTAACAAACATTGACAAAGTTATATGTAGGATTTGAACATTGCTGTGGCAATACCAGGGGAGTTTCCTGGACCTGGAAACATTCGGGGCTTAGTCCACAGTGGCGGCGCCAGAGATTTTCTTTTGGGGGTGCTGTGGGGTAGCTTTACGTTTCATAGAGGGTGCTCAAACATGTAGGGTTTCCCATTAATGTACCGGGCGCTACAGTGGAATGTTCTACTGCAACACTCCCCACGCAAATACACAGTGTACCCGCGACTCTTACAATGAAGGCTCGATAATCAGCACGGCATATAGGAGTCAGCAGATTTTTTTTAAATATTGAAGTTAAATGCATCAATCTGGTGCACTTTGAGAGCAACATTAAGAGATCTATGGACATCTCTCAACACCCATATGAAACAGAAATGTAAACAGATGTTCTTATTCTTTATGGATATTTTACAAATCACTCCCCTTTTAAACTGTATTCTTGTGTTACTGTCATATAGTATTTCATAACTGTTTTTCATTTATTCTCTTGTTTTGTTTATAACTATAATGATCATATGAAGGTGTGCCTTGGAAATAATCTTTCACATAATAATTGCATTCACTGAACACGGGAAATTACAATCCTGCCGTCCTCTCTAGTGTCATGATGAGGTTCAGGTAAAGCACGGTGAATGTATTATATTCAGGGGTGCACATAACTTTTTTAGTGAGTTACTCAGATGAGTACCAGGAGACAGCGTTTGGTACTCACCCCACACGAAGCGTGGTCTCCCCAGAGTCTCCTTCACTGTCCTCTTTTTACACTTCTTGCATGTTAGATGATGAAGATGATGATGAAGATGCACCTCCCTGTCTCTTTTTAAGCCTCCGATTTGCTTTCTCCAAAACTTCTTGCCAAAACTGTGAAGTCCTTGCATTTCCTGAGGCCAAGTTGAAGGATCAAATACTAAGAAATGATCACATGACTTGAAGTCATATCTGATTTCAGATGTGGGAAGTTACTAAGTAAACTTATTCAAGTACTGTACTTAAGTACAATTTTGAGATATTTGTTCTTTACTTGACTTTGATGCTACTTTGTACTTCTACTCCACTACAGTTCAGAGGTAATGGTGTACTTTTACTCCACTACATGTATTTAATACCTTTAGTTACTTTACAGATCTGGATTAATGATGTGAAATATAATCAAGTGGTAAATCAGACTTTAGTTCCACCTGGAGTAAATTCACAAGCTACCCTGCAGTATACAAAGTCATTAAAACTAGCTGCACCTCTACCAGCTGTGATAACACTTTAATGATCAATCATTATAAAACATATCATATATATTATTCTGAAATGGACCAATCTGCACAATGACTACTTTTTTTTTTAACTTTAACTATATTTTGATAATACTTTTCAAATTGTACTTGAGTAACATTTTGAATGCAGGACTTTTACTGTAACCAATTATTCATACACTAGTACTTCTACTTTTATTCAAGTACAAGATCTGAGTATTTCTCCCACCTCTGTCTGATTTCAAACTCTTCCATTAACACCCTGAGTAAGTTTGCAACTGTGTGTTTTACTCCACTTTGTTGTAAATAAAACTGCAGCAGCTTGACCACAGAGCGTGAACGATGTGATCAGCTGATTTTGCGCAGTTCTCCAGTGTGTGCGCGGGGCACAGAATGTGCACAGGGGAGTCTCCCACTGCAGCCAGTTGGCGGAGGCTTGGCACAACTCTGTTGTTCATACCGACGTTAACCCTGTCTGTGCACACGGTGAACAACTGTCGTCCAGTGATCTAAGCCTCTGCCTCCTGTAAAGCTTCACAGGACCGTCGGTTCTGGCCTGCACGGCTCGGCCAGTACCCAGTTCAATCAGTCAGAGAAAGTCAAAAGATTTTTTGCAGGGAACGAAACAGCAACGTAGCTGCTTAATGTCTTTGTTTTTTTTGACATGTCTAGTATTATACTCCATTGAGTGTTGACAAGAAATCCGTGTACACGAAATATGTGTTTTGTTTTGATGTTTTGAGGTAGGCAAAGGCGCAAAGTGACACAAGGGACGTTATGCACTTCAGATGTTTGCTGCGCATGCGTACCTGCGTACCAGTTATGTGCATCCCTGATTATATTATTGAGGGAGAATTGTCCGAGGCTACAGAAAAAACATTCGGGGCTTTGGCGACGCCACTGGGCGATACCTTGTGATTTTTTTAATGACCCCCTAGCAGGCAGCACGTAACAATAACAAAAACTTAAAGCGAGTAGTATTTCATCATACCTGATGCTGATGCCGTCTGCACATGTGAGGAAACACAATCCTCCGGTTCATTTTTCTTCCCTGCTAGACGGATCAGGAGTAAGCATGAAAAGACAAAATGTATTGCATGTTTTGTTACAACATAAATTCAAACACTCACCCTTCTTAGAAATGTGTTTGAGCTCGAGCACAGAATATGTCGCATCCCTGGATTCATCTGAAATATACAATTTATTTTATATTTAAAAGAGTGAACCTTGAATTGTCATATTCCAGTATTTATATTTACTATACTGTACCATTTGCAGGTTCTTCTGGGCCTCTGATTGTTTCATAGAGACAAGCATTATCTGAAGAGTAATCAAAATCAAACCAAATTCATATTAAAATCCCTCTATATGAACTCCTACATTTTTTAAAACAACTAATGAGAAATGGAAATGCTACTCGGTTAATAACGTTAACAATTAATTCAAAACGTATTAAGGATTCAGGCTGACCCTGGAGAACAGAAGCATATTCTCTTTGGTTAGTTTCGTCCTGGTTGATCATGTGGTCTGTAGCAGGGCCCTGATTGGTCCTCTGAGATCTGGTGGGAAAAATACCCATAGTAAATGAAGTGGATTTATTAAGGAACATATTAGTGCTGTCATGTTCATAATAAATTAAAATAGAGTTGTGTACCAACCTGCTATAGCATGAATCTGTTAAAAGAAAAAAGAAGACATTTGCTGCTTTTTTTATTTTGCATTGCAAAGTGTTCTACTGTCAAAACAGTACATGTGATTACATTAGAGTTAATCTTATATCAGATGAAAAATGTCTCACCTTTTGACTTTCTGTATAAATACAGGAACAGCAGCATGAGAATAATCAGTAAAACTCCACAAAGCAGCCCAACGATCAGAAGAATGGGAAATGTTCCTGGCCCGGACGCTGCTAATATAAGTAATCTTAATTAATATTATATCTCTTCCCTGTAATAAATTAACTGTATAAAACATTTATCTTACACAAACACAGTTTAATTCAGAAGAAACTAAGCTTTCTTTATCTCAGACTGTAACACAGCTTACAAAAAAGGAAGTTTTTTTTTTTTTTTTAATCATACTTACATTTAACTGACAACCAACTCTCTGGTGACGTCCTACCATCTGCTGAATCTCTCTGTTTACATTTATAAAAGCCTGCGTCTGACTTTGACACTGCAGAGATGGTCAGCTCCCTTCTGGTATCGTTCTGGATGAGTTTGTCATTTTTATAGAAATCCACATTATATACATTTTCTGTCTTGAACTTGCAGCTAAGATTGACAGCATGTCCCTCAGCCACAGGTCGGACAGGACTCACCAGGATAATATCACCATCTGAAAACAAATCAAAGAATATAAAGTATTTGACAGAGACATCAGCTTTTGCAGATTTAACACGTTTATGCACAACTGGCCTAGTCTGGCGAAAGCTGAAATGTCAGGTAGATGTATGAGGACATTAAAACATAGAATATTATCTTTGATATTTGAGAGAAGTAACCCTGGAAATCACTTCGCAAATTAGCCTTTTTTATAAAGTTTTACTAATTTGAAGAAACGTTTGGCTAATGCTTGTCACCTTCACATTTCAAAACATACATAATACTTCAGAAACACACATTTTAAGTAATTAAAACTCACCCCCTTTAGTGATGTTGACTGCATTACTGAACTGTCCTGTTTCAGACTCACACCAGAACACTCCACTAAGCCAGCTGCTGGTTATTTTGCATGTGGATCCAGTCATTGTCCCCCAGATAGAACAGTGATAAAGCTTGTCAGATTTAGAAAACCTCCTCACTCTCCACTCAGTGGAGTTTCCCTCACAGCTCAGTGACACAGACGTTTTGGTGAAGTGCTGCACACTGTCAGGACTCACTGTGAGAGACGCTGCTGAATTCAAATCTGAAACACACAAAGACGGGACATTTAAACCATGCAAACTGTAAACGACAATGCATGCAAAAAGAGATTAAACAAGCCTAAAACAGGAATGTTTAATCCATGCATATATTGTATTTGTTGAAAGTAAAAAAATAATTGGTGTTGTTGGTTTTATGTTATATGTAAAAAACAGTGATTCCGATTGACACAATATCAAAATAAAGTTGTCCATTTAAAAGTTGGGAGGGGGCAAATAAACTAAAGTAGGAGGAAAGACAACTGTCAGAAAATTATCTTATCTTAAAATTCAGTCAAGTCCAGAAGCTGAATCAGTCAATCATCATTCTGTTTTAGAGAAAAAAATTGAAAACTTAACTGTGACCTGATGCTGGTGTAAAAGAGAAGTTCCCAAAATAAGTGACTTTATTCCATTTTGCAATAATGGAAAAGTCAAAACAACATGCCTCCAGAGCAGACAAACTTTGATAAAGACATGTTTTGGCCTAATAGTTATGCAAACTAAAGAAAGAAAGAAAAAGGAAGAACATACTGACCTCCAGTCCAGACAAACGTAGGTTCACAATGCCAACTGTAATACACTGGATCTCCTCTTCCTGCTCTGCACACATATCCTGCTGTGTGTGTTTGTCCATCAATGATGAAGAGATCCTGTTCAGTCCCATTCTCGCTGCCAGGTAGCAGCTCATAGCTGTAGGAGTTGCCTGACATTTGGGGAACAGCCTTATACCAGTAGAAGCTCCAGCCAGCAGAAGGATGATAAACCCTGCAGTTCAGAGTTACTGAGGCTCCAGGACTCGGCCATGATGGAGACACAGTGAGGACAGGCTTAGGTCTTTCTGTTGGAAAGTGATTTAAATATAATGTTATGATTTATAATTGGTGGATTACATGCACCACTGGATCCTACATATTTCTTGCATACAGTATGTAAAAAAACAAATGTAAGTGTGAACTGTACTTAAATATAACAACCAAAATACTAGTTATCAGTTATTTTGTTTATATACAGTAAAAAAAAGTCAACTGATGATAAATGACTTACTGTCAGATACTGTCAATGTGAAAACGATCCATTTGTCACAAGTAATAAAGTATAACGAGGTTTGTTGGTGAAGTATTATCTTTAGGCGCGTTCACACCGGAGTACTTTTACCCCGTACTTTTCCCGTTTAGTTCCGTTAGTGCCCCTTACGTCGCGTTCACACCAAAAAGAGTACTTAGTGCCGGGAACTTTTACCCCCATTTTTAGTGCCTGCTAGAGAGGTGGTACCAAAAAAGTACCAAAAAAGTACCAATTTCTGATTGGCTGGGCGGATTGCAAACCACGCCCCGTAGAAGCTGCTGGGAATCCCAGCAGCTTCTACTGAAGCCAGTCCCCAACTCCGGGGACTTCCGGCCGGGGACTTCGGGTGGCACAGAGCCCTAGAGGTGGCAGTATACGCGGTGAAGTTGTTTGCGGCCTGCAGTGTTGGGCAAGTTACTTCCAAAATGTAATATATTACATATTACTTATTACTGTCTTTTTAAAGTAATAAGTTACATTACAATATTACTGTCTTTGAAATGTAATGAGTTACACTACTTTTTAGTTACTTTTGAGTTACTTTCACCAAAATAACTGCAAAAGAATGGCTAGGTATTTTAAATGCTAAAATGTAGTTTAGTGCAGCTCATTATACATCCAGTGAAGGGCAATGTGGTATAGCATAACCACTGTGTAGGCCATTAAGGCTACTAACAACTGTTATTACACGGCTTAGTTGAATACTCGATTCAGATTGTAAATTCTTAACATGTGACACGTTGTTAATACAGTACAGACCACTGTCAAGGACTATAATGAAGGTTGCTAAGGAGGATCAAGAAAGAGAAAGGAAAAGAGGTTAAAAGACAGAGCGCTGGACGTCAGATAAATCACCAGAAGAAGGCAGAGAGGAAGTAAACAATAACAGGAACACGGAATGGGCTCTGTATTTTGTTTAGTATATGGCCATGTACTGTACAGGCCCGGTTCCAGAACAAAATGACTTGGGGTGCCTCTGAGATTACAGGGTGCAGCACTAGTAGGTTTACATGAGCAATAGTGGCCGGCAACAGCAATGAAAAATAGCATTGATGTTATGGTCCCCAATGAACAGATTATGGCATTTGTTTATGTTTTGAAACCAAGCAAGTGAGAACATTTCAAGTGTGTTAAAAGTGCAATCCTGAAATATTTCATATAGTCCAAAGTGGACTATGGCAAGGAAAAGCACAAAAGCTTCAAAACTGTACTGATAAAACAAAAAAGAACATATTGTAAAATCAAGGCAAATATTATTTGAACCAGCTCATGGTTTGAAATGGCAAACATTGAAAAGCAAAAGTATTATTAAAACCATGTACTACATCATCACCTTGGTCCCATCATATACTCTGGGAAGAGAATATTTACTGTGCTTGAAAACTGGTATCACATCAGAGGTTGACTTTGTGACCTGGAGAACATTTCAGCTGCAACATTAGCTTGTAAGCTTGGGATATGAGATCTTTTTGTAGCCATTCGTGGTGAAGGCATCTGTGCTATTGTATGCATTATTTTTTGACCCAACATTTCTACAGGCATGGCAGAATATGGCACTATTTTCACATGAATATTCTAGCCATTGTCTATTTTTATACCACGAGCTGCAAAATGACCGCCTTACCCCACTGTGCAGGCGGGTACTTGTTTAGATATACCTGGGCAGGCTCTGTTTTGCCGTGGTATCCTGGCACCTGCGGGCCGCAGAGGGGCGGCGTAGTTTCGGGTGACGAGACGAAGACTGATGCTCCGGGGGCGAGTCAGGCGGGAGTAAGCTAGTGTCCACGACAGAGGGTAACGTGATTTCCCCATCTGACCTGTTGCTATTGTCTGCAGTAGATGCAGTGTTGCTGGCGTTTAGTGATGGTTGCTTTAACCATTTTCGTATAAATGATTATCCACAGATGTGTGTCACTGCTGTGGAAGCACTTTGGAAATGATGCACGCAGCGGAGCAGGTCACGCGCACCTGACACAATTTGTTGTTTTTATTTTTCGCTCCGTTCTCTTTTTTGAATAGAGGGTGCATAACATTCAACTGGGGGCGCAATGCATGCCTATGCACCCCCGAAGATCCCGACGCGAAGCCTGAAGGGTAAACACCAGGTTTACTAATCTACCCGCACAATTTTACTCTGGTGTCGGAATGTCTCGCTATGTTAGTACATTCTTAAAAAACAAAACACCATTTAATTTCGGGTTAAAATGTGTTGTAACTGCGTTACTGAGCATTGTAACGGGTAATATATTACCCAAATTGCATTAGTAATGCGTTACATTACTTCGTTACAGCAAAAAGTAATATATTACTGTAACTCCGTTACTTTTGTAACGCGTTACACCCAACACTGGCGGCCTGCCAGTAATCCCAAAGCAGAAGAAGACGAAGTGACGTCAGCGGCTCATTTGCGTAATCTTCCCTCAGGGAAAAGTACTCCGGTGTGAACACGATTGGTACTTAATGCCCTGGGGTTATAAGTGCCGGGGCACTAAGTACGGCAAAGTACTTGGTGTGAAAGCGGCTTTTATGTAAATGATTTGATATAAGAAGCTGATCCCTGTCAGTCTTTCTGTCCTTATGTTAATACTCTTGATTTTGTGATAACACAAAGCACATGATTGTAAACATCACCTGCCTACACAGCATCAGTGAAGCTGTTCTCGAAAAAAAATAAAAAATGCTTTTATTGAACTTGGTCATGTTGGTATTTGATCACTTACCTGATACAGTTAGATAGATTTTATTGCTTATTTTTGTTGATCCCCCGTGCAGAAAAAAGCATTGGTATTCACCACTGAAGCCTGAAGCTAGAGAGGGTAATTCATAGCTCTCATGTTTTTGGTAAGAGAGAAATTCTCGACCATCCCTTTGGATTGAGTAAAACCAGTCGCTGTATTTGCCTCCTGTAATGTCACACTTGAAGGTAACAGACTCTCCAGAAAAAAAAGTGGTCCAGTTTGGCTCAATGGTCAGCACAGCATCTAGAAACCATCACAAGATAGATAAAGTAAAATGTGTTTTCTTTTTGTCAAAACATGTATAATACATTGACAAAACGGAACACACAAAAAAGAGGATGTTGTTTGGAGAGTTACATAGGTAGATTTGACTTTACTTATATATTAGTAAACAACAAGAAATAAAATTATATAATCACCTTGAGCTTGTCCACGGTAAAGTAAATTCAGCACTGAAACAAGTATGAAAATACATCAGACATTATCAAACTGACAGAAATCAAACGTATCATAAAATCAGGCATTTAAAAAGTTTAAAAAGTTATCAAATAAAACATTAAAAAACAGAAAACCCCAGTAGAGAGAGCAAAGTGTGTCCCATCTTCACATCCAACACTGATAATCTGCTCCTCTGTTTCTGAGAAATTCTTCTACTTTGTGTAAATAGAAAGATCGAAACTGCAGCATATGAAGAGAAATCAGGAACTAGAGAAACAAATGCAATGTAATATTGGAAAATTAAGTTGTTTTCTAACTTCTTTACACGGTCTGGGCTTCCTTCCCTTTTATACAAAGCTCACACAACTGAACAGATTTTAACACAACACATTTTTTTGCACCTTGGTTTAGGTATCCTCTAATGATGAAGAGGGATAAGGTATTAAAATATAATTCCTGAGGTAGATAAGATCCTCCTGTAGGCTCGTGCTTCTTCACAAATGGTCAGTAATTATTGAAGCTTCTCTAAAGACTGCTGCATGAAGTCAAAAAGTGTTCTTTCTAGAATAAATCAAGTGATAAAATTGCATGCGTCATACTCACTTTATAATCCATGGGCCTTCTCACCAATATTTCAAATGAAAATGTGTGTAACAGCTTTAACCAAATAGTTGAACTGCAGTGCTGGAGTGTTCTGGAGGAATTCAAGTTTAAGTTTAGAAACAGCCTCACCCACAGGAAGTCTCTCATAGTCTCTCTACCAGAAGTGAATCTGAAGAGAGACAAAGTCCTGCCCCCTCCTTGAGATAGACTCTGTCTACTTTAAGGGGGCATAATTCCATTTCTATATCATTAGTAATAAAGCAATCATTTGAATACAGAATATATGCTTTGTCTAGGTGTACAATTCTATCACAACAGTTGTACAAAAATGATGTTAATTCAATAGAAATGATCAAAATAAATAAAACACTTAAGTAGTTGTGTAGTTTTAAATCTGGTGGGTAGTACAAATTGAAAGCTTCTATGGAGCTAGTTCAGGGTCATACGTTTTGATAATTCAAAAAAATACAATTTATTTGAAAGTTCAAGTTTTTATCCTGAAATTTTAAAAATACAATGATGTATTCAAACAAAAAATAAGTATTTGAAATAATTGTTCAGGTTGAATATTATTTTGATTCATAAGAAAACTGATACCAGCGTCAAAGTTCAGTTAAGCGAGCTGTTGAGCATCGCAGTTGGCAACAATCGCGGTATAAGAGCAATAAACTGTGCTAGAATGTGAAATTACGTATCCGCAAAGAGCCAGCAGGTTGTTCTGGTGGGCCTGACACCATCCCCCGCTGTCTCACAGAGAGATACCGCAGGTCCTTCCTTCCTGCAGTGGTCAGACTATGTGCAATATTTGCAATATGTGCAATATATATATATATATATATATATATATATGCAGTTAAAAACTGTGCAATTATATACCTGGCTGCTAAATCCTTAGAACTGTTACAGGGTGTGTATTATGTAAAATGTGTAACTTTTTTAAAAATTAGAATTTATTTTTTTAATCTTTTAAAGACCCAGTGAAGTGTGCGCCGGTGCATGATCTGTTATGCTAATACGTATAGTAATGACCAAAATTGTCCTTTGGAACCCATATCAAAGATGTTGGAATAGCAACGAATTTGACGAGTTTTGAATTTTCCGCTGGGAAATCCGCAGTCGACCTCCGCCTTCGTGGGCGTGGCTTGCGATCTACTGCGTGACGTCAGAAGATGGGCCCAGCCGAAGTGTTTACATTCACCACCGTTCATTTTGTCTCTGTTTCAAAGTCGAATTTACCAACGTTTTTGAGCGAGTATTTTATTGGAAAGTGTTTCGCAGTCGACTGGAAGTGATTGCCAATCGAGGAAACCTGACAATGGAGGCGACAGTGAAGAAAAAGGGAGGAAAAACACACGGGAAGCGATGCATTGCCGCTGGCTGTGGTAATGTCAATTCTGCCGAAGTGGCGATGTTTCTGTTCCCAAAAGATGAAGGTGAGTGGCTGGTGTCATTGTTTCGTAGATTGTTTATGAAAAATAAAGGCCACTGTGTTTGTGTTTACTAACAAGACTATCATGGCGGCGGCAGAGCTCAAGTCGAGTTTCTCCGCCTGGAGATATTCTCACTATTTCACTTTTGTCGAGCACAAAGAAAAGAACGTTTTAGTTAAATGTAAGTTGTGTCTTGGCGGGTCAAAGATCCTATCGACTGCCCAAAACAGCAATTAAAATCTGTTGAAACATCTGCAGAAACAACATGCTGGGACGAAGCTAGTAGCTAAGACCACAGACCCAGACTCATCCGACGCCACTCCACCTCCACCTAAGCAACAGCGGCTGGATTGGCACTTTGAAACATATCTTTGTGTTTGTGTTTGTATAGATCACATTGCTTAGCAGAGTTCAGTGATGCAAATGCATGTCAAGTTGAACAACAGGTTGTATTATTCTCCGATGCAATAACAGTACTGAAATGAAGGCTACAGTATAAGGGCATTAATGGGTGCCCTTTTTTAAGTAACTAAAAAGTTACTTTTCACAGTAACGCATTACTTTTTGGTGTAAGTAGTGAAGTAACTAGTAATTGTAACTAGTTACTGGTTTTCAGTAACTAGCACAACACTGCATGTGAACATGAATGTTGCATCATGCTATGAACAGATGAATGTATGATCAGGTGATGGCCAATCCTGTGTGTAGATCTACTCTAGATCTATGACAAAATATTGTCCTCAACTAAATTGACTTCCTTGGCCACTTTCCTCATCTATCCTGTCCGAAAAGCTGTCAAAATCACTCATTTCTCTCGCACCAGTATCACTTTCCGAAGTCTCCGCCATGTTTACAATCACAACTGGGCCCATCTTGTGACGTCACAGCCGCTATCGTCTGCAGCAGCGGTAGGCTCAGACGGCCGTTCACGGGATGAAAAATTTGCGATGTTTATCTCGTCCCTCGCACTTCCTAAAAAATTATTTTAGCCATGAACAGGTACAATGATATGTAAGAAATGAAACTGCCATTTCATTTTGGCGCAAAAAAATGCACTTCACGGGCACTTTAAGGGCCCATGTCATGGCCATTTCTACTGACCATAATTCCATTGTTGAGGTCTACAAAAATAGATTTATATTGTGCAATTTTCCAAACTCACATTGGTTTCTCATACAGCATCTCTGTATAGTATGTGTATTCACCGGTATTCACTCTGTCCTAAACGGCTTGTTGGAGCTCCTGCCCCCCCCTCCCTGTGAGCCCAGTGTGCTCTGATTGGTCGGGATATTGAGAGGCTCGTTGCGCAATCTGCTGCGAGGAGCGGACAGGCTCCCGGGTCGGCGATACAGCGAGAACAAGCTAAACTCATCCTGAGCACACACAAACACTCACAGCCGAAGTAAAAACAATAAGTGTGGCTTGATATTGAGTAAGAAAAAGATTTATAACGCTGTGAGAATGGGTCTGCGGAGAGCATTTCTCCGCGATCCCAACTTAGCAGCCCGAAAAACGTTTACCCATAGAGAACTGCAGTGACGCGTCCTAAAACCCGGAAGTAAACTTCTTCCGGTTCCATCGTCAAAAAACAATGCAATTTCTCCATAGGGTTTTGGAAAATAGCTCAAAATAAGGTCTGTGGTTGAAACACATTTAAGAGAGGGATCACGTTTTGTTCAGCCAGATAATCTCCACATATCTACGCTACTTTTATAATTTTCGAATCATAAATCTAGTCGCCAGAAGCAAAATGCTAACGTTATGCTATAAAGGAACTACAAGCTAGAACGGCAGGGTCGCACTACTCAACGTCACGCCAACTTAAGATCGCCTCAACTGACTATAAATGATGATGGTCAGATAAAGATATAGATACTAAAGATACTAAAGATACTACAGATACTTAAGATAGGCATATACTCTCTTTCAAGCAGAACACAGGGGGAAACAAATTTAGCGGGAGTGTTTACGTAATCGGCGTAATGACGTACAACGGCCTCGACCATTTCTGTAGTCCACTAATGCCACTTGTTAACAACCATCGTTTTTCCGACACGTAAACTCTTCAGAAATCACCAGCGGGGTCACTGCTGATGTATTTAATGTGGTAGAACAAAACGTGATCTGTCTCTTAATTTTGTGTCAAACACAGACCTTATTTGGAGCTATTTTCCAAAACCCTATGGAGAAATTGCATTGCTTTTTGACGAAGGAACCGGAAGTGGTAAAAATGCTAACTTACTTCCGGGTTTTAGGACGCGTCACTGCGGTTCTCTATTTAAACAGTTGTGGTAGATACCTTGTTTGTTTTAAACATCATAAATACACAAACAACAATGAATACTTACAGGTTGTGTACCCGAATCTCCCGCTGGTCCAAACAAAGTAGGAACAGCATCGTTCTTCAGTGCCCTACGCTGTACATATCCGGCATGAATCGCTGAAAGGTTTGTGAAGCTTTGTTTCGTGAAATGCTGGCAGAGGGTGTGGCCTCTGGGTATTCACACGTCACAGTACCCAGGAAGTCAACAATGGAAAATGAGAAATCTCCAACGAGGTGTTTTGGGGCAGCAGAGACTGTGTTAGAGTTTTACTCGCTACAGGGTGTACTTTGAGGGTTTTTGACTCTGCAGACCGCTTACATGCATAAAAACCTTCATAACACACAAGGGGACGGGTAATAACCGGAAAAGCATGTCATGGGCCCTTTAATATTTTTTGTATGCATGCTTTAGGTAACATTAAGCTGTCTTTGACTCTTGTCTGCCGTCACAAATGTAAATGTGTCCCCTGTGGAACTAATAAAGGTATTCTGATTCTGATCGCAAAAACCAAGCCAATACTATGCTGCGTTCATGGAGCTACGTGGAAGTGGGGAAGGACAACGCTTAACTGCGGATAAGTAATTTCACATTCTAGCACAGTTTATTGCTCTTATACCTTGATTGTTGCCAACTACGATGCTCAACAGCTCGCTTAACGGAACTTTGACGCTGGTATCAGTTTTGTTTACCACCAATCACGGGAGTATTGTGTATAGAAAGTGTTAAGTTATATTTCTCGCGCTACATAACATCCATGAAGGCAACATGACAGAGGGAGGGCTGTCACTCAGGATGCCAAACTACTCTTTGGTAAGCCCCGCCCCCCAAGCAACATCAGGGCCAAAAGTTTGAAAGCAAAAAAAAAAGATCTGAAAGTGAAAAACGACCTGAAGGCGAAAAGCAATGTGAAACCTGAAAAAACAAGATTTGAAACTGAAAAAATAATTGTTTTGAATCTGAGAACGTAAAATCTGCAACTGAAAAAATAAGGATTCAAATATAAAAATATTTATAAAAGTGAAATATGAATATAAATATTTTATTCAAACAAATTGCTGAACTGAATCAAAATAATATTCAACCTGAACAATTATTTAAAATACTTATTTTTGGTTTGAATACATCATTGTATTTTTCAAAGTTCAGGATAAAAACTTGAACTTTCAAATAAATTGTATTTTTTTGAATGATCAAAACTTATGACCCTGATATAGCTCCATTCCACTTCCATGCATCAGTGCAAAGCTAAGGAAGTGAACCGTAAGCAGTCAATTGTTTAGTTATTAGTTAGGAGTTACATTTACATGGCATCAGACCCTGGTGCCAGACTTCAGAAGGACTATTTGTGTAGAGTAGGTAAAGTATCAGATAAAGTAGTTTGACACCACCTTGTGGTCATATATCGAAAGAAAGCTTCTATTATAACTGCACAGTGACTGGAGAAAAAATAAAATAGAATATTCTCAGTAACACATACTTACATAAATTGGACAAAATAATGTTGGCTGTAGTGCGTCAGTAGATTCCCTTCTTCTATCTCTTTACATAGAGAATACTGTATGTTTATCCATGGACAATGTAGGAACACAGTACCATATATTCACATTTTGAGATCATACAAGATAAGAAAGTGCAAGTACTAGCAGTTGGTTACCATTTTTTGATTTTAATGCCAATAATACGTTTGAAAAATATAAAATGTTCTGCCTTGTATTCTTCCTGGACAGGCTTTACTGCTTTGATTGAATTGAAAGCATGCAATAAAGATAATACTTGTGGGTTGTTGTTTTTCTATTGGTGACAAGCGTATGAGAAATTATTTTGGTTAATCTGCTTAACACAATAAAGAACATTTGTATTATTAAAAATTAGATAATAAGATAATCCAAGTTATTTTTATTAATGAAAAGGTCCCTAAATATCTGAAAGAAAACAAATACACTGTACAGAAGGTGTGTGCTTCAGTTCCTTTGAATCTGAACATCTTGTTTGACCTATTGGTGGCGCTGTGACTTCAGATGTTTTGGCTTTTGCAAGAGACTACTTCTGCAGGTAAATTAAAGGCATTAGATAATGTGTTGGCACCCTGTGGTAGCATCTAGTAAGAATCATTCACTGAACAGTACATGCAGGTATAATTGCATTTGGGTTTTATTCATAATATATGTGTGTGTCCACTGTGAGCATCTGCAGTGCTAAAGCATGTGTCCATACTGCAGATATTAGTATCTGGCTCTAATATCACCGAATGTTCAACAAGGTTAGAGCCACATGATCTGAATCAGACAACAAATAATGTTGTAGTACAATGTTTTAGACTAAATATAAGTACACAGAAAGTAAGTATACAGTTGATTGCAAAGCATTCAGCATGTTCCTACAAAGGCCATTATGAAAAAAGGCTCTGCGCTATTTACACAAAAGCAGCAAATACACTCAATTGCTGAAACAAGGATGTTGTTTTTCATGTTTTTATCCGCTCCATTGGTTCTGTCCATGAGGATGTCTTTATTGATCTGGAAGAAAACCAAAATGAGTTATTATCATTGGGTACTTACTGCTCATAGTACTGACTATTTTTGAATAAGACAATGTATGGTAACGCCAACTCATTTGTGTGAAAATATTAAAATTTGCCCTTTATTAGTTACGATGTTTTAAGTAATGTTTCATTAAACCAAAACATGTCTGGAAAACAACATGCTGTATAACAATGCACAAAAAGTGTAAAAGCTTTATTTGGTGGATTTGCTCATTGCTGAAACTGGCAAGCAGCACAGCACATAATACAAGATTTTAGTATATTTATGTGTATATGTATTAAAGTGTTTTGTACTTGCCTTTACCTGCAGCCACGTTTGAGTAAAGGCTCTCTTCTGGTTCATTACTGGCACCTGTTAGAAGGATTAAAATAATGTATCAAAGGACAATTCCTGTACTTTATTTAGACACTGGCCTACAAAAGCATCTCAACCATTGCATGTAGTATTTGTATTACTCCATGTTAAACACAAATTAAATACTGTACCATTTCCAGCTTCTACCGGCCCTCCGATTGTTTCATAGAGACAACGATCACCTACAGAGAAGTGAAAATCAAGCCATGGTCATACCAATCATTTTAATCACAATTAAGGCTGAGAGTTAAAAATAAATCATATTATTAAACCGGACAATGGCTGACCATGGAGGAGAGTAGAATATTCTGGCATGTTTTGAATTTCATCCTGGTTGATCATGTGGTCTGTAGCAGGGCCCTGATTGGTGCTCTGAGATCTTGTGGGCCAAACACATGAAGATAATGAAGTGGATTGAATTTAACATATAACTGCTGTAAAGTTCAAAATGAGATAAAAGAGGGTTGTACCGACCTGATGAAGACTGCATCTGTTGAATACAACAAAAACGTAGTTACATTGTTTTTTAATTGCAAATGTTTCCGTAATGTAATGTGTGATTTTGAGTAATTATAGTTTAATTCATTTGATATCAGATGAAAAGGTTCTGACCTTTTGATTTTCTGTAGCGATACAGGAACAGCAGCGGGAGAATTATCAGTAAAACTCCACAAAGCAGCCCAACAGTCAACAGGACGGGAAATGTAGAGGCTTTTCCAGGTCGAGAAGCTGCTAATATAAATAACTTTGATTATTTATTTTGTATATAACACTTTCCTCAAAGCACTTCACAGGAACAGAGCTTCAAGGTCGGACCAAGCCTCAGAAATCTCTAAGATAAATAAACAATGACAATCAAAAAATGTATTACAAACCTACATTCACACATTGACACATACATGTACAACTATGGAATATACAAAACTATACAAATACACTTACACATAAATCATAAATATTTAGACACTTATTGGAACAAATTCACGAAATACACTATAAACCCCTGTTCACATATCTTACATTTTAAATGCTGCTCATGTAATCATGGTCATAAGAATGTTTTAAGACTGAATACAGAACTGGAAAAATATATTTCTCTTACAAAAACTAAATTGTATAATTCAGAGGAAACTAAGACAACTTTGAATTCAGTATTAACTGTCTTTTTTTAGCTCTGACTCAGCAACACATCTCAAAAAGAGGAAACAGTTTTTCATCATACTCACATTTTACTGAGAACCAACTCTCTGATGACCTCCAACCATCTGCTGAATCTCTCTGTTTACATTTATAAAAGCCTTCGTCTGACTTTGACACTGCAGAGATGGTCAGCTCCCTTCTGGTATCGTTCTGGATGAGTTTGTCATTTTTATAGAAATCCGCATCATAAAGAACAGTTTCATTATTTAACTTGCAGCTAAGAGTGACAGGAAGTCCCTCAGCCACAGGACGGACAGGACTCACAAGGATAATTTTACCATCTGAAAAAAATCAAAGAATATAAAGGCTTTATCAGAGATATATGCTTTTGCAGATTTAATACGTTTAGGCACAACTGGTCTAGTCTGGCGAAAGCTGAAATGTCAGGTAGATGTATGAGAACATTAAAACACATCGAATATTATCTTTGATCTTTCAGAGAAGTGACCCTGGAGTTCACTTCGCAAATTAAACCTTTTATAAAGTTTTACTAATTTGAAGAGACGTTTGGCTAATGCTTGTCACCTTCACATTTCAAAACAACATAATATTTCAGAAACAAACATTTTAAATAATTAAAACTCACCATCTTTAGTGATGTTGACTGCATTACTGAACTGTCCTGTTTCAGACTCACACCAGAACACTCCACTAACACAGCTACTGGTTATTGTGCATGTGGATCCAGTCATTGTCCCCCAGGAAGAACAGGGATAAAGGTAGTCAGATTTAGAAAACCTCATCACTCTCCACTCAGTGGAGTTTCCCTCACAGCTCAGTGACACAGAGGTTTTGGTGAAGTGCTGCACACTGTCAGGACTCACTGTGAGAGACGCTGCTGAGTTCAAATCTGAAACACACAAAGAGGGGATATTTAAACCATGCAAACTGTAAAAGACAAAGCATGGGTACAGCAAAACTTCCACTTAATTTACCCTGAAAAAACAAACGGGAACAAACTAAAGTAGGAGGAAAACTAAACTGAAGGAACCAGTGTCTCAATCCCACACAACTCTTTTTTGTATTATTATATGTATTGTTTATGTCTTAAACTATTCAACCAGCAGATAAATATCTTAAAACATATTCCCAACTAAAAAAATAAAGAAAACACTTACCAGTTATATCTAATTACAATGTATTGTAGAAGCCTTTTATTATTAGGTTTTGGATTTACAAAGTCTAAGGTTTGAACCATGGCGAACAACAACTCATGTGTCAGGATGAAAAGAGATTAACTCGTGTTAAAATTCAGTCCAGAAGCTGAATAAATTCATCATCATTCTGTTTTAGAGAATAGTTTTGAAAACTGAACAATGACCTGATGCTGGTGGAAAAGAAAAGTTCCCAAAATAAGTGACTTTGTTCCATTTTGCAATAATGAAAAAGTCAAAACAACATGCCTCCAGAGCAGACAAACTTTGATAAAGAAATATTTTTGAACTAATGGCGGTGCCAACTTTTCTTTTCAGTGTTTTAATTTGTGTTTTATTTTTGTGTATGTTTATGTATGCACCAAAAACACCGTGACAAATTCCTCGTATGTGTTAACCTACTTGGCAATAAACCTGTTTCTGATTCTGATTCTGAACTAAAGAAAAAAAAGAACATACTGACCTCCGGACCAGAGAAACTCAGGACTGCTATACCAGCTGTAAAACACTGGATCTCCTCTTCCTGCTCTGCACACATATCCTGCTGTGTGTGTTTGTCCATCAATGATGAAGAGATCCTGTTCAGTCCCATTCTCGCTGCCAGGTAGCAGCTCATAGCTGTAGGAGTTGTATGACTTTTGGGGAACAGCCTTATGCCAGTAGAAGCTCCAGCCAGCAGAAGGATGATCAACCCTGCAGTTCAGAGTTACTGAGGCTCCAGGACTCGGCCATGATGGAGACACAGTGAGGACAGGCTTAGGTGTGTCTGTTGGAAAGTGATTTAATGATAAAGTTATGATGTATAATTGGTGGGTTACATGCACTCCTTGGATCCTAAATATTTTCTTCAAATGTATAAAACAAATTTAAGGGTGAACTGTCCTTTAATAAAATAACCAAAATACTAGTTATCATTTTTTTATTTATATACAGTAAAATAAGTAAACTGATGATAAATGACTTACTCTCAGAAACTGTCAATGTGAAAACAATCCATTTGTCACAAGTAATAAAGTATAACACGGTTTATTGGTAAAGTATTATCTTAATATAAATGCTTTGATATAAGAAGCTGATCCCTGTCTTCTAATTCTTATTTTAATATTCATGATTTTGTGATAACACAAAGCACAGGATTGTACAGTATACTTCACCTGCCTTTACAGCATCAGTGGTGTTCAAACGTTAAAACATTAAAGTAATTTACAGATTATATATTAGAACTTGTCCAAACTGCGTGTTCATATCAATATGGCTCATAAATAAATAAAGAATGATTTTATTGAACTTGGTCATGGTGGTATTACTTTGATCACTTACCTGATACATTTAGATAGATTTTATTGCTTATTTTTGTTGATCCCCCGTTCTGAAACAAGCAATAGTATTCTCCACTGTAGCCTTTAGCTAGAGAATGTAATGTTCTGAACTTTTGTTTGCTGGGAGGGAAAACTTCTCTATGTTGGTCGTAGATTGAGTAAAACCAGTCTCTGTCTTTGCCTCCTGTAATGTCACACTTGAAGGTAACAGACTCTCCAGAAAAAAAAGCAGTCCAGTTTGGCTCAAAGGTCAGCACAGCATCTAGAAACCATCACAAGATAGATAAAGTAAAATGTCTTTTCTTTTTGTCAAAACATTTATAATAAATTGACAAAACGGAACACACAAAAAAGAGGATGTTGTTTGGAGAGTTACATAGGTAGATTTTACTTTAGTTAATATAAAAAAAGAAAGAAAATGGTATAATTACCTTGAGCTTGTCCACGGTAAAGTAAATTCAGCACTGAAACAAGTATGAAACTAAATCAGACATTATTAAATTGAAAGAAATCAAACGTATCATAACATCAGGCTTTCAAAAAGGTGTATCAATGGCAATTAAAACATGAAAAGTACTCACAGAAAAACCCCAGTAGAGAGAGCAAAGTGTGTCCCATCTTCACATCCAACACTGATAATCTGTTCCTCTGCTTATGAGAAACTCTTCTACTTTGTGTAAATAGAAAGATTGAAACTGCAGCATATGAAGAAAAATCAGGAACTAGAGAAACAAATGCAATGTAATATTGGAAAAGGACGTTGTTTTTTTAACTTCTTTACACGGTCTGGGCTTCCTTCCCTTTTACACAAAGCTCACACTGAACAGCTTTTAACACGGCACATTTTAGTGCACCTTGGTTTAGGTATCCTCTAATGATGAAGAGACATAAGGTATTAAAATATAATTCCTGATAGATAAGATCATCCTGTGGGCTCGTGCTCCTACACAAATGGTCAGTAATTATTGATGCTTCTCTAAAGACTGCTGCATGATGTCTTTCTAGAAAAAATAAAGTGCATACAGATTTAAGGAGATAAAATTGCATGCGTCATACTCACTTTATAATCGATGAGCCCTCTCACCAATATTTCATATGAAAATGTGTGTGTAACAGCTTTAACCAAATAGTTGAAATGCAGTGTTGGAGTGTTCTGGAGGAATTCAAGTTTAAAGTGCTTGTGACACGGTTTTCCCCCATCATCCAAACCATTAATTTCAGTAAATAATGTCCCCTTGAAACCGTTACTGAAGTGATTTTTGAAAATTTGTACTTTGATAACCGTTAATCTGCCCTTCAATGTGACCATATTCTGGATCTTCTCTGGGTCTGCTCTGGGATTCTTAAACTCCCGCGAAAAGGTGTGCCGCGTCACAGAGGGAACACGAACGCTTCCGGAGTCCAGTATCTGTATGCAAACAAACGATGGCGCACACAGCAGCAAGCTCCGACAGCGATTGTAGTTTAATTTTGAATGTGTCTGAGAGCTCATATGAGGATGAAGCATCTGATAGTGATAGCCTCGTAGACGATATTGACTATATGCCCTACAGATTCGAACCATATGCCTCTGAATCGGATGAAATTAACTCCGAGTCGGACAGTGGAGACGACAACCCCCCGACTCTTTCCCTCCCTTGCGCACACACACACACACAAACAACACACAGAGTATCCTAAAAACACATCACGTTTAAAGGTTGTTGTTCTTACCTGAGTTTTCTCTTGTTGCTCGAAGTAGACACTTCGGGGCGTTTAGCTGGGGGTTGGCGAAGTCTTTGGGGCCTTTACGGATTTGGGAAGGCGTGGGAAAGAGAGTAGGCACTGCTGACGGCTTCAGAATCCGTCTTCGCGAAAAATCAATCCCAGTTTCAGCCATCAACAAAGGCCTTTCCTCGAAATTCTCGGCCAGAAAGTGGGCGCTGCATGTAGGTCGATGTGGGGTTCATCACAGACCAGCCAGCCCTTGTGCTCTGCACGTTTTTCTCCCATGTGCGCTGACGCTTGACATCCGTTGCAAAGCTATGTATGCTGATGTTAAGTTCCTCATTTGCTGTATTGGAACAGCCAGACACAACGCATCGTCGAACCATCTCTACGCGTGACAAATCCCTTCTGTCCCTGTCTGGCTCAATGGGAGCAGAATAAATATGGCCCTTTGTGACGCACTTCCGCCTTCGTCCCGAAAAAGGAAACTGAGTGAAGGACTTTTCCCGCGATATTCGAAATTATTGATATTTATCAATACGGTATCGCAAATTCATTTTTAAACTGATGGTTCGAGATGACTAGTAGCCCAACATTGCATTGCACAACAATAGGTGGGCTGGTGTCACAAGCACTTTAAGTTTAGAAACAGCCTCACCCACAGGAAGTCTCTCATAGTCTCTCTACCAGAAGTGAATCTGAAGAGAGACAAAGTCCTGCCCCCTCCTCGAGATAGACTCGATCTACTTTAAGGGGGCAACATTTCATATCTTTATCATTCATAATAAAGCAATCATTTGAATACAGAAAATAGTTGTTGTCTAGGCGCAACAATTTATCCACAGTCGAACAAAGATTATGTTATTTCAATAAAAATGGTTGAAATAAATAAATACCACAACACTTCAGTAACCTTGAAGTTTTAAATGTGGTGGGTAGTCAAAATTTAAAGCTTCCACTTCCATGCATCAGTGCAAAGCTAAGGAAGTGAACCGTAAGCAGTTAATTGTTTAGTTATTAGTTAGGAGTTACATTTACATGGCATCAGACCCTGGTGCCAGACTTCAGAAGGACTATTTGTGTAGAGGTAAAGTATCAGATAAAGTAGTTTGACACCACCTTGTGGTCATATATCGAAAGAAAGCTTCTATTATAACTGCAAAGTGACTGGAGAACAAATAAAATTGAATATTCTCAGTAAAACACACTTAAATAAATTGGACAAACTAATGTTGGCTGTAGTTCGTCAGTAGATTCCCTTCTTCCATCTCTGAACAGTACTTACAGAAAAACCCCAGTAGAGAGAGCAAAGTGTGTCCCATCTTCACATCCAACACTGATAATCTGCTCCTCTGTTTCTGATAAATTCTTCTACTTTGTGTAAAGAAAAGGAAAGAAACTGCAGCATATGAAGAGAAATCAGGAACTACAGAGAAACAAATGCAATGTAATATTGGAAAAGGACGTTTTTTTTATAAAGTTCTTTTAAAAAGTACACGGTCTGGACTTCCTTCCCTTTTACACGAAGCTCACACAACTGAACAGCTTTTAACACAGCACATATTTTTGCACCTTGGTTTAGGTATCCTCTAATGATGAAGAGAGATAAGGTATTAAAATATCCTTCCTGATGTAGATAAGATCCTCCTGTAGGCTCGTGCTTCTTCACAAATGGTCAGTAATTATTGAAGCTTCTCTAAAGACTGCTGCATGAAGTCAAAAAAGTTTTCTTTCGAGAAAAAATTAAGTGATCAAATTGCAGGCGTCATACTCACTTTATAATCCATGGGCCTTCTCACCAATATTTCATATGAAAATGTGTGTAACAGCTTTAACCAGATAGTTGAACTGCAGTGCTGGAGTGTTCTGGAGGAATTCAAGTTTAAGTTTAGAAACAACCTCACCCACAGGAAGTCTCTCATGGTCTCTTTACCAGAAGTGAATGTGAAGAGAGACAAAGTTCTGCCCCCTCCTCGAGATAGACTCTATCTACTTTAATGGAGCAACATTTCATATCTTTATCATTCATAATAAAGCAATCAGTTGAATACAGAAAATAGTTGTTGTCTAGGCGCAAAATTGTATCACAACAGTTGTACAAAAATGACTTAATGCCATAATAATGATCAAATAAATAAAAACCACAACACTTGAGTAGTTGTGCAGTTTTAAATATGGTGGGTAGTCAAAATGTAAAGCTTCCACTTCCATGCATCAGTGCAAAGCTAAGGAAGTGAACCGTAAGCAGTTAATTGTTTAGTTATTAGTTAGGAGTTACATTTACATGACATCAGATCCTGGTGCCAGACTTCAGAAGGACTATTTGTGTAGAGTAGGTAAAGTATCAGATAAAGTAGTTTGACACCACCTTGTCGTCATATATCGAAAGAAAGCTTCTAATATAACTGCAGTGACTGGAGAAAAAAATATATAGAATATCCTCAGTAAAACATACTTACATAAATTGGACGAACTAATGTTGGCTGTAGTGCGTCAGTAGATTCCCTTCTTCTATCTCTTTACATAGAGAATACTGTATGTTTACCCATGGACAATGTAGGAACAAAGTACCATATATTCACATTTTGAGATCATACAAGATAATAAAGTGTAAGTACTAGCAGAAAACATATTATATATTAAGTGCATTAAGGATTTTGGTTACCATTTTTTGATTTTAATGCCAATAATATCTTTGAAAAATATAAAATGTTCTGCCTTGTTTTCCTCCTGGACAGGCTTTACTGCTTTGATTGCATTGAAAGCATGAAATAAAGATAATACTTGTGGGTTGTTGTTTTTCTATTGGTGACAAGCGTATGAGAAATTCCATCATGTTTTATTTATTTTGGATAATCTGCTTAACACAATACAGAACATTTGTATTAATAAAGATGAGATAAGATATCCAAGTTATTTTTATTAATACAAAACAAAAAACGTGCCCCAACAATCTGAAAGAAAAACAAAGACACGGTACAAAAGGTGTGTGCTTCAGTTCCTTTGAATCTGAACATCTTGTTTGACCTATTGGTGGCGCTGTGACTTCAGATGTTTTGGCTTTTGCAAGAGACTACTTCTGCAGGTAAATTAAAGGCATAATTTGTTGGCACCCTGTGGTAGCATCTAGTAAGAATCATTCACTGAACAGTACATGCAGGTATAATTGCATTTGGGTTTTATTCATAATATATGTGTGTGTCCACTGTGAGCATCTGCAGTGCTAAAGCATGTGTCCATACTGCAGATATTAGTATCTGGCTCTAATATCACCGAATGTTCAACAAGGTTAGAGCCACATGATCTGAATCAGACAAGTAACAAATAATGTTGTAGTACAATGTTTTAGACTAAATATAAGTACACAGAAAGTAAGTATACAGTTGATTGCAAAGCATTCAGCATGTTCCTAGAAAGGCCATTATTAAAAAAGGCTCTGCACTATTTACACAAAAGCAGCAAATACACTCAATTGCTGAAACAAGGATGTTGTTTTTCATGTTTTTATCCGCTCCATTGGTTCTGTCCATGAGGATGTCTTTATTGATCTGGGAGAAAACCAAAATGAGTTTTTATCATTGGGTACTTACTGCTCATAGTACTGTTTTTGAATACAACAATGTATGGTAACGCCAACTAATTTGTGTGTGAAAATATTTAAATTTGCCATTTATTAGTTACGATGTTTTAAGTAATGTTTCATTAAACCCAAACATGTCTGGAAAACAACATGCTGTATATAAGAAAGACATGAAAATGCACAAAAAGTGTAAAAGCTTTATTTGGTGGATTTGCTCATTGCTGAAACTGGCAAGCAGCACAGCACACATTAAAAGCTTCTAGTATATTTATGTGTATATCTATAAAAGTATTTTTTACTTGACTTTACCTTCAGCCACGTTTGAGTAAAGGCTCTCTTCTGGTTCATTACTGGCACCTGTTAGAAGGATTAAAATAATGTATCAAAGGACAATTCCTGTAATTTATTTAGACACTGCTGGCCTACAAAAGCATCTCAACCATTGCATGTAGTATTTGTATTACTCCATGTTAAACACAAATGAAATACTGTACCATTTCCAGCTTCTACCGGCCCTCCGATTGTTTCATAGAGACAACGATCACCTACAGAGAAGTGAAAATCAAGCCATGGTTATACCAATCATTTTAATACCAATTAAGGCTGAGAGTTAAAAATAAAATCATATTATTAAACCGGACAATGGCTGACCATGGAGGAGAGTAGAATATTCTGGCATGTTTTTAATTTCATCCTGGTTGATCATGTGGTCTGTAGCAGGGCCCTGATTGGTGCTCTGAGATCTTGTGGGCCAAACACATGAAGATAATGAAGTGGATTGAATTTAACATATAACTGCTGTAAAGTTCAAAATGAGATAAAAGAGGGTTGTACCGACCTGATGAAGACTGCATCTGTTGAATACAAGAAAAACGTAGTTACATTGTTTTTGAATTGCAAATGTTTCCGGTACATGTAATCTGTGATTTTGAGTAATTATAGTTTAATTCATTTGATATCAGATGAAAAGGTTCTGACCTTTTGATTTTCTGTAGCGATACAGGAACAGCAGCGGGAGAATTATCAGTAAAACTCCACAAAGCAGCCCAACAGTCAACAGGACGGGAAATGTAGAGGCTTTTCCAGGCCGAGAAGCTGCTAATATAAATAACTTTGATTATTTATTATTGTATATAACACTTTCCTCAAAGCACTTCACAGGAACAGAGCTTCAAGGTCGGACCAAGCCTCAGAAATCTCTAAGATAAATAAACAATGACAATCAGAAAATGTATTAAAAACCTACATTCACACATTGACACATACATGTACAACTATGGAATATACAAAACTATACAAATACATATATCATAAATATGTACACACTTATTGGAACAAATTTAAAAAATACACTATAAACCCCTGTTCAAATATTTTATATTTTCAATGCTGCTCATGTAATCATGGTCATAAGAATGTTTTAAGACTGAATACAGAACTGGAAAAATATATTTCTTTTACAAAAACTAAATTGTATAATTCAGAGGAAACTAAGACAACTTTGAATTCAGTATTAATTGTCTTTTTTTTAGCTCTGACTCAGCAACACATCTCAAAAAGAGGAAACTGTTTTTTGTAATAATCACATTTTACTGAGAACCAACTCTCTGGTGACGTCCACTTCTTCAAACCCTGTGGTGAATCTCTCCGTTTACATTTATAAAAGCCTTCGTCTGACTTTGACACTGCAGAGATGGTCAGCTCCCTTCTGCTATCGTTCTGGATGAGTTTGTAATCTTTATAGAAATCCGCATTATAAAGAACAGTTTCATTATTTAACTTGCAGCTAAGAGTGACAGGAAGTCCCTCAGCCACAGGACGGACAGGACTCACCAGGATAATATCACCATCTGAAAAAAAATCAAAGAATATAAAGGCTTTCTCAGAGACATCAGCTTTTTCAGATTTTATACGTTTCAGCACAACTGGTCTAGTCTGGCGAAAGCTGAAATGTCAGGTAGATGTATGAGACATTAAAACACGAATATTATCTTTGATCTTTGAGAGAAGTACCCGGAGTCACTTCGCAAATTAAACCTTTTATAAAGTTTTACTAATTTGAAGAGACGTTTGGCTAATGCTTGTCACCTTCACATTTCAAACAACATAATATTCAGAAACAAATTTTAAATAATTAAAACTCACATCTTCAGTGATGTTGACTGCATTACTGAACTCTCCTGTTTCAGACTCACACCAGTACACTCCACTAAGCCAGCTTCTTGTTATTGTGCATGTGGATCCAGCCATTGTCCCCCAGGAAGAACAGGGAAGAAGGTTGCCAGATTTCGTAAACCTCCTCACTCTCCACTCAGTGGAGTTTCCCTCACAGCTCAGTGACACAGACGTTTTGGTGAAGTGCTGCACACTGTCAGGACTCACTGTGAGAGACGCTGCTGAATTCAAATCTGAAACACACAAAGAGGGGACATTTAAACCATGCAAACTGTAAAAGACAATGCATTGGTACAGCAAAACTTCCACTTAATTTACCCTGAAAAAACAAACGGGAACAAACTAAAGTAGGAGGAAAACAAAAGTGAACGTCACAGTGTCTCAATCCCACACACATTTTTTTTTTTTTTTTGTATTGTTTATGTCTTAAACCATTTAACCAGCAGATAAATATCTTAAAACATATTCCCAACTAAAAAAATTAAGAAAACCCTTACCAGTTATATCTAATTACAATGTATTGTCGAAGTACTTATATTATTAGGTTTTGGATTTACAAAGTCTAAGGCTTGAACCATGGCGAACAACAACTCATGTGTCAGGATGAAAAGAGGGTCAGGAGATTAACTCGTGTTAAAATTCAGTCCAGAAGCTGAATAAATTCATCATCATTCTGTTTTAGAGAATAGTTTTAAAAACTGAACTATGACCTGATGCTGGTGTAAAAGAAAAGTTCCCAAAATAAGTGACTTTATTCAATTTTGCAATAATGGAAAAGTCAAAACAAACATGCCTCCAGAGCAGACAAACTTTGATAAAGACATTTGTTGTGCTAACTAAAGAAAGAAAGAAAAAGGAAGAACATACTGACCTCCAGACCAGACAAACTTGCGTTTGCTGTACGAACTGTAAAACACTCGATCCTCTCTTCCTGCTCTGCAGCAATATCCTGCTGTGTGTGTTTGTCCATCAATGATGAAGAGATCCCGTTCAGTCCCATTCTCGCTGCCAGGTAGCAGCTCATAGCTGTAGGAGTTGCCTGACAGTCTGGGAACAGCCTTATACCAGTAGAAGCTCCAGCCAGCAGAAGGATGATCAACCCTGCAGTTCAGAGTTACTGAGGCTCCAGGACTCGGCCATGATGGAGACACAGTGAGGACAGGCATAGGTCTTTCTGTTGGAAAGTGATTTCAGAGAATGAAAACATTATGATTTATAATTGGTGGGTTACATGCACTCCTAGGATTCTACATATTTTCTACAAACGTATAAAGCAAATTTAAGGGTGAACTATCCTTATAAATAAAAAACTAAATACTAGTTTATTTTTTATTTTATATAGAGCAAAAAAAGTCAACTGATGATAAATAACTTAGGCAGATACTGTCAATGTGGAAAAAAATCTATTTGACATCTTGTTATGTAATAAAGTATAACATGGTTTGTTGGTAAAGTATTATCTTTATGTTAATGATTTGATGTAAGAAGCTGATCCCTGTCTTTTTGTTCTTATTTTAATATTCATGGTTTTGTGATAACACAAAGCACAGGATTGTACAGTATACTTCACCTGCCTATACAGCATCAGTGGAGCAGTTCAAAGGTTAAAACATTAAAATAATTTACAGATTATATATTAGAACTTGTCCAAACTGCGTGTTCATATCAATATGGCTCATAAATAAATAAAAAATGCTTTTATTGAACTTGGTCATGGTGGTAATACTTTGATCACTTACCTGATACAGTTAGATAGATTTTATTGCTTCTTGTTGTTGAGCCCCCGTGCTGGAAAAGACATTGGTATTCACCACTGCAGTCTGTAGTTAGACGGGGTAATTTATAGCTCTCATGTTGGCCGTAAGAGAGAAATCCTTGACCATCCTTGTACATTGAGTAAAACCAGTTTCTGTCTTTGTCTCCTGTAATGTCACACTTGAAGGTAACAGACTCTCCAGAAACAAAAGTGGTCCAGTTTGGCTCAATGGTCAGCACAGCATCTAGAAACCATCACAAAAAAAATGTATTTTCTTTTTGTCAAAACATTTATAATACATTGACAAAATGGAACACACAAAAAAGAGGATGTTGTTTGGAGAGTTAAATAGGTAGAGTTTACTTTAGTTGGTAAACAAAAAGAAAGAAAATTGTATAATTACCTTGAGCTTGTCCACGGTAAAGTAAATTCAGCACTGAAATAAGTTTGAAACTACATCAGACATTATTAAAATTAAAGAAATTACATATCATAACCTCAGGCATTTATAAAGATGTAACAATGGAAATTAAAACAGGAATAGTACTCACATAAAAACCCCAGTAGAGAGAGCAAAGTGTGTCCCATCTTCACATCCAACACTGATAAACTGTTCCTCTGTTTATGAGAAATTCTTCCAATGTAATATTGGAAAAGGAAGTTGTTTTTTATCTTCTTAACACGGCCTGGACTTCCTTCCCTTTTAGACAAAGCTAACAAAACAGACCAGCTTTTAACACAGCACATATTTTTGCCCCTTGGTTTAGGTATCCTCTAATGATGAAGAGAGATAAGGTATTAAAATATCCTTCCTGACGTAGATAAGATCCTCCTGTAGGCTCGTGCTTCTTCACAAATGGTCAGTAATTATTGATGCTGCTATAAAGACTGCTGCATGAAGTCAAAAAAGTTTTCTTTCTAGAACAAATTAAGTGATAAAATTGCATGGATCGTACTCACTTTATAATCCATGGGCCTTCTCACCAATATTTCATGTGAAAATGTGTGTAACAGCTTTAACCAAATAGTTGAAATGCAGTGCTGGAGTGTTATGGAGGAATGTGAAGAGAGACAAAGTCCTGCCCCCTCCTCGAGATAGACTCTATCTACTTTAAGGGGGCAATATTTCATATCTTCATCATTCATAATAAAGCAATCATTTGAATACAGAAAATATGTTTTGTCTAGGTGCAAAATTGTATCACAACAGTTGTACAAAAATGACTTAATGCCATAATAATGATTGAAATAAATAAATACCACAACACTTCAGTAGCTGTGAAGTTTTAAATGTGGTGGGTAGTCAAAATTGAAAGCTTCCACTTCCATGCATCAGTGCAAAGCTAAGGAAGTGAACCGTAAGTAGTCAATGGTTTAGTTATTAGTTAGGAGTTACATTTACATGACATCAGACCCTGGTGCCAGACTTCAGAAGGACTATTTGTGTAGAGGTAAAGTATCAGATAAAGTAGTTTGACACCGCCTTCTGGTCATATATCAAAATAAATATTCTATTATAACTGCACAGTGACTGGAGAAAAAATAAAATAGAATATTCTCAGTAAAACATACTTACATAAATTGGACAAATTAGTGTTGGCTGTAGTGCGTCAGTAGATTCCCTTCTTCTATCTCTCTACATAGAGAATACTGTATGTTTACCCATGGACAATGTAGGAACCAGGGGCGCACCTTGCGAACAGGCAAGGCAGGCAACTGCTTGGGGCCCCGGACCAGAAGGGGGCCCCCAAAGAAGGTAGATTAAGAGGGTACACAGCAACGACAACATGAAACACCCTTTAATTTACTGCAACGACATGTCGGGAAACCCCCTCAAGGCGGCCCCATGCATAGCGTGCCGTAAAATGCTGCTTCCTATCTTAAAGTCCCATGTCATGCTTTTCCGGTTATTACCCGTCCCCTTGTGTGTTATGTAGCTTTTTCTGCATGTAAACGGTCTGCAAAGTCACAAACCCTCAAAGTACACCATGCTGCCCCAGAACGCCTCGTTGGAGATTTCTCTTTTTCTTCCAGGAACCAAGTGACATAACGACGACCCAATGGACCAATCCGTGGAGCTCCTCACACACACACACACTCTCTCAGCGGTGAAACTGTGATGCGCTGGGGGGGGGGTGCTAGTGGAGCCTCGCAGCGGCGAAACTGTGGCACGCTTACACTGTAGGTGCGCTGCGTTTGGGGGTGCGGTGCGGATGCTAGTGGAGCCTCGCAGATGGGGGTCCTGCAGCCCCCTCAGCACCCCCTTCCCGCGTCAATATATTCTAGTAGACCTCAACAATGGAATTATGATCAGTAGAAATGGCCATGTCATGGTAACTTTAAGTTTTGTTGCCTTGCTCCGCTCCGGGGGGGTGCTGTCGGCTGTGCGTGGAGATGAAAAGCTGGTTCGAGGGGCCCCCCTGGTTCGAGTGTTTGCCTAGGGCCCCCACCGACTCTAGGATTGCCACTGGTAGGAACACAGTACTGTATATTCAAATGTTGAGATCATACAAGATAATAAAGTGACTTGCAAAATTATCTTTTAAATTGACAAACATCATGTGTAATTCGTGGCACAATTCAAACGGAATCGAAAGATAATCTTTCTCTTGCCAGTGACTTCAATACATACGAAGGGAGGGACTTCGCCTCTCTATAAAGCAAATTTAAGGGTGAACTATCCTTATAAATAAAAAACAAAATACTAGTTTTGATTTTATTTTATATAGAGCAAAAAAGTCAACTGATGATAAATGACTTACTGTCAGATACTGTCAATGTGAAAACAATCCATTTGTCACAGGTCATAAAGTATAACAAGGTTTGTTGGTAAAGTATTATCTTTATGTAAATGCTCTGATGTAAGAAGCTGATCCCTGTCTGTCTTTAGGTCCTTATTTTGAATACTCTTGATTCTGTGATAACCTAAAAGCACAGGATTGTACAGCATACATACATCACCTGCCTTTACAGTATCAGTGTCGCTGTTCATAATTTACTGATTATATACGGTGGTGGAAATAAGTATTTGATCCCTTGCCGATTTTGTAAGTTTACCCACTTAAAAAGAGTTGAACAGTCTATCATTTTAATGGTAGGTTTATTTTAACAATGAGAGACAGAATATCAAAAAGAAAATCCAGAAATTGACATTATATAAAAGATAAAAATGTATTTTAATTTAACTTTGGGAAATAAGTATTTGATCCCCTTGCAACCAACAACAATTCTGGCTCTCACAGACCGGTTACATCAGTCTTCTTACTTAAAAAAGTACTCCTAATATTAACTTGTTACCTGTATAAAAGACACCTGTCCACAGAATCAATCAATCAGACTCCAACCTCTCCACCATGGGCAAGACCAAAGAGCTGTCTAAGGACCTCAGGGACAAGATTGTAGACCTGCACAAGGCTGGAATTGGCTATAAGACCATCAGAAAGCAGCTTGGTGAGAAGGATACAACTGTTGGTGCGATTATTCGGAAATAGAAGAAAAATAAAATGGGCATCAATCGCCGTCGGTCTGGAGCTCCACACAAGATCTCGCCCTGTGGGGTATTGAACATCATGAGAAAGGTGAGGGATCAGCCAAGAACTACACGGGAGGAACTTGTTAATGATTTCAAGGCAGCTGGGACCACAGTCACCAAGAAAACTATTGGTAACACACTACACCATAATGGATCAAATCCTGCAGCGCCTGCGAGGTCCCCTGCTCAAGAAGAACATGAAAGGCCCGTCTGAAGTTTGACAATGAACATCTGAATCATTCAAAAAAAGGCTTGGGAGAAGATGATGTTGTCAGATGAGACAAAAATTGCAATCTTTGGCATCAACTCGACACGCCGTGTTTGGAGGAAGAGAGATGCTGACTTTAACCCCAAGAACACCCCCCTCCCCGTCAAGCATGGAGGTGGAAACATTATGCTTTGGGGGTGTTTATCTGCTAAGGGGACAGGACGACTTCCCTGCATCGAGGACAGGATGTACGGGCCATGTACCGTGAAATATTGGCCATAGCCTCCGTCCCTCAGCCAGGACACTGAAAATAGGTCATGGATGGGTCTTCCAGCCAGCGGCGCCGGATTCATTTCAGAAGTGGGGGGGCCAAAAAGTGTGTGTGTATGTGACATACTTGCCAACCCTCCCGATTTTCGCGGGAGACTCCCGATTTCCTCCCGGGGTCATATTTATCCCGCATTTCTCCCGATTTCTGACTAAATCTGATTTGTGAGTCACGACCTGTTTCATTCTAATATAACGCTCCAAATGTTACTGTTTCCACTCGGACTTCAATACAGCTACACCATTGTTTGGTTTCCATGGTAACGCGTCTCTTTAGTAGCGCGCGCAACTGAAAGTCTGAGAGGGTGTTCAGCATGGGGAGGAAGATAGTCACAGCAAACAGAACAAGAATGGACCACTCTACCCTCTGCTCACTCCTTTCCTGTAAATTACACTATACAGGTCCAGCCCACACATATGACAGCGCAGTTGCTCCATCATTCCATCTCTTCTTTTTTCCTGCTCAATACGCTCTTGTTTGACAAGCTGAATGTTGACTGGTGTTTGACTGAAGTAAGCGCACTTTTTTTGAACACACTCTGTGAAAAGCTCCAGTTATTAACTCCGGTATTTACAAAGCTGTCATCTCAACATTTGGAGAAAGTTACAAGCCGTTTAACAGCAGCAAATCTGCATATTTCACAGAAGGCTCGTTTAGTGGTTTTGCAAATAATTAACTACTCTCTGTTTTTGTACCATTCTGCATTGAAGTACCTTCATCTTTGCCCAAATAAGCTTTTATTCGTCATTTTGACGGACAGGATCGAAACATATCCGTCAAAATCCAGTAGGCTACTACCCGTCGGCCTTTACACAACTCTGACGAGGGGAGGAGAGAGAGGGCACGCTCGTGAACTGTCAACCGGGGGGGGGGGGGGGAGAGCATGCTCGTGAACTGTCAACAGGGGTGGAGTGAAGTGAACTGTTAGCGCCGTGTTATGCATGCCCACTGCACTTCGCGGGATTGCTCACAGCGTAAAGCCAAAACTCACAGACATTTCAATGATTTGTACGGCAAAGTTAGGTTTGGAAACGGTATCATTTCCTTTTTGGCGGGCATGCATAACACGGCATAACACCGGAGCCTCGCTGCGGGGAAACTTTGGCGCTGTTCAGAGTTTGTTCTAATCTGTCAAAATGACGGACTGCTTTCAGATTTTTCCGTCATTGTTAAAAAAAATCCGTCATAGACGGAAAATATTCGGTTAACGCAACCTCTGGACCTGCTCCTTCGAAATCAGTCGCATTGACCCGAAGACACATTTTGAGTTGTATACAATGTTGGAAAGAGGAGATTCCTAGCTTTCTAATGATATCAGGATTGTTTTTGTACTCCAAATATTAAGCATAACATTATAATGACTGTCACCGAGTCATCATTTTGAGAAAAAGGCCTTTATAGTTTCCTCTTCTCTGGATCGATCTGATTGATTATTAGCGGAGCAAATGATCAAAGTAGTAACGGAGGGAAAATATTTTCGTTTGGATTGCTGGTCTGGGGGGAGCTCGCGAGTGTGTGTGTGTATACGTGTGTGTGTTTGTGTATTTTTGTGTTTGTGTGTATTGTGTTTGTTTCCAGGGAAAACACTCACGAGAAACACCGGCTGTTGTTATGCCTGCTGTGACGTCAAGTTACTCCGTTCTCCGCTTGTAATTATGCCGTTACAAGCTTCAAAGTTGTATTTATCATCTGAATCTGCCGAAACAAGTTTAATATTCTAAAAGCCAAGACTTTGTTTATTTGAAATCAGATTAAAACAAACTGTAACGGACCCTGCCGTGTTATCTATGATTACTATACGCTTTACATTCATAATTTCAGCGGAGGGAGGGGAAGCGGCGCTGTGGAAGAGCAGAGTGGCGAGTGAGAGCTGTCATCTTCCCTTTACAAGCTTCAAAAATGCCTGTAGCTAATGAGATTGAATATAACAATCAAAAATAACAAAATATACAGCTAGATCAGATCTCGTTCTTTTTAGATGCGACTTTAGAGTAGAGGGGAATTATTGAAACGGGATGTGTACATTGTTCCGCGGCATCCGCTGCAGCGAAAATGTGGGGCAGGGCTGTAAAGTGGGGGGGCCAATGGCCCCCTGGCCCCTCTGCTTCCGGCGCCCTTGCTTCCAGCATGACAATAAACCTGAACATACTGCCAAGGCAACACAGGAGTGGCTAAAGAATTAGCACACTTAGGTAATGGAGGGGCCTAGCCAGTCTCTGGACCTCAATCCCATAGAAAATCTGTGGAGGGAACTGTAGCTTCGAGACGCCAAGCATCAGCCCAAAAACCTTAAGGATATGGAGAGGATCTTCAGAGACCAAAATCCTTCCTGAGATGTTCACAAACCTGGAGAGCAACTACAAGAAGCGTCTGACCTCTTGCTGTCCAACAAGGGTTTCTCCACCAAGTACTAAGACATGCTTTGCAAGGGGATCAAGTACTTATTTCCCATAGTTAAATGCAAATCAATGTTTATCTTTTATATAATATAAATTTCTGGATTTTCTTTTTCATATTTTGCTGATGGGACCCAAGTTCCCATCAGCAAAAACACGTGGGTTTGCTATCCTGGCTCCAAAATGGTGGAATGAGCTCCCCATTGACATCAGGACAGCAGAAAGCTTACACATCTTCCGGCGCAGACTGAAAACTCATCTCTTTCGACTCCACTTCGAGCGATAGAATTACTAACAAAGAATTGCTAACAAAGCACTTATATACTAACAAAGGACTGGCTTATCTAAAGCCAGTTGAGTAGCACTTGAAATGTTTTAGCTCTATGAAACCTGATGTACTTATATGATTCTGTTTTCTTCAAGTTTGTATCTTCCTGGTCGAATGCATTTATTGTAAGTCGCTTTGGATAAAAGCGTCAGCTAAATGTAATGTAATGTTAGCATTAAGATACTCAGTGAGGATCAGTGTGATATCAGCCTGATGTCTGCAGCTCAGAGTCAACACAACTCTCTTCATCTCAGCACAGAAGTAAAAGATGGAGAACTGACCTGAGAGTCTCCAGTCTGCAGTCTGGACTCTCCAGAAGATCACTCAGCAGCTTCACTTCATAATCCTGCAGCTTGTTGCTACTCAGGTCCAGATCTCTCAGGTGGGAGGGGTTAGACTTCAGAGCTGAGGCTAGATAAAAACAGCTCATCCCTGACAAGCTGCAGTCCTTAAGTCTGAATAAAGAAAACATGAAGTAACTTTAGAAAACAAAGTTCCTATTTGAAATATCTCCAGGTTTAATAATCTGTTCAGAGATGAAGAAGGTTAGAAAGGGGAGACTCCAAACAGGTAAAAACTGTTAGAGACAAACAGTGAAAAGATCTCTCATTAATATTAAAGACAACGTGCTTCTACTTCAATAATAAAGAGGTGACTTCACATCTGAAGCTCTGCTCCATCTACACTAACTCATGATGTGCAGCCAGACCAATAAAACCCACAGAAACTGATTCAACTCAAGATCACAAATTCACAAAGATGACAAATATTTCAGGATGAGTTTTGAAGAAATGTGAAAAAAACCTCCAGAATATTTATATTGGAATAGTGGAGTCATCAAATCACAGCATCTTCAGCGTAGTGGCAATTTGAACTGTTCCAATGTCCTATATCCTTTGCCATTACTTCACAGAAGGGTTTAGAGTGATCCTGACGCAGACACAAACATATGGATTTCCGGTCTTTTGCTGCAGTTTAGAATGGTGTTTTATTGCTTTACATACTAAGGTTTAAGAATGGATGAGAAACAAACAGACGTGCAATCACCGCTAAATGCACTTTAACACGGGGGTATCTTCTCTTGCACTTTATATGTCGTAGCTGCTATATTGTATTGCCATGTGGTAAATACTTGTGTATGCTGCTCTTGCTCTTTTGCACTTTTTGCATATCATGTATTTGTTTTTGCTATGTATATAAAAAAAGTTAAAGCAAAGTCTCATACATGCAGTATAAGACCATTGTGTTCAACAGTGATGTATCGGTCGCGGTCATGCAGGGCGGATTCAGTTTTCAAATGGGAGTCTTTCATTTCAATGACATTTCTTAATTTAGACTGGTAGAACAATTGCAGGGTTACTTTAACTAGTAATTGTAATGGAATACATTTGTTAAAGTAAACCATTTTAAATGTAGGTGTCACAATATAAAAGTTATGTAAGATTATTACTTTTGGATTACTTCAATGTGCCGCTCCGATGACCGTTTATTTTTTATTTACTTCTCAGGCTATGGTTTGGCGCAGTATGGTGATGTACGGAGCCCCCTAGGGGACATGGAGAAGAAAAAAAAATTGGTTGAAAAACAAAAAACCATTTTGCGAGATCTCGCCGTAGTTTGGACAACCCTGATGTAGTATGAGCAGCAATGTACTATTGATGTGTGAAGGGGTTGGTTGCACTACATTGTAATTTAAAATAGTTTGATATAAAAAAAGCCTGAAAAATATTTTAAAGCATATTTATTCAAAATAAGTGTTATACTGTAACAGCAATATAACAATTTATGTGTTAAGAGATTTTGGTAGCACTACATCTTAAAAAAATGAAGTTATTGAGTTTTTCTACGAGTATATATTTTCGGCGTTGCAGTTTGTAGACGGTCCCTAAGCACTCCTCTCTCCTCCAGCTGCAGATTGTGACCAATTCTTGATGTTTAGCTCGGATGACGGCGCGTATCGAACTGTTCTGATAAAAACGACTCTGTAGCTCATTTTCTACCTTGCTATGATTGTAAAGTCATGTTGTTTGTATTCTTACAACGTTATATTCATGAGTTATTGATCCGCGAAATTCGAATCTGTCAATAACTCAATCAATCAATGTTTATTTATATAGCCCAATATCACAAATGTTACATTTGTCTCAGTGGACTTCACAGTTTGTACAGAATATCAGTAGACAATACGACACCCTCTGTCCTTAGACCCTCACATCGTACAAGGAAAAACTTCCAGAAAAAGGAAAAACCCCACAGTTTAAAGGGGAAAAAAAATGGGAGAAACCTCAGGGAGAGCAACAGAGGAGGGATCCCTCTCCCAGGACGGACAGACGTGCAATAGATGCCGTGTGTAAATTGAGAAGATAATACATTTACAACATAGGTGGGGTGGTGTACATTTTGTATAAGTTTCCTCCCTTACATGCAGACAAGCTATCGAGTTAAGTATTGGTGGAATCTCTTCTTTAAATTTGGCTATAGCACTAACAGATAGGTTTCTGCTGCAGGAACTTTTGACTAATGGTTTGTAGTCTAGTAACAGTACTTCAAAAGTTACTAAGAAATGGTCGGATAAAGCAGGATTATGCGGTTCGACTAATAGTTGCTCAATTTCAATACCATAAGTCAGAACAAGGTCGAGAGTGTGATTATAGAAGTGGGTTGGTTTATTTACACTCTGACGGAAACCAATAGAGTCTAATATAGAGTTAAATGCAACAGTAAGGCTATTTTTATCATCGTCAACATGAATATTAAAGTCACCTACGATAATTACTTTATCTGTTTTAAGAACCAAAGTTGATAAAAACTCATTCAGAATTCTCTAAGGACCTGGTGCACGGTACACTGTAACAAATACGATTGGATGCAAAGTTTTCCAGGTCGGATGCGTAAGACTAAAAACAAGACTTTCAAAGGAGGTATAATTTAATTTTGGTTTAGTATTGATAAGTAAATTTGAGTCAAAGATGGCTGCAACTGCAACTCCACCTCCTCGGCCTGTGCCTCGAGCAATATGAGTATTGATATGGCTGGGTGGAGTGGCTTCATTTATGCTGACATATTCTTCATGTCTCAACCAAGTTTCAGTGAGACAGCAAATATCAATATTATAATCTGATATTAAATCATTTACCAATATTGCTTTAGATGCTAGAGATCTTATATTTAAGAGACCACATCTAATCTTCCTGTTTTGTTGCACTGTAGTAGTTGTTACATTTACTTTTATTAGGTTATTATGTATGACACCTCTATTAGGCTTCATCTTAAATTGTCCTTGGGCAGACACACACACCGTTAATATTGGGTATTTTATTGGGTTCGGGATTCCTATGGATGACTGCCCAGGAGAGAGCGCAGAGAAGCGTGTAAGACTGCGACTCCGCCTCCTGGTCTTAACTCCAGTTTGTCATGGATTAAGTCCACAAAGCCCTGAAATGTTTGCCGAAATGAGATGTGCACCTTCCAAAGTAGGATGAATGCCGTCTCTCTTAATCAGACCAGGTTTTCCCCAGAAGGCTGTCCAATTATTTACGAAGCCCACATCGTTTGCTGGGCACCACCAAGACAACCAGCGCTGAAATGATGATATGCGGCTATACATGTCGTCATTGATCAGATTGGGGAGGGGACCAGAGAAAATTACGGTGTCCGACATTGTTTTAGCATATCTACACACCGACGCCACATTAAGTTTAGTGCATTCTGATTGGCGTAAACGAACATCATTACCACCGACGTGAATAACAATCCTACTGTATTTACGTTTATTTTTAGCCAGCAGTTTAAGATGCGCCTCAACGTCGCCCGCTCTGGCCCCCGGAATGCATGTGACTGTGGAGGCTTTGGTCTCTAAATTCACGTATCTCATAATAGAGCTACCAATAACCAGAGTTGACTCCTCAGCGGGTGCCTCGCTGAGTGGGGAAAATTTGTTAGATACGTGAACGGGTTGGTGGGGACCTGTGGGTCTCCTGTAATGCCTCTTCTGAACAGTCACCCAGTCTCCCTGCTGCTCGGGAGTTGTCGGGGGACGGCTAGTAGGAGCTACCTCTTGCCGGTCCGCACCGACTAACATGGGCTTTACTGTAGCTGAGTTACTTTCTAAAATGCGGAGCCGGGCTTCTATGGCTATGATTCCCGCCTCCAACCTAACAACTATACTACATTTAACACATGTATCGGTACCAGTAAAGGAGGTAGGGAAGTAACCAAACATGAGACAGGTAGAGCAGGAAATAGCACCCGAGGGTGGGGAAGGAGCCATGGCTAGCTATCAAGCTAAAGTAGCTACCGTTAGTAAACCCGAAAAGAGTGTAGGCAACTGTGGAGTTACAGTCGCTAAGAGAAGGAGAGTTGTGGGTGCTTAAGCTGTAGTAACGTGTGATTACAACGTCAGGCAGTTGCCGTGATCAAGAGTTTTAAAACGATCGATTAAGTTAAGATAATATAAGCTATCAGCAGCAGAACAGGCACACAGGATACCCAGAGGTGACAACCGGAAGTTACAACACGCTTACCGCAACAGTGAGGGTCCGTGTAGGGTCCGTGATTATGACCTACTCAATAACTCAGCTCAGAGTATGCTTTGCGACGTGCATGTCCCCTCGCTCTGAGTGTTCTCTTGAGGTGTCTTTCACTTATGTGAAACCCGTGCCTATTGCCAAGCACTGATGTTATATCTTTATATTTTAGGCCAAGCTCAAAGTAAAAATCGATCAACCGCGAAGGGGTTTTGCGAGATCTCGCGAGATCTTTTGCGAGATCTCGCGAGATCTTTTGCGAGATCTCGCGAGATCTTTTGCGAGATCTCGCGAAGGGTTTTGCGAGATCTCGCGAGATCCGCAAAACCCCTTCGCGAGATCTCGCAAAACCCCTTCGCGAGATCTCGCAAAACCCCTTCGCGAGATCTCGCAGATCTCGCGAGATCTCGCAAAAGATCTCGCGAGATCTCGCGAGATCTCGCAAAACTCGCGAGATCTTCGCGAGATCTCGCAAAACCCCTTCGCGAGATCTCGCGAGATCTCGCAAAAGATCTCGCGAGATCTCGCAAAACCCCTTCGCGAGATCTCGCGAGATCTCGCGAGATCTCGCAAAACCCCTTCGCGAGATCTCGCGAGATTCGCGAGATCTCGCGAGATCTCGCAAAACCCCTTCGCGAGATCTCGCAAAAGATCTCGCGAGATCTCGCAAAACCCCTTCGCGAGATCTCGCAAAACCCCTTCGCGAGATCTCGCGAGATCTCGCAAAACCCCTTCGCGAGATCTCGCGAGATCTCGCAAAACCCCTTCGCGAGATCTCGCGAGATCTCGCAAAACCCCTTCGCGAGATCTCGCGAGATCTCGCAAAACCCCTTCGCGAGATCTCGCAAAACCCCTTCGCGAGATCTCGCAAAACCCCTTCGCGAGATCTCGCGAGATCTCGCAAAACCCCTTCGCGAGATCTCGCAAAACCCCTTCGCGAGATCTCGCGAGATCTCGCGAGATCTCGCAAAACCCCTTCGCGAGATCTCGCGAGATCTCGCGAGATCTCGCAAAACCCCTTCGCGAGATCTCGCGAGATCTCGCAAAACCCCTTCGCGAGATCTCGCGAGATCTCGCAAAACCCCTTCGCGAGATCTCGCGAGATCTCGCAAAACCCCTTCGCGAGATCTCGCGAGATCTCGCAAAACCCCTTCGCGAGATCTCGCGAGATCTCGCAAAACCCCTTCGCGAGATCTCGCGAGATCTCGCAAAACCCCTTCGCGAGATCTCGCGAGATCTCGCAAAACCCCTTCGCGAGATCTCGCGAGATCTCGCAAAACCCCTTCGCGAGATCTCGCGAGATCTCGCAAAACCCCTTCGCGAGATCTCGCGAGATCTCGCAAAACCCCTTCGCGAGATCTCGCGAGATCTCGCAAAACCCCTTCGCGAGATCTCGCAAAACCCCTTCGCGAGATCTTCGCGAGATCTCGCAAAACCCCTTCGCGAGATCTCGCGAGATCTCGCAAAAGATCTCGCGAGATCTCGCAAAACCCCTTCGCGAAGGGTTTTGCGAGATCTCGCGAGATCTCGCGAGATCTCGCGAGATTTCGCGAGATCTCGCGAGATCTCGCAAAACCCCTTCGCGAGATCTCGCAAAAGATCTCGCGAGATCTCGCAAACCCCTTCGCGAGATCTCGCGAGATCGCGCGAGATCTCGCGAGATCTCGCGAGATCTCGCAAAACCCCTTCGCGAGATCTCGCGAGATCTCGCGAGATCTCGCAAAACCCCTTCGCGAGATCTCGCGAGATCTCGCAAAACCCATTCGCGAGATCTCGCGAGATCTCGCAAAACCCCTTCGCGAGATCTCGCGAGATCTCGCAAAACCCCTTCGCGAGATCTCGCGAGATCTCGCAAAACCCCTTCGCGAGATCTCGCAAAACCCCTTCGCGAGATCTCGCAAAACCCCTTCGCGAGATCTCGCGAGATCTCGCAAAACCCCTTCGCGAGATCTCGCAAAACCCCTTCGCGAGATCTCGCGAGATCTCGCAAAACCCCTTCGCGAGATCTCGCGAGATCTCGCAAAACCCCTTCGCGAGATCTCGCAAAACCCCTTCGCGAGATCTCGCGAGATCTCGCAAAACCCCTTCGCGAGATCTCGCGAGATCTCGCAAAACCCCTTTCGCGAGATCTCGCAAAACCCCTTCGCGAGATCTCGCAAAACCCCTTCGCGAGATCTCGAGATCTCGCAAAACCCCTTCGCGAGATCTCGCAAAACCCCTTCGCGAGATCTCGCGAGATCTCGCAAAAGATCTCGCGAGATCTCGCAAAACCCCTTCGCGAGATCTCGCGAGATCTCGCGAGATCTCGCAAAACCCCTTCGCGAGATCTCGCGAGATCTCGCGAGATCTCGCAAAACCCCTTCGCGAGATCTCGCGAGATCTCGCAAAACCCCCTTCGCGAGATCTCGCGAGATCTCGCAAAACCCCTTCGCGAGATCTCGCGAGATCTCGCAAAACCCCTTCGCGAGATCTCGCGAGATCTCGCAAAACCCCTTCGCGAGATCTCGCGAGATCTCGCAAAACCCCTTCGCGAGATCTCGCGAGATCTCGCAAAACCCCTTCGCGAGATCTCGCGAGATCTCGCAAAACCCCTTCGCGAGATCTCGCGAGATCTCGCAAAACCCCTTCGCGAGATCTCGCGAGATTTCGCGAGATCTCGCGAGATCTCGCAAAACCCCTTCGCGAGATCTCGCGAGTTCTCGCGAGATCTCGCAAAACCCCTTCGCGAGATCTCGCGAGATCTCGCAAAACCCCTTCGCGAGATCTCGCAAAACCCCTTCGCGAGATCTCGCGAGATCTCGCAAAACCCCTTCGCGAGATCTCGCAAAAGATCTCGCGAGATCTCGCAAAACCCCTTCGCGAGATCTCGCGAGATCTCGCAAAAGATCTCCCGAAACCCCCAAAACCCCCTCGCCAAAATTTGCCAAATCCCGCGAAGATCTCTCGCGAGATCTCGCAAAACCCCTTCGCGAGATCTCGCGAGATCTCGCAAAAGATCTCGCGAGATCTCGCAAAAGATCTCGCGAGATCTCGCAAAAGGATCCTTCGCGAGATCTCGCAAAACCCCTTCGCGATCTCGCGAAGGGTTTTGCGAGATCTCGCGAGATCTCGCGCGATCTCGCGAGATCTCGCAAAACCCGTTCGCGAGATCTCGCGAGATCTCGCAAAACCCCTTCGCGAGATCTCGCGAGATCTGCGAGATCTCGCGAGATCTCGCGAGATCTCGCAAAACCCCTTCGCGAGATCTCGCGATCTCGCGAGATCTCGAAAAACCCCTTCGCGAGATCTCGCGAGATCTCGCGAAGGGGTTTTTCTCGCGAGATCTCGCGAGATCTCGCGAGATCTCGAAAAACCCCTTCGCGAGATCTCGCGAGATCTCGCGAGATCTCGCAAAACCCCTTCGCGAGATCTCGCGAGATCTCGCGCGATCTCGCAAAACCCTTCGCGAGATCTCGCGAGATCTCGCGCGAGATCTCGCGAGATCTCGCAAAACCCCTTCGCGAGATCTCGCGAGATCTCGCAAAACCCCTTCGCGAGATCTCGCGAGATCTCGCAAAACCCCTTCGCGAGATCTCGCAAAACCCCTTCGCGAGATCTCGCGAGATCTCGCAAAACCCCTTCGCGAGATCTCGCGAGATCTCGCAAAACCCCTTCGCGAGATCTCGCGAGATCTCGCAAAAGATCTGGCGAGATCTCGCAAAACCCCTTCGCGAGATCTCGCGAGATCTCGCAAAAGATCTGGCGAGATCTCGCGAGATCTCGCGAGATCTCGCAAAAGATCTGGCGAGATCTCGCGAGATCTCGCAAAACCCCTTCGCGAGATCTCGCGAGATCTCGCAAAACCCCTTCGCGAGATCTCGCAAAAGATCTCGCGAGATCTTTTGCGAGATCTCGCGAGATCTCGCGAGATCTCGCAAAACCCCTTCGCGAGATCTCGCGAGATCTCGCGAGATCTCGCAAAACCCCTTCGCGAGATCTCGCGAGATCTCGCGAGATCTCGCGAGATCTCGCAAAACCCCTTCGCGAGATCTCGCGAGATCTCGCAAAACCCCTTCGCGAGATCTCGCAAAACCCCTTCGCGCGATCTCGCGAGATCTCGCAAAACCCGTTCGCGCGATCTCGCGAGATCTCGCAAAACCCGTTCGCGAGATCTCGCGAGATCTCGCAAAACCCCTTCGCGAGATCTGGCGAGATCTCGCGAGATCTCGCGAGATCTCGCAAAACCCCTTCGCGAGATCTCGCGAGATCTCGCGAGATCTCGAAAAACCCCTTCGCGAGATCTCGCGAGATCTCGCGAGATCTCGCGAGATCTCGCAAAACCCCTTCGCGAGATCTCGCGAGATCTCGCAAAAGATCTCGCGAGATCTCGCAAAACCCCTTCGCGAGATCTCGCGAGATCTCGCAAAAGATCTCGCGAGATCTCGCAAAGATCTCGCGAGATCTCGCAACAGATCTCGCGAGATCTCGCAAAACCCCTTCGCGAGATCTCGCGAAGGGTTTTGCGAGATCTCGCGAGATCTCGCAAAACCTCGCGAGATCTCGCGAGATCTCGCGCGATCTCGCGAGATCTCGCAAAACCCGTTCGCGAGATCTCGCGAGATCTCGCAAAACCCCTTCGCGAGATCTCGCAAAACCCCTTCGCGAGATCTCGCGAGATCTCGCGAGATCTCGAAAAACCCCTTCGCGAGATCTCGCGAGATCTCGCGAGATCTCGCGAGATCTCGAAAAACCCCTTCGCGAGATCTCGCGAGATCTCGCGAGATCTCGCAAAACCCCTTCGCGAATCTCGCGAGATCTCGCGCGATCTCGCAAAACCCCTTCGCGAGATCTCGCGAGATCTCGCGCGAGATCTCGCGAGATCTCGCAAAACCCCTTCGCGAGATCTCGCGAGATCTCGCGCGAGATCTCGCGAGATCTCGCAAAACCCCTTCGCGAGATCTCGCGAGATCTCGCAAAACCCCTTCGCGAGATCTCGCAAAACCCCTTCGCGAGATCTCGCGAGATCTCGCAAAACCCCTTCGCGAGATCTCGCGAGATCTCGCAAAACCCCTTCGCGAGATCTCGCGAGATCTCGCAAAAGATCTGGCGAGATCTCGCAAAACCCCTTCGCGAGATCTCGCGAGATCTCGCAAAAGATCTGGCGAGATCTCGCGAGATCTCGCGAGATCTCGCAAAAGATCTGGCGAGATCTCGCGAGATCTCGCAAAACCCCTTCGCGAGATCTCGCGAGATCTCGCAAAACCCCTTCGCGAGATCTCGCAAAACCCCTTCGCGAGATCTCGCAAAAGATCTCGCGAGATCTTTTGCGAGATCTCGCGAGATCTCGCAAAACCCCTTCGCGAGATCTCGCGAGATCTCGCGAGATCTCGCGAGATCTCGCAAAACCCCTTCGCGAGATCTCGCAGATCTCGCGAGATCTCGCAAAACCCTTCGCGAGATCTCGCGAGATCTCGCGAGATCTCGCGAGATCTCGCAAAACCCCTTCGCGAGATCTCGCGAGATCTCGCAAAACCCCTTCGCGAGATCTCGCAAAACCCCTTCGCGATCTCGCGAGATCTCGCAAAACCCGTTCGCGCGATCTCGCGAGATCTCGCAAAACCCGTTCGCGCGATCTCGCGAGATCTCGCAAAACCCGTTCGCGAGATCTCGCGAGATCTCGCAAAACCCCTTCGCGAGATCTGGCGAGATCTGCGAGATCTCGCGAGATCTCGCAAAACCCCTTCGCGAGATCTCGCGAGATCTCGCGAGATCTCGAAAAAACCCCTTCGCGAGATCTCGCGAGATCTCGCGAGATCTCGAAAAACCCTTCGCGAGATCGCGCGAGATCTCGCGAGATCTCGCGAGATCTCGCAAAACCCCTCCGCGAGATCTCGCGAGATCTCGCAAAACCCCTTCGCGAGATCTCGCAAAACCCCTTCGCGAGATCTCGCGAGATCTCGCGCGATCTCGCGAGATCTCGCAAACCCGTTCGCGAGATCTCGCGAGATCTCGCAAAAACCCCTTCGCGAGATCTCGCAAAACCCCTTCGCGAGATCTCGCGAGATCTCGCAAAACCCCTTCGCGAGATCTCGCGAGATCTCGCAAAAACCCCTTCGCGAGATCTCGCGAGATCTCGCAAAAGATCTGGCGAGATCTCGCAAAACCCCTTCGCGAGATCTCGCGAGATCTCGCAAAAGATCTGGCGAGATCTCGCGAGATCTCGCGAGATCTCGCAAAAGATCTGGCGAGATCTCGCGAGATCTCGCAAAACCCTTCGCGAGATCTCGCGAGATCTCGCAAAACCCCTTCGCGAGATCTCGCAAAACCCCTTCGCGAGATCTCGCAAAACCCCTTCGCGAGATCTCGCGAGATCTCGCGAGATCTCGCGAGATCTCGCGGGGTTTTGCGAGATCTTTTGCGAGATCTCGCGAGATCTCGCGAAGGGGTTTTGCGAGATCTCGCGAGATCTTTTGCGAGATCTCGCGAGATCTCGCGAGATCTCGCAAAAACCCCTTCGCGAGATCTCGCGAGATCTCGCGAGATCTCGCAAAACCCCTTCGCGAGATCTCGCGAGATCTCGCAAAACCCCTTCGCGAGATCTCGCAAAACCCCTTCGCGCGATCTCGCGAGATCTCGCAAAACCCCTTCGCGAGATCTCGCGCGATCTCGCGAGATCTCGCAAAACCCCTTCGCGAGATCTCGCGAGATCTCGCGCGATCTCGCGCGATCTCGCAAAACCCGTTCGCGAGATCTCGCGAGATCTCGCAAAACCCCTTCGCGAGATCTCACGAGATCTCGCGAGATCTCGAAAAACCCCTTCGCGAGATCTCGAAAAACCCCTTCGCGAGATCTCGCGAGATCTCGCGAGATCTCGAAAAACCCCTTCGCGAGATCTCGCGAGATCTCGCGAGATCTCGCGCGAGATCTCGCGAGATCTCGCAAAACCCCTTCGCGAGATCTCGCGAGATCTCGCAAAACCCGTTCGCGAGATCTCGCGAGATCTCGCGAGATCTCGCGCGAGATCTCGCGAGATCTCGCAAAACCCCTTCGCGAGATCTCGCGAGATCTCGCGAGATCTCGCGAGATCTCGCGAGATCTCGCAAAACCCGTTCGCGAGATCTCGCGAGATCTCGCAAAACCCCTTCGCGAGATCTCGCAAAACCCCTTCGCGAGATCTCGCGAGATCTCGCAAAACCCCTTCGCGAGATCTCGCGAGATCTCGCAAACCCCTTCGCGAGATCTCGCGAGATCTCGCAAAAGATCTGGCGAGATCTCGCAAAAGATCTGGCGAGATCTCGCGAGATCTCGCAAAACCCCTTCGCGAGATCTCGCGAGATCTCGCAAAACCCCTTCGCGAGATCTCGCGAGATCTCGCAAAACCCCTTCGCGAGATCTCGCGAGATCTCGCGAGATCTCGCAAAAGATCTGGCGAGATCTCGCGAGATCTCGCAAAAGATCTGGCGAGATCTCGCGAGATCTCGCAAAACCCCTTCGCGAGATCTCGCGAGATCTCGCAAAACCCCTTCGCGAGATCTCGCGAGATCTCGCGAGATCTCGCGAGATCTCGCAAAACCCCTTCGCGAGATCTCGCGAGATCTCGCGAGATCTCGCGAGATCTCGCAAAACCCCTTCGCGAGATCTCGCAAAACCCCTTCGCGAGATCTCGCAAACCCCTTCGCGAGATCTCGCAAAACCCCTTCGCGAGATCTCGCGAGATCTCGCAAAACCCCTTCGCGAGATCTCGCGAGATCTCGCAAAACCCTTCGCGAGATCTCGCGAGATCTCGCAAAAGATCTGGCGAGATCTCGCAAAACCCCTTCGCGAGATCTGGCGAGATCTCGCAAAAGATCTGGCGAGATCTGGCGAGATCTGGCGAGATCTCGCGAGATCTGGCGAGATCTCGCCAGATCTGGCGAGATCTCGCGAGATCTGGCGAGATCTGGCGAGATCTCGCCAGATCTCGCAAAAGATCTGGCGAGATCTCGCGAGATCTCGCAAAACCCCTTCGCGAGATCTCGCGAGATCTCGCAAAACCCCTTCGCGAGATCTCGCGAGATCTCGCGAGATCTCGCGAGATCTCGCGAGATCTCGCGAGATCTCGCAAAACCCCTTCGCGAGATCTCGCAAAACCCCTTCGCGAGATCTCGCAAAACCCCTTCGCGAGATCTCGCGAGATCTCGCGAGATCTCGCGAGATCTCGCGAAGGGGTTTTGCGAGATCTCGCGAGATCTTTTGCGAGATCTCGCGAGATCTCGCGAAGGGGTTTTGCGAGATCTCGCGAGATCTCGCGAGATCTCGCAAAACCCCTTCGCGAGATCTCGAGAGATCTCGCAAAACCCCTTCGCGAGATCTCGCGAGATCTCGCAAAACCCCTTCGCGAGATCTCGCGAGATCTCGCAAAAGATCTCGCGAAATCTCGCAAAACCCCTTCGCGAGATCTCGCGAGATCTCGCAAAAGATCTCGCGAGATCTCGCGAGATCTCGCAAAAGATCTCGCGAGATCTCGCGAGATCTCGCAAAAGATCTCGCGAGATCTCGCGAGATCGCGAGATCTCGCAAAAGATCTCGCGAGATCTCGCGAGATCTCGCAAAAGATCTCGCGAGATCTCGCAAAACCCCTTCGCGAGATCTCGCGAGATCTCGCAAAACCCCTTCGCGAGATCTCGCGAGATCTCGCAAAACCCCTTCGCGAGATCTCGCGAGATCTCGCAAAACCCTTCGCGAGATCTCGCGAGATCTCGCAAAACCCCTTCGCGAGATCTCGCGAGATCTCGCAAAACCCCTTCGCGAGATCTCGCGAGATCTCGCAAAACCCCTTCGCGAGATCTCGCGAGATCTCGCAAAACCCTTCGCGAGATCTCGCGAGATCTCGCAAAACCCCTTCGCGAGATCTCGCGAGATCTCGCAAAACCCCTTCGCGAGATCTCGCGAGATCTCGCAAAACCCCTTCGCGAGATCTCGCGAGATCTCGCAAAACCCCTTCGCGAGATCTCGCGAGATCTCGCAAAACCCTTCGCGAGATCTCGCAAACCCCTTCGCGAGATCTCGCGAGATCTCGCAAAACCCTTCGCGAGATCTCGCGAGATCTCGCAAAACCCTTCGCGAGATCTCGCAAAACCCCTTCGCGAGATCTCGCGAGATCTCGCAAAAGATCTCGCGAGATCTCGCAAAACCCCTTCGCGAGATCTCGCGAGATCTCGCAAAAGATCTCGCGAGATCTCGCAAAACCCCTTCGCGAGATCTCGCAAAACCCCTTCGCGAGATCTCGCAAAACCCCTTCGCGAGATCTCTGCGAGATCTCGCGAGATCTCGCAAAAGATCTCGCGAGATCTCGCAAAACCCTCTCGCGAGATCTCGCAAAACCCCTTCGCGAGATCTCGCGAGATCTCGCAAAACCCCTCTCGCGAGATCTCGCAAAACCCCTTCGCGAGATCTCGCGAGATCTCGCGAGATCTCGCAAAACCCCTTCGCGAGATCTCGCGAGATCTCGCGAGATCTCGCAAAAGATCTCGCGAGATCTCGCAAAGATCTCGCGAGATCTCGCAAAAGATCTCGCGAGATCTCGCGAGATCTCGCGAGATCTCGCAAAACCCTTCGCGAGATCTCGCAAAACCCCTTCGCGAGATCTCGCAAAATCCGCGAGATCTCGCAAAACCCCTTCGCGAGATCTCGCAAAACCCCTTCGCGAGATCTCGCAAAACCCCTTCGCGAGATCTCGCAAAACCCCTTCGCGAGATCTCGCGAGATCTCGCGAGATCTCGCAAAACCCCTTCGCGAGATCTCGCGAAATCTCGCGAGATCTCGCAAAACCCCTTCGCGAGATCTCGCGAGATCTCGCAAAACCCCTTCGCGAGATCTCGCGAGATCTCGCAAAACCCCTTCGCGAGATCTCGCGAGATCTCGCAAAAGATCTCGCGAGATCTCGCAAAACCCCTTCGCGAGATCTCGCGAGATCTCGCAAAAGATCTCGCGAGATCTCGCAAAACCCCTTCGCGAGATCTCGCGAGATCTCGCAAAAGATCTCGCGAGATCTCGCAAAACCCCTTCGCGAGATCTCGCGAGATCTCGCAAAAGATCTCGCGAGATCTCGCAAAACCCCTTCGCGAGATCCGCAAAACCCCTTCGCGAGATCCGCAAAACCCCTTCGCGAGATCCCGCAAAACCCCTTCGCGAGATCCGCAAAACCCCTTCGCGAGATCCGCAAAACCCCTTCGCGAGATCTCGCAAAAGATTCGCGAGATCTCGCAAAATTCGCGAGATCTCGCAAAAGATCTCGCGAGATCTCGCAAAAGATCTCGCGAGATCTCGCAAAAGATCTCGCGAGATCTCGCAAAACCCCTTCGCGGTTGATCGATTTTTACTTTGAGCTTGGCCTAAAATATAAAGATATAACATCAGTGCTTGGCAATAGGCACGGGTTTCACATAAGTGAAAGACACCTCAAGAGAACACTCAGAGCGAGGGGACATGCACGTCGCAAAGCATACTCTGAGCTGAGTTATTGAGTAGGTCATAATCACGGACCCTACACGGACCCTCACTGTTGCGGTAAGCGTGTTGTAACTTCCGGTTGTCACCTCTGGGTATCCTGTGTGCCTGTTCTGCTGCTGATAGCTTATATTATCTTAACTTAATCGATCGTTTTAAAACTCTTGATCACGGCAACTGCCTGACGTTGTAATCACACGTTACTACAGCTTAAGCACCCACAACTCTCCTTCTCTTAGCGACTGTAACTCCACAGTTGCCTACACTCTTTTCGGGTTTACTAACGGTAGCTACTTTAGCTTGATAGCTAGCCATGGCTCCTTCCCCACCCTCGGGTGCTATTTCCTGCTCTACCTGTCTCATGTTTGGTTACTTCCCTACCTCCTTTACTGGTACCGATACATGTGTTAAATGTAGTATAGTTGTTAGGTTGGAGGCGGGAATCATAGCCATAGAAGCCCGGCTCCGCATTTTAGAAAGTAACTCAGCTACAGTAAAGCCCATGTTAGTCGGTGCGGACCGGCAAGAGGTAGCTCCTACTAGCCGTCCCCCGACAACTCCCGAGCAGCAGGGAGACTGGGTGACTGTTCACGATGTTCTGCTCTTATTGTTGTTCCTTATCAAATATTTAAGTGCTTTATATATAGCCATTTTCATATCATGTAAATCTAAATGATCTGAAGCTTTATAGGTGGAGGGTGGGTGTTACAAAAATGATTATGATTTCTACATTTTACATGATGTTACCTGATGAAACGTATATTAAAGAGACTGTTTTTAAAGGAAATTAATGTGTTTTGTGGACTATTATTTACTATAATTAAAATTACTATCATTAAAATATACTATCATTACTTCAACTCTTTATTTTATAAAAATATTTTATTATTTTTTGTATTTATCTTTAACTTTTTTTCAATCTTAAATGGAACAATTGTCCGTTAACAAATAAAACTGGATAAATATTAATGTTTGTTCATAAAGAGATTTTATTTCAGGGCAGAGTGTTAATGGGCTCAGGGGGAATTGCGTCAGGGGTTCTTCCCCTGTGTTCCTTGTCTTTCCTGTCTCCCTCCATGTTGGTCACGGTCAGTTCTTGTGTTGTTGCTACCTGTTTGATTCATGCCATGTTTTTGTTCATCAGCTTTTAAAATAAAGCTCGCTTTTTGTTCCTAGACCTTTTTACCTTTTTTTTTTTTTTGTATTCTGCATTTGGGTCCTACCTTTTTCCACGCATTCTAACACATTCAGACTGGAATAAAACCAGGCAGGTTTGGACAAACGAGACCCCTGGGGGCCCAGACTGTATGGAGTGTGGCTGCTGCTCCAATGGGGCTTTTATGGTTTATACACTTGTGTTTGTCTGTTTTTTATTCTCCCGTTTAAGTGGAAGGTTATCTTTATTCATGTAGCCTAGTGCTTAGTGTACTCTGGTCAATTGTAGTTACTATACCCAGAATGCATGTCAATAAAGTAGGACTGGCCCTTTTCCCCCACACTTCAAGCACTACCTGGGGGTAGTTTCTAGAATAATCAAACGCCCTCACTTGTAAGGCATAAACTACCGCTCATTAAGTTCTGGATTGTTCTGTCCTCTCGGGTCACTGTCAACACCATGTTGAAATATCAGATGAAGTCGAGCAGTGTCATTTGAAGTGGATTTAAAGTTGAATGTAAAATGATGTGTGTGTGAAGGTGAATGGCCCCTGCAGTGTGTGTACTCCTACGGCAGTGAAATGAGGTGAATACAGATTAATTAACAGTGACTGATGTCTGATTAGATAAACTGGGTCCTAATCAAAAGGTAAAACAAGTATTCAGATCCTTTACTTGAGTACTGCATACTTAAGTAAAAGAATGCAAGTATGATTAGGAACATGTACTTATAATCTAAGGTGTAAAAGTAGTTATTGCAGAAAAACTAAAATATTCAAATATTTTAAAGCAAAAGGAGCATATCGTCACATTCAAGAAGCTGGAGCTGTGAAATATCTTTTCAAAAACAATATACCAAACAATATGATGGGTGGTTTATTCTGTCTTATTTCAACATCTGAAATATTTATAAAGTAATTAGTAAATAATTATAAAAAGTACGTAATGTAGAGTAGTTGTACATATCATAAAAATGAAAATACTCAGGTAAAGTGCAAATACCTCAACTGTGTACTTAAGTACAGCGCCTGAGTAAATGTACTTACCACCACTAGTCCTAATAGGTACTACATAACTATAGCTACTGCTGAAATAATAATTAATCCAAAATTGAAATGTTTGCCAATGTCTGACTTGTGACTGAATCATCTCTTTCAAAAGATAAATCGGTCTATTTGTACGTTATTTTTTACATTTACACAACGTGATATTCTGACGGTTCCCAATGAATCCTCGTGCAACAGCTAGCTAGCATGTGTTTAATCTCTTTGCAACTGTAGCTTGATATTGTTTGCAACATCAATGATGTTTGTTTTAACATGGGCCTCCCTACACTTTATTGAGGCCTATTTTAATATACATCTCAATGTTACATGTATACAGACGTATAGGGATCACTGCTATGACCTTCATTTGGCCAGTGGTGGAATCTCACCAACACAATTTACACAAGTGCTGTACTGAAAAAAAATGAGAGAATAGAAAGCCTTTATTGTCATTATACAAAAATGTACAATGAGTACTGTACTTTAGAATTTTACATTTTGTAGGCAAATGTTTTACCCACTACATTTATTTCACATATGTAACTATTTGATTTGCAGAGTTAGATTATAATACAGACGTGCAATCACCGCTAAATGCACTTTAACACGGGGGTATCTTCTCTTGCACTTTATATGTCGTAGCTGCTATATTGTATTGCCATGTGGTAAATACTTGTGTATGCTGCTCTTGCTCTTTTGCACTTTTTGCATATCATGTATTTGTTTTTGCTATGTATATAAAAAAAGTTAAAGCAAAGTCTCATACATGCAGTATAAGACCATTGTGTTCAACAGTGATGTACAGTAACCAAGAACATTTAATCAAGCAAACTTTTGAGATACTAGTACTTTAATTGAGTATTTACATTTCTGCTACTTTGTATTTTTACTCAACTTTTATTTATACAGTTACTCAATCCCTTTAGTTACTTCACAGATGTGGATGAATGATGTGAAATATAATAAAGTGTTAAATCAGACTTTAGTTCCACCTGGAGTAAATTCACAAGCTACCCTGCAGTATACAAAGTCATTCAAACTAGCTGCACCTTTACCAGCTTTGAGAACACTTTAATGATCAATCATTATAAAACATATCATATTATTCTGAAATGGACCAATCTGCACAATGACTACTTTTACTGTCGCTACTTTAACTATATTTTGATGCTGATACTTTTACTGTAACAGAGTATTCCTACACTCTGGTACATTTACTCAAGTACAAGATCTGAGTACTTCTTCCATCTCTGGTGTTGGATAATAAATGTTGTAGTGTTAATGTTATTGTGTCCATGACTTGCATCAAACTAACTGAACCCAGCTTTTGGCTTTCACCTAAAATATAGAACAAAAAAACCTGAATTTTTAAATGTTTCCAGCAAAATGTAAAAACTCAAGACTCACCCATTCCTGGGAAGCCAGCAAAGGGGTTATAGGAGAAGGGCATGGGCCACTGGTAGGGGTGGAAAGGGGGTGGGGGTGGAGCATGGACGTAGAAGACAGGCCGGCCAGGGAGGTGGTGTTGGAAGTGGGGGGGTTGGAAGTGGGGTGGGGGGGGGGGGGTGGAGCTCCGTGGTCTTGGCAGGGGGTGTATAGTCCTGGATCATGCTGATCAGAGGACGGCCCACCACTGTTAGCCCGAGTGTTTCCATGCACTCTGCTTGGGTGAGCTGAGGGAGGTTTGTTCACAGCTTTCGCCGCCATATTGGACCTGCAGAGGAGGAGGATCTGTCAGGTGTGGATCCACAGCAATAATTCTAAAGAACTGTAGATCTGAGCAAACATTACACAAACAGGATGACACTTTTTGGGAGCATTTTTTTTTGGGATAACATTTACTAGGAGTATTTGGACCAAATTCAGTGTATGTTTACAATGTTATAAAACGATGCACTGCTCAAGAAAGGGGGAACAAATAACCACTGCAGTTAAGATAAGACATTCACACCTAGCTACCTCTCAAGCATTGCTAATGAGGGCATTTCAGTTATGTTTCTCACTTTGGTCTGTCTTTGTTGCAGTGGCTAGAGACCTGCATCTACACATGAATATTAGACATTTAGATTCTTCAATATACACAATTGTTTGCCACCAGACTTTTAATGTTCATACACCAAGCATGTTAGGGTGAAATAAGTCGTGTTGATTTGTGGTTCTGAACCCTTTAGTGCTCTCCTCGCTCTCTGTACCAAAAATGACTTGCAACACCAAAACATACATTTGGAAAGCTTGAAGCTCTGATCTCAGATGTGGAACAAAAGTAAATAAAGCCAATGAATAAAAATGGAACACACTAGATAATATTGAACGAAAAAATGAATCATCAAACCGTTGGAAACGTTATAGTAAATCTCAGAGGGTAAGGGCATGGAGAAATCTGAACACAACCAAAGAACTGTTTACAGTATAGAAAACCCCCAATGTGTCAGGGAGAAGAAAACACTGAATTTATCAAAAAGAATGACAGCCTAAGTACCCAGATTTTAAATCAGAAAGCTCCTGCCAACACTCCAAAAAATGATGCTTCCAAATCTTTCCTAAGCATTTGCTATGTTGTCTGTTATAAAGGAAATGTTGAGTCACTTTACCTGGTTGAGGACTTGATATGTCGGAGCCACACACAAAGTGATTAACCGTGAGACTCACACACCTGAGTTTAAGTAGCTGCTGATCAGCCAAGTGTGTTCACCATCAGCTGATGGAACACCTAATCAAACACTCATATTCAGATGTCATGCAGCCATTGGGACAGTAGAGGGAGCCAAACAGTTAGACACATTTTCCTCTTCAGGTCAGTCTACAGCAGGGCCGGACTCTTACTTTGTGTCTGAGGTTCCAGGTTCATTACTGAGGTCTGTTGGTTAGATTAATCTGCAGCAATGCATCATATTCTATAAGATGATGTGTTTGTAACAGTGCCCTGTGAAAACCGCATACTGCTTAAGAGTCAACTTTTCACATGTTTTCTCAGAGAAACAGCCATGTTTTATCTTTGTGATGATGCATTTCCCTAGTAGAAGTATACAGCTGATGAACTTAAGTAAAGTAGAAGTAAAATATAGCAGCATTAGGACAAAAACCACCAGACTCAGAGGCAGTTTCATTCCACAGGCCATAAGACTATTAAACACCTGAACTCTGTAAAGAACATCCATAAACATACATCAGTTTGCATCTTGCAATTTAATTTTCTATGAATCATATTCAATTTACGTGTATTTAGTCTCTTCTATGCACTTGCACTATTTTATTTGTATTTACTTGCACATCTCAAAACATTCTCTTGCAATATTTGATTAGTTTTATGTCCTATATATATTCATGTTGCACTGTTGGAGGAGCCTGTGACTTCAGTTTTTCATTGACATACTGTATGTACACTGTAGCTACCGTGCACATGACAATAAAGCCTTGAATCTTGAATAGTATCTTACATGAGTACTCTTTTTAAAGCACTGGATGAGCAGAGCCTTAGCTGAAGCACCTCATACTCTGTTGGTTATTCATCAGACTCAGTGCTGTTCAGTAAGTTGATGGGGTGGACCTATAGTGTACAGGTTGTTCTGTTCAGTAAGTTGATGGGGTGGACCACTGGCGGCACATATCAGACCCGGGCCGGGGGGCGGGGCAACATGACAGGGCCCTTTAAACCCAATAAAGCTTGACAAAAATATCGGGAGTCCGGGGTGGTAATCTGACGCTCGTGCGTAAAAAGTCGCTCAGTCAGTAAGATTACAATTTAAAACAATGTTTGAAAGAAAAGTAACTAAAGAAAAGGTGTAATATTTAAGATTTCGTTTCTACAAAGGGTATAGAAACGAAATATATATCAGAGATAATAATGATATAACATGACATAAAGTCCAACAAACCACAAGGACAACGAAAACATAGCCTAATAAAATGACTACATTTCTGACACACCATTCACCATGGACAGCCAGCAGCCACCATGAGAGCAGAGCAGTGTAAAATTGGCACGGCGGCCCATACATTCACGTACAAGTAGGCTACTGTACAAATTAAATTTGAAGTGTAATTAATCACCACTACTTGAAGGGTACTCGGCGAGCCTTGCGCTCCGCGAACTCGTCCACAATCCGCTGTATGTCCAATTTCTTGGCTCGGTCACTTTCGATGGACAGCAAGGCCAATCCACTCAGTCTCTCCTGTCCCATTGTGCTCCTCAAATAGTTTTTGATGAGTTTTAATTTGGAGAAAGAGCGCTCGGCGGTTGCCACGGTGACAGGAAGAGTCAGAAATAAGATGAAGGCTGTGCAAACCTCACTGAATGTAGATGTTACTGCTGGGTTGTAAACAATGAGCATTTCTACCAGATCCGCGACAGATTTTAGTTTTTGTATTTGGTCCCTGAAACAGGTTCTGAAAGAAAGCAGCTGGCCAGGGAAGCTGGCGGCGATGTCCCGACTGTAGTGCTCTATAAGCCGCTGGGCAGCTTGGTGTAAATCCTCATCCTTTGCTTGCAGTAGTGTGTTGGGGTGAATTGCCTCAAACATGTTCACAGTTGCATTTAAGCTGGTGAATCTTTGGGACAGTTGCTGGATGATTATATCGAGACATGCATTGAAAACGGTCACCCGAAAGTTGCTCTCTGCGTCAGTGAGGCGGCTGTCTTCAGAAAGTTCATCAAAGTGTCTCTTAACTTTCCTGGCCCTGGTTGTTTCAAACTGTGTTTGACTTCCCCATTTAGTAGCCAGGGCAAGAGTGGCGGACTTCGCCTCATCACATTGTCCCCTATACTCCACCAAAACACTGATGGCATTTTGCAGTAGAGTAGATGCTTTGAGAATATCCGCGTCTTTTGCTTGCAGTAACTGTGAAGCACAATTTATGCTTTCCAAAATCTTGGTCTGCATGTTGACCAAAAATAGAAAGCGAAATTTGCTTAAGGCATTCTTGAGTGCACTTGCTTCATTGCGCTCATCCTTTTTGTCACTGGTAAGGGATATTTTGACGAGGGCTTTTATAATGTCTCCATATCTGTGCCTTAACGCAACAAGCGCATCATGGCGAGATGACCAGCGAGTGGGACATAAGCGTTTTAATGTGGTAGTTAAAAAGTCTGGAAGTTTTTCCTTGTACGATGTGACAGCCAAAGTTGACCTAGAAATAGACAAGTCCAGTCCGTTAGATTGCACAAGAAAACGAGAAAATAAGGACATCTGAGGATTGGTTGAAGATTTCATGGAGTCTGGTATTCTCAGGAATAAACCAGAGTCCCAGGCTTCAAGAGAAATCCCCTCTTCAGACTCAATTAGAAGGTGTGCCAGCAGGAGCCAAGTCAATTATTAATCACAACACATCATCCTGTGAGTGTGAGCTACTACAGTCAGACGCACGGAAAAAAAACTGAAAATACCAAAATGTAGATGTACATTTCTAGACTATACATGTTTTTTAAATCCATTTAATCATCAATGCCTCCCACGTGTCCCAACTTGTTAGTTATGTTTGTGTATTTTGTCTGTCATTTCCTCTTTTTATTTTGTACTTACCTCTTTTACCGTCTTTCATTTCAGGCCCTGTTTTCTTCCTCCCCTTGTGTGTTTTTCCCGCCATCATCAGTGTCTGCCCCACCCCTGATTGTTTCCAGCTGTTCCCACTCACCTCATGTTTAAATAGTCCTGTGTCTCCCCTGTCCTGTGTCAGTTCGTCTTGTTTGTTTCCTCTAATGGTCGTGCCAAGCCTCAACTCAGAAAGGATTGCTTTCTCTCATGTCAGGTTTTGTTTCTTTTGTTAATTTTGTTAGGCTTAAGTTTTTATTAAGTCCTCTTTTTGTTACGTTAGTTTTTTCCTCCTTGTGAGCGCCTTTTTTTGTTTCCACCACCTACTCTGTTAAGAGGGATTACCTGAACTGGATAAATAAATATACATTCTTTTATATTCAAGACTTTGTCTCTGGGTCGTGCATTTGGGTTCATCAGTTTGTGTCGAGGTCCTGACACGAACATAGCTACAGTGTAGTTATGACGATGGAAATCTTAAGTCACAGGATCCTCCAACAGTGCAACACAATAAAAACTGAAAAACTGAAAGAAATAGTGCAAGTAAATAGTAAATACAAAAAGAAAAATAGTAAAAAAAAGTGGGAAAAAAAGTGAAATAGTGAAATAAAAAAAACTTATTGAACATGGATGAATAAAGGCAAGACATATCACAGTGTTTTGTTAATTGAATGCAGTGTTTCAGGTCAAACCTTTAACAACACTTTAGGTATTACAGGTGCGTACTTAATCTACTTTGACAGAACAACAGACCCAAACACGGAAAAATGTAAAGCAACTATTAACCCTCTCTTAAGATACAGTAGTCCAACTTAATAATAACTAAGGAATTTCTGAATGATTCTGTCGAAAATATGCATTTAAAGGATATATACAGGATGTCAAACTGACAATGAAGAAATAGGTAACAACAGATGGAAGCTAACATTGAAACCTATAAGTTTAAAATTGAAGTACATTGTCCTCAAATCAAGTTAGGAGAAGCTCTTTTGGTGGAAATATCTTATAAAACTAAAGAGATTTTGTTTGATTATTTGGGGCGGGTCATCTCTAAGTGGCCGACCAATCACAACAGAGCATGGAGACATGTCACAGTAGAGGCACAAAATACAAAGATGAACGTTAAAATGACAGAATATGTATACAATACAAAAAAAATACAATTAGTTTCACCAAACACAAAAGGTGTGCACTTGTACTTCTGAAGGAATTTGTATTTGTATTTTACAAGGGGTAAATTGGGTAACTCTAGTATATATATATATATATATATATGTGTGTATTGCAGATTGTATTGGTTGTCACAAACCTCCTTTTCACCTGAATGGTCTTTATGCATTAGCACGCCCAACATGCTGCAACATGTATAACACAAGGGAAACACAGATAAAAGATGATAAATTAAACACGATACAAGATAAACATGATATGGTGCCTTTTTGGGTGCCATAAAATTGAGTAAATGAGCTCTAGGATGACCTTAATGACGAAGGATGACCCTCCTCAGGGTTAATTTCTGTATGGAAAACATTATGAAGTGCCAGCATACATTTAAAACAACTTGATCTCTCATTAAAAAGGCTAGTCTCTTCTTCTGTTCGTGTTGGAGGGTTTTTTTTTCTTCGTCCTCCAGTTGACCCGAACGAGTGATGCATATTTTATTTATGAGTCAAAGGAGAACATTTAACCGTCATGGCCACTGCTTTTTACCTCCTGCACTTAAGTATGGATATATATATATATATATATAATTCTCCATTTCCTAAGATCTCATGTCTTTTTCTATTTTGTTGAGCTGGAAATCCGAAACCCTCTTTAATGGTCACACATGCAGAGCACACAGCACACACAGTGACATTTGTTCTCTGCTTTTAACCCATCCTAATACCAGGAGTCTAGTAATAGGAGCAGGAGTTAAGGTAAGTTCAAGAACCATGGCAACTATTGAAAAAGTAGGGAACAGTCATTCATTTTCAATTATACCACGATGAATGCTGTGCTATTTCAGGAAAACTGTACATGTACAATTCAGGTGCTTCAACAGACAACATGTTTCTCTCCAGTCCATCTGCTGCTAAGTAAAAACATCAACTGTCAAGGGGTGAACTCAGAGGCATGAACCCAAATGCACAACTCAGACTCAGATGGTTGCAAAAATAGTACTTTACTGGGTTTTTCACAGTAACAAAAACAGAGAACCAAAAATCACTCTTTCGAGGAGAAACTAAATACTTCCTTTTGGAGCTTGAAACAAAAATAACAAACATGGAACAGGCTTGAGGGTACGCTGGTATATCGAGTCATAAGAAGAGACGAACTGGCACAGGACAGGTGGAGACTAAGACAATATATACACACAAGGTAAGGGGCACAGGTGGAAACAATCAGGGCGGGGTAAACAATCACAAACGCAGGAGACACATGGAGCACAGTGACCTGAAACGAGAGGGACATGACAAGAGCTAATTTAAAGAATAAACCTAAGATCTTTCGAGACATGACATCAACCAAATTAATTAACTTTGTAATAAAATATTCCTATTGAAGCGTCCATTTCAAAAACTAGAAAAACAAGGTTTGTTCCACCTTGAGCAAAGGTGTTGGGAAACGTCTTTTTAGGGGATTTGATGTTGTTTTATTCAAATGAAAACATGTGAACAGTTAGAAGATCTAAAACATGACAAGGGGCCACTGCTGAGAGATCTTCTGGAGAGTCCAGACTGCAGACTGCAGACTCTCGGGTCAGTAAGGGGTCTCTGCTGGTTCAGCAGTATTGTATTAAACACAGGGAGGTGTTTCTCTCACTGGGGAATCACAACAGATCAGTGATGTTACCCACTGACTGCAGGCTCTTTCATTCTTCCATCAACTATAGAAGGCCAGCTGAAAATGCAAAGCCACATTTATATTATTATTTATTTATAGCGCTGTCATTTTATTTTGTACATATTGATTGTTGTATTTTTTATTTAGGTCTTAATGTGTGCACATGTACAAATGTGTCTTTGATTCTGTGTGTATATATATATATATTTGCACACATATTTTTATATACATTTGTTTTTATATTCTGGATTGTGGGAAACGGTATTTCGATCTCTCTGTCTGTAAACACAAACTGGAAGATTAACAATAAAGTTGACTTTGACTTGACATTTAGTAAGTAATCAACTCTCTCACAGACAAATGGGATTTCACAGAAGAGTGGAAAAGGTAGTCTGTTTTTATGGGATGTTTTTAGTTTCTAGCCTAATGACTGGTTACTTCCTGTAATGGAGCTGAGAGCAGTCAGTCGTAGTGTTTGCAGAGAAGATATGATGGGATGTAAAGCATGAGATCAGTCAGGACTCTGAAGCTGACTAACTCAAAGAACAAACACTTATTTTAAACTGGATCTAAAACTGTTGGATTGTGTTCATCCCTACAGGATCAGAGATGATGAGACGATCAGAGCCAAGATCCAGAAGACCTGTGAGTACTGAATATCCTCCATTCATCCAGATATTAAACTCTTTCATGGAGCATGACCTCAGAGGAAAACAACACTCTTGTTTTTCTCTCTTCATCATTCTGGCTGTTTCTCTTCATGTTTTATTATCATCATTATTCTCTCTCTTTCTCCTTCTCCTCTCAGGTGACAGGAAGTGAAGACACACAGAAAGGTGAGAGGTCGTACCGTGTGAAGTTTATTTATTGAGGTTTCACCACGGAATACATTTAGTTATTGATTTTCTGGAGAAAAAAAGTCCTGCATTCAAAATGTTCCTCAAGTAAAAGTAGAAAAGTATTATCATCAAAATATAGTGAAAGTAGCGACAGTAAAAGTAGTCATTGAGCAGATTGGTCCATTTCAGAATTATATGATATATTTTATAATGATTGATCATGAAAGTGTTCTCAAAGCTGGTAAAGGTGCAGCTAGTTTGAATGACTTTGTATACTGCAGGGTAGCTTGAGGATTTACTCCAGGTGGAACTAAAGTCTGATTTAACACTTGATTATATTTCACATCATTCATCCACATCTGTAAAGTAACTAAAGGTATTAAATACATGTAGTGGAGTAAAAGTACACCATTGACCTCTGAACTGTATTGGAGTAGAAGTACATGGTAGCATAAAATGGCAATACTCAAGTAAAGTACAAGTACATCAAAATGGTACTTAAGTACAGTACTTGAGTAAATGTACTTAGTTACTCTCCTGATCTGCAAAGCTCTCCCAACATATGCAGGTTAGCATCCGGCAGCTTCTATGTGCTGGGGACCTGTACTGTACATTTCTATCATCAAACTTTGGGGTCCTCAACATCTCTGTGTTCCCAGCAGGACTCTCTGAGCTGCAGACACATTCTTTCTGTGACTTTGATCCAGATATTTGGAGCATAATAACTGAAGCTGTTTCTCCATGTTCAGGAGCTCTGAGTCCTGCGGCAGGAAGCGGTCCTTCTCTCCAAGAACTCCTGGACCCAGGCCTGCTAGCTGGTCCAGAACCAGAGTCCAACCGGTCGACCTCGTAAAGTTAAACTAAACTACACAATTATTAAAGTTAAACATGGATGCTTTCAGACTGCAGAGTTTCCCACACATAGACTTTACTTGGGTGGGCCGCCCAGGTGTATTAACGGCCGCCAAAGTATATTTCGCGTCCCATTTTGGTATTTTTTTTCATTTTTTTTATCCGTCCTTAAGCACGACGCCATCTACGATCGATTAACGAGTGGACAATGATCCCTCGCTCTACGCCTCCTGTACCTGTTCGCTCTGTGTTGGGAAAATACTGAATGTTCCTTCTGTATCAGAGTAGCACATGATAACAGAGGCCCTACGTAGCTGTGTGCGTAGCCGGATGTATGACTACATGGATGACGCTCATGAGACACTGTGTTGAAGTTATGATGTTCCTAAGAGTGGCATGATGACAGCCCCTAGAGAGATAGGCATATGACTGTCATGTTTATTGCTTACGCAGGCCTTAGCTAATCTGAACTAATGTCAGAATACTGCTTTGAACCAGTATTCCTCCATCTTGTTGACTGTAACACCCTCTCTTGTATATCAGCATATCAAGGACTCTACTCTGGGAACTATTTGTCCCACGCAGCTCTGTGTGTGATGACTACTTCCATTCTTGCAAGGATAATAAATACATGGATCCTGATATTGAAGCTCCAGCCGGTGACGAGTGATATTTGTATAACACTCTGCTATCGCGTGAAGGGTCTGCTAACAAGCGACCAGCAGAAAGGGAGACCTTACGAGAAACAGAGAAGACGACGTAAACATAGTTTCTCTGACTAAAGTCAAAGCAGATACTTTGTGGAATATAAAAATGAAACTATAAGAATTACTCAGAATGTTTTTTTACAAATATTTCAAATGTTTCTCTCCGAGTGCTTTCCTCATGAATTATCCATAAATCTTGGAGTTTTTTTCTGTGTATTTCATAATTTTAAAGGATATTTGATTTCATGTTTTTGTATTCGGGATTGTGGGAAACGATCTCTCTGTCTGTACACACAAACTGAAAGATTGACAAGTTGACTTTGACTTTGATGTAACTTTCAGATCAAAAGTGTTTTCATTGCGTTTCTACAATGCATAACAAGGGTTTGTCCTTTTAGAAATGGAAAGCAAAATGTATACAAATGACACAATTGTTTGTAATGGTTATATGTACAAAGAGAAAAATAAAAACAACAGAATGAGAGAGGCTTTAGCATTTTGTTTTCTGTTTTTTAAATAAAGAAGATTCAGTGTGTTAATTGTTCAAAGGAGACAGGCTGCATGTTTGCTAATCTAATAGATCCAAGCTAAAGACATTAAAGTCTCATTTTATCCTCGGAAAGTTAACAAAAAAAGCTTCCTAAACTTTTATTCTGACAATCACAAATCTGGAGAATCTCCTGACTGGTTTCACATCCACAGTTTGAACCAAAGTCTACAGATATTTCAGCGTTCATGTAGCCCAGACCACTTTTTCTTTTATAAAAGTGTGTTGGTTTTGACACGAGAAAAAGTAGAATCTTGCTCCATATGTTGTCTCCAGTACTGAGCAAGATCACTCTCTATTCCAGTAAGTCTTCACAGGCTCTGCAGCATTTTGAAGTGACGCTGCACAGATCAGTGCTGCAGAGTTACAGTGACGAAGAAGAGGAGGAGGAAGAGGACTTAGAGGTGGAGGAGGAAGAGGGGAGATGAGATGAATCCTGTATACGAAGCTGGAATGGGAAAGACGACTTCAGCAGGGAGAGGAGATGAAGAAGAAGAGAGTAGGAAGAGGAGATGAGGAAGAGGCGAGGATTAGAATGAGAGAGGCAGGGAGAGGACGGATGAGATGAAGGTAGGCGATGAATATATGAAATGGAAAGTGAGTCGGAAAGTTTGGATCTTATCTCGCTTCAGTTCGGTCCAGACCTTGAAATGTACAAAATAACTCTGTAAAGTTCATTCAAAACAAAAGCTCTTCATGAGATCTCATGGAAACAACAAGGATGCGTGATTTAATGAACTGTCTCATTCTACATTTCCACACTTTTTCAGAAAAATACAGAAATTAGATTTTTTTCTCAAAATTATGACTTTTTCAGTAAAATTTTAACTTTTTCTAAAAAGTTATAACTTTTTTCTCAAAATCCTTCATGTTTTTAGTTGAATTCAGAAATATCTATTTTTGTCAAAATAATGACTTCAGAAAAAATCTGACTTTCAGAAAAAAATCTAACTTTTTTTGGAGAAGCTCCTCCTGCTACGAAGCTGAAATGGGAAAGACGACTTCAGCAGGGAGAGGAGATGAGGAAGAGGAGAGGATATGAGGAAGAGGAGATGAAGAAGAGGAGATGAGGAAGAGCAGATGAGGAAGAGCAGATGAGGAAGATGAGAGGATTAGAATAAGGGAGGCAGGGAGAGGACGGAGATGAAGGTAGGCGATGAAAAATATGAGGAGAAATGAAATAGAAATGGAAAGTCGGGGTCTTACCTTGCTTCAGTCTCTGAGGAAAAATAAAAATGTTTGGTTGAACTGTCCCTTTAAAGACATCATCGTCACAATGCTGTCCCCCTTGAGGTGTCAGTTGGAAATTATTTCTCAAAAATCTGACTTTTTTTTCCTCAAAATTATGTTTTTCCTCCAAATTATGACTTTTTAAGAATAAAACTGAAATTGATTTTATTTCTCAACATTTTGACTTTTTCAGATAAATTCAGAAATATGTATTTTGGTAAGGAATGAGCTGCCAACACAATAAATGAAACCCTCTGGAGAGCTGTCATGTAGGCTGTTGTGTATCCATCATTTACTTACATTTGATTGGTTTAGCTAACTTATAACTTCACTTATGAGGCAATAAACCTCTAGCAATAAACCTCGTGAAAAAAGTTTGGACACCCCTGGATTAGACAAACGGTAAAAGGATGACGAGGGAGGAAGAGGAAAAGAGTTAAGGTTAAAATGTCTTCATGGGGGCATTTGATACACGACTGAAAACACCCCATTCTAGCCATTCTAACTCTTTATGTGTTCATTTAGTTTTGCTAGTACAGCACATAGAAATACATCTTCACATATACCTCTAGGTTTTATGAATCATTTGGTGAATTTAAATGAAATATTTTGACATAATATTGATATATAAATGATATGCTAGGCCAATATTAGCCACTACTATATCAGCCTGACTTTTATTTAGCATCCCTTAATTTTCAGTCGATAGTCAACAACAAAGAAAACATACTTGGTGCACTGTGACAGCTCCATCTTGGTCGATGCCCATTTGCTCTTCAACTGAGTCAGGTGTGTGAAGGTTCTGATCCTTGCTGCTGGAGTCGGCTGGAAGCTGATCGGGTTGAATGTTGTTCTGTGTACAACATATCAAAGAAACAAGATTGTTTGAAATTGTATTTAGCTTCACTAAAAGAGCAATTTAAATATTGAATTCCTATCTATCTAAGATTATTTTCACATTAAACAACCTTTGGGGGTAAGAGTTATTTCAGCAACAATTACTAACTTTAAGTAGTAGCACTTTGTCCATTGTCTGGGTAACACTCTTTATTACATATTTTCAGTCCAGAAAACAAAACCATGAAACTTTTTTTTCTAAACAAATCTGAAAATGTATTTATTTTGTTTTAAGTTTAATAGTGGGTAAAGAATTTGGGATTTATTTCTGATTTGTTAAAACTGTGAATTCAACAAATCATGTGCAGATCCTGACAGTGATGCATGCACCTTGCAGAGTGAAAAAGTGGAAAACCATCATTTTTGTGATTTACTTTTTTAGTAAGTGTGGCCAAACGTTACCAACGTAATGCATATTTTTTAACGGTTTTTTCATCCCCACAAAAACACTACATAGCTAACTGCTGAATTAAAAATATATGGTTGACAGATGCCGCCTGCTTGTAGCCTAGCATACTGATTAGTTAATGCTAATGTGTTTATAATAACTAAATGTGGCTGATCAGTATTGGCTAACGCTACCTGTAACATCACAAAACTTACAAAACTAACCCTGTATCCGAGTTTTTTAAGCACGTGGCCCAACTACTGTAGCTAACAATCTTAGCAGACGTTACTTACTTTTTGCTGCGGTGCTTGGGTTTCCTCCTGTCGGTTTTCATCTCCACGTGTTGCGTCGCCAGGTCTGGTGTCTTCAAGAAGATGTTGAAAGTGTCTTCTCTTTACATGATGGTAGAATGAGTTGTACACTCTATATTCCTCAGTGCATCCATCAATGCCACAGAGCAACCTGAAGTCATGGCTGCGACTGTGCAGTCGATTAATATGGCTCAATAATAATTTCAGTGAAAAAGTTATAAAAACGCAGCAGATAACGCACCGCCAAAGCATCGTGAAATCTTCCAAAAGTTAAAGTTATTAAAACGTTTCTGCACCAGGCCATGTAAACGTTGGGGAAAAGAACTAATGAAGTGGGTTTATCACATTCTCTAGCTGTATGGGGGAGGCCGGTGAGTCATGTTCCTATATATATATATATATATATATATATATACACCTCATAATGCCTGGGAATAACTTGTGGAATGATGTGCATCTAGAAACAGATGTTTGAAATGTTACCTATGACCGCATCAGTTATTAATATTCCTAATATTTGCAACATATACAATATCTCTGTCACCCCTCTTTAAGAAATGGTATCTTCCAATGGGAACCGCGAAGAGGGTCCGTTAAGGGCGTGTGTTAGGTCAGGTGCAACTAGCTTCAGGACGTTGTTGGCTAGCTTTCCTTCAGGCAGAAGACTGAACCTCCGCAAGTGATTTCACATTTAACTACGCCATGGATGAAAATGGAAGAGATATCACATATCCGGGCATGGATCCTATAGCAACTGCAGCATTAAAAGGTAATGTAATTGTGTATTTTATGCTGCACCTCTCCAGCAAGCTTTACATTATTTGAATCGGTTGGACAACAAGTTAGCATGCAAAGTAAGCTAGCTAGCTAGCTGGCTACATATCTAGCGTTAACTTAGCTAATATCTACTGTAAGCGGTTAATAACTGCACAAATGACAAATCGTGGTTAACATTTTAGTTGATACTGTATTATTGCCAGAAATAATGTCAAGAAGCAAATGAGCCTTCCACAACTGACAGTAAAGTATTTAGCATAGCCATCTTTGGCGCCCTTTGTTGTAGACAGTATTTCAAAATGCGTTGTTGTATGATAGTGCAGGCTATTGAAACTACACTGTCCTTTGGATATAAGCAGGCTTGGGATGTCAATTATGCTTATTTGAATAAAGATTTCAAGGTAAAGACACTGTTTTGAAAATAAGTTGAACTGTCTTTGCTCTTAAACATCAGGATTTGTTTTATTGTACTATAAAACATGCCGAAAATGTATAACTTTGATAGCCTATGAGATTTTACACATTTGTGTAATGGATTTATCCTAACAACATGCCTCGTTTATTAATTTCCCTGGTTCCTTTTTATTTTCATTTGGCCAAAATAACTTTAACTCTGGATGAACCTATTGTAACAGCATTTAAATGTCAATTATAAGTAAGTGCAATACATGTTTTAATGTTAAAGAAAATCTTGTGAAGCCAGCCAGAAATGTATATTAGTCTTTCATTTTATATATTTAGATAAGTATGTTATTAGTTGCTTTTTACCTTATTATTAACTGTGTGGTTAAATCTGTTTTCAGCTGCTAATATAAGCAGAGACATGCTGCCCAGCCTCTCTAAGGAGGACTTGCGTGATCTCCTTCCCGGGCCTGAGCACTTCTTCAGAAGAAGAACCATTTGGAGACTCACTCATGATGAAAATGAGGTAATTCCAGATTATAACATTTGAGGGACTTTAAACCTGTTACCAAGTAAGCCTTTCCTAGTCATCATGCAGTTATTTGAAGAAGTTTTTTTGGTTGTGTTGATTATTTTTTGTTGTCACAGTGTAGTGCTCTTTTCATTGTAAATACCATTTTATATATATATATGCATCTTTTATACAGGGCCAGGAGACAGACCTGTGTAGACCGAGTACCTCTCATGGGTCTTGGGATTTCAGCCCTATTCCCACCCCCCAACCTTCTTTGTTTCCCTCCTCTTCCTCCTCCTCCTCCTCCTCCTGCCCCAACCCCTCTCCATCCCCCGTCTTTTCTCCACCCTCCTTCCCCTCTCATAGCCCACAACCCCAACATGGTGCCAGCAGAACCGTACAGCTTCCTAGTCCACTGTATGTCTTATACACAGACACAGAATTGGAGCAATCACGAAGAACCTTTTCTGAAAAGCAGCGTGCTGGAGAAGAAGGAGACTACGTCCTTTCCAAAGATCTTCGCTGTCTTCGATTAATCAGGAATACAGTCACAAGCATGATTTCCATTAAAAGAGCAGCTGGGGATGACTTTAACTATCCATGCAGCCGTGAACTCACTGTAATGGCGAAGCATCTAATCGAGTACTACCCAATGCTTCGGGACAGATCTCAAACCAGTAGAGCTGAGTGGGTATGTCACTATTCAAGTTTTCAACTCATGGTTCAGACAAAGCACTGCAATCATTTGCCTATCAAACTGGGAGTGATTTGTTTTATCCAGTTCAATAAGAGCTCTGTGCTGCTTATATGGTGTAATGAGTTTGATACAAGTTTGTTTAATGTGAGTTATAACACAACCTGGTGTGTGTGTGTGTGTGTGTGTGTGGTGCGTGCGTGCGTGCGTGCGTGCGTGCGTGCGTGTGTGTGTTGTAAGGAAACTGTGAAAAAGCAGCTTTTGAAAAGGGTCCAGAATGTGACAACCCCCAAAAAGAAGCAGGGTTCAACTCCTTCAAGAAAGCGGCCTAGGAGTTTGAGCTTTCCGAGCAGCCATGAGACGTCCACTGATGAGACTGATGAATCCACCGCATCAACCTTGATCTTGGAGAGATCACCACCATCTCGATACAGCGCCCCGGAGGCTGAACAGTTATGTGGTAAGTACAGAAATTGTAATAGTACATCGTTCAATCTCTTCAAGAAAATGTAACAATATCAATAAGCTATTTTAGAACCCTTTTTTATTGAAGATTACTCATCTATGTTTGCCCTGTGTCAGTCACTATGGCTGTTTGTGTATTAATGTCTCATTTAAACTTTAACATCAGAAATGAAAATAGTGGGGTTTATGTTTTCTAGCATCAGAAACTGAGAGCCCACAGACCCAGGCGAGACACTATAAGACTCTACAGGCGATTTATAAAACCAAGGCCAGACCGAACAAGATGGATGTTGCTCAGCTCCTGGACCTCGAAATCCAAGCGAGAAGGGCCTTCATTGACTCTGATGTTACAAAGGAGCAGGACAGGCCTTCCACGATTCTTAAAGCTTATCCTTGCTTTGGAGAACTGGATCATGTAAGCAAATGTTTTCGTTTTATGTACAACTATGCTTCCTAATTCGGTTAACGTTAGACCAAATTTGAAATGAGAAATGGTATGACAATTAAATCAGATCTGTCTCATTATTTATAAATGAATGACTCAAATATGCTTATTGAATACAAATATGTAATCTGCATAGATATATAAAAACCCTCCACTTATTTAAAAAGAACACATTTCACAAATGTGCTTCTGATACACACAACATTATTTTGTTAGTAGTATTGGTCCACAATATGTATTTAAAAATAGTGTGTGCATCAGACATACATTTGCAAAAAAACACATATTTCTATGTGAACTGTAATATTTTTGTTAAGTGACCATTTAAATCACATTATACATATATGAATCTTTTTTTGGAAATTCAGTTATGAGACGAATTACTAACCCTTGGAATGTAGATTTTAATATTTCTCCTATATATTTTCTCTCTCGTTGTCTTAGCTAATGGATGAACTACGGCGGGTCCTCAATCAAGGCAACTCCCACTTCTTAACGGAACTTAAGACCCGGTGGGGGACCTTTTGTGAGAGGGCACAGTTTTATGGAGTTTTCAAAAAGCTCATGAGGCCTCCGCAGCTTGACAAAGGTGATTATTATCTCTGACCATGTCTGTTTATTAACTGACTGCAGGAAACGGAATGACACTTTTTTTTTTCAACAGTAAAGCACTCAATTGCCATGATGAAGGCTTTACCAGAGATGTTCCCATCACCTATGGCCCCACCCAAGAAGTTAAGGCATGCAAGTGAGGCTGTGCTCCACGTCCTTGAGGTAAGAACATTTATAAGAATTGTCTCATGTCGATACAAAGAGTGAAATGATGTGATCATATTTGTTTGCCTTTTTGTGATGATTTCTTTGTCTGTTTTTGTGTCAGTCTGCAGAAGACCCCAACACCTTTCTTCAGACACGACCACTCTCCAGCCCTGTTGTCATCATCTGCGAAACCAACTGTATACTGGCCATTGGAACCATGCCCGTGCTCATCTTCCCAAAAGAGGACATTCATGAAAGCGTGATGTATCTCATGGCATGTTATTACACCTTTCACCTCACCTATCCTAAGTGCATTGCAACACTTCTGTCTGTGGTGCAGACAGAAGTCCTCTTGGATGCCATTCACGACCGTGACATGACTACTTCATACAAAAAGGCTATGGCCGACTGGAAAAAGTTCATAAGTGATTAGGGCACTTATATACTGTATGAGAGGCCGCTAGGGACATTATTCAGAAATACCGTTCACATACACATGTGAAACACTCTCACACACACTACTGAAACCAAAATCATTTTCAAACATATGTAGAAATCTCTCATATACACATATGAAACGCTCGCATACACATGAAATCCAAAGTTATTCACATACACATGTGAAACGCACTCACATACACATGTGATACGCACTCACACCTGAAACGCTCTCACACACATGAAACGCACTGACACACACACACCTGAAACGCTCTCACACACATATAAAACACACTATCCCATATCTGTTGGAGAGCGTTTCGTGTGTGAGAGTTTCAGGTGTGAGTGCGTTTCATGTGTGTGAGAGCGTTTCAGGTGTGTGTGAGAGAGTTTCAGTTGTGAGTGCGTTTCATGTGTGTGAGAGCGTTTCAGGTGTGTGTGTGAGTGCGTTTCAGGTGTGTGTGTGAGTGCGTATCACATGTGTATATGAGTGCGTTTGACATGTATATGTGAATAACTTTGGATTTCATGTGTATGCGAGCGTTTCATATGTGTATATGAGAGATGTTTACATGTTTCTAAATTAGGTTGGTTTCAGTAGTGTGTGTGAGAGTGTTTCACATGTGTATGTGAACGGTATTTCTGAATAATGTCCCTAGCGGCCCCTCATACTTATAATCCTATTGAGAATTGTTCGCTGAGTCAAAAGTGTCATGAGAATTTCACTTGCGTTGCATTTTACAGTGAAATAATGTTCTCTTTTTTTCTAAAGACATATCTGATGACTGACCTTTACTACGCAGTTTGAAAACAATAAAAACATTAAAAGAAATCATTTGAGACTCATATTTTTCTTTATGCAAGCAGTCAAAGTTTATATCTTGATAGGATTAAAGATTTTTGAAGGTTTTGTCTCTACGTTTCTTGGTATTTAGCCTTATTTTAAGAATAGCACCGAATGCTGAATTTAAGTAGATTTTTCTACATATTAAGAAAATAATTCTTAAATCTCATCTTTGTATCTAGACAAATGTACCTGTTTAAAGTGAAGCTGCACTGGATTTAAGATATGTTACCTAACATAAAATAGAATTTTGGGACAATAGCAGTAGAATATGCTGAATTCAAGCACATTTTCCTTATAAGATTATAATTCTTAAAGATATTCCTTGTTTCAATTCAAATGTACTTATTTTTTGTTTAAAAACACTTGTTTTAAGATATCTGTAGATCTTTTTAGGCTAGATTTATTTACTTGTTTTAAGAAGGTCTTGGCAAGTGAATCTTTCTTGTTCTGTTGGTAGATAATTTTTCTTATTTTAAGTAATATATTACTCATTTTACTATTTATTTTACTTGTTTTTTGAGGCTTTGGTTTTGCAGTGTAGGTATGTTGTTTCCATTCGTCTTGTCCTTACAGAAGACATTGTTCGATCTGGAAGAAAACCAAAGAAGAAAGAGATGACACTTTTTCAAGAATTACGGTGTTTCATGACATATTACTCCCATTTACAACATATTTAACAATATATGAAATATATAAAGTGATTGATCTGAATACTTACATGATGTTACGCTGCATTTTTACCAAGAGCTGTTCCTGGTTTGAGTTCAGAATAAACAGTTTCATCCGTTGGTGCAGGACTTGACTTCCCTATGAATTAAGAGATTATTATTATTTATTTTTTACAGTATTCCCCCCCAGTTAAAAATGAAAATATAGTGGTATACATTTTCCTCCCAAGAGGGTAAAGTGATAGTTTGATAGAAGGAATTGCTCATGATGATTCACAACAGTTAAACATGTACGGATACAGATGAATGAAATGTCACATGCCCTGATGGTTATTTCATGAATGCATAGAATTGGCAGAAAATAAACTTAACAAACATTGACAAAGTTATGTGTAGGGTTTCAACATTGCTGACTTTTGTGACACCTTGTGGCACATTTAAAAATGGCACCCTAGCAGGCAGCACGTAACCCAACAAAAACTTAAAGAGAGTAGTATTTCATCAGACCTGCTGCTGCTGATGCCATCTGCACATGTGAGTAAACACAATCCTCCGGTTCATTTTTCTTCCCTGTTAGACGGATCAGGAGAAAGCGTGAAAAGACAATACTTTACTTAATTTAGGCACTGCTAGCCTACAGAAGCACCTTAATTATTGTATGTTATTGTTACGACATAGAAATCAAACACTCACCCTTCTTAGAATTTTTGTTGAGCTCCACAACAGAATATGTGACATCCGTGGATTCACCTGAAATATACAATTTATTTTGTATTTAAAAGAGTGAACCTTGAATTGTCATATTGCAGTATTTATATTTACTATACTGTACCATTTGCAGGTTCTCCAGGGCCTGTGATTGTTTCATAGAGACAAGCATTATCTGAAGAGTAATCAAAATCATATTAAAATCCCTCTATATGAACTCCTATATTTTTTAAAACAACTAATGAGAAATGGAAATGCTACGCGGTTAATAACATTAACAATAAATTCAAAACGTATTAAGGATTCAGGCTAACCCTGGAGAACAGAAGCATATTCTCTTTGGTTAGTTTCGTCCTGGTTGATCATGTGGTCTGTAGCAGGGCCCTGATTGGTCCTCTGAGATCTGGTGGGAAAAACACATGTAGTAAATGAAGTGGATTTATTAAGGAACATATTACTGCTGTCATGTTCATAATAAAATAAAAAAGAGCGTTGTACCAACCTGCTATAGCATGAATCTGTTAAAAAAAAAAAAAGTAATACTATATTATTATGCATTGCAAAGTGTCCTACTGTTAAAACAGTACGTGTGATTACATTAAAGTCAATCTTATATCAGAAGAAAATTATCCCACCTTTTGACTTTCTGTATAAATACAGGAACAGCAGCAGGAGAATAATCAGTAAAACTGCACAAAGCAGCCCAACGATCAGCAGGACGGGAAATTGAGAGGCTTTTCCATGCCCAGACGCTGCTAATATAAGTCATTATTATTAACATTATATCCTATAACACTTTCCTGTAATAGATTAACTTTATAAAACCTTTTTTTCATACACAAACACAGTTCAGATGAAACTAAGCTTTTCTATATCTCAGGCTGTAACACAGCTACAAAAAGGAAGGTTTTTCTTTATCATACTCACATTTTACTAACACCCAACTCTCTGCTGACGTCCTACCATCTGCTGAATCTCTCTGTTTACATTTATAAAAGCCTTCATCTGACTTTGACACTGCAGAGATGGTCAGCTCGCTTCTGGTATCGTTCTGGATGAGTTTGTCATTTTTATAGAAATCCACATTATAAAAAGTTTGTGTCTTTAACTTGCAGCTAAGAGTGACAGGAAGTCCCTCAGCCACAGGACGGACAGGACTCACCAGGATAATATCATCATCTGAAAAAAATCAAAGAATATAAAGGCTTTGTCAGAGACATGATCTTTTGCAGATGTAATACGTTTATGCAAAACTGGCCTAGTCTGGCAGAAGCTGAAATGTCAGGTAGATGTATGAGGACATTAAAACATAGAATATTATCTTTGATAGAAGTACCCTGGAAATCACTTCGCATATTAGCCTTTTTTATAAAGTTTTACTAATTTGAAGAGACGTTTGGTTACTTTGCTTGTCACCTTCTCATTTCAAAACAACATAATACTTCAGAAACAAACATTTTAAATAATTAAAACTCACACTCTATAGTGATGTTGACTGCATTACTGGACTGTCCTGTTTCAGACTCACACCAGAACACTCCACTAAGCCAGCTTCTGGTTATTTTGCATGTGGATCCAGTCATTGTCCCCCAGGAAGAACAGGGATAAAGGTTGTCAGATTTCGAAAACATCCTCACTCTCCACTCAGTGGAGTTTCCCTCACAGCTCAGTGACACAGACGTTTTGGTGAAGTGCTGCACACTGTCAGGACTCACTGTGAGAGACGCTGCTGAATTCAAATCTGAAAAACAAAAAGGGGACAAACAAAGCATTTATGTTTATTGAAGGCAACTTGAACATTAAAAAAACAAGAAGCATTTAATCAACAATAAAGAGTGAGTGTCTAATTAAAGCATGTCATTAATTTTTGAGAGAATTGCTGAATGTAAAGAATTTGGAGTTGTTCGTAACATTGGGGAACTTTTATGTAAAACATAACCAAAAGGCATATCCAAAATATCCCAAAACTCAAAAAAAATTCAGGCCTTCACACCTATATCATAGCTTACAATTGACCTGATGCTTGTGTGAAGGAAATGTTACCAACATAAGGGAATTCCTACCTTTTTGCAATAATAGAAAAGTCAAATCATACTGACCTCCAGACCAGACAAACACAGGTTTGCTGTACGAAGTGTAAAACACTGGATCTCCTCTTCCTGCTCTGCAAACATATCCTGCTGTGTGTGTTTGTCCATCAATGATGAAGAGATGCTGTTCAGTCCCATTCTCGTTGCCAGTTAGCAGCTCATAGCTGTAACGGTAGCCTGATTTTTGGGGAACAGCCTTATACCAGTAGAAGCTCCAGCCAGCAGAAGGATGATCAACCCTGCAGTTCAGAGTTACTGAGGCTCCAGGACTCGGCCATGATGGAGACACAGTGAGGACAGGCAGAGGTTTGTCTGTTGGAAAGTGATTTAATGATAACGTTGTGATTTAGAATTGTTGGGTAACATGCACTCCTTGCATCCTACATATTTTTCTACAAACCTGTAAATCACATTCAAGGGTTAACTGTTCTTAATATAATAACAAAATAAAATTATATTTCTATTTACAGCAAAAAAAAGTAAACTGATGATGTATGACTTACCGTTAGATACTGTCAATGTGAAAACATCACTCCACAGCGTCCCTTCAGACATTTCACCTTTCAGTCTCCCCACACACTGGTATTTCCCACTTCCTGATGAAGGAGCAAGGTGAGATTTCTGAGGTGTTTCTGACCCGGGTTTCGTCCAAAAAAACTCCCACTCATAGTCTCCTCCATCCTCAATTTCACATGTAAGAGTGACTGTTTCTCGAGAGTATATTTGAGGCCAGTTGGGTTGCAGGGTCACAACAGCGCTGTTTGTGACTGTTAACCATCAATGAGCACCAAAAACAAAGGCAATGTTAAACATAAATAATTGAATTTTTTGTGTCAAATACATCATTTGTTTTCTGTATGACATAATATTAGATGTTTTAATTACCGACTGCATCGCTGTACTCTGTGTAGTAAACAGGGTCTCCTCTTCCTCCTCTGCACCAGTAGACGCCTCCTCGTGAGACACTGATTCGGTCATTTGTGAGGAAAACATCTTGTCTCTTCAGGGGTTCAGAGGTTTTCTCTTTTTTGTACCAGAAGTATCTCCAACCAAAAGCTGATGATGGTCCTACAGAGCAAGTTAGAGTCACATTGCCCCCTCCTGGAAATATGTCTCTCAGCTGGGCCTTTGGTTTTGCTGTATAATATAGAATACATGTACAAATGTTTACAAAATGTTAATTATTGTCCCTGTAAATAAGCCTAGCTTGACAAATAATACAAATGTATAATATATCTTATCCAGCACTCTTAGTAATATTAAATCACTGTGTAAATGTTATAATGAAAATGAAGAGAAATAGCAAATATGCTTATATTTCTATTTATAACCATGAAGTAGTTATTTTAATTAACCTTGTGTATAAACACACATAAAACTGGGTGACGTTTAAAAAGTCCAGTGTTTCTAAGATGATGCAGATATTATCATACCGTTTCATTTTGGGATTACTAAATGTCTGAAGCTTTTAGGTATGAAAACTACTTACGTTCAGGTCTCAGTTTTATTGGTTCAGATTCTTCATCGCCAAATGTACAACTGTAAGAGCTCCTGTCTGACATCACTAGAACGGTGTTTTTTGCCATTAATGGGGACTGGTGGTTTCTGTCCGTTGTGATCAATGATCCGTCTCTGTAGAAGGCAGCATTCCCCTCTCTCTGAGCACGATGCCGACAGCGCAGAGTCACTGATTCTCCTTCAAACAAAGTGGACGCAGGACTTTCCAGGATCACGATTCTATCTGTGTCACACAAATGATTCATTATTATAGTAAAACTGCTCAATTAATACCACATTAGTACTGTTACGTCCCGGCTCGTGGAAAGTGGAAAGTAACATATGACCAGGAAGTTGTTTTAATGAAAGCTGCACTAATTTGGCAACAAACAGCCACAATCAAAACCAAAGGCCACAAAGGCACCGGTTTAAATAACAAACAAAAGGAACTAAAGTAGACTCTTTAAATAAGAGCTTTCACAAGTTAATACCTAAACTAAACAAAAACTACAACACATAAACAAAAGAGAACCTCACATCTAAAGTGGAAAAAGGAATAGGGCTAACGAAAATAGACCGTAACAAAACACAGCCTGTGTACAAGTTAACCACAGTTACGTTGTACTTAAAGATAAACAGATTCATAAACATAAGCACACAACCTAGTTAACCACTGTTAACAGAACTAACACAGAGCGAGTGCCAAGCTAGTTAACCACTGTTCACAGAACTCACACAGAACTAACACAGAACTAACACAGAATGTACTGAGAGTACCGAGAGACGTCTGACACAGATTCAGACCTCTGTTGACTAACTGAGATGCACACATTCTTGTAACAATCCCCGGAAGGTGTGTGCGGGGATTGGAGAGTCGGGCCCGACCTGCTCCAATCCAGATCTTCGGTCACGCGTACCGGGGGAGGGACAGAAAGCTGGCATCCAATGGCGTCTGGGCAACGGCACAGCTCATATACATATAACACACACAGCTGCAAACACTCACAGACAGGTTAATGAGCAGATAGAAGGCGGAGGCCGTAACAAGAACAAACAAATACTTCCAGTTATGAAGAATACATTTTCACATTTCATGAAAAAGGAATACATTTTTACCTTCACCGTTTGAATAGTTACTGTTAAGCACTTTAAGGTGGATTAATTTCCCGAATATATTGGTGTTTCTTCATAATTTGTCACAGGTAATAAAGTATAACAAGGTTTGTTGGTAAAATATTATCTTAATGTAAATGCTTTGATGTAAGAAGCTGAGTTTTGTAAGAAGTCTTTTTTTTCTTATTTTAATACTCTTGATTTTGTGATAACACAATGCACAGGATTGTATAGTATACTTCACCTGCCTATACAGCATCAGTGGAGCTGTTAATTTACAGATTATATATTAGAACTTGTCCAAACTGGGTTTTAATATCAACATGGCTCATTAATAAAAATAAATAGCTTTTATTGAACTTGGTCATGGTGGTATTACTTTGATCACTTACCTGATACAGTTAGATAGATTTTATTGCTTCTTTTTGTTGATCCCCCGTGCTGAAACAAGCACTGGTATTCACCACTGTAGCCTTTAGCTAGAGAATGTAATGTTCTGCACTTTTGTCTGCTGGGAGCAAAAACTTCTCCGTGCTGGTTGTGGATTGAGTAAAACCAGTCTCTGTCTTTGTCTCCTGTAATGTCACACTTGAAGGCAACAGACTCTCCAGTAAAAAAAGCAGTCCAGTTTGGCTCAATGGTCAGCACAGCATCTAGAAACCATTACAAGATAAATAAAGTAAAATGTATTTTCTTTTTGTCAAAACATATATAATAAATTGACAAAACGGTACACACAAAAAAGAGGATGTTGTTTGGAGAGTTAAATAGGTAGATTTCCGCTTTACTTATATATTAGTAAACAACTAGAAAGAAAATTGTATAATCACCTTGAGCTTGTCCACGGTAAAGTAAATTCAGCACTGAAACATGTATGAAACTACATCAGACATTATCAAACTGACAGAAACTGACAGAAATTGAACGTATCATAACCTCAGGCATTCAAAAATTTGTATCAATGGCAATTAAAACAGAGAAAGTACTTACAGAAAAACCCCAGTAGAGAGAGAAAAGTGTGTCCCATCTTCACATCCAACACTGATAATCTGTTCCTCTGTTTATGAGAAATTCTTCCACTTTGTGTAAATAGAAAGATCGAAACTGCAGCATATGAAGAGAAATGTAATATTGGAAAAGGAAGTTGTTTTTTTATCTTCTTGACACGGCCTGGGCTTCCTTCCCTTTTAGACAAAGCTAACAAAACAGAGCGGCTCTAATATCACTAAATGTACAACAAGGTTTGAGCCACATGATCTGAATCAGACATGTAACAAATAAAGTTGTAGCACAATGTTTTACACTAAATATAAGTACACAGAAAGTAAGTATACATAAATTGTCCTACTCACTTTATAATGCATGGGCTTTCTCACCAAAACAGAACATTTCATATGAAAATGTGTGTTCAACAGCCTGTATCAGAAAGTTAGACAGTGTTGCATCCAATCACATATTTTTTAATTTTAGAAACAACGTCACCCACAGGAAGTGTCTCATAGTGTCTTTCCAGATGTGAGTGTAAAGAGCCAAAGTCCTGCCCCCTCCTCTATAGATAGATCTACTTTAAAGTGCCAGTGAAGTGCATTTTTTTGCGCCAAAATGAAATGGCAGTTTCATTTCTTACATATAATTGTACCTGTTCATGGCTAAAATAATTTTTTAGGAAGTGCGAGGGACGAGATAAACATCGCAAATTTTTCAGAGTCTGAGCCTACCGCTGCTGCAGACGATAGCGGCTGTGACGTCACAAGATGGGCCCAGTTGTGATTGTAAACATGGCGGAGCCCTTCGGAAAGTGATACTGGTGCGAGAGAAATGAGTGATTTTGACAGCTTTTCGGACAGGATAGATGAGGAAAGTGGCCATGGAAGTCAATTTAGTTGAGGACAATATTTTGTCATAGATCTAGAGTAGATCTACACACAGGATTGGCCGTCACCTGATCATACATTCATCTGTTCATAGCATGATGCAACATTCATGTTCACATGCAGTGTTGTGCTAGTTACTGAAAACCAGTAACTAGTTACAATTACTAGTTACTTCACTACTTACACCAAAAAGTAATGCGTTACTGTGAAAAGTAACTTTTTAGTTACTTAAAAAAGGGCACCCATTAATGCCCTTATACTGTAGCCTTCATTTCAGTACTGTTATTGCATCGGAGAATAATACAACCTGTTGATCAACTTGACATGCATTTGCATCACTGAACTCTGCTAAGCAATGTGGTCTATACAAACACAAACACAAAGATATGTTTCAAAGTGCCAATCCAGCCGCTGTTGCTTAGGTGGAGGTGGAGTGGCGTCGGATGAGTCTGGGTCTGTGGTCTTAGCTACTAGCTTCGTCCCAGCATGTTGTTTCTGCAGATGTTTCAACAGATTTTAATTGCTGTTTTGGGCAGTCGATAGGATCTTTGACCCGCCAAGACACAACTTACATTTAACTAAAACGTTCTTTTCTTTGTGCTCGACAAAAGTGAAATAGTGAGAATATCTCCAGGCGGAGAAACTCGACTTGAGCTCTGCCGCCGCCATGATAGTCTTGTTAATAGACACAAACACAGTGGCCTTTATTTTTCATAAACAATCTACGAATCTACGAAACAATAACACCAGCCACTCACCTTCATCTTTTGGTAACAGAAACATCGCCACTTCGGCAGAATTGACATTACCACAGCCAGCGGCAATGCATCGCTTCCCGTGTGTTTTTCCTCCCTTTTTCTTCACTGTCGCCTCCATTGTCAGGTTTCCTCGATTGGCAATCACTTCCAGTCGACTGCGAAACACTTTCCAATAAAATACTCGCTCAAAAACGTTGGTAAATTCCACTTTGAAACAGAGACAAAATGAACGGTGGTGAATGTAAACACTTCGGCTGAGCCCATCTTCTGACGTCACGCAGTAGATCGCAAGCCACGCCCACGAAGGCGGATTTCCCAGCGGAAAATTCCAACTCGTCAAATTCGTTGCTATTCCAACATCTTTTATATGGGTTCCAATGGACAATTTTGGTCATTACTATACGTATTAGCATAACAGATCATGCACCGGCGCACACTTCACTGGGTCTTTGAGGGGTCATAAGTAATAAAGCCATAATTTGGACATGGAAAATATTTTAATTCTAGGTGCGAATTGGATCACAACAGTTTTACAAAGCCGACGAAAATGATCAAATTAAATAAATACCAAAAGACTAGTTGTGTATTTTAAATGTTGTCATCCAGGGATTAGATAAGTTTGTTCGAAATCAAATATTTGCTGTTATTTTTATATATCAGGATTTAATGCTTTGTTTGAATTACAAGCATGTTACAGAGATACTGCTTATGTGAGTGTAAATATTTGTGACAATCACATGAGAAATTCCAGTATGTTTTCAGATAATATTGGTTTCAATAGAATAATTTGTATAATTTAATAAAAAACAAAATGTCATTTAAGGTAGCTTTTTTACCAAAAACAAAAACAAACTGCTTAACATAACGCTCTGAAAGAAATCAAACACACTGTACAAAAGATGTATCCTCCAGTTTTTGGGGATTCTGAAAATCTTGTCTGACCTATTGGTGGTGCTATGACTTCACTTTTTTTTTCTTCTGCAACAGACTGTACACCGTGTCGATTTGCGAAGGTTGCTCCTGTGAAGTCGTTGCCTCATGTTTTGCCTGATGTCCTATAGTTTCTTCACTGCTTTTGCCTTGATGGGATGTTATATTGTGTCCCTGTAAAACACTGTAGACTGTATCCACTTCCCGCTTAGATCCCAGCTCCTCTCTTGGGCTGATGTTTGGGCTGCTGGTCTGACAGGGCAATGCATCATCCACGTTTTCATACGAGGCATGACTGGAACTAGAGGAAGAGACTCTCTGCACAGAGTTTGGCTGTTCCTCCGCTGGCTGGCTTTGTATAATCCGAGCAGGAGATGTCTGTGACAAAAAGAAAATGCAGTAAAATGTGTTTTTTTGTATTGTAAAATCAATATGTAGCATACTAAGATAAACACCTCCTAGCGTCTCAAAACTCTATATCTTGAGGAATCTAGAGAAAGGTTTTAGTGGCAATGACCTGAAAATATTTGATTCAAATGGAATAAACCATATTCTTACATCCCCAGATAAATAATTAAATCTATCTTACCTGTATATGATTACATTCTGTTTGAAAGAGCCTTTTAGCCAGACAGACAGCAAAGGCACAGAGGGATACACACAATGCAATACATATAAGTATTACAATGTGTAGTTTTAATGTCACTTCAGGTTCAGGATTAGATTTTCCAACACCTGGAAAGACATAGAAACACATTTTAACAGATAATACCTGCAACGACTGAGGTATTAAATGGATGAGGTGGTGGTTCAAAAATGTCATAGAAAGAAAGAGCTGCATACATATTTTCTGGATTCAAAGTGTGTGACAAATAAAGAATCACAAAATACTTACACATTCCCTCCATGCTTTCAGAAACATTGCTCTTGCTGACGTTGTTGTTGCCACTGCAGACAATATCTCTGTTGTGGAGGAAGATGGTGATGTTGACCTTGCTGAATAATGATCTCTGAGATGTTATGCAACTGTTGTTGTCACACACAGAACACATCCAGTCACCCCGGATGGAGCAGTTGACTGTGATGTTGCAGGGGTCAGCAGACAGGTTAAAGTGCAGCGGGGAACTCTTAATGACAGGCCTGGGAACAGTTTCTGGAAAAAATTAAAAGGCATTAGATCAGTTGTTGGTAGTAAGAATCGCAACACAATGTTCACAATATGAAGTGCATATTCACTAAAGAGAATATCGACATATAATTGCATTGGTTTTTTTTTTATCATAATGTATAAATGTAATACCTGTCCACACTTTTCATCTACAGTGCTCCAGCATTTTCTAGTGCTGATATTGGCAAGCTTTCGTGACCCAAGCTTTCCATCAGACATTTTAAAGATAAGACCGAAAACCTATATAACCAAAGTGGCTTAAATAAGGGGGGGAAATACAACTCCTCATAGAGTATGTAAAATTCTTCATTGAAAATAAACAGGGATGTACAAAGGCAACAGGATGTAAAAATTGTCAAAGTCATATAGATAGTTTTACTTGGATCTTCATTTGATATTTATTTGTTAACTGGACTGTAGACTTTTTTAAAACCACAAAGACAAAAAAGGTAAATGTATTTTAAAAAGGGGCGGGTGATAAAAATATGTTGTTTATGTCGTAGATGGTTCAGAAAAAGGTCAAGCCAGTCTTGAAGACACAAATGTATCCTTAAGAGGCGTATTGTAATGTTAAATAATGAAATGTAAAGCCCATATAACCAACTAAAGTCAACTAAATATTAAGAACTTACCTTCAACAATCAGTTTGTGGGTCTCAATTGCTCTTTCATCATCTGAATTAATGAAAGAAAGGGAATAGGTGCCGCTGTCTGTCTCATGGAGCTTGGTGATACACAAGGAGCCGTTTTTTGGATTATAGTACACTTTGTCCTTGTACTTGGTTTTGATGTCTTTACTAAAGACAATAAGCTTCTTTTCAAAAAGCCACTCATATTCTTGGTATCCTGGTGGTTTTAAGTGTAGACATATTGAGCTGTTTTTCACGCGGTAGTGCATCGTTGGCAGGATCTCCGCTGTAATCCCTGAAAGGAAACATTAAATAAAATCATAAATTGTCTTAAATGTCATTAGAGCCAAATACCTAAAAAAAGATTTTATGCAGCAATAATGTGACCTAAAATAAACATAGATACACAAGCATAAATTAAAATAAAATCTGATCATGTACTATGGTGAGACTTAATTTTGCATGAGAAATACTAATGTTAAGGCAATTATGATTGATTTAAATGTTAAGGAGAATACTAAATATTTCTTTAACTGAGCTTAGAGACTAATAAAGATGCTGTTGTTAATCAACTTTGCTTTCAAGATACCAAACCATTTACAGTTCAGGAAGGGCCATTATCTACAATACTCCGGTTGGACACTTTAGGCAGTAAAATGCCAGCAGAAGTGAATTTCTAAAGAATAAATGTATCTTTAAAATCATATAGAAAATGGTTTTGTAATACCGCATGAGAACCAGCCGTAATAAAGCAGAGCTTTAATTTAAATAACCTCAGAAACAGAAGCTTTATGAGCTGTCAAAAAGTAATACATTTCCTACATTAATTAAAAAAGACACTAAAGTCTGCATATGTTAAATAAGATGTTACGGTTTTTAACACGGCGTTAAAGCATGTTTCATGATAAAATCCCATTCAAATTGTTAAAATGTGTAACCCTAACATGCAAATAGTAAAAAAAAAAAAATGGTATTTGTCTTACCTGCAATAATCCAGGTAAAACTCAGAAGCAGAAACATTTTAATCTTCTCGACAGGAAATGTTAACGTTAGCGAAACCTTTGGCGGTTGCAGACAAAGTGCACAGACCATGAACGCAGCAGAGCAATGTTGGCAGAAGAACACTTCCAAAGCAGGAAATGGTAACCAGCAACCTACTTTGAATACATGATTGAAGCAGATGAGGCAAAATAACTTAAAAACCTTAATTCAGGCCTAGTAATTTATTATCCTTTAAATAAACTAACACATAGACAGCATTATTATAACTCAAACATATCAATAAACTTCACCAAAAGGCAAAACAAATGAACCCCACTATCAACACACATCACAAATGTGAAATAGTCAAAACCCTATTGTGCCAAAACGTGTGTGGGTTTGTAGACAAAAGATAATGAAACCTAACAATCTAGCAAAGGTGGAAAAAGGTACTCAGATGTTGAACCTAAGAAAAGAAGAAGTGAGAGTGTAAGAATACTCTGTTACAAGTAAAAGTCGGGTATTCAAAATGTTAGTCAAGTATAAGTTTAAATCAAAATATACTTAAAGTCCCAAAAGTATAAGTACTCATTATGCAGATTGGCTCATTTCATTATGAGTATATATTATATGTTATTATATGTATGTTTTGATAATAATTATGTGCATTAATCTGTTTATCAAAGCTGGAAAAGGTGTAGCTAGTTTTAATCACTTTGTACACTGCAGGGTAGCTTGTGAATTTAGTTTATCAAAACACTGAAATACTCAAGTACAGTACAAGTCCCTTGAAATTGTACTTAGGTACAGTAATTGAGTAAATATACGTAGTCAGTTTAAACCACTGCAGTCTGGCATACAAAATCATCAACCAAATGTTAGATTATTTTTAAAAACTGGCATGCTGCAGATATGCATGTAGCTTGGGTACAGTGCGTCTTCACTCAATAAGTGTTAAGAAGAACAAAGTTTAACTTACGTTTCTGTTTCCAAACTGAAGAGAGTTGGTGAAAGTGAGATTGAAATCATGTTAAAATCTTCTTCCGAGGCACCCAAAGGCTTTTCCGGTCACGGTCGAAAATACCACTAATGTAGCCTGGCCACACAAGCTAACCTAACGTTGCTAACGCTAACTGACGCTAGCACATTAATTAGCATCTAACGTCCTAGCATCACAGTTAGCTTAGCTAGCTATCGTTACTTACTCTTGCTAGTTTGGCGGCGGATACCTACACGTGTTCGGTCCTTTACAGATGAACACACCCATACATACTGTCTTAATATCCTGCTGCTGTTATTTTTACCTACTTGTCCTCTCTCCATCACTTTTTTGTTGATTCTCAGGCACGTCAGCCCGCCTTCCATGTTCCTCTTCTTCACCCGGTGTTTACAACATTCAAATTCACTCACTACTAAAGGTGCATTCTGTATTTCCATTAAAAGCTAACACAAATATTCTATAATATGATAAAGAACCATGGGCCTAATTTATTTTGGGGACATGTCCCCATAACTTTTAGAAATGTACAACTTTGTCCCATCCACTTTGCATTAGGATCATTTGTTAAAAATGTTCTAAAAATAGCGAGCACAAAGAATTGTACACTTTGAGTAAGGTTGTTTTGTACTATCTCGAGGACTGTTAACACTTTTTGAGTGTATTTCTACTAACCCAAGTGGTGAAATTTGCACCTGCGCGACACGTGTAATATTATAATTAAATAGAAAATAGCTTTGAAGCGTAGTTACTGTACTAGTTGTCAAAAAGGTATTGTAAGTATTCAGTATGTTTTTTCTTAAATGTTTTTGCTATATCTAGTTGTTTTACTTTAGGCCTGGAACCAATGTAAAGTTAAATTACTTACAATTATTATTTTTACAAAATATTTTTGCGTTTAATACAACTTTTAGCAATAAATTCAGTTTCACGTGCCAACAAAGCTCACTTCGTCAAATGAAATACTCTTTAGTCTGTTATAGTATAATTAGTTTTTGCCGGCAATTCAAACAGGAATAATTAAAAGCACACACATACAGTAGACATGTTGTAAATAATACATTTATTAAAACAGCCACTTAAAAAGTGCTTACATAAAAAGTTAGACCAATGTGAGTGATCCATATACAGTGTACACAGAAGGCTTTACAGTATAAACAAATACAACCAGTCTCACCAGACATTGATACTGAAATATTTTCAGTGATTTTGAATATTTTCCATTGGGCTTGTCTGGAGCAGCAGATGTTTACATTTGAATAGTGGCACTTCATTTCTACCAAGAGGAAACATTTAAAACAGATCATCAGTTTTATAATATATCATTTAAGAATATAATGTTTTTTTAAGAATAGAAACTATTTTGTTGCAATTGACGTTCTTGTAAAACATTTCTAATGCTCCTCATTCCTTTAGTTAAAAAAATACTTTTTAGTCACTAAGGATTTTATCTTCCCTTTAACAAGAACCACAAGTTGATTACATTTTGATGCATCTATCGCCATTTCCATGTACAGTAAAAAGAGAGGCATGATATTTTCCTTCAAATATATGAACTTATCTAATACAAAAAAAATCAGTTGATTAGACACTCATTGGCTGGAAAAAATGACAGCAGTAAAAAAGTGGGCGTAGTGCGGCCTACTTTACGGAAATAACTTTCTGCATTGATAATATGGTAAATGTGGAGTTGTTTATCAAATTTTAGAATGTATGAAAATAGTTTTATACACTGTACAGAGGTACATCAACTCATACTGTACAAAACATTCAAGACAAATAAGTTCATACAACCAAAAACGCATACTCACACTTACATTCCCCAATCATAACACAAGATTTAATCATTTATTACAGTGCATTAAGTATCAGTTAGTTCAGTTATTCCGTTGCCACTTTTTTTTCAAGTTAAAGTGCTTTTAGTAGTATTACTAAACATATTAACCCCAATAAACAAGAAAAATATATTCTCATCAAAAAGCACAATATTTTCAGCAAAACAACAAAAACGATGTTAGAAACTATTGGGTACATAAAATATGATACATTCCTTTAAAATAATTTGCCAAATATATAACATGGTTCCAGTACCTATCCTTTTGCAGGTATTTTGTTAATATAAAAAAGGGAAAAACCAGTACCGTGATTCAGTGATTAACATCCTTATCAGACGTTAAACTACACTGAAAATTATTATAATCTTCTTATCAGGTCAATGTGTCCGTTGTTGAATTATGATTTTCAGAAGAAATAGAAATTAGCTTTTTTCTGAAATCATGTTTACTTTTATAATTCATTCTTGGTTCAAGTAAGAGTAACACATTTCTAGACAATTCTCAAAATAAGTTGATTTCTATTGGAATCAGATTAAGTTATTTCTATAACCCTATAGGGCTACATTATAGACAGAAATGCCCTGGTAAGATGAAGGATTCTGCAGTGTTGGAGCATCCAGTAAATCAAGTCTTTTCCAAAAAGTAACAATGAGTGTAGAAAATGTCTCTGTGGATGACTTGTTGTGCTGCACATTTGTACATGTTGGGTTTGTAACTTGCTCGGTGTTGTGTTGTCTACAAACCTGTGGTTACAGGTGTTTAATTTCCTTTGAAATGTGTGGGCGGTTTTGTGCAGAATATGTTTGGGTGTCACAGTGTGAGCAGCTGGTTGTTTTCTTCCTGTGTCAACTTTATTTATCTCAGTTTCACATCAACCTCCTGTAACCACTTCCTATCTCTCTTCCCTCACACATTACTAATTCGAACACTAAGTGGGCTGCTATCTCGGATGCGCCCTTTCTCCCTCCCCTTCTCTTCCCCCCTGTAGTTCTCTTCCAGTCGCATCTTCTCCTGGTCTGTCCCTGCCTCCTTGCTGCCGTGGCGACGGGTCGCCTGTGAGGGCGGGCTCGGTGGCAAGGCCTGCTTAAAGAGAGGTGGGGTTTTGGTTTTGGCAACTTTGTCAAAAAAGGCGAAATCGGCCACATATTTCCCTGAGGGAGACAGGGAGACGACTGGGGGAAACTCGTAGCCCCAGAGGATCTCATCTGGAAGGTAGGATGTTCGAACCTGGCAGGTAGCGGAGGTCGGCTCAACGGTGGCGCTCAAGATCACCAGCAGCTCAAAGTCAGCCAGGTCGGGGTCTGTCCAGCCACCACCTGGAGGACAGAGGACACCGGAGGGTTAACAACAAACTAAAACACGTTGTAAAAAAAGCCATGTTCTAATATTAATTGTAGTGCATTTTTGTCTCTTGCCACTTGGGGGCAGCATAACAAGATGAAAACACAACATTGGGCACTGAATTATGAAAGTTGTTATAGCTAACATGTACGCAAACAGTTGCTCTAGAGTCTTGCCCGACCAAGTAATAAATGTGGTTCCATCATTCACTCTCCTTTTGTGACATTTTCAAACAAGAAACATTCATTTACTCACTGATTCCAAAAACACAGGGCTTCAACACATCACACAAAAACACTTAACTTTTCACAGTACTTATTTCTGAAATTTGAACACACATTCAAAGAAAGAAGCTGTCACATGTTGGATATATTCCCATCATTAATGTTTAATATATATTTAAGAGACATTCACAACAACGCAGAATGTGCTTGTCATTCATCAACACACAAACCAAATAACACAAAGGACACACTTGAAGACATGTGCACTCAAGCAAACACACACCTGCATCAACAGGCCTCACTCAGAATGCAGACTCTGTCATCTGTCTAAACAGTCCTTACCCTAACCCAGACCCAGTACCGCTCCCACCAGGGCAAAAACAGAACGTTTCGCAACTGCTTGTACTCACTATGGTAAACTTGGTTGGGGGATTCTCTTTATTGGCCTATTTTGGGTGGAGCTAAGGGTTCCATCTGTATTTATGTAGTGATCTCCCAAGCAGCATGGCTAGGAATGCTATTGCTGCGTATGTTGCCATGAAATCAGACTTAGAGCAGATTTAGAGCAATAAGAATTGTAAACAGAGCTGATAATCGTGAACAAACCAATGTACTATTCATGCACTCATGTTCTACAATTTAGAGATTTTGGTGGACTTTAAAACTCTATAATGTTTGAAGTAAAACATTAGATGCTTGTATCTAGAGGTTGTTCCATATTACAGTGAGACACTATGAAATAAGCCTCTGTGATGTGAATTATGCTAAAAAGCGAACTGTTAACATGCTACCTGTTAAAGTAAGATAAGGAACGTTATAGCTGCTAAACATCAGCATGTTGGCATTCCAAGCGTTAGCATTTAGCAATATAAGAACCTTTCATCAACCAAAGTCAAGTTTTGTTTATTTCTCAGCTCTACAGGAAATAAAAAAGCATTTGATTGAGTCATCGAGGTAGTTTCCCACAGTTGGCACACACTTACATTTTCTATCTGTATGGCCCAGTGTATATAAACTACATTGTTAAGAGGAATGTAGTGATATTCTAGCTCAGTGGTTTGGACAGCATTGAAGCCTCTCCTGTAGAACATCTCCACAGTGTCCTGCCCTTCTTATTCAGTGACTCAAAGTCAAATAATGCCAACACCATTCACACACTGCTGCACTAGAAGACAGTTTCTATCAGAGCAGTTCCAAACCCCTAAATTAAGTACATGTGGATAACATAAAGCAAGCTCTGCAGGGACCTCTTAAGCTCTGTTCAAAGACCCATGAAGTACAGAAGTGTGCTCAGTCATGTGTACTATCACTAATGTATATCCAACAACTAGAGACTTTTACACATTTTCATTACACACAGCAATCCAAGCATCCATCCATGATCTAGCCTATACATGGAGCGCATCGCAGGTCACACTGGGACAGAGGTTATGTCTTTGGGTGTAAATGCTAACTCACACATTTCTTACATTCTCACACACTGTAACACATCTACAATCTGGTAATTGAAAGTGGTACTAGGATTAAAGTCTGTGTTATTTTGTATACATACATTACAGCCTATTTGGTTCTTAAAGTCAAAGGCAGCTTAATATGGTCCCAAAATTATACGGTACAAGCATTAGTTTTTAGTTAGTTGCGCTTTAAGGCATTACTTCCTGGATTTATGCTACAAGGAAACAATCCAGATGAAGCAACATTGGAGACTTTGCATCAAAAACTGTTACAGTAGGCTCTTAGAAGAGGGATTAGTGTAGTGCTATAAACAGTATAATGTGTGCAGTAATATAATCCCTTTAATATGGCTACATTAAAATAACTGCTGAAGGGGAGGAAATGATGACTAAAAGAGTTGAAGAGATGAAAGTTGAAGTTAAAGGGAAACAGCAGTAAGGGATAGTAATTGGTAAATGACAATAATATCAGAAAGTGTGTCAAGTGAGGACATGGAAAGCCATCTACAGTAAATGAGTAGTCTGAGTGTAAATAGCTCCACGATCAGAGTCCGCCAATACTGATACCTTTCTGGTTTCCAGGGCTGAGAGCTCTTTGCTGCTGTAAGTGGATCTGTGCAGGTTTTCGTGTCAGCACCCCGGACTGTACAGCATTGTGCTCTAATGAGGGGTGTCTCTGCCGATCTCTCTCACACACATTCCAGCCAAAGAAACCCTCTCCTCTAGTGCCAAACCGGCCCAACTCTATACGGATGCAGCCAAGCACGCAGCACATGACCGTAAATACCAATACACCTACATACATATACATGTCGATTGTACATACAGTTATTCGCGTTGGTTTCAAATTAGGATATCGACCAAGTCCTAGAACATATTACAACTTTTTACACCAGATGATTGTTGGAAGTGAATTGTTTAATGTAATTTCCACATAGGCATGAAATGATACAGAACACATGAACCAAATTCAACATAGTAAGTGCCCATACAAAGAGTTCTTGAGCCCTATGAAACGTACAGTAAACTACAGTTATTCTAGTTTGCTTTGTTGGCTTAAAATGTTGACATAAGAGCCATGACCTACCTTTGGCTGCCCAGGCCCTTAGGGGGCTGTTGTCGTCGATGATGTGGTAGTAAGTCAGGGGGATGATGAGGAAGGGGCTGTCACTGGACGTGTCCACCTGGAAAGGTACGTTCCGCTGATCCAGCCGCACCGTCTCGCCCTCCTTAGTCAGCGACGTCTGAAGAAGCTTTCCCGTCACCTGGGAGCCAAGATGGAGTCAGTAAATGTAGCCAAGAGTTTGCAGAAGGCCTCCTGTAACCAAAAGGCCCTAGGTTTAATACCTGCAATGGCCAACTGCATGGCATGGCATTACCTGACATGTCCATTACTGATTGTGTCATAAACTACATGTCAAACTAGTCATAAAGCTTCTGTCAAGCAAGCGCTATACATACAAGAGACAATGGGTCTCATAATAATATTTTCCTTCCTTCTTCCTTCACTGGGCTTTTAATTGTGATTGTTTGTCAGTGTCACAGGGTTCATTTCCATCTTGGCATGAGGTAAAATCAAAGGTAAAGCTCATACACAGAGATGAACAACAGGCAGAGCACCATATGCATCAAAAAGCTGTTTGTATTTAGGGTTTCAGTCATGATACTTAAAAGCAATGTGCATACCTGGCATCCTAACAAAAGGCTTTTGCGCATGTTGGCCACTCTGATCATGAGGCAGGGGTGACCCTCGTGATTTGCCACAACGGCGTGTTGACTAAACTTCACCGTCTCACCTCTTTTCTTGGGGCGAGCAACCTACAAAATAAGGGAAAAAGAGAAGAAAAAAAGGCAATTCCTGTTACTACAAATGCTTCACATACAACCTTCAGCAATCATCTACTTATCTAATAAGTTGTTTAACTACAGGGGAAGAGTAAACTGTTTAGAAAACCTTGCTTTTAAAAGATAGGAGGTAATAATCAACATGGTGATGTTCTGTATGCATTTCTGTGCTGATACAAAGTGGGTAAAGGAAGGACAATCATATCAGAGTAATATTATAGGGGGTTTGAAGAATGAGCAATAAACTGCATCATCCCAAGACAACTATCCAATAAATATAACGGAAGAGCCTATGAGAAGTTTTTGGTGAAATTAACCTCAGAAACTAAATTTGAATACCTTGGCAAGGAAAGTGCCGGTGATGAAGATCTCCATCACCATGGTAATGACCAGCTGACAGATGAGCAGGATAATGGCGCCAGGACACTCCTCGGTGATGCACCGGAAACCGTAGCCAATTGTGGTCTGAGACTCGAGAGAGAAGAGGAAGGCTCCTGTAAGGGTCTTCACCTCCATTACACATGGAGTATGGTTGGAGGGGGGGTCAAACTCTGGAGGGTGGGAGGAAGAACACAAGATCTTGGGTTTAGGGGTGTAAACAAATGATCAAGGAATGTTTTGTTCCCTCTACCAGTGTTTTGCCGGATCTTTCTCATGCTCTTTCTTCAACTGTTTGACTGTTTCTTTCTTCAATATTAACTCAATTATAAAAAACAGTACTTGCACTTCATAGGTCTTTTTTACATGAAGCAAGAATACACGGATAAAGCCTTTCTTTATTGAAGATGATGTGGTCAAAAGGACAACCAGTGAGATGTTTATAAGACTGCAATGTATTTTTCGGCAGCTGATAATGTTGCTGATCATTGCATACAACTCATATCCTGCATGAGGTACTAATGTGTGGGTCAGGTGAACACCAAAGTACGATTGGTCTTCAGGGAATGACAAGAGCATTGGTACCACATTTCAAGACAGTTCACCATAAATGTCCATTACACTGTGGCACAAGAGGAAAAACCATGGGTATCTCCAGTCATTAAACTTCATTTCCTATCCTTTTCTTCTCTCCTCTGACTCTAACTGTCCTTCCTCCTTGCTCCTTACCAAGTAGATCTCCATGTATCAATGCCACCAGGTACCAAAGCACTCCAAACACGAACCAGGTCCCAGCAAAGGTGGCAGAGAAGAGGAAGAACTTGTAGCGCCATTGCATGTCCAGAAAAGTCGTCCAGAGATCACGAAGGTACAGCGCCCCACGCCCGCTTACATGCTCGATTCGTACATTGCTTCGCCCGTCTTTTGAGAGGACGCGGCGCCTTCTTCGCAGAGCATTAGGCCCTCCAGCATCTGTTGCTCCTCCACCTGCACCAGCACCTCCGGGGCCCGTCGGGAAGCCCAGCAGGGGCTTAGTGATGTCAGTCTGTGTCTGGGAGTGGCATATTTTCTGAGGGGAGGAGCCTTCTGAGGAGGGAGGAGTGGCTGAGGTCATGGCTGGCGCTACAGGGAGTTGGACACAGAAAAAGGAGACAACAGGAGGTTAGGAGAATAAGAAACTTGTGGGTAAAGGGGCTATATGTTGAAAGTCAAAGAGGGGTAAGATTGTGAGAAAAAAGGCATTACTCGTATGAGCAGTGAAATTAAGTGAACAGCAGGTGAGTCCAAATGAAAAGGTGCAGGAAGTGTGAAAAAGAAGGAAAGATGGAAAACTTGATAACCACTTAAATGAGAAAAATGACGAAATGAAATGGGGATTATAAGAACATCAACTGGACAGTGTTCTGGCTATCCAAGGTGGTCCTTTTAAGCCCCCCACATCCTTTCATTAGAGGCAGCTGGCCCTGTCAAAATAAAAGCCCCCTTTCAGCGTGAAGGCACAGCTGCTCTTTCACATTAAAAGCTTGATAGTGCAGGCTCATTCACGTGTCGGTTGCGGAAGACTGCTACTGAATTGAGATGAGGAGAAACCAGTGACTTTATCCAACATTAAAAGGATTAAGAAAAATAAGTCTTTAGATTTGAATCAAGCACAGTTAGCTCTTCAGCTGGACCACCCTCTCCTATTTTGCTGAAAGCTGCTTTTTATACTCTGCCTTTAGTGGAGACCTAAATTATGCAGAACGTGCAGCAGATGTGACAGGCAGATGTGCATTATTTTGGAGACAGATCTAGCTTTTGAGAGGTTGTCAATGCTACAGTACAATGATACATACTTTATTAGTCTGTGCAGAGCAATGACCTCAACTGCATCTTAATGATCAACTGGATTTGAGTGAAATTTGGGATGTGTTCATTAACATTTGGGCACACATTTTTTTGTTCATAATGGCTAATGTAGGCTAGTTGTATTCCCGTAAAACTACGCCATCACTCAATATTCAAGCTAAGTGCTGGTTGTCAATTGAATGCCTGTCCAACACTGGTTGTGTAATGTGATAGGATGGATCGGTATATAATTGTTGGCAGTATATCAGAAAGAGAAGTCCCTCGTCCCACCCCTGGGTGCCATGGACACTTATTGTCACTGTCTGGGTTTTTCCCTGTACAAACTTAACAGTTTTACTCTCATCTGGGTTGCAGTTAATCCACATCCTTCTTTCCTTCTCTCTTGCTCACACTCACTGTTTACTAAATGGCCCTTTTGTCTCAAACTGCCTCTGCTTTCCGGAGCAAATACAACGAACCAAAAACAAAACAACACAAACAAAAGCCTAAGAAACACGACAATCTGATACGCTCTGTCCTTTCCTGTCCTTTCTGACCCTTCTCTCTCCTCTCTCCATGCTGGAGCTCACACTGAGTGAATGAATAGAGATCTGTGTTGATGTCTGTGCTCTGAATACTAAAATGTGGAGGGGGAGAAAAGGGAGGGAGGCGGGGTCAAGAAGAGGACCTTGTGATTGGCCGTGTCCATCTCCAGCTGAACTCTGAACCCTGCAGAGCGCCTGCCTACACATACAGTAAACACACACTTGTGTATTGAACGTATAGACTTCTTAAGCACTTACAACACAATACAATACCATTGACTGTCCAAAGGAATGCTTGGTTTGCCAGGTCAAGACTGTACACACAGTAATACAGTAACTTGCGATACTAATATATCTGTAAAGTAGTATTCAACCATTTTTTGGCAGCACAACAACGTGTAAACGGAATTATGTTATATCATTGTATTATATTATTATTGTATTATTATAACTTATACAGTTGTTTTGCAAACTTCTTCTTGCAAGTTTCTTCTTGCTAGGTCCAATTTTGACTCCCCTTTTACCTCTGTTTTGGTCTCCACCACCTAGCAGCTAAATGCCCAACTATGTTTTGTACAATTATGGCCCTTATCCTTTATCCTTTACAGTCACCAGTTTTATCAAATTTACAAAGCAAGTTATATCAATATTAGTGATGCTAAAACAATATTTAGGGATTGCATCAGTTGTACTGACAGTAATACTGATGGATTTCCTCTCTTGTAAAATGATTTGTTCTACATTCAAGGTCAGGATCTCTTCCTCTCCATCCGGCTCTCCATCCCTCTCCTTCCCTCTGTCCTGTGCGCACAAGAATCCTTTGTTTTCCAGGAGATGAAAGGGACAAAAGCCACCATTGAAAAATACGACTGTGTGAGCGAGTGAGTGAAAGAGAGAGCAAGTTAGACGGGGAGAGGAGAGCGGTACGGAGGGTTAAAGTGTGTGTGTTTGAGTGTGTGTGTGTTTGCAACTGTGTTTGATCGTGTGTGAGTATGCAGTGCTTGACATTGTGAGGGGGCAGAGATGGGGGGGAAGAAGAGAGAGAATAATTGGTTTTGAGGGGAGGATTGAGAGAGAATTGAGCATCGGGTGACAAAGGGGGTGAAAGAGGAAGAGGGAGGGAAATGGATGGTGAAGGAGCAAGAGGAAGGGGTATATAGAGCGAAGGTGGAGGAAACAGATCTGTGACAAAAGACGGTCATTGGTATTCCAGAGGAGAGAGTAATCCCTTCCACTCGGTGCCCCTGTCCAGTGTCCACAGCCATAAAGAACCCCTAGCAGCCAGTACACTGCATTGAAAAGACTCAATACAACACAAACTGAATGGCAGTGACCACTGTCCACACCACAGCCGCCTCTCAACACAGGCCATATCAAGAAGGCATCTACTCAGCCAACACAAGACGTTGAAACCACAAACCTACTGGAGCCAAACTGAGCGCTGCACATCGAAATACAAATGAGCTGCTGTTGTATCAATGTGTCTTTATATAACCATTGAATTATTTCAGACATGTCATTAAGTAATAGCCTCTTCTTTAGCGCCGCTTTGTGTTGACCTTCTTTTAATTTGTTCTAAATCCTAGTCCGTCTCTTTACTTCCACTCGTTATTGTCAATACTATAAAAGCCACGTAATACATTTGCATGTGCTAGGACAGGTGACGTAATATAAACACTAAAGTTCCCATAGGGAGGAGAGTTGGGGTCAACGTTGATTTACTTGTTCCGTAACATCAACACTTCCTTAGTAACTTAAACCAAACCTTGTTCTTAAAATGTACTTATTTGTTTTGTTACTTCCGTACTTAAGTAACGCCACTTCCATAGTTATTCTAACCTAAACAAAGATCTTAAGATTGACTTTGTTTTGTAACTTCTTTACTTACATAAAGTAGCATCACTACAGCCCGAACGGCAATTATTTCCTAAACCTAACCAAGTTGTTTTGGTATGTACACAGGTTCTGCACTGCAGCACACTTACCAGGAGGATACATGGCTATAGTATCCATAGTTGCTGCTCTGATTGGTTCACACAGCCTCCTAAAAGGATTTCTCAAGGCCGACAGCCATCACGTTCACCACAAATAGGCTTATCTGATTAAAATAGACGATATTTTAAATAATCCTAAATTATTTGAGCACCAGAGTTTACACCGGACAGCCTTTAATTCAAGCTCAAACTTAAAAATCTCTACATTTGGAAATACAAAGCTTTAAACACAACCAACAAAGTCACTAACGTTAGTCAATAGGTATTTCTGGTAATCTCCCCCCACTGCAACTTGAGCTAACATCTACAATCAGTGTATTTGTATCATGGCCACTATAGAGTGTGTATTCCATGTTAACAGATAGTTTACCTTCTTGTTCAATTAAACCACAGGAAGTAAATGGGACCAGTCGCCATGGTGATCTGACATTTGTCTTAATGTGTCCAGCAGTCTTTTTCAAACTTCCAACTAAATCTTAACATCACTCGCCTCCACTTCCTCGGCCCACAATAAGTACCCGAGGAGTTACGACATTGACCCAGATCAAACAATGGAGAGCAGCTGCCGGCCAATAGGCTGTAATTTAGGACCAACTTGTACCATCTTCTTCAGTCTGTAGTAGCCAAACGTCTGTCTCTCTACTGTAAATCTGACCAGTCTACTACTGATGAGGTGCTGCTGAAGATTTCTCAATGAAAAGATGCAAGTTGTTTTGACTGAAGGTTTCCAAGCCAAAGTTTCTGTTGCCTTGGAGTCAAAACACAATCACACCTATTCCATCAACTATGTTTTGTACAAGCTGCTAACATGTTCTGCTACTTTGAGTACTGTAATACAACTTATAGTGTTCAGCTCTGTATCGTGTTAATGCTGCAGAAGCTTATATGTTTTTCCTCTGTTTTGCTGTTATTATTTACAGTTAACTGCTATGAAGCATGTACATTCATCATTGGTAGGCATGCAAGACAGGTGCAGGATGTTGAGACTTAAGTTAACTAAACTTTTCAGTGAACACTAAAGTATCTTGAACTAAAAACAATTTGCAACCATTTCACGATTGACTATTTTAAGATTTTCTGCTATTAATGCTCCTAATGTAATGATATAGACCCAGATGATTATATGCAACAGTCGTACATAGTGGTACAGATTTGAAAGTGCAACTTCCTCTATTGTTACTACTAATAGCCCTCCACACTGTAAACAAAACACAGTAGAAGCAGTGATGTTGCACCTGTTAATTCCCCACTCTGCAACCCTTATACGAGAACTATTAATGACATTTGTACCAAGAAAGATATCAAAGCTAAAATAAAAGTGTGTTCTGGGATGTTGAAGGATTAACACAGTGCAGCATTTTTGGAAAATAACAGTTAAGTTAAGTCCACCAAAAAACAGTTGCTGCACTGTGCTCTGTAGAGATTTGTATTGGGTTACATTTGATGACATTGGCCTGCAAACAAGTCAAATAAAGAAGAAGAAAAAGCAGAAGATATAAAGAAGAAATGTAACAAAATAAAAGAAAGAAAGACTGATTTTAAAATGTTTTGTCTCTTACCTTTCTGTTGACTTGTAACAGGAGTTCACTTGGACGACAGCTTCAGAAAATGAAGATGTATTTAATTTCACTGTCCGACAGACATGTGAAAAAGACAGACAGCATACAATTCAATCTGTCTGGAGGAAGATTGAAAGAAGCCGAGAAAGTTCACGGTTTTGAACGACGCACACTTGTTGACAGCTCGAGCATGTTTTACATCACCTCTCACTTTGACATCGCATTGTTTGTTTTCTTTTGCTGTCCCCTCTACGTCGTTGTCATCCTATAGTGAAAAATAAATAAATGGAAAAACTCCTAGAAAGACACATGAAATCAGAGTAGAGGCCTGGGCGAGGATTAACCCGCGGTCAGTCAGTGTCTCCCAGCACACTGGTACTGGCAGTACCGGTTCTGGCTCCCTGTTACTGGGTCATTATGTAATCAGATGAGCACAGTTTGCAGTTCCTCCTGCATGTGAAGCTGAGAGGGAGCCCAGTGTGTCCGGACTGAGAGACGTTAAAGTAGCTTGTGCTGTCCACTCCTCCAGGACCCCCCTGCACGCCTCTCTATATAAACCCAAAAGTATTCAGACGGCTGTTTCACGACATTTTTAATTCATTAATTCAACTCTCCTCCCAGCTTCTCCTCCTACCCTCCCTCTCCGTGTCTCTCCCCGACTGTACTCTATAAATGGGCCTCTTTGTTGCCAGGCCTCCTCCGCTGTTTCAGCCTTTGTCAACTTTCTCATGTAAATGTTTGATGGTTATGAGATACAAGCCTGGAAGTTGTTGCATTGAAACAGAGGTATTTACAAATCAAAGACGGGGGGGAAAAACAGGGCCCTTGTGCACTTGGCTCTTTGCAGTTTTGCGTTGGCCAGCCTGCGTTGAATGGATAATGTCGGGCATCTCTGTGAGGCTGTGCCATGTCCGCCTGCAATGAAGGGGACTCAGTGCTGTATAGGCGAGTACACATGGTCCTGCTGTGAATGGACAGCACGGGATGACCACGACAGATTAATTCACCAAAGAAACTGAAACACTGGTCTTGTGAGGGAATTTGCACCTCTGGTGGAAAGAAAAAGTGCTATAAAGTACATTTATTAAAGTTTGGTACTTAGTTCCTTTTATTTATTTGAGTATTTCCATTTTGGTGCACCTGCCACACAAATATAGGAAGTTCAATATTTATTTTTAACATATAGGTTCGGTGTTGCCAGAAGTTGGAATTAAATATCTTTTAACATTTCTGAATAGAAAAAGGGAAACAAATATACTGGATATCATTGAATGTTTGATGTTAATGTTTTAAATGTTCCTTACTTAAATCTTGAGTTTCCTCAAGTTTTAAAGTTTCCCCCGGAGTGATGATTTGATTATAGGCTACATTTACATTAGCTTTACTTAAATTGTAGTATATAGACACCAATATAAGAACATATATTGTCTAATTCCTTATTGAGTTAGTGTATGTCTCTATAGAAGCAGCCTAAATTAGGATTTTACTCCATAGAAAGTGAAAAGGGCAACATGTCAGCCCACAATTCAAAGCTTGCCTTTTAACTTTGTTTTGACCGGAGTTAAATTTATCGTATTTCCAGATGAGAATCCCAAGGTGGGGCGTAGACGCATGAATCAGAAAGTCGGAGGCACTGCACAATAAACCCGGCACTGCGCAATATTGGGCCCGACTGGATTCACACGCACATCAATCTGTGGGGCCCCTCCAACCTGCCAGCCGGTGTTGTTCCTCCTCAGCACCCTCTCCTGTCCTGCAGAGTTTGGGGCTCCCCTTATCCGGAGCAATGGGGGTCTGCATCCTTTGGGGCCCAGATTATACGAGTGTGTTTTCCTTCTGGGGGACTATTTTGTAAGGATTCAGGTCTTTCTAGGTCAGGGTCATCCTTGGTGGGGAGCTTCACCTGAAGTAATGAGAGAGCTAGTAAATAGGGTGATGAATGAAAAGAAATACATCAAAATGAGTGTGACTATACAGTACCAGAGAGAGATTTAATGGAATGATTTACTGTGCTTATTTGGTCTATAATGACCTCAAATAACCTACTCAGTCAAACCAACATAAAACTTTTGCAAATAACTGCATTTAACCCGTTTCAAATTACATAAAATACAATTGTTACAAGAACACAACTGACCTGTATCATTGCTGTATTGTTTTCTCTGTTGTACTCCTCATTATCCTCTTTATCCTATTTCTGAAAAAAGGGCTACTCTTGTTTTCTTCACCATATTGTTTTTGTAAATGTACTGTATACTTTGTTGTAAAAACTAGGTAGGTCTACTTTCTAAACTAATGACACTGCCATCATCCTCAGCTTTGCACAGTGTTTAGTGCTGGCACATGTTAGCTAGCTAAATTAAGATCGTTACAATGCTAAACAACAGCATTTCAGCATCAGCATGCTAACGTTAGCATTTAGCCTAAAGTACCACTACGCTTCAGTAGCGCATTGCAGTGTTCCAGCTAACTATTTTTCCCAATTTTAAACTGATCTAATCACAATGGGCTTTTCTCACAGCAGACATTTTAACTTTTCTTAGGGGGACAAGCACAGGTGTTTCTAAAACCACTAACCAGTATACTGTTCTTTTCCTTAAATCAAAGCAGCTAAATGTAGCCTAATTCAGTCATCGTTAATTGTATTATTTCAATTTAACGTGTCAAGTCAAAACTGGCTTTTGTGAAAAAAGCGTTTTAACCGCATAATTGATTGCCTTATGCTTTTCCAAACGATACACACGGCTGCATAAAATGATGTGAAAAGGCTCAAAATTGCACGGTATCATAATTAACCTGCTTCATACACGTGTGAAAGAATGTGAACTTGCAAAGCCAACACAAGCCAACACATTGCTCCACTGTTTTCAGACCGGCGAGAGTTTTAGGAAAACTGTGTCACAGAGGTCAGCCGTGACAGAGAGGGAGGCAAGAGAGGAGGAGGGAGAAGAAGAAAAAAGAGAAAGGGGCGAACGTGAGAGGACACAATGAAAGGGAGGAAGGAAGGGAAGAAAGCTAAAGATGGAGGAGGAGAGAGGAGTTTGTTGAGCAAAGAGTAACATTCAAAGAGAGGAAGGAGGGAAAGCAACAAATGATGGCGTAAGGTTGACCGGTCGGAAGGCTCTGATCGTTTTTTCAGCTCCATCTTCCTTTTTCTCCACCCCTCTCTTTGTTGATCTGGCTCCTTGGCCCAGGATATGGTTTGTGTTTCCATCACATGTGGCCCATGGTGCCCTCCCCCTTTGTTTTTTTCACTTTCATTCACCACCGCAGAGTGAAAAAAAAAGCTCTTCTTGCATGTACAGTAAAGAAAAATTCGCACAGATAAATACCAACACCGCAAAGAAAAACACAGACACAGACTGAAAGACAGGAAGAAGAAAGGAGAGAAAAACAAGAGGAATATCGCCTCCTTATACTAACTTTACTTACAATTGCATAATAATTTATTCTACCCAGCTTTGCAGAGTAGAATGGCAGGTTACAGAACCATAATAAAACAACCTGATGCTTTAGAAACTCTTTGACAAGATATCTTCAAGCTTCTGCACGACGGAATCTCATAAAATAGCAAACAAGACAATACAAGTTTAGTGTAGTACATTTGACAAAGGCATGGTAGATATGTTCAGGATTAATCTCTCACTCCATCTAGTGGTTATCTGTCACACACACACACACCAATTTCTTGCTTGTTACTAAATGAAAGTCAATTTAAAATCAAACGATAGTCCTGTCTATAACCACCTTCATTGTCATATTGTTAAACCTGACAATGAGTTACAGTTAACCAATTTGATTTTTGTACATTTGTAACATTTAAGGACTAAACACAGACAAAATATGAAAAACATAACAGCTGTACTCAATTTAGCCTCAAGGGGTCAATGCTACTCCTACACAGAACAATAATAAACCAGGTCAGTTTTACTCTGATCTGTGACATCTTAGTTTCAGAGATTTAACAATCTATCTTTTCCTATATTCTGAAGATATAATTGTTCTTGTAACAAAACTAAATCAGAAAGGAAGAGGAATTGATTATTTCGGAGCAGGATCATGTGTTTTCTTTGTCATCGAATTATAAGCGGTATAAACAATTTGCTGTACCAAGATAAGAAAACACACACTCTTTATCTTGTGACTAAAAACTTAATTTCCACTCATGTGACATGCAGATAGGGCACAAACCTTTAATAGAAACAAGTCAAGAAACATAATGAATGCAGATTATAGGCAACAAGGGATCACTCTTTCTCACTCTTTAAGATAGGATACGACCAAATCTTGAGGAAAAAAATCACTATATATACACAGACGTTTAAACTTGCTTGTAATTCAATAACAAATCAGTTGATCCTGCAAAGAAACTGCCTATGATCAATTGTTTTACTCTAAAACTTAACTGTAAATGTCTATATAAAGGATTTCTGATTCTGAAAACAGGAAATTGAAAATGAAACTTTACAAGATATCGAGTTATGATATGCAGCAAACTCAGCTTTCAAACATTGTATTTATTTCTTTGCTCCAGAGAACAAACTCTTAATCTTATAAAAGTGTTGCTAAAGAGCCTGCAGGAGGAAGCTGTTATCTCAATCTACGGGGACACACATGCACATACAAACAAATGCACAAACGATTTCTCCTTCATTCGTTTTATCTAATGTGCAGCAGCATGGCAGTCTGCAAATAGCTCATTTATGCCTTCACGAGGTTGAGTCATAATGATAAAAACCTGATCTGATCTTCGCACATGATCTCTGTACACCAAGATCCTCAACCAATTTCTTTTTAAAATGTGTATCATGTTTATTCTTAAACTGAAAATATCGTCTTTTCTTTCTTAGTGATTATGAGCATTTCCCACACTTTTTTTTCAGGTGCCTAACTGTGAAAAATATGTTTTGAGTGCTGCTCAGACGTGATGCCACATCAGCTTCAATGGGTTATTCCTGTCATCCTGTTTGTTAAAGATAAACCAGGTTTAAAGGTTCAATGTTGATAATCCAAAGCAGTTTGTTCCACGTTAAGCATTATGCTGTCTTTAAGAGTTTCCATTCAGTCCATTGGATTCCTCTACCCCTGATCCATGAGGTTTTTGTCCAATGCTTAGATAAGGAGTCACCTACCCAAATCTATAAAAACATGGTATTTATTAAACTTTTTTTGTCTTTTAGAGGTTTTAAAGGCATTGTTTCATAATGACCAAAGTAAATTAACCTGGCAAAAGTATTACTTACTTAATCACGGAGCCCTTGTTGCTGGTTTTATAAAAATATTGCTAATAGATTTCAATAGCATGCAGGGCCATCAAAGGTCAGGAGCCTCATACTGAACCAAAATGAGTTCCCCAGGGATCTACACTGGGTCCTCTTTTGTTCATATTGTACATAAATTACTTTGGTTAATTACTTAAACACATATGACACAAACTGTATGCTGATGCTGATCTTTTATGTTTTTGTTCTTATTAAGACTGATTATGTTTTTGACGATTTTCTTTTATAACGTTTTTAACTATTACAGTAATGTACATATACTCAAATAATTCCTGGAGATATAGTCAGATATCTTGTTGATTGACACTATTCAGATCTTCATTATTTTTGCTTTCCAATTATTGTTCCCGTCTCCCCAACATTGATTCAGTTAATCAGCTGATCCAGAGTCTTAGCAAAGAGACCTGAAAAGACAAACAGTCCATGTGGGCCATCGGTTACATAACTCTGACCACACAAATGACCATATTTGTCCTTTTACACCCACCGCTTTATTTATATGTCATCAGTCATTTCGACACTCTGGGGTAACCCATTGCAGTTTGTGGAAATGAGTGTATTGAAACACAAAACATTTTAAAGGTCCCATGTCATGCTTTTCCGGTTATTACCCGTCCCCTTGTGTGTAAACGGTCTGCAGAGTCAAAAACCCTCAAAGTACACCCTGTAGGGAGTAAAACTCTAACACGGAAAAGACCTGTCTATGCTGCCCCAGAACGCCTCGCTGGAGATTTCTCATTTTCCATTGTTTTCTTCCTGGGTTCTGTGACGTGTGAACACCCAAATCAACAACAAATGACCGGATTGGCCCAAATGGCTCAGAGTCAGTGGCAGTGGGTGCCCGCGCGCCTGCCTTTTTACAGCAGGAGCACGAGCTCGCCTCGGGGAGGGAGAGAAGAGAGAAGCGGAGGCTGCCGAAACAGCCAGAGCCCTCCCCTCGGCTTGTTTTTTTTTGTTTATTCCTTCTCCACGGATGGATGGGGAAAACCGGTAATGATCCTTCCGCAGGTTCACCTACGGAAACCTTGTTACGACTTTTACTTCCTCTAGATAGTCAAGTTTGATCGTCTTCTCGGCACTCCGCCAGGACCGTGACCGATCCCGGCGGGGCCGATCCGAGGACCTCACTAAACCATCCAATCGGTAGAAGCGACGGGCGGTGTGTACAAAGGGCAGGGACTTAATCAACGCGAGCTTATGACCCGTGCTTACTGGGAATTCCTCGTTCATGGGAAATAATTGCAATCCCCAATCCCTATCATGAGTGGGGTTCAGCGGGTTACCCACGCCTCTCGGCGAAGGGTAGACACACGCTGATCCACTCAGTGTGGCGCGCGTGCAGCCCCGGACATCTAAGGGCATCACAGACCTTTTATTGCTCAATCTCGTGTGGCTGAACGCCACTTGTCCCTCTAAGAAGTTGGACGCCGACCGCACGGGGCAGGAGCACCTCACACACCAGGATCCCTTGGCTAACTAACAGGGAGTCCCCATTGACTTGCATAGAGCTCCCTGAACGCTGGTAATAGACGAGTTGGGATCGCGGAGAAATGCTCTCCGCAGACCCATTCTCACAGCGTTATAAACCTTTTTCTTACTCAATATCAAGCCACACTTTTGTTTTTACTTCGGCTGTGAGTGTTTGTGTGTGCTCAGGAAGAGTTTCGCTGTGTCTCGCTGTATCGCCGACCCGGAAACCTGTCCGCTCCTCGCAGCAGCGGCGAGCAGCAACGAGCCTCGCAACGAGCCTCGCAATGAGCCTCGCAACGTCCCGACCAATCAGAGCACACTGGGCTCACAGGGAGGGGGGGGCAGGAGCTCCAACAAGCCGTTTAGGACAGAGAGTAAATACCCGGTGAATACACATACTTTACAGAGATGCTGTATGAGAAACCAATGTGATTTTGGAAAATTGCACAATATAAATCTATTCTTGTAGACCTCAACAATGGAAATATGATCAGTAGAAATGGCCATGACATGGGACCTTTAAATAATGGGAAATTCTAGGAATGTTTATGGATCCTAGCAAAATGTGAGCCCCTGGAATGATCATCACCTTTGACCACACTATTGACCCTTTTAGTGTATTGATATATTTTGACCTTGTGGGAATCTTACAGTACAGACAAGTACACATTGTCCCATATTATCAGCTGAATCATGCTGAATCTGCAGGAAATTCTCTAGATTCAGACATTTTAGTATAATGTAGTCCAGGCTGAACAGTACAGTAGCTACAGTAATTACGTTTACTGCTAAACTCAATCACTTGTAGTGGTCCTGAAACCGTATGCTGAAGAGGTTGCTGGTAATAATCGTCTTGGTATAGTTCCCTCCACCGTGTGAATAGGGTCAGTGTGTAAGGTTCATGAGTCCTTGAAAATGAGACCACAAGTTCAGTTTTTCACATGAAGCCACCATGTTCCAATGATGGGAACCTTAACAGCTGCATACAGTGCATGTGGAATGTATTCTGTGCATCCTAAACTTTTTCAGATTAAGGTGCAAAGAGAATGTTTAGATAGGGAGTTAGCAGGGATTATAAATAGAGATGCCCCATCAAAGGCTGACATTTTGGGACTTTAGAAATACTTTCTTAAAGCAAACAGTGACATGAAAGGTATATACTACTGACTATATTTGACTTATTTAGCAGCTGCATCGATGTTGCAATTTGTAGATGTACAGTACTAATAACCTGACATTTAAGAATGTCAATTAGTCTGCACATAATCTGACCCTCAATAGAGAACCGCAGTGACGCGTCCTAAAACCCGGAAGTAAGTTAGCATTTTTACCACTTCCGGTTCCTTCGTCAAAATGCAATGCAATTTCTCCATAGGGTTTTGGAAAATAGCTCCAAATAAGGTCTGTGTTTGACACAAAATTAAGACATAGATCACGTTTTGTTCTACCACATTAAATACATCAGCAGTGACCCCGCTGGTGATTTCTGAAGAGTTTACGTGTCGGAAAAACGATGGTTGTTAACAAGTGGCATTAGTGGACTACAGAAATGGTCGAGGCCGTTGTACGTCATTACGCCGATTACGTAAACACTCCCGCTAAATTTCTTTCCCCCTGTGTTCTGCTTGAAAGAGAGTATATGCCTATCTTAAGTATCTTTAGTATCTTGAGTATCTATATCTTTATCTGACCATCATCATTTGAAATCACAAATGAAAAGCTTTGTTAAAATATGCAAGCGCGCGAAAGTCAGTTGAGGCGATCTTAAGTTGGCGTGACGTTGAGTAGTGCGACCCTGCCGTTCTAGCTTGTAGTTCCTTTATAGCATAACGTTAGCATTTTGCTTCTGGCGACTAGATTTATGATTCGAAAATTATAAAAGTAGCGTAGATATGTGGAGATTATCTGGCTGAACAAAACGTGATCCCTCTCTTAAATGTGTTTCAACCACAGACCTTATTTTGAGCTATTTTCCAAAACCCTATGGAGAAATTGCATTGTTTTTTGACGATGGAACCGGAAGAAGTTTACTTCCGGGTTTTAGGACGCGTCACTGCGGTTCTCTATGTCAGGATAATACCCCCAATTTGTACCAAGCCTTTTTCCCACATGTTTGTTTTCCCAGTGTTATCTTTACTGAGATAGGCCATCCGAAGGTTAGATAAAACATATTTCCCCCACTTTTTGAAATATCCATGTCTAAAGGGCATTTGGGGCGGGTAGTTTTGTTTCATGTTTTCATCCAAGGGATCTGCCAGAGTTAGTTTTTGTTTTCCTTAAGCATGGCATTAAATAAAATGGCACGATACATTTATTTAGGGACAGTGTGTGCAGTCAAAAGTTTTCTTAATGTCATAGAAACCTAAAGAGCGGTTATGAGATTATGTCTGGAGGGTCACTAACATGCACCCATTGCATTATACTGTTTATATAATAGTAGGAGTGTAAGAGGAATGTCATAAGTGACAGTGTCAAGGCTGCAAAGCAAAGTCTGACATGCTTGTACTGTATGTAAGCACTTTATCTATACATTCATAGAAAGACACATGATAAATTCGTCATAATAATATACTAATTTAATGACGACTTTAAGATTATGCTTTAATTAATATTTTGATAATTATCCAGTTTGGAATATCGCAAAAATTAGTTAATTGGGACAATTGTGTCTTTGATAATTAATCTCTTTTTACAATTTACTAACTAAAAATACCAAAAAAGCACATTTTATTTGTTTCATAACACTGTTAATTAAAAGCTTTGGGTTTTTGACAGATTTAATGGGGTATTTTGATTCAAAACAAGATGGTATTACTTTATTAGTTTTAACCAAACATTACTTTGTAGACTTGATCATGAAGAAATTATTGGAGGGCAAAATATGCATTTACAAGGAGGCTGTGGCTCAGTGGATAGTGTGCTGTATTTTGAATCAGGGGATAGCAAGTTCGAGTCCCATTGCAGTCAGCATGTCGTTGTATCCCTGAGATACTTCACCCCAAATTGCTCCTGTGGGGATTGCCCACAGTATTGAGTGTGTAAGTCGCTTTGGATAAAAGCGTCTAACAAATGACATGTAATGTAATTTGCAAATCATGTATTTGATAACTTTGTGAGTTTAAATCCAATATTCAATCTCCTTTTAGCTCTGCTTGGGTCACCACCGACTCCTCAACTCACCAGCTAGTTTGTTACTTTGTCCGTCTGCATTTTGTGCGTCTAAATTCCACAAAGAGGCAATCTGTGCATCTGAGAAATATTTGTATTCTCCTGGATAAAATCTTTAAACTTTCAACATGTAGGTCATCTTAAGTAGGTTAAAAGTCTCTCCGTACAAACTTCAGTGTCTTCAAAGAATGATTGATTTAACTAGAATCTGTACTCCTGAGATTAGATTCAGAATTACGTTACACACCTTCAACTACACATCAATTATTTTCCACCTCATCTTACTTTTTCATTTGCAAATCAAAACATTTTTTGAATAATTTTACAAATGTTTTTAAAATTACATCCAAAACGTTTTCCCTTGCTGTGACTGTCATGCACTCATTGACCTCACTGATCGGCCGGCCCGGCTAAAATAACTGGATGGCCTACCTGCCTGTCAGCCTTCCATCTGTGCACAAACTTATCTCGTGCCCTCATTGGTCATGTGCGCGCTCGTGTGTGTTGGAGGAGGGGCTCTGTAAGGAAGTGGCAGATTTTTTCCGGTTGTGTATTTTCAAATTCTAGCGTCACTCGAGCTGGTTTCTCCAAAATTACCTACCCCACCTTTAATAATGCTAGAAATAATGTTCTTTGTTGCATAAACAACAATAGAGAGGGTCACAGTTTATAGTCCAAAGTCTAAGTATTTAAGAGCTGAGGTGAAAGCTTGTCTACATTCCTGACTGGAATAACATTATTCCTCTAAATCAGTTTCAATGCATTGGTTAAAAGTCAAATGTATTCATGGTTAGATTTATATTGATTCCTTAGCACGTCTTTGACAAATAACTGGATTTTTTAAGATTTGAAGTATTGCTGAACTCTTCGTGGTGCCCTTTTATGTTGTTTATTGATTTTATTGATTTTTGTTTGGTTTCAGTAAAGATACAGGTAATAGTAAAATACTTGTTTATCATGCAGCGGTGTAAGAGAGGGGCAAGTATCTTATATGAAGAGTTGTATCCCTAAAGAGACTCTTCAGTGTTGTTTACTACAACTCATTTTGGTTATGTCTGTTGAATTCAGCCGTGCAGGGGTAGTTACATGATTGTGAAACCTTTTCAACATTTCAACAGAAACAGCCAAGATCTACAGGGAGCAATGACTCTGTTTCATGTAGTAATAGATGTCTTTATTTATGTGTGGAAATCTCTCTAATTTGCATACCTACAAAACAAACTCTCTGGTTCATGATTTCGCAACTGGGATGTCAGGCCTTGCTGGGACAACCTTCATTGCACAAGTTGTTCCATTAGATCAGTATTTACGATAAGCTAAGAATTGTTGTCACTGTGACGGGCCAATGTTTTCTCTTCGGTCAATGTCATCCGTTCTGTATAGCTCTACAAAAGGCCATGCAAATTGATCTTTTAGTTATTTTATGCAACGTCAAATAGTATATTTGCACAACCTCAAATGTACACTGTGCTTATAGTCTAGCAGGAAGGGCCCTCAGATTTTGAGATACCCCTACCCGAGGTAGAACAAATGACAACAATGATTTTTCTTATCTTTAGGGTCTCCCTTTAATGAAATTGATTGTTGTCAAATTTTATTTTGGGGGAAAAAATGTTTTTTTGGTTGTTCTTTAGAACTACCCCAATCCCTGAAAAAGAGCCAAATTAGACCAGGCCGAATATGGGAAAGGTGACAAAAAAGCCCATAACTTGAGAATGACCACTCTTTTCCTCTTCAGATTTGCTGAGGGTGGCTTTCCTACATCACCAAATAGTCAGACAATTATTTAACTAAAAAAATACTGAACTATAGTCCTGTAAACTTAGCTTTAGTTTAGACGGAAATTGTACTTTTGGTGATAGGAACATAGGACTCAATCACTTTTCTCTCATTTATCAGAAAAACAGAAATCCCTAAAAAATATACCATTACTGAATTGTCTAGGGTGCTATTGGACACTAACCAGTATGGAAATATCTGGTACAGTTCTATTGCAAATGAGATTTCTTTAGACATAGGCCTACCTCTTCTCTGATACAGTCAAATTCCTAATGGGGGATAAGTGGCATAATAGCCTATAAGTTACGAATGCTCACTCTGATGGTCATTATATTTGGAGAGGGAAATACCAGGTGGCTGAACTACATCACCAAATAGTCAGAATAAGAGTAACCCAATACAATAAAGTGTATTAGTTCTAAATTGCAAGCCTCTAAAAATAGTACACGTTTTATTGAAACTGGAACCTTAATTCAAAGTACAGTATACAAATCATCAAATAATTCTGTGAGAGGTCAAGTATATAGATACTCCATACAGGGAAAGCCAACAGAGAGGCACTGGCACTTTGCACTCTCTCCACACTTTGAATCTTTGCAATACAAGTGAGTAATGTCTCTCACTTCTCTAGGTGCTGGGGGTTTTGTAAATAGCACTGGTTGAATGGCCCCATCTCTGACAATCCACCCCTTGCCAACAGGACTCCATAACAAGGGTTTGGGTTCGGGCTGTGACACCACTGAGAGAATTTGCGCTTCTGCTATATGGAAAAAAGGAAATTGGACTGATGTGCACAAACTTGGATGAAATGAGGTTCATAATTGAATTCAACAACAGATGCAGCCTCGGAAAATCTGCCGCCAACAGAGGATGCATTTCAACAACATGTACAAAGAGCGATGTTTCAGACAGCGATATTCGGGCTGTGACACCACTGTCTGAAACATTGCTTTTTTCCATATAGCATAAGCGCAAATTCTCTTGCGACTGGCAAAGACTCTTCCAAGCTGGCAGAGAGTCCAAAATGGGCCAGATCTTTGAGCTCGCTGAGATGGGTCTTGAGTTTGGTGAATGCTGTTGTCTTTCCTATTCTGTACAAACTAATTGTTGTGCCACAGCCAGTGAGTGCATGACATGCTGGTAGACAGTTAGACATGTAGTTGCCGCCCAGCTTCAGGACCATCTCCAACTAAACGGCCTCGGGTATGTTTTGGCCAGAAAAGGTGATGTGGGTTATGGGGGATGACTGGACCTGGTTTGGTGTGCCAACTAAAATAGCCTCTGTTTTGGAGCTATTTAGCTGCAGGAAGTTTTGTTGCATCCAAGCCTTTATCTCCTCAATGCAGGTGTTAAAGGATGTTGATGGGAACGGTGATGATGATGGTGACAGTGGGGATTCAGGTGGGATAGGGTCTGTCTTTATATATAGCTGCGTGTCATCAGCGTAGCAATGGAATGATATTCCATGCTGGCTGATGACACGGCCAAGGGGCAGAGTGTACAGGGTGAACAGAGTGGGCCCGAGGACCGACCCTTGAGGGACACCACAGGTGACAGGGTGTGTCTGGGACAGTCAGAGTCAGAGAGTCCGATGGTGTATTGGAGGCGCTGAAGGAGGATGTTATGGCCGACAGTGTCAAATGCTGCAGTCAGATCCAGGAGGATGAGGAGAGATGGGGAACCAGTGTAGGCCGCCATCAGCAGGTCGTTTGTGACCCTGACCAGAGCTGTTTCAGTGCTGTGGGCGGAATGGAAACCGGACTGGAATTTCTCAAAGAGGCCGTTTAGTTGGAGATGGTCCTGAAGCTGGGCGGCAACTACATGTCTAACTGTCTACCAGCATGTCATGCACTCACTGGCTGTGGCACAACAATTAGTTTGTACAGAATAGGAAAGACAACAGCATTCACCAAACTCAAGACCCATCTCAGCGAGCTCAAAGATCTGGCCCATTTTGGACTCTCTGCCAGCTTGGAAGAGTCTTTGCCAGTCGCAAGAGAATTTGCGCTTCTGCTATATGGAAAAAAGGAAAATTGGACTGATGTGCACAAACTTGGATGAACTGAGGTTCATAATTGCATCAACAACAGAAAATCTGCCGCCAACAGAGGATGCATTTCAACAACATGTACAAAGAGCAATGTTTCAGACAGCGATATGGTGTCACAGCCCGAATCCAAACCCTTGTTATGGAGTCCTGTTGGCAAGGGGTTGATTGTCAGAGATGGGGCCATTCAACCAGTGCTATTTACAAAAACCCCAGCACCTAGAGAAGTGAGAGACATTACTCACTTGTATTGCAAAGATGCAAAGTGTGGAGAGAGTGGAAAGTGCCAGTGCCTCTCTGTTGGCCTTCCCTGTACTTCCCCTGCACCTGCTGTGCAGAATGTCAAAATGTGTCCCCTAATGTTTCTGAGGAACCTGACATTTAACATTATATTCTAGTATCTATATACTTGACCTCTCACAGAATTATTTGATGATTGTATACTGTACTTTGAATTAAGGTTCCAGTTTCAATAAAACCTGTACGATTTACACCTATGTTTTAGAGGCTTGCAATTTAGAACTAATACACTTTATTGTATTGGGTTACTCTTATTCTGACTATTTGGTGATGTAGTTCAGCCCTGGTATTTCCCTCTCCAAATATAATGACCATCAGAGTGAGCATTCTTAACTTATAGGCTATTATGCCACTTATCCCCCATTCGGAATTGACTGTATCAGAGAAGAGGTAGGCCTATGTCTAAAGAAATTTTGCAATAGAACTGTACCAGATATTTCCATACAACTACTGGTTAATGTTCAATAGCACCCTAGACAATTCAGTAATGGTATATTTTTTAGGGATTACTGTTTTTCTGATAAATGAGAGAAAAGTGATTGAGTCCTATGTTCCTATCACCAAAAAGTACAATTTCCGTCTAAACTAAAGCTAAGTTTACAGGACTATAATTCAGTATTTTTTTAGTTAAATAATTGTCTGACTATTTGGTGATGTAGGAAAGCCACCTGGTTCATACCTCAGCAAATCTGAAGAGGAAAAGAGTGGTCATTCTCAAGTTATGGGCTTTTTTGTCACCTTTCCCATATTCGGCCTGGTCTAATTTGGCTCTTTTTCAGGGATTGGGGTAGTTCTAAAGAACAACCAAAATAAAATTTGACAACAATCAATTTCATTAATGGGAGACCCTAAAGATAAGAAAAATCATTGTTGTCATTTGTTCTACCTCGGGTAGGGGTATCTCGAAAACTAAAGCCTTTTTTGAGGACTTGCTGCTAGACTATTAATTCATGTTTTATCTGGATTTCAAAAGCAAACGTGCTTGATAATCTGGTGAGCAAAGTCTAAAATCAGGGGTATGGAAACTGTATTTTGCCCTGTGTTGTGGGCATGTTTAAACTACATCTCATGTCAACATGCACCCAAAAGACCAAACTGCTCTTCTGAGAACTTCCAAAAACAGTTAAGTATTAACTGTCTCTAAAACTCTCTTATCAGCCACTGCAAATAAAAACAAACAAAGAGAGGCGTAAAAAACAGTCAGTACTATGGCATAAAGGAAACTTCCGATTTCTGCTAAATTAGAGTACTACTGAAACAACAAAACAAAAACATTGAAGTAAATAAAGATGAGAGCTTACCTTATCAGTAGCTAACTCCTCATCTCTGCCTGATCCTGGAGAAGACATTAGATGCTACCAAGTTAAAACAGCAGAATCTCTTACAGAACTGTCAATGGTTGCTTCGCATTTTGGATATTGTAAGCACCACGTTTGAACAAAAGAAAGACTGCATGAAAGACAACATCTCTGGGTCATAAAATAATGATTCTGACAATGCCATAGGGGTTTAATGCTAAAGCGTTGCAGAACTCTTTGGATAAGATAGCTGCACAATTCAAATTTTCGAACTTCCAATTGATAGAGCAGGTAAGAAGACATGCAGCTACATTTGTGTGGATGTGGTTTGACATGTTGTTCAGAAACTAAACATTAACCTATTGAAGTCTGGCTTCCCCCTGGGTGCCGGCATGCATTTGTTTGGCCCCTGTCCCTCACACACCATGAGTCCGCCCCTAATTGATGTTTTGCTCATGTGACTTCTGCAGCTGACCAGTCCTTACAGAAACAATTAAGTGTGACATGATCAATGGTGTCACAAGTTGCTTTAAGGTCAAGAAGGAACAATATAGTCAGCAGCTTCTAAAATCCCGTCTGTCAACTGACCAAATAGTATTGGCAAAGAGAAAGTAGGCAAGATATCACATAAGAACTTTCTACATAATATCCAGAGCAACTTGAGGATTGGTCTAAAATGTTGTAAGACTGAATTTAAGGTCATGACCTGTGAGCAGACATGTTGACACACTTCAAATGTCCATCCTGAAAGTGAACTTCATGTCTCCAGAGGGGTGAAATGTTTAATCTCTGAAGATATTATATCAGGTCAGGACTTCACCGTGTGAGAAATCTCAGATTGCGTTATCTCCGGTCAGCTTTGCAAATGACATCAAACACGGCATATGACTGCTGTGGAATGCATGTCGATATGCATGACAAGAAAAAGTGGTAGGTTTCCGCAAGATCGTCTGACATCGTATCCCATGCCTGACCAACGTGTTTAAGTGCGATGTCATGGAAAACCCTTTTTGAAAGAAAGGAAAATTTGACACGAAAGATTTCTGTGGGACTTTACCATCAACATCTACATTAGGTGAACCTTTAGTAACAGGTGGATGTGGGCCGCGTGTTGCCGTCAGAAGGCCCCCATTCATTGGCTGAGCAAAAGGCGTGTTTGCTATAACCGAGGGGAAGGTTGAAGAAGTCGGCGGGTCAACGCCTTCCAACGCCTTATCAGACTAAGTTAACAACTGCCCTTAAACACAACAAGAGATATCAATTTTACAGAACCCAAACAGTAAGGTGGGGTACTTGGAAAGAAATCATAATACACACATTGAGTGACGGCTGTTCGACATGTCAATGCCAAACAACAAATCAAGGTCCAGAGACGTCAGGCTGTATGTTGTGATCTAGGCTCGCCATTGTTTTGGCTGCTGGGAAAAGCCATGATGGACCCTCTTGCGCGTGTATTTACCTGTATATCCTAAAGAATGTCAACCAAAGCAAAGGACAACAATTGCCTTATGTTAACTTGCGTAACAATGATTGACCTCCGCTGTATGTTTCACCTTTGTTCATCTGGGAAAATACACAATTCTGGTAATGGATTTAAGAAAAATAGGGGGTGGTGTGTTATGTAATCTGAGTCAGTGACCACTGGGATTTGCAGCAACATAAAAACATGTTTTCAGCCTCTGTTTTTTGGTGGCAAATGTCCAGGTGACAATCCACGTAAGTGTGTTATAAACAAATGGATGTGGCAATCATTTCCTGTTGAGTTGTATTACTATTATCTGTGCATGTTGAGATGTTTAATGTAAAGAAATGTATTGGGAGAAATAATTTACCCAGAAAATGTCCATTTGTACATCGATTACTCACAGGAAACTCTGTTTTAAATCGCATACCATGTTGAATGAAGAGTAAAAACTGAGAAAAAGTCAAACGCTTGCTAAGGCCTGCTTCACAAAGTATTTTATCAAGTAAAGTCTAAGGGATATTGTGAAGAAGTGAGCATGCAACTGGATAAATTAGACCTGGATTACATGCACTACTTATATAATAGTTCCTACAAGAATTTCCTACAATAATTAAAGATAACAGTGAGTAATTTATATAAAAGTGGACACTATGTGGGTGAAGTGTTCCTTTAATCTTCAATATTGCATCCTATATTGTTCATTGCATCAGATGTATCTATCTGCAAAAATACCTGAAATGTCAGACAAATGTAGCCGAGATTAAAGTACAATACTTCACAGTGAAAAGTAAAATAGGTTGCATACAATACTTAGTTAAGTTGCTCAAACTCAGTGACTAGAATTAAGATGTTTGAAAGTAAAAATGTGTTGACACATCTCATGCGTCAATGCATGAAAACAGTGACGGTGACAACACAACATCACAAGGACACGTGATGTTCAAAAACAAATGGTAGTCATGCTGAAAATGCACATTATATCCAGGAATGTACCTATAGTGATGATCAAAAAAAAGCTGATTCATCATTGATGAATGTATGTTGCAATCATTTCCTGTTGACAATGGTTGTAGAGGATGCTGGGAACAATGAGGGGACTGTATTGAGGGCTTTTGAGAATAACAGACACATACATGTCGTCTTCTAAATTGCACTCTGTTTTGAAGGTGTGTGTCCCCAGCCAATGAGGATGCAGCATTCACATGTGTCACTTTGAGCAGCAGGGTGGGGGGGGGCAGAGGGGGGGGGGGGGGGGGGGGGGCACTGTGCCTATAATAAACCCAGTGACTGCGCCTTTTCTCCACAGACAAGTGAGAAGAACTCAAGACTACACAGGACTCCGAACCAGAAAAACTCAAAAGAAGAACTTTTTATAAAACTTTTTTTGTCTTTCATATTTTTTTACATCCTGAACAGCGGGCTCTGAATCTAAGTTTTTGCCGCTTTGGAATTTGATTTTCTGTGCTTAAAAAAAGTGCACATTTACAATTTTTTCTAACCTCATCTGACACTTTTTCAATCTTCTGCAATGTTTCCAGAGTCAGACAAAGGGTGAGTACACTTTTGTACAATTTACAGCATTTTGTTTTCAATGCTGCTGAACACATGGCCCCTTCATGGGGCTGTCGGCAAAATATATACCGGTTTGGAACCGGGCAAAAACAAATCAAACACGTGCTCTCTGGACAGCAAGTGTTTAAAGAAGAAATCTTAATATTTGTCCTGAAGGAGTCCATAAAGTGTTGCTTTACACTTTTTATCACATTTGTACTTGTTAGGCCAAAAATGATATCAATATTATTTGGTAGTGTGTTCATAGTAGGTTCAGTATCAGAGTAATTTATTAATAGCACAGTCTTGTGAATCCAGTGAATAGCACAGTCTCGTGAATCATGCTTGGGATTGTGTAGAAACAGCTTGTCATATGAAAGGTATTACACAAACTGTAGAATTAAAGGGATCAGCGACAGTTATCAAATAAGCAAGCAAAAAAAGATTGTGCGTGTCGCCATTTAATTGTATAAAAGGCGTGATACAGCCTGTGACTGCAGGAATGTGTGTGTTTGTGTGTGTGTGCATCTCTTCAAACACATCCTTATTAGTAGCCGTTCTCAGATCAGGCTTGCTGCCAAGAAAATCCGGTAATCTGATTATAATGATCACATCACATGATACTAAATGAATCAGAAGGTCAAGCTAGGTGGAACAAAAGATGGTCTTTGCAGTCAAACTGACCTTAGAGTTTCTTTTCGTGTCATCCAGCTGGGGCTACGAGGACTGCAAGGCCACTGCTGATTGGCTGCTGGCCCAGACCGACGTGCGGCCCACAATTGCCATCGTGTGCGGCTCTGGGATGGGAGGGCTGGCTGACATGTTAAAGGACCAGGTCGCCTTCAACTACAAGGACATCCCCAATTTCCCACAAAGCACCGGTGAGTTCAGCTACAACAAACACCTCAGAAACAAATTGGTTTCCCATTTGGCGTTCAAACTAAATGAATGTTTTTTCTTCCTGCAGTGCACGGACATGCAGGCCGACTGGTGTTCGGCACCTTGAAGGGGCGGCCATGTGTTTGCATGCAGGGGCGCTTCCACTTGTATGAGGGTTACCCAATCCAGAAGGTGTGTGTGCTGAAAAAAATAATCCAATGAAACCTTTAAAGATGCTGAAAGATCCTTTAAACCCAAGTCCCTTCTGGTTGTATAACATCCATGTGTGTGTTTCCAGATCACGCTGCCCATACGCATCTTCAAGCTGATCGGTGTGGAGACGGTGATGCTGACCAATGCAGCCGGAGGCCTCAATCAGGACTTTAAGGTTGGAGACATCATGATCATCAGAGACCACCTCAACATGCCGGGCTTCGCTGGCAACAACCCGCTGATCGGACTCAACGACGAGAGGTAGGAAGTCCTGACGGTCTTTCAGACATTCAACAGTATCACCCTTTGGTCTTTGCCCGATTCTAAACCTTCCATTTGTTCCTCTTCGTGCAGGTTTGGAGTGCGTTTCCCCTGCATGTCCGACGCCTACGACAGAGATCTGCAGCAGATGGCCATGGATGTGGGACAGGAACTCGGCTACGGAGACTTCCTGAAGGAGGGTGTCTACTGCGTGTTGGGCGGACCCTCATTCGAGACCATCGCCGAAACCCGTATGCTGCACAAACTGGGCGCTGATGCTGTCGGTAAGTGTTTCATGGATTGTTACATGGATTTTTTGCCACTAAAACTTAATTTTCTATAGTTATTGTACATGGGAGGCGTGTGGTGCAGTGGGTTGAGCGTTGGTGTTCGGATCACGGGGTCACAGGTTCAAACCCCGCTGCAGTCAGCATGTCGTTGTGTCCCTGGGCAAGACACTTCACCCCAAATTGCTCCTGTGGGGATTGCCCACAGTATTGAGTATGTAAGTCGCTTTGGATAAAAGCATCTAACAAGTGACATGTAATGTAATGTAATGGGCAGCATTGGTGTGCTTTTAAAGCTGTAGAAACGGTGGCCATTTAAAATGAATTTTTCCGATATGTATAAGTAAAGTAAAGCTAGCTATAATATTTCTTCTTCTGCGGATACAAGCAAGACATCACATAACATTGCATGGTTCTATGTAGTTAAAACATGTTATACTTATCTGTCCTCTCCAGGCATGAGCACTGTCCCCGAGGTGATCATCGCGCGTCACTGCGGCATGCGCGTCTTCGCCCTCTCGCTGATCACCAACCAGGCGGTGATGGACTACGACAGCGAAGAGAAGGCCAACCACGAGGATGTCCTCCAGGCGGGCAAGCAGCGAGCGGAGCAGCTGGAGCGGCTGGTGTCCACCATGGTGACAAAGATCGAGCACAACAACAACTACGCCTAAGAGACGCCGTGCCAGACAGACGCTAGATTTGAACCTTTCAGTGTGACTGAAGGGGACTTAAAGTGGTTGATATTTAATGCTATGTTGCCAAATATCCAACTTAGTTAAATATTTAGGTGAGCAGTGAGGCTGTTTTTAGTCTTAGGTCAAAAGAAGATAATATTGTCCTTTGGAGAACCTTACTTACATATCAACAGAAATACAAAACACACACACAGCCTTTGTTTTCATGCCTTAACAGACGACTTACATTCCTCTATGGAGCGGCTCCAGACGAAAATGTTTATTTTTATCATTTTGAGACTTATTTGTTTTAACTTAAAAGATGTGATCAGTTTGTGTAAATGTCTGCAATTTAACTTAACAATGAGCTCAAAAATCTGTTATTTTGATGTTGTTGAAATGTGTTCATTAGTGGACTTAAAGTATTTTAAGGTGTTTGTTTTTTCATATGAATGTTGTTACTAAAAAGGTACTATTTATTACTAAATTGAGTTTGTTTGTGTCGTTCTTTGGGGTGCAGAGGAAAACGTATTTTCTTTGATTAACACATCACACAATAAACTGAAAAAACTGAAAACCGCTGACTTTTATTAAGTGTTTTATGTCAACAAATCTCACGTAACTGTATTAGGTTAGTTGAAAGCAATAACATATAAACATAAATATTATGTTCAACTTAATAGTATTGCTTTCAACTAACCTAATACAGCCTGACCTAATTTGCTGACATAAATCATTTCATTAAAGTCAACAATTCAGTTTTTTCAGTGTACGAATATAATAACATAACTCAGACTTAATATATGAAAAATGAATGTATATCGAACCAGAGACTCGTAAAATCCCATTTATTTGCAAAGTGTGTATTGAAGTTTTACAGAGACGCTACACAGTAAGCCAATGTATTGCATGATGCTTGGGTCCAAAAGGGCCCAGAATGTTGTAAACGTTAGGTAATGTTACATAAGCATTACGCTGCAAAAACTGAAGACAGGAATGCTGGCATTGTCGGAGTATTAAACAAATGTAAGGGTTTGGTTGTCACTTTTTGATTAAATGTTTCAAATTCTTCGACTTACAAAAGCACAGAAATATTTGGCAAAACAAAGTATTTTGGTATTTGAAACAACTCTGGTTGATAAGATAGTAAAAACACTTAACATGTAGATCCTCCATACTTAAAACACGTATCTTTCTCCCCAAAAGTGACATATTATTTTGGAATACAAGCCTTCATATAAAACACTTGCTCCCATTAAACAGAAACTAGGCAGGCAGACAATATATGACATTCCACACTGCATGCATACAACATCTCCACGCATCTTGCATAATAGTTTACCTTCACCCAAAGTATTCACGTGTTCCCATTAAAGGCAAAATTAAACAAGCCGACATCCCTTTGGAAACCACTAAAACATAATTTCCAACCATGATATAAAAGATTTTGTTGTCATATTTTGCAAAACAGTCAGTAAAAAGTGCCATGCACAATTATGCCTTAAAGCTAAACAGGATTATTTTTAAAGAAATATAACTTGACACATTCTCTATGATACAGCACACTGACATTGTCTCCGCGCTACAGGGCCCAGTGAAGCTTCATGAGAGGACTCGTGATGCTGAGGTGAAAGCTAAAGTTTGGCAGAAGATGTAAACGAAAGTGCCTCGCTGGCGACATCGCTACGGAGGCAGAGTAGAGATACATACTCTGCACATTCATATGTTGGCTGGAGAACAAGCTAGCGCACTTAGCAGCTCTTCACATCGGGCACAAAGATTGTGAAAACTCGAATTGTTTTTCTAAAAAATGTAAATCTGAGAGGAGTCCTTTGCAGATTATCCTCAGGGACATTAACTCTTGGTGGACTAGCCTCTGGATTGTTTTCACTTCAATACATTGATTTAATCAGAAATCTGTATTATAGGTATTCAATTTCCTCTTCTGCCACTCTAAAGTATCCCTTGCTTATAATGTGTAAATCATGTTTAAGTAATTGTTGATTGCTCATTTTAGATATAAACATTGTTAAAATCGAAACCAAGAATCGACTAAAAATATCCCATTTAATATACATATAAAAAAAAGGGCAAAAATAATCATTTTGGTTGAGTTTCAGGGCGGTGTGGACAGAAAACCAATTTGTTACTTTTCAACCTCCTTGGCTTCATTTCCTACATGAGTTTGGATTATCTTTTATTTGGTTTACTAAAACAGCTGATGTGGATAACCAAACCAGACATTTGAATGGGAATATAACATTTTAAAGATAAGGGTGTAACTTTTAACAAAATACATTATGTTTTATTTCTAAACTAAAAATCTATCTAAACTACAATTAGGCACATTTTGTCTCCACCTACTGAAATTAAACCAATATGTTTATTTCTGCCTCCAATAAAATATTTGTATAGTTAAAAATGTTCCCGCCTGCAGTCAGTGTGACCGCAATGTTGACCGCCAGGCTACAAGAACTGAGTGTCCCTCCGTTGGCAAAGCAGGTGGCAAATAAAGGTTTGGCACATTTCCAATGTAGGCACTGTAAAGATTGATTTACAGTCTTTTAGCATCAGAGCGCCTCGACGCAAGAGGAAGAACTGGTGGAGAAAAGGCACTTCTGAAACCACACATACTGGGCCTGGAGCTGCGGGATGCAGTGCAACATTTACAGAAGAGTCCTCTCGTCTCTAGGCAAACATGGTCAGGGTAATCCACTGCAGAGAACACAGAGAGCGTGTGAATTAGGGGACGCTAATTGTAAGGTATTCACAGAAATGGTGAGTAGATTTCCAACGCAAGCTTGAAAAAGTAAGACATTGTTTGTGTAGCATTTATGTTCACGTGTTAGGCCGTACCTGCGTGAAGTTGAGGGACATCATACCATCTCCATCCGTGTCCATGGTCTGAAAAGTTTCTGCAGAGACAGAAATAAAGAGAAAAAACACTTATTTTACTATAACCAACTTACTATTAATATACTCTTTTGTAAGTGCAACACAAGCATTTGTATTTCTTTTTTATGTTATACGTTGTTTTGTTTTTTACCAAGAGACATGTACAGTATGTTGTTTATTTTTTAAATTATGGACATTAATTAGCAATAGGCTACAATAGCATGTATGCATTAGTTTGAGCCATACAAGCTCCACCAATAACAGTAAGGTAGACCCAAACATCGTAATATTTTATATAACTATAAGTTAGGCGTTACATTTATTTTGTTGACGTTAGCTATCTATGCTAATGTTGTTAGCAACGTTGGCACTTAACGTGAACATCAGTTGTTGATAGCATAGATAGCTAACATTAGTGACCTAATACTGTTATTTGTGAATTACAAGTTATTTCAAATTAAAGTAGCATTGTTAACCTTGGAGGTTCAATTACAAATGCTATTGTTTGATCTTGGTTTGACTTTTTGTGGCAAATTAAGGGAAAATGTGTCTTTAATGGCATTGAGGTGGTGCAGTCATGGGACTCACTGAACATGGTCTCCAGTCGGACCAGACAGGTGACAAAGTTGTCAAAGTCCACCGCCATGTCGGCCTCCGTGTAGCGCAGGATGATCAGCTGGAACAGTTGGTTGGTCAGCTTAAAACCTTAAGAAGAAAACACAAATTAGGACAATGTTTTACAGAACAATAATCAAAAGCATCAGAAAAAGATGAAGATCCAGAGGGGAACACGTAAACCCTGTGAAGAAGAGTGAAAATTGCTTCTGACTTTTGTGATACTACTTATTTTTTCTTGTATTTAAATGAAAAGGAACAGTACCTGCAGATTCAAGAGCCATCCTCATCTCATAGGAGCTCATGGTTCCTGATTTGTCCAGGTCAAACTGCCTGAAGATGGTCTGGCAGGGAAACAGAAAATGGAGAATGGAAAAAAACTAGTATTTAGGCATGCCGACAGGAAGAACATGAGAAAAAATGGTCGACTGATCGGTTGTCAAAACAAACAACAGGCTGACGCAGGTACCATGAAGCAGAATAAATATTATTGAGCCTGATCTGGGTTAAATCTCACCAGGTATCGCTTAATCTTTTCCCAGAGGACATGGAACTCTGTCAGGCCAAGCTTCCCACTGCCGTCCGTCTGAGCACAGGAGTTAAGGAACAACCAGTACAAAATAAACTCCATATTATTTAAAATAGTATCTCAAGCAGCCAATTTTAAAGAGAAAGTCTATAGGAGTACATGAAACACGTTTGACACCAAGACACCAAGTTGTGACAAGGCAGAAAATGTATTGAATTAGTTCAAACTGTCCATCAAAGTTCAACAATGGGACTGCAATGCTAAACTTGGGGAGTACCTTTGTTTAATGAAGCATTTGTTTCTGAACCTTTAATATTAAAGTTATATTAATGCTGATATTTTGATGCCATTTCAAGGATACGTCCATTAGGTTTATCATACTGCGACAAGCCTCTTTTGTGAAGCCGTCTGTCTTCAGGTCTTTATCTGTTTGCATCAGAAAGTCAAACAAAAAGAGAGAAGAATATCAAATATAACACACTATAATTCCATATTATCATATGCCAGCTTGTATTTCCAGGGTGATTGCAGCAGTTACTAACGTTTGCCGATGATCCTGTTCAATATGGTTTGCAGCTCAGTGAGGCTGATCTCCATATCCTGTTGAAATAGAGACAGTCAAATCATTGAAATATAACTAAAAGCTTTACCCTGAAACATTTGTCAAAGCGTTCTTACCGGCCCTGCCAGCTGTCTGAAGAGATTCTTGAAGCTGGCATCGATTTGGCTCTCGTCCAGCTCGGTCTGAAACACAAACAGAAACATTTTCAGTACACTTTGGTTTCTCTCCACACATTTTTAACGATCAGGTTGACTTGTTAAATCCTCTCACCTCTGTTGGAAGCTCCGCTATTACTTCATCATCAAGCTCCCTGACATGGAAAGCAGAAACATTTAGAGTAACTTCATCCAATATTGTTTTAACTACATCATAACTAACTTATAATGCATTCATAACCGTACAATCCTGTTGTAATTGAATGTTATGGCCCGAAACACATTACACCACATATGGCACACGTGTATATGTGTGTTCAGGTTCAAGTGTTAGTGTACATATTCTTTGAGAAAGGTCGAGTTCCCGTGGGGGGAGGGGGCCAGAGGGAGGGGAGACCAGGTGCATGTTGCGAAAAATTATTGTTACAGTGGATGAAGGGGGGGGGTGTCTAAAGTCAAAGATGAATCTTGATTGGGCCAAATTTGACCCCGAGTCACCCAAAACAAGTCTGCTGGGTCTCCCCAGACCCGAACACCAAATTATACACCTTTTTTTTTTAGAGACCTTCAGACTTGGCAAACATTTTCAAAATCTGTTTTGTAGTGTTTATATAGCTGTTGTGGAGGATATCATGAAGCCTTGTTCCGATAAAAAAAACTAGAGCGTAGTTGTTATATCATTTGAACTTGAAACGGGTCACGGGAGACCCGAACACAACATAAGGGTTACTATTTATTTTTAATTTGCTAAGGAGATTATGTTTTCAGCTTGTTTTGTCAGCAGGAATAGGAAAACATGACTGGCCCAATGTTCTGTAACTTGTTGAAAAGGTGTAGCATGGAGCCAATTAGAATAACGGAGGGAAAACAGACTTTCCAACTCGAGAAATGTGACCACCAGAGGAGCACTTGAACACACCATTGGCCTTGGGGCAGGTCTCCGCTCTCCAAATGCCATTCTATTGTAAAAGCTGTTTCTTTCTCAGTTTCTATGTTGTTTTTAGCTTCATATGTATTGTATTCATTACATTTACTAAAGATAATACTTAATACAATTGACAGTACACTTAACCTGGAAATAATCTTGTAGAATTAAAGAATAGCTGCTTATTTTCGCCCCCAAAATCTCATCTCATGCCCAAAGCATCCTCTCTGCCTCCTCCCACTCTGTCACAGCCACTCACTCGGAGTCTGCAGGCTTCTCAGAGAAAACTCTGAGGCAAAAGTCGGCCTCTTTGTGCGGCTCAAAGGTGGAGGGGACGATGATGTACTCCCCGGCCGGCAGACTCAGCCGCGAGCTGACCTCCCTCAGGTTGATGAAGAGCTCTGAGCGAGCGCTGGAGCCGTGGGTGAGGAAAAAGTCTCGCTTCAAGTGGACGCCTGAGCTGCCCTTAAACTGAGAGGGGAGGGAAATAGTATGCCTTCAATAAAGACTATAACATCAAAAGATGAAAACATTTTGAAAAGAGGTGAAACTCATACCTCTTTTGGAATCTGTAAAGAGTGGAGAAAGGGGGATAATTACTATGATGGACGATATCATGAACTTCAAAATACATGAGAAAAACTACAAAATAGAGATTCTCTGGCTAAACTGAAATAAAGAACAAAGTTTGAATCCTGAAACGTGATATTGTAACATCTGTTATAAAGATAGCTTTTAAGTGTTTAACAGTGTCTTAGTTTTACTTTTTCTGCTTCCTTTGTTTTAAAAACAGGCATTCGGTTAATGTTCTCCAAGGGGAAAGGCTAAAACCTGACCATCTGTTGGTTTTACGATGACGTTTTTAGCACTGCTTGTTAGGCTTCACATTACCTCGTAGAGGGCAAACCCGATGGTCTCCATGTCTTTGCCCTCACGCCTCTTCTTCCTCCGGTCCTTCTGCATGAGGCCGACCAGGAAGCTGCAATCTGATTGGCCGGGAGTGTCGGGATGCTGCAGAGCAATCTTGAACTGAGGGTTGAGCCAAAAGGTTGCTGGGAAGAAAGAGTTGAAAAAGTCAGATTGTAAAACTTTTATTAGTATATATTAGTTTTTATCCACCAAAATTCCTATGCATATTCAGTGTCTCTGAAACTGAATATAATGCCACCATATGATCCTAAAACTGAAAAAGAAAATGAAACTGGATCGTGTTTTGAAACAGATCTTCTATCATTATCATCCTACCATTTCGTCGTTTATTTCTACTTCCGGTTCCTTCCTCCCATCCATTTTCTAGCTCACACTTCCTACCTGGGAAGTTCCTGCAGCCTCCGGCCGTGCTGCCCCTCCTCCACTCGCCCTGATACAGAGACGAGCTCCATTTCTTCGGCTGGCTGTTCTGCAGGGCATCAGCCGTCAGGTTGCAGAGCTCCAGACGAGTGAACTCACGCAGGAAGTCACCGAACGACATCCTGACAGACGTACACAAACATACTGTTAGGACAGGGTTGTTTTTCCATCACGAAGTCCAAGAGTCTAAGCTTGTCTCAGCACAGACGAAAACACTGACATTTCAACATATACTGTTTGCTGCATCAATTTATCAAACCGACAAAGGGAAACAGATGTGAAACATAATGTGTGTTTCTACAAGTAAACTGATGGTAATAGGCACTCACCAGAATTCACCGTCCTCACTGCGGTTTTGTAGCCGACTTCTGACGGAGCGATCCACATTGTCCCATTCTCTGGAGCTGTGGATTTCACAAAGTTAAAAGAGAACTGTTCATGAATTGTATAACTAAGGCAGCACTTTTCCTCATTGGTACTGTAGATCCAAACATTATTTAGCAAAAGAAACAAAATGTTACTGAACGTGGTGTTGTTTCTTCAAATGTTATTCAACAGGGGAAGTTTCACACCATTTTGAGTATGTGAATTCGACATATTGGTAGCCAGGGGGAAATTGGGTAGAATGCTTTTCTTACTCCAGAGATATAACTAACACCAGTGTGATTTTGGAGAGATTAGGAACATCCTGGCCAAAATTACAGGTGCAAATTCGGCAGCCATAACACCAGCTCTGCCAGATTTAGAAGAACCCTCCTTTACATTTTCAGAGAGTAAAACGCTTTTGTTTGCTTAAACTAGAGAGGGAAAACTAACACCAGTGTGATTTTGGTGAGATTATGGCAGATTCATAAGCCCCCCTTTGGTATTTGTAATAACTATTATTTAATCCAAACCATTTCTCCCCTCTGTCTGACTTTTCTTCTAAATCCTGAGGACAGATGAGAAGCCAAGTAAGCAGAATTTTTTGGGAGGCAATCTTAAAAGAGACAGGCACTGAAACGGAGCGTCTCGGAGCGAAGACAGGTATATTCAAATAGACAATATTAGAGAAACAATGTGTTTTTCATTAGAAACCCTTAATTTAAGTATGAACCTGAAAATAACCATGATATATCCTCTTTAACTGCCTACAACAAAATTCAGTATTTATCAAGATATAAGAGATTTAATCAGAGTGAAAACATACTTCCAACATTTAAAACCTTCACACTTGTCTCCATTTGAAGGCTAAATTGGATGTAGTTAGTTGTAAAAATCATCGTACTTGTCGCTCCACGCTCCGGTCCACTCCACTTCCCCCCAGGGGTTCCTGATGCGAACCAACTTGGTCTTATTTCCTCGGTAAACGACCTGAGGGCAAGAAGACATTTACACTTCGTCACTACCTGGGGGTGAGTGCGTATCACAAACGCCCTGCACACGTCTTTCTGTGTATCTACTGTCGGCAACTCTGAAATTAAATGTCACAGTTTAACAAACCCTAACAAATGGAGCTATCCTCTCCACCATTTGAAACAAATTAACTTCAGTTACAGAACGTAATGATACTGATTATAAAAGACCTATGATGCATTTATCATGTGACAATGTCATAAGAGATGCAACGTTACTAAGGGCAATGAACCCATGATACATTTAGGGTTTCAATCTATGATTTTATAAGTAAAAATGCAGTTTTTAAAGTTAACTTTACTGAATAAACTCCAGTGCATTCCTGTAATCAAGCAGTTTTGAGAGCCAAGATGGGCAAAAGTAATATTTCTTTATATAAAACCTACTGATACATCATTAAAGCCTTTAATACTTTGCTTAAAAAGCATCATCAAAGGTTTTTCAAGGAGTAAGTCAATGTGTGTTATAAGGAAGAACATTTGCTAAGAACAAATTGAATTAAATAGTCCCAACGTTTTTTCCTCACTCTTTACAGTTCTGACATTTTGGATCTTGGCCATTGCAAAAGTCACCATGCTGCCATTTTGGCTGAGGAATTGGATTTGACTGTGAACCGCTCACCTCGTCCACACCGGTCACAGAGTAGGCGTGTCCCTTCACCAGCTTCTTGAACGTCACAGCCTCCTTGTCCACAGAGCTGGTGATCTGAGGACAAACAGCGCGGTCAGTGACGTCTATAAAGTGATTTACAGTCAGGAGGAACTGCACACTGCTGCTCCACATGTGACTACTTAGAGACATTCACATTCAACTCATTATCGAGGTCAACAAAGCTTTTTTGATTTTCCTGTGGACATTTATTTAGTTGATGTGTTTTTCAGTTAAGTAAGTGCCATGCAGACACATCGCAGATCTGCTTAAGCAAACAAAGACAACGCAGACAATAACAGTGTTAGATAAATGAGCGTTTAAACTCATTTTTAAATGCAAAAAATATATATTGGTTTGGATCCCACATTTTTTGAGCTTACTAAATGGGAGAAATTACATTTTTTTTTTTCAATATTTATTAAAATGTAGCTGTACTCTGCTCTGTTTGTGGATGTGCTTTTATTGTATTTTTGTTGAATTTGTTAATTTGCAAATGTAACTATATTCTTGGTCTGTACTTTAAACTGATTTCTAGTATCTGCACACTTTTTTTGTTATACATTTTTTTGCATTATTCTGTAATCTGCCATATGTCCAATGTTGGGGAATGTTCGGTTGTGTTTGTGTAATGTGATAAATAAAAGTGTAATCAATAAATACATTAGATTAGATTTTCTATCCTATTTTTTAAACCTTGTTGCGGTTAAACCAAATAAACTGCCTTTGTTTGTTGTCGTTGAGCTCTATATTTCCCCATCCTTGGTACAGAAAGCTCTTTAAACTTTGGTATTGGGTCTTTCACTCCAAAATGACCTGGAATGGCAGTCCTCCCTACCCAGACTTGGCAGCACAGGGAGGCATGGTAAGTACAGAAAATGATCAGACAGACGGAGTTCAGTCCCCTCTGTCTGCAAACACCCCGTGTCCCGGAAAGATTTGCTGATTTCATGCCAGCTTTTACAACAGGTTTCTATATCTTCGCTGCCCTCTCCTGGCTCAAAACCACATTTCCTACATTTCTTTTTTCATTTACAGCAATCTTTCATCATTATTTACTTCTCAATTCACCAATATTCAGAAACTGAGGTTAAAAAAGACTTTCTGTCAACAACAATTCTCTATTTTAAGTGCTAGTAAGTTTAATACTTTCTGTATTCTATGATGTAAACGTAATTTGAATCTGTTTGGTTTCCCGTCCCCCCTTGTGAAAATCCTCCCAACTATTGGACTTCCACGGTCAGCATGTCTGGCTATTTTTTTACCTTTCACCTGCCCTCACAGGGGGTCAAATTAAAGTGTGTGTTGTGTTAGATACGGTAATACAAATATTTACTGTCACCTATTGGATTTGTAAGAAGTGTCAAAGCACTACAACCTACTGTTTTCATTATTAAACAATTGATAATGATTGTATTCTCGCAAATTATTTGGTATAAAACACTACCTGAAGTGTATTTTACAATTAAACAAAAAGCACAGAGAAGTGGATAACTTATATCATAACTTATATCATAACTTATATATATTTTTTACTTAGTACTTTTTAATGCATGTAACATATGTAACATATGTAACATTACGCTGTCTGTGGCTCTTTTTCTGCTGTAACAACGTACATTTCCCCTCTGTGGGACTAATAAAGGTATTCTGATTCTGAATAAGAGATAAGATGATCCAAACAGAAAAAGCAGGAAAATCTTCATATTCGCGAATTACCTTTTTGGTACTATTACTACTTGAAATTAGCTGTTTAATGAATTGATTTAACTGATAACTCCAGTACTGTAACATATAACTTTGAGGTCATTTACGTGTGATTTAAAAAAAGAAAAGTGAGTGGAAGTTAGGAAAATGGGGACATTTCCATAAGGAGCACTAAGAAAAAGGTTGACTTTTTAAAAGTAAACCCCAGCCGAAATGTAATACAAACTTAGATAATGGCATGTTTTCCTTTTTTCTTTACAACAGGCTCTTTCTTTTCATCGTATGAAATACAACGGTCCTTTTTGAACTGTCAATCGCAAACAAGTTAAAGGAGTAGTTGGACATTTTGAGTAAATGCTTATTTGCCTGAATACGATTGATACCACTCATGTATATATGGTAAATATAAGGCTAGCACCAGAAGCTTATCTTAGCAAAAAGACTGGAAATAACTTCAAAGCTGAAGCATGAAAGTTGCAGTACTGACGTCTATGGAGCAGCCCAGCAGAGACCCTCTTTCTATGGCCCTGCTGATGATGCTGTAGAGGTCGGAGGGGGCTTTACTCAGCTCGAACATCTCCGTCACGCCGCCCGTGAAGTCCTCAAAGCCCTCGGACGTGCTGCCCCCTGACAGAGCCTCATAACAGCCGTTCAACCTGGGACACAACAGGAGATTAATGAGGATTACAACTCTTTCAAATACAGTACAAATGGGAATATTAGATATACTTGCAGGCCTTAAAGGGAATCTATAGACATGACTGTAGCTAAGGGGGAACAGTTAATAAACACTTACTGCTCCACACTGTGCGACACTACCATATACACAGTATGTACCTTCATACAGTAAATGTAACAATGCATAAATCCTGCTTTTTACATCACACTCTTAGCGTTTCTTCTCTGCTCTTTAACTGGGAAGCCCCCTTCACTTGGCACGCTGACACTTATTCAAACAATGCTGTGATTCACTATAACAGCTAACCAGATTTACAACTGAGACCACAGCTGTGCACCAGAGCAGCTGCAGTCTCAAGTGTGTGTCAATGGTGTTCCAAGGAAAGATTTTCTTCATCCAGAAACTCTCCCACGACAGGCTTCATTGTACAAAGTCGTGCCTCAAACTACGGTCCTCAAAAGGCCTTAACTTGGGATCATCCAACTGAAATACTGAGACTACAACTTGAGCTGACCCATATTCATTATGTTATGTTTATTAAGATGCATTGAGCATAAATATGGGCTGCTAACTGGAATAAATAACAAAGAATGTTAATTTTAAGTGTGCTTGTGTAATAATATCTTCAATTCATTACAGAAACTGAAACTGTATCACAGAGCTAACGAAAAAGCAGCAATCGTCCCATTTTGTACAATTGATTATATAGCAGGGAAAGGTGCTATTTAAATCGTATGAAATTATTAAAACACTGTTGCAATTGTGATGCAGATGCATACAAACTGACCAATCACAGCAAACCTGGCTGTTTAAGTGTTCTTAAAGAGACAGGCACTAAAATAGAGCAGTTCAAACAGATGGTAAATAAGGATATAATTAGACAGGAATTATGAGAAATATAATGTGTTTTTCTACATCAAGGCATGTAAACATGTTGTATTAGAAACCCAAAATACAATTATGAGCCTTACAAATACAATTCGTCCCCTTTAAACAACCAAAATGTAGTCAAATGTAGCTACCATTCAAGGTATGATGTGGGCAAGTTAAAGCTGGTAGCAACAACAATATGAATTTGATATAGTGGCATTTAAACAGCATTATTCAGTTCGTTACGTCCGTCAGTCTTACTTGGCGTAGGCCTTTTCCAGCAGTGCGCTCCAGAACTCGGTCCCCTCTGCCGAGTGGACAAACAGCAGCTTCCCATCCTTCACCGGCAGCCGGTCATCGATCACCACCTCCACCCACTCGCCAAACTGCCAGAACTGCACGAGAAACACAAGAAAACACCAATATTAAAACTGACAAAGTTAAGAAGGATACACAAACGATTGAAGGGAGATAAAGTCATGTATTTCCACTATAAAGCTTGTCGGTCATTCATCAAATATATATTGAGTTTTTCTTAAGCTTTTTATTTTAATAAGTACCTTAAAGCTGTTCTTCAGTACATTTACTTTCCATTAATAATTTGGAAATAAAGAGGACAGATAAACCTGCTGCAAGTACAACTAGTTTCTCAATTAGGTCTTCAGAAAAACTACACTAACCGCTGGAGTCTGGAGTTATCCATTTCGGGGATTTTAAAGTTTCTCAGTTCAAGTGGGCAAAGGGGAGGGTAAAAGATGAATTTGAAAGTATAACAGCATTAGTGTAGATATAGTCTAGACTAGGAGGCCTCTATTTGAAGCCATGTCACATCTCCAGAATGTAATTTACACCTTGATGCCAGAACATCCGGCACACACAGAGATGAGTCTGAGCTCTACAGGAACATGGTGGCTCATTACAAAATGAACTCTATATGCAGATTTTCAAGATTATTTGAAAGCCATCAAATGCTTTGCTTCAGGATACATTTCCCTGCTGGCCAACAGGCACGCAGCCACGTGGTATTTAAGCATAAAGTGGGAAAACTATTCAGAAAACCCTGAAACCATTAACCTCAGTTCACCTGATGCATTGCAACACTTACTTTTTTCTCCTGATTCATCATCTTCAAAATGTAGGCTCGCCTAATTGCTATGCATATTTACTAAACTGGTAAACCGATGGTTTGTTTACAGGACTGGTTTTGAGATATGTAGCCTGAAATGCAGCAGGTGAACTCAGGTTAATAAAGGAGAGGTTAGTTTCTTTGAAATGTTTTCAAAAGGAGATTAAAAGACAAATACCTTACTGTGTGGCTGTTGGCCAGCAGAGGGCAGAAGAGGCCAACAACATATATATTCTGTATGTACTCTCTGAAGTCTCTTTAAACAAAAACCAGGTTGTAATAGACGCCACTCTTTCACAGACTCTTCATATAGAAATGATTTGTAAGAAGATACAGCATTTACTTTACTTACTGGCTGCAGTAAGACCTGGCACAATAACCTTTAAATGAAACCGTTAACTAAACTATATTATCAAATACATTTTTATCCAAATACAACTGGCCATATGGCACACTGCTTTCAAGCACCTGACAACCTGTGCATGCTCAGACTTGCTAACCATGTCCTACGATTGACTTCTGGCATGTTTTAAACAGAGAATACCAACTTCTACCCTCCAAAAGTGTATTTATTTAAACACAACAGGCTGAAATAACCATCTTTTTACGTAAGACTATGGTGTTGCTAAACCGAAATCAGCGTAATGCTAAACTAAGATTTAAATGTGATATGTTAAATTGTTATGACTGTTTGAAGGTGTTTTAATACTAACTAACATAAATGTGAAATGTGTAACTCTCTGTTCATATTGATGTTTGTATATCTTGATCGGAACCGCATAACTGTTTGGGGATTGTTTTGCATCTATTTGTAGTTGTTTAGCATCTCATGTAGTTGTTTTGTGTCTATTTGTAGTCTTTTTATATTTCTTTGTAGTCCTTTTGGAGGTTTTGCATACATTAAGAGTATATTTTTGGTTGTTTTGCGTCTATTTCTGGCCATTAAGCTCTCTTTGAAGTCGTTTTGTGACGATTATAGAGATATTTTATGAACTCTTTGGCCCCTGGGCCTGTGCCCGATAAGCCTGTTTCAGTGTAATGAAAGAAATATATCTTTGTCAACATAATTAGGTTTGTATGACAGAGAAAGAGTGGGGAAGGAGGTTGCACGCTTGTCATTTGGCACGTAAAAGCCACAGCTGGAGTGTGTGTGCATGTATATGTGATTTTACAGATTGTGCCTCATGTCAGCATGTGTGTGTACAGCAACATGGATGATAGATGGATGAATTGTGCATGCTCTGCAGAGCTGAACCCACCTCTGGGAGGAACTGTGTCACAACACGGCTGACTGAAGACAACCACACACACACACGAACACACACACACACACAGACACAGACACACACACACACACACACACACACACACACACCCCTCTGTCACACTCACATTGCTGAGCATTTATCTCCCAGCCTCACTGGGGGAAATTAACTTCCACATTTGTGTCATAACTTGCAGCCTTAAAGCTTGATGAATCCTAAACAGAATTCAGTAAAATGCTCAGACTTTCTGTGTGAAATGTGCGCTATAATAAGGATATTATAAAAGATTCTGCCCCAGTTCTGTTTCATTTGTTTGCGACTGAGATTGCCTAGTTTATAATTTATTCCCCCTCCTTTTGTTTTGCCTCCTTCGCACAGACTTCCTCCTTTTCCGTCCTACTTCCATTTAAAATTCCCACTGCCAGCAGCCCTCATAATTACATTTTGGGATGACTCATCTAGGTCTGGGAAATTAATCCACAGGCTTACAGGATCCAAACCGTTACAAAGGGAGATCCCTGGAAGACTCAACATCACGCAAAAGGGAACAGAGAATGGAAACATGCTTGAAAAAAAATAGAAACTGCAAGTTATGGAAAAAGGAAAGCATGAAAATAATTCTTGGCTGCAATGCAAGCACAGTGAATAGAGGCTAAAACAAAAACAATAGAATAGAAAGTGATGAAAGTAGGGCAACTTGATACTAAATGGAAAGCTTTTCACAAGCTATTTCATACATGTACATTAACCACATGCATGCATTTACAAGCCTTCAGAGCAAATGAAAGTATTATTTCCACTCATCCTAGCAGAGAGAACAAGTATGTCTATATTCATAAAAATCTCTGGAAATATTCGGTGAAAAATGGGCCAAATATTCGGCTCTCCCTCGGCTGACTTTGCAGTAATTGAGACACCAGCCCCAGCAGACATGTGGCAATGGGAGCCGTGTGTGTGTGTGTGTGTGTGTGTGTGTGTGTGTGTGTGTGTGTGTGTGTGTGTGCGTGTGCGTGTGTGTGCGTGTGCGTGTGTGTGCGTGAGATGGTATTTATTAATCCGCCAATGCTAGATGAGTCAGCGCAGCAGCCTCGGAGCTGAAATTTAAGAAATACAGTCTGAAGTTTTTCCATGACTGAGTAGTGAGGCTAGCACAAGTGATCCTGTGTTTCAGCTTGTGTGTGCGTGCGTGCGTGCGTGCGTGCGTGCGTGCGTGCGTGCGTGCGTGCGTGCGTGCGTGCGTGCGTGCGTGCGTGCGTGCGTGCGTGCATGTGTTTTACATTGGGGTCAGTTCCTACGGTTGTAATATGTGTCTTTGATGTATGAGAGCTCCCCCTCTGTTCCCTGTTTCACTTCCTTGTTCTGTCTCATGTCAATGCTTGGCAGGCTGACAGTCTGGTTGGCAAATTCTATCTGCATCAAAAGGAGGGCGGCCAACTCAAAGTGAATTAATCCCAAAGTACGGGAATGTGTTCATTATCTTAAGAAGTATCGTGTCATAAACTGAAGTGAAACGCAAAGGATTGACCATCATATAAATAAGGTGTTTTTTTACAAGGGGCCCTACTATGCCCATTTTCAGGTTTATATATTTGTATTTTGTGGCTCTACTGTGACGTGTTTCTATGCTTCAATGTTCAAAAAGCTTTTTCTCATACTGCCTGTGCTGCAGCACCTCTTTTCACCCTCTGAAACCAGAGCCCAGTCTGCTCTGATTGGTTAGCTGGCCGGCTCTGTTGTGATCAACTGCCAGTGATGTCTTAGCCTATCACGTACATGGGTTTGAGCGCTAGCCAATAGAAGCGCAAGTGTTACATTGAGATGTCATTATGATATGGAAGTAAACAATGGAATCCAATGGAGGCCATTCTTGAATCATTTCAAGACATTTCTCGATTATGGAAGTACTTTTCTATTGCATTCATTTTGGTTGTTATTTATGCTAAATTCAAATTGAGCTTCTCGTAACTTTACACCACACATATTTCCCTATCTCCGACTGGACTGCATGAATGCTTTGTGCAGCAGCTAATGATTCGTTTCAAATGTGCATGCTGCGTGTGTTCATGTGTGGGTCTGGAGTATTTTGTGTACAAAGCAAAGTTCAGCTGATAAGGCCCTGCAGCTGCCAGATGCTCGCGCCGTAAGGATAGAATAAATGTTGACTATTTCATGTCAGAAGTGGTCCTTCAGGAAGTAGATGTGTTACTGTTTAACACATAGATGTTTGATTGTTAGCAGTAGTTTTTCTCTGTAGAAATCACTGATAATATCTTCTTTTGGTTAGTGATAAGGAAATGGTTGTCGGTTTAGGAGAGTGTGTTTAAAACAGTGTGAGGATGACTCAAAGCCTCCCAGGTTTATTGACTTACGGACTGAATGGGCGTGGATCTGAGAAGTCAGTTATCTGGCATGATTCATTGGGGTTTAACAAGTAAAAAGAGGAGATTAACACGAGAAAGACATGCTGTTTTAATTCCTTGTTCTCTCTGGGAAATTCTTGGGGGAGAAAAAAAGAGTTAAACTCCTTCCTGACTGACTGGTTTTGCACATTTTTATGATTCCCGCTGCAGATTAGTTTCATTTTGATTTCTTTCTTTATAAACCATAAATGACCTCGTTGTATCTAGGTGCCATTCTGCAAAATTATGTATTTTGTTGAAACAGTTAAACACCCAAAAGGATTCAGTTTAGTAATAAAGGAAAAATCAGGAATTCCTCACAGGAGAAAGAGATAACATAATTACTAAAAAGATAATAGTAAAATTGCTTTCACTGAACTTCCTCTCTGCCTTATAATCCCTTTATCGCTTATAATTTCAGCGCCATTTCGATAACACAGTAAGAGCTGCATAGCGTGCAACTGTAGCAAAAGAAAATAATCTGTAAACTTCTCTATAAACAAAATAAGGTTTGAAAAAGGTGAAAGATATTGAAAAGACAGCATCGGGGATCTCCCTGTGACTCAGTTTCAAAAGAGAAACAACATCATGCATCTCCTCACAGCGAGAGAACAACAACATCGTTCACAGGAGCAACGAATCAGCTGGAAGGAAAACTATGGAGATGTATTGTGGCACCTGAACGCAACACTACTCTGCCTACTAGGGGAAGTCAAACCAAACTACAAACAAAAATGTGAGAAAAAAAACTGTTCCACACCAGAAGAAAACAAACTCTTTGTTATTTCATACCAACAGCTTGCAAAACCATGGTGCACCAAACAGGAAATTACCCAACAGGAAGAGTAGGCAGAAACACATTATGAAGAGAGCTGGCACTGAACTACTGGCTGCTGAAACTAAAAAGGTCACAACTGCAGGAATTCCCATACAATGTGAACGTCCTTAGGGTTTGATGAAAGAAGGTTTTTATACTTTGTTGTGTGTTTAGATGCAGGAAGTAAAGCTGCTGTCACCTGGAAGTGGAAGATGCCGGCGTATCCCTGCTGGAAGCCCTGTCCGTGAGGAACCACTCGGTGGAGGAGGTTGTCGTTCAGGGTCAGCGAGGCGATGGCCGCCAGCAGCCAGCAGTCGCCTGAGGACACACACACACACACACACACACACACACACACACACACACACACACACACACACACACACAGTTCTTATTACCCTGAACTAACATAACTAAAAGTTACCATATCACATCTAAGCGTTCACTAGAATGACAGCAGGTTATTTATGTGAAGCAGGGGTCCGACGCTTACTTCGACTACTTTCTAATGTAATAATGTCCATTTACTCATGTACTGCACTTTAGTACAATTTTGAGGTACTTGTACTTTACCTGAGTATTTCTGTGTTATGCTAATGACATTACACAAGCCAATATTCTACTGTTTACACCACTACGTTCAATTGACAAAAATAAGTCAGATAGTTTGTTTACAGATTCAGATAAAAAGCTAATACAAATATTACTAATACATTTGACTGTATATGATTCCGAAAAGGGCAGTAAGGCATAACAAGTACTATAACTTTTGGTATTTAAGTATAATTTGATCCAATACTTCTGTACTTTCGCTTTAACTTTTTACTTTTACAAATTAGTATTACAACTTGTACTTAATTAAACATCCAGTACTTTTTCTTCCACTGCTAATTTCAAATTGAACAGACTCTCTACATCTGTTCCAATATTAGCAGAGAGCAAAAAACTATTCTCCATAAATCTCTTCATCACTCATGCTGCTGAGATAAAGCTTCCAGCCTCAGGGAAGAACCTAGTGAAACTGGAATTTTCCCTGTAAAGAGAAGAGCCTTGAACTCTGTTTGAACAAGCTTAGCCCTCGGGGAAATGGGAGAGGCACTTGTTCCATTAAGAGAAGGGCAGAAACTACCACAGCTCCACAATAAGTGCTGTTACCAGGACATAAAGCCACCATTATGGGGTTGCTCAAGTTTCTCGGAACGTAATTTTGACTATCGTGCTTTTACACACGAAGGCATGCGAGCTGAGATAGTATCAGAGTGGATAAAGTACCCAGATCCTGTACTTACTGTAAGTAAAAATAGAAATACTATGGTCTTTAAATACTCCATTACAAGTATCAGCATCAAAATGTAATGAAAGTACAGGGGAGTAAAAGTACTCATTCTGCATAATGGCCCATTTCAGTTACATAAAGTACGGAAGTATTATCTGCTAATTGTAAATCAATAGTAAAAGTATGCAAAATGGCTCTTTCAAAGTATTATATGATCAAAGAATATTGTATTATCTTGTTTGTATCACATGGACAAGCCTTTTAATCTTGTAATTTGTAAATTAGGAGCCAATTGTAGAGACTTTGTTAAACACATGATTGATAGGTAGTACTGCATCATATTATATCAGCATATCATGTGTTTTTATATAAAAAGTGAATTATAGAGTGTTAAATACATCTACTGGAGTAAGACGTACAATATTGCCTCTGAAATGTAGTGGAGTAGAATATAAAGAAGCATTAAATGGAAACTAGAAAATGCATTTCCTGCTGAAAATGCGTGCGAATGCTGTAAACTGTGTACATTTGTTGCTGAATTTAGCTGAAAATGCAGAAAAAGCTGAATATGTTATTAGTTGAATGTTTCTGTAGCTGCTTTTAGCTACAGACACCAAGTAAGTGTGTTGCTGAACTTAGCAGAGAAATGCAGAAAAGTGAAATGATTGAATCAAATTGTTACAGCTCAAATGCATTGCAATGACTTTGTTGAAAACTTGAAAGTGAAATGTTAAACTGGAAGAGTAGGAAAAATAGTGAAGAAGCTTAATATTTAAAAGAAAAGGTTTAAAAAAAGGTATAAACAATAAAATGTATAGCCTCAATGTCCGAAATAGCTGAATAATGTAATAGTTGAATGGTTTCTGTAGCTGAAAGTAGGCTGAAGGAGTTAGATATTAAATGTAAGTAGTAGTGAATTAATGTGTATTAAGAAGAGAAAAGAAAGTAAAAACACTTTGAAAAGCAGCAGAATATTTTTAAAACGTTTGAACTAAAACCAAACATCACCAATAATGTATAAAATATGTGGAACGTGTTGAAGTCAGTATGAACTCTCCATCAGACAGAAAAGATTAGGCTGAGACAGTCTGTGTGTTTGTGTTTGAGGTGACATTATCAAACACCTGTGTGTGTAAGCCCAGAGATTAAAGGTTTCCATGGTGACGACGTTATCAAACACCTGTGTGCAGACATCAAAGGTTACCATGGAGATGTGCAGTGAAAGGAGAGCCTTTCCATTGATCTGAATGAGATATAAACCTCTTACATTTCTAACTATAGTTTAAAAACGGTAGCTGCTTTCGGTAAAATGTCAACGCGTGGAGGATGTCAGGACCGTGAGGAACGTAGGGGCGAATTTCAAGCTCTCCTCCACTCTGTTTTGAGATCAAAGCACTCTAGACTTAATGAGCGGCGCAATACACACTAATGTTAAAATCTGAAAAAGGCCTCTGACAAGCTCCAAACTAAGTTAAATATCTCAAAAGGTGTAAAAACATATCAGGAAGTATGTGGAGGGAGTACATAGCACACATGTTCTGAAGGAGCTGAACATTTAAATATTTGAATGGTTTCTGTAGCTGAAAGTATATGGAAGGAGTAGCATTTGGCGCACGGTGTAGTTAAAAGAGGATTTGAAGGTTCCTCCCATTGAGTTCCATGTTAAAAAAAAGAGTTGACATATGTATACCCACATATACACATACACATATATATGTACATACCTACACATTTACATACATACACTTACACATACATACATGTATATAAAAAAACAAAAAAACATACATTCATAGTCCCCCCTTTCTTCCTAACTTAGTGTCTTAAGTTCAGCTATGTAGGCTATCACAGAGCCCCAGACAGATTCAAACATTTTTGAAGAGCCCCTCAGGTTATATTTAATCTTCTCCAAGTTCAGGTATAACATTAGATCTTTAAGCCATAGAGATGCTTTAGGTGCTATTGAGGATTTCCATTCAAGGAGTATTCTTCTACGTGCAATAGAGATGCAAAGGCTATACTGTCCTTAGTTTTCCTCCTCATCATTCGGTGGTCAGGTAGTTCTCCAAAAATGGCAGTTTCTGCACATGGTGTCAATACCACGTCCAAGGCCTCAGCGAGGTGTTTGAAAATGCTTGTCCAGTATCCTTGTAGGCGAGGACAAGACCAAAACATATGAGTCATGTTTGCTGGTGACATGTGACATGTTACAGGTATCCGTGACATTAGGGTATATTTTGGAGAGTTTAGAGTTGGTGTAATAGATACGGTGGACAACTTTAAGTTGTATAAGATTGAGCCTGGAACAGGACGTACTATTGTTCACTCTCGCTAATGCGCCATCCCAGACATCATCATCTATTGCTTGGACTAGTTCCTCTTCCCAATCTTGTTTGATTTTACCAAGAGATGTTTCTGTGAGACGGGAGATGGAATTGTAAATTCTTGAAACCAGACCTTTTTTGGTTGTTAGAGTGTCCAGAATTGAGTCAATTATTGAATCCGGAGGGATATTGGGAATGAAGGGTTATTTAGTTTAACCCAGTTACGGACCTGGAAGTAGAGGCTATGAGTATATGGGTACATGTATTATTGTTATTATTCTTTATTTCCTTATCTATAAAAAAAATTTAATTATCTTTTACATTACTTTATTTTTACCTATATATGTATTTATTTATTAACTTATTAACTTTACTAGCTAGGACAGGGAGGGGGGGGAAGGTAAAATATAGACCGTATAAATGTAACTCATTGTGCCTGACTCAATAAAAAAAAAAGAGTTTAAAAAGCTGAATATTTCAGAAAGTATAACATATTTTGAAAAAGTTGAAAGTTTCCCATCATGGGCTGAAAAGGCTGAATATTTTTGATATTTGAATGGTTTCTGTAGCTGAAAGTAGGCTGAAGTTATCGGACGGCAAAATATTGGTTGAAATAAGAAGAAGAAGAAGAAGAAGATGATTAAAGAACAGCAGAACTATAGTGGACAGCGTTCCACTAATAAGATGAAAAGGATACTTGAGAAACTTAGTTAGATTCCAAAACAGAGATCTGTGTTGTGTTACCTACAAGGTGATTGGTCTATTCTCATATCTTGAAAGTCAAAGGAGCTTTCTGTTTCATTATAGCTGGTGTTTATCTACTGCTGGTTAATGATACACAGGACTTTTATATGAAAAGTAATTATAAAATAGGGCTGTATTTACACTCTTATCATATAATATAATCCCCTGATAGCAGATGGTGGCTCAGCTAACAGATAGCCCAAACAAACAACAAAGTGAAGCATCGTGTTTTCCGGCTCAACATTTTTGGGGTTATTGTTTTGCAATGCAGCCGCTCCTCTGGGAGTGAGGGGGCTCGGTAAATTATTGCATTTGGAGATGGGGGATGTCACTTCCTGCACTCAAACAGAGAGGGGGGGTGGCCTTGTTTACAGATGTGCGGCAGAGAAACAAAGCATGAATTATAGATGCAGCTCTGTGTCGAGCAGGAAACATCTCAGGCTATGAACTGTTCACGCTCCTCCGTTTCTCTCTCCTTCAGGCTGTCCATCTCCATCTGACCCTCACACTCAGTTTGCTCTGCTGTCTCTCATCAGTCATGCTTCAACCCTTACTGTACGCAATATGGCAGGAGCTCAGTTATTTATACATGGAAGGTGGGTTCTTGACATGGATGCATTAGGAGCTGATAAATAATATTCTATGTGCATTGATGTTCTTTACTTTTGACTAAATTATCATGATTTACAATATTTGAATTTTGCTTACATCAATTGTACACATTAAGACAGTTAAGTGGTACTTCTTCATCTTTTGAAACAGTTATTATGTGGCTCTGGAGAGGCTTAAGTCGGAGAAAATAACATGTGGCAATGGCACAAATTAAAATAGAAAATTAAGATGAAAAATCCAAAGCAGAGAAACCAAAATATATATAAAAAAACTATAAAATAGTGAACAAATATGTACAATTGATCTGTTTAAAAATGCTAAATAAATTATAAAATGTGTAAAATAAATTATAAAAAATTCTAAAGTGCAAAAAAAAAGTTGTAAAAGAAAACTAGAAAAGTTGAATTGCTAAAGTATGTTTACAAGTCTGACTTATCAAATAAAATGAGAAGACAACATGTACATATTTTTATTTCCTGCATCAAGAAATGGGATTGTAACCATTTGCATGCCTCTATTCAATCACCTGTTTGTTCCAGCTTTTATCCGCATTTTCTCACTTTCTACAGGATTGCATTGAAGTGTTTTCTCTCCTCTCCTGACCTTTAATAGCTGGATGATGCAGTAGTTCGAGTGAAACAGATGGGAACTCACCCAGAGATCCCTGACAGATGTCTGTGCGAGTGGCTCCGTCTACGATGAACTCGGGGCGCTTGCAGAACTCCTGTTAAGAGAACAAACACAAACAAATAAAAAAAGTATTGCTTGTAGATATCCATTTTACAGGCTCACAACATGAGCGGTGTTTCTCATGCTGACTGCGATGACTATTCACAGAAAGTACACAATGCATGGATTACACAGGTTTCAACAAGTCACAATGTCATAGAAAACCTCCACAGTATGCTTTAAGATTGCTTTCTGATGCAAAAAATACATTTAAACTCCACAAATAAGTCTTAATAAGTCTGTTTTAAGTTACAGGATATCTGTTTTACATGCCTATCTTCCAGCATTTAATTGGTCACAATAGGTAAAGCACAGGTGTTACTAATAATGCTAACAAGGCTATGTTCTGTTCTGCTAAATGGAATTCAGCCGATTGTTTAATTGTTTAAAGCTGTGCTTTTCATACTGTTAGTCAAAATGTCTTCCATTTAAAAAGGTCTATTCATTGTTTTTTAAGCTAAATTGACGAGTAACCACTGGTTTACTTGTTAGTTTTCTTATACATATCGGTAATGTCTCTAAAGGTGCTTATTATGCAGATTATGAAGTAGACACTTCAGTGTGTTTCTCCTGTCCGCGTTTTTTTGTTTCTTAGTATTTCCTGCCTCCTAAACCATCTACGACTCGGCATGTATAGCGTGAGAAACCTCCCATGGAGCTATACAAAGAAATATTACATTTATTCTTGTGCACCACAAACACACACAGATGTAAACACACCATTGTGCACATGGTTGAATTCACAGAAACACTCAATCACACACACACAGGCTTAAAGGGACAGTTCGTATTTTTTGTATTGGGTACCCAACATTAATCGATGTATTAAGAAGATGGCAGTGAAAACGTCCCCGGTTTTCAGAAACAGACCAAGTAAAAAGCACAAAGCTAAGCAATGTACTGCTGTAATGGAAACCGCATCAAAAAGTATTTTAGAAACCTACAAATTAGTATTAGTTTACGATACATTTTGAATATTTTCACTGATTTCTCTTCATGTCAGACAAGCCCTTCCAATTAAATTACAATATAACTGATATTAGGTGGCTTGAATATGTTTATTGCTAATAGTATATTGCTTAGCTTCCTGCTAGTTTCTGGTTCTCCAAAGTAAGAGCGTGCAAACCCCCATCTACTATACTTAAAACACTGACTATAAATAAGTACCCCCATGTAACCCCTCTTCAAAAACCATCCCTTTAAGTTCTCTTTTTCAGGTTCAATCAGAGCACAGATTTAGGGGGAAATGTGAACACAACGTACCCTCATGTGCGGCGTAAATATTAAAGATCCTGTTGTGCAGGCTGGGGTCATGCATTATAAAACATCAGTACTTTATCGAAAAAACGACACTCCGGGAAGCATTAGATTCACCGCAGCACACGTTAACACACTAGTGGTCTACACGCAACACACAGCAGCTCTCACACTCAAATAGAAGCCTCAAGAGGAGCTAACACGACCCCGAGATCACGACTTGGCTCTCTGCTCTATTACTGCGGCGACCTGTCATGGTATGTGCAAATCGAACCGTAATGGCTCTCTTCAAGGCTGCCGTAATAACACATAATGAAGTCAGTTTCACTTTGTTCTGGGGTATTTTTGAGCAGATACAGTCACAGGGAAGGATTGGAGGTTTGAGGAGATACTTGGGCCAATGAGAAGCAGGAAGAAGAGTAAGAAACCTCTCCGACACACTCCTGACTGGTGTTGCGGGGAACATTAAAATGATATGGACCAATCATCCCGGGCAGAACGTTTTGTTGCCAAGCAACAGATGAAATTCAAGCAGAGGAAGAGCTGCTTGGGATGATGAAAAAATATTCTAGCAGGTAATAAAAAAGTTGGAGGGATAAAAAAAGAGTTGCTTGCTCACTGCCAGAGCTATAAGTCAATGTCTGAGGGATTTTATGAAATCCTCACGTATAAAGTTAGTTTAGCTTTCTCACAAACTCTTAAAGTAAAGGGCCATTGCCTATTTTGCATTTATTGTCCATGTACTTATTATTGGATATACTATACAGTATGTTAAGTTTACATATGATCATAAATTGCCAAAAAATACAAAAAAGGGTCCATTAGCAAGTGAGTGTTTGTTGCCGAACAAGTGAACATTCGATCTAAAATGTTCAAGATTCACAATCGTAGGATTTATTTTGCACAATTTTTAAGCTTGAAAGGTCACCTATTGTGCAATATCCACTTTTGCATGTATTTTATACTTAAATATGTGTCCCTGTGTAAAGAGATTCGGACGCTACTGGAAAAAAGATTCCATCTCATTTTCTCTGAAAAAGATTCAATCAGATTCTGGCCACTATGTGTTTTTTTGGCTTGTGTAACCATTAGCCAATAACCAACAAAGGTAACACCCGCCCACCTTATCACCTGAATCTCCTCCCAGAGCACCATTGTGTTCTTTTTAACCAAATATCTCTCAGAGGGGCGTGGCCAGCAGCAGCTAATTAGCATTTATAGCCATGGACACAGAATCAACACTTTTGCCGCTGGGCTGAAACAGAGGGGTTTATGGGATGCTACAATGATCTGTTTTGTATTTGAAGCCAAACACTTCAGAGACATGTTTTGGGTATATCTGAGACCTATAATATATTGTTCAAAAAGAGTATAATAGGGGACCTTTAAACACTATCCACTCCAAACAAAACTCTTTTAAAAGTCTGAATTGTTAAGAAATATCCCAGCTACGACACATTTCCAGCAAAAATTAACCAGACCCCTCCCTTTCTCACCGTGGGCCTCATCCAGCGGACGCCGGAGGTCTTGGCGGATCTGGGGCCGAGCTCGTCGAATCCCAGAGACGATGTGGCACAAGCGAACAAACTATCCTCAAACAGCCTCCTGCCCTGGAGGCACTGGGCCTTCAGATTCTCGTAGTCCTGACCCAGAAACTTCAGGGCCTTGTGATTCTGTCCCAGACCTTCATCACGGTCCCACTGGCTCCTCAGCTTGGCGGCCATACCCGTAGCGACAATGGGCTCCTCCATCCTGAGCTTTTGAGAGGAACTGTAGGGTCGGCTGTCACTCTCTGTCTGATGTTTGTAGGTGTGAAACTACAATACGATGTTAGGATGTCTCAATGATTAATGTGGCAACTGTGTAGCTTCAGTTTTAATGTAAAGCCCCCGACAGTGCTTATGTAAATCTGATATGGTGTGCTAATGGCTTCAAGGCTTGATCATAATCAGAATGAAACATTAGTGGCCATTAGGAAGCTATGAAATATTGACCAGGCTGCTGCTTCGTTGCGGTACGTCTGGTTATGCTGTAGCTGGTGCTTCAAATGCAATAACAATCACAAGTGTAGAGGCTCCAAATGCAGAAGATTAAAAGGCTCTGGAGAGAGATGGCGAAGGCAGATCGTCCCAGTGAGAACCAATCACTTTTCTGACGAGATGTCAACAGGAGAGGGGTGCTTCCTGGTCCCAACAGCAGATACACTCTAAAAGAAAGAAGTAAAAACATTAGAAAGTATGCAGAGATGACAGTCCATAAATAGCTCTACCTGGACAAAAGCAACACCTATATGTAACGTCTATACAGTACGTGAATTCAGGGTTTAAAAAGGCAAATGAGCCCTGCCTATTTCTTTTCAGTCAACTATATACACACATGCCAAAGGGATTAGTCACAATAGGCAGGGCCGTGCTACTTTGACTGTGTGCCACTGAATGTGTACACGGTGTCAGTCAGAAGCGAATCAGAGTAAATGTTTAATCAGAAGAGGTGTATGAACAAAGTGGTGGATGGCTGCTCTGTGCATGAAGGGGTGGGGGGGTTATTCATTGTGCACAGGGCTAAAAAAAGGGTGCTCTTTGTGTGAATGTTGATGAACAATGAAGGCAGCTCTAACCCAGAACAAGCAAAAGCTCTCTTAGGCTCTTTAATTAAGCAGAACCAGGGAGGAGGAAGTGTAAACTGTCATTATTACCGTGGAAGCTCTTGACAGAACTGGAGCTTTGCAACAGTTCATCTCAGTTCCTTTGTCTTTGTTTTCTTAGATTTGCTTCCTCCAGTCGCTTTTTTAAAAATGTCTAACACACAGAAACAGATGGTTTATTTTTAACTTCTCTCCTTTTTTTTCAAATGTCTTTCAGCCCTGTCTCTTTTTTACTACAGCGATTACACTATCCAAGCTGAACACTCTTCCTGTTTCAAGACTCAGCCGCCTGTCAACAGAAGCTAAAAAATAGTTTGGCTCTTATTGGCTCAGAGGAACTCCATTGCTCTCCGTGCGCCACACCCATTACAAACATCTCTGTTTCACTGAGGGAAAAATGTGCCTGCTAACAGAACATGTGGTTACGACATCACATTTAGATGTTCAACTTTGCAGACTGTAGAGTTATAATGAGAGATTTAATATGATTTCCATTCCTGCTGCTGCTAGCAAAGGGGAGTACTACAACTACTACTACCTAGCATGAGTACTACAATTATTTTAACTGTTACAAGGCAGTACAGTAGTGCTAGCAGTTGTAGCACTAGCACTGCTAATGCTATAACTCCTACTTTCACTCTAAAATATATAAAAGTTTACTATTCTGTCATTTCTATGAGAGTTATTATTAAACCACAACTACAGATACTTTAGCTGTCATTAATATTTTGCTACTAAACACAATTATTTTTTGTAACAGACCAAAATGTGCAGTACTGTAGAATCAACTATCAAAACCGAGGAGTGGAAGCTAACATTAGCATTGAATTTGTTTGCAGATATTTACTTTCTTAATCAAACACTTTCTGGTTTAAATGAGAATTTGGCCTATGTTTTCAGACTTGTTTATTCTTCAAATTAAGGTTTATTAAAAATCACTTTGGCATTGGTAACAAAAGTAATGTAATACTTATTAGTACTGTGGATTCTTTGTATAAATTACCACGACTTCCATCACCACCACATGTCATTTTTTTAATGTTTTGTCATAAATATTCAGCACAAATAGCCAACATAATCACATTTTAAGGCACCAAATATACCTAATGCTGAGTAGTTTGTAACTAACAGTTATTAAAGGAAATTAACTCATGTACCGTAAGTAAAACATATTCCAATACATCCCAAACATTTGGTTTCATCTTGGCTGCGTGTTATCGGGGCGCACTCTGCCCATCGTTAGTTCAATCTGGCTGTAATGAATATTTAATTTAGCCTTGCATGTGAAATACACTTCCATGACACCCCTCACACACACACTCCCTCACACACACACTCCCGCACACACACACAGATATCCTCCACCTCAGTGCAGGTAGTGACATCTATGAGAAATGACAAGCAGGAGACCACACATCCAGACACAAAGAGAAGCCAGAAGCTAGTAAAAACAACACAATTCCAATACAGAAAAAATATTCAAGACTCTGCATGAGCTTATTCAAATAGATAAGTAAATATGTGTGCACCCAAACCATAAAATAGTTTGTTTTTGTATTATGTCAAAGCTATGTATTGCATTAGGTTACATACATAAAGTGTTATTCTTAGCTTGTGTTATGCTATTTGATCAATGATAGGCAGCTTTAAATGGAAAAATATGCAGAATGACGGACACACAGGGGCCACATGAGTTTACCAGAAGTCAAACAAGGATACAAACGTCAATACAGTATATGTCACTACTGCTTTTCTGCTGATGTGAGTCTGTGTCCAATGTGGTTTCCTTCTCACGACACACACATGAACTCAGACTGCTTATATACATGCTGCTTGCAACTAATGCCTGTGGGTGTGTTGAGTTCCAGTGTTTATGTTGTGAGTAAGCATTTCTGACCTCCCTCTGGTGTATTTCTGCATGCAGAGTTCATATTCCAAGCACTGTGAAATGAGATACCAAAGTTGTTTGTTTCAAGCTATGGGGGAAAATAGATCTGCAGAGCAACTAGACACAAACAGTGTCCAAAAAAGAGAGAAAATGCTGACTTTTGGAGTGATCTTTATCAAAGTAGGAAGTAGAGATTCGCTTCAAAACACACTTAAATATAAGGTATGTAGCCTACATGTACTATTTTGAGTGGTTTCATTATAGTGGACATCAAGCCATTTAAGACTGTTTATACCGTGCATGGCTCACACAGATTAGCATGATTGTAGGTGTGGTCCCTGAGAGGAGAAACAGACAGTGTCCAGTTGTCAGATTGCAACTTTCTCAAGTTGACCAACATGAACAGCTGTTCGACATTTGTTCGCTTCACCTCATCTCCCTCACATCAAAGATCGTCTCTGCATACAGTGAGCAGAATGAAAGCGAAAACAAGAGATTTCGCGCAACTAAACGCATTGGCACATATCACTGTTTAATGGAGTCGCGAAAGTTGTACCCGACTGCTAAGAGTTTGCTTTACATGGGTGGTAGCAGTTTTCACAACACAAACTTTAAGATCTCCTCATTGGTGTTTTTTAAAAGTTCAGGGTCAAAAGCATTTTAAGATCGCTTCCTGCAGCGCGACACAAACCAGACTGGATGAAGGAATGTTATAATTACCTTTCCGGACGTTTCCTTAAAGATTCAGTTATTTAGACATTCAATATTCAACTTGGCTTTCCTTCCATGCTTAGTGTGGGCTTTACTCCCTCCTCTGCTCTCTAACAGCGTATTTCTTTAGAAACGCCCTGCTTCTGCCCTGATCTATATGATCAAATGTGCAGACCTCACTCTGCGTCTGCGCAATGCCCGCTAGTCATAAAACACACTACACCGAAGAGGAGGGCTTTATTCTCGCAGCTTTCATGAAGTTGATTCGCTCCTGATTTCTGCCCAAAGCTGTGCAGTGTTGCCGGGTTGAATAATAACTCACTGTAGGTAATTACATTGACATTAGATAAAGTTTTCATAATAAAAAACAGTATTGTGCCTGGAAACCTCCCCTTTTTCAGTGCTTGAATGTGACAAATGATATGTAAAATGTTGATCTTCTGATTTTAAATTCCGTTATCCTTAATTTTAGAGGAAAATATTGCCCTTAATGTACAACATTATTGCAGATTGCAGCATCGCCTAATGATATATTATACATTATTTAAACAAACCGTTTTAAAGCTGTTTTAATTAAGTTGAGTAACAAAATTAACTTAAAAGCTTTCATCAGAATCCAACTGAATGTTTTTTTTTTTTTTTTAAACGATGATTCAAAACGAGTGATCGTGAGGCTCTTACACAAAAACGGTACATTTTAAAGTCTGACAGCCTTATTCAAGTTGTCAACACTGACCTCTAGTGGCTAAAGGTAATAAATGCAATGTTCTCTTTTTTCTTACTTCATGTCCCAGCAGTCAGTGCGGCAGGATGCTTCCCGTCATGCTTTGCGCTAGTCCCGTTTCTGCGCCACTCGCGTGTTTTCCGCCGTTGTTTCATTGAGAGAACCTGAACATGGCATCCGACGGACCACCGGGTACCGACCAAGCCCCGTCCGATTTGGGCACTGCTATTGCAGCTTTGAACTCATGGACCCACCGGGAGCTTCAGACCAAGCTGGCGGAGATTGGAGCGCCTACGATGGGTAAGAAAAAAAAGGGAAGACGGAGAGCCATGCTGGAAGAAGGACTGTGTTTAGCTAACAGTAGCTAGCTAGTTGCTAATGTTAGCTAGCAAAACGCAACACTATCGTTGCAATGAGTTGAGGCTAGGCCTTAGTTGTGTTTACAGTCTTTAAACGGTATATTCAGTTTCTTACTATGCAATACATATACCAATATACTGTGTTTAAGCAGCACTAGAAACATACATACTGTGTTGTAGCTAAACAGCTATCAATGTAGCTGTTAGCTTGCAGGCTAACTTGAATGAAGGGTCATCTAAGCACTTAAATTATAAGTCAGTTTAGTGTTGATAGATAGATACTGTATTGCTCCCAAATTGGGAAATATTTGTAACAGCAGCAGTGTTTAAAGGCATTACAATATTTAAAAGGTGAAATAAAGTATAAAAATAGCTAAATGAAAACATGACAACATCTAAATCAATTATTCAATACACTTTTGAAACTTGGAAAACACAACCAAAATTCAAAGTGCCCATGCAATGTTACAAGTACAATGTACTTCTTCCTGTAGTTAAGTTTGTTTGTCATTCCTCAGGTCTCAGAGAGGAGTTGACTGACAGACTGAAGGGCTACATGATTCAGGTAAACTGCAAACTATGCCTTAAGTGTTAACCATGCATGCTGAAAAGAATACGCATGTATTGTACAATCTAAGTCTTAGATACTGTTGATCTAAAACTCTTAGCTCAAAAGTATTCACCGAATTGTGCGTCCTTCTCTCTGCAGACTGGGATCCTCGTCAGCAAACATAAGGATGACAAGTCAATGGGCTCCCAGGTAAAAGCCGAATATGTGTGAAACTTTTTATATGTTCATTGTTTTTTTATCATGCACCATGTTCTCACATTTTTGATGTAAATATAGTCTGATCACACACCCTGCTTTTGGCTCTAAACAGATTTCCTGGACATGATGTTATCAGCTTTGTGTGTATTGGCTCCCGATGATGCATATTCAAATTGCATTATATATTTGCATTTTACACCTTTTTAAGGAAGTGTAATGATGTGTAGCACAAATATTCCACGCTTAAATTAAAACCCTTCAGTTGCAATGAATAAAGGAATCTCCATTCTCAAACACTTCATCATCCTCACTGTCTCTTTGGTTCCCTCCTCTCCAGATGCACGGTATCCCTCCGATGCCCATGCCGCCCATGCCTCCTGGTATGGGCATGCTCCAGGCTATGAGCATGATGCCCGGGGGTCCGCCTCCACCTGGCATCCACATGGGCATGGAGCCCCCGGGTATGTGCCCTCCTGGCATGTCTCAGGACGATCAGCTGAAGATGGCCCAGCACCGAGCGGCCATGGTGCTGCAGCAGGAGGAGCGAGCCAAGCAGCAGGTGAAGTTCTATTCCCTTTAAACACAATACTAAGGTGCAATCAGTTGTGAGCTTGTGGGATTTAAAAACAACAAATAACTTTTTTTTCCCTCAATGTTTTTACAATTGGCAAACAGTACCGGCTTCTGTAACAAACACTGTTAGAAAATAGTTTTACTAAAAGGTTAAAAATCTCACCTCACAACTAAAACAGTTATGCCGCATCCCTTTTTCTTACACATTCGATACTCATTTTTAATAACTATGTATTTAAAGTGCCATCTCCTTTATTCTTATATCAGGCAGCGATGATGGAACACGAGCGTCATCAGCCTGGCGGCCCAATGAGAGGTAAGTCAGCGATCATAATATTCACACATCTTACCCCTGCTGCATGTTTGCTTACCCATCAAAAGTCGTTTTTTTGCACATTTCCTTCTACTTTACCAACAAAGTAAAGAGAGTTCATCACCTGCAAACTGTCTCTCTGCAGGTATGGATCCTCGTGGGCCGCTGCCTCCTGGTGTCAGTATGATGCCGACCCAGAAACAGAGAGTGCCCCCCCCTCCAGGAGAAGATAACAGAGAGGTAAGGAGAACCCCCCAAAGTGTTTTTATAAGTTTGAATACAGACACAACACATCAACAAAAAAGTGCCCTTTTGACGGCACATTATTTTCCTAAATCAAGCAAAAAGTTGGCTTGAGCATTAGCTTTAAAATAAAGATACATTTCTAGTGTTAATTTGAACCAAGATTGTTCTTCAGGGACTCTTTTCTTGAGCGGGAGACTACCTGTGCTACTATCTTAGTTACAAACTTGTTTTGCTTCCACTACAGGCCTGGCAGAATGAGGAGGTCAGCATCAGCGGACCAAAGATCCCTCAGGCTCTGGAGAAGATCCTCCAGCTGAAGGAGATCAGACAGGAGCAGCTCACCGACCCCGCAGGTCAGAACAGCTGGTCATCAATGTTTTACTGAAATACATGTATTTGTCCGAGTGTTAGACACTAGGGTGCTGTTGGTATGTTTTAGCATTCTGGTTCTTATCTGATTTGTGTCCTTTCTCTTCCCGCCAGAAGAGGAAGACGATGAGGCCGGAGACATGGACCTGAACAACTCCTCTGCTCCAGTCATGTCCGAGACAGAAGACGACGACAGTCAGATATCTAAGAAAGATGTAAGTCTTTTTCTCTCACCATCTGTCACAGTAACTTGTTATATCTCAGTTGTTTTGTGCTCGAATATAGTCATTCTGAGACCAATAGAGTATAAAATCATCTTGTATATTTCAGTCATGTTTCATTTATTAATGACGCCACAAGGGTTGTTGTTCCTTAAACTAGGGATGCTCCGATCGCCAATTTTGGGGGCGATCGCCGGAATCAGTATCGGCCGATCGCCGATCCGATCGAGTGGGCGGGGCCTATGGGGATCTTCCATTTAAAGTGATGTTTAAAACTCAGTTAATGCTCATTCACTGGCGCTTCCACAAACAACAACCAACATCATTATCACATTCAAATGAAGTACATTATTCAAGTTTACATTAACTTTGGAAAATAACACGGGAGAAATGAGCGGAAGCGCTCTCTTTTCCTCTCTCCCCCTCTCTCTCTCTCTCTCTCTCTCCTGACAGCCCGTCAGTATCTCATGCAGCTCACTGATCCAGTAATGAGTGACCCGACAGTGAAGAATAAACATATATATATAGCTAGTTTAGCTTGTTCCAGAGGTAGATCAAATAGCTAAGTGTGTTAGGTCTAACTCTTAGTGTGTGTGTTGCTCCGCTCACCGGTCCGTCACAGCGGGTGGAGCTGCAGGATTTCTGCTTCACACACGTTGCATACGCTATTTTATTGTCATTTTCGGACACCTTAAAAAACTGCCAGACTGGTGAAGCCATTTTGGAGAGCTTGTTTTGCCGCGCACAGAGAAAAGTGTCATGTATTTTACGTCATCATTTTACGTCATGCGATCGGCATTTTTAGAGAGCACCGATCGATCGGCAGAGAGTGAGTATCGGCCGATATCGATCGGAGCATCCCTACCTTAAACTAACCTCAACTGAAGAAATAGGCCTTCTACATATGACAGTGCTGTAATCCCAAGAAATGAAAATACATAACAATGCAGAAAGAACCATGTTTTTTCCTATATATGTTTTTGGAAACTCGTAATTTTACAATTTACCAACCAACCATCCCTTTAGAAAAACCGCAGGCGCAGAAACCGCAAGAAGAAGAGCAAGAAGAAGCGGGCGCTGGAGAAGAAGGAGCACGCGGAGCAGCAGGAGGAGCAGAAGAAGGATGGCAGCGATAAAGATAAAGACTCTGAGAAGGAGAAGGAGAAGGAGCCCGAGGTGGAGATCGAGTACATCACAGAGGAGCCGGAGATCTACGACCCCAACTACATCTTCTTCAAGAGGATCTTCGAGGCGTTCAAGGTACCTACAGAGAACTATGGTCCTCCTGTACTGCATTTAAATATGATTTCCTTTCTGCTGTAACACTGCTTTTCTTTCTCTCAGCTGACCGACGACGTGAAGAAAGAGAAGGAGAAGGAGCCCGAGAAGACGGAGAAGCAGGAGACCGCCGTGCTGCGGAAAAAGGGCTTCGAGGACGAGAGGAAAGACAGCGACGACAGTGATGATGTTCGTATCCCTCTTTTTATCAAAATATACCTATGGAGCATAAAGAAGAAAATCCCCTTGCATGTATAAACATTTGACATTCTGTTTACAGGACATGAGACCAGATTTACCCAAACTGTCGAAGAAGAAGATGAGGAGGATGAACAGGCTGACTGTGGCTGAACTCAAACAGGTGAGTACGGCTAATAGACACCATTACGCCTGTCATTTTGGAATAGTAATTATCTCTGCCATGCGTCAGTGTCTTTGTTTCTGTATGACTGCACTGTGGTTGGGGTGATTCCACATTTTTGAAAAGCTTTTTTTAATCCCACCATTGACTGCTGACTCCTCATTACTCAAATAGGGGCTTGAAGTGACTTTCTGGCAAGTGACTGTGCTTAAAACAAGGCTTGTGTGGTCACATTTTGGGGTTTTTCAAGTCTCAAAATCAGGGTTCTTACGGTCATTAAAAACCTGGAAAAGTCATTGAAATATATAATATTTTTCCCAAAGTTTTGGAAAAGTCATGGAAATGTAACTAAAGTTGCATCAAATATAATTTATATTTTATCTAATCGCTGAAATAGTAATACTATAACGATAATAAATACTGTATAGTAATGAAACGTAAATGGCATTTAACTGACGAGGTATTTTGCTGGTGAGAGATTTTAGTTGCTTTAGCGTGTAGAAGCTAGTAAGCCTACTATTGGATTTGTTTTAGGCACAACATGTTTCATATGCAGACCTGATTTTCCTGTTCCATGTTCAAATAAACCATTTTCAGTGGTACCGCTGAGAAAGACAAAACATTTTGGTCATGGAAAATTAGATAAAAGTCATTGAAAATCATTGGTGAAAAAGTGTATGAACCCTGCTAAACAGACATTGATAGAAGGATTAATTCAATACCTGATATGATAACGTCTACGAAAGTAAGCGACGATACCGGATAACAAAAAATCCTAGTTTTTGTGTTCTCCACCGCCATCTTGTTTCTAAAAAAGTAGGAGCCATAATTCAAAGATGCACTTATTTATTATTATTTACCTAAAATCCTCCTCTAAAATAGGTTTTAATGAAATCTTCAGTCAACGGTAAAAATTGAAACACCTAAGTCCAGTTGTCATTTTGTCCTTTGCGATCATTAATTAGTTTTCATTTCATCTGTTTGACTACTTGTGTTTTTTTCGCCTGTTTTCATTACTATCAATAACCGTAAATTCCTCTGTGTGTCTTCCCTCCAGCTGGTGGCCCGTCCAGACGTGGTGGAGATGCACGACGTGACGGCCCAGGAGCCCAAGCTGCTGGTGCACCTGAAGGCCACCAGGAACACGGTGCCGGTGCCCCGCCACTGGTGCTTCAAGAGGAAGTACCTGCAGGGCAAGAGAGGAATAGAGAAGCCCCCGTTTGAGCTGCCCGACTTCATCAAGAAAACTGGAATCCAGGAGATGAGGGAGGCGCTGCAGGAGAAGGTGGGGCACCAGAAGGACATTTGTTCATTTCAAACTAAAATAGAGACCCCCTTTCTTCATTTTTGATAATTTTCTGTTCACAGGAAGACGCCAAAACCATGAAAACCAAAATGAGGGAGAAGGTTCGCCCCAAGATGGGAAAGATCGACATCGACTACCAGAAGCTGCACGACGCCTTCTTCAAATGGCAGATCAAACCCAAGCTCACCATCCACGGAGACCTCTACTACGAGGTTTGTTTTTTAGTCATTCTTATCCTGTTGTGAAAGAACAGTTTTTGCTGTTTTAAAAAAGGCCCTCTGACTGACCTGTGTCTTTGTGTCTCTGCAGGGAAAAGAGTTTGAAACTCGTCTGAAAGAGAAGAAGCCGGGAGATCTCTCCGATGAGCTGCGAATCGCTCTGGGCATGCCGGTCGGACCTGTAAGTTTAACTAACATTAGAAGCAAAGCACAATAAACCCACACCTACCACAGAAAAATAACATTTTAAGTTAAAACGCATTGAAAACAAGTGCAATTTCTCTTAACCCTTAGATGCACGAGTGACTGGACCCTACACTCTTCCATAAGTGGGTCAAAAAGGACCCGTATTAGAATAATGTGTTTTTATGCCATCATTTTGGTTCAGAAAAATCACTTGTATAATATTTAGTATTATATTTTGGTTCACATTAGAAATATTTTATATTTAATTTTTCACTATTTATAATTTTAGACACTGTTTTTACATTTTGAAAAAAAAACGAAATTCCATAGAAATGCATGCGGGTCATTTTTGACCCACTTATGGAAGCTTGGGGTACATGTAGTAATACACAAACTACAATTTCTTAAAATGTACATTTAAAATGTGAATGGCATGATATCCAAAACATGTTTTTTGAGGAATAGCTGGAATATGAAATGATAAAAAAATGTAATTACAAAGATACTTCAAGAAAACCACCTCACCGCGTCAAAAAAGACCCACTTATGCATCTAAGGGTTAAAATAGACTCAAATAAGGCCTAATACATACTGTAGTGGCATGTTATTGTGTTGTTATACTCTCCGTGTTGCTGCTGTTCAATGCATCCAAAAGGCTGTGGAAATGAATCTGTAAATGGAGACCTGACCAAACATGTTTTTTTCTGAAACACAATATCAAGGAGAGGAACACGACAGTGAGCTGACGTTGTCTTTTCTTCCTCTCCAGAACTCCCACAAGGTGCCCCCCCCCTGGTTGATCGCCATGCAGAGGTACGGCCCCCCTCCCTCCTACCCCAATCTCAAGATCCCTGGACTCAACTCCCCCATCCCAGAGGTAAGACCACTACTCCTACTTCAGAATGACAAACCCTGATCTTTTGATGTGTCGGTATGTTTAATGTTTCTCTCCGTCCTCTCACCCTTCCGTCTCTCAGAACTGTACGTTTGGTTATCACGCCGGGGGCTGGGGGAAGCCGCCCGTAGACGAGATGGGCAAACCTCTCTACGGGGATGTGTTCGGGACCAATGCTATAGACTTCCAGGTAACGGACTAGACACACACACACACACACACACACACACACAAAAACACGCGTAACTGCTGGGTTCTTAGTCGAACTTTAAATATCTTGTAATATGAAAGTAGTGCTTTCTTTGAAAATGTATACGACACAATAGCATCACCAATCTTTGGTTCTGTGTCTCAAATACATTTATATGGTGCAACTGAAAAATATGACAAAATCTTAAACATTAAAGATTTAAAGTGTTTCCGTGTTCCCTTAATTTGTACCTCAAAATGTGCTCAAGTCCTGTAACAACTGCACTTATAGCTCAACAAAGATTGTACACACACACACAAGTTAATTGTCCGATTTTGGGCGAATGTGTATAATAATATGTACATTTTTGTGCTCAGGCCAAAGCGGAGGAGGAGGAGGTGGATCACGCGCCGTGGGGAGAACTGGAGCCTTCAGACGAGGAGTCATCGGAGGAAGAGGAGGAGGAGGAGAGCGACGAGGAGAAACCGGACGAAACTGGATTCTTCACACCGGCAGACAGGTACCTTAACTTTAAGTGATAGTTCACACTTTAATTAAGAAGAATGTACAGTATAGTAATCTCTTAAGTGCAAAAAAGAACTGATGAATGACATTACCAATTGGTGCCGTGTCATTATAAGATCAACTGGTTCACATTAAATCACCATCTTTCTCATTTGTGTATTTGTTTAAGCGAGTGTCTGGATGTGTAAGATCCCTCTCACGCGTAAATAAACTCATTGTTTCTGTTTCAGTGGGCTCATCACCCCCGGGGGCTTCACGTCGATCCCTGCCGGCATGGAGACGCCCGAGCTGATCGAGCTGAGGAAGAAGAAGATCGAGGAGGCCATGGACGGGTGGGTGTCGCTCTTCAACGTCACAGCAATCCTGCACATGTTTTAATTTCCTATTTACATGATACTAACACCCGTGTTATGGAATACCAACCAAATACATTTCTATAAGGTGTATAAGTGAACAAATACACCATTATTAGTGCTTATAAATTAAATATCATGTCTTCTCCATCACCCAGCTAATTACCAATGATAATGTAAGCTTTAACCTTGTTGCTCTTGTGTTCACAGAAACGAGACCCCTCAGTTGTTCACGGTGCTCCCGGAGAGACGCACGGGCCCCGTAGGCGCCGCCATGATGGCTTCAACTCACATCTACGACGTGTCGGGGGTAAGAACTCTCTCTTGTATGATAGCTTGATAGAATGTCCAAACAAAGTCAACTTCCATCTAATGGAGATACAGGGTCCCACGATTCATCAAGTCAGACTGAAGCATCCTTTGTGCGTCAGTCAATCCTCACAGTAAATACAGAGCTAAGTCCTAGATCAAATGCACGCTAAAGGGTCTTTGAAAATGTTTTCTCTCAGTGATTGTGATAAATGTTTGTTTGTTTTTCATGTATTGTGTCTTGATATGTGTCTGTCGATGTTACACATGGAGCTGCTGTGACTCAAGTCAAACTTCAGACTAGTGTTGCACGGTGTACCGATACTTGAAAGGTACCGCGATACCCTGCCGTTAACAACGTTACGATTCCTCCGTTTCATTAGTATCGGTACTTTAAGAATGACGGGGAAAAGTACTCCGGTGAGAAAGCGCCGTTTTAATAAGAGCCGTGTGTGTTCAGCGCTCTGCTTCCACTCCCTGCACTGCAGCCGTGCCTGCAGTCCCTCCCCTCTCAAGCACGCTCTAAGTGCCTCCCCTCTCTCGTCCACGCGCTAGCTGCCAGAGTATGTGAGAAAACGAGAAGCATGGCTGCAAGTGGGAGTGCAACTGCCGCTGCGCCTCGGCTTGTTGACAAAAAAGACGCCAGAAGCGAAATTTGGAAGTATTTTAGCTATATCTCTGACAGTGAGGGCAAGCCTACGGACACCACGAGGCCTGTCTGTAAGAAATGTTTTAGATCCCTGCAAACCACGGGAGCCAACACATCAAACTTGGCTAAGCACCTCGCCGACCGGCATCCAGAGCTGTTTAAAGAATTTAAAGACAGACAGGTTAGCGAATGTGATAGATAACATAATTACATCATGCTCAAGCCCATGCCCTCAAATCTAAGTCAAACAAGTGTAATTTATTTTGTGACAAACTAACGTTTTCGTAGTTTGACGAGGCAATTAATGGCAATGATAACTGTCTAATATGGCTATCTTTTTAGCTAACTTACCAATGTGGCTAACATCTGCAATGTACTTTTTGTCAATAATTATTTAAAAGAATCAGAATCGCAATTCTTGACTCGGTATCGAAACCAAAATGTTGGTATCGTGACAACACTACTTCAGACTTGATCTGACCATTAAAATATTATCGTATCGTAACTTCTGTCTGTTGCCATGCCTTATATCTCTTCCTCTGTGTTTCTCCGTCCCTGCAGGCCATGGCGGCCCGTAAGATGGGTGGAGGGCAGGAGTCTCAGGGCGTGGAGGTGGCGCTGGCCCCCGAGGAGCTGGAGCTCGACCCCATGGCCATGACGCAGAAGTACGAGGAGCACGTCCGAGAGCAGCAGGCGCAGGTGGAGAAGGAGGACTTCAGCGACATGGTGGCCGAGCACGCTGCCAAACAGAAGGTACACACACAAAATGATGATCACTTTGTATATGTATCTACCACAGCAGCATTACAACGGTTTCAACTGAATAGTTCTAACAGTTTTTATATCTTTTTTTATAATGACTTCAAACAACATGTAAAACCAATAATATTCTTGGTAGTTAATGTCCTGCAAGTGTGATCATTCTAGGTAATATCAGGTACAATTCAGTTGAGATTCATCCATATGCAGTATGTTATGCTTGAATGAGTAACTGCGTTTTCCCGAATGTTACTGTAGGCTGGTTCAAAGACAATGTTTTCCCTTTCTTCAATAACAGATGACCGGCTGCATCGTTAAAAATAGAACAGCTGCTCATATTTAAAAGCCCCATGTGATAAACTAATGACTACTTGTGTAAGAAAAACATGACTCAACAAGTCCTTATTCAGAAGCTAAAGGGAAGTAGGAGTCTGCTAAAGCAACGTGGTTTAGAGTAACTACAGTTGTCCCTTTTTTTTATGGTGACTTTTGAACATAACTATTTTTGTTGCTTTTCTCACCATACAGCAAAAAAAGAGGAAGGCCCAGCCGCAGGACACGAGAGGCGGCGCCAAGAAATACAAAGAGTTCAAGTTCTAGAGCGGAAACACGGAGACGACGCGGCGCTGCGAGAGACCGAGCCACCACGGGAACCGAATGAGGAAGTGCTGTTCTCAGATTTTAACTCCGGAGGATGTAAACATCGATCATCTGTCAGACCAGTAACTGTACACACAGTTTTGTTCCTTTTTTTAAAACTATAAATAGAGGATTCATGGCGTAAGTCACATGGTGTTTCCTGTTTGACCCTACGTCTTTTTTCATTGTATCCATTTCTTTCTGTTTTTTTTGTAAATAAACGAATGATGACAAGCGTTCACAACCACTGTGCCTCTGGTTTTCATTTGATTGCTTTGGGGGGGGGGGGTTTACTGTAAATGTTCACTTGCATTAGATAATCTAAGCGTACTGCCAAGCCTTAGTCAGCTGATTCAAGCCGAGTGACCCATTTACAGTCGACGTAATGCTGAGCAATAATATTTACAGGAAATATAATTAAACAGTCACCTTGAAGAGTAACATTTTAATTATTTTGGTTAATGGCTAATCCATATGTTCCTCTGAATCAGGCGTATTGCCAAGTAGTTTACACATGCAAGGAATTAGCTTTGATGTATAATGGTGCTTACATAAATACAGTAAGAGGAAATAAGTAACTTTTTTAAAACAATCTTAAATGCAAGAAATATAAAGAAAATTATATACCAGAATATGACAAATTACTCAGAAAATAAAATATGTGCACTATATCAGATTGTAGAGTAGAAAAGCTGTGCATTTTGTCTAGAAGAGGTGAAGGAAAAGTTTATCATTTTATTTCCTATGTTGTCACTTGCCAATAATTAATATATTCACACCACCACATTTTGAATTGGGGTATTATGGAAATAATACCTTTTTAAAATCTCCACAGTTTTGGATATTTAGTTGTATCTCTTTTGTACTTGTGTTTATATGAATATTTCCTGTGCCGTAATAAATTATCAAATAAAATATGTATTTGTTTATCAAAACCTTTAATAGCAACATCATTTTTGACGCTAATAAACATTTATATCTGGCTCTTGAGGGCTCTGAAGTGAAATGTACTTCTTGCGCCAAATACATCAAAAGTAAATCAAAAAAATTATATTAAAGGTCCCATGTCATGGCCATTTCTACTGATCATAATTCCATTGTTGAGGTCTACTGGAATAGATTTACATTGTGCAATTTTCCAAACTCACATTGGTTTCTCATACAGCATCTCTGTATAGTATGTGTATTCACTCTGTCCTAAACGGCTTGTTGGAGCTCCTGCCCCCCCCTCTCCCTATGAGCCCAGTGGCCGTCTGCGAGACAGCGACACACAGCGAAACCAGCCCGAACACACACACACCCGCAGCCTGGCTGGGAGTTTGTGTGTGTGCTCACACACCGACTCACAGCCTCGCCGCGTCCCGCCGTCTCAGGGAGGAGAAATTGGCGGAGCTGCAGCTGAGAAAAGATTGAGTGTGTGTGAGGAAGTCCGCGGATTGGTCAATTTGGACCAATGGGTCCATTTGGGTATGGGCACGTCACTGTACCCAGGAAGAAAAAGAGAAATCTCCAACGAGGCGTTCTGGGGCAGCATAGACAGGTCTTTTCTGTGTTAGAGTTTTACTCGCTACAGGGTGTACTTTGAGGGTTTGTGACTCTGCAGACCGTTTACATGCATAAAAACCTTCATAACACACAAGGGGACGGGTAATAACCGGAAAAGCATGACATGGGACCTTTAAAATATGTATTGAAGAGAGAAGAGTCACTGTGTTCTCCTGTCTACAACTTGACACAAAGCTTCCAAATAAAAGGCGGACCGGTCAGAGGAAGTGAAATAAAATATTATAGCAATTATTGTTAAAGATACATGCACAACTTTCAGAGCAATTGAAAGTACAATTATATTACGTTATAAATGTTGTCGTATCCACAGAATACAAGGCTACCAAGCAGAACAACACTGTGTGAAACATGCACGGACACAGAAATTAAAAATATATTAATGTTAGTAAAAAATAAATGTAAGAATACATTAAATGTCTCCTGTTTTATTCTTAACTTATATTTTTGTATTTATACATTTATTAATTGTTTCTAGTGTTTATTTATTCCTGTATTTATTTCCACATTTATTTATTTATTCCTGTATTTATTTCCACATTTATTTATTTATTCCTGTATTTATTTCCACATTTATTTATTTATTCCTGTATTTATTTCCACATTTATTTATTTATTCCCGTATTTATTTCCACATTTATTTATTTATTTATGCATTTATTTATTCTTGTATTTATTTACTCCTGTATTTATTTCCACATTTATTTATTTATGTTATGATTATGTCATGTTTAGATTGGGCGGTCTAATTTCTCCATGCTCGGTTTCTACGGTAACGCTGATGTCATTATCATTAAAACCAAGATGTCATGGGAGCACAACATGTATGAGGGACCTGCGGGTTAATGCCTTTAAAGTAATGACTCATTAATTCCCATAAACATGCACCCTCCTCTGTGCTCTGCATTAAGTCAGAGGAGCTGCAGTCCCTGTTTCTGCCGCTGGGGGGCAGCAGAGCACCCTGAAGGTGACAGTCACCTGACAGTGGGAAGCACAGTGACCTAAATAACTGCAGTAGGCCTACACCATGTTGACTCTGTCACTATAGTACACACACACACACACACACACACACACACACACACACACACACACACACACACACACACACACACACACAAACATGGAGCAACAGCGTTTGCTAAATCAATGGCTTTTATTTTCTTACTAATACAACAGTGCATATACTGCTATTATTATAGAGCTGCCCATGCTGTGTTTTATTATCATATGCACAATGGTAACGTCGAAATTTAAATAGATAATTACATACAGGCAAGGAACATCTCAGTCTCAGGCTTCTACCAACATTGCTTGTATATAAAACAAGTTAAACCAAACGAAAGAGTCAAAACAAAAATAGTGCAAGTTAATATTAGGGATAGAATATAACATGAATAAAAGACATATCAATTATACATTTCAGATTAGTCATTTGAATGTAGTAAATCTATACGGATAATTCAAAGTATAGATATAAATCCAGATGTGTAAAAGCATTTAAAAAGCACAGTTCTCAAGAGTTCAACATTGTTGTCATGCAGCATGTAATGTCCCTAAGCTTGGTGGTGCAAGACTAGCTGCCAGACAGCAGAAGAGTTCGTGGGGCGTTTAGGGACACTGATGATAATCCTGTTGGCCCTGTTCCTATACACCACTGGGTGCAGAGGTCCTCTCTGGACGGCAAACTGTCAGCAGGACAGCTGCCCATCCTGGAGTAAATTACATCATCTCCTGGCCTGTGAACATGTCTTTACCTCTGAGGCTCAAATATATCTGCCAACACTGTCTTTGGTTCAGTTTGGGAGATTGAATGATACACAGACATCCATCACCCAGTGTATTTCTATGAGTCACTCCCCTAGTCAACATTTACTTTGTTAATGAACAAATTGTAGATCTCTATATGTAAGAATTGTGCTGCGTAAGAGTACAAATATAATTGATTTTGACAGTGGCGTTGGATCCCGTGCAGTGTCACTTGATGACCTGGCAGATTTAGTGCACTGTGTAAAAAGTAAGCGAGGATAATCCCCTGACTGTGTTTTAATCTGCTTGATTCTAATCTCTTTATCAATGGCAAAGCATGTTAAAAAGAGCAGGCCTGAGTTTAAGTCACTGGGCTGGTTATCCAGAGCGAGGGACGGAGACAGGAAGCCAAGCGGAGAGTCTGCTCGGTTTTAAGTTATCTCATCGGTGAACCTGTTGATCTCACTGAAGTCACACCTTCCATATAAGGGGAACACATAGCCAGCCAGTGACATCATCTTTTGTTTTGCTTGGTTGAATTAAAAATAACTATATTCTATTAATAGTATATGAATAAATTAGCAAGATATATGTTTAACCTGCAATTAGCAAGGCATTAAATGATTTTCCAACTCTAATATACTGCCTGAATTGGCCTGTTTACCACCTACAGACATATTGTATTTATTATATGTGTAAACTTGTATTACAGTAAAATACTGTCGCTTTTAAAAGAGCTCTCTGGAATTGACACTGAACATATTTTAGCAGAATATATGACATTAAAATACAAAATGCACAAAATAAGCTTTTAAAAGTAGCATGATTAGCATTTGATCATACTGTATGCAGATGACAGTGTAATGCTACCTAAAGTCATAAGTAGATGTGCTTGTACTGCTGTAAAACTCCTTATTTTTGGTTGTCAACCCTTAAAGAATGGACTAAAACATTTGTTGTGTTTGTTCCAAAAATCTTTCTTTATTTCATGCGGAGGTTTATGAAAAATTCCTGGACTTGACATGACAAAATATGCATGTCATTTGAAACACACAACACCATTAGATGTTTGCTTTCTCTTACATAATACTACAGGTAGTTGCAGACAAGCTCTCAACCAGCAGAAACATCCAATCATTTCATTATCATCTATTCTGTGATACTTCAAATATCCCCGAATGTAAAATGTCCATGAACATTTGAAGCACATAATTTTTTGTAAGCCCCGATCACAGCTGTGATAATCTGCCAATAGAGACCAACGTCAGGCTGATGGCAGCCAGCCGTGCGGTGACGTCCGCGGAGAGATTAGGTCACCTGCTGATTCATATTCAGATTCAGAGATTGTAATCAAATCCCTGCTTTTGTCACCTGAGGGTAGAAACGCTTAACCCTGCATCTGTTTCATGTGGCTCTGACAAACAGCAAACCCCTGGGAGAGCTGCAGCGTGGAGATAGTGTGATTTGTCACTTCCAGTTGGTGATTATAAGTGAAACTAAAACAAAAAAAGGTGTTTTCCCTGTCCATATCTTGTGGTCATAAATCACACTTCAGGGAAAAACTCAACACGCTCAAAGTGTGACTTGAAAGCCAGATAAATTCCCAGGCTGTAACCGGTTTTGCACCTTTGTGTGTTTGCCTGCTCACAATGGCTGACATAAGGTGTGTGTGTGTGTGTGAATGTGTGTGAGCCAGCACATGTGTATGACCAATGGGAGTCATTTCAGAAAACACCTGAGACTCCACTGAGTGTGCTTCATGGGCCTAACATAGAACAATTCATGAATTAACCAGCTGCTCCTCAATTAAAACATCAGAATACCTTTTGATTTCCTGTATGAGAAATACAATACTCACTCATACAAAGTGTAATACTGCACATGGGTCAATATTGGCACTGTGGTTAATCTTATCATTGCCATCATAAGGAGGAAAAGGTGAACATCCATTGTGTGCCATTGGTGTTAATCACCTATTTAATAATATATTAACCTGGATAAAGTATGTTTTAGCTTATGTCTATACTTCACAGGGGTTTCTAATTGGCCACACCTTCAATAAAACAGTAGCACCTGCAGGAAAGTGCTATTGTGTAACTTATTTGGACTACTTACTGTCATAACAAACGATGTGTTAATAGCAGCGTAAGCAGGACTTTGTTCCAGTGTCATAATATGCAGTAAGTTATTCTGCGTTCACATAAAAGAGTTTGTTTGATCGGTTTATTTATCTAGTTTTAATTATATATTCTGAAGTGAATGTGAGAACTGCTGTCAAAGTCCACATTGCAGCTATTGCTTTATGTTTTTTTGTCATGCAAATAGCTTTGCATGACCATAGTTACATTTTGACAGTAGCATAGTGTACTTTGCATACAACAACAACGTTTACATATAATAAACTAGAATGCAAGTGGTTTACATATGTATATGTATACTGATTGACAATACAATACAATACATATACATATTATACATATATTAACATTGTTATACTAGTATAAAAATATATATGAGTATAATATATTTAGATTTCAGTCCTGGTTAATTTAGAGTTTATATTTAAGCAATTTGGAGTCTTCTTGTTGATACATAGTGTATAACATGCTCCAAAACAAGAGTATTATAACTGTAGTCCAGGTTTTGTATGTATACAATAATGGAGAAAAACAGTAACACGTTTTAGTTTTTGCTGAATTATAAAAACATATAAATTGAACGTATTATATTCCTTCTACATTAAAGGTGGGGTAGGTCATTTTGGAGAAACCAGCTCGAGTGCGCTAAAAATTGAAAATACACAACCGGAAAAAATCTGCCACTTCCTTACAGAGCCCCTCCTCCAACACACACGAACGCGCACATGACCAATGAGGGCACGAGATAAGTTTGTGCACAGATGGAAGGCTGACAGGCAGGTAGGCCATCCAGTTATTTTAGCCGGGCCGGCTAAAATGATTGGTCGTGCTGTTTACAGTACTACGGCTTCCTCAGATGACATTTTTTAATGGATTTTTTGTCAAAGCACTTAAGATATTCATTGCTATCGGGATGTTAAGAGCATTCCATGGAATATAACAAAAAGTGTATCTCGAGCCGGTTTCTCAAACTTACCTACCCCACCTTTAATTTGATGAACCTTAGTAAACATAAACTGATGTGCTGTTATTATTAAAACAACATTTACCCCTTTTTGACACCACTGATTTAAAAACACACAGAACGCACCACAGCACACCATTGGCCACCCCCTCTGCCTCGCGCTGCTGTCTCGTGCTCTACGTCCTCGCACTGAAGAGGCGTAGCTCGTGCTCTCTGCTCATTGTGCGACTACGGCGAGAGAAATTTCCGCTTCCTGCACCGATAAACACCCCCTACCAGCAGCACCAAGTTGGAACAGCGAGAGGACACACGGACGCGCGGATTTTACCGCCTGCTTTTGGGTTTAAACGGTTTAAACCCCCCCCTACGACTGCCATGTTTTCACTATTAAGCGGTGAATAGCACCAAACGGCTAAAAACTATCCGTTTCTACGTGACACGGAGCGTTTTACGCATTACGAGGACAAAATAAGCCAGACAAAAAAAGGACAACACACAGAGAAGAAAGGCTACTACGGGAATTCCTCTTCTTCTTAGCCCCGACTTGAAAGCCTTTTTTCAGCCTCCAGGATGTCGGAGCGAGGAGGGCTCCCGCGGACTGGGGGCGTCCCTTCGCCGCACATGCAGCCCTCCAAACCGGTCAGCATCACCTCCAACCGGCCGGTCCACATGAACCTGTACGCTACCTGGGAGGTGGACCGGTCCTCACCCAGCTGTGTGCCGAGGTATGTGAAGGGAGGGCCGGGGGGAGAAATACAGAGCATGACTTCACATTTGTGTGGGGAATGTCCCCAGTTTGTGTGTGTTTATACTGGGGAATTTCAAATATTCACGGGTGCCTATGCTAGAAGTGATACATTAGAATCAGAATCAGGTTTAGTGGACAAGTAGGTTTACACATACGAGAAATGTGCTTTGGTGTACAAGAAAGGAGCAAAAACAGCTATTTGAAAGACATTGTAAAACAAGACAATATTTGCACAAAATATAAATATGTGAGAAACTGAGTACAGTAAAATATGACAACTATATTCATGTGCAGAGCAGAAATGTGCAACATATTCAACGGGTTGATATTCAAAGGGTTGTGCAGGATTTACAGTATTAAAAATAACAAGATATTGTTCGCATGATGTGCATGAATGTTATGGGAGCCTTTTTCAAAACCTCATATTCAAGGATTCAAGGCTTTTATTGGTCATACGTGCATAGCTACAGGAGTGTTGGTGATTACATTAAAAGCCTATATCACAATTGTATTTGCTGTAATTAGGATATTTACCTGTTATCTTCCCCTGATTGTAACCTTTGTAGACCATAGTTGAATACCACAAAAAACCCATTACCCAGTAGCTTTACAACCCTAATGTTAAAGCACACACAGCCATGCCCCCTGGTTATCATTTGCTAATAAGTCCTGTGTGTGTTGGGGCAGCTGCAGCCTTTCCCCAGCAGATACCCTCAGCTGTTGCCCACCGGATCAATCGCAGACACTAAAGATTTGTTGAAGCATTAGGTTTCTGGCTGCTGCAACTACAGAAGGGCATATTGTTCCCATACGTGATACAGCAATCACAAGGAGAGGAAAGATGTTGCATGAATCATTGTTGAGGATGTATTATTTTTCTTGATGATGCAATGAAAGTTGTGTTTGTTTGTGTGTGACAATGCAGCAAGGTCACAGTGGACGAGACACCTTATCCACCTCAGCGTAGTCTCAGACAAAGACATTCTAGTCGGCTTCTTTGTTTGACTGAAAGGCTCAACAAGCAGCCTGGCATGTACTGTGTGTCACGCTGCTGACAGAAGCAGATGCACTGGCTCTGTGCTAGTTTCATCTGCATGGAAAGACACATTTTGAAAGTGATAGTCCATATATTTTCTCCAGTGGACGTCTTTTTATGATGCTGTGGTCTTGAGTAAGATTCAAGGTCAAGGGTTAACCGCTGTGAAGTGCACCTCATGTGATGCACAACCCAGGCTAAGCATACGTTGTGAGATGTGATGATGGATGTTGCAGCAAATCGAACCGAAAAAATGTCAAGATTTTGTCGTAGAATTTATTTATTTGTATCTGTTACGCTGGCAAATACAGTCATTTCTATTTAACCTGTCAAAACCAAGCTTTGAAATGTGTAACTGATGCCGTTTCCCTTGATATTGTGTTGTTTTTTTCCTCGTCAGAAGACTGAAAGGCATCCTTCGAGGTGTTTAGGTTTCTGAAAGCAATTAGTGGGAATAAAGCATGCTGGTAAAAGCCTCGTACCGAGCTCACATGCTGACGTCTTAATGCTGCTTCTAAAAAGCTTTGGGGCTTTACTGGGCTAGAAGGAAAGCCTCAGGGGTATGTTTTGCCTCTTAACATTTTGTGTGTGCGCACCATACGCTTGTGAATAAATGATGCAGTCCTGGATCTATATTTTGGAACAGTGAATATTAATAAAACATCCTTCGTTAGCCTAAATAACTCTCCTCCTGACCTTTCTTTCGAGATGATATTATTACCTTGTTTGTGTTTGCTAATTCGTAGAGAATATGTTATTGTGCTTTAAAAATGTGATTGTAGACGTTTTTTGGAGCTATGTTTTATGTCGTCACGGTCCGTCAAATATCTTCGATTTCACTGCAGTTGCAGCAACAGAGACTCCCAGAGCCAGAAACAGGGGGGTGGGGGGACAGAGGATGAGAGTGGGAGATGAGAGAAGAAGTGGCGGCTCTGTCATCTACATTTAAATAGGATTCCTCACATACACAAGCAGCAGGAACGTCTCCAGAAAACTCATCTGTGGCACAGTTTTCAGGACAAGAACCTGCATCTGTTCAATGAAAGTCACTACAATGATGTTTTGCAGTCGGCTGAATGTAGCTTGTTGTTGCTCAGTTTCTTTTGCTGCAAGACGGGCTCTGAACTTCCCCCCCTTCTAGCAGAGGTGTTGTTGCAATAACCTCTTCCTGTCTACCCAAAATGCCCCTTGGTATGCTGTTTATGCAGTGCTGTGTGTTGAATTTGCCCAGGCAGGCGCAAACACGCATTTAGAGAAACAGGAAAAATACTACTCGTATCTTATCGTAGATTGTTTGTTTGTTTTGTGCTCATATTCAGGGGGGAGTAACAGGAAATATTCAACAGTGTTGAAGATGATATCAATACTCGAATGCACTTTATTATGGTTTTTGAGGGCATTATGAAATCAGTTCCTCATAACCATCAACACAGATCAATTAATTTTACTCTCTATTAATTCAGTGTGGTGCTCTCTCTGTCCTCAACACACACACACATAAACAGGTGCTTGGCACTATTCCCTCTGCGTGGTTCATTGGTTCTTCTCCCTAACCTCGGGGGGTGAAACCTTCATTTTCCAAAGCCAAGTTATTCCACTTATGAGTACAGTAGCTCTAGGCTCACATCACTCACATCACATAGAGGATGTAGTAAATATTCTCAGTGGATTTGCGGCCAGGTGGAATGTGGATGCCAGTGTTCACACCACAAACTAGGGCTGCTCGATTATGGCAAAAATCATAATCTCGATTATTTGGGTCAATAATTGATATCACGATTATTAAAAACGATTATCCATTTACTTTGAAACCATCAATTTATTGAAAAAAAAATGTGTAGTATGTTTTTAACAGTTGATTACCCTGAACTTTAAGTATAATTCAACTGAAAAACCAATAAAAAAAATTATAATCTTTTTTTTTTTTTTTTAATAAATAATAATAAAAAAATAAAATGTCTTTTTTTTAATTTTTCGATTATGTTGTTTTCATAATCGTTGCGAGCAAAATCGTAATTGCGATTAAAATACGATTAATTGAGCAGCCCTACCACAAACCGTTTTGTTTTCCCTGAGTTATGTTAAAGCCTCCTTGTGCTGCTGCTCTGCGTCAGGTATTCCAGGAATGGGCCCTGTCGCAGAGCTCCTCGCCTTGCATTATTAAAGCAGGTCTCCTAAAGGGGGGGAGGTCCCATGACTCAGCTACTCACATGGATGCTGGAGCTGTGCTTCAATGTGGCTTCCAAGCCAAGAGAATAGGGAGTGTCTTCCCCAGAACAACCACACATCTATAGGAAGGGTTGTGGAAACAAAGAGAACAGTTGGAATAGGAATTTATAAGTTCTTATTGATACCAATGCAATATCGACTCCGGCTTATAGGTCTGATTCTTTACCCTTTTCTGTGTGGAAAAACAAAAGTAGGCCTACACAGGTTTTCAGTGTCAATATCTATTTCACAATTTCTCTAACTGAGCACATGTGTATATGCCTATTGACATTACAACATGTTAAAAGAAACGACAAACATCACAAGTGTTATATCCTTCTTGGTGAAATGAAACCTTCCCTGATCCATGACTGTTCTTTGTTGCTAGCTTACAGCAGCATGAACACAGATATGGACGTCATGACACATTACTTTTTGCATGAGCAACTGTCAGAAAAACAGGCCGCATCAATAAAAGGAATTGATGTACCCGGAGGCAATCATTTCAGATAGATCGGACGGTTTGTCACAGGTTCTCAACTGAAACCACTTCTTGATTCCGCTCCCTAGAGAGGAGGAAAGGCTTCATCTTTTTGACTTTTGACCTCTTGTAAAATGAAGCTTTGTCTACTTGTAACTAAAGATTGGCCTCACACAGCCTGATCTCCTTCCTAAGTAAAAAAACCAAAACCAAAACAACAAGTATCCCTCTGTTCTGACTTTGGCAAATCCAGGCTTTGAGTTTCCCAAAGCTTCTAGTCTTTGTGCCAAAATAATCTTATCGTCCGTTTCTTCAAGAATCTTCGAAACTGAATGCTTTTACTCAGAGAGGCTCACCGATCCTTCAACATTTTAATAGATCAGTGATTATGTCAAGACACAGATAAAATGATGGGACAAACATGTTTATTTTTGAAAGGCTTCTACTTTTAGCTCTTGCGAAATACTGATTATCAGCCACTGGATTTCTGGAACCATGACAAGAAAACCCTCCTTTATTTTAGCTTTCATGCCTCACAGCTAAATCTCTCGGGAAATTGCAAGTTGTGGTTGCATCAAAAAAGAAATTGTGAACCATAAAACAAGATTTCAAATATTTGAGCATCCATAATAAGCACATTCATATTCATCTTCATATAGTCGTGCCAGCTTCTTCCACAAGGACACATCTTGTAACACACGGTTAGGAAATGTTTATTTGTAATGAAAACAGCAGAGCATTAAAAATAAATGCTCATCTCCTGGCCTAGTAATGAATACTGTTGGCATGTAGAAGCGCGGTGCAGGAATGCAGGATGTTCTGAATTAGACATTGTGCATTTGTTAGGCCCGTTTGCCATAATTACCCTGCAACACAATAGTGGGACGATACTCATTCCTCGAGTGTCAGCGTCACATTATCCAGCCTGCCCCCCCCCCCCCCCCTCCCCTCAACACACAAATGGAAAGAAAGGGAGATATGGCCAACAGGGTATCGTGTACAGGCAGAGCGGGTAGCAGTAGTGGTGTTTGTTATGGAGCTTTGCCACTTTCCTAGGCGCTGCTCGCTGTTCTGCACAACTGACCAGCCGAGAGGACGGGAGTCTCCTCCGAGGCTCAACTCGCCTCTTGGAGGTGGAGATGAGAGCGTAAAGCAAAACTCCTCCTCACGAGTATTCACTATTTTTGTTAATGATATGATGACATGCATGACCATTATAGCCTTTAATGATCTGTTGATTCTGTTGTTGAAAAGGGGCAAATTACCATTATTTCTGACTGATTTAGCTGTTGCGTTATGATTTGCGTTGATCATTTTTGAAAACGAATTACCTTTTTATTATGAGAACATCTATTTAAATGATCATAATGTCATTTATTCCGCACCAAACACAGAAGTTTCCACTATAATTCTTCATTCAGATTAATATTTTGACACATTTGCTTCACCAAATATAGCACCTAATACTGGATTTTGCACTATAATGCAATTTGGACTCACCTTTTTATAAATTGTGCATTCCAAAACAGTTTTAAACCAATGGCTTTGGAAATATTCATTTCTTTCTGTTGTTCAGAGGATTACAATTTCAGTCAAACCCAGTCAAATCCTTGCAGTTGAGGGAGTATTTTCATGTTTTCCTCAGCAGCGTGAAGGTTGGCAGGCTGTTTGAAGACCTGCAGTGAAACCTCTCAGCGAGCTTTAAAAAGCTGCCAACCCACTCCTAAGAATTTTCACTGGTATGCATGCAGAGCTGTGATGCCAAAGTAGTGGCATAAATGCTCTTTTATAGACGTTCCTAAAAATAACACTTGCAAATAAACGTGTCAGTTTGGAGGCTTGAACATGTATTGCAATTTGAGCCCTCATTAAGTTCACCCAGTATACACTACTGTTTTGGCCCGAATATTAGATAAACCTCCCTTTTTTACATCAGTTGTTTTTGGAAAAAGACTTCGAGGAGACAATACACTTTTGAAAGGAAAAGACCCAAATCCAAATCCTTGAATCTTTTCCCAGGTTAAACTAAAACATGTAATACTGACTCGCTATAACAGACACACTATAAACAAACCTGAAAAAACCTGCCATCTTAGCTACTTCGAAGCTAAACACAACCTAAAATGCAACACTCTGAATATCCTACGTTGTAAGACCACAATTCTCTAGCAATATTATATAAACCACACTTTTTTAAAACGTAATTCTGAGGAAAAAAGGTAATATAGTCAGGTCAATACTGTTAATTTGTATTTCGATGAAAAAGGAGCCTTCCAGTGATGAGTGGCAAGGTGACAAAGAGACTAGACGTACAGGATTTGTGTGGCTGGTTTACATTTTTCTCATCGTGTTTAATAGGGTTAGGGTTAGGGTTTAGGGCAAGATAAGATGCGAATAAAGGTAGATAAACTGAGTAGTTCACTGCATTCTTCTACTGCGGTGTGTAGATGCTGTGGTCTGAAGGCCTTTGTTGCATGTTTTAAGGTTTGTGTGCGCTTAAAAGAGCTACCCTTCTCACATCTCCTGGCAGGGATCCACCTGCTGTGAACAGTACACACACATGGTCCACAGATTTCCATTTTGCAGGTTTAGCGACACCTATTTCGGACATCGTCACCGACATATGCTTCGCTTCCAGCTAACGTGTTATAAACAATGACACCGTAGCGTACAGTTACATAAAAGGACATTCTGTGTGACGGGAAACACAAGTCATGCTGACAACAGGTACATAATCCCACTGGATGATTTTATAAAAAAGCATTTTCTACATCGCATTTTAGCCTGTTGAAACATAACATGCTTAGATAGCTGAACAAATCAAGGTTTCTCATTTAGTGCATACCTGAGTTTCTTTAAAGTGGACCTATTATGCTATATGGGAAAAATATATTGTAGGGCCATACCTATACAAAACATGTCTGTGAAGTTTTTTGCTTAAAATACCAAACAGATCCCCCATCGTAGCCATCCCTCATACTGCTCAAACCCCTCTTTTGCAGCCCTGTTAGAGAAACGCGGATCTTGGGTCCTTAGCTTTAAAAAAAAAAAAAAAAGAGGAGGCGGAGCTAATGCCTGATCAGAATTCTACCGGAGATAAAGTTAAATTCTGCTGTGATAAAACGCCATCCTGTTCTAAACCACATCAAGGATTATTTCTGAAACAGTATGGACCTCAAAGGCTTTTTCTCTTGCGGGTTTATCACAAGGTGAGTTCCTTTTTTTATTTCCTGCTGTGCTCTCCAGTACAGGTTAGCTCTGAGTGTTAGCGAGGCTTGCTAATGTAAACAAAGACGAGATTACGTCCAAAACACGTCAGGCATTGTTTCTGATAGCAACTTTCTGTGGGTCCGCCGCCGATTTGACGTCAGATCGGCAGCAAATCTGTATCCGCTCGTTGTAGCCCCGTTTTTAAAAGATTTGGGTACGGAGGAAAAGAGAGAGGGTTTTATTTTCTGACGCTGCGTGAGTTCTCCGACACACCGGGGACACATATTTATGTAGAAAAGACATCAAAAGTGCATTTTGCATGATAGGTCCCCTTTAAGTTTCTCCCATCATCGCTACTTCCTTTTTGTTGCTACTATATATCTGCATAGCAAATAATGTCTAGACACTTCTGTAATCCCCTGCAGCTCAGGTTACATTCTCTGTCCTGGCGATGATAACACAAGCTCGTAATGCACTTAGCACACATTGACCTTGACACGGTACCTGTCAGGGTTACGACCAATCATTTATTGACATTTCTTCAATTATTTGTTGGTTGTTGCCTAGATGTTGTTGTTGAAGTACTGTAGTTATGTTTACATTACAATGCATGGTTCTTATTTGTGGTGACAATCTGTACTTTTGGCATATTTTATTATCAGAAAATAGCCAAGTAATAACATGACACAGCGTGTGTTTTTTCAACCAATTTGTCCCATTTGTTGGTCATTTCATTGTATATATTACCCAGCATGCATCTTTAAATAATCAGAATCAGCAACAGAATACTTTTAGAATGAAATTAAATAAAGGTAAAATAAATAAGTAGCTGTTTATAATGTCCAAATAAATGATATGAGCGCTTTACCCCTGGTTCCAGTGTTCATGCTAAGCTAAGCTAATTGTCAAAATGCCCTATAATGTAGAATCGTATACCAGCCATGTAACAAAGGTAAGGCTAAAGAAACAGAATGGGGTGAAAAAAGGATTATATTAGCAGTTGCTCCCTGACTCGCACTGTCACTCTGATAATCACTACCCATTATGATGGCTATATCGAGGCAGGCTTTGATTGGTCGATAACCAGGAAGCCAATTTGATAGCCGGTCAGATAGAGGTTTCCTTTTCAGTTCCAGTTGTGCAGGGATAGCATTGTCTGCCCGCTCTGGAGCTAAACTGGATTAGGCGGCTGTTCTTCTCATTAATTTGTAATCGCTTTAACGAAGGGTCAATCATATTGTGTGTGTGCGCTTGTGTTGTGTGTTACAACAAAGAGAGTATTCCCTCTATATGTAAAGTCTTTATTTGAATTTTAAACTCACATACTTAATGCTAATGATGCATGCACAGAGAATAGCCTTTTAAGGAAGATTTTTCCACTTTCCCTCAGCACCAGCACTATTTTATCTCGTCACACACACCCACCCACACGCACGCACGGACGCACGCACACACACACACACACTCTCACACACACCGCAGGTCACATGCTCAGCCTGGCAGGCATAGACGAAGGTGGGAGAGGCCAGACGACAGCCCCCGTGCTCTGGATAACAAAGTGCACACCAGCAGAAACACGATTAGCGAACTTGCCGACAACTTTGACTTGTGCTCAGGGTCTCCTTTTTGATTTGGCAATGCAACACGTGACACCCCCCGATTTGTCACGCATATTTTTTGTTGTTGTGGTAAACATATAAGATGCACTTTGATGGTGTTGGGTTTGCTAAATGTGTGTTTGAGTGTAGATGTGTGTACATGTAAATGTTCATTCTGCCCTCCTTAGGAAGTAGCGGGCCTCAGCATGTCCTTGCCTGTGGCGGTGGGAAGTAGAGCGAGACGGAAAGAGATGGAAAGAGGGAGACGGAGGGAGACAGAGAGAGGGAGGGAGAGGGGAAGGGAGGGAGGGTTGCACCGAAGCAGAGGAATAGAGAGGGGCAGACGATGAAAAGCAGGAAAAAAAAAGTGAGATAAATACCAAAAGGTCACTTGTTGTTTTTTTATATATACAAGACACCTCTACAGGCTGTGCAAGTGTTTGCATGTGTTTGTACTTGTCTTACTTTCACTGCGGAGAGTTTAAACACAAACAAGACACATCATACAGATCCAGACATGATTCTCAGGACATTATAAGGACTCGCAGAGACAATAAGATGCGATGCAACTTTTTAACTATAAGCGTACAGACTTAGTTTTTGGTTACTGTCAGGCCGTGTCATGTCACTCGGAAAATACACATTCTTGTCTCTGATGTTCTGTGACGAGAAATGCAAAGCCTGAATGGTAATGTGACCAATATGATAACTTTCTGCAGTTTTAAAGTTAACACTAAAAACTGCTGTTTCTGGTGACCAGAAGGAAATCTTGGCACATCTATATCAAGTGCTTAGAAGAGGATCTACCAACCAAATGTAAGTAAGACATGTTGCAGAAGTTTTTTTAATGTGCAGTATTTTGAAATCTTATAATACTCAGATCTGTCATTCAAAAGGCTTTCAAAATTGAATTTAATCATATCACCTGACAACACCCACACACATGCATCTCCTCTCCCAGTAACGGGTCAATTCAGTTTAATACAATGTCTTCGAAGTGACAAAACAAGTTTGTATGTGAGTTAACACAACCATGTAAAACTTCCCATTTTTATTCCTGTCTGTTTACACTTCCCAGAGGCAGCGCTGTAAAAAAAAAAAAGGCAGGAAAATGCAGGAGCTAGAGTTTTCAATTCGTCATGCAGTCACATCTCAGAGTCTGTCTATTGAGACGGCTTCTATTCATTCCTATCCATTGTGTCCTTCGCTGTATATTCAGGGAGCAACAATATAAGATAGCGATGCATTCTCATCACCTTCCCTGCTTCTCGTCTCACCTTGAACCTCTCATCATACACAAGTGCTTTGTTGTTGTATCCTGTCACATTAAGTGCCTTTTCTCAACGCGTTTCATTGCATTTGCAACAAACCCTTCACATGCTGGTGTTGCTGTGTAAATGTGTCATTGTATGGTCATGGAGCAACATCTCTGTCATCTTCAAACCTCCATTCAAAGGATCATTGTGTGTGTGTATATGTGCACAAGACAGTGTGTGGTCGCTACATGCTACCTTACATGGTGTGATATTCATGGCAGCTGCTTCTTGCCTCACCTTACTCTCAAGTTAGAGATGTGTGTGTGTGTGTTTGACACGTTTTATGCTGCTTTTAAGTATAATTTTCACTACATTATTTGCTGCCCTTGAATCTGGCCTGTCTTCCATTCACATTTAATCGAAAAGTGGTCCAGTATGTGCTGTATTTCTACCTTGAAATAGCACTCTACGCTTCACAGAGCGCACATCGACTTTCCTCACCTAGCGACATGCATCAAATAATGCTTCGCTGTGTGTACGCGCGTGTGTACTCGCGTGTGTGTGTTGACAGTGGGTTCTTGCTTCAGGCTAAGTGTCACTCATGTCGCTCTGCACAGAGGCAAAGCGTAGAACGACTATATAGAGGAGGAGAGAGGGATCAGGCGTCTTCAGGGCTACACGGAAGAGAAAATGATGAAGCGAGGCTGACGTGCGCCTGGTTCCGCGTCTCGGAAATGTCGCTCACATCTCCGATTTTGTTAGTAATTACAAAAAGGTTTGTCGTTGCTCACATAAATCACTGTTGTACTTTGGCAGTTTGAACTTTAGCAGGGCTAATGTGTCATTGTGTCATTGATGAATCTATATTTTGGTTAGTAAAATTCAAATAATCTACTAAAATGTCACATTTTCTCAGAGCTTAACGTTGCAGAAAGATGAAAGTAAAACGAGCCCCTTTAAACAATATTTAATGCAGACTCACTGATGTCAGTTTGTAGTAATGTCTTAAGGCAAAGTCTCTGTTTCCTTTAATAATAACTAATAACAATATGGCGGTTGGGTCTGAATGCCAAGCTAAAGCAAAGCAGAGAAAAACCTTGTGTTCAATGAATGAGCCATGAAGCAAGAGAAGCGGAGGGTGACGACGAGATAAGGTGGAGGAGAACGAGCCGAGGAGGGCCACATTGTGAGGAGTCAAGGTGGCGGGGGCCGAGGGTGAGATGAGAGCATGGAGAGAAGAAAAAAAAGGGATTTGGCTGCGAAGGAGAGAAAATAGGTGAGAAGAAAGAGGGATGAGGAGAGGCTGATGAGAGGGGGAAAGAAGGGAGGTTTTATCAGGAAAGGAGGACATCAGAGCCGGGGGGGATTTAGTGGAGGAGCAGCCAGGGCACGAGGAGGAGATATGAGCTGATGGAGGAATTAGACTACATTGTTCCATTACATCATCATCATCCTCATCATCCTCCTCCTCCTCCTCCTCCTCCTCCTCCTCAGCCACAGTTGTGACAGATCTGAAGTGCAGTCTCACCTCCACCGTGTCTCTGCAGCAGTCACCATGGTGCCGTAACGGCTGCTCTGTTGGTGCAGATTCACGTGCTGTCGTCGATTCGGTACCCACATGATGGCTCTATTTCTGCTGCGTCATATTGCTACAAAATATCAAAACAGTGTAGGCACCGTTTCTGCTTGAATTTAATCAGTCATTTACCTTACATCTTTTTACATTACATTTCATTTAGCTGACATTTTTTATCCAAAACGATAACATGTTACATGAAAGTGACATTTGTTGGTGTTTTGAAATGGAAAGCACCATGTCATGTGCTTTCAGGTGCTTTTGGCTGCGAAGACAACCACGATGGAAGCTGTTTGGAACTTCCTGCTTTTTCAATGTTGTGCCTTAAGGCCCTTACACACCAAACTGACACCAAAGAACACGTCCCGACGGACCCGATTGTTGTGTCTCCTCACGTCTCCTGCGTCTTGGCCAAAAAGTCGCACTGGAACACACGGCAAAGACTTCAGCCGACGGCCAAGTAGCACGTACGCACTGCGCATGCGTGAGTGGCAATAACTCTCCTTATCAGCAAGCGGCGGTAGTGTGTATTCGTAATTCAAAAGAGACAACCGGAAGACAGACTGCGTGATATATACAAACAACAAATAGCGTGCGTTCCATTTTCACTCTCGTCCATCACAGACTGTTTCACATAACGACTTATCGAAAACATGTTTAGTGCGGTACTGGAAAATGAAAAATAATAGCCGTCTTCTTCACTTCCGTTTCGCTTCTCATGCACTGATTCGCTAAGCTGAACAGCCAATCAGAGTGATTTCTTTTGCCGAAAGCGAAAGGTGGCGGCACGGCCGAAAAGACACGACGGGGCAGGACACACCAATCTGAGTAGGGCGACAGGACGCTCATCGACGGCCAGACATCTATCGACGGCCGAAATTGGCTCGGTGTGTCCGGGCCTTTAGAAGCACTGTGAGGATGACAATTACACATTTTTGGAAGTTTTGTAACTGGCCTGCACCTAAAGTAGGATAGAAATGTATTGTAATATTGAACATTGTGATGTTTGTGCGCACTCTTCTCAGAAAACACCTCTTGAAGGCACCATAAGATCTGTGTCGTCCCGGTTCTCTCTCTTCTGTTTCACAGATTGATTCGAGGCCATGGGCTGCTATTTGTCACAATCACTTACAAAAACACTTTCTGCTTGTGTTTTTCTGCGAGCCATTTGTTCAAAGCGTTACGTAACAGACCGCGAAGAGTATTTCTGTACACCGAGTTAGCAGCGGAGATTGGATGTGATCAGAGCGCCCTGTGTTTTAATTGTATTTCTTCCGGTGCAAATGTAGAGCATGTCTACACGTTATTGTGCAGATGGGAACACTTGGAATCTGGGAAACACAAATGCACATATTTAATATTGATTCAGCTTCATGAGTGACTTCTCCTCACGTCTGTTATAGTCACACACTATCACATGTTTATTTTCACTTTCTCTAACTTGTGTTTGGTGTTCTCCATCTTTATTTCATTGCTTCCAGGAAATCTGGTTTTGAGCTTTCACTTCTTATCTTCTTCCAATTTGTATCCTCTCTGTCGCTTGTTGTTAAGCGCAGAAACGCTGAACTGTCCAAAAGCATTTTTTTGTCGAAGTTGTTTACCTCTCTTATCCACTACCCCTCCATCTTTTTCCAATTTCGAGTTTCTCCGGGGATTCCATAAATTGCTAACATCTCAAACTCGCTGAAACACATTGCACACTTTACTCTCATGCCTTCCAAAAAAAGGCAGCTGCCACCCACGTACCAAAACTCATTCTAGATAGCTCAGTTTAACAACATTAAAAATGAAGTGCCCACCCACCTACATGCAGTCGCACGCTCAAATAGCTCCCCCGCTGTGGGCAGAAGCACACAGCGGAGAGCGTTGCTGAGATTTGGTCCTGATGAGCACTGTGGAAATAGACACACACACATATACACAGACACACACACACATACATTTGCTCTTATGGAGGAATCACTTCTGCTCTGCTTTCAGATTAAATATGAGTCACAACGCAGGAAAACACACACAGTGAGCGACACATACACAAACTGCCTTAAAGCTGTATGGGAAAGCCACTTACTGCTCGCTCAGTGGTGCATATAGTACATACTATCCATACACACACACACACACACACACACACACACACACACACACACACACACACACACACACACACACACACACCACGACCATATGAAATATTACCTGTAACCTACTTATGCCAAAGTACGCTCACCCACTCTGTTTCGGTGACTTTTTCTCCCACACACTCAGACTGACACATTTACACTCACACACACACATTGGCAGAATGATGTGCTTATTCATCAATGCAAACACACATGCATGCGTGGGAGATGATCGCATCACGAGTGGACGTGGTACAGCCAGGATACAGAGGGAGAGCAGAGGGGTGTGTGTTTAGCTGCTGGGTCAGAAGTCTTGGTGATTTGTTGAGCAGATTGTGGTCAGTTTTCAAGCTTCAAGCTTGTTCACACATTTGATAATCAAGGTCTTACAAAAATAAAAGTCAGAAATATTCATGACAGATATCGCCTGAAAGACCGTAAGCAAAGGGACCAGAAAGCATCAAGTGAAGATAGATGTGAAGATCACATAGAGGGCGGACTGGACTGTAAAAACACGAAATCAATCCAAATCGTATGTTGGAGACTGATTGGCGGTAAGCATAGATGTAGATTGAACTGGATTTAAAGAAAGGAAGGAGGAGCAATCACACAAAATTCTGCGGAGATGGAGGGGATGGAGAACTGTGATCAACAGAGGCAGAAAAAAGCCTTGAATGAAAGAAGATGGTGGGCAGGAGATGATGGTGCTGCTTTTAGTGTGCGGACAGCCTGTGATACTGGGAGAGATGACACACAGAGAAAGTGACACATATTGGGTCCTGATGCATTGTGTCAGTGTGACTGTGACCCTGTTGTTAGAGCCTGCCGTCCTCCGATGCAGGTGACACACATTTGATAATAGGTCTTTTTTAGACATTTACCGAAACACACACAGTCACAGACTCAGGCCAGGAACATTATTAATACATTCAGTTTGCTGTCGAACACACACACTGTGGAGAAGGAAAATGTCACAGAGGAGGAACAGAGACTGTCAGGGTTGATGCTCGGCTTCATTTCACGTCTAATCTTCCTGAACAGAATATTCCGGAGTAAAAACAGACGTCTCTTTTTATCACCAGGCCTCTGTAGCCACACTGTCCCGCAGATCATTTCATTATAGCCTCTAACTTACAAAGCACTTCTCTGAGATTGCCATGAAAGCCCCTGTGTACCCAAACCGAAACAACAGAAGCAGACGTGGACAGAAAGATTAGGAAGAGAAACGTCTCGCAGAGCCATTAGCTGATGAGAGGTAGTTTTAACATCGCCCTCTGCTCTTATTATTATTATTTATTCATGCTCACCTTGTGTTTGGGATCTATTATTCTCATGCCTTTTATTTGCAGATGTGAAAAGAGAACGAGAAAACATCAGAGGAACAGGACGCCAAAAGCTTATTTTAAGCAGGAGATCATTATTTTTCTGCTTTTGAGGTGTGGTTCGCTTCTAGTCCTCGAACAGCTTCTAAAAGACAGAAAAGGCTTTTGTACCTGTTCCCATGGGACTGAATAAGCTACACACGCATCTGCAATGAAAGCCAGATATTTCTGTATCTAAATATTGTTCTTGCTCGCGGCTAATAGTCTCCATTATGTGAGAAAAAGATTACAAACTAACTATAAAAAACTCAAACTAATGAGGCGGCTCAAGGCAAGATGCACCACTGGGCCAAGAAGGAAGGGAAATAATTAGTGCCTGTAAATAAAAAGTTAACCCCAATTAAAACCAGTTAACTCTAAATGTTAGCTGGGATAAATATGTGAATAATTAAGGATGGTTTTCGCTACATTCAATTAATTGAGCTGTTCTTTGCTGTACGTTTTTTGCTTCATTGCAATGAGGATGTGAAGATGCAACTGATACCTCATTCACACCAACGCAACTCCGGTTCAAGCTCCGTGCTAGATCTTTTCAGGTTCAGAACTGGTTCTTCGGTTTAGCTCCGGCTCTTTTCACACCACTCAGAGCCCGACTGGTGCTGCGTCATTGCGTCCTCGTTTGCGTGCCTGCTTTATAAAGCCAAACCGCGCGGAAACCCCTCACAACTCACACGGACAACAACAACAATTGCCGATTGTGTTGAAGCGCTACTCGTTTTGGTAAAAACCAGCGGTTGCCATCTCTTTCTGCAATTGTTGGAGAATTGCTTTGGACCGCGTGCTCCCCTCCAGCTTCCTCTGTACCTCTTCGGAAGACCAGATTCCCAGTAGGTAGCTGGTCTCTTCAGTGGACCACTGCTGCTTGTTAAGTTTCTCCATCGTTGTGTACAAACTGGATAAAACGCGCGCTTTTTGTTATTGTTCAGGAGTTGATCCCGCCCCTGCCCCTGCCCCCGCCTCGACGTAAGTGTGACGTATGCGGTGCTTTTGCTCTAGCCGGAGAATTTTTTGGTGCTTGAAACGAACCGGATTCCGGAGCTAAGAGGCTGCTCCGCTGCGGTGTGAACAGGAAAACCCGGTGCTTTTCAAGCTCCAGCTCCGAACCGGCCCTGAAACACCGTTGGTGTGAATGAGGTATGAAGTAACATTTGATGTAAAACAATCGGCTTAAAACTTGACATGATACACATTGTGTTCTATACTACATGGAAGTAATGCATATAAAAGACATACTAATCTTATTTTCATATTTCGAACAAAAGCCATTGTAGTTGATATTTATAGTTAATATTCAGAAACTAACTGGCTTTAAAACCAAAGTGCAGTTTTCGATCTACTAATACTATTTATAGATCAACTAAAAAAATCCCTAGATGCAATATAGCATCCAGCCGTTTCAATATGATCCATCTGTAATATCAATACTGCTCCCTAAACTGGCTGCAGGGATATGAGATGGATCAATACGCAGTATATGAAAGCTGCTGGATTAGCATCCTGCTGCTCCGAGCTACTGATCCTCCTCCTATTTCTTCTTCTCTGTTCTCAGGCGGAGCTTACAGCACGGCGTTCATGCATATTGATCAGCCGAAACGACAATTAGCTTCCTGTGTACGGGTTTGTTTTGCTTCGGTTTCCTGATGTGTGTCAGCTGCGCTCCAATCACAAACATTGATAAGATGTGAAGTGTGTGTGTGTGTGTGTGTGTGTGTGTGTGTGTGTGTGTGTGTGTGTGTGTGTGTGTGTGTGTGTGTGTGTGTGTGTGTGTGTGTGTGTGTGTGTGTGTGTGTGTGTGTGTGTGTGTGTGTGTGTGTGTGTGTGTGTGTGTGTGTGTGTGTGTGTGTGTGTGTGTGTGTGTGTGTGTGTGTGTGTGTGTGTGTGTGTGTGTGTGTGTGTGTGTGTGTGTGTGTGTGTGTGTGTGTGTGTGTGTAATCATCTAGAGGTTTTCTCATGACTGATTAGAAACTGTTGGTACAGAGCCAGGCTTTATCAATCAGGATACCTCTATCAACACAGCAGTGGGTTTTTAGTATTTTTAGAAGCTGCCCAATCATTTGCATCTGAATTACTTTACAAACTCCAATCAAAAAACTGCCGGATGTTGGTGTTTTTTTGCCAGAAACTAGCATACGCATAAATAAAAGACTTAAGAAAATCTTGATACAAGATCCAAATAGCTGCTTTTTCAGGGAGTCATCTGTCTTAACAAACTATCTGCTGATAAAAAAAAAAAGTGAGTGAATGAGTTTCCAATGTCAAGAATGAAGTAAAACCCCCAAAAAGAGGTTGATAAGAGATACATTTTGCAGATTTGGTTTGTGGCCAACACCAAAGATTCGGTTAAGATTGAGTGTTTGATACCTCAGATTTTGTTTGCCATATCTCTTAAATGACTAAGTAAATATAAACACTGCTAAACAGGTGCAGCTGTGGCTCTTTTGGCAACTAAATTATTCATCAAATGAAACCACATCATCTCCCGCTCCGTGAGTCAGACGATGTTAAATGCGATTCCTCCCACTCGCAGCTGATACTTGCTTTTGTGGATGTAACTTTTTTAATATTAGTCCTTTTAAGAGACGTGCCAAACTAAATCTCTTTAAAGAATAAAGCACTCAACCTTTGTAGGCGTCATAGATCGCAGACGGCCTAACAGAAACAAAGTCCTAATCTTAACAGTAAACCTTAGTCACGGTGCTAAAGTCTTGATCTCATCCCTACATTTAAAACCTCACCCCTTGATTCCACCGGGGCCGTCTGCGCCGCGGTTTTGGTCCGACCTACTCCAGCGTCAAACCCCACCGGGCGCGTTTCAGAAGCGGAGCGTCTTGCGTGCCGGCTCGCAGTTTTTGTTGATTTGGGCATATTTCCTGGACAGACAAAGTTAATAATACTTTTAATAGTCCAGTTATAAACGACATGAATGTGTTGCTGTATTTTAGTGGTAAAAAAATGCATTCATCATCGTAATTATTCTATATATATAATTTACACAGTGCCTGTAAACCGGAGGAAAACGCTGGCATTTATTCTCCTACTTGAAAGACTACGGAGGGATAGGGTCTGCAAAATGTGTTTATTTTGGGGATTGACTGGATGCTTTGACCGTTCCACTTCCTGCCCGGCGCTATGCAACGCCTCGCGTCTCGCGTCGAAAATAGACCAGCCGCGTATTTTTAGCGGAGCCCAGCGCCGAGACGCTTCTGGGACGCTTCTGAGCCGTAACGCGGCGCGTTTGGTGGAATAGCACCCATTGACTAGAGTGGCCGTGGCCGCGATCGCTGTGAACTCCGCGGCGCAGCCGTAACGCGGCGCAGACGGACCCGGTGGAATCAAGGGGTAACCGGTACATAAAGCTGAAATCGATACATAATCAACTACTTTAAATCAGCACCTTTTAAGGATTCTTCACCCATTTAGCATAATATTATCACACTAAGGAAGGACAGCTTAAAAAAAAGAAAATATTCCAAGTCAGTACAGAAGACAATCAGAAATACCGACATCATCTTTTTTTTTTCATTGCTTTTTCTTGTCCAAACATTACCCCTAGTAATAAGCGAATACAAATCGGGCTACAGAGGTCCTGTAAACTCACATTTTTTTTAAATGTATACAATTTGTTGGTACCAGCTGCGACTCAAGTGTCATCACTTGCGGACATTTATTAGACTCCACACATGTCCTCCGGGAGCCACAAAGGCTTTACACAAGTATCTTACAAATGCACTTCCTGTAAATGGATTCCATTTGTAAATTCAGTGGAATTCCCCATTTTAAAAGCTGCATAAACTGGCAAAGATGCACCTAAAATATATACACATCCTCTTTACACTGTTGCCAGACTGCTCTGCTGTATTGCCTTTCCATTCTCATGTTACCAGACCATTATGTGCTGCACCACTGTGTGTGAGGAAGGAGGAAGATCAGCCTCACTGGAGTCTGGCTGCTGATGTGACCTGCATGCTAATCATGTGTAAGAGGCTGGGGGGGCGTATAGCTAATATACACACATATACCTACAGTACACTTACACACCGCTCTAGCTCTCAATTTTGCCCCATCTTCCGGACATAACGCGATTTCTCTCCTTGATGATTGATGCCTCGTATATCTCTCCGACTTGCTGTAAGCCCCGCCCCGTCCAGAAGCCCATTGGCTACCACAGCTGTCAGAGGGTCATGGATGAGAAGCAGAGCAGACTGCAGAGCTTTATGACTCACTCTGCTGCTGCCCCTATAGAGAGGGGGGGGTTCAGCTTAAATAAAGGCTCCCTCAGGTAAACTCCATCTCGTGGTTTTGGGACATTTTGAGTAAATGTGACCTTGAAGAGCCTCAATGATGATGTGAAGTTTTACTCTTTTTTTTATTCTCTTATGCTGCATTGTTTAAAGGTGGGGTAGGTAATTCACTTCAGAAACACTTTGTGTTATATTCCATGGAATGCTCTTAACATCCCGATAGCAATGAATATATTAAATGCTTTGACAATAAATACATAAATAAATGTCATCTGTGGCGCTGTAAAAAGCACGACCAATCATCTGAGCCGGCGGCTAAAATAATTGGATGGCCTACCTGCCTGTCAGCCTTCCATCTGTGCACAAACTTATCTCGTGCCCTCATTGGTCATGTTCGTGTGTGTTGCTCTGTAAGGAAGTCTGAAGGAAGAGGCAGATTTTTTTCGGCTGCGTAGTTTCAAATTCTAGCGCACTCGAGCTGGTTTCTCCATTCTTACCTACCCTACCTTTAATGTTGGTACAATGGATAGGGAAGGAAAATAGTTATTGCCCAAAAGTGTCCTTCATCACTAGTGTCAACAAGTTATTGGGTTGTAGAAAATGTCAGCTTTGTACAACCCAATATATTTGACACTTAGTCAGACCAAACAGACAATTTGAATAGGCCGTCTTTGGCTCTGAAATGTAGGGCATTTAAAAAATATATTTTATAATATTTAATGAATAAAGCAGTTCATATTTAATATAACAAATAACTGACAAACAGTGAAAACTATCCTTAGCAGCTGCCTTGTTATGTCTTTTAACAACTCATTGAATCCAGCAGCAACTATCGCTTCAGCCAACACTGTAGTCAAATTCCTTGACATTTTGTCCTATGTAAGCTAGATACCTTAAATCAACAATTTTCAAAAACACTATCCTGAATGTTGTGCTCCTGCTGTGCTGCCACTCATCCTCTCTTTTAAGAATCCACATAGAGATGTGTTTTCATTTCACTTCTACTGTTTGCATCTCAATTTAAGAGCAAGCAGAGGAGGAATAAAAAGCTTCCTCTCTGCCAAACTGTTGACATCTTTACAGGCTGTCTCCACTCAGCCGAGAGCTATTTTAAGACTCTTGTTAGTGAGGAACCAAGTGCTTTTTATTTTTGCCGCCTGTGAGGGGGAACACTAACAGATATTGTTGATTCGGTCTTCCATTCTTGCCCGTATTGGTCTTTAAATAGCGTTTCCATGCTGCCAATAAGCTTAATCAGGACCTCGGGATCAAAAAGCCCCCATGTGATATTTAAAGCCTTTAAATATACACATACACACACATACATACACACACACACACACACACATTCTAATCAATATTATTTTTACCCTTTTTTAAATGTGTGTGTTCACGTAGGTGTGTGTGAAGGCCACAGAGCTCTCCCATAAATCTACCCGGATCAGAGTGACTCTTGAAAGGTGGTGAATAAGTGGAGGAAGGGGTGTGAAATAGTGTTTGGCTAGCTTCAAGTGCTGACACTAAAATGCTGTGTGTGTGTGTGTGTGTGTGTGTGTGTGTGTGTGTGTGTGTGTGTGTGTGTGTGTGTGTGTGTGTGTGTGTGTGTGTGTGTGTGTGTGTGTGTGTGTGTGTGTGTGTGTGTGTGTGTGTGTGTGTGTGTGTGTGTGTGTGTGTGTGTGTGTGTGATCTAATCTAAGACTGTAGCATGTTGCAATGCTGAGTCAGTGTCACATGTTCCGGTTGCATTGTCTTTACAATATAAATACATTTAGGAAACTTGACCATATTGCATTTATAAGATGGTAATTTTCAGAGTTTCCTGGCAGCCGAGTGGTTAAGCCACATTGGATTCTGGCCAGAGTCCTTTGTTGTGTTCTCAATCCCCATGTTTCCTTTCTTTACTGTCAATAAAGGCTAACGTTAAATGTCACATTGTCAGTCCTTTTAGTTTAACTGTTCCTTCTGCGTCATTGGCAAGGCTTTCAGAATAAAGGAAAGCATGAGTGACAGCTCTGCTTTGCACAAACTAAAACATTTTTTTCAGTTTTTCAGCTTTAGTTTGAGCTATCCAAAATGACTGATCCTCTCCCCAAATTGTCATTAAAAGTCATTTTGTATGTTTTTATTTAACATGATATAGTACATAAAAGTGGCACACATGTTTAAGTATCATGTACATGCTTTTCTGCAGAAAACAGTGTGTATGCATGCTATTTTAAGACGTGGGATATTTTCACGATTATCTCATATAACCTGTTACAAATATTATACCTTTTTTTCATTGGTACATAAACACCAACAGATAAATCCCCAAGTCTCTGTTGCTTTCAGTACTTGAAACATTCACCTGATTTTGATTTCCATTTGATTTAGCATTGGCCTGAAATCAGTATCGATTCATGATATCGTGTCAGTCACCTGATAGACAGTGGATCTCACTGTGTGTAGCTCGGTTTCCAACACGGTGTTTGTTTGTCCCAGCTGTGTGTCGGGCACGGATTAATCCCTGTAATGGAATGATAATGAGTTTGGAGGAGAGGTGCAGGAGCTAATAACGAAGGAGGGTAGGACTCTTACTCTTTCTGCCAGCGATAGAACCGCCGCTGCCATTGATCACAATTACCAAAGGGAGGAGGAGACGCCATATTATTTAAGCAAGGAGATGAAGCAGGAAGAGCTGAGATACCGTTAAGAGTTCAGATTATCCAGGGTGAAAAAGCTGAGGAAATAAATAAGAGGCGTCAAGGTCGTGGGAGGACAGTTTTCCCTTTGTGCTTAGCATGTTGTTTTGCTGCTACGACCCGGCAAGGTCACGGCTCCCATGACGGACTGTTGTCAAGGGAACCATAGGCACCTTCCTCCTTAAAGCCACAGGCAGTTTCATATTTAGACATACACTTCCATCCCATCCATATTCATTTCCATCACAAGCGGAATGGAAATCATTGCTCTTTTGGCGAGCTGTGGTTTAAACTAATCTGGTGCTGAATGATGAGTCAATGACTGGATTAGTTGCTTGGCAGGAAATTCATTGATGACATTTTCATTATCTCTGAATCATTTGAGTCATTCGTCCAGCAAGACATGCCAAACATTTGCCTTTTCCCCACATTTTTCACTTGTTTTTTTTAGATATTTAATAAATTGTTCTGAAGTCTTTCTTCTTTTTACAACTGAAGATCCTTATATGCCAGGCCTTCATTCAAAAGTAAAAACATGTCACATTCCTTTTCATATTCAATCTTTTGGGTTTCAGACGGTAGTCATTTGAAGAAGTCACCTTGAGCGATTTCTTTGACATTTTACAGACGAAAGAGTATTCAATACATTGGAGAAAAAAAAACATAACATGATATATATAAGTCAATTTAATGATCCATAAGTCAAGCTCAACCGATGCCTCTTGTTTTAGCTTCCCTTTCCTTTTAGCTGTTTGATATTTGAAATTGTTTTACGGCTTGATTTGTGTCGGTTTGTGTGCACAAATGTGTTTGACAGACACGCTGTCTTTCTTTGGAGACTGCCCTTTCCAAAATGTCAGAGGTCAATCTTCCATAGACATTATTGAACTGTTCTCTGACTCTGTCAGCTCCCTCCTTTCATCCACCGAGTCCCTCTCCTTTGTGAGCTAATAGACAGACTAACAGAAAGGGATGCTGGGAAAACACGAGGCGTTTAAAGCCAGAGGGACTTTACACCTCTATTAGTGACAGCGGGGTCTTCTCCGGTTTGTCGTGTATAAGATCGAACCCACTAAGGACACACACAAACATACACTCTGCAGACACATTTATTTCCTGTTTTTATTACGTAATATCCAACAACTGTAACCCAGGCCAGGGACAAATAGATAAAAGTCCCGCATGTGGACTTGACAACCAAGGATGCATCACATTGAATAACCACTTTTTCTACAAAATGTAACCCCAACGGTTCTTGGAGCTTTTCGTCACTAGAAATGAATCATAATGTTAGTAAAAACCAACAAAATATTCAATTTTAAGAGAAAATTGGCAAATTGAACATTCGAAAAAACTTTAAATTGGCATTTGTCATATCAAAATACAATCTCCACTCGAGATCCACTTGTTTATTTAGGAACTTTTGATCACTCACATGGTCATTTTGCTTCAGTTTTTTAACTTTGAACCCTTCATTTGAATTATTACTTCTTAAATGTCTTGAGCGAAAGACCTTTATTCACTATCACAACCCTTGTAGGTTTATTGTTTGCCATCAACTAAACAATTACGTTATATCAGCGTCAGCGGGTGAAAAGATGTTGAGTAGAAATACGTAATCATTGAAAAACATGAATGCAGAATCTGTTTGATTTTGAAGCAGGATTTCTTCATTGTTTTTTTCCAGTAAATATGGCAATAAATAAAACACCCACTACAGGTATTGTGCACTCCTACAGTAATCTACTCTTCATTGGAACAAGATTTTTGTAAAATACGAAGAAGTGAAACTGTGTTGCAAGGGGAAATGTGTTTACACTTAAAGAGAAGGTTGTTTTTTTTTGGAGCCACTAAGAGGAACCGCAGCTCAGCACTTCAGCTGTAACGTTCACTTGTGGTGACTGCGGCTTGCTCCAGACTTTATCAATAGTGCAGTTAAATCAGTGGGGGGGAAATCTGTGTGCGTCTCTGTTTTATTGATCATGTGATGTCAAGAGCGCTGTAACTGCTTCTCTGATCTGTTCTCGAGACGGCGTGTTGTGTTACAAAACAGTCGTAGGAGCACATTACCAGACAAGGACACACGGGGTATCGACTCGCTCATGTGAAAACATCGCTCAAAGAACATCTGCAAACATGTGTTACACTTTGTTTAATCCTCAGTAGGTGTCAAGGGCGGGCCTGGTGTCAGGAAGTTTAAGACAACCTCTGAAAAGGAAAGCGTTTCAAAGCCAGTCTAGTTGCTACTTTCCACCTCAATTGAAAACTAGCCCCTGAAGTGAATGTGTCACAAACAAACAGCTACTTCACTCAGAATGATCTCACCTTATGCTTTAGAATACGAGCAGTTTTCACCATTTGCAGATCAAATCATTAATCCACAGATTCACCAAAGCCTACATGCGGTGTTTCTGCGGCCTCACTGGGACCCAATTGAGTATTGATCCGCAGCCGAAAATAGCCCCCAACAAAAGTGTGAATTACTACTGTTTTGGTGAAAAAAGACAGTTCCCAGCGAGTTTAGGAAAGCCTTTTTACAAAAATGATATGTTGGTGGGCTGTTTTTGTTCATTTCATGGGATTTGTTCAAACGAAGGATAATAGTCTTATCATTTAACGATGCAAATTGTTTTAAATGTTTTTACATCACAGGCTGGCATCATCAATTATCCTTTGAATATTGGAATTTAATCAAAATCCTGGCTTAGCTAGACTCTCTAAAAGACAAATTGGTTTGTTGTTTTCCCCATTATGCATTGCAGTCTATAATTATATCCCAGCTGTTTCGTTGTAGAAGCAGCTTTGTCATTGTTTGTGCACAAAACACACTGCTGTGCCTCCATTTTGTCAATCAAAGGTGCTATTTCCCTGTTCCTCTACTGCTTTTTACCATCAAACCCTGGTGTTTCTTTTCCGTGAATCCCCCTTCAGTGTCGTCTGTTCAATTGCTCAGATTGATTATAATGTGTACTGACTGTCGGGGGGGGGGGAGACAGGCCAGAGAAGTGAGAACTGGACCGGAGAGGAAGTGTTTGTGGTGCGCGGATTGTTTTGACCTATTACAATTTGTGATTCCCCTCATGGGCTGTGTTGACGAGTGACAGTGTCAGTCAAGGATGGAGTGGTTGGTTTATGGCTGATTGTGTCATTGCTGATTGTGTCATTGCTGTAGTTAAGAGTGTGGCGGTCATTGCTTATGGTTTCTATGTAGTGCTTCTATTTAAGCTGTTTCCTGTGTTGAGAAGCTGGTTCTCCTTAATCTAAAAGTCTAAAAGAGTCAAACTAAAATTCAGCTTGTTGCTTTAATGGAAGCTTGTTTTTCAGATGTCGAAATGCAGAAGTCCCACTGGTCCATTTACTGAGCAACATTGAAGTAGGCTTTGCTATTTATTTATCTCAAAGGGGATTAGGAATGTCATGCAATCCACTGAGCAGGTGATTAGGATGTTATGCGGCAGAACACCTCATTAAGTCTTCAGAAATTCTACTAGCATTTTAAAATTGATTTGTGTCGTTCAAGGCAGGAGGCACCGAGTGTGACATCTTATTTTAGTTTTGATTCATCACCCTGGAGGTTCTAAGAGTTTTAGGACCCTCCAGGAGCTATAACCTACGGCTATGATGTCCGAAGACGAAGGCCCCAGTGGTGTCATAAACATTTAGTTTCCTGTCAGCTCAGTGATGGATCACACTCTGGGAGGGCAACGCAGCGTAGCAGGTACAGACCAATGATGTCCTTCTGATGTGAGCCAGCTGGCAAGATTGACATCATACAAAACGTCCTTCGAGAAGAAAGATGTGTTGCGGGTGTGGGATCTATATAATCTCGCAAGACATGAGTTCAGGTAGTGATTCGATGTGATACGATTGAGTAATCTTTCAAATAAAACTGACAAACATCTTGTTTCAGCCTCTGAGTTGCCAGAATTTGGGAGAAATGTCTTCATCTTATCTGAAGTTGGCCTTTTTAAAGGTCTGTTTTTGACCTTTCTTCTATTCCTTTCTCCTTACTTTTAGGGTGTATTATAGTTTTCTACTAGAACATGTTTTCAAGCTTTATTGGTTTTTTTCTTGTACCATCTGCTTGAATTTGACCTGTTTTCTCCCTTTGTCTGAAACACTCTATTTTAGCGCTTGTCTCTTTAAGAAATGCCTTGCGAAAAGCCCAGTCTGCTCTGATTGGTCGGTGTTTCCAGGTGTTCTGCATTTGCGCTTTTGCCTCTCTGCACCGTAAATCCAGCCAGGGAATGACTTTAACAACACCGCAGAGATACTTTCTACCAATATAATATGTAGTTGTGACTTGTGAACTTTAAAATAACGGAAACGGGTTATTTTTAATGCAACCGTGTAAAAGCCACAACTTCCTGTTCACCTCTGCATATCCGTCTTCCAGTCTCAGTCCTTTTACCCCACCCATTCTCTCCCCTCTTCCTCCCAAATGGCTTACCCTGTATACTTCACTCCCATCCCAGATCGACCCCTGGCACCCGAACTGCTTCTTCCTCCTCTCCACCTTGATTCAGTCCACTCAGATCCAGCAGGTGATCACACGCTGCACTTAGCTGCCCCATTTCTATCATAGTAAAACTATAACTCCTGGCCACTTTGACCTGGTCCAGAAAGCCTTGGGGCCGAGCAGAAAGGCTCTCGGTTTTTGTCGCTGAGGGTGGCATCAGCAGTCAGGATCATTTGCGAGTGTTGGGATGAGAGCGCTGAAGGAAAGATGAAAGGCAGTAAGTGGGGAGGATAGGAAGGAGAGTCCAGGTGAGATGAGAGGGAGTCAGGCTGGAGAGGCGATGATTTTCTGTCCACTCTGTCTGCCTTTAATCTGTATAGATGTTATCAAAGGTTGCTTTAGAAGTGTGTTGGTTTGTGTAAAGGCACGTCTTTCTTCTCTCTCTCACCTGCCTGGACTGTTGATCTTTGCAGAGATTAGTTTTTTGATCGTGATGATTGCTTTTCTTCTATTGTTTTTAACTACCCGAATCACGTGGAATGAATAAAAGATGTGGGATTGATAGTGATTGACCCTGACATTCATAGCCTACTCATGGATGCAGAGGCTTTAAAATGCTACATAAACAGCAGCGGCGGCGGCAGAATGCACCGTATGTTGCCCTGAGAAGAATATGTCATGTGTCAGGCTGAATCAGCTCATAGCCTTTGGTTTATTTTGTAGTGATCCAGAAAATCACAGTGTGGAGTGAAACAGGTAGCTGATCCCAAGCTGAACCTTTGTATTGCCTCTTTTATTCACAAATAAACTTAAAATACTGGAATGATATATTCCATTAATTTCTTTACCGCTCATTTTCTCCCAATGTATTTAATGTAGGGCTGTCAGTCGATTAAAATATTTAATCGCGATTAATCGCATGATTGTCCATAGTTAATCGCGATTAATCGCAAATTAATCGCACATTTTTTATCTGTTCTAAATGTACCTTAGAGGGATATTTTTCAAGTTTTTAAAACTCTTATCAACATATGAGTGGACAAATATGCTTTATGCAAATGTTTGTTTATTATCATTTGAACAATGACAAATATTCGCCTCAATTCAACCTGGAACCTCCCGATGGCCAGTCCGGGCCTGCCGGTGAGCGTGGAAGTGTGGTCTGCCGCAAGCGGGCGGCAGGAGCGGGGCTGTCAGCATCAGCCTGTAGATGGTATTTTAAACTCGATGCGCTCTGAGACTACGTGGCGGCCGAGGACAAAAAATACACATGCGTTAATCGCGTTAAAATAATTAGTGGCGTTAATTTTTTTTTACGCCGTTAACTTCACAGCCCTAATTTAATGTTTTGCTTATTTTTCCATTACTGGCTTACATTGCTGAGCTATTGGTTTTCTTTTTCTGTGTTTTTGATTTTACAATTGAATAGAGTGGTGCAGGGATGACGTATTTACCCGGAAGTAAACTGCGCATTGGTTCCTTTGACAAAAAAGGGATTTCTCCATAGGATTTTGGAAAATAGCTTGAAATAATGTCTGTGGAAAACGAAGCTGTTTCATAAATGCACGTTTTGTTCAGCCGGATAATCTCCACATGTCTACCCTACTTTTATAATTTTCGAATCATAAATCTAATCGCCAGAAGCAAAATTCTAACGTTATGCTAAACGAACTACAGTCGAGTACAGCAGGGTCGCACGACTTCATCGTCACGCCAACTTAAGATACATATTCAAAACTACAGATTCAAAATTGTACAAGTTGAAGCGTTTGTTTTAACAGTTTGCAGGAGGCAGCTACTTGCTTTCAAGCAGAACAGGGGCAGACAAACTTAGCGGGAGTGTTTACGTGTTCGGCGTAATGACGTACAACGTCCTCGACAACTTCTGTAGTCCTATTCAGCCACTTGTTAACAACCATCGTTTTTCAGACACGAAAACTCTTCAGAAATCACCAGTGGGTTCACTGCTGATGCATTTAATGTCGTAGAACAAAACGTGATCCGTCTCTTAGATTTGTGTCAACCACAGACCTTATTTCGAGCTATTTTCCCAAATCCTATGGAGAAATCCCATTGGTTCTGAGACGAGGGAACAGGAAGTGGTCAAAAGCTAACTCACTTCCGGGTTTTAGGACTCGTCACTGCACCAGAATTACATTCTGTATGTTATCACACCAAGTGATCATCATAAGGAAATTATTGAATGATATCTGTTTCTCTCTCCTTTCCTCTCCTCATTTAAATGAAAAGTCTGTTCCTCGAAACCTATTTTTGACATTTGTGAGACAGTTCTTATCTTTCTCTTGTGTCAGCCTCTTTCATCTTTAGCTCTAAGTTGATATGTTGCTCAATTGTCTTGTCTCCTGCCCCCCCGCACATTCTTCTTCTTCATGCTTGCTTGTTTCCTCCTCTTTATATTCATCACTGTCTCTTCTCCTCTTTGTATTTGTCATTTCCCTCTGTCTCCCCTCTTATTTCTGTCTGTGTTCTTTGTCAGCCCGTCTGTCTTTTCCCTTTTCCTGCATCTCATCCTTTCACATAATATTCTCTGTCTATCTCTGTCTGTTGTCTTTGTTTCCACTCTGAATCCCTGCAGGCAGCTCCTGCAGTTTTATTTCAGCGGTTTACTTTGTGTCTCTAAAGCCCTGGAGATGAATTATTGAACACTCTGACCTGTGTGTGTGTGTGTGTGTGTGTGTGTGTGTGTGTGTGTGTGTGTGTGTGTGTGTGTGTGTGTGTGTGTGTGTGTGTGTGTGTGTGTGTGTGTGTGGTGTGTGTGTGTGTGTGTGTGTGTGTGTGTGTGTGTGTGTGTGTGTGTGTGTGTGTGTGTGTGTGTGTGTGTGTGTGTGTGTGTGTGTGTGTGTGTGTGTGTGTGTGTGTGTGGGGCAGTCTTGTACGTTAAACAATAATAATATTACAGATTTAGCACTTTTCAGCTTGCCTGTTCTCTAATGAGGAGAAATACTTCACTCTAAAACCATGACCATTTGTATTGTGCACACAGGCAACAGGATGCTGGTTGTCTTCATTTAATTTACTTACATTAATAGCTAAACATTTCCAGTCCTGTCTGGGCCATAACAGATTGTTCTAGCAACCACATAGCTGCACTAAAGGCCTCTTCAAGTGTCCCTTTTCCTTTTATTTGTCTTTATTCGATGGCTCACTGGAGAGACAGAATGTGAAGATGAAGCAGAAAGAAGATGGAACATATATATGCTTTATTTCTCCTTTTCGTGATTTGACATGCTGTTGAAATGATGTAGTAACTCCTCAGGAAAGCTCTTTGTATGCATCATCCATCAAAGTGAAATCCCCCAAAACTAGAAAAGGCACTTAAAGAGACATTCATGATAAATCTGGATCTGCTTTCAAATGTAACGGGTTATTATTTCTTCCTTGAACAATGCCACACCCTGCCACTAGCTTTCCCGTGATACTTTACACAAACAGACAATAATCCAGCAATCCATGATGCCTTCTAATCCGAGTCTTTCTGTGTTTCGTCTCCAGGCTGTTCAACCTGACTCTGAAGAAGCTGATCATGCTGAAGGAGCTGGATAAAGACCTCACCTCTGTGGTCATCGCCGTGAAACTGCAGGTAAGAGAATCCTCTCTACAGTCGGACAATAAAATAAACAAACGTTGCTTTCGGCAGCAGTAGTGAGGGGAAAGAGGTTCATGATGGAAGACCCAAAGCTCACAACAATGAAATAGTTTCAATCACAAAATCCCAGCAGAGAAAATGCCATGAAACGGTAACATAATGTGGAATTTGAATTTAAGAGTTGTTTCTTTTTTTGTCAAGTTAGATGATTAGATCCGGACACACTTCCTCTTTCTGTAACTTCCCCACAGTTGTCTACTCTTTATGATTTGTTGTTGTTATACTAGAGGGAAGCTTCCAGTACAGTATTCAATTTCTTACAATTTGACACCTTTTTGACAGCAGAGGATAGCAAGCTAAAATAAATAACTCTCGTATGATATATTTTGGTTTAATTAAAAAAAATACATTAAGGATGAATATGTAAGAAGTGTTTTCTCCATTCTGCTCTGTTGCGCTCTTTGTGTGCTCTCCATCATCCCCATCTTGTCCAATATTTAATACAGATTCTCGTAGTCTTTGTGTAAATACATTTGAAGGCCCCTTTAAGGCTGTGGCTCCACTCCCAGTTTCTGCTCCTTGGCTTCGGTTCACTCTCCACCACCTCCATCTTGTTTTCTATCTAAGCAAACCAATAAATGATCTGCACTTTCTGGCACTTAAGACACTTTAAGCTGTTTTAATTCTTTTTCCATGCTGCTGCATCTTCCCTCCTATCAGTCACTTTCCTCCCTCTCTTCCTCCCTTTCCTCCCACGCTCCACTCCCTGCATGTGGTTGATTAGTTTATTGTTTTGACTCTGCTGGAGTTACCCGGGTTTTGCTAATTATAATGTTTCCATCGTTCCCTGCTCCCACGACATCTCTCTTTTATGTTTTTTCTTCTCCTTTCGTCGCCTCCTCAGGGCTCAAAGAGGATCCTGCGCTCCAACGAGATCCTGCTGTCCTGCGCAGGCCTGACGGAGACCGACCTGCAGCTCACCTTCTCCCTGCAGGTAAACACACTAAGGATCAGGGGGCTCACGTGTGTGTGTGTGTGTGTGTGTGTGTGTGTGTGTGTGTGTGTGTGTGTGTGTGTGTGTGTGTGTGTGTGTGTGTGTGTGTGTGTGTGTGTGTGTGTGTGTGTGTGTGTGTGTGTGTGTGTGTGTGTGTGTGTGTGTGTGTGTGTGTGTGTGTGTGTGTGTGTGTGTGTGTGTGTGTGTGTGTGTGTGTGTGTGTGTGTGTGTGTGTGTGTGTGTGTGTGTGTGTGTGTGTGTGTGTGTGTGTGTGTGTGTGCTATGTGAGGCTGATAAGCAGGTTGTTAGTTTTGTAAAACATTGAATTAAGTTGTCGCGAAACAAAAAAGAAAGTATATCTGTTATTGTTGACCCTCCTATGGTGTATTTATACATAGAGGGACAGTGCAAATAAAAGGCATAACAATAGACTTAGTAAGAGGCAGGAATCAAATAAGTTCTCATCCATGGTAAAAAAAAAAACAAGTAGCAGTTATATAATAATAATTTAACATATACAAGTTGTTGCTTACAATTTCATGAACAATGTTTTCCTTGTTGCTACATGTAATAAACATTAGACCTGTTCATGCATCAACACTCGTACAGCGTTAACATCCTGCCATGCATTCAGGCCGAGCACGACTAATGTAAATCCCAGCAGAGTTTCTTCTGCTCTAAATCATCCTATCCAATTTCCATGTATCTAAATGCTGCTAAAAGGTCAGCGAGTTTCTCTCTGTGGATCTTAGCGCGCGCACTGAGCCAGACATTATACATTATACATTCAACTCCCTACACTGTGGAGAGGAAGCCTATTAAAACGGAGCGGCGGAGTGATTTCATGGCTTTGAACATAGTTTCAGAAGTGGCTTTGGTTCCTTTTTATAGTGCAGATCCTTAATGACGGGTTATGTCATAGTGAGGATGTGACTAAGTGGCTCGACACCTCAGCACGCCGGAGACAGGTCTGCGGGTGTCGAGGTCTTACGCAACCAATCGGCATGATTGTCACGACCTGGGAAACAAAGTCATCGCTGTATCAGTCTGGCTCTGAACTTGTGTTTATTTGTGTGTATTTGTACCCCGCAGTACCCACACTTCCTGAAGAGGGACGCCAACAAGCTTCAGATCATGCTGCAGAGACGGAAGAGATACAAGAACCGAACCATGCTGGGCTACAAGACCCTCGCTCTGGGTCTCATCAACATGGCCGAGGTACCACCAGCCACTCAGCTCTTAATGTATCGCACAGAAGTGATTTGTGATGTGTTGACATTTACATGTTTTCCCTTTGATTCTCAAATGTTTTCTGTATTTAGTTAGTATCCCACATTTTTGCATTTATAACATTTAATATGATCAAATAGGCTGATAGGCTAAGGGGCGGGACATCTGTTAGCGGTCGACCAATCACAACACAGCCAGCCAGCTAACCAATCAGAGCAGACTAGGCTCTGGTTTCAGACAGAGGGTGGAAAGAGGTGCTGCAGCACAGGCAGTATGAGAAAAATAAAGAGCTTTTTGAACATTAAAGCATGGAGACATGTCACAGTGTAAGCACCATATACAATTATGAACCTGAAAATGAGCACATTATGTCGTATCGTAGCATTTTAGTGTGTCTTCAGCAGCTCCACAGCAGCAGATGGAGGTTAAGCTGCGAGTTGTCGAGTCAGCAGAGTGTCGTCCTCTTCTGGTCCCGACTGATCTGAGCTGTTGACCCAACAAAACACCGGTCAAAGCATCATTTCCCTAAACATGCAGCCTCTGCCTTCTGCTGCTGTCCAATCTCTCCGTTGAACTGATCTCATTAACTGTCGTCACGGTGATTTCTGACCTGATATCAACCAGAATATAAGAGGAATTTTCTCTCATTCAGGGACTTTTATTAGGACATATTTAGCTTTAACCTTCATTTACCCTTCATCCAAACTCAATTTCAGCTAGTGCACTTTAAACTCAAACTCGGATTTCAATCTTTGGCCTTGCGTTCTTTTTCCGGCACGCCATAAATGTCGCCATAAATCAAAGTCTGTGGCCTCGTCTGCCAAAAAGCTCCTCGCGACTCTCCGTCTCCCACAACAAGAACGTTTTCTCAAAGGCTTCTGATTTATGGTGTGTGTCTGTACATGTGGATGTTTCGTTGAAGGTCAGAATTATTTACAGTGTGTAACACCTGAAAAGGACATGAATACAGATTTAATGAAGAGTCTTTTATCAAGAGCAAATCAACCCAGATTCACCCAATAGGATGTGAGTACATGAATCAGAGAATAGATCTTGTGAACTCAAAACTTTAAGAAAAGTATTTTTATTTCCAACTCAGTATGTTGCTCCAGCCTTTGGCCTGCTGCTGCCTCTGCATACAAAACAACGTCACTTTTTATTCATGAAGCTATTCCAGCAGACAGGTTGTGCTTTGGAGAGGGCAAAGGACACGAACGCCGACTCGTACGCATGATGGGTTCAAACTCATTTCCTTCACTGGCGCAGTAAAAGCCTGAACTCTGCCCCGAGCTCGGAGCGGGTCAGAAAAATAAAAAGCTATAGGTTTTCAGTTTATTCAGTTCTATCAGAAGTCACGAAGAAATGTCGTTTTCACTCACAGCAGGGAGTGTGAGGAAAACTTCTAAACTACTGTAGCAATACTTTTACTATAAACTCAAACTTGTACGAGGTATAGGTTTGTCAAAAATAAAAACAGAAGTAGAACTCACAGAACAATTTCAAACTGAATTTGCCTTAATTTCCCATAATTCTCTCTGTTGTCAGTCTGTTGCTTTAAAGACATATTCAGGTTTTTCTGAGACATTTCTCAATATGATTTTCCGGTTACAGGTTTCCAGTATCAATTAATGAAGTACATTTTCTTGATGAATCATTTTGCTCTATGATTCTTCAAAAAGTTATAAAATCTGAGTTTCATGATGGTGAAAAATCATCTTAAATTTCACCAAGATTTTTTAAGATAAACATTGTTTTACTTCCATGTTTTTCTTTGCAATCATTTCCCATAGTCTTTAGTAGCCAGAAAACGTTTGCTGCACCCTTTCCGCAAAAATACATCAAGAACTGCTTACGGAGACATTATGAATGTTGTTCTTGATTATGCGACATCCTGTAATCTCTGACTTTTTTCCATTTACTTAGCATTTGCACTACTTCAGCTCGCACAAATATTACTTTGCCTTTACTTCCACTTGGAACACACAAAGCTGAGCAGTAATGTGATTATCTACCTTATGAAAGCATACTTTTAGAGAGCATTCACTGCATGGTTTCAAGCTTAAGTTTAAAAGATGAACCTGCAGGTCATTTAGTCTCGCTGATTGGAAAATGTACAGTTAAATTAATTCTAATAAAACGTGTATTTTCCCTTCTTTTTTTTCACCTGTCAGATTTGCATAAAAGCCTTTTCCTGGGTTAAAATCATGGATGTATAATAAGAACTGGATACAGCGTGGGAGGCGGGGTCTCGTTCATTCCTATGAGAGCTGCTCATTAGCGCATGAAGTCAAAATGGCCCAACTTTTGAGAGAGCGAAACGGCACAGATTACCCGTCATGCCTGGCTGTCAGAGCAGAAGTACCCGTATGTGCGCTCATAGAGCATGCGCAGTTGAGTTGCCCCTTAAGCCCCGCCCCCGAGCTCCCACTCTCAGATGCGCGTTCATAATGCCGAGGAAAATAACTCTCAGAATAACGTTATTAGCACATTTTACAACTTGAGGACCGAATGTTTTTAATAAGGGATATACAAATGTTCATACCGGGTAGTTTATTTAGTTTAAAAACGATTTACAGACGTCTCTTTCCCAATGTTAGTCAATGGGAAAAAGACTTTCCGGGCCCAGCGACCAATACGGAAATGTAGTACCGCCGTTTGGCCACAACGAATATTTTCCTCAGAGTCCGGCGCACTTCCTGGGGGCTTGGTTAAAATGTGCAACTATAGGAAGCTTTTTTAGAGCTAGCATTAGCTTTTGAAGCAGGTTAGCTGAACCTCAGCAGTACATTACATGTCACTTGTTAGACGCTTTTACCCAAAGCGACTTACATACTCAATACTGTGGGCAATCCCCACAGGAGCAATTTGGGGTGAAGTGTCTTGCCCAGGGACACAACGACATGCTGACTGCAGTGGGGTTTGAACCTGTGACCCCCTGATCCGAACACCAACGCACAACCCACTGCACCACACGCCTCCCTGTAATGTCTCTGTGATGTGTTGCTCAGGCTGTCTCCATAATAAGCCGCTCAGACTTCATTAACTCAGCGAGTGTGACCAGACTGCTGACAGAGGCTGGGTGTCACTCCGTTAGATACACAACACACACACACACACACAGAGGCAGGAGACGTGATGCTGCTGTTTGCTGCAGAGGAAGGACTTTGTATGCGTCACATGTTCAACTTTCCCTGGTTTTGTTTATCTCCTGCAGCCATGTTCCTTTATCTTTCTCTTCTCAACACCTGCTTCACGTCTGTCCTCATTTCTTCTCCTGCTGTCTAACCTGTCTTCCTCTCTGTCTACAGAGCCTTTATGTCGTGTGTGTCTCTCTTCCTCTTCTTGCTCCTCTTCCTCTGATGCTGTTTGAATCCCATCCTGTGTTTATCTCCGCTGTGTGTAGAGAACCGCAATTGAAATATTTCTGGTAGAAGTTTAAATATCTGACTTTCTTTCCCTTCAGTTATTATCTTGTTGTTTCCATTTCAATATTTTAGCATTCATTTGCATCTCATTTAAGTAACATAAAAGGGAGGCGTGTGGCGCAGTGGATAGAGCCTTGGTGTTGGGATCAGGGGAGCACAGGCAAACCCCACTGCAGTCAGCATGTCGTTGTGTCCCTGGGCAAGACACTTCACCCCAAATTGCTCCTGTGGGGATTGTCCACAGTATTGAGTATGTAAGTCGCTTTGGATAAAAGCGTCTAACAAGTAACATGTCATGTAATGTAATGTAAAAGCTAAGGCACTTTCGAAGTTGGAGAAAAATAAAAAATATAATATAAAAGACATTTATAAAAATGAAAACCTCTCTCTTCCTTATCGAAAAGCAATGTCCATCAATGACATAGAATTTATTGTAGCTCATTAAATGTTTCATTTTTACTCTAGTAGAGTTAGACATGAAAATAAATTACAATATGAGACTATTACCACCTAGTATGTCTGTGATATCATGATCTTGAATATAGATTTTCCCTGGTTTTAGACGGCGGGATTTTGCATTCGACTCTGACGACTCATAATCTTTTAGAAGCACCATTTTGACATTTTAACTTTTCATTTTTGAAATGTTGAATGGGATTAACAATGCATCAACTTGTGATTTTTCAGTTGAAGGCTATCTAGATAAAACAGGAAAATGCTAACGTGTAGTGTGTTGTCTTCTCCGTGCAGGTGATGCAGCACCCCAGCGAGGGGGCTCAGGTCCTGGGGCTGCACAGCCAGCTGAAGGACGCCTCGGTGCCCGTCGCTGAGATCAGAGTCTACTCCCTGTCCAGCCAGCCCATCGACCACGAGGGGCCCAAAGCAAAGATGTCCGGTGAGAACGACACCTCAACAAATCTTGTCTCTCCTCTCCCTGTTTGACCTCCTGTCTCCTCTAACGTCCTCTGTCTCCGCAGATCGCTCTCCAGACATCGACAACTACTCCGAGGAAGAGGAAGAGAGCTACTCGTCAGAACAGGAAGGCAGCGACGACCCCATCCACGGACAGGTGTGTTTGGAAACGTGGAAATAACGCCGTCACATTTGTTTTCTGTGCTTCAATTTGCTAGATGCAATTCTCAACAATAGCTTTTTTGCCTAAAGTCAAACTTGGGAGGGAAATTTAATAAAAACTCTAAAATCTTTGGTATTAATTCTTAATTTTACCTCAAAAGAAAGTGGTTCTGATAATTAAAAATACAGTTGGCTTGTATACAACCTGCTAATTTGACTGATCGGGCCTATGATACCAACCCTCAGTAGTGCAATTTTAACATCGCCGATCAAACAATAGCCAAAAGAATGACAGTATTCGTCCCTGGAGTTCCTATTTAAAAATGGCACATAAACACGTAGTGAAATGTTTTATAAAAGGCTAATTTATTACATTCTGTTCTGTACAAAAAAGCTGGGCAATGAAGTCTTTATCTACTGCTACTCCAACGAGAGTAGATAGTGCTTTTTCTTGGGAACTATTTTAAGCTGTGGATTAATATTCTTCATTTAAGCTAGTGCTTATCTGCAGCCGGCGGACTGTGCTCTGTTTGCAGAATGGATTACAGTAACATACATTGTCAGCAAGTGCAACAATGGACGCTCCCAGACTTTACTTGTTAGTGGGATCAAATTATTGTTGCCTTTGGGTCTTTTTAATAGGATTTGTGGACAGTAATGAAATACAAATGTAGGATATCGCAACCCTTATCCTTTAAAACCCAAAATGTAATAACTTTCCCTCTCTCTCAGTATCTATTTGACGAAGAGGACGAGGTGAGGAAGAAGAAGCCGAGGCGCAAGCTCCCTTCAAACGCCGCAATCACCCGAGTAAGAGAAACACCTCTCTCACCTCATCAATCCTCCCCCCTTTCTCCCTCCCTCCCTCCCTTTATCCATCTGTTTTCTATATGTCCCTGCTTGTTTTGTCTCCGAAGCAATTTGTGGCAAACCTGCTTGTGAAAACCTTTTCAAGTCAAATTGATTCGACTCGAGTGAAACCCTCGCCCTCATCTGCCTCTTGCCTCACCTTATTCAACCTCTCCTCCTCCTCCTCCTCTGCCTCCCCCTTCCTCCCTGCCTCCCTCCCTTTTCTGTTGTTCCAAAAATCTATTTCCTCCCTCTCCCTCTTTCAATACATGTGATTCAGGCCAATTTTCTGGGAGGAAAACGTTGAAGCAAATCATCACAAGCACCCGCAATAATTGGAATGCATGGACACATTCTCACACACACATTTACACAAACAATCAGCAGGAGCACAGAATAACAATCAGACGTGTTGGAAACCCCTGAAACATTACAATTGACATTCAATTTGACCAGGGGAAAGCAGTGAATTGTGTAGTGTGTGTTTGTCAGTTTGTCTCAGCAGGTTATTAATGGAGCGCTCCTGTGGAGTCCCAGCGAGATTGTCACTGCTGCTCCCCAACACCACTGCCTGTGGATAACACACACACACACACACACACACACACACACACACACACACACACACACACACACACACACACACACACACACACACACACACACACACACACACACATAATAACCATAATTTCTGCTCTGCTTGAGGGCATGAACACACACACATTAGACACACTCAAAAGCCATTACAACAGACCATTTTCTCTGAACTGTGGTTGGAAAACACACTCATGTATACAGAATGATTATCATAACCACAGTCCAGCATGAGGTCATCGCTCTTACATTTTTAGCAGCAAGTGAGGACACGACCCCCCCAAAACAAAACAACTCTCTACAGCCACTCAGACATCCAATAATGTCGCTGATGGAGGCTTTGCCCACAGCTGATATGATCTCTATCTACCAAAAATATCCAGATTTCACACAAGGAGCATCATTGTTGTAACGAATGTGTTCCCACACATCCAAATACTGTCCACCAAAGACCATTTACATGCACAAAAACCTATATAACACACTACAGGAAAGGGAACCCCCACCCAAAAAAGCATAATAGGGCCTCTTTAAATAAGATTTTTACCCATTTTTAATCAAAACAAAAACGGATGATGTGTAGATATGTAGTTTCACAGCTCATTGTTAAGCTGGCCGGCTCACAACTCTACTTTTAAATATCACTTACATTGCTGTCTTATTTCTTTAAGCTTTAAAAAACCTCTTTACACTTCCTGCTCAGTACCAGAAAAACAGACACAGTGGGTCATGAACACAAAGCAGCATTTAGCAGCCAAAGAGTCAAATGTGAGGTAGGTAGAGACCAAAAGCAGAGCTAAAAGAGAGTGAAAATTGGGCACGTTTACACAAACACAACTCTAAAGGAATATTACTGTTGCTCCATAGCTGCTGCATATGTAAATAAGCAACTGATAACACGTTACAACTTGTTTCCTTTGCCCCAACGTAATCAAATATTGCAAGGTTAAAATAAAGTCGACAATATAAAAGTTCAAACAGCTGAAGATCTTCTATCCTCCTTGACTTTTGTAGAAAAATGCGGTCGATATAACGTTTCTTTCAATGTTTTTGACTTCAAGTGCGCATTAAAAAAAACCTGAACTGCTGAGTCACTTTTAATCAATGCTCCCACCTTGCTTTCAAAATGACTCAGCGTGTGCAATAACTAAACAGGCAAACATCTGCCAGGACTGAACAACCTCTCATATTCCAGTTTAATAACACATTATGAAATGCATGGAAACATCTGCAGAGGTAACACTTAATGTGACACGCAGAAATATGTCCTGGTTGTGTATCCATTAAGTGCTGCTGTTCTGAGTCATCGAGCATGAATAGCACATCTTTCCCCTCCCTCACACACAGAAATATGAACATCAATCTCACATTGTCTTCTTTCTCTCTCCGCAGCAACCCAACATTAAGCAGAAGTTTGTCGCCTTGCTGAAAAGGTTTAAAGTCACTGATGAGGTAGGTGGCTTCGGCTTTGTCACACGCTTTCACTTTGGGTGTGTGTTTGCTCCAGAGGTCGTTGCTGGAGTCGACATGTTGTGGCTTTGAAGACGCAGCGAGGTGTGTGGGAGGGATGTGGCACAACAACCGGGAGTCGGCTCAAACAGTAAACACTGTCGAATTAAAATAGAACAGAAATGTGTTTATGTGCCTCTGGAGTCCATCAGAGTGTGTGTGTGTGTGTGTGTGTGTGTGTGTGTGTGTGTGTGTGTGTGTGTGTGTGTGTGTGTGTGTGTGTGTGTGTGTGTGTGTGTGTGTGTGTGGTGTGTGTGTGTGTGTGTGTGTGTGTGTGGTGTGTGTGGTGTGTGTGTGTGTGTGTGTGTGTGTGTGTGTGTGTGTGTGTGTGTGTGTGTGTGTGTGTGTGTGTGTGTGTGTGTGTGTGTGTGTGTGTGTGTGTGTCTCTTAACCTTAAATTACCATTAACATATATTTATATATCTTGAGTCACCCTGAAGTGACTTATTTTGTAATAATGACCACCTCACCGACAATACCCGCCTAATTACAAGGCTAAAGAAATGAATAATTTTACAAAAAATAATGTTTTGAATAGTTTTTATTGCTTCTGCTGAAACAATCAGACCGCTCACTTTTTTACGAGATGGAACTGCATCCATAGTGACGGCCTGTTATTCATACCAGCAGTCTGTTATTAAGAAAAAACAGACCATAGAATTATGTTATTGACCAATCAGAAGCGAGTATTCAAGAAATACCTGTATATGTCTGTTTATTTAAGGGACAATGTGCAGTGAACTGGTCATTGTAGTGAAAAGAACCTTTAGTCATTATTTTGTGTTTTTTTTCTCATTGGTATTTATTATTTCTGTTTAAGAAGAATCTATTTTTTAGTATTTCAGGTAACTCAGTATTTGAGATTATAAAAATAAAATATCAAATTGCTTGATATGATTTTTTTTTTTTTTCTCTGTGTTACTACTTTTAAAAATATATCCTTATACACATTTACTTTTTGCTGTCGTTGAAATCTCAGCCATGTGGGTACATTCTGATGTCAGCAGGAAAGAGTGTGTGTTTGGTACCACAGTTGGGAACAACATATGTCTCCTCAGTAGGGATTATCACCTCTCAGGGGAGCAGGCTGTTGACACTTTTTTTGTATAGCTTCTGTTTGCAGAACCAATCAGAGCTGGTTGGAAATGTTTTCACTCTGTGCCTGTGAATGTCGGTCACTTATCTCCTCTGCTTCTCGTCCAGGTTGGTTTTGGCCTGGAGCACGTGTCGAGGGAGCAGATCCAGGAGGTGGAGGAGGACCTGGACGAGCTCTACGACAGTCTGGAGATGTACAACCCCAGCGACAGCGGGCCGGAGATGGAGGAGACCGACAGCATCCTCAGCACGCCCAAACCCAAACTAAGGTGGCTGCATAAACCTACAACACGGCTCATATATAAAGACATATCTACAGCTTCACCTACTAAGACATGCTGCATCCAAAACACTGTTAGGACTCTCTGTTGTTCAGAGCTCCCTCTGTTGGTGAAAACTGCTCATTGTCATCATGCATTGAAGTTTATTTTAGGTTATCTCGAACCACAATCTGGTTGGTTATCTTTTATTTTCATCTGAATGTCAACCAAAACCTCAAATCTCATATCGAGTGGTTTATTTAAAACATAGGATTTAAAAGTAAAGTTTCATGAAGTAAAGATGGGAGGGACATGTGATGCTGATCATTGTTTTGGGGAAAAAAGTTAAAGTATCTGCTTCAAAGATATGAATACACTTTGTTATGAACTCCAGGAAGGTGTATTTTTAGGATATCAATAACAGAGAGTCAAAGAGTAGCATTCAAACCTATTTGTATTTCTCCTTGTGATCCCAGCGTACATTTAGCCTCAAAATATGACTCAAAATAGCACTATTTGATGGTGTTGAATGTAGTGTAATAAATGGTCCAGTATAAATAGACTCTCATGAGACACTGCTGATTTGCCACATTTCTGTTTAATGTTATCAGTATCACCTGTGATGTCCCTATATCAAACTAAGCTGTAAGAAAGACACAATACTAGAGACAGATTTGATTTTGTTTTCTTGTGTTCTGTCTGTCTGTGTTTTCAGGCCGTTCTTCGAGGGAATGTCTCAGTCCAGCTCTCAGACGGAGATCGGCAGTCTGAACAGCAAAGGCAGTTTAGGTCGAGACACTTTCAGCCCGGTGAGTAACTCTGATCCAGGAAGCAGCCGCTGCAGCATCAGCAAGAATGTAACTTATGTGAGCTGTGGGGCTTTCATGTGGCGCTCTAGAAACCTAAACCATTGAGCTGAGTGCAGTTCATCTTTATTATTCCCAAAGGGTGTTCAACTTCAGACAAGACCTCATTTAAATTGTGTACAATGGACTAGTGATACAGGTACAATATTTACCTAGGACTACACATAGCCAATGTACCTTAGCCTTAAATCAACAATCTGAAAACAAATAACTTTTTTTTGTTTGATCCAGTCACAGCCAGTCAAAATATACAACCTATATACATGTAGATATTTTTATTCAAATTATTTTCTTAAAAAAACTATATATTGGCCTTTACAAAAATAATCCCTTTAAATCATCACTTTTTAAAGACTTTTTACTCAAATGATTCACACATGTTGTACATCCTGGCCGTTTTTACTGTGAGATGTGTTGATGTGATTAAAAATGTTTTCTTAATTACACGATAAACTCCACTCACATAGTCCTAACCTAGTACTTATTCAACAAAGTGCTTCAGACAGTTTATCCGTGGTACTAGATAGCACACAGTGATATAAAGAGCTGGAAGGAAACACTTTTAATTGAAGCTTGAACACAACATGCGTCTCTGCATTGATGAGGGAAACATCCAGAATGTGAAGCCTTTTTAAAATGGCCCATCAGGGGGGGCGGTGTGCAAATGTAAAAAATTCAAAAACGTTTGCTTAATGGAGCAGGAATCCAATAGCTCTTTTACGGTCGCCATCTGCTCGATAGAAAGAGTGTTGAATGTGCTGAATGGATTTCACTGCAGTTCCCTCTTTAACAGTAATGCTGAAGTAAGCCTTTCAGTGTTGGGACTAGTGTTTGCACACTTCCTGAAAATACGTTTTTCAGTGGAAAACGTCTGCTTTCAATTCAGTAAAAAAGATTGGTTATAATGTTTTTTTCCTGTTGCTGCAAAATAACTTCTGTAATTGCTTTATTTTCAAAAAATCCAGTCCCATTAAGCCTGTAGACTGAATGCAGTTTCCTCGTTTCCCCAGCAGGGGGAGCAGCCTCCTATAGAGAAGATGAAAACCTCCCGCAGCCGCAACCTGGAGGAGGCTCTATCTGAGACCGACACACTGGTGTGTGTGTGTGTGTGTGTGTGTGTGTGTGTGTGTGTGTGTGTGTGTGTGTGTGTGTGTGTGTGTGTGTGTGTGTGTGTGTGTGTGTGTGTGTGTGTGTGTGTGTGTGTGTGTGTGTGTGTGTGTGTGTGTGTGTGTGTGTGTGTGTGTGTGTGTGTGTGTGTGTGTGTGTGTGTGTGTGTGTGTGTGTGTGTGTGTGTGTGTGTGTGTGTGTGTGTGTGTGTGTGTGTGTGTGTGAAGGAGAGAGTTAATGATCTTTGTTAATAGCACTCCATCGGGAACTGGCTGCCATCTGCGCTGTAAGTGGAGTCGGAGTATCTCCTTTTTCTGACACTGGCAGTCTGTCATTGTGTGTGTGTGTGTGTGCAGGAGCTAACAGATCAGGAGCTGTTTGCTGAGGTGGGCCCCTGCATCACGGTGTCAGTGGCAGAGAAACCCCGTACGCCTCTAAAGAACAGCAAAAGTGAAACCCAGGCCATGCCATCACCAAGGTAACCAATCACCCCAAATCACAATAAAAAGACACATGGTGCCAAATGGAGATATTTCATTTTATTTAAATATTTTGGCATTTATGCATCTACATTTGTATGATTGATGGGTTCATATTTGTACAGCATTTGTATCTATTCCTGCATTCAACACTGAATATCTTGGCAATCTATGATGCCATTTGAGCTTTTTTAAATGTCATGCTGCACATTTGTTCTGTCTCCCTCAGGTTGGATGGAGGCAACACGCCCCGACAGAAGCGCATCAGCACCCCCATGAAGGAGAGACAGCTGTCCAAGCCTCTGAGTGAGCGCACCAACAGCTCCGACTCCGAGAGATCCCCGGAGCTGGGACACAGCACGCCCGTAAATTACCATCCTTTTCCGAGTCCTTATCATGAGCTACAGAATCATTTTACTGGAGCATACGGACATGAATCATCCTGTCGCAGTACAGAGATTTACAAAAAAAAACTGCCTTTGTTCTTTGTCCGCCTCTTCGTTTTGTTTTTTTCCAAAGTAAAGAACACAAACTATAATCTGTGACTCCCAGGAGCTCGGGAATGAATAATTGATTTGCTCATGAGTCATCTGAAGAGTAAATGTGTTGCTGTAGGGAAGTGTATGACCTCATCATGTGTGTGTGTTTGTGTGTGTGTGTTTAGCTCCTGAGGAAGGTGGTGTACGACCAGCTGAACCAGATCCTGTTATCAGACTCCGCTCTTCCCGAAAGCCTGATACTGGTAAACGGCACCGACTGGCAAGGACAGGTAAGTGTGTGTGTGTGTGTGTGTGTGTGTGTGTGTGTGTGTGTGTGTGTGTGTGTGTGTGTGTGTGTGTGTGTGTGTGTGTGTGTGGTGTGTGTGTGTGTGTGTGTGTGTGTGTGTGTGTGTGTGTGTGTGTGTGTGTGTGTGTGTGTGTGTGTGTGTGTGTGTGTGTGTGTGTGTGTGTGTGTGTGTGTGTGTGTGTGTGTGTGTGTGTGTGTGTGTGTGTGTGTGTGTAGGTGCAGCATGTCCCCAAAGACATTTTTAGGTGTGTGTTTTCATCATTATTCCGCGTGTGTGTGCAGTATGTTGCAGAGCAGCTACAGGTACAGAGACACCCGGTGGTCTGCACCTGTTCCTCCGCCGAAATCCAGGCGGTGCTGTCGGCCGTGCTCACCCGCATCCAGAAATTGTGAGAAGCTAACACACACACACACACACACACACACACACACACACACACACACACACGTATTTCTCCCCCTCACTGTTTTGTCTCCATCTGTCCCTTCAGTTAACTTTGTTGGACTTTGCCAGAGCGTATAAAGGAAAATAGGTGATACAGTAAAAGTAAACGGTGTTGAGATACTAACTGGTTATATACTGTAAGAACTAGGATTCTCAACAGTAAGCCTTTAAGAAGACTGTTATCTGTATTGTGTCCATCCAATCTGAGACAAATACATTCACTTAAGAGGCTCCATGTTTTTTGGTTTTATACATGAAGGTGTATTTTCATTAACGGATAACTTGGTCACCCTCTAACCTTTTCATCATTAACGAAAAATGCTCATAATTTGTGTTCCTTCTCCAATGTTAAGATGTGATCATTACCATAGTTTTACATCACTGCAAATTAAACAGTTCCTCCCCCTTCTCTCTCTCTTTCTCTCCCCCCATAGCTGTAACTGTAACTCGTCCATGCCCAGGGCGGTGAAGGTGGCGGCGGTGGGCAGCCAGAGTTACCTGGGAGCAATCCTGCAGTTCTTTGTCACTCAGCTCGCCAACAAGACCTCTGATTGGCTAAACCACATGCGCTTCCTGGTCGTGCCTCTGGGTAAGAGAGTCTGCGGCTGTTTCCATGGAGGATACATATTGGAATAAATGTGACTGTTATAAACGTCTAGTATCTAAAAATATCTTGAACCATACCTGTGCTTTTATTACATTTGAATTTGTTTTCACTGATTGTGCTGTATTGTCCAACACTTACCGTCCAATTACTTTGCTCCATCTTCTCCATCAGGCTCACACCCGGTTGCTAAGCACCTCGGCGCCCTTGACAACCGCTACAGCTCCTCCTTCCTGGACGGGGCGTGGAGAGACGTGTTCAGCCGCTCTGAGCCCCCACAGACAGGTACCCCCCCCTCCATGAGGCCCTGATTAAACACCTATGTGGGTGATATTGGGTCCCTACAAACACACACATGGTTCCCTCTCCTCCACAGATCAGCTGGATGTAGCGGCAAGAATCTCGCAGTACATCAGCGGAGCCACGGTCACACACCAGCTGCCCATCGCTGAGGCCATGCTCACCTGCAAACACAGGACGTGAGTGCAGAGTCACACAAAACCAAACACACAGCAAGAACCCTTTATGTTGATCTCACAAATCTGTGTCCTTTCTCTTTCCAGGCGAGATGAGGACTCCTACCAGAAGTTTATTCCCTTCATAGGGGTAAGATTTACTCTATATATCGCAGGAGGTTGCCAAATCAGATCTGAATCGAAGAATTGTTGCTGATTTTAGACATTTCTGCTTCTTGTTTTCCAGGTGGTTAAAGTTGGTCTTATCGAGTCGGGTCCTTCTCCAACAGGTCAGTGAACGGTTACTTAAGATATGAAAGAAAAATACATAAATGGTGCGAGAAGAATTCCAGGTATACTACTATGTATCTAAAATGGAATAGGATGAACAGAAAGTTAAATTAAATAATGTACAGTGGAATAAAATACTGACTTTATTTTATAATATCAATATTTGGACTGTAAACAGAGGAATTCAAGTCCTCTGAGTCTACATAAAATATAAAAGGAGCTAATAATGTACATTTTCTTCTGTGATCCTCCAGGAGATACAGAAGAGGGCATGTCAGTGAGCTTGGCCGTCCCCTCCACGTCTCCCCCCTCCCACGGCTCCCCCACAGGGATTAAAGAGGCGGCCACACCCCCCTCCTCCCCCTCCATGGGCAGCGTCCTGACAGTACAAGGGTAAGAATGACCTGAATGATTTATCCTTTCTCCTCTTGTTCTTACCTCATTCAGAATGTATCCCTCATCACCCCTTTGATCAGGGGAGAAACATCCATCTTTAAAATAACGAAATTGTAAAATGATTCCATTGCCCTTCAAATTAAAAACTAAATAGTGGATTAAAAGGTAAAATATGTTATTTTCTCAAATGTATAAATGATGTTACTCTCAATACAGAGAAAGATTTTAACACCTAGAAACAATATATCTATGTTAAATCTTGAATATTTAGTTTCTGGCAGCAGTATTCTCTTTGATACTTCAGTCCCGTTTTCCTCTGCTGGATACATTTGATATGTTCTCCTCCTGCTGCTGCAGACTGTCTCTCCTGCTGTGTCTTATCTAATCTTCTATCCTCCCTCTGCAGAATGCATTCGGTGCAAGCATCAAATCTCATATAGTCCATGTTCTTTAAAAATAGTTTGGAATGAAGTTCCTGATGGCACATAACTGCTTCTATAACTCTCTCCGTCCTCAGGAGTCCCAGCATGTCTCACGGCGTGGACGCCATCGGCCTGCAGGTGGACTACTGGCTGGCGTCTCTGGGGGAGAAGCGGCGGGAGGGCGAGCGGCGCGACACGGGCGGCAAGAACACGCTGAAGAGCGCCTTCCGCTCGCTGCAGGTCAGCAGGCTACCGGGGGAGGGCAGCAACGACACACAGGCCCAGGTCAGCACCATGGCCATGACCGTGGTCACCAAGGAGAAGAACAAGAAAGGTGAGACGAGGAGCCAAAGAGTGGATATCCTCAGAGGGGAGATGTTAGAGGAACTCTTCTTTCGTGTTCTAGGTCCAGTTGCATGATTATTTCCCTCTGCCTCTCCGCAGTTCCCACCATCTTCCTGGGGAAGAAGCCAAAGGAGAAGGACGTAGACTCAAAGAGCCAGGTCATCGAAGGCATCAGCCGACTCATCTGCTCCGCCAAGCAGCAACAGACCTTCCTCCAAGGTAACCTGAAGGATCCACATGGTGACCTCCAAGTCCTTTTGAATGTGTTTGTATCGGTGATTATGAGGATTATGGTGCCATGACATACAAAGCCAATAAAAAAACGGCAATAGAAGCAAGTGGGCAACCCGAATATGCAGATTATGTGGTCGTATTTATGCCCCATGTTAATGATGTTATTTTGAATATTGATGGAGCAGCTACAACTTTAGCGAACCCTGATTGATCCAAACTCCATTCATAAAACAAGCATTTTAAAAGTTGTTTGCTTGTCATCTTGCGGACGGACCTGACAACTCATGAATTTAGGCTTTACACAAATCTGCATCATAAGGAAGTCATTTTGGAATCATTTTGGAATCCTTTTGATCCATTTATTCTGATTAAATTATTGCTAAATCTGTTTGTTTTGGGTTCATATTGATGTTTTTAACCAGATGAATTGCATTCCATTTGGTGTGAACACAGCATAGTAGTTGTTTTTCTCTTTTCTCCTATTAGTTTAATGTCCTCCTCCTGTTATTCAGCTGAGTGTTTCTGTTTCCCTGTAGTGGCAATAGACGGCGTGGAGTGGAATGACGTGAAGTTCTTCCAGCTCGCCGCTCAGTGGCCCACTCACGTCAAATACTTTCCTGTCGGACTTTACGGCTACAGCAAGCCCCCCTCCTAGGGGTGAGCACCAGCCGACTCCTCTGACCCTGACTTGACCTTCGACTCTCCTTGATCCCGTAAGACGGACGCGCAAAGACCCCGCCTCAGACCAGAGAGAAGACGTCAAGTGGCCGGACCATTTTTCTTTCTTTAGTTTCATTTTGGCTACAGTCGTCTTATTCGTCAGGAGGAGGAAGAGGGTGGCGTTGGGGTGCTGCGTTGTTACTAGTCACTTTAATGCCCTTTTTGTGTGTGTTTGTGTGTGTGGCGAGTGTGCAAGCACACGTGAATGTACAGTGTGTGTGTGTGTGTGTGTGTGTTTACAAGGGGCTTACAGCACAAGTTTATTAGCTAACTGCCATTTACGTTTCCGTTCTATGGAATGCAATAGCATGCAACAACTCACCGATTTCAAGCCCTTAAAGACCGAACCCTAAACTCTCGCTTTCCTCAAGACCCCATCCACACGTGCATGCTCCAAACTAACCGATACACCACTCACGTGCCGGAACAGAGTAACTCGAAAAAAAACACAACAGGGCTTCAGTGTATGCATGAGTCGCTGAAAACACAAAGGAAAGGCTCCTGTATTCACAAAATGCAGTCAAACTAAAGGCTTGCATGTGATTTCCTCCACCACACATACATCCACAGATGCCGTTAAAAACAGGCCTATTATTTTTTATTTTAAGGGCTTCCATATAATTTAAAATATTTTTTCTGTACCAAAATAAGTGATTTGGATGTCAAATGCCAAACAGAAAATAATATATATAAATGGGAAGTGTCTTTTTTTCAATTGTGCTCTTGTGAACAATAGTTTTTGACGCTGTTTTGTGATGCATAGTGTACGTTTTTGTGAAGAGTTCCAGGATTTCAAAGCAGGGGATACTACAACGTGCTGTTTTCTTTATCTTCTCGTTTGCTATGCACTCACAAAGACTCATCTGGGTGTTGGCAGAGCACGGCTGGTCAAAATAGATCAACACAAGCGAGTATGCAACGATGAAATGCATAAACAAGTCGAAAAAGATGTATAAACTCTGCTTTACCATGAGTATCTTCACCGCAAATATAGGATTTTAAACACCTGCAATAAAGCACAATGTCGTATGCCAGTTGTCCCCAAAACAATATTCCTTATTGGCAACAGGATGGCAGCTTTTACTTCTGTGAAAACAGCAGACCTGGTCAAAGAAAATCTCATTTTTTAAGCTTTTTCCATTATTCTAAAGACTCATCAAAAATAGTTAATTTCATCAGGAAAATATAAATAAATATTTGGGTTGATGTGAGTACTTTTGGCAAAGGTCTGCTACATGCTTTCTCTAAGATGTCGTGGGGTAATTAGTGAGAGTACAGTAACCAGTAACAGTGTGTGGTGAAATAAATGTAATGTTGTCGGAAACTTTGACAAAAAAAAAATCACTAAATAGGAGGAATACTTTTGTGTGTGTGTGTGTGTGTGTGTGTGTGTGTGTGTGTGTGTGTGTGTGTGTGTGTGTGTGTGTGTGTGTGTGTGTGTGTGTGTGTGTGTGTGTGTGTGTGTGTGTGTGTGTGTGTGTGTGTGTGTGTGTGTGTGTGTGTGTGTGTGTGTGTGTGTGTGTGTGTGTGTGTGTGTGTGTGTGTGTGTGTGGTGTGTGATGTGGTCATTATCAACATCATTGATTAGGGCTGCAGTGGTCATACTGTTTACTTTGTATCGTGGCACAAGGCAGATGCAGATTTTTACCACAACGAAGTACTTTGAAATCAAACAATCATAAAGTAAATCAAGTTTTATTAAAGCAATTTGATTATATTTATATTTCGATCCAAGAATGTATCTGCAGTTGTGGTCTGAAAGCAGTTTTTTGCCTTGTGTCGCCTACATTGTAACTCTCTCCATGTCCAGTAAAGTATTCAAATTTTCATTTTAATAGTGTTAATGCCAATGTCTTGCTTTAAATGCGTTTTCTGTTAGTTTGATTTATGTGTTCCCTGTGTCGATATTACAGTGTTACAGCACCTGTTACACGATGGTTTCAGACTAAAGGATTTGCTTGTTAGTTCACTGGCTGTTTGACTAACAGCTCGTCCGTCACCGATGAACAAACACTCATTTCATTATTCCTTAATATCAGTGAGTGTTAATGTAATGTACATTTTTTTAATTCCACATAAATTACATTTTAAAATACCAACACCTGCTCTGAAAAAGCTTAGAAGTAAACACAATTGGCAGTTATTAAAGTTAACCCCTAAGACTTTTGATAAGAAGTACAATCATCACAGGACCTCTTAGAGTGAACAGATACAAGCTTTCAAATTGGCCACTAATTACTTTATTAATGTTAAGTTATTATTCCAATGTGAAAGATGTGGATATAAGGCCCCCAGAAACGCCAACCAATCAGAGCAGAAAGGTTCTTAAAGAGACAGGCGCTAAAACAGAGTGTTTCAGACCGAGGGTGAATACAGGTATATTCAAACAGAAAGTACGAGAGGAATAACAGTTTTTTTAACATTGAAGCATATGAACATGTTTACAGTAGAAACCAACTATAGAGCATGAACCTAAACAATTAGCATAATATGTCACCTTTAATTAGCTTTTTTCATTGTAACAGCTTAACATTCAATAAAGGCATTAGTGGCGACTTAGAAAGCTCCTTTTGAGTAGGTTTTAATATGAAGGCAAACCATGTTTTCAATTTGAAAGATTGATTTAAAAACAAGAAAACCTTCCGACATTTCTAGATGGAATAAAAAATGCTTGATCTTTTTAAACTTGAACTATAACAGTGAATGGGAAATTGTCTTCTGTTTACTATCTAAAACGCTCTTTGCCTTGTAGTGTTGTTGGCGTTATTATTACAACGATGTGAATCTAAACTTTTCCTAAAAGGTAGACAAGCCTAGTTTATTGATGCCTCTTCCTCTTGCAGTCTTCACAGAGAGGTAAAGGTCAGCTGGCGCTCAGTGATTGAACTGAATTTGGATTTTCTTTTTTTACTGAAAGAAAGGAATTTTAAACAAAATCACTGCCAAAACTAAAATGTGACTTTACTCAGCTAGATGTGTGGGTTTCTTTGGATCTCTGATAATTCATTAACAACAAAGCGATCCTTGATCTGAAGTCAACATTTCAAGTTTGGAGGAACTTTTTTTCTCATCTTTCATCAACAACAGTTCCAGTTTACACGTTTTCCTACAGTCTCTTTAAAAGAAAACTGGTTGTTCTGTATGTAAGTCTTGAATTTGTTCCTGGGTGTTTTTACCTGTACCTGTGTGTGTTTGTGACGGTGTATCGATGGTTCCTCTGTCCTTGACTAGTCGTGGTTAGAGATTCGGAGCTGTTTGGTCCGTCAATAATCTCCGTCAGTGATCAGCAGTGTCTTGTCCCTCCACCGTCCTCAGATATACCTCTGACGATGAGAGCGTTCTTCACCAGGCTTCCACAAGCTTAGCTTTCTAAAATCGCCTGAAATGATATTGTCCATATTCCCTGACAGCTTGTACATTCTGCCGTATGTCCTCATGGGAACAACATTTGCCTAAGCAGTAGATTTCTGCCTGATTTCTGCTCAGCGCATCCTAAGCTTGTGGAGAGTATTTTGCACATGCCATTGTTTCTTCAGCAGCAGTCTTCAGCTTCTTTGCCTTTTGCCTATAACAATAATTATAATAATAAACTGTAATGCTTGTACATATCAGATAGTACTTGTAATATTGTATTCTAGTTCTGTTTTTTTGTTTGTTTTTCTTAATTTGACATGTTTTGTAGAACTGCTTTTTCATGATTACGTTTGTCAATCAAACAGATGTGGGATGAAAAGTGGAAGTGTTCATTGTTTTGTTTTTTTAAATAAAGATATTCCTGATTTGTAGCTCGGCCTCATGTTTTTGTGTATGCATTTGTAGCTTTTATAGCTTCTTTATACTTACTTAAACAGTTAGATTTCAATATATGACATTTGTTTAGCTGTTAATGCTTTGCATTTGAGTTATGGAAACAATGGGCTTGCAATAAGAAATCAAAATGACGGAAAAATAAGCAAACATAATAAGTAAATACTTACAAGCTAGTTAAACGGCAATAAAACTTAACAGAAAATAGTTGTTATCATGCAGGAGAAAAAAATACATTCATGTTTAATGCAAATATAACAAATATTGAGATATATTGATAGTCATTGTAAATGTTAATGGTAAACAATTAAAACGGGTCAAGTACTATTTTAGAAGGTGATATAAAGAGTGACATTGTAAATAAATCGTGCACATGATGCTTGTGAAGCAGGTCAGTAGTACACAGAGGGCCTCTCACTACCCTGATGCCCTGGTTCGTCTTTGAATGGGAGCACAAAGAGTATGAGCACAGCAAGAGGCTTCACTTCTAACTACATCCTGTTACGTGAAAACACGTGTTTAATTATTTATTATTTACTTTTTGAATCCGAATTAGTTAGGGAAAATATACTCGATCAATTCAAAATGATTTTTAATGCTTTATTAATTATATATAAAATAAATCAGTTGTATGAGAAGAACTAATTCGATGGGAGGCTAGCTCGATCGCCAGTTTGGCTGTACGCATGCGCAGGATCGTTTCCCGCCCAGTTTGGAAAATGGCCAACGCAACAATTCATCTTGACATTTTACTTCATCTTTGATTGTTAAATTGTGGAAGAACCGCCGTTTTTTCTCTCCTAGCTGTCCCATTTGAGACATATCCAAAATGACGTCCTTCTTTGTTAATGAATATACGTTTTTGAGGGGATGACCAGTCAGTACCGGCATGTTCAATAATAGCTTTCCTGCCGGCCTGAATTTTGAAGTAACGGTCCGGGTAAGTTGAAGTGAAACAGACGTTAATTAACTGCTTGAAGCTTGGCTAACTAACACGCTGTAGCTAATCGTATTTAGCTAAACTAAGTGATAAAGGAGCTATTTTAGTGTGCCATGTGCTAAAAAAACAGCGTGAGTAGCGTGAAATGAACGAGACAGGTAAGCTAACGGAAGTTCACAGCCCCTACCTTCGTCCAAAGTAAAGTTAGAATTAACGGTAATTCAACGGTTAGCTTTTCGAACCAACTGGCGTTAACATTAATTTCTTAGCTAAATCATCACTGCATTTTATTAAAACTTCGTCGTGTTTGATAGGCCTACATTGCAGTCGACTTCAACCTACAATACGGTTTTAATTTGAAAAACACAACCGGAAGCAGTTTGTTTTACTTCAGTAGACTTGACACTAGTTTGTCCGGAGCATCACAACATTGTCCTGACGCTTTGTTCCAAGGACAGAAAGCATCGCACTTGTCTTCGATGAAGGTAAATATACGGATTAATAATATTGAAATGACATGAATTCGATAGTTACGTAGCTGAAATAGATATAATTTTAACAAGCTGTCAAATAAACGCTACATCCTCGGCGAGGTCCGTAAATGTGTCATCCGAGTCACCCCTCGCCTGTGTTTTTACCTATAAAACAGCACTTTTTAAAATGAATCTTGTCATATTCTTATCTTTGCATATTGTATATACTATACAGTCGCCTAATATAATGTGCATCACTGTGTTTTTGTGTAAGATCTTGATGCTCGGGCCTGCACTGTTTACAAACATGTCGGACATTTTCACGCGTTTTCAGTGATTCTTTTTCGGAATCATCTTTAAAAGCTTTGCCTTTTCTTTGATCAGTCCTCTCCATTGTCGGTCACCTTGATTGATATGATGCCAAGCCAAACACTGCCGCCCATCCCGGGCACAGGCCTCGACCATCCACCGGCTCATCTATCCATTTGTAGCTTAAAATAGACACGTAAAAAAAAGCCTGGATGAGCGAAATTATTATATCCGGATGCTTTTTATTTTGTATTTTCTTTACTTTCACCTCTATGCATTTTGCAAATGGAGCATTTGAAGGGATGTGTGAATATTGGTGCATTGCAGTCAGTGTATGAGGCGGAAGGGAAGAGGAGGGGGGGGGAGGATGGGTGAGAGAGATAGACACATAATAAGGGAGAGAGAGAGGGAGAGGAGAACAGGTGCACCTCCTCCATCAAAGCAGGAACAGAGAGAAAGTCACGATGTTGCACAATTGCCTCCTCTGTCCTGCTGCAACGGTCTCCTTTACAGCTGCTCAATATTCAGACCTGCAGGAAAGGAAGTGACTATTTACTGGGCCGGGCTCTGTCTACAACCTGATGTGGAACTTTCCAGATATTGTTAATCCAAGCAGTTTGAATGTTGTCCTTTTCCGCTACATCAGGGGTCAATTGAGAATTTCTCTGTTTTAATCACACGACCATATCAACCACTGCTTAGAATAAACATCCTCTGATCTTCATCAACAGTCCCAAACCAGTATTTCATCCCCTTGTAGTGCTTCAAAAGTTATATAACATGTGGGAATAACATTTTCTTAGACCACATGATTATAAAACAGGGTTTAAACAATGAAATGTATTGTTAAAATCAGCTGACCAGCCTCCTGTAGTGTTTGATGTTGTCATCATCACCTCACTCTGAATGAATCTCTCCTGGGTAGAGCAGCTCTGTCATGTGACAGCGTCTCACTTTAATTGGCTTTACTGGTCAATGGCAGCTGCTGCGTCACTGTCCAGCTCGGAGGAATCCTCTTCTAGTAATCTGGGTTATTCATACTCTCACACACAGCTTTCCGTCTCGCCTTTCTACCCAAGGGTTACGTAAGGTTATTATGAAACTGTAACCTATTGTTTAGCTCTTGACTTCTTTAAAACTGTAGAGAAAGAGAGCACTGCGGGAAAGAGAAACTTACTTTCTTTTTTATCTTGTGTTTCTTTTTTGTCCTCCCCTACATGACCTTGTGTGAATTGTGAGAATTTCCAGCAGTACAGGACGTGAAAAACAAAACGCACACACAGCAAAAACAAGTCTCCTTTCCCCAAAAAGTCCTTCTTGTAACATTTGTCTGCTATTTCTTTTTCCTTTCTCCACAGTGTGTATGAAACCAGGCTATGTCCACAATGGTGTATCCTCGTGAAGAAGCCCTGGAGCGCCTGAGCCAGGATGAGATCGTCCTCAACACCAAGGCCGTCATGCAGGGCCTGGAGACGCTGCGCGGCGAACACGCCCAGATCCTCAACTCGCTGCTGGACTGCGCCCAGCCCCCCGCCGCGCAGGAGAAATCCGGCCTGCTGCGCAAGAGTCTGGAGGCCATCGAGCTGGGCCTGGGAGAGGCACAGGTAACACGATACTGAGCCAGGTTCAGGTTATTTATCTGTACGCGTAGGTAGGTTTGGTTTGCAGCTAAAAGACAAGGGATCCTTTATGACACACATTCTAAAACAACACAGACAAATCCCTAAAAAACATACCCTTTTTTAAAGCCACTAGCACAAACATGAGCAATCCACAAAGTTAATAAATAAATAAATAGGCATTGCTTCCATAGGCATCTGTGTGACGGCGAATAAAGCTTTCTGATTCTTGATGGATAAGTCTTCATTAAGAGGGGAGTCCTTACGGTAATTAAGTCAAAGATTATCCACAGTGTGTAAAAGTCCCATTTTGTCTCAAAGGTGATCATCGCCCTGTCGAGCCACCTGAGCGCCGTGGAGTCGGAGAAGCAGAAGCTGCGGGCTCAGGTGCGCCGGCTCTGCCAGGAGAACCAGTGGCTGCGGGACGAGCTGGCCGGGACGCAGCACAAACTGCAGCGCAGCGAGCAGAGCGTGGCGCAGCTGGAGGAGGAGAAGAAGCACCTGGTGTTCATGAACCAGATCAAGAAGTTTGACGATGACGTGTCTCCGTCGGAGGAGAAGAACCAGAGCTCTGGCGGGGGAGGAAGTGGAGGAGACACTTCGAAGGACAGTCTGGACGACTTGTTCCCCAACGATGACGACCAGGGCCCAGGTATGTGCTTTAGGAGATGCTAACAAGGTTTATAGGCTGTGAGTAATTCTTATTCTCCTTATATATTAATCTACACATTATTTTTCCTTAAACTCAAGATTACATAATGCTTTGAAAGTCTGACCATGCGTTTAAAACCCACAAATAATCCATTTACTGTCAGACAATACACAAGAAAGGAGCAAATCCTCCTCTTTCAGAAGCGGGAAGCAGCAAATATTCAGCTTTTATTTTGCCTGAAAAGTCACTTAATCAATTAAATCGATTATTTTAATCCTGTAAATTAAATATTCTTTCATGGAATTAATCATTTAGCTGACTCGTTGTTTAAACTCAAGGTTGTAGTGAAATAATATTTGAAAGGGAAGCCTGGAGAGCTATTTAGCCTTAAAGTAAGAGCCCTTACTAAGGAGTAAAGTGACTCAGCAGAGGCAGAAACGACCTCTAACTAGGGCTGTGCAATTAATCATATTTTAATCTCGATTTTGGCTTGCAACGATTACGAAAACAACGTAATCGAAATAAATCGATTATTATTATTTTATTTCTTTTTATTGGTTTTTCAGTTGAATTATACTTAAAGTTCAGGGTAATAAACTGTTAAAAACATATTGTTCACATTTTTTCAATAAATTGATGTTTTCAAAGTAAATGGATATCGTTTTTAATAATCGTGATATCAATTATTGACCAAAATAATCGTGATTATGATTTTTGCCATAATCGCACAGCCCTACCTCTAACATACAAAAGATTTCCATCCCAGTTTGCATGAATTAATCATTTAGCTGACTCGTTGTTTAAACTCAAGGTTGTAGTGCAATAATATTTGAAAGGGAAGCCTGGAGGAGCTATTTGGCCTTACAGTAAGAGCCCTTACTAAGGAGTGAAGTGACTCAGCAGAGGCAGAACGACCTCTAACATACAAAAGATTTCCATCCCAGTTTGCATGAACAGGAGCCTGATACTGGAGGAGGGTGTGTTTCAGTGGTAGACCACAGGAAGCAGAGATCATTGGTTTTGCTTCGGGCAGTCGGTCCTTTTGTATAGCTAACCTTTCTTCCATTATGAATGACCAGTCTTAAGTTAAAGGTGGGGTAGGTCATTCACTTCAGAAACACTTTTTGTTATATTCCATGGAATGCTCTTAACATCTCGATAGCAATGAATACATTAAATGCTTTGACAATAAAGACATAAAAAAAATGCATCTGTGGAAGCCGTGGCGCTGTAAAAAGCACGACCATCATCTTAGCCGGCCCGGCAGTGTAGGGATAGTCTCTCTGAAGAAGGTAGAAATCACATTTATATCATCCTTTTAAGTGCTTTTTTTTACCAAATCTACACTTGGAATTCACCCCTTTTTATAATTCATAGGTTTATTTAAGTTAAAGTTGTAAGATCCTTCCGTTTGGTATTTTATAGTGAGTGTAAATATGAATCTGCTTTCACTCTATTCATAGAGTTTCAAAATAACAGTCCTTCCTTTCATTCACAGTCACCTCAGGCCTGTGCTGCCCTGAGGCCTGAACTTTAGAGTCATTTCAACTCAGGCACGAGTTGTTCTCTCAAGTTTTCACACACAGCTCCTTGTGTCAGTGGAAAACATACAGTTTAACGGTCAAACTGGGAGATAGTTTAGATAAGATAAATAAATGATTTGAAGCAGGACATGTGGTCATGTTGATGCTTCACTCAGAGAGTGAGAGTAGGGCTTCCCATAATTGCCGTTCGGTCTGTTTATTTATGAAGAACTGAATAATACGTCTCAGAAATGTTGTCTCATCTTTATTCACCTTTTATAGTTAAATTAAATGTTGCTCTAGTTTAGCTAACTCTTAAGGAGAAGTTATTAACTTTATATTGTAACATTATGATCCCTTTCTGATCTAATGTTTAAACATGGCAAAGTATACTAAAAGGGGGGAGTAGAGCAGAATTGTCCTTTAGCACCTTGGAGAGAGGAGAGGAGTGAGTGACTGTGAGGGGGAGGGGAACTATCAGAAGCAGCATGGAGGATAGCAGCAATGGTGCTCAAACAATTCAATTTTAAAAGACTTTAACTAACAACAGTTCATACACATATTAGTAAATCACAGAAGAAGACGGGAAGTGAGAGTTTGTACAAGAACCAGCTGGATTTAACGTGTCAACAATGAGCTGCTGGATAGGTGCTGGTCACTGGAGCAGGTTTGACTTAATTCTGTTTTTACTCGACCTATGTCTACTGTGGTTTACATTTAACTCTGTTGCCTCAGGAAAACTGTCTCGAAAGCAGACTTAAATTTTTCCAGCTCTGTGAAATATACAAATATACGGCTGTTTTGGAAATGCATGCATCTTTTGATTCTAACGAGCATTGTGGGATAGTTTGGGAACTAGACGTCAGGATCACAAGAGAAATGTCAGGTTCAGGAGTTGAAAGGAGAGGAGGTGCTTTTGAGAGCCAAACAGTCGAAGAATTAAATATTTGGAGAAGTTTATTTGACGGATAAGGAGACATTTAAATATCCTCTCTCCTGTCCTCACAGCCCAGCCCAGCGGAGAGGTGGCGGCTCAGCAGGGGGGCTACGAGATCCCGGCCCGCCTCAGGACGCTGCACAACCTGGTGATCCAGTACGCCTCGCAGGGCCGCTACGAGGTGGCCGTGCCGCTCTGCAAACAGGCTCTGGAGGATCTGGAGAAAACATCCGGACACGACCACCCCGATGTCGCCACCATGCTCAACATCCTGGCTCTGGTGTACAGGTGAGGAACGGAGTGGATGTGTGTATACTGTATATAACACATTTACAAACGTTTCCCCATTTGGGATGAAGACAGTATATCTTGTCTTATTTGAGAGCTTTTCAGATTCCTAACAAAATGCTGTTTGTCCTCCAGGGATCAGAACAAGTACAAAGAGGCGGCTCACCTGCTGAACGACGCGCTGGCCATCAGAGAGAAGACGCTGGGGAAGGATCACCCCGCTGTGGCCGCCACCCTCAACAACCTGGCCGTCCTGTACGGAAAGAGAGGGAAATACAAGGAGGCCGAACCTCTGTGCAAGAGAGCGCTGGAGATCAGAGAGAAGGTAAAGACCCACAGCGCCGACTCGTAATGTAAACAAAGTATGTTTTCTATACAAAGTCCACCATTTAAATAAACGATACATACTCACAAAAGCAATATCTGAGTACTACTTCCACTAAAAGCATTAATGTAAACCTCCATGTGTGTCAATGTGTCTCCAGGTGTTGGGGAAGTACCACCCAGATGTAGCCAAGCAGCTGAACAACCTGGCGCTGCTGTGTCAGAACCAGGGGAAGTACGACGAGGTGGAGTACTACTACAGACGGGCCCTCGAGATCTACGAGTCCAAACTGGGAGCCGATGACCCCAACGTGGCCAAGACCAAAAATAACCTGGTGAGGAATCATTCAAGAGAGGTTTTAACTATACATTTGATATACAGTAATGTAACTTTAATTTGTTTTCTGCTCTGTAATCTCATGTATTCTGTGATTCTGTGTTTTATTGTTGTTCCAAAGAGGATTTTGTGAATTGAAAGATTGTTCTCCTCAGGCGACGTGCTACCTGAAGCAGGGGAAGTTCAAAGACGCTGAGGCTCTGTACAAAGAGATCCTGACCAGAGCACACGAGAAGGAGTTTGGATCCGTCAACAGTGAGTAGACCGCTGAGCCTCTCTAGAGTGAACACAATGACACTGACACAACCCTTGTGCTTTACTGAAAGGAAAGTTAGTCGTTCTTTAAGGAAAGAATCTGCCATAAAATGAGATGTTTCTAATATGTCCACTTTGACTGAGCTAGACCTTTAACCAACTTCAATCTTTAGTTCATCTCCACCAAATCATTCATCTTTAGAATTATAACCATTTTAAATGCCAAGTTGAAAACGTGATACAAAAGAAAAACAAACTCAGTGTTTTAATGTTTTTTGGGGACATTTGTGTCCTTAAGGGGCTTTTTGGCGTGAAGAATGATTGATTTCACAACAGAATATATCCATGACTATCCCCATTTCTATTCCTCTGACAAATTGCTATGTTTTGTGATTCTTGTCGTGATCTGTGCACAGCCATGGTTCTCCCGTGGCCCTCAGTCCTCTCAGCAGATCTAAGGATTATTTGGGGCCATGGCAGCGTGTGGAGAGGCTTAATGTCCATGTGTCCCTCTGCTGCTCTAAGCCTATCAAACCCCTATGAGGGCCAGACAGGAATGTGGCAATGCATGGGTTTTAATTAAAGACTGTGTTATTTCCTTAATATATGGATAGAGAAGCTTCACTTTAAAATTGAGGTCATTCAACGGGTCCTTGATATCTTTTCAGCAATGTGTTATGTTCCTTATTTGTTTTGTTTCTGCTATCACCTCGTAAAGTTAATCCGTCAAAGAACATTTCTGATATTCTGTGGTCCTCATTTTGCAGATGACAACAAACCAATCTGGATGCACGCAGAGGAGAGAGAGGAGAGCAAGGTCAGTGATAAACGTTGATGTTTTCCATTAATCCCCGGGTCTGGCAGGCAGGTTAATATAGAAAGGGACTGATCAGCATAATGAGAGGGAGAGCAGCAGACTATAAACATTACAACAGGGCATGTTTTACAAGCTTTGATGGTGTAATGTTTCAAACATGACTTCTCTGCCTTTTTGTATCTTTATCTTCCTCTTGTTTTCTCTCTATCCCGTCTCTCTCAGGGTAAACGTAAGGACTCGGGCCCGTATGTAGAGTATGGCAGCTGGTACAAGGCCTGCAAGGTGGACAGGTGAGTCACACGGTGAAAACATTCAAACAATCATGAAGGAGATAACAATTATTTTTGATAACACTTTGAAATACAATTGAATTGTAATGGTCTTTGGAGTAATTGTACTGGTCAGACTACTCCTTGTACCAGGAGAACAAAAGTCATACTCAAACCAATTTGAGTTTAACAGTTCATTAAAAATGTCATCTATAATGATTTGTTTGAAAATGTAATTAGCTTTATTGACAAAGATGCTAAATTGAAGATAAATACCAAAAAACCGTTTGGTAGCAACGATTAAACAAGTGAATAAATAAATAACATTGGTTTTTTTGTGCGTCTTCTTTCTCAGCCCCACAGTGAACACAACCCTGAAAAGCTTGGGGGGTCTGTACCGTCGTCAGGGCAAACTGGAGGCGGCCGAAACTCTGGAGGAGTGTGCCAGCAAGACCCGTAAACAGGTACACACACAGACACACACACACACACAGACTGCTGAGTTACTGCTGTTAGATTAGTCGTCTGGGCTCAGAAGCCTGATTAGTTAAACAGGCGTCCAGCGGAGATTTATACGCCCATAAAGTATGATTTACAGATCAGTCATGGAGCTAATGTGTGTACATTGTAATAAAGACCTGCTGTGTGGGCCATTGTGTGAAGAAGCTGTACTTTTCTCTCTGATCTTTGTGTTTTTGTGTCTCTGTCTTTCAGGGAATTGATGCCATTAACCAGAGTAAGGTGGTGGAGCTGCTGAAGGACGGGGGGGGCGGAGGGGGGGACAGACGACACAGCAGGGAGGGAATCAACGGGCCGGGGGGGCAGCGGGGGGAGAGCGAGGGCGACGACTCCGCGGAGTGGAACGGGGTCAGTGTATGGACACTAATTGATAACTGTAACACTAATCCATGTTTTAATAAGATCATGGTGTAAAGGACAAGATCCACACAGCACACGAGTCATATTCAATGTGCTGTGATCAAACATGAGAAGGGAGCCAGAGGAAGGCTGCTTAATATTCAATGTGTCCAGTAAATGCTGACTTGGTGTTCTGCTTCATGTTCCCTTCAGGATGGGAACGGGTCTCTGCGGCGCAGCGGCTCCTTCGGGAAGATCCGTGACGCCCTGAGGAGGAGCAGCGAGATGCTGGTGAAGAAGCTGCAGGGGAGCGGGCCTCAGGAGCCACGAAACCCAGGGTGACTTTACACTCACTGCGAACACGTGGAGATAGTCAGCTGTTAGGAGTTAGGCTGTAACAAAGGATTTAAATTGTGATAATGATGATTTCGTTCATTAAAATGTACTCAAACATTCCCAAAAGTAATGCAGAGCCCAGGACGAATAGCTACTTCAATGTTGTAGCTAATGCGGATCCAAACATAAGCTAAGCCGTCTTTTCAAATTGTTTTTTTGTCCGACAATTTCCAATGAGATTTAAAGGTCATTATTGGTTATTTTAAGGTCAACATATTTGGACCTCCTCTATGAGCTAAAGAAGGGAGTGGGTGTGGCTGAACGCTTTTAACAAAAATAAAAAAATGTTACTTTCACTTATCTTTAATAATCATAATGTGACGTATTTCTGAATTTAAGAAAGAAATATTGGAGCGTGTTACAATTAAAATGACATATGATAAGATCTCTCAAAACTGTACAGAACTTCTGTAAGTAAGGAGACTTACGAAGGAGTAAATAGATTACTGGTTTTTTTTCTCAGACATTCTGACGTGATGTTTGAATGGTTTAGGCTAATTGTTTGATGTCTTGCTTTCCTCAGAATGAAAAGAGCAAGCTCCCTCAACTTCCTCAACAAGAGCACTGAGGAGACCACACAGGTACGACGTTCAATTATCCCCAAAATGTCAAAATATAATATATAGTAATTACCTGACAATGTCCAACAGAAGTTATACCTTTGACTGTTCTGTTTATAGGACGCCACCCCCGGCCTCTCGGACTGCAGGGGACTCAGCTCCAGCAACGTGGACCTATCCAGACGCAGCTCCCTGATTGGCTAGCCCGAGAGAGGAGGCGGGACTGAGGAGAGGCTGTTTGCAGCTTGGTTTGACCCACACTCTAAAGCGAGATCAAACACTTGCACCTGCAGCATATTTTTTAAAGAACACTGAGAGAAAAAAAAAAAGCACCACCTCACTTAGCGTCATCCTGTTTAGACACGGTCGCTGCTTCGCTGTACAAAACGCTGCCATCAATCACTAAAGAGAATATTTAGATACACATTAATCAGCATGCTGCTTACTAGAACGTGGAATGTCTGCACCTGAACGCATCGTGTTTTAGCACCGTGGCGTATATCCACATCGTGATGAGTCCCGTGTTTAGTGTGCAGACACTCGTAGGCTAAATGTACTCCGGTTTCAGTTCAGAGAGGAGCGTTTGCACTCTGTATATCTCACCAGTAGCATGGAGTATCTCCCGATTGCTAACCGCCCATTCCATGTATATCACAGACGGTCCAAATGGTACCGTCCGCTTTGATTTAAACGAGGATAGCAGAGGTATTTAAGAAGAATACGAGCGATCTTTGGGGATTTTCAATTAGCATTAACCATTTAAACCTCACTGTTGGCCTTTCTTGTTGTTTTATGTATATACAGTTTTAAATTATTTGATGTTTCTTTCCTTGTAAATAGTGCACTTTTTTTTTGGTTTACACTTTATTGGGTCTAAGAAAATACTTCTTATCTAAAGGGGGAGGACTGGAAAACAAAGAAATATGAAAAGTTCCTAAATGCTGATACATTTAGTACCTCAATCACTGAATTCTGCTGACTCATGGTTCAGTTTAGTCGTAATGCACTTTGAGCTCTACTGCGCCCTCTGCTGGTCATGTTTATATCAGTCATTCTTTAAACTGATATAAAAGTGTCAGAAAGTTCATTTGAAATTATATTTACTATGTCTCCTCAATACTACCTACTGGAAAATAAGTTGAATAAAACACTAAAATCATTACTTTCAGGTACCTTTTCCTCACAAAACACTTCCAGGCTTACTGCCATAAGTCTGAAAGCTACTGAAGGGAAATATTTCTAAAGCATAATCAATGTAGGAATAAGGGTAACTATCTTATGTTGCTGAATATGTATCATTTTGTACGGAACAATCCTCAGTGTGACGTTTTGCCCTTCCTGATGATTTGTGTTTCCTGTTTTTGATCTGAGCTTTTTATGTTAAAGGTACTGATAATCATTTGAATGTTCAATTACATATCGATTGTGGGATCCGGTGGCTTTCACACTGGATGTTTGTATTGTGCTGTTTCCACCAAAAATAAGACCAATACCAAGAGAACTGTCCACAGAATGTACACGTGTTATCATGTGAAGTTTAGCCTCGGCAAGTTGTGGCGTCACTTCATTTGGGATCAGATTGTCAAGAACAACAATTTTTTTGCTTAATTTGTACGTCTTTCTTTGTTTACTCGTAAAAAGGGAAACTCCTGACAATCTGAGTTAGATTTCTAAGACGGGAGGATGCAGGATTGTTGCATTTTGTCCACGACGGTGCATGCACACCATCGCCAAATTCACAAACAACCTGACAACGCCCTTTCTTAAAATCACCTTTTGATGACGTCACATTGCCGACTCTAAAATAATGAAAGTGCTTAATCTGTCAGCTTCTGATTGTGCGCCGTGGTGCAGGTTTTAGATCGTAATGTAGAAGTGAACGCATGAAGGAAACAAGGCCTAAAGTAAGTGTTGAGGCAGAAAAAGAAATGATGGCATGGAAAGACGTTGCGGGAGGAAAAGTGTTTAAGTGTCGTCCGCAGCAAATAATGTACAGAGCAATCCTTTATATGTTCGTTCACATCAGAATGATAATTTGTAGTTTCCAGAACATCTTCTAGGACTAGTCTACTTCCTGACTATAACACTGAGCAATCCTCTACCGTTCATCACGTATTCACCTCTGGGTTGGTTTGCTGGAAGTGTCTGTAATTCGTCTGACTTTGTATTAATAGCTCCATAAATATTAAGCACAATAAAACGGCCGAGAGAAAAATCTAAAACTGCTATGGTTGTAAATGTTCTGAAAGATTTCCCTCTAATATTTATGGAGTTTTTACTCAGATGGTAAATGTTTTAGAGCTGTGGTCATGTATATGTGCTCCTATACTGCTGATGGGTGTCATGAAGGGGCCAACCCAATGTGTATTTTATCAAAAAGGTTAAATAAATACAAACTCCACTTTTCAAACTGATTCTGCCTCCTTTATTTCCACAGGGTGTCCGCGGGGTCTTAAAAAGTATTAAAAGTTGATAAATCAATTTAGCAAAAATTAAGGCTATTAAACGGCATTTTCCAAGGTATTACATTTTGTAGCTTGTTTTCAATAAGTATATAAATTGTCCAATGAGGTTGTATTCTACAGTTTGCGTGAATGTAATCATTGCGTAGGTGTGTAGTGTGATTCTGTGTAGTTTATTAATGGGATCCCGTTGGATTTGACGTCATCTGAACATCGCACGCTCACTGCTTGATAGTGCGCGAAGGTCCGTTCACGCCGGTTGTTAAACAACATCGTTATGGGGAAATGCAAGTTTGCGTCCAAATGGTTGGAAGATAAGGAGGAAGGACAATCAATACTGTATATAGTAAATCAGTGGCGGCCGGCCCATAGGGGCCGCCCCCCCTCTTCCCACATGTTTGATTGTCATTCGAAAAAAAAAAAAAAAAAAATTATTTTTATTTTTAATGAACAAGGTAATATTATATAGTTGGTATCAGTAAAATGTATAATCTAAAATAAAATCTCGTTTAAAATTGTGTTACGATGTCTAAAGTTACTGATAAGTCACATGTTTCCTGCCTGGCCGCATTACCCTCTCTCGTCTGGGCGCTGACTGTTGCTATCTGTAAACTATGCCGCCGAAACATAATTTCAGCCAATCAGCGTCGTCAGATCTGATGGTCATAGGGCGCCAATGTCAGCGCCCGATGCAGTCTTTGAGTTGTTTGGACTCGTATCCAAGGTGACGCTACAGTAGTTGATGAGGATGGCTGCGTGTGCAGGTGGAGACTCCGGACCTCAGTCCCCGCCGCAGTGACGCGTCCTAAAACCCGGAAGTAAACTCCTTCCGGTTCCTTCGACAAAAATGCAATGCAATTTCTCCATAGGATTTTGGAAAATAGCTCGAAATAAGGTCTGTGGTTGACACACATTTAAGAAACGGATCACGTTTTGTTCAGCCGGATAATATCCATATGTCTACCCCACCTTTATAATTTTCGAATCATAAATCTAGTCACCAGAAGCAAAATGCTAACGTTATGCTATAAACGAACTACAGCAGGGTCGCTGCTTCAACGTCACGCCGACTTAAGATCCATATTCAAAAATACAGATTCAAAATTGTACAAGTTGAAGCTTTTGTTCTAACAGTTTGCAAGAGCGCAGGTACTTGCCTTCCTTAAACCTAAAGATCTCCATCTCTCTCTCACACACACACACACACATATTATTGTATATAGTTGAGTTTTGACAGCATCCATCAAACTAGATTTTTTGCCTTAATGCTCTGTTTTCTAATATTTCTGTGTTTCTGAACCACGTCTGTGTCTGCATATAATGTTCGTATTTAGTCTCCTGATTTTAAATGGGAATTAAATCATTTGAGTGTTCCCAAAGCACCGGTGTTCTGCAGTTTGTGGGGCCTACTGTACTGTTGCACAGTTTACTGTAGAAACTATGTCCAGGACAAGGTATTTGGAAGTTTTGGAAGATTCATAGCTAACCACACTGAAGGTTATGGAGGTATTGATCAGTCTTCCCATACCTCTAACATCACCAGAAGTCATAATTTAAGGGGTCATTTCTAAAAAAAAATCTTCCGGGGGGACATCCCCCAAGACCCCCCCCCCCCCCCCACTGTGGTTTATTCACCATTACAATAGCCCCACCAAAAATTATTTCCACCAGCCGCCACTGTAGTAAATGTTGCGCGAATGTAACCGGTTAAAACTCGAAGTGGCGATGAGGTCTTAAAATGTATGGAAAGGGTCTTAAAAGGTATTCAATTTGACTTCAGGATTCCTGCATATACCCTGTTCCAATAATTTGACAATTTCAAAGTGTGTGAGTTTCACAGAGGAGGTGAGGAGGGGGGGTTTCGCTGCAGCATCTCGCTCTGTAACTTCCTGTGTCATCACAGCCGAGCCCCACAAATAGGAAACCAAACCCACCGTGCCGAGAATCTGCAGCACAATGAAAGAGTGATCAGCTGTCTCATCACTGAGATACTATCCTGGTGGGGACAGATCGGAGCTCGGGACCAGGGTTACTAAGTAAGGTTACTAATGTTCATTTTTTTCACAATTTTACATTTTAATTAACTCAAGCAGCCTGTTTTTAAGAGAATTAACTCTTTATGTCACCTGATATCTTGCTCATACTGTATTTTTAGACGTGTCCTATCATGTTTTCTACACTTATTACTATTTCATATCACATTTTAGTGGTACAAATATATTTGCTACTGGAAATGTGTCACTTACTTTGTCACACTAGTGATTCCATTAATAAAAACAGGAAGAATTTGGCATACTGAAAGTTTATCTGTCAAAAAAGAAATACAAATTACATCCTCAGCTATTTGTTTTAAGCTTATTCCCAATCAAAAGTCCATAATGCCTCATTTGCTTTCTTTTGAGACACGTTTTAGACAAAAATATCTACTTTTCCTCTGTTTAACTTTGACAGTTTGTCAATTTCTATTAAAAACTATACATGTCAAATCTGTACATCATCCTTAATCTAATCCCATGTGTCCTCAGGATCTTCCTCCATGTCCGCAGCACCCCCCTCCAGCCCCAGCAGTGTCTCGGCCCCGGCTCTGGTCCAGTTCCAGCTCGGCCTGTTCAGAGAGGTGGTTCGAGTGCCGGCTGGAAACCTGAGCTACCGCCATGCCAGGAGGCTCGCTGCGGAGATCATCGAGTGCAAGGTGAGGTGGAGGTCTCATGTAATACCACTGTGCTAAAGTATATCAAGGGTAACAATGCAGTGGATCAGAAATAGTCTACTGAACCCATATCTGCTGTAGTGGAGATTTCCAGCAGCTTCAAACTATGAAAAAATAAGGTCCTGAAAAGCGTTGTTAGTAATAAAAGTAGTTCATCTTGGACTAAAAATCTGCTTCAAAGAAAGTCCTACTTTGATCATGTATAGGGGACGTTTTGAGGAAGTGAAGGTCACCACATGCATGATGGAGGACTGTGTAGGTTGCTATGTATAGTTTCTTCTCAATTTCACTCAGTTAGCAGGATGTTGTGGGGGTTTCAGCTGTAGTGTAATGCACGTACTCGCAAATGATTTGACCAACGTTTTTAGACGGTTAAAGCAGGTCTAATTACATGTAAAGGTCCCATGTCATGGCCATTTCTACTGATCATAATTCCATTGTTGAGGTCTACTAGAATAGATTTACATTGTTCAATGTTCCAAAATCACATTGGTTTCTCATACAGCATCTCTGTATAGTATGTGTATTCACTCTCTGTCCTAAACGGCTTGTTGGAGCTCCTGCACCCCCCTCCCTATGAGCCCACTGTGCTCTGATTGGTCAACTCGCCCACTATGTTCTGATGAGTCCACCACCGTTACAGCGGAACATCAGTGATTATGTGTTATAATGGCGTTAGCAACCAGAAAATGACACCAGTAATCATGGACGCGGGAAGGGGGGGGTGCTGAGGGGGCTGCAGCACCCCCATCTGCGAGGCTCCACTTGCACCCCCCCAGGCGCGTCACAGTTTCGCCGCTGCGAGACGCTACTAGCACTCAGCTGTTTAGTTTAACAGCACACAAACTCACAGGCTTAAACTAAACAGCTGAGTTCAGGCTGAGAAATCCGCAGAGCTGCAGCTGAGAAAAGATAAGGGTGGTGTGTGTGTGTGTGTGTGTGTGTGTGTGTGTGTGTGTGTGTGTGTGTGTGTATGTGTGTGTGTGTGTGAGTGAAGAAGTCAAGAAGACAGTGAGTGAGTGAGTCAAGAAGTCAGTGAGTGAGTGAGTGAAGAAGTCAGTGAGTGAGTGAGTGAAGAAGTCAGTGAGTGAAGAAGTCAGTGAGTGAGTGAGTGAAGAAGTCAGTGAGTGAAGAAGTCCGCGGAGCCGTTACGTCACAGTGACCAGGAAGAAAAAAATGGAAAAACATAAATCTCCAACGAGGCGTTCTGGGGCAGCATAGACAGGTCTTTTCTGTGTTAGAGTTTTACTCGCTACAGGGTGTACTTTGAGGGTTTGTGACTCTGCAGACCGTTTACATGCAGAAAAACCTTCATCACACACAAGGGGACGGGTAATAACCAGACATGGGCCCTTTGACATTCCCAATTTCGGATGAAATCTTATCATCTTATCTTAAATGAGATCTTTTGAAACCGGCTACATGACAGGCACGTGTAACACAACCAGACTCAAGATTTGATTTTACAAAAATATATTCAGACCCTCGATATCACCAAACTATTTCTAAAAACAGGACCAATGATCTTCATGATGGTAACATTGAAATCTGCACTCAGTCGGTTTAAAGTGAGTTGGGGTTAAATGATGCAGGTGTCGTCCTCTGGTCTTCTCACTGCCTCACTCTCAGGGACTTTGTGGTCGACAAGAGCACAGCAAACTTTCCAACCACGGCCTCCCCCCCGCTGTACACACACACACACTCACACACACACACACTTCTTTTGATTTGACTTGAGGCTTTTCTTCAGTTTCCAGGCAGCAGGTGAGCCCGTCTCAAGAATGTTTTTCACTGCACACTAACCGACATAAAACGGCTGCATCGACACAAAACAAAGGGAAGGAAAAAACATAGATGCTCTTCGTGTTTTAACAAACAACATGTAGTATAAACATTGCAATCGATGCTAAATATAACAAGTATGTAGAAGATAAATATAAAGTACATGCTAGTGAAAACCATCGTCCACAGGGATGATTCATCCACATGATCTGTTCAATCTAAATCTCTAACATAAGTCGGAGGAGGAGGACTCTCCATACATATATTCTAATTATATGCTGTATAGCTTTGAACACATTGTATATTTGTTTACGTTCTTGATGTTTCAGAATCCTTCAGTTCAACATTTCCCAAAGGATCACAGGAGAAAGAGACTCAAAACTACTGTGAAAACGTTCTTTTGTTATCGTGCCAGAAATAAACGCAGCTTTTCGGTCAATATTGAGCTATAGTGTACTTTGCTTCTTATGTATCCACTGCTTTAATATGTCCAGGTAGAATTCAACTAAAATTAGATGATAGATTTGCAACTAAGATGAATCACTCTCAAATTGTATTTCGTTTGTTCTCTTATCTACTATTTATTCCATCATGGTTTGTAATCGTAAAGTATTTCTTACAGTCTTAAGATAATAAGTGGTGGATTTACAAATAATGAAGTTAATGTGTTTCTTGGATCGTGTGTGTGTGTGTGTGTGTTCAGGCTCCAGAGTGCAGTGTGGTCGGCCTCGGGGAGAAGGTGCTACTCTTCAGACATGACTCCTCTTCAGAGCAGCTGCTGCAGCGCCTCACTGGCGAAGACGAGCTGCGGGACGGAGACCTCATCGAGGTCATCATCGCAGGTGGGCAGCAGCTCAGAGCCAGGAGAAAAACTTATCAGGATACTTTTCTGTATTACAATTATCATTCAGTTAGTTATTAGCTGTTTTCAAGTCATTTTAATCACAAGAGTTTCAAAAAGTACAATCAAAATAACACAAAAATGGTCAAAAAGGTCCAAAATACCAGACAGAAATGATTGACAGTATATCTTACAAACACATCCTGAATCTAAGAGAAGGTCTGTGTTTTACAAAAACATTTATAAGCTAAAAACACAAACTGGACACCCTAAAAACAAAAGAAATCTATCCTTAGCTTCTTAATGGTCCCAACATATTTGTTTCTGATTCTGAGATGTTTTGTAAGATAATGTAAAGTTACATAATCTGCACTTTATTTCTAGCTATCAATTTGTAATTTAAGAGAAATGGAAGCAATCCATGATTAAAAACTTCTGTCCAATTCTTTTTAATTCCACGGGATATTTCTGAGTAGCACTCACGCGTAATCGCACTTTACTATCTCTCTTTATTGAAATCTGACTCAGGATCAGCGACAGTGACTGAGATGAGGATCCGCCCCCACTCCCTGGTGGTCCACTCATACCGGACCCCCACCTTCTGTCACCACTGTGGGGAGATGCTGTGGGGCCTCGTCCGACAGGGACTCAAATGTGACGGTAAGCCACACCCCCTGCTGAGTCATGTCCAAAAACGGTTACCTTTTTACAGCGTGAGAAAATGTGGTGCAAAAATGTGTCTTCCAGCATCTGATGTCAAACCCTCAGTGTACAGTATAACTCCCCCTCCCCCTCCCTGTGTGCAGGTTGTGGGTTAGACTTCCATAAGCGCTGTGCCTTCCTCCTGCCCAATGACTGCAGTCGGGCTCGTCGACAGGTCAGCACCAGCCTCTCCCTGTTTCCCCCCCGACGGCCCCGCTCACACTCCCTGTCCAACCAGGCCGGAGGCAGTCTGGAGGAGGTGAGGAACATTCTCTCCTACACAGAGTCACTGGAACCCTCTGAACGCATATTACTGCTTTATTTACAGTAGCAACAGATCATTGTTGCCGCTCTCAGGCCATTAGATTATCCACGGGACATAACAGTCAAACTGTAAAGTGATTTTGGGTTTGTTTAAAGCACATAGATCTGTTTAGAATCACTGCACAGTACTTCATTTTACATTCTGTTGTATCTTATTCTATTTTACATTCACATAGTTGACTTATTCCTGCATTTTTACTTGCACCATTGGGTCTTTTGCACTATTTTATGTATAGTATTTTGTATGCTGCACTGTTGGGAAGATATATACTTTGCTGTAGATGTTTTACATACGACAATAAAGCCTTTGAATCTCTGCCTCTCCAGATCAGCATGACGAAGCCCTCCTCCAGACCCCCGTCCTGGGCCGAGGCCCCGGTGTGGCTGGTGGTCGGGTATGGGGACTCCAGCCCGGCTCAGGTTCCTCACACCTTCCACATCCACAGCTACACCAAACCCACCGTGTGCCAGCACTGCCACCGGCTGCTCAGGGGGCTCTTCAGGCAGGGCCTGCAGTGCTCAGGTCAGTGGGCTGGGGCTGCAAACTGCACGGTCTAAAGACATGGTGATAAGGCAAACTGGGATACAGTTACAACTGGAGTACTAAAGACAAGAGAAACTACAACTCTACAATAACGAATAGGATATAGTTTAGATCATTTACTCACTTTTTGGTTATTTACACAACTCTTCTGTTGCACAACATGTCCATATTGGCCTCAGAGATACCACATTGGTGTACCATCTGGGATACAATGCTAACATTTGTTGCATTATCACACTTTTTTCAGCAACAAAAACATAAAGAAGGGATTCCTCGGGTAAACAACAGCTTCCACAACATAAGAGAAGGATATTTAACAACAAGTCAAGGCACTCGAGCTTTTTCCTGAGCGTTTCAGACGCATGGTCTTCTTCAGTGGATAGAGCTAACTTAAGAAGCCTACATGAGCTTTAAAGAACTTCCACTTCCTCATCTTGTCGACTTCAGCTATTTAAATAACACGTGTTTTAAAGCCTGTACTTTCAGGGAAAGGTCATGTAATATATTAAAACATAATGTTGAGATGCTCTGTTCCTCAGCATCTGGGCTTTAATGAGCTATTTGTGGATTACAGGTTCAGAAACACTCTTGTGTAGCCATTAGTTTGATTTGAGTTACTGCCTGGGTGTGTCCTAAAATGAAACAATAATAAATGTTGTTGGTTCCTCCTCAAGACTGCAGGTTTAACTGCCATCGGCGCTGCGAGCTGCTCGTCCCCAGAGACTGTCCCGGAGAGAGGAGGGCCGCCAACGGGGAGGGTGAGCGGGAGAAGTTTTTAATACTATACTATGACTTTTTTCCAACCACCATATCATTTCTTTTTATCGTATTTTTTGCAGATACCATGCAAACTTTTTTTTTACATACTTTTTTGAAATGCTTATCTATGACTTTCATTCATGCTATAATATAACATTTATTTTTAAATGTCAACATACTATACTAGAGGTCGCGTTAACCGAATATTTTCCTCCTATGACGCAATTTTTTTAACAATGACGGAAAAATCTGAAAGCAGTCCGTCATTTTGACGGATTAGAACAAACTCAGAACAGCGCCAAAGTTTCCCCGCAGCAGGGCTCCGGTGTTGTGCCGTGTTATGGATGCCCGCCAAAAGGAAATGATATCGTTTCCAGCCTAACTTTGCCGTACAAATCATTGAAATGTCTGGGAGTTTATGCTTTACGCTGTGGCGCGCTCCCGCGAGGTGCAGTGAACATGCATAACGCGGCATAACGCGGCATAACACGGCATAACACCAGCGCTAACAGTTCACGAGCGCCCCCCCGTTGACAGTTCACGAGCGTGCTCTTCCCCCCCCCAACATGTGTAGTATGTTGAAGTATATCTTCAACATACTATGCTTCTGTTAGATCACTCTTATTTGTAACCCCCCCCCCCCCTGTGATGCTCTCATCTCTCCACGATGACTCAAAGATGATTCAGCCTCCGCTCACGAGGATTTAACGGATTCAGAACTCATTTAAAATCCCAGAAACATCACGTTCTTCCAAAATTGATATTATTACTGCTTAATGGTATTAATTTGGATTTCACCTAAGTATCAAGTGAGTGACAAACTGTGCCTCTGAGCATTTAAGACAACTTTTGAAGGTATCAATCTTGTCTGGAATGAGTGAATACATGTGTTAACAGAAAGTGATTTTTAGTCTATAGACTTAACAGCACTGTTTTTCTAGATAATCACACGTTGCATCCCTAATATCTTCTGCACATGATGTCAATTTCCCAGAATCCCCAGCGGTGGGTCAGAGCCGCCCTACAGACCCGGAGGACGATGACTCAGATCTCAGCACGGTGGAAACCTCGGAGGAGGAGGAGACGTTCGCCGACGGAGAATCCACCGCAGAGGGCCAGGAGGACGAGCAGCCGCGGGAGGCCATGAGGTCAGGGGTCACACTCTGATGATGTCATCCTGCTGGCACCAGACAGCGTCATGACAACACTCATCTCCCTGTTTTACATCAATATCACATCTGCATGACTCATTTCATGTAGTGACACCATGAGGAGCGTTTAGAAAACTTTATTTTAGTTTTTAAATCTCCTTCTCTTGTGTTTCCTGTTCCTCCGTCAGTCCGTGCTTCAGCAGCTACATCCCCCTGATGAGGCTGGTGCAGTCGGTGCATCACAGCAAGAGGAGAGCTGGGGGGGTCCTGAGGGAGGGCTGGCTGCTGCACCACACCAACACCGACACACTGGTGAGACACACACACTATACCTGCTGTGGATGTGAACTAGGAAGTGTGCTTGGGTCAAGGCACTACAACAGTTATACACAATACAACTCAAAGTGGCAGATACATTTTAACAATGATTCTTTTCGCATTTTCCGTGCACATTTGGAAAGTATGACAAATATGTGTTGTCAACATCACTTAGAAATGAGGTTTAACTGCTGAAGGCGTCCCTAACACTATTTGATGCCAGTCAAAATCTCTATTCTCTTATTTTACAGTCATACATAAATGTTAGCTCTAAATGAAACAAGTGGACCACTCTGACAGAAGGTCGGAGAGACTGCTGTAATGTGTCACCGTGATCAAAGCCATTAACCCTCCACATACTGTGTGTCTCTCAGAGGAAGCGCCACTACTGGATCGTGGACTGGAAGAACATCACTCTGTATCAGAACGAGAACAGCACCAAGTTCTACAAGGTACAGAACTGAGCAGGGATGTATTCAGTGTGATCAGCCTTTAATCACACTCGTAGCTTGTGAAAGAAATCAATACAAAAACAATGAATTCAAATTGATCCCTAACCCTTTGAACCAAAAAAACTTAGTTTATTGGGTTAGTGATTTATCAGTATCTGTCAAACCCTCTTTCTTTTGGAGTCTTTCCGTTCTGTAATTTATTTAGGGACCTCCTTCCATTATTCAGTCATTACATCAATCAAAGTCTTATCAAATATTTAATGATATCAATGAAGGTTTCCAGAGCCCAGAGGAGATCATACTAAGGATGTAGATAATAACCCGATGTGTTCCTCCTGCAGGAGATCAGTCTCTCGGAGGTGCTGCAGGTCCGAGGCCCCGCCCACCTCTCCCTGTCGCCAGGCAACAGAGGGCACACCCTGGAGGTGGAGACGGCGGCGCTGGTGTTCTGCGTGGCGGCCGGAGACGAAGCGTCCGTCTGGGAGAGCGCCATCCGCCAGGCCCTGATGCCGGTGCAGAGCAGCGTGGGGGGGGGGGAGGAGCAGGGTGAGAGAGGGTCATTATGGGATGTAACAAGAACATACAGCCTTTAGAGTTTGTGTTACAAAGATGATGAGCTGTTTTTCCTTTATTAATATCACTCAAAATCTGTGTGTTGAAACATAAACTCAAAACTAATCCCATTGAAATTCAGATTGTATTTCTTAAGTTAAAGTGAATAGTGAACAATATCAGGGTTTTTAAAGAATATGGTTAAAACCAGTTAAACCCCGCGGGCGGGGGCAAAACGCAACAAGAAACAGCGTCTGAGGGCTTCTTAAGATTTAAAAACCTATTAATGTGTCATATCCAATTAACGGGAAGAAACTCAGCTTTCAGACAATATTAACCATTTTTAGCTAAACGAAACATAAGGGTAATAACAAAGGCTCTGAATTAGCCCCGAGCGAAAAAATGCTAACGCACTTAGCGCCCAACTCACGTTAAAATACCCTTATTACTTATCGGATCTGCACAAACAAGATATCCATTAGCAAGCTGAGATTCCACAGATTCCAGACATATAAATATCATCACTGAGCGATCAGAACTAATAAAATTAGCTTTACGGAGCCAAAACGGCTAAAAACGTCTTACCTTTGTTGTGTTCTGATCAAAAGTTGTGTTCAATGGCATTAAAACGATAAAAACGCTACTGAAGGTTAATCCAATGTGTCTGTGTCACTTTGAAATGATTGATGATAATCCATCATTCCATTTTTATGTCAATAACGGAGATTTCATATATAGCTGCTACGATAGCTATCAGAGAGTATGACAGCTTCCGGTTCCGGGGCATTCTGGATGCATCACTCATTCACCAATGGGTAATGTTTAGATGGATTTTTGGAACTTCCCCTCGATTCTATTGGCTCTGACGGTTAAAAAGAGTTGTCAATCATCAAAATCGACCAAGGGAGGCCAGAGATATGGAAAATCCACCCAAATGACCCCAGAAGTGTTTTTTTTTTCTAAACCTCTCTAAAAAGGTCAAATTGCACTTGTTTTGCATCTATCTCGATACAGGGTACTTATTATATGTTATAGTGTGGAATCCTAAAGCTTGTAGTCTACTATCCCATCATTCAAGGGTGGTTTTCACTATAAGTAATGTTTCTTTTTGGACGGAAACTATAATTTACAGTTTTTACTATGTTCAATCTGAATTTACTTTAAAATAAAAAAAAATCTATATTGATTCTGACTTTTCTACATCCAACTCACAGGTTTATCATTGCTTTGAGAAAAAAGATTATTAATTTACCCCTTTTAGAAGTGAAGATATAGTCAATTGTTCCGGGAATGTCATTTTCGGGCCTGAAAACAGGCTCGGGGCTTAACAGGTTAAATAACAATATGATTTCTAATGAGCCAGACAACTTTAAAACAAACATGAATCAAAGGAATAACTTCTTCAATATATGTTTTCTGTGATTACAGATAATGATTCCCGAAGAGACAGCATGGTAAGGAACAACTTGTATACTTCTGAATTTGTATTATTCATAATGAATCACAGTGAATTCATGGTTCATACCGTAGTGTGTAATGCGGTGGTAACGTGTGTGTGTGTGTGTTCAGGAGATCAGCTCGGTGTATCAGATCTCCACAGACGAGGTGCTTGGCTCGGGACAGTTTGGAGTCGTTTACAAAGGTCATTGAATGATCAGAGCTTTAAAGTATTGCTATTTAAAAACCAAAAATCCCCCTTTTTTTTCTGCTAAAATCGATGTAATATTGACTAATTAGAGAAAAATTGAATACTTATTGTTTTTCTAGAATGATTTCCATGGAAGACTTATTTTAAACCCGATGTAAAAAAAGATAAAAAGTTATATCACTGACTTATTTCTCCATCCTCAGGCACTCACAGGAAGTCGGGTCGGCCGGTCGCCATCAAAGTCATCGACAAGACGCGTTTCCCCACCAAACAGGAGACGCAGCTGAGGAACGAGGTGGCCATCCTGCAGGTACTGAGGTCATCATCACATCATCCACAGTATCATCTAGTGCAGGGGTTCCCAACCTTTTTCCCCGAGAGCCCCCCCAAATTACTGCTGTTGGAAGTTGCCCCCCCCCCCACACACAAGGCAACAGCGATAATTCAAGTTTAAAAGTCTCAAAATGCTACAACTACTGTCACAAACTGGATGAATGTGAAGTATTTTGTTAAAGGAGGATGAAAGCGTAATTAAGGAGCACTATTGGAGTGGACTCAGGATTAATTAATTTGGATGCCCGCTGTATGAAGAAATTAAAGGACGGCGCAAGTGGAAACAATTCACAAAGGGATTAAACTGTTTAAAACACATGTTCAAAGTAAGCCGGATTTTGCCGATGTGTTTATGTGGATTCAAAAGTCGTAAATAATCTACAAAATGGAGGAGACCGATCTGATCGGAGCAACTGTGACAAATAATCCAACTGAAACTGGCATGGAAAATGACTATGTTTTAAAAATGCGCTTATCCAGACAAGCCTGGTTTGGACGCCTTACACGCAGAAGAAACATTTCTATTATATTATATTATTATTATTTATTACAGAAATTTTTTTGCATTTCTGTCTTTTTATGCCTTTATTAGCTACTAACTTGAATTTTTATTAAAATTAATTAATCAATTATTTGTTATACTTTATTGTAATGTATACAATCATGTATTGTGTAACAATATGTTAAAGTTTAAAAAAAATATCATATTAGGCCTCAAATCATCTGAGGACTGGCGCCCCCCAGGTTGGGAACCACTGATCTAGTGTGTGTGTGTGTGTGTGTGTGTGTGTGTGTGTGTGTGTGTGTGTGTGTGTGTGTGTGTGTGTGTGTGTGTGTGTGTGTGTGTGTGTGTGTGTGTGTGTGTGTGTGTGTGTGTGTGTGTGTGTGTGTGTGTGTGTCCAGAATCTGTCCCACCTGGGCGTGGTCCTGCTGGAGGGGATGTTCGAGACGGTGGAGTACGTGTTTGTCGTCATGGAGAAGCTCCATGGAGACATGCTGGAGATGATCCTGTCCAGTGAGAGAGGCCGGCTCCCTGAACGCAACACCCGCTTCCTCGTCACCCAGGTAACAACCATCACCCATCTATACAAGGAGGTGTTTTTAGAATCATATTCATTTATGGTATCTTTAATGACAGCTGTTCCCAACATAAAGAAAAGGACCCGATGGGGTTAAAAAATAATAATTTGAGAGCTCATTAGATTCCTATATGTGAAAGACTGTCGATTTTTGGGGACTAAATAAATCTCTTTATTATAAATCTGATAAGGGAATTTCTCTGTTTGTTAAGCTGATAGAATACACAACATTAGACATCTTCATAATTTTTTATAACCATTTGAACACATTTAATGTTTTTTCATTGTCATTAATGAAGCTTTAAACAGTAATGTTGCACACTGACTCTATTATCACCCTTCCCAGTTCAAACTGTTAGATTTCTGTGTTTTTATTATTATTTTAAATGTGAACTTTATGGACCACCCAACTCTTTTTAGTCCACACTCTTAGGCCGTCCATCAGCCATGAAAGTGTACAATACTGCATGACTTTCTGCATTGTGTGTGTGTGTGTGTGTGTGTGTGTGTGTGTGTGTGTGTGTGTGTGTGTGTGTGTGTGTGTGTGTGTGTGTGTGTGTGTGTGTGTGTGTGTGTGTGTGTGTGTGTGTGTGTGTGTGTGTGTGTGTGTTTCAGATCCTGGAGGCTCTGCGGTATCTGCACCTCAAACACATCGCTCACTGCGACCTGAAACCAGAGAACGTGCTGCTGGCCTCTGCAGACCCCTTCCCTCAGGTGCCACTTCCTGACTGCTTTCTTCAGTGTTTCAGACTGCCTCGTCTCTCCATCTCGTCTCATCCTCTCTCTCTCTGTGTGTTTCAGGTGAAGCTGTGTGACTTCGGCTTCGCCCGGATCATCGGAGAGAAGTCGTTCCGCCGCTCGGTGGTGGGAACGCCGGCCTACCTCGCCCCGGAGGTGATCAGCAGCAGCGGGTACAACCGCTCTCTGGACATGTGGTCTGTGGGCGTCATCATGTACGTGAGCCTGAGCGGCACCTTCCCCTTCAACGAGGACGAGGACATCCGCCAGCAGATCACCAACGCAGCCTTCATGTATCCACGGCAACCCTGGACCTCCATCTCATTGGAGGGTGGGTCGACTTTATTTTGTATTATGAATATTTGTTCTTTAAGGACAGGGATATATTAGACTGATAGTCGGTTAACCAATGTCTTTAATGCAGGAAGTCAATTGATATTATTTTCCCAAGGTTTGTTTTTTCTGACTGATAGCTCATTAATGCAATTTAAATGTCTGGGTCCTTGAATGCAAGACGTACATCATTGAGACAAAATAGCTAATGTTATGCACACTAGATCACTTGTAATGCTCCTGTCTTCCACTGGGTGGCAGCAGTGGTCAGATTTGAATCCACTGTTTGATTAAATTGTCTCTCTCTCTCTCTGTCATTCTGTCTGTCATTCTCTCTTTCTGTCATTCTCTTTCTCTCTCTGTCTGTCATTCTCCCTCTGTCTCTCTCTCTCCAGCGGTGAGTCTGATCAACAACCTGCTGCAGGTGTCGCTCAGACGCAGGTTCAGTGTGGGCAAAGCTCTGGGACACCCCTGGCTGCAGGTAACCTATATTTATAGTCTGATATGAGCAGGATTATAAGTATAGTTTTGTGGGGAAGCTACTCCATCAGCTCATTGTTCTGTAGAAATAATCATCACCTTGCTATAGTGTTCATGAATACCCCTCCTTTTGTTAGACAAGTGTAGGACTGCTTTTTAGATTGAATGTCATTTAACTATATCACATTTGAGCTGTGATTGTGCTGCAACTGATTGGTCTAATATTGTGTTTCCCTTCATGTCCCGCCCTCCTGCAGGACTTCCAGCTGTGGTGTGACCTGCGTGCCTTTGAGCAGACGATGGGCTGCAGATATCTGACGCACTGCGGGGACGAGGAGCGCTGGATTCGCTTCACCAAGGAGAGAGGCCTGGACTTCCCCCCCCACCTCTGCTGGGACCCCGACATGTGACTACGTACTAAAAGGTAGGACAGATGTATTATCTTTAACTTAGTATAGTTCCCTTAGCAGATCATTATTCCTATATATTAGTTAATGTGAAAAAACAACACAACTGCACTTTAGTAATATAATTGTTCTTTTTTATTCCAAGTTGAGTAGTTTTAATTTAAAGTGTGTAGGTGAGTTTATATGGATGGGTTAGGGAGGAGAATGGAGCACAGGGGAAATGATCTCCGTCATACATACAGAGCAGCCTCTCAATGGAAACAAACCCTATTGGCTCCACATACACTTTAGATTCTCCTTCTCATGTCCTTCACTTCCCCACACCTCTCCGTGCCCCCTCCCCCTCCACTACATGTTACATTTTGAGAGAGGTTTGTGGGATCAATCTGTCTTCATTCTTAAGTCAGTCCCCTTCCCTGTCTATATTACCCACAGTGCTTGCTCTCTGAATCCTGGGCCCATCCCCTCCCTGCTGACCTGAGCGTTAACTTCTCAGGTCAGCAGTTTTCTCTCCGTGTTTTTATGAGACTGACTTTGTAACTCTCTGTTTCAGGCTCCTGATGAAGGTGAGTTTCACACAGACAGCGTTTCTAAACGTTAACATTGCATGCACAATACACAACCAACCAGCTTGTTTTTTGAATCACGATTTCTTCTTTAATTACCCTTCTACAAAAAATATGTCATCTGAGAGAGAGCGGGGCGAGCAGGAGGCTTTGCTCAAAGTAACAGCTCTTTAATCCTGACTGACTCCCTCCTCATACCGTCTGTTACGTCTCCTAAAGGCAGGTATGGTAATATGTACGCTTCTTACATAATCAGTGCAATACCCGCACTCTGACAGGGTGGAGCTGGCCAGTCCAAACAGCTTCTAAGATCTGAGCAAAGCCTTCCACTCTCCCCCTCTCGGGGCAGTGTTTTTGGGTGTGGAGGGAGGGATGGGGGGGGGAAGGGGAAGAAAGTTAAGATTTGAAAGAGGAGGGACAGTGGTAGGGGGTTTAAATGGCTCTCTCCACACAGGAGAGATAGCTGGGAAGAAGGGGGAGGAGGAGGAGGAGGGGGTGTTTATAAGTCGCTCTCCCCATAGAGGGCGCTGGAGAAGGAGATGTAGTCCAGGGCTCCGGTGGCGCCGTCCCCCCCGATGTACCTGGTCATGCGGCTGATGCAGTACTCGGCCTGATCTGGGGGCAGCTCCCTGCGCAGCTCGTCCACCGTGATGTAGTTCTGTGGGGGGAGAGAGGGGGTTATTATAATGCACAGACAGGGTCTATTATATAGTCGAGATGCCAGTGTTGAGTACCCTAACGTTTTGGTAGAAATGTACGGGTCCTCAGCACATAGAAACTGCCGGATGCTAACTTGCATGTTGGGTTTACTATTGTCCACATAGGCTAATAAACACAACTTGTGCAAGTTAGCATCCGGCAGTTTCTAATTGCTCGGGACCCTTCTATACATTTCTAACAAAACATTTGGGTATTCAACTAGACTATATTTAAACAGCCTATGTGTAGCATGTTGTGGCTAAGCTAACAGTCTGCTGTGTGTGCTTACCTTGTCTGAGGCCAGGATCTTGAAGGAGGCCATGACCTGTTCTGCGGTGTCGGTCTCAGCGGTCTCGCGGGTCATGAAGTCGATGAAGGCCTGGAAGGTCACCACGCCCGTGTTGTTGGGGTCCACCAGAGTCATGATGCGAGCAAACTCCACCTCACCCTGTCAGAGAGCAGGAGTGCACCAGTTCATAAGTCATATCACTATTAGTGATCTCAGGTCAAAGGTCTGAGACATGCTGTACTCACCAGATCGTAACCCATGGAGATGAGGCAGGCACGGAAGTCGTCTGGATCCATCATGCCGTTTCTCTTCTGCAAGAGACACAAAGTGTTAGTTTAGATAGCTCACACATTGTTAGTATGACTGTGTGACTGTGTTAATGAAAGCCTAAACATCTTCCGGCGCAGACTGAAAACTCATCTCTTTCGACTCCACTTCGAGCGATAGAATTACTAACAAAGCACTTATATACTAACAAAGGACTGGCTTATCTAAAGCCAGTTGAGTAGCACTTGAGATGTTTTGGCTCTATGAAACCTGATGACCTTATATGATTCTGTTTTCTTCAAGTTTGTATCTTCCTGGTCGAATGCACTTATTGTAAGTCGCTTTGGATAAAAGCGTCAGCTAAATGAAATGTAATGTAATGAAGCGTCACCCTGTCGAAGTGGTTGAAGGAGGCCCTGAACTCGTTGAGCTGCTCCTGGCTGATGCCCTTGGCGTCGCGGGTCAGGATCTGGTTCTCCACCTCGTTGATGGTTCTGGCGATGGTGGTGAGCAGCTGTTCCCAGCCCACACGCACATGCTGAGCAGGAGGAGAGAGAACAGGACTTTAATAAAGGGGTAAAACAGGTGGAGGGTGTGATGTCGCTGGTCGTCATGGCAACAGTGTACCTCCATGGTGTAGTTGGTGTGCTTGTTGTCGAAGATGAGGGACTCCTGGCTCAGCTGGTGGTCTCCCTCCAGCTTGTCGATGTTGGATTTGTAGTTGATGATGTTCCCCTCGTACTGCTTCAGGCTGTTCATCTGTTCCTCCAGGGAGCCCGCGATGTCCACAGACACGTGGCTGATCTCCTGCAGGGGGGGGGGGGGGGTGTTAAAATGTATTCATGTTCTGCAGGTGGGTAGATCTATTTGTTATGCAACTCCAAACACTGTTTACATTTGTCTGTATTGCCTTTTCAAACTTACATTACTACTTTTCTACCATGGTCAACATTATATTAGAAAATGTCCACAGTTGTCAATGCCCTATAATAAAAAAATCTTTAATAATTTGCCTCTATTGTATATTCTCAAGTTAAAGTGTAGTGTCACTGTACCTCCATCTTGGTTTGGATCCAGGGTCCGATGATGTTGGCCTGGGCGGCGAACTGGCGCCTCAGCCTCTCGTTGGCCTGCTGCCTGGCCACCTCCTCCTGGAGCATTTGGTCTCTGAGGGGAACCAGGTGCTTCACCTGCAGGCGGAGAAATCAAACGCACCAACGTCACAAACGCTTCTTTTATCAGCAAAAGAGATTAGACCAATATATTGAGTTTTTAGTGCTAAAAACCTGCAACCACTGTAATCCTGTGGTACTAGAAGATGAGCTTTTCTTTGACTTTTTAGCTAAACATAAGTCAGTGGAAGCTGAGTAGTACCAGTATCAGCTTGATACACAATTAATCAACTAGTTAGGTTGTTGATTGAAGCTTTAAGCCTGCAGTGCCACTGTATCTTAAATGTACTATCTCTGACCTACTGTACTTCTGAGCCAGATGATTCATAATAACGTAAACTTTAACTGATTCATAATAAAGTTAATGTTAGATTTCCTACGAGGACTCTTGGGTGTGTTTGATGTGACTCACAGCGTCCCACTTGGAGCTGATGTCCTGGGGGGAGAGGTTGGTGTAGGGGTTGATTCCGGACAGCTTGATACCGTAGGTCTGGGCGATCTTCAGGATCTCGTTGTGGATCCCCATGGTGGCCATGCGCTCCTTGTCGGCCTCGGGCAGAGTGGCTTTGAACTGGTCGTGAGCGGTGATCAGACTCTGGGGGGGGGGGGGGGGTCAGTCAGGGTTTTACTTACCCATTATAACAGGGAAACATTCATTTATCAGTGTGAAGCTGCATTCATGTGCACTATCTGCCTAAAGGAAATACTAAGCCTAATTTATTTCTCCCAATTACAGACATTTGAATTTAAGTTAATTCCAAATATGGGATACACTGTATATATATATATAAATATATATATATAAAAATGTACTTTAGTTACAGAGGACAGCATGTGTTTTACCTCAAAATACATATCACACAATTCAAACTCTAAAGGTTATTGACTGACTTCAATCTGTTATATATTTGAACGTCCTGTAGGACAACAGTCAGCGTCAGCTACCTATCATGGTTTAATCAACATGTTAAGGATGTATCGTACCTGGATCTCCTCGATGCTGTGGACGATGAACATGTCCTGCAGGTCCTCCATGGCTCCGTCCATCCAGTTGTTGAAAGGCGCCGCTCTCTTGGCGAACTCCAGGTACAGCTGGTCGATGGTCTCCCACAGCTTCTCCACACGCTACACACACACACACACACACACAAGGAGACCGTTATTAACAAGATAACAGGTGAGGACAGCTATTAAACTGAATAGCTGTTATCTTATGAACGATTTGGGTGTTGATATATCATTGTGTGGGGCTGTACCTCCAGTGCGTCCCTTCTCTTCTGGGTCAGGGTGCCCAGGTTGTCCCACTGGTCACAGATGCCCTGGCAGCGAGCGTTCACTGAGGCGGCATCGTGGTAATCCAGCTCGCTGCAGGAAACACACAGCATTATTAATCATAAATACCCATAACAAATATTTATTTCACATAGAATGTGCTATCAAATGTTCAATCTAACGTACAGCATATTTAGAATAGTCCAGTTCCTTCGTTCATTTTCTCAGCATGAATGACTGTTAATGTAACCAATATAAAAAGGCACTTTATATTCCAAACTCTGACTTGCTGTGAGATTTTGTTTGAATTATCAGGAGAGATAAAAAGGAAGGAAACATTTAGAAGTTTAGAAATATCTTCTTTGTTGCATTTTATAAATATCTATAACATCTGCCACTTCTTGAAGACCCTCTGTCAAACTACTTCCCAAAGCAACACTCCCAAGTAGCTGTAACTAACATTTGAATACTTAGTGCCATTACATGTTCTGATCTGAGAACTATCTTGCTTCACTTTAACCTCTCCATGTACCTTACAGTATAATCTTATACCATGTTTATAATTGATTTATAGTTTTAACCAGCACCAAATCTCACCCTGGATTCAGCTGCTCAAACGTTGCTCTCTGTCCGAATTAAACAACAAAACTCCTAATTAAAAGCAAAGTAGAAACAGAAAGATATCAGCTGTTCTGTGATGACAGCACCTCCTGTTGATTGTATGTATTATTAAATGTGTGGGAGCGCCAGGGTCTGATAGGAACGGAGAATCCTTCAAACACGGGAAAGGCTTCCAGCTTCATCTTCCTGTACAATCAATGACCTGACCACGAGGACGCCATGATCACTTTCGATACAGGGGACAACTACTCTGCTTTTGAGTAACATGATATCTTCTTCAGAAGTAATGATGTGTGGCAGGCATACATATTCAGCATTATGTTGCCGAACACTGTATCACATCAAAGAGATCCTATCGGTCTGTGAGGAAGAAGCCCAGAGGAGTGGGGAGGAATCTGGATAAAGTGAGATCAGAGGTTTCTGCTCTTTCATGAATCCCCCTTTCATCTTTTTATCCCTCATTAATATGCTTTCCACTCTTTTCTACTTTTGTGGTCACCTCACCCGCTCTCACATATCTGTCCCAACACGACAATTAAAAGTCCTGAAACTCTTCAGCCGCTTCCTGCTCCTGTCGTCCTACACTTTCCTGCACACATCTCCATCCGAGTGTAGCACTGTGAACCCGGACATGTTGAGTAGCACAACGTTTTATGTTAGAAACGTATAGGACGGGTCCCCGGCACATAGAAACTGCTGGATGCTAACTTGCATATTTTGAGCATTGTTCGGACATTTTGAAGTGGTGTTAGTGGTAATTGAGGATGCTGAATCCATTTCTGGCTGATTTTGGATCAGTCCAAAACCATCCAAGCCATGTTTTAACTATTATCTGCTTAGGCTAGAATGCTGATTAACGAAACGTATGCTAAATGTAGAAATTGCCCAACATATGCAAGTTAGCATCCGGCAGTTACATTAGACTTTGGGTACCCAACATTTCTGGGTTCACAACAGGACTACGAGCTGGCCAATCGACTACTAGAGTTCCCTGTGTGACTCTCTCTCTCTCTCTGAGTCCCGGCCTCTTACTTGAGCTCCTGGGCGATGGCAGCGATCTGCTCCACGCGGTCCTGGTGGGCGGCGAGGTCGCTCTCGAACGCCTCGTGCTTCCTCATCAGAGCTCTGATCTCCATCAGGGAGGCCGACTCGTAGTCCTTCTGGGAGAGCAGCTCCTCCTTACCTGGAACACACACATTTGGTTTATTATCCTCATGAATAACTTTAGGTAGATATAGATGTTTCATTATAATTAATTACATTTTTATGGCAAACCATAGTAACACTTTTTTATATATACTATTTCGTTTTTGGTTGGCAAAATGACTTACTATAGTGTGGCTTTTACAAAAATGATAACGACATATTGTACTATGTGAAAAATATGAAAAATGACACAATGACTTTCACAATTTGTTCAACGCAGACCAGCATTGTAGCCAGGAAGTGTAATGTTTAATGATCTATTAAAAACACACATGAGCGTGCGTGATCTCGGCCCCCTGTAACTCTGTCTAGCTTCCTGTGGCCCTACCTCCGGTCCAGGACTCGTGCATGGAGCACTTCTGCTTGAACTTCTCAGCCAGGTGGTCGAGTCTCTCCAGGCGGCGGATCTCCGTCAGAAGCCACTCCTCGTAGCCCTTCTCCACCCCCTCCAGCCCCTTCCAGGCGTTGGCAATATCCTGCAGGAGAGAGGCTCTATCATCGCTGCATACTGAGAGCAGGGACTTAGAAAGGTTCTGCTGACACTTATTGGAGGGAATGAAGTGTTCAGAATGTAAATAATGAAGCGTACGCCTTGAGAACACTTTAATATCTATGTAGATTTGGGAGAATTTGAAATGAGTGAAGTGAGTATGCGGTATTATTAGGAAATGAAGTGAAGCTTCTATTGGCTGACTTCAACATAGCTCAGCATGTTCTGTACTTTTCAGTATTCCCTTTCTTTCTCGTGCATTTTTCCATCCTTCTTATTTTCGTTTGAGTGAGTAGTTTGTATCTGAAGTGTAGAGAACATTCTTATACGAGTTAAATCTTAAAAGCAGAAGGTTTGAACGATTTGACAGGCTTTAGGGGATGTAAAGCAACACGGGAAGTAGTAACCCTTCAACACATTCAAAGCCTGTTGATCTAAAATGATGCTGTGCGTTAACACACTAAGTTATAAATCCTCCGTGCTCACCGACACCATCTTGCCCTCGGAGGGCATGAAGGCGGGCCTGTTGCTCAGCCTCAGCTTGGTCTGCAGGGTGTTGAAGTTGATCTCCAGCTGGCACTTCTCCTGCACGCGGGGCGGCTTGTGGATGCGACGGTAGTCACGGAAATCCTCCAGCTTCTGCTGCATGGCGCGCATCGTCTGCTCCGCCGTGCGGTTCTCCAGCCAGGGGATGGTGCGGCGGATCCACTCCAGCAGCTGGGGGAAACGTGACCATTATTAATGTCTCTATTGTTACGTTTTATATCCTGGAGATTTTTTATTATTTAAACAAGGTGAAATACTTAAGTTAATATATCGTTCAGGTGGTTTCTTTTTATATGTACGAGCACACTCAAGGCTGAGTTGTGGTAAAAGTGAAGTCTTTTTTAAATATCAAGGACATTGTTGCCCGTTTCACAAACAATATTTGATGAAAGTCTTAAGGTTCTATTTTCATAAAAACATATACCTACTTGTTGAAACTACTTCAGAATGTTAAGTTCATGTTTGAAAGGCCTATTTAATTATCACATCATTATACATTTAACACTTTAAAGTTTAAAGACAAAACCCTGGCTGTGAAAGCTTCTAATGGTAACCTGTTATTAATCTTTACATTTCATTCATTGAAAGTCAATATATCAAAAGAAATCTCGATAGAATAATCAATAAAGAAAATAACCTGTACATGTTAGACTTTTAAACACCTTAAGAGTTTTTGGACCCCAGTCACAAGCTTTGGTATTTTCCACTTATATGAATTTGGTGTTGAACGTTTCTCTACTAATATACTTGCCTGGAGAATAATCATTGAGAGCAAATGATGTTAAATTGATTCTAACAGGTTATTGATCATCATGAGCACACATTGATGTATTTGTCTTATAATGTCAGCATTTCTGTGTCTCGTCATAATATTGATCTTACCTGCTGTTTTAAACTTTCTCTGACTTTCATCACACTATCATTATCACAGTTGCTCAAGATCACAAACTCAATCAGAGAGTGTAAAGCAGTGCATCATCATTGTTGTTAGAGAGGATGTTTTGTGGGGGGGGGGGGGGGGGTTTGCTGCAGCGGGATCTCACCTCACTGGCCAGCTTCTCATACTCCTCCATCAGCTTCTCATTCTCCTGGTTGACGGCCAGAACCTTGCAGATACGGTTGGCAGCTGTCTCAGCCTGAGGGAGCGAGTAATCATCCATTAATATACATTTACATCTCATCGTCTCATCATGGCATCATAGCATCATAGATAGTATTTCTCTAGAAGACTGTATCCACCAGAGCGGCTGAAATATCATCTTGACAGGGTTTTATGAATCATGTTCTGCTTTTATAAAGAAATCAACAAGATCCAAGAGTGTTTTATTACAAAATATTTTACAACAACATGAAACTAAAGTATGATCTGACCTGCTCAGCGCCGGCGAAGGCGTGGTAGAAGCAGGACACGTAGGTCATGATGGCCTTCTCATCGGGTTTGGGTGTGTTCACAATATCTGAGGAGGGAAATTAGCAAAGATAATATTAAAATAATATATCAATCTTAAGAAAGGTCATCCGTGGTGAGGAGGAATCACACAAATAGCCACATTCATATAATTAATAATAGTGTCACATTCATATTTTAGGAAGCCGCTTTCGATTTTAATGAAAAATAATAAATGTATTTAACTAAGAAGGTGATTTTCTTTATTTAAACATACATTATCTTTAAGAACAGAACATTATGATTGACTGTTTATATGTATGAAACATCTTAGCCATTTAACCTGAGGTGAGAACGTTCCCCATTTCAAAGGATACACACACCCACCCCCACACCCACACACACCCACACCCACACCCACACCCACACCCACACCCACACCCACACCCACACCCACACCCACGTCTCTTTGATGATTTCAGGATCTGGTTCTCTCACCTTCAGCGTCCAGCATCTTGGGGATGTCCAGGAACTTCTCAGCCACCTCGAAGGCGGTGTTCAGGTTACCGATGGGGTCGTCCTGCAGGGAGACACAAGCACTGTCAGACAGGTAGCTCTGCACTGCCAATAATACAAGATGGATAACACTGGATGGAGGGTGTCTGCACTTTCCTATGTGACTAAAGAAAATATAACAAATCAAAACTGGTCAAATTGAAATGTTCACATTTTCAGCACATGAGAACTATAATCTTACGGGTATTGACGTTTCCTTTTTAAATCCTATACTAAACAAATGCACTTGTAAGTGACTTAAAAGCACTGCAAATATGAGCCAGTGGATTATATATGAATGTGAATTAGAAAATGCAACGTTTGGTATCACACTTGACGTGGCAACACTATGCTTGGGTCATGAAATACTAGTTGGGATATCTTGCAGACACTCAGGTCATAGTGCAGAACATTCTCACAGGATGTCACTGGAAATGCAAAGAAACGTTTCTCTTTGAACAGATTGAAATAGAAGGGAGTGTCAGACATCTTAATTCAGTACGAAGAGAGAAAATAAAGCAAATGAATCCGTGGAAAAGTGGATAAAAAGGGAAGGAAGGACAGGGCACCTTTCTCAGTTTGGAGTAGTCAATGAGGTCAGGTCTATGTCTGTGGATGAGGGCGCACAGAGCCAGGCCGTCCTTCCAACTGAGCCGCGAGAAGAGGAGGAAGAGGAGGAGGAGGAGGAGGAAGAGGAGGAGGAGGACATGAATAAGAAGTGGGGAAAGACAGTTTCAGAGAGGATTCATGAGACAAAGGAGGATGGAGAAGGAAACAGGTAGGTGACAAAGCAGGAACAGGAGGCATATCAAAAAGGTAAGAATCTGAAAGAGTTGGTGAAAGGTGGAAAATAAAGGAAAACTATAAAGATGGATGCAGTTCCCTGCTGATGCCACAGTTGGGCGTTGTAGACCCACCTGATGTGGAAGTTCTGCACGTTGACGTTCCTGTAGGGGGCGGTCTTCCTCTGGCACCACAGCAGCAGACCCTCCTTAGCAGAGGTCTCTGGGAAATGCAAAAGAGGGGAGATGGTGAGCATTGTGGCACAGATGAAAGAAAAAGAAAGGAGGCAATAGAAGGCATTTTGAGAGATGTCATGTGGAAAGGAGATGTAAGAAACCTTCATAATGATCACGATCTGGTTAAAAAAAAGGGATGATTTTGTCTGTTTACAAACTTGGCTTTTAGAGTCAAGCTACAGCAGATTGTGTTTACTGCTCTAGAGGTTAGAAGGAGGGTCATAGCAGAGTCTATATTTGACAGCAGAAGATATTAAGAAGCAGGAGCAATGAAGGGAGATGAAGGGAGAGCTAAAGATGATGGACTGAGGGTCAGGACAGAGCGAACAAGGTCGCAGTCTTTATACATTTACAGTGAGCCGAGCGGCCTGCCAACATGAAGGTTGGTTAGGAGGAGCACATGTAGTTCAGAGGAGTGCGTTAGATGGATCGGATTTACTGCCACAAATCACACAAGGGTAAATGTACATCTGTAACATATGAGAGGATGCAGAGCTTAGTGACCATGTGACTGATGTGTGAAACTCTAGTGTGAGACAAAAGGAGAATTCAGTGTATTTTTCTAGAGAGATCAAAGGCTAACTTGTTTTTCCTCCACTTTATTAGTGTGACAGTGATTGACAGAACAAAGACGATCTGTATGTTGTGCTCATGTGACCGACATGGAGATTATCGTCAGTCAGCTTCAGTAGTGTTTGTGGAAAGGGCCTGATGTAGTAGTTAAAAGTGTCCCATAACAGTTCAGACATTTTGTTAAAAGAGACACCCATTCCCACTAGGAGTTTTATGAGAATATGAAACCACTCTGATGGTAACACATGAAACAAGAGCAGTTGTTTAGCATAAATAATGGAAACAGAGCTAGCCAGGGTTTGTCAAAAAGTAACAAAACTAATCTACCAGCACTTCTTAAGCTCACTTGTTAACACATGTTTCTTAGGGTTAGGGTTAATAAGCATCTTTAACAGAAACAACATTTTACTTCAAGTTGTGTATGTTAATGTAATGTAAACACACACACACACCTTCCACAGAGATGTCCTGGATGGCAAAACGCAGGATGATGGTCCAGATCATACCAAGAGTCATCTTCCCATTGCCGTCAGTAATTTCTGCAAAAACACAAGCAGATAATCCATTAGGGCCAATCCAAACACATGATATGAGAGCGTAAGGCAGGCCTCTGGGTTGTGAAGGTTAGAAGATGTGAGTCTGCTACTGAAACAAGTTGAATAGTGCGCCCTGAGGCTGCTGCTGAGGAGACTAACTGAACTTCACACGGCCTCAGGGCTCAAAGAGATATTCTTGACTGCAATTAGAGAGAAGAAGAAACTAAGTCAAATAAAGTCACATGAAAACTCTGTAAGTGCCTTTGAAGTGCTGCGGTGTGAATGTTTTCTGAGTTTGTTCGTTCGACTGACTAAACTCAGCGGGGGGGAACGTTTTCAGTGAGATTTAACAGACAAAATCTGAGCGTTAAATATTCATTTGAAACGTCAAAGTCGAACCTTTTCACTGCTGAAGAAAAACTCCATTTCAGTTACCGTTATTTCTTTTTGTAATGACCTGAGTTAACACGCAACAGTATCCTCTCTGCTCTCCTTAGTTTATTTCCCTGTAGTTCTCTTTAACCATATTCAATCATTCATCTTTGAAGTAATAACGTGTATACCACTGAGTGTTTTTAATCATTTGAATTATGTATCTAACAACATTAGTCAAGAAGGGCAGAAGTGATTTGATATATTAATAAATGAGTTGTCTCTTAGAGTAAATGAAAGAATACATGAAAGCTCTTGTGTATTGCGGCTCCCTGCCTCCTCCTATCTGACGCTGTGACCATCTGGAGCTCCAAAATAGGTCCAAGAAATGCAAATACGCTGTGACCTTGGAATATGAATTAAAAGCGATGAGAATAGGTAGCAGCGGGAGAAGAGCAGGACCCTCACCCTCAGCACCGATGGACACCAGCTTCACGCCCTTGCTGCAGATGAAGTCCAGAGCTTTGTTCACGTTGGCGATCTTGTGGAAACGCATCTTGCCTTTGTCGGGTTTGGGCAGCCTCTCACCTAAGAGTAGAGAAAACAAATCATTTAGCATAGGCAACACTATTATGGGATGAACACTTTACCTGGCTCCTGCTTCTTCAATGGGAGGATGTGCTGCTTTTAAGTGATGGATGTGTTTTTATACAACTTGGCTGACATTTAGAGAGTAGAAAATAACTGGCAGATGAATCAATAACGGCAATAATCATTAGTTAAATCCCTAATGATATCATATTCAGAAGCGTTTGTAGTTTGGTGAATCTAGAGTATATTTTTTTATGTAAACTCCAAGAAAAACAGATTTTTATACAACAAGTTTGACTATTTAAGCTGTTTAGCTATCATTCATAAGGCTGATACAATAGTCAGTCTGTGTGGTACATTTCATTTCATTTTCACTTCCAAATAAGTAGGTTTGACAGTGTCACCCTGTTCCTGTATCTCTAGAAACGATGCTAATGAGTAAAGATGTTACTACAGTTTAGAAAATGCTAAACTGATGGATAAAACTAGGGGAAAAGGCACAGATAATGAGATAATGATCTGTATCACATCTACAACGAAAGTGTCAGATCATCTAAATGTGCCTTGTGTAATGATAAAACCGGATTAGAAAAAGTTTCCAACCAGGAAATCATCCACGGTGACTCAGTATGTAGCCGATAAATGTGTGCGTGGGTTGATGAGATCCACCTGATATGACCTCCAGCAGCAGCATGAGTTTGAGGCCATTTTTAAAATCCTCTTCAATGTTCTCGATCGCTGTCCCGGCTTTCCTCAAGTGGGAGTTACACCAAGCTGTGAAGGTCTGAGGGGGAGGGAGAGAGAGAGAGAGAGAGAGAGAGAGAGAGAGAGAGACAGTGTCACCTCTGACCGCATGACAAATACATTCACACACAGCCAGAACAATAGCTGCTACACACACACAGGGAAACATCCTGGACAAACACACATAGAATACATCTCTATTGTCATCATACAAAGTACAACGACATTTCTTTGGCAACTGTATTTCTAACTGTGTTCATAAAGGGTTATAGCAACTAAAGGATGCAAGTAAAATAGCCATACATATTTCTAAATTGTATGTATACAATGTACACACACACAGACACACAAAACGTGATGTTTCCCCTTTTCAGAGCGGGTCAAAAATGCTTCGCCAGGCATCAACTGTCCTCCTCGATCTGTGACCTTATCATCGCTGCCGACAGAGCGAATGCTGAGACACTTACGTCAGATCGACGGCTGACTCAACGATCCTGAACACGCAAAACGGACTTCTGTTTAATGCTTTGAGTTTGTTTGTCTTTTTTAGAAAATCATGTCTCGTCTGCGCTCGTGTCTTTGCCACAGGCAGCTCAATGAGATCTTATTGTGGGGTTTTTTGACACGATAAGATATTCATTTCAAACACCAGAACATGCTGAGCTATGTTGAAGTCAGCTGAAGGGCCAAGTTATAGTAGAGTAGACTTCAAACTGAAAAAGCATCGCAGTGATGCTTCCAGCCATTTCTCCATATGTATTTCTGTCACTAACAGTACTAGTCAGCCTGAAGGTCCTGGAGTTTGTCGCTCAGCCTGATGTGTCGTGTCGAGCAGTTAGCGTTAGCTAGAGTAGCCGCTGCGTCTCTCAAAAGCCAGGTCTCTGGTTTTAGAAAGCAAACGTTCATTAGGTGCTGCTGTGTGTAATGGGCAGAAAGCAGACAGTGATGTAAATGGCTCTTAGCCGCTGAGTGCTTGCTTTTGGTCTGTCTGGAAAATTGCCTAATGGTCGGCCGTGCACGTCAGGGACAATTCAATTGGTTCCATCAGGCCATTCAATCAATCTCTGAATGGCATTTTGAGAGGCTTTCATGGTTTTTAGCTTCAAATGTGAGTATGGGATGTGTGTGTTCACATTCAGCAGAGTGAGTGTGTGTAAAAGCTGCTACTGGAGAGACGAAACTTCGCCAGGGTTGGAGGATGTGTGGGCGCAGAATAACTACATGAGCTGAATAACTAACTACAGATGATGGTGTGGGCGGAGTGAGGAGAGACACACAGATGTATAAATTAGCAACTGTACACGCTCTGTGCTCCGTAGGTAAGAGCATACAGTTTCCATTACAGCGGGAGCACATTTAAAAAAAAATGTATACGACCTTGTACAGTGTGTGTGTGTGTTTAGTGTGTGTTTGTGTGTCCATCGCCTGCACTCGAGTGTGACCGTGGAAGAACACGGTGGACAGAGAAGCACCAGAGACAGACAGAAGAGATGGTGACGGGAAGAGAGGAAGGGGTTTCTGACAGAGAAACCCCACTAGTGACTGAATGTGAGAAGAGTGAAAGCAGAGAAAGAAAGTGTGTGTTTAAAGGAGACACTACACTTCTCTATGAGCACTCTAGAGCTGAAATAATCCACTGATTCAAAGAAAATTAACAACATTACTCATGCAATATTAAACTAAAGGACTTGAGTTTGGACTGCTTTGAGAAACTTGAAATGTGTACAATAAACAATCTTACATTTGTCTGAATACAGAATTAAATAGTTTCATATAAAGAAATTGATGGTAAGCAACTACAAGTAATACCGTTAAGTATCTACATTTGCAAAAAAGCTAACGGTGCTCTGATCATGTTATCGTGAGCAGCTTTTTATTTTGCTAAAAAGGTAAGTACTTCATTTCCATAAAAGGTCATTATTTGCGTTAGTGCGTCATTCTTTCCTTTCTTACGCTCTCCTTCCTTAGTCTCCTCCACCTCATTGCCTTTGAATATTGTAGATTTTATTCTACTACCTGTATGTCCTTTTAGAAATTAAACTGCCTTTTTATAGGCTGATGAAAATGAACTCTTTAACCAGTCTTCAGATTTGAACATACTAATACAACAAATCATACCATAAGAATCCGAATGTATATGCTTAAGTACATTTAGCTCACAACACGTGTGTAAAGTCTTTTTAGATTGTAGTATAGGTAGTGTTGCTCCAGTGGGATCTGAATAGCCGATGAATCATGGCATGTTTTTTAAATGTATTTCTTACACAAACTTTAACAACCTTCGGACAGCAAACACAAATATTCCCGTCTGCAAAACTTCATCCCATTCAAAGTGAATTTCAGAATTTAAAAAGCCAAAGAAAGACAGTGGCAGAGAGAGAAAGAGCGAGGCGAGGAAGTGGAGCGGTGAGGAGTGACAGGAATGCCCCGGCCCCGGTGTAATTTGATGTAAGGGTCTGCAGCGGAGAAGCCGGGGTCCCAGCAGGTGCACGTCTCCTTTGCCATGCATGACCAAATTTAGACCGGCTCCTAATCCAGCTCGCACAGGCCACGGCGGAGGGGAAGGTGTAGGAAGGAGGTAGGGAGCCCAAGGAGCAGGGGGTGGGTGGGCGTTTATATTAGGTGGAGGGGGACTGAAAAGAGAAGGGGGGGGTCGAGGCTAAATCGGTTTGCTATGGGACACCAGCGGACAGCTGAGAAGGCAGGATTCCTGAGGTGAACTGTAAGAGTCCAAGACGGAGAGAGGGGGAGAAAGGATTGAAGAATACCACAACGTATAAAATAATAACCCGAGAAAGGGTGTGTAAGATGAGCGGAGAAACCTCGCCGACTTCAAAGGAGGGCTGTTAGAACTAAATCAAGGAATCACTTAACCGACTAAAGCTGGAGCTACAAAACATAATTCATTATGCTTAACGCAGCACCGCGGGATAAAGAAAAACAATTATCTGCCGTAGCCAGGATTTCTGGAGCTGTTATTTCTGTGTGTCATTCTCTATTATCTCATCCTGTGGGGTTCGTTTGAATGCCTGTGGTCTGCAGAGTCCACGGGCATGAAGTCACACACCCCCCCCGCCCACACCTGTTGGTCTGGCTCGGCTCAGATCGGCCTTTTTTTACAGGTCCTTCTTGTAAAATGAGGTCACGGTGGACCAGCTGAATGCCTGTCATAACTACGCCCCCCCCACCCCCCACCCAAGGGGAATCAGGGCTGCTGACCCTCAATACAGCTGACATACACAGACCCCCCCCACACACACACAGATCTCAGTAATGTCAGCTAGCAGGGCTGATGTAACCGCGGCGCTGCCTGGAGTTGCAGCTGCCGGCCTCAGAGGGGAAGCCATGAGCAACATACGTTTTCAAAAAGAGACACGTTCAATACCTGCACCTCATAATGTATCAACCCCCAAAGCCCTGATGTAGTTCAGTTCAAGTAGAAACTTCAAAAGGTGGGAGGTTGTGTTTTCTGCACCCAGTGTTGCCTTTTGATCTTATTTAAGAGATTTTTGGCCCATTTTTTATATTGAAATGAATATAAATAGAAGATCAAAGTGATGTAAATACAATTATTGTGTTCTTAAATTGTTAACATGATTAAGCTACTCCAAGATAGATCCTTTGGTCATGCCATTGTTTCTTCTGCATAAATCAAGGTTCAGGTACTTTTTCTTCTCTTCATTTTAGCTCGAGTTGCTACCACATTAAGATGAAGTCACAAAACATAACTAAAAGACACAAAATGGCCTCCTGCCACACACACACACACACACACACACACACACACACACACACACACACACACACACACACACACACACACACACACACACACACACACACACACACACACACACACACACACACACACACACACCACACACACACACACACAACACACACACACACACACACACACACACACACACACACACACACACACACACACACACACACACACAGAGAGTGTCAAGGTGCTCTTTACACTAACAGAGCTCAGCTTTGGCCTCAAACCATCTTTCCACACAGAGAAAAAACAAACAGACTTTCTGCTAATAAGGTGGATAATTTAATAAACCTGCAGGACACGGCTAATTTACACCTAAGCTCTCTGCAATGTCCCCTCACTGGTGTCCAGTCTTTAGCCATAGAGGAGTGTGCAGATGTAATTACACAAGTCTTCAGCAGCCAACTTCCCTAATTAGCACCTTCAATTCAGGGCCGGTCTCATTAGAGAAATATGCCGGTGTAGTGTTCGTCTGGAGGGAGAACGTGCATACTGAGCAGGGAACACTGCCTACATGCATCCATCTGCAGCCCCACATTATCTCTGGAGAGCTTTGGGCTGCAACATTTGATACATTTTTTAACGTACTACTGCAGTGAAGTATATGAAGAAACTATGGCCTAGGAAGCTGAGAACAATCAGAAAACAATAACGCTTTTAAATGGGCTTATTCTGAAGCACACCGGGCACAAATGCACTTTAAAAAAATCTATTGTCATTTGTTTTATGAGGCAAATATCATCGGAGTTACGTGAATCGTCTGGTGAGCCCAGGAGACTTGTATTGAGGCTTTGAACATCAAGCCAATAACCTCCTCCTTCTGAAGTATTCTGTTTCTTTCTACTGTTCTTATTTTGGTTTAAAAATGCAATTTTCAGCACTTGAGAAGAAAATCAGAGACGTTTTATAGGCGTCACTATAAATCATAAAAGCTAACATACAGCTGGTATGCGTACAGTAGATGGGCCTTATATCAATTTAACACAGGAATGTATGTCTCACTGCTGGTGTAAAAATAGTCCGCCTGCAAGGGTGACACGGTTAACACCTGTCCACTACCTTTGTCACACACCTGTTCAGAAGTCACACACAGATGCCACAAACAAATCACACACACAGCATCCACAATAATAGCAGCACGTTAAAACACCGTGCGCGTCTGTTTATAAAGGTCACTGTGTTCGTGATGCATGAGGACACGCGCAATATGACTCGAGTGTAGCTTTACATTTTAAAGTAGAAATAGTAATAAAAACAATGCTATATATTCTTAATTCGGTAGGTCAACCTTAGTCTTAGCTTTAAACCCACATTGTAATAATAGTGGTGCACACAGAGGGTAATGTGCGCCCTTCCCCCACGATGAGAACAAACGGCAGCTCCCAAAGTCAACAAAGCACAGGTCAGTAGTTATTAAAACACAGACACTCAACACAAAGGGCTCCCTGTTCTCGCTGCACATCTCACTTATTGGATTTTTAAAGCAATAAAGGTTCATTTCATCAGGTCTTTGAAAATAACACTGCACAGTTATATGTTTGTTACTGTTCTTTAATGTTTTTGGGTCGTTTAGCGTGTATCTAGCCCCAAATACTCTCTCTTATGGTCATTCACATCGTTGGCTGACTTCCATATGATCATAGTCATTGGCTTCAAAGTCTCACGATGACATTATGAGCTGAGCAAAGCTAAATGGAGGAAAAGAGCAACATCAGCGGTTCTGTCAGGGCTGCCCCACTGCTCTACTCCTCCACTGTGCTCAAACTCAATCATATCAAAACACATAACATCCATCTGAGGCAAAAAGAGGGTGGCAACAACGTTCAAACATAAAATCCAATATCTGCTCACAATAGAAAAATATACCAAAGAGCGCCTGACATTTTTCAGTTGCATATCAAAACTGGTAAAACTACAACACTGACTGTAAGCCCTCAACCATAACAGCTGACAAATTCAAGCTATATCAGCTCCAAGTGGACAACAACACTGCCTTCAAACACTTCTCAGAGCAAGTGTCAATTAAAAAAAAACAGCGTTACGTTTTCTGTGCACGATATCTCCAGTATTGGTCGATTACAGCCCCTACCAACTGATCTCCGTATATTAAGTCATGAAATAGAAATGGTTAAAACAGTTTGAAATGTGTCCTGTTGCACTTCAACTGGTCGATAATGTAATGTATGCACAGGTGGTGATGAGAAAAAACAGACATAAAAACACAAAAAGGCCTTTTTAAAAACCGGTACTAGTGTGGGCGTTTGTTTATCTGTACAGATACTAAAGATATCAATTATGAAATGTCTTTTAATTCAAACAAATATTGTTTTATAATATAATAGCTTTTAATTATTTATTTCTTTACTAGTCACATATCATGTTTGTTTTCTGATTGACTTTATGTTGACATCACTTTCATGCTTCAGAGGAGAGGAGTTACAGCACGCAGCAGGTGTAGGCGATATTAGGAGCCCCCGCCTCCCACCCTCTCTCTCTCTCTCTCTTCCTCTCCCTCCCTCCCACCCTCTCTCTCTCCCCCCCCCCCCCCATCTCTTCTTCCCCTTGTGGCCTTTAAATACCCTCACCCCTCAGAAACAGACTTGGAGCCCTGAACCTGCAACAGAAACAACTCGGGACAATGACATAAGGAAACAATGGCCCCGCTCTACCCAAACACAGAATAGGCCAACATAAAAGGGACTTACCCATTCCCCCCATAACATCGAAACAACTTTAAGGCATATGTTAAGGAACCACAACTTCCTCTTATACTCTCGAAATAGATTTGGTGAAGTCACATCTGTTGCTGCAGATACTTTCATTACTATTCATCGTTTTCAAATGGAACGACGACTACATCTGAGGTCATACAAATCGCTACTTGATACTTAGAAACCCACATTTGTGAAAAGTGATATCTTAAGATTGTTGACATAAATAAATTGTGGCTTGCTTTATAGAGTTCTGAGTCAACTTCCGTCAGCTGTTCCCAAAACTCAATCCAGTGTGAGATGTTTGCAAAGATAGGAAAGATAGACTGAATTGAATTGTAACTGTGTTGGATAATACTGGATCGTTTGAACTCGACGTACTCCTAAAACACGTTGAAAAAGATACATCTAAAGAAATGAAAATCTGTTTTTGGTCGGCGTACTCGCATCACATGGATATACACAAAGTGTTGAATAGGGGATGAGTAGATACTTGCTTTGAAGTATTACAGCTACAACTGGCATACATTCAAAACTCAAAGGTTTTACAAAGAGGATTATGTATTGGATTATAATGTAACCTACAGATGTGATTGACAGTTAGTACTGTTGACCTTTGAAACTTTGAAATGAAGACTGTGGTACCAAACGTATTCCTAAAAACTCTGCACTGAAAAAGATACCTCATGGAGGTCTTCTGGTTTGCCGACTGGGTTGAATAGATATTTTAATGTGGGTCAGTTCATGGTATTAAAGGTCATTCATTTAAATTAGGTTAGTAGTAGGTCCTGAATATCAATAGGTCAATTCAGATTAATTAGAAAGCAGCTTTCTCTCATCACAATCTTTCTGAAAATTACACTAAGACTAGTTTTAAGTTACATGCTCAGCAAGTTTAACTAAATAAATCCCCAACACCAATGTATCACCCATGCTTTCCCCCTCTTCTCTATGGAGGATTAACGGGCTAATATCCCAGAGACCCTGCTGACAACAGGGCACCGGCCTGCAGAGCGAGGCCCGAGTCCAAACCCGTGGATTGATGTTCTTGTTTAGAGGATAAAAGGCCTAGGACACCCCTTCTAGTGGAAGCATGTGCATCAACACTGTGCCAGATGCCAGTGGGATGCACTGTGGGCACGAGGGATTACAGCTGGTGAGGGAGCAGGTGGAGCAGGTGATGAGAGGCAGCCCTCCAGCCGTGAACACAGCCAGAACAATGCTAATGTTTTTAAAGATTTAAGGATGGGATTTGTTCAAACAGAATGTAATATTAAGCTCCTACAAAGACTGTATATCCACAATGCCATGCTGTGTTTACACATCAGATATCCCCTGTACTACAGAGATACCGGGGTGTCAATGTGCTCTAGAAATAAGGTTATGGCATAAATCAAACGACCACATGGACACACAGGTACCGACAACCCTGCACCGCGTTATCTACAACCCAGGTACTCATTTATTTTCTGTCCGCAGCTGAACACTTTCTCAGGAATGGATGGCAAACCTGCTTCAGTCAGTCACTTGTTTTGACACAACCATCTGCCTGCGTCATATGAATTGCTTCGACTCAGCGCAGGAAACATTGTGTCCCGCTCCGCTCCATTATGCTGCCTCACATTGTGTTCCACATGCTTCCAGGTTGCTGTGCTACCTCATTAATGATGCCAGCCAGGCCAACAACTTAACAATGTGCCCCTCCAGCACGGTCTCAGTGTGTGTGTGTGTGTGTGTGTGTGTGTGTGGTGTGTGTGATCAAGTGCCAGAAATGCTGACAGCAATCAAAAAAGAAGGAACACAGTGTGAGTTTTTTTTAACGATGGCAAGAAGTCAATACTATGGCAATTATTGAGAAAGAAACCACTACCAAATGTTTGGTGCCATATTGAATGAAGTGGCCAGTTCTTTCCTTAATTGGATGTCCATTTTCATGTAGCCTTATTTGGGGAGGATTACCGATAAATGTCTGGCTGTGTTGCAAGATGAGGAAGGGGTAAAGCCTGATTTAAATGTGTATGTATGCTTACTGGTGCATCATGAAGTAATGGCTAGGAAGATAACGGCCATGGTTGACAAGACAAAGCATATTCTGTCCTGTGTTTCCTCCTTTGCCATGACCTTGATAGGAAACATCAAGAGGTCAAGGATGCATGCTGACATGTTCACAATGACTATGCTAACATGCTAACGTTGAGCAGTTTTGATATTAACTCGGTTCAACAGCTTAGCTTACAGTGTTTGCATGCTAACATTTGCTCATTTGCACCAGAAGTGCTGAGGCTGACGGGAAAATCGTTAGTTTGAAAGGTCAACAGTACCAAACATAATGAGATGTTGACATATGACAGTCCATCCTATAATTGCTGAGGCAAATCACTCAGAACCATAATGTCAAAGTCAGGGGATCAGCAAAGGTATCAAGATTAATCCTCTGGGCACCTTCCTCCAAACGTTTAAAGACCATCATTAAAGCCACTGCTAGCAGGAATAAAAAGAAAAATCTTGATGAAATAAAAAAATCGTTTTTTAGAAGTAAAAACCCAATAACATACTATTTTTGATATACTGTTATGTATGATTGCATGGTGAAGTAGCCAACAAGGTCACAAGTAACTCTTCATACCACTGTGACTTCAATTGTCACACACACACACACTCCCACACACAGGGCTGCCTTATCTTTCATTGTTCACTCTAATACTGCCATCACCGTCTTTCTTGTTACACGAGTGAAAATGTGAAGTGACTGAGTGCGTGATCGATGGTGGAGAATAAAGGTGAGAGTACAGGTTCAGGGCTGATGGCAGCAGCATGCGGAGTCTTTTGTCATTTAATGAGCTCTGGACGAGGGGAGACTGACACGAGAGACATAAATTGGTGTAAGTGGTTGCTGAGGATTTATGATGGAGCGGCTGGCCTGAGAAGGAGGACGTGTTTGGTGAGGGGAGAAGGAGGAGGAGGGAGGTTGTGTCTAATTTCAGAAGGCAAGTTCTTTCTCTGAAATAAGAGGCAAAACTGTGCAGGCAGATCTCCAGTCAGCTAATTCCATCTCAACAGGAGCCTTGATCATCACGGCCTACAGTACGTGTCAAACTGTCTGTAGGGACATGCGACCCAGCTACATTTCCCAGCATTCATTTCGCCAAAAGAGCAAAGTCACCTTGTCATTCAAATTCTGCCTCTATTAGAGAACCACAAACAATTATTTAAAGCTCTCTTACAGTACGGATTTAATTTGGTCATGTCTACATTGTGAAACTGCTGTCAGTCAATCAGGAAGTCCTTGTTTAGCTGCAGCACAACGCTGTTAACAACGAAGGATGCAACAGCTAATAAACATATTTCGCTCAACATGTAACAACTCTAACTTTACTAACAGCTTTTTTCATTCAATGGCTGCACCAAATTGAGGGCTATTGTATATTTAAATGCTCCGATTAACCATCTCAAAGTTAGATAGAGTCAAAGCTTATGGCGTATTAACTGGAGCGACTGCAGCTTCTTCAGCCATTATAAAGGACATGATGATATCTTCATGACCTCAGTCCTATTATAAGAGACCCATCATCTCAGCAGACGTCCCACTGACGACTGTAACTTCTGCTACCAGCTGCCTATAAATACCCCCTGCATGCAGCCATTCCTCAGCCCCAACATTATGAGCTTAGCCGATTTTTATTCTGCATAAAGACGGGTTCCGGTTTGTCTCGTTACTAAAGAAACTGACCGGTGGACATCCTTAGGACCTGAGGTGACATTTTGGCCATGTATCCTCTGTGTGTCATTTGTTACTGAGGTCATACACTTGGCTTCCTCATAAACAAGTTTCCATTTTCTGGCACTGAGCCTGAAAATAATAATAACTAAAACCGAGAGCTCTGTACATAATACACTGGCAAATGACTCATCTGCTGACAGCACAGGTCGCGTTTTCCTGCACAAACTAATGGAAGAAACCCCCCTGTCAACCATGCCATTTTCTTTTACTAATACAACCTTTTATTCTATTTACAGACCCTCAGGATTGCTCTGATCAGATCAAGATGGCTGCTCTCCCAGCCCATCAATCATCATGTTTACATCCACCCGGAGGACTCTGACACTGCGCCTGTATCGCGCGTCGACATTACAACACTCTGAGAGAACGTTTCTGTCTTTTAACTGTGCGTAGATCCTCAGGAAGCAGCTAACTTAACGGAAAGACTTTCATGATTGTAAAATACAGAAGTATACGTCACACTTATGTTCACCCTCACACACTCCTCAGCACTTCCTGCAGCCTCCCAGGGATCCTGCACTAAAGCAGTTTATAGAAGCGTCCCTACATGGACACGGCTTCTGGAATAGCAACTGCTATTTGATCTGACTGCAAGTTCTCTCACCTCTCCACTTATGTTTAACCCTCGGTACACCTACTCCACATGCATCGCTCAACAGAGATACAGTTTGCTGCACTAATCAAGGCTATTATTTAAACACAATTCAAATGGAGTTATCCTTAGAGGACCCATTAAGTCTTGTGAAGGGCCCATTGCATATTAAAGTCCCCTTAAAGAAAAGATGTATTATAGAGTGAACTTCTGTTAAACGCTGACATTTTCTGAATCTAAAAACGTGATTCTAAGTTCATCCATATTTTTTTATTTTCTTATAGATACAGTGAAGTTGAAACACAAATTATTATGAAGCTTTTGTCACGTTTTACATTGTTCGTCAGAATATAGCAAACATACTTCAATGAGAAACATTATTTTGTCAAAAGACGATGCCTATCCGTCAAATAAATACTGTCTTTTCTGTTTGTTGTTTACAAAAGTAAATACGTTAAATATTACAAATCTGATAATCCCACGTTTGTAGCTTGGTGCCTCATTTCAGCACATCAGAGAGGTCTCTGGTGTGCATCAGAGAGGTCTCTGGTGTGCATCAGAGAGGTCTCTGGTGTGCATCAGAGAGGTCTCTGGTGTGCTGAGTGGAAAAATGCTGAGAGGTCCAGAGATCAGCTTGACAGGGTAACTGTTGCTGCATGGGATCACATGACCCTGACAAAATGAATCATGGGAGGGAAATCTAAGATGCCAAGTTGCATGTTGGGATAAGATACAGCAGCACGGGCAGTAAATGTCTCTGAGCTGTACCTGACACTAAATAACATAAATCCTTCTATCATCAACTTCCAATTAAATTCTCTAAATCATCCTCCTTAGATGAATACATCCTATATCAGACTATTAGAGCATGCTACATTATTAGGCTAAAGCGTGTCTCTACAGTGAAGGGAACATATAAAAACGTCCTTATCAATGGGAACGTGATTTCACTATTTTCAGATCGTGACATCGAATAACTGAAAAAGACCTCCATCGTTGCTTAAGTGAAAGTTTCCATATTAATGCAAATTAGCAGAAACAATACTGGGCCTAAAGGCAAAAAAAGTAATATTAAAATCCACACTAAATGTCACCAGGCTATGCTTACATATTGCCACCATCCAATACATAGATAAATGTTCACTAAGCTACTATCTCTGCGCATGTATTCCCTACAGAAGAGCCAGTGTCTTAGTATTGTCTGGGGAAACATCAGGCAGGTGAGGATCAATGACCCCGGCGGCTTGCTGCACTACAGGCTGAGCTGTTAAAGAGCAAAATGAGATTAGACAAGAATAGATTTGATTACGCAGCACCCCAAGATGTCTCCTCGCCCACACAGAGGGACATTACATTAGGTAGAGTGGATAAATATCCCATTACTCAATGTAACTTTATAACACTTGCATCTGAAGCTGATCCGTCATTTGGTCACTTCATTCATTTAACACCCTGTGGAATTTATGTTATTTTCTTACAGTAATTATGCTTCTTTTTTTTTACTATGAATCCTGGGTATACATGTTCAAAAGGAGGCCAAAAGGCTAAAAGTAGGCAATAATTACCCAAATACTGATCCACCGGTTTACTTGTTTGCATGGTTATTCAATTAACAGGATACACACATGCTAATTTAATAAGAAATCTATGCATTTGAGTGTAAAGAAAATTCTCATTTTAGCTGTGTACTGCATTTACTGCTTATGTTATTTTCCATATTTTAGCAAATATCATGATATAAATGTTGTATTAATTATAACAATTTCAATGTGGCCAATTTCCTTATGCCTCCTTACAATGGGAAAAGGCCAATGTGTAGTATTGAGGAGGATTTATTTGTAGAAATAAACTATATTATTATGTTTTAATTTGAGCACAGACACCTAGAACTAAGAATTGTGGCGTATAAGTTAGCTCAAATTGAGCCCTTCATATCTACACAGGTAGTCGGCCATGTTTCTACAGTAGCCAAGAAAGAACAAAACCAAAAAATGGCTCTAGAGGGAATTTCATGTTTTTAACGTAAAGGTCTAGCTTGAATTTAGCATTTTAAAGTGTATGACAACAAACACTGTATGACTTCCTACACTTTCTTTGAGGTCAATTTGAACGTCAGAGACCACCTGATTTCCTCTGTGTGTTTGGGGTTATGTGGATGTATATAATAAGCATCCACCATGAGGCTTAAGGGTCAGCTGGGCCCATTAGCCTGTTTATAACCCTATGTAATGGCTATTTATTGGTTATTGCTAGCATAAGCCTTGCCTGGCAGCCACTCATTCACTTAGCAGCTGAACTCTTAAACTATGTGAAACTGAACACGACTTCAGTCACAGTCGTGAACTTTTTTGTGGATTGACATTTACATTAACACTTCAATACAAAAAAGCACAAGTACAACAACTGAAAGCAAGTCAATTGAATTAAGTGTATACAGCACTGTGAAGCAGCATGCATATATTATCAAGCACTTTTCTAATGAATAGCCACATGTTGAGTTTTATCTCTTGAGCACAGTATACTGGAGCGAGGGCTAATCTTTAAAAAGCCATTGATCCCCCTTTTAAAGAGCACTACTTTTTTGTAGGCATTCTATGTTCTTTGTAAGTCTTTACACAGAATCTCTGAGAGGCAGATATCAATAAGCTTTGGGAGTTCACAAAAATATCTACTTCTGTCCTGATGCGGCCTTTTCGAAGAGCTAAACTGACAACCCAGCACTTCTTATTTCTAGGATTACAGTTGCTTCGAAGGAAGAATATCGGTGAGAAAAATCAATGCAGCCAAAACTCTGTCCTTTCATATCTGCTTCAATCTGCCGCTGTTTGCTAGACGCAATATCTAACACGATTCTTGCCAACTCGTATTAAATGAAACTCCAGCTCGAAACCAAGCCATGAATTATTTAGCTCGCAATTTACAAGATCTGCTTTATGATAAATATAAACCAATGCGTCAAGATGTACGACTATTTCTAATGTCCGGTATCAGATTCGGCATCACTGTGTGTTGACAAACAGTTTACTACAAGTGGTGAGGGGCTTTTTCCACTTAAATGTCCAGGATAAAAGTGGACAGATGGTGCGAAAGACTTCATTTCATATTCATTACACTGCAAAATGATGCACTGGCTATATTTATGGGCTGATATCACCTCCTTAAGCTTGATTTGACATGCCGAGAAGAGCATTGGAGTACAGTGACCTCCTCTCCTGGGAGGTGGAGAGGTGAAGACTAAAGAGACAGGCATGCAAAGTTTCTCAAGGCCTTTTATATCGTCTTACATTGAAGAACAGGTGCCTGAAGCGTGAACAAGTTACTTATAATGGACACAAAAATCGGAAAAACAAGACAAAGTGGGCCAAGGAAAAGACAACATTAGCTACCAAGGGATTTTTCGAGACTGGTGTTCAACCTAACAGCAGAAAAGACGGAAAGAAAGCAGGAGATGAAGGCAGGGAGGGAGAGGAGCTGGGCAAGTTGAAATGTATTTTTAGGAAGATGTTTATTTGTAGGTCTGTGAAACCAACCCGGGGTGTATATCTACCAGCCTTGCCATCTCTCTCTCTCCCTCTCTGTCACCATCTGTTGAGGTCTCTCAGCCTGTCACTGTGCTCTGGCTCTATAGGTGGGAGACATTTTTGCACTAACAGAAAAAACCTGAAGAGTCACTGCAAAGTAACAACTAAACATGCCTGTTAGATTGCTCTTTTCTACGCTGTAATGTACCACAACAGTGCAGATTAGTCTTTATAAGATTAGGTTAGATAAAATGAGATTAGGTTAGATTAGAGTAGATTATCCCTAATGGTGGCACCAGCAAAGATTAAAAGTGTGATTTTGAATTTAAAACATAATATCAGTCAGATTATTTTTACTGCTGACATTCGATCATGTGACAGATTAGATAAGGAGCATGCAATTTATAATGCAACATAACAGAGAAGAGCAGCGAAGTTTAAAAAGTGCCTATTTACTTGCTTAAAGACTGTAAAAAAATATTGGCGTTACTATACCAGTACACAACATTACAAGAAACAACATGGGTGCAGTCACAATGTATTTTTACAACACTCACACACTGAAGACATTGTGGCAGGAAGTGACTGTATCTAAAGGTTTATCAAAAATAAATTAGAACTCATATTGTTTCTACATATATTGTTAAAATTATCATTATCAAATTGTTTTATTTTATAGCAAAAGATGAGTTGCCACCAGAAAATAACCTATAAAATACACTGAAATGTCTTCAAAATAATGGTGAATGTTGTCAATATAAGGTTAAGCATGTATTTCTCTATGTTTGTGATTTTGGTAAAGTTATCATACATTTGAAGGCGTAAAATTAAATTGGGCCTTGGGTGATTTATTCATGTCAGAGAGAGGAATACAGGAGATGGCAATAAAGTGTAGGAGTAACATTAGGTTCTGTAATATCTTAACCATAATATCAGGGTAGAAATAGTAAGTATATTGAACTTATAAACGACAAGAAAGTATCTACCTGACAGGTATTTTCTTGAGCTCCTGGATTCTGCAAGACGAAGATCAAAGATGGCGACCATGGCGAAACAAACATTTGAACTACCGGTGCTGATAACTATCTTTCTAAACTGAAACTGGCTGGTATGGTAATTTATGTGTCAGAAAAACATCTGTACAGTTGATTTTGAAGTGTTTTAACCTTTGCAGGTGTTGTTTTTGTCCCAGTTTTGCGGCTGCAGACGTCAGTTGACTTTTAGCTCAGACAGCTAATTAAACGCACCTGTCGAACTCGTCCCGCACGCGGACGGGAATGGTAGTCGCCTAGGCAACTGACAATATCCGGCAAAAAAAAGGTTTTTTATTTTTTTATTTTACTTGTATTACCATTGTAAAAAAACAATAAGCGAAATCAATCAGTGACGTACACAATTATGACAATTTGCTATATTTAGCTTTGGAAACATGTGACTAGTATACTGTTTATTCTATACATTTTATTATATTTTTGGAAAAACAGTAGTCCCATTTTCCCAAAGACTAAAAATAGTATGATAGGAAAATGGGTGTTTCTCGGAAACTACAAGGAGCACTAAGTATTTGGTATCTATGAAATCATAAAACATTTATTATGATGAAGTGTGATTTTGAAGGTTTAGTGTTTAGCTTCCCGAAGTATGTCTGTAGCCTACCAGATTTTAAGTAGTTAGACCTCTAAGAACAGGTGTTGTGGCACTTTTCCTTATCATTCTAAATATAGTCTTTGGGCAAAATGGTTTAAATCCAAATGACAGAAGGTAAGTTTCTCTCCTTAATTCTCCAGGTTTGTTTAATGTTTTTTAAACACCCTGATTTACTTTTGTGTATTTTATAGCACAAGTTATTATTCAACTGAGGGGGAAAGGCTGGGGAGGGGGGGTTTTATATTTAGACGGTCTTCGCAAGGCAATCGGGGGTAACTGAAAGACAACACTGAGAAAGTTCCACGGCCTAAAATATCTGCACACACAGCTCCCAGCAGGGCTGAAGTGCCAGGTGCGAGGACAGCAGATGCCCGGATTCATGTTGGGCTGTTTTAGACTTTACACAGTTAGGGCAGTGATTCGGAAACCAATACATTTGTCATGTTAAAATGCATAAAAAGTCACTCATTAATAGTGTGAGGGAATGGGTCAATCTGTGCGTAATTACGCACGGCGGCACAAGCGCTCGGAGCCTCCAAATCCAAACGTACCTTTCTCTGCTGCTTCTCCCAGGCGGGGTCCAGCAGCAGGTCCCTGTCCCAGTCATCCTCTTGGGTCATGTACACGGTTTCATTGTTGATCGTGTAGGAGTTGCTGTATGTCATGTGGGATTCGACAGCTGTCATCATGCCGCCTTTGTCAGGACTTCACGTCCCCCTCACTTTATGAGAAAAAAATTAATCAGCAGTAGTCGACGCCGTGAGGGCAATAGCCACCTTGAGACGAGGGGTCTCGCTTTCGGGGGGTGAGACAGAGGTGCCGGTGCGGAGGTGGTGCTCCCACTACCAGAAAACACTGCTGGCCTGGAGCTCCTTTCCTGGTCAAAAGTGACACACGTGACCGCACCCCAATAAGTATGGGAACCAACAGCTTGGGTATCAGGTTCTGACCCTAAAATGGTTTAAAAGGCGGGGTAGTCTCCTGCGGGCAGGGTGAACTGGCTCCTGAGTGGTGGGGAGGGACGTCAATAACGCCCCCTCCCAGCAGAGAGGTTTTTATGGCCTCTGCAATGCACCTGTTGCTGTTAGTGACCCTCAATTGCAAACCCTGGCCTGTGTGGTTTTAGTCTACTTCTCCTAGAAAACAGCTTCAAAGAACTTAAAGTCTTAAAAAGAAGAGTTCATGTTGCTAAAAATGTTTATTCTGGAGGTATCTCCTCTGAATTTAGCCCCCTGGCGCCTCAGGCAAATAGCTCGGGGCCTGTTTATAATGCAACAACAGACTAAACCATCTTATTCCACAGGCTGCATGTAAATTGTAATTGTTTAGACTGTTTATTTTCCATTATTAACCATACTACAAGGTGTTTTTTTTTTGTCAATTTATTGAACATGTCAGAAACAAAACATACAACAATAATAATATATATATTCTTTTCTTTCTTTTTTCCCTTCTTCTCACTCATAATAATAATTATAACAAAGTACAAAAAAATAATAATACAAAAAAAAAAGAAAAAAAAGAAACCAATAATTCTCAAATAGTCTCTGTCATGTTCAGTCTATGAAGGAACATAAGGGTATTCTGTATTGCTTTTCTAAGTACATATTCAATAAGAATAAAAGAGATCCAGACAATTTGTATGAGAAAAGAAAGGTTTTATTAATGCATGCAGACTGAAAAACGCCTCAAAACATTTTAAGAAATACAGATCAAAAGGCATATATATGCATACACAACCTTACAATATAATTTGTGTTTATATCAGGATTTGTCATTCACAGTAAACATGTTGACTCATCTAACAGTCATCAACTTAAAGACTCCCATCCCATTCAACATTGTGCTGGTACAAGATTGCTTTGAAATGGGCTAATAAAGATAGCTATCCTCTCTAGGAGACACATTATACCGTCAACCCTTGATGTGTCTTTGGAAACTAGGATGATGTAGATTATAATTAATCAGACTTTTAGATGTAACTACACTAGGCTTGGTCCATTAACCTACTTGAAGGATCTTAGCTACATGGGCCTTTTTGTAGTTACTGTGCTACTGCTGAGGAATCGGATGTGTTGTAAACATAATACTACTAAAAGCTAATATTGATAATGACATGGACCATGGAAATAGACAGCCTCTTACACAGGCAGGGGTTGGACAAAATAACGTGTACACCTTACTTACTGCATTGCCGTCACACCCTGCAGCATTAAGAGTTTCCAATTATAATACCAAGTGTAAGCTGAAATGTAGTGAGCTTTGTAATAAATGCAGGGATTATATTGATTCCTATGTCAATCCCCTGTAGATGAGGTAATGGCTGAGGTATGACTACTGCGTTCTAAATATAATATGAGCAGAGTCTGATACCTGTTATTCACATATGTGCTAGGAGAGCTAAAATGTTCTCGGTCACATCGGTTAAACTTACAGAATCTCATGTTGCAAAGTCAAAAAAAGGCAATAAGGTCTATGGGTTGTGCTCAGTGTGTTCCAGATGCACATCACAGCTGATACCTGCTGCAGGAGAACAGAGGGAACCTGTGGGATCCCATCAAAACAACACAGTACAGAGAAGTGCACATAGAGAGCATCTGTAGTTCTTCAGCTGTCCAAACCACAGACAGGAGGCGAGGGGGGGGGAGCGGGTGAGGAAGTGGAAGTAAGGGAGGAGGATGCTGCAGCGAGCTGTTGGCTGTCAGTACTGTGTGATTGTGAATTCAGAGCAGGGGGGGGGGGTTTTAAAGAGATGCGTGGCTGCATTCACCCAAGCACAGGAAGCCCAGACTCGCAAGCACCCGGAGAGAAGCCTTTAGTGAGGATCTGGGAGGGGGGAGGATGAGGTGGAGGAAGAACACTGGAGCACCACAAGCCCTGGTGATGAAGGCCTGGGTGGGAGTCAGCTTTTTAACTCCATATCATTTTAAATATGCATTCTCATTTCCAACTCACCCAATATGACTTGAAGCTCTATGTACTCGTCTAGTTTAACACATGTGGATTTCTGCTTGTTACATGCTTTTTAATTAGTTTTTAGACTGACTTATGCAACATAACTTCTTGTTTAGGTGGCAACAAAAGTATTGGATTTAGCGAACGAAAAGATTGTGGTTTTCTCAAAATAATTATGTTTATACCTGGAAAAAAGGTTAGTTTATGACGTAATTTTTCATAGTCAAGTACATAAGTATACTAAAATAAGTCAATGATTGTTAGGGCTGTCCTTTCCTGAAGACATTTGTTTTCATTTGCTAATCTATTGGTTGATTCAATTGACATATCTGGACAAATTGACTAAGGAAATCTTCGTAAACCGTGACCTAAACCATCAATTACTTGACTAATTGATTGAAAAGTGGACAGCCCTCTTCCTCCCCTCCCACTGACTCTAAGCGGACTTTTCCCGCTCTTGTATGTTGCTTAACTGTCTAAATATGACTCCGATTGGTCTGAATTGGAGTCAGTAGAAAGCCTGGTGCATCTGATGGTAAAGGTTGCCTCTGTGTGTCAGTATCAGACGCTGAGGAGCACAGACAAAGCATTGGTATTGGATGAGTTGGCAGTGAGACCGGGTCAGTTATTCCTGACTAGAATCTAGTAATAAAATCGAAAAACCTTGAAGTCAAAGCTGTCTTACCAGTACACCTTTTCTTTAAACCTTTCCTGGATTCTGGCCAGTATATATATTATTGCGATCAACTATAGTCCTCCAATATCAGGAAGGTGAGGCTAAGGAGCTTCATTTGACCTCCTTCCACTACCGACTCACCCTTTAATCAACTCATCTATTAATCCCTCTCCTCCTCCTTCTCCTTCTTCCCTCTCCTTTGTATTTTAGGCAGACAAAAGTCTACGCCCTCTTGACTCCATCTTGTAGCTGTCAGAGCAACTGCCGAACAACTCATTCAACATACTGAATTACTTTTGGGGGTCGTGAGTGTTAGGCTCTCTATCGCAGGAACAATCTCAACAGGTAAAAACACATACAGAGCACATATCCAGCTGATCCAAGAATTAGAGGAATAAAGCTGCCGTACCAGAAAAGTCCTATAGGAACCCTGAGATTGAGAATCTACAGGTCAGACTGGCCTCATACCTAGGCCTATCTTATAGGATGTTTCTGATTAGGCACACAGGCTGTGAGGGACCCAAAGGTGAGAGAAACTGAGGATTTATCACTTTAGGTGAGTGGGAGCTATTGGGAGTTAAAGATCCCTTCCACAGCTGTGAGAAGCAAACCCAGCATTTCAAGCAAAGCGACTCGTCCAACAGTGAAGTCTCTCTGTGTGTCATGTAACTGAGTCCGGCGGGGGGGCCACCACACACACACACACTGTCCAAGGGCACGCCCAGGCCTCTATGGTAACAAAGGAGGGTGGGAGGGTTGGGTCAGGTGGGTGGTTCTGGGAAGTTGAGTCCGAGCCAGAGCCACGAACCCAGATCCAAGGTGGCGACGGCGGTGGCGGCGGGAAAAAAAGCGCTGTGTGTGTGAACGGCGGAGAGGAGAGGCGCATAGGGGACAGGAAGAGAGGGTGAGGAAAGGAAGGAGGGAGGGAGGGAGGGAGGGAGGGAGGGAAGGGGGTCGGGGTGAGGGCGGCGAATACGGCGGTGGAGAGGATTGACTAGCGGGCAGGGGAGGGGGAAGGGTTCGTCCGCATGTGCCAAGCCTCACCAATCAATACAACCCACATGCACACATCCATTCTCACTGTTGTAAACTCTAATCATTTGTAATTTGTATTTTAAATATGATCCCTCAGTGGTGTTAAGTAACTAAGTGGATTTAATCAAGTACTATACTAACCTTTTTATTAGATAATTGGTCTTTACTTGAGTATTTCAATTGTTCGCTACTGTGTAATTCTACTCTAACCTTTAGTTACTTTGGAGATTTGGATTAATGATTTAATCAGCTCTTAAATCAGACTTTAGTTACACCTAGTCCAAGCCTAGTCACAAGCTACCCTAAAGTATACAAAGTCATTAAAACTAGCTGCACCTTTACCAGCTTTGATAACACTTTAATGATCAATCATTATAAAACATATCATATATATTATTCTGAAATGGACCAATCTGCAGAATGAGTGCTTTTGCTTTTGATACTTTAAGTATATTTTAATGCCAACACTTTTCTACATTTACATGAGTAACATTTGCAATGCAGGATTTTTACCTGTACAGAGTATACCTACACTCTGGTACTTCTACTTTTACTTAAGTACACAATCTGAGTACTTCTCCCACCTCTGCATGCCCTTTATTTAATAGTGAATGTACTTTTGCTGTAACAATGTACATTTCCTCTCTGTGGGACAAATAAAGGAAGTATGATTTCTGAACACACACACTTTCACACTTCCCTTTATTCACTAGCTGGACAAAGGGCCATGATGCTAGCAGGACTTCTGAAAGGGGTCCTAGCCTCACCCCGCCACCCCCCACCGATGACCCTGCCATTGCAGCAGAGGAGGATGAGTTACGGATTGGGAGGAAGGGGGAAGTGGTGATGGCGGAGGAGAGGAGGGTGAGGAAGTGTTTGGTCAAGGCACAGTCAAAGGAAGGGGCGGCAGGTGGGGGTAGAGGAGAGGTCAGTGCTTTAGAATTTTGGTTTCGTTTTTTTTTTTTGGTCATTTACCTTGGTGGTGAGGAGAGAGCGAACGAGTTCCCACTGCGGTGGCGTCGCACTAAAAGTCGTCCCCATGGCTCACGCCGCCACGCTCACACAGGTTTGCACGCTGGCCGCTCCACGTGGGCCGGTGACCTAATTCAGTTGAGATAGTTAGTTCAGAGCTGGACTTTCGCGGCGCTTTTAATTTCTTTTTTGTTGTTGTTGTTGCGGCAGAGTTACAGATTATCACACATGCAGGTCTGAGAGTAGAGTGGACACAAGAGACACACGGAGGGGGGGAGAATTTGGTGCAGCAAGGAAGACACCAGACCAGACGCAAACACCCATCAACCCCAGAATCTGCTCCACAGATCAAAATGCACCCAGGCCATTCTATCTGTGTGCCTCTCCCCAGCGCTCAACCGTGTGCTGAATTGATGAAAAATCAATTTAAAGCCAGAATTAAATTGGTCAAAGCAAACCCCTTTTCGTTTAAAATGTAGTTTGCACCCATTTTGAGAGGCTGGAGAGAGAAAGGAGCACCAACCCGCACTTACCCTGACCAAAGAAAGCAAAGCTGGGCCAGCATCTACACCTGAGTCCCCCCGGGGTCCCCAGTCAAATGGGTCTGGTGGTCATTTTACACAAGAAAAAACAGATAGTGGAGAAAAACAACATAAACAAGAAGGGGAAATGTCCAAACCCTTTGCTTTCTTTTACCACAGTAGTCAGCCAAACATTCTTTATTATAATAATGATTATAGTATACATATTCTCAATAAAAAGCATGCCGATTTTTTATCTTTGTCGTCTTTTACTATAAAAAAAAGGCAAAATTAAAATACTTCTCTAAAAAAAAAATACGGTCTCAAACATGGCAAACAAGACATTTCGCAAACCACATAATTCTACAAAGGATGCAACTGGTATGTGTTTGTATATACAACACGGAAAGATTACACTGTGAGATGCAAAAAGTCACTTAACCACTAAAAACCACAGGGGTAGAGGGGAGGGGGGGGGGAACAGCGAGGCAGTAAGGTGATTCAGAGGGGATGTCTGTGTGTGCATCAGACCGCGGCAAATAGTAGTCGCAAAAAAGTGATTGTTTTAAGTGACTGTAGATCCAAAATGGGTGGGGTTCGCCCCTCGGGACAAGCTTGAGAATGCATAAAAAGGTATTTGCAAGTCAAGCTGTTGTTCCTGAGGCAGCAAACCCCACCTACCAGATCCAATAACCGGTTTAAAACAGGCACTACAATTTTTTTGCAATGACAATCTGCAGCAGGTCTGTTTTTTGGGAAAAAAGTAGGACAGTGGGGGCAACTGGAAGACACTTCCCCCATCTCTCACGTCATTGGTGCTATCACTGTTGTTCCTGCTTAAAACCAGTGGCTGATAATGAACCTGTGAGGCTCAGATTGTGGCTTTTTAAAAACCCTTATGATATGAAAGAAATCATATACAGGAGTCCTAAAGCTTGTAGCCTTGTGAGCTCCATTTACACCCCCCATGAAATGATTAAAAAGCACTTAAAAAATAAGAGATCCCTCCATTTAATGCACTCAAAGCTTATAGGCACATAAGTGAGCTTGTCACATATCATGATTCCTATCAGAAGAGATCCTTTGTAAACAGCTCATTCAGAAGTCAGGTGTTTTTTCCATTTACAATTCATTACACCCCATGTTGACTAAAAACATGTAAAACTACACAAAAACATACACTATGTATTTAAAAAAAGGCCTCTGGACACGTAGGAGGACTCAAAACTGAATATCTACAAAAGTCCCGCCCTCCCTTATCTGCTGACCCTGCGCATTTATCGTGGAGCAGGAAGTAAAAATGCTGACTGGGTGAAAAGTGTGGAATATAATAGACTGCACTGAAATTCATTGTGAGAGGTAGGCAGCTGTAGTTAGAGAGAGAGGTGAGGCAGTGTCTTCCAGTGTGGTAGTTAGAGCACAGGTGGGGAAAAAGGGGTCGAGGAGAGATCCAAACATACATTACAGTACGTATTATGTGTGCTTTACTTTGTTTTTACTGCAAGGCGCAGTCTAAGCTGCTGCGTTTGTGCGCTGCAAGGTCAGGAGCCCGCACCAATCTCTCTTTCACACCACATCCACATCACATTCAAGACAAACACCCCTTCCCCGCATAACACGTCAACCTTGGTTCTCTTGGACACAATGCAATGCAACCAGAACACAATATGTGTTTCACTGACTCCCCACCTACATTACAATTTATAAACTCTCCAACATAAGGCAAAAAAGGTTTCAAATTAGCTGCCCTGACTGATCATCTAGGCCGCAGGAGGATGGCTGATAAAAATGTATTTTATCGTAGATTTGGCCATAGAAAAATCATAACTGGGTTGCGGAAATAAAGGCATATGAAACGACCGACTGGGTCAGTCTAATACTGGCACAAGTGTGAGACTGGCACGATAAAAAAGTAAAACGGAGACGCACAAAGAATGCCCGTACCAAAGAGGAGAGCCTCCCTTTCATGGCTGCACTGTGTGTATGCAAACAGGACCAAGGTTAGTCCCTCGTAAAGCAGGTTAATAAACCCAGGAGCCCCCAGTTTCAAAGCCCACCCCACACACTTAATCTCCCAGACTCACACACACACACTCACACACATACAGCTGCTGTAAGGTGGTCAAGTTTGGGGAGCAGGAAGAGGGTTCGGGGCAAAGAGGGAGGGGTGGGGGCAGAGAGTTGTGTGCGACTATCGGAAGGGGGGCTCAGGCGTGTGAAGGGAGAGTTCGGGGCGGCGGAGGATGGCCTCCTTGCGCGTGGGCGGCGGCAACGGCGGCTCATACACCCTTGGCGCAGCCATGGCGGCTGCCATTGCCGAAGCTGAGGGGACCACTGGCCTGAGGGACTCCAGCGCAGCCACCGACTGGGCCGACATCGCCGTGACGCCAGGCATCCCCGACATCCCCGACATCCCCTGCATCCCCTGCATCCCCTGGATCCCCTGCATCCCCTGCATCGCCTGCATCGCCTGCATGCCCTGCATCCCCTGCATGCTTTGGAGGGCGGCCATGGCGCCCGGCGGAGGGTAGGCGTACTGGAACTGAGGATACTGCTGCAACTGCTGGTAGTACTCGGCATAGTACCTACGAGAGGGGAGGAGGGGGATACAGAGGGACGGTGGGGAGAGCAGGGTTTAGGTGGGAAGAGGGACAGGATGAACGACACAGTGGAAGCAACAAGAGTGACAAAGCGGAAATAGCGGAAAAAGAAGACGGGAAATCCAGCATTAATCAAACAATAGAAATGTGCCTGCAAGACCATGAAAGCACGACTAATAAAAGTGGACTCCTAGAGGTTGAACAGTATAGTAATAGTGTAACATCTCAGCTCTCTGGGAATGCTTTAGAGGTTGAAAGGTGATGTCCTACCTGGCCATGGGGTCCTCTGCCGCCTCGGCTGCCTCTTCTGCCGCTCGGCCAGCGGGCGTGGGGAGGAGGGGTCGCCGCGGCTTGGCTCTCTGGTAAATGAACGGCTTCATCACGGGGTCTGGTAGCAGAGACCTCCGTAGCGGACTGCGATCCCGCTCTCCCTTTGCTGCTGCAGCGGCCGCGGCGGCTGCCACCTGCTGCTGGTCGGCCATCACCTGCTGGCCCTGGGCGAAGTAGTGTGCCTGCCTGGCTGCCTCAAAGATGGCTGTTGGGTCCTGTAGGGCGCTGATGTGAGCGTAGGCTTGCCCAGCGCCACCGTAAATCGCTGGAGATACAGTGTAGCCAGGGTTGACCCCGCCCGCTGAGGACATATCTAATCCATGAGCAGCAGTCAGATAGACGTGGGAGTTGGCCATGCTGGGGGTGTAAACTTGAGGTGAGTAACCGGCGGCGGCAGCAGCAACAGCCGCAGGACTCGCTGTCATCTGGCCGTAGATGTTGGGAGTCATGGAGCTGTACATTTGGGTGGCGCCTGATTGTAGAGCTGCCTGATTGGCCACCTGTCCATAAAGCTGACTGGCGACATTGGCACCATACACCTGGCTGGCGAGGGCCCCGTACACAGCTGGGTTCACTGGGTTTCCATCGGTGCGTGTACCAGTGGTGATCCCAGTGAGAGCAGCGTATGTGGGGTCAAAGGTGGAGGTGTTGTAGACTGAATTGTGCACGCTCTGCTGGACCTGCAGAGGCAGGCCAGCGGCGGCAGCAGCGGCGGCAGCCAGGACGGCCGCCTGACTCTGGTACTGCTCCAGAGAGGGCTTCCCCACGGGACACTCTCCAGCATAGTGGCCCTGCTTCCCACAGTTCACACAGGGGATCTTTCCTGTCGGGGCCTGCTTGCTGGGCTGGACCTTGGACAGCTCCACGGACAGCGGGCGGCCCTTAAACGAGGTGCCGTGCAGGGCCTCGATGGCCTGGAGCGCGTCTTCCTTGTTTTCCATGTGGACAAAGGCATAGCCTGCGGAAGAGGAATGCCTGGCTGTCATTGAGCGCAGGGACAACAGTTAGGATCGAAGTGGCATTGCCACGGGCACTTACTTATTACTTCTACGAAGAAATGTGAATTACGCCAACCGGAAACCACCTTATCCATCTCTACAACAGGGATGCAGGAGTTTTTGCACACTTTGACATGGTCAGACTTACAGCAGGACTCTAAATCTCTCTCTTTTTTACATTATTTTATATATTATATTCTTGTGATGTATGTCTTTTCTACTGTAGATATTTATATATTTGCTGTTCATGTTTATTTTCTTATGTTTATACTTTATTCCAGCTTTTAAATATTTTAATGCCTGAACACAATGCGCTGTAACAAAATAATTTCCCAATTTTTGATTAATTGAGTATTTATCTATCTTTCCATCTCATTAACTTTATAAATAAATATATACACAGATATAATCTCTTATCTGCCCTGTGCTATTTCCTCCAATTTTTCTTACACCTAACCCAACTTGAGAGATGCTACTGGCAGTACTTTAAAACTAATGAAATGTTACAAGGGTCTTCGCTCACCTTTAACTTTATCACACTCCAGAACTTTTCCAAACGTCTGGAACAGCTGCTGGAGATCCTCCGTGGTGCACATCCCGCTCAGATTACCCACAAACACCTTGGTGGAGTGTAACGGCCGTCCTCTCGACTCCTCCACAACCAAATTGCGTCCGCGAAACTCCCGGCCATTGAGCTCCCGGATGGCTCTGTCGGCGGAGCCCTCGCCCTGTAGGTGGACGAAGGCGAACTGTCGCAGTACGCTGCAGCTGACCACCTGGCCGTACGGTTCAAAGATGGCCGACAGCTCCTCCTGGGTGGTGTCCAACGCCAGGTTGCCCACGAAGAGCTTCACTGTGTTGCTCTTGTCCATGGCGCTGCAGAGGAACAAAGAGGGAGGACTGTGGTTAGAGATAACAGATAGGATTACTTAACACCAGGGGTGGAAGAAGTACTCAGATCTTGTACTTAAGTAAAAGTAGAAGTACCAGAGTGTAGGAATACTCTGTTACGAGTAAAAGTCCTGCATTGAAAATCCAAATTCAGTAAAAGTACAAAATTATCGGCATCATAATATACTTAAGTACCAAAATTACTCGTTATGCGTAATGGCTCATTCCATAATTCTACATTAAATTAGTCATTGTGTCTATAACAGCTGGTAAAGGTGTTTTTATCTACTTTATATACAGCCTATAATTATATGTAAACTATATTAAATAATTGACGTTCTATTGAGCTAATGTGAATCTGTAAAGTAACTAAATCTGTAAAAAGTACAATATTGGCTTCTAAATTGTAGTGGAATAGAAGGATTAAGTAGCATAAAATGGAAATGCTCAAGTAAAGTACCTAAACAAAATTGACTTGAGTAAATGTACTTAGTTACTTCCCCCTCACTATACATTGAGCAAGAACAAAGAAACACCTATGGCTCGGTCTGAGGAGGAGATGGAAGTACAGGGGTGTGCAATTATCTAAATACAAGAGGGGGGGGGTTCGGCTGCACACAGGGAAATAGCTGACCCAGCTTTTTAGTTTTTTTTCAGGGCTCATTATTCAGAGATAAAGCTGAAGGTGCAAAGATTAAGCGCTAACTATTCCAGCCATTTAGTTGGAGGATAAGGAAGCTCTGTGCATGAATGAGCAGCCAGATTTCAAATATTGCAAATTAAAAACCACATAGACCTCACATTTGCGTGGGAGCCGGCCATAAAGTCAAACTAGGTAAATACGGAAGAGGAAGCAAGGGATACACATTGTCTGTAGATAAAAGGTTGATCATTTCCATAGTTATCGTTGAGCAAAGGCAGTTTAAAAGAGGATCTCATTGCAGATTGTGAAAGGTGTAATTACCACAACTGCTATGATACACAGGAGACACCCAGGGAAAAGGAGCATTTTACAGTAATACCCTTAATTAACATGGCATTTATAGTGATGATCTTTGGGGGTTTGTGGAACAGAAAGGACCCTCTCACTGCTTCTAAAATGTCAAACTAAGGAGTGTTTCAACAGATTGGACAACACCTTCTTTACCTCCTCCAGAACAACCTTTATGGCCGGCTGTAAATCAAAGGGCAAAGAGGAACATGACACCAGAGAATGACATTTCTATTTTTTGGTGTAGGCTCCATTCAGCTGCTGGGTTAACTACACCTACTGTACAGCTGCTGCTTAAGGAACATGTAAAGCTATACTGTAGTGTTACATATGGCTGCTGCATTAACACTGGGTTCATGGGAGGAATAACAAGGGGGAAGCTGCTTTTCTGATGACGCAGCACGACGCTGAGTCAACACATTCTCACACTAGGGTCTTTTAAAAAGCGAGAAAAACAAAAAAAATTGCGAAAAACGACAAGTTAAGTTGGTTAAACACAGCCTAAATGTATTGTCCATGTGGATAACGTGAATGGCGACACAGGATGCGTAATGGCTATCCAGAGAAACACACTATAAAGGCAAAAACAAGCATTAACACACACATTTACTCTGAAAATAGGCAACAATGTTAAACACATAACACCTGATACAACTGGCTCTCAATAAGCAAGCACATTTTTTTCCGCACAGGAATGGATACAGTGCAACACCGAGAGATTCCGTGCAACAACACGTACTACAATAGTCGTCTTATCTTTAACATACCCGGCACAAACACCCGCGCATAAAGACAAATCGGGTTTATTAAGCTCCCATGCGGATCAGATAGAGTAAATACTGCAAGAAAAGAGGAGATTAAATAAAAGGATCTACCATCTTACCTAGGCGGTGCTGTGTTTCAAAATGGTAGCGCCTGCTTCCGTTTGCATGTCGGGCATTCTGCTGGAGAGGAGGGGGAGGGCTGCTGCTGCACCAGAGGATGCTCAATACCAGTAATAACACACAGTACACAAAGTACACACAGACACAGTACACAGACAGTATGAAGCCAGAGGTGGAAGAAGTACTCAGATCTTGTACTTAAGTAAAGGACCACCAAACACACACATCGACTGGTATACCCCTGATGTGCAATAACCCTGCCTGTTAATATTAAACTATGTGCAATAGATCTTCAATGTACCTTTCTCTCAATTTATTTACAACCACTCTACCTTTTTTATTTTATATGGTCACTTTTTTTTGACAATGATTGATGTTTTTTTACGTAAAGTGTTTTTTTTGTTATTATTAATAATGTGTGCATATGTAAGTCTATTCTCTTTTCTTTCTCTGCAGTTCACTTCTGCTGTTTTAATAATGTACTTTTCTCCTTTTCAGGAAAAGTATAAGAAGTAGAAGTACTTATTCATATTGGCCAATTTCAGAATATATATTATATGTATATATTGAAATATGAAGTCCCTCAAAGTTGTACTTAGGTACAGTACTTGAGTAATGTCCTAAGTTACTTTACACCACTGTATAAAGCTGTTTTAATCATCAAAAGCCACTAGAACAAAGGAGGCCTTTATAGCCATAGGGGTCAGCTCCAAAGGGAGTTTAATCAAAGAGCTCATTCATCTGCTATGAAAAATATATATCACATTTGCTTAAGAGGACAGATCAAGTGCGAAATTACTGCTAATGACACACAGCTTCAAGCAGGAAATGAGTCAACAAAAAAACAACACATTCACTTGTTTTAGCTTCTTAAATGTTCCAGTTTTTCTGATTTATATGACTTTCTTTGATTAAAAGTTGGAGAAAAAACAGAGTTTTAAAGAAAATAGCACATTTCCACCATTTCCCAAAACGTATAGATTCAATTATAATTGAAAATACTCCAGGCGTGAATCGATAATTTGAACAAACATCGATTGTACATTCAAGTTGTGTTCGCAGCCCTCAGACACAGATGGAAAAAGACACCAGCGAGTGGACATTTGGGGGAAAATTCAATAAGCCATTCATGCATCACCAGGACAAGACAGATGCTCAATTTGCTAGAAAATCAATGCAAAACTGGCTACACACTCATATGGCCAAAAAAATGCGCACACACACTGTGCCGATATTGATGTCTTCATCAAGAGTGAACAGAAATCAACAAGTGGCCAGAGGTAGAGGTTTTACGTTATAATATTATACATCATCAAGACAATACAGCCGTTGATTTGAAGCCCATTGTCAGTTTTTCTGTAAGGTTCTAAGGTAATTGTACACTCAGTCTCCATGTTGTGAAGACAGCTGAGGGAACAGTCCTTCAAGGAAGCCCCCCCTCAAACTTTAACCCCCCCTCGGCCTTTCACTCTCGGTGGAATTTGACTCTCTCTCTCTCTCTTTTAAATCTCTCTTAGCCAAGTCACTCACACCACCTTATGGATTCAAAATGAACACACCAATGGTGGACAAAAGTGAGGTCCAAATTCAGCTAACGGCGACACAGATTTCCACATTATTTACGTCCATCACACTCTTATTGTGACTTTTCATAGATGGATTTCTTTAAGATATCACATTGGGATTCATCCATGTCTGGACATGTACATCCATAACTTTGGGATTGTCAATGTTTAGGCTACAATTACTACCAGGAGTGCCCATCATTTGATGTTTCCACCAATTGTCCCTACATTTTAGGTTTCTATTTGGACTTTTCTGTAGCCTTTCTGTTTTTTTTTTCAATGCATTCTCAATAGAAACACTAAGTGTTACAGGTTACTTAGGTTGAGAAAGTCTACATGACAGTGAATATATTAAATATTAGCATGACACCGCTTTGTAATCCTATTTGTGTATTGATTTTCCTCTTAATAATTACTCCTACTGTTTTTAGGAGGCTTATATAATTAACCTAGACATTTTTAATGCCAGACTACAGCGCATTCATCCCAGCCAATACATCAAATGAGACAGTGATGTGACAAGTGTGTCAGAGGGGACTGGTTATACAAACATATTAACTGAAATCTAGCTAATCAAAGGTGACTTTCACAAAGTCCCATGTGGATTTAATCCGCTTTAGAATCCTCAGAGGACACAGACTGCGACCGCAGGAGGATTTCATTTTGACACAAAGAAAGAAATCATGAAACTAAGGCTTTTTATCTTTGGTCGTCCTCCAGCTGTGTGTAAACGTTTTCCTAAGTACTCTTTGTTTTCCTCACTTCAGCTTTGACCCTCTGTCAGCAAATGTCCTCTGCATTTCTCTCCGATGTGCCCTTTACCGTCCACAGGTTAGAGATATGATCGTGTTTGTGTCTCAGGTTCAGAGGTGTGCAGCGGGGGTCTCTGTGCTGGCTTTGCTCCGGCCTTTCCCTGCGATGGGCCGGTCTCTCTCCTCCCACAGCGTGACCCCGTCACACGCACAAATCTGTTTTGCATTTTGAAAAAGACCTGCTGATCGGGCGATGATCCCACAGGCCAGTCTGCAGAGGAGAGACAGAGAGAGTTTAAAACAATTAAAAAACCTGCTTCAAAAGGCCAGCAATTCCTTGAATACAGCTTTAAAAATGCTTATCAATAATTAATAATAATTAGTCCCAACCTTGAAGCTAGTAGTTTAACAAAGCTATCCAATTTTGTTCAATTGAAATGCAGTTAGTACAAACTACCTTTCTTTAAATAATTAACTCAATCAAGTTTAAAGAAGCACAATTAAAAAAAATGTAACTAGTGCATTACGTATATTAAAACGACTTATAACAATTTATACGCTTTCGACAATAACAATATTGAAAAGGAGTCCTTACAATTCTTTAAGGAGCAAGTGCCCAGCTGAGGCTACTCATCCTGCCTCATATCTTATTCTGAACCACCATGTGAAACCCCTGCTTTTGACCCACCTTTCCCCAGAGTTCCCGGTCTGTTTGGAGAGAGGGTGATCGCTCCGACCCAGGTCGTCCTCCCCCGCATCGACCACCAGCGACCGGCCAATCACATCCCACACCTGCAGCCAGCACCAAGGTATCACAGAAGAAGAATTAAAAAGATGTCATCTGGTGTTGTGTAATGTGGATTTATGACAGGCTTAAGAAGTAGATGTTTTTAATAAAGCTTATAGTTAGGGCTGGCTCAGGCTTACATTAACCCAGCCCTTAGTTATGCTGCTATAGGGTTAGATAGCAGCATAACTAAGTGCGAGAGACTTTCACCTTTAATTGTTCTCCTCTCTTTTCCTATTTTTCTCTCCATCAATCTCTATGTGCATGTTCCATAAATGCCTGTTACTAACTCGGCATCATGATTTTATTTTGATGGGTTTCTTTGCAAGCTTTTCCCTGTGCGCTGTGAGGGTCCAAGAGCAAAGGTAAACATATGCTGTGTAGACTGTGAACCCCTAAAACAGACGTTTAATTTATATTTGGCTGTATAAATAAAATGTGACATCTTTGATTCCTAAAGCCCAATATACTGTAGTTACAAGCCGTTATGCAAGTGCAAAATATGTGTGTGTGTGTGTGTGTGTGTGTGTGTGTGTTTGTGGGTGGGTTACCTTTATCTGACTGTCCTCTTGTCTAAATGAAGCCCTGCCATCTGGTCCTGCGACAATATTTCCCAGATCACCGACATGCTGCGCGACAACGACACATTGAATAAATAACACAAGGAGTACACAGCATGTGCGTCAGGGAACACTGCGTCAAACTTGTAGCCCTGTCACACATTTAATAGACAATTTAGCACCCGAACTGCTCACAATGGCTCCTGTGGGACATATTTGGCGAGTATCACATCATTTATTTGGCTTGTGTTGACATTTTATTGAATCCCAGGAGTGATTTTGTCAGAATTTATGGAGAAGAAGACCAATTATTAACTTACTTCTTTTATAAATGTTCTGATAGAAAATGATCTACAGCATGGGGCAAGTAGTCTCCAAAAAAGATCAAAATGAACAGGAAGTTATTTTTATAGAGTTATAAGAGAAATATATGGATGTACCCTTTCAGAATCCCCTGGACCGCCGTGTTGTCTTCCAAAGGGGTTATAGTGCTCTCCACAACTATAAAAACAGAAATGCATTACATTTAATTTAATAATTAAATATACAAGACACTTCAAAATGGATCATTCTTCAAATCTGTATTTTAGCCACACTAAAAACTCCAACAAAACTATAAAACTTGAGTTAGTTGTAGTGTTTGTGTTCTTGTTACATTACATTGCATTTAGCTGACGCTTTTATCCAAAGCGACTTACAATAAGTGCATTCGACCAAGAAGATACAAACTTGAAGAAAACAGAATCATATAAGGTCATCAGGTTTCATAGAGCCAAAACATTTCAAGTGCTACTCAACTGGCTTTAGATAAGCCAGTCCTTTGTTAGTATATAAGTGCTTTGTTAGTAATTCTATGTGTAGGCTTTCTGCTGTCCTGATGTCAACGGGGAGCTCATTCCACCATTTTGGAGCCAGGATAGCTTGTGTGACTACGGTTCTTCAGAGGGTTATTCTGGACACACTAAAGTCACATAAAACCGAACTAATCCAGACAGCTGTATATGGTAACTCTCGTGTTGTTGGAGGTAAAATTACAGTTGTTTTCTCAATGGAGTCTGGTGGCTATAGAGAGAGCACAGATAACAACTTCAGTTTCTCGTTGGAAAGGGCTGTGTAGGGGAGATAAGGCAGGGACACAGGAAAAAGAAATGTCTACCATCAGAGGGTCGGTGGTTCTATCCCAAGACATTCAATATGTTGGAAGTGGCAATATACTTAACCCCAAATCACTCCTGTAGCAATGTCTACGGTATATGTGTGTAAATCCCTTTGGATTACCATGTAATGTAGTGTAAAATAATATTCTAAATATATAGGAAACATTAACTCATACATTTCTATTAAAATGTCTAAAATGTGTTTTTTGCTGCCTCTGTCCACAGTCGCTCATTGCTTTGCTTCCTTGCTCTGACTCCTGTCTGCTTCTCCAAAATGGGGGCGTATGTGTTACACTGACTACGGATAAGTACCTCATACAGTGCCACTCTAAAACACTCACACTATCCCCTTTAACCGGAGCAGCCTGTTCACCCACTCCCTGTTACCTGAGGCAGTCCCGGGTCAGGTCCCCCAGGGTGTGGACGTGGAGGCCGTGGGGTCCGGGCTCCAGCCCATCAATGGTCCCATCGATCAGGCACCGCTGCTCCGACAGCTGCAGGAAGCGCACCACCCCCTGGATCCTCCCCCCGCCCGCCAGCATGGCCACCGCTGAACCCAGGTCTGTCAGAAACACACAGATGTAATGAACAATTTGCACGATTAAAAAAAGTACTTTATAATCCAATTTTAAACTTAGCAATTGTAATAAACGTGTTATATATTGTGGTACAACGAGCACATTTTTACTTTGACTTCCTATATGTGTTATAAATGTCTTTATTTTATCTTTTATTGCACTTTTTACTTCTTGTGTTTATATAAATGTTTTCAATTCTATATTTCTTTTTAATGATCTTTTATTGGACATTTTACCTATAATGTACTTAAGGCTCCCTGTGGGTTTTAGAGACCCAGACTGAGGGATTTTGGCTATAAAACACAGATGAAAACAATGCTGGTTTTAGTTTGGTAGACCTCAAAGATGCACACAATGGGTTTTGATGAGACCAAACAAAAGTACTGTGCAAAGCGGCTCAGGAAGAAATCCCTCCGGATTATAAAAGACCCCCATCACCCAAGCCACAAACTGTTCTGTCTGCTGCCTTCTGGCAGGCGCTACCGCAGCATCCGGAATAAAACCACCAGATTCAGAGACAGTTTCATACCACAGGCAATAAGACTGTTAAACAACTGAACTGCTGAAACAACATCTGTTAAACACCTGAACTGTTGAAACAACATCCATAACATTCATCTGCTACTTAGTAATTATGTATCTATTTATCTAATATATCATTCCAATAACTTGCATGTAGACTCTTATTGCACTATTTCACTTTTTTAAACTATTTTTCTTTTTGTATTTACTATTTACTTGCACTATATTTTTCTGTTTATCTGTGTTATTGTGTTGCACTGTTGGAGAAGCCTGTGACCTAAGATTTTCATCAGCATAACTACACTGTAGCTATGTTCGTATGACAAAATAAAGAACCTTGAAGATGTATCCTGACACACACACACTTTTCTGTTTATGTCTATGGTTTGACTTTTTTCATCTACCTTGTCTACAATTGATTAAGAAAAAGATGAAATTCATCATGCCAAATCTAAGCTGTTTTTTGGAACATTTACAACACATGTATTGTACTGTATAAAGGTATGGTGGTTTGATTCCCAGCCGTTCTCCTGTCCTGCAGTTTCTCACCTTGCTCTGATCCTCCCATGCCTTTCAGCACGGCTCTGCGTCCGGTGCTCTCTATCAGAGCCTGCACCTCTGCAGTGGTGAGAGTGGAATCCACCAACACCTCCTCCTTACCCAAATCCACACTGACAGACGTCACTCCTGCAAACACAATCATAGCAGTGATACATTATCGTCTGATATATATATATAACATATAAACAGACAGAGAAATTACAAAAAATATATAAATATTAAAGAGAATAGTCCAAGCCACTCATCAAGCATCATGACAAACATTATCTGAAATGTGAGGCTGCTTTTCTGCCTTATGCGGAATAACATTAATTGAAAGCCTTTTCTGTTTTATCACTCTTATGAGTAGTTTCTCTTCCTGTTGGTTGCACTGAAGTCAACATTGGATTTCTGGGGGAAATATCTAAAACATTTGGTAAAAGTTAAAAAGGTGTTATGCTGATTTCCAGGATGATTTCCCTAGCTGATCAAGCCGCTCTACACCATAATCCATCCATCCATCTTCTCCCGCTTATCCGTGGTCGGGTCGCGGAGGTAGCAGTTCCAGCAGAGAGCCCCAAACGTTCCTTTCCCTGGCCACATCAACCAGCTCTGACTGGGGGATCCCAAGGCGCTCCCAGGCCAGCGAAGAGATATAACCCCTCCACCTGGTCCTACGCCATAAACCCAAGTGGATATTCATTCATAAAATAAGAAACATAACTGTGCCTGTGTCTTGCATTTAATACTTGCCTGTAGACATATGGCGTCTCCAGCTGATTTGCTGTGCACAAAATGTGTCTACGTAACACAAGTTTGGGATTCAATTAGGATTACAATTTTGAAGTGTAACAATTGAAAGTTATCACTGACTATGACTTGTGCCAAGTTACACAGTTCTTTTGAGGTAACTTCCTATGAACGTGTTAGGGACTTGTAAAGGTGGAACATGTTACTTGTAGATGTAGGCGCCAGTGTAAAGCTCTTTACTTGCTAGAAAGGGTTCTATATAGAGAATTGTGCTTTGCTGAGTAATAAGACATGCTACACTTTGCAAAGGAATGCATGAATAAAGTCCAACAGCCATAAACTAATGACAGATAAAAGCTCTCTGACATGCTTTGTTATGGTCATTATTTGTGTCATTTGTACTATTTCAGATATGCCGTTTCAAAGAGCTTTCAGTTCCAGATGACTATGAGCAGTTACTGTACAAAGAGCTGTTTCAGAGGCTGTAAACATGCATTAATAACGTAGACCTTTGAATGCTTTGATACCTGGTTTCCCCTCCAGAGCAGCTCTGACTTTAACTGCGCAGCTCTCACATGTCATCTGCACTGCAAACTCCAGCTGAGGAAGAAACATAATAATGAAACACCTGTTATGCAGCTAATAATATAAGGATAATATACAATCTGTGACAGCAGTGTAGACATAGCTCGTTATATAACACAGCAGTTTCAGCAGTACACGCAACAGCAGCTGAATAAGGCATATTTTTGTCTCGAATGTATTATTTTTACGGGTATTTTATTGTAATACAGCCTTAAAATATGATTTAGAATTGCTGTCTAACCTTGGTTGGCCCCACAGAGTCCATTTTGGCACTGCACGTCGCTGCTTGGGCAATGCAAACCGAATTAAATAGTAAACTTCCCACTTTTCTCGAAACGGAAGCGAACAAGCTGTAGCTGCTGACGGGCGCCGCCATGTTGGTGAGGTCACATTGACGTCACAGCACGTTACCGCCGCCACGTGCCCACTACCTGCAACTGCAGCTGCAACCATCAGTTTTGACTTTTGTAGAAGAATAATGACTTTCTCATGTTTTTATTCCCAATATACAATGATATGGATAACTTCTCATATAATATCACAGCATATTTAGTTTTTTATATAATAATATCATTATGTATTGTCATATAGTGCATTTTGAGAACTTGTAATAGTTAAACTAAACAGAAAGGTATGTGAACAATTTAGTAAATAACATGTCTTAAAAATCATAGCACAAGGCCATAGTTGAAACATTTCTGCTTATGTATTCAACCAACGTTTCAAATTTCGGAAAGATTGCTTTTATGCAACCGTGAAACGAAAAGTAATCAATGGCTGCCTTTCGATTGTGCCAGTAAGAAAATGAAAATCAGTTATGTAGGCTTATAAAAGGGCCGAATAATGCAAATTATACAATGAGACAACTGCAAGGACGAGCAGCATATGCGATCGGTTTTTCAGAAGATTGTAGCGTATGGAAAAACCACCATGAAGGTTGCGAGCAGTAAAAGTGATTGCTTGTCTCAGTATGTTCTGGCCTCCAATTCAATTTCATAATGTGTATAGATTATTGTTACAAAGTCGTTCTGCAGATTAGAGCCCTGGGTTCAGTATGCGAAGGACCACCACTAAGCTGATGACCATTGTGTGTGTGTGTGTGTGTGTGTGTGTGTGTGTGTGTGTGTGTGTGTGTGTGTGTGTGTGTGTATCTATACATCCCTATCATATCTCTTTTCATCTTCTTTGAAAGCTGAGCTAAGCCACAGGAGGTAAAGCAGCAGATGACCGTGATGTGGCGGAAAAAATCTGGGTCGCAAGTCTAAAATAAAAGCTCCCAGATCGTCAACTCAATTCGGGATGATGAGTTTTTAGAGAGTGACATACATCTGCGTTGTGCATATGGGTGTTGATCCAGAAACGAGTCGTCCTTCATCACGTCAAAACACACACCAAGAGGCCGATGTTTTACACAGAAGAAAAGCCGAGTGGCAGCTCAGCCAGAACACAGCTCCTTCTGTGTGTGGCGGCTCATTGGCTTTGACCTTTGACTCCCTGCTCAGTAATATGACCATAGGCTTTAAGAGAGCCTGAGCCAGTGTGCACCGACTCAAAACACTACCTTGTGTGTGTGTGTATTGAGCTTTCACACACATTGTCCACGGCAGCGCTTCATTTATTCCGTACATGGGAAACTGTCGAAAACCTTTGCCCTTATGTTGATCCTCCTCTCCGTTCAAAGGAGTGGAGGGAGAGTGCGGTGACACCTGACTCCAGGGGAGGGGGATTTCATTAACACACACACATACACACATATGTACATACAGAAACACACACACACACACACAGGAGATAACACAGAACTGGAAAGCAGAGTGAAACCTAATCAGTACAAATTCAGAGGGAGGAGAGAAAGGAGGAAGAGAGGAGAAAGTAGGGATGGAGGGAAATGAGGAAGCAAAAGAGGTTGACAAAGAGGTGTGTGTGTGTGTGTGTGTGTGTGTGTGTGTGTGTGTGTGTGTATGTGTGTGTGTGTGTGTGTGTATAGCAGTGCTGACAGGAAGTGTTGACAGCCCTGTTTGGAACAGTAGAGGTTTTATCTGTACTAAATGAGGCACTATCCCCACACTCCTGCTCCCTCCACCCCATTAGCACTGACCCAGAGTCTGTTTTTTTTTCCTTATTATAAACTTCAAGAAGGTGAAGCGGCTCTTGTTTCAGCGACCGATGAAGCTATGGCAAGCAGATCTTTATTTTTAGCACGGGGAAGATACCAAATTCTTTACACTGAAGCAAAAAGGACTGAAGTGTACAGAGGCGCGGGAAGGTAATTTGGGTGGGGGTGCTGAGGTGTTGTCCGATGTGCTAATTACGAACCAACGGGGGCGGGAAACCACACACACACAGCATAACAATGGACTCCAGTGAACACTATTACAGGCACTATAGACAGGGCTGCACATAACTGGTGCGCAGATGCGCATGCGCATCCCCCGCCAAAAAAGAGCATTTGAAAAAAGGCGCATTTGCACCAACATTGAGAGGAGATGAGAGAGATATTTGCCAGTTGCATAAGAACTGGATAGATAGCAGGGTTTCCCACATAGCGTGAAGGGTCTGCTGTATGCGCTCCGCACAGTAACCCTGCTGCGAGGCTTCATGAGTGTGCTCACTAACCCCCCCCCCCCCTGTTCATAAAGTCAAGTACCCCTCAAAAGGTCCGGTTTATTTCATTTTAAGGATGCGCACCAAGCAACATCTCCAGGTGCTCCTTTGAGAACCAGGGCAAAAAAGTTATGTGCACCCCTGACTATAGAGCACGCACAAAATCACTAGCACACACCCTACAAAGATGTAAAATATTATTTTACCAACAATGTGGAATTTATTGGCTACATATTACACAGATTATGCACGGCTGCAGCAGCAATAACCATAAAATAATAATTAAAATACCACAAACATGATATTGACCAGTATACAGATTATGCACATGATTTTGCAGATTTAGCGTTTTTAGAGAGAAAAAATTCCGAGATACGTTTTTGCGCCATGTCAGTTACTTGTGTTGTTGTGCGTCACGTTAAAAGTAGCCGACTAAAAACTAACAAAAAACTTTTTTTCCACATCTTTTTTATTTTTCTTCCCTGAAGCAAAATTATTTATTATATAGTTTTAAATTATCATTTGAATAATAACATATAATATAAAATATAATCTCAGGCACAATGAAATTAAATACATATATATAAAAATTAAAATAAAATAAATTTCCTGACAGGGGAGCTCCACACCGCCTGCCTGCCGCTAGGGGGTGCTGCAGCGCCCTCAGTACCCCCCTTCCCGCGCCCCTGGAAGTGTACCCAACAAAAACACAGAGCTTATGAAATATTCATGAGAAAGGGAAGGTTTTTTGTCAAATGCTTTTAAGACCAAGTTAAAAAAGCTAAAGGACATTAACACAGACGGTTAATGAAGGCTAGAGAGAGCTAAGCCTCTCCCTAAATTATTGGTCCATTTCCATTGTGCATAAAAGTCTCATGTACAGGCTACAATATATCATGTTGAGCGACTCCAAATATCACCCGGTAGTATTGGCTAAGGTTTTTATAATCAATTAATTCAGTTAATTATTAGATGACTATTATGGTTATTTTCAGGTTCACATTTGTATGTTGTGCCTCTACTGGGACATGTCTCCATGCTTTAATGTTCAAAAAGCTCTTTATTTTTCTCATACTGCCTGTGCTGCAGCACCTCTTTTCACCCTCTGTCTGAAACCAGAGCCCAGTCTGCTCTGATTGGTTAGCTGACCGGCTCTGTTGTGATTGGGCAACCGCTTAGAGATGTCCCCGCTCACCTTAGCCTATCACGTACAATGTGTGGGTGCGCTAGCCAACAGAAGCGCAAGTGTTACGTTGTGATGTCATTATGTTAAGGAAGTAAACAAAGGAGTCCAATGGAGGCATTTCAGGCAGGGGGGAGTGTGTGGGAGATAAACTCTGGGAACACTTTGGAATTGTAGCCTGTGCAGACCATTTAAATGCACAAAAACCTATGTAATACACTACAGGAAAGAGAAAAGTCTCCAAAAAAGCCTGTGTGAGGTAGGCAGAATGTTTGGCGTCAGTGGGCGGAATTTTGACAGTAACCTGTTAACATATTGTAATTGAAGTCGTGTGAGAGAAAACCAGACTTCCCAGGACAGAGGGGGGAGAGAGGAGAGCTGCAGGATGACGGCTGTATTCTCAAATTGTTGGCAGATTTATTTATTTTTTTTCAGAAATCTGCTAAGCCCAGCTTTAAAAGAGTTACATATCGGATAAGCACGGCAGAGAAATAAGCCATGTTGTGCTTTGTGGACTTTTTCAATCAATTATAAAACTTCATTCATAACCCTAACCCTTCCAATTCCAAGTAGCTACATATAACAGCGAACTAAGGGGACCTTTTTTTCTCAATTAATATTTACAAGGTCTTTAATAATTAAAGAGTTATGAGCCTCATCCAACAAGTAAAAACTGTTGTTGTTAGGAGATTTGTTAAGTTCATAAAAAATGTGGCATGGCACCTGCATTTTAGATCACAATTTAAGCCATTGCTCTTTTCAAGGATAACCAACAGCATGAGAGATGATTGACCAATCAAAATCAGTTAAAATCACAAGGAATTATAATTGTTTCTCTAACACATTAAACATTTAGATTGACTAGATTTTGCACAAAATCCAGATCAGACTGTTTTTCAATTTGCTGTGTTTTGCAATTTGATTATTAATAAACGTCCATAGGGAAAAATCATGACAAAAGAAAAAGAAATTCAAATATTCCAAGTACTTTTCGTTGCTGAAGCCTGACACGTTGCTGAAGGCGGTAAAGTTAAGCAACAGAAATATTTATGAATGCAAAGTGTGCACTGATGTTCAACCTGCACCACAACCCCACAAGTGCAAAGTGTTTATAGCTGGCTAAACCCAAAGGGAATCAAACCATTTACCGCGGCCAGGCTTTACCGGTGACAGCGTCCACAACCTCATGACGCTGAATAATGCAGAGGGGGGGCTATTAGTGGTGCTAGGGACCCCTTAGAGGTCAGAGTAATGTCACGGCCCAGCCAGAGCACTCTCCATGTCTGCTGATTGCACCCTGACAACTCGAATGGAAGATGAAGCCAAGCGTGTCCGGGGGACGGCGTCTAACAGCGGAGACCCCCCCCCCCTCGCCTTCTGTAGAGATCAAGGGGGCCATGTTTGTGAAAAATGTGACTGTCCTGGTTTCACTTCTTTTCAGATTTTAAGAGACAAAAATGTAGAAGACAGCGCTGTAGCATTCACTTACTGGAAGAAAAGGGATGAAGTGTTTTTGGCTCTTGTTGCACTGAGATGTAGGACAGGGGGGTTTGAAAAAGCTTTTAAATCAAAGTGAATACAAGCTGTGAGCAAGAAAAAAAGATCACAAAATACACAAAAATTATGAAACTACACTTCAGAATAAGACACATAAATCACAAACACATTGAATGAGGTTTCTAGGTCAACTTACTTGTACACTTTTCTTCTTGTCATATTTATTCACTTGAAGACGAAGTTAATAAAAGTTAGGAGAGTTATCATTGTGGAACTTTACATATTGCAATACTGGTTTAAAGCACAGCAAGTGACTATAAAACAAATTCCATTGACAGAAAAACTAAATCATTGCCTATACATTTAAACATCCCTCCCTAAGTTTTGCAATTAAATCGATCACCGGCCAGGGAAAAAGCAGGAGAGGAAGCAAACAAATAATCAATCCAAAAAATAGCCACTTCAAATATTGGCCATTCAGCATTATGGTGTCACGCATTATTGCTGACCCACAAACAAGCTAAAAAACAATAATTATAATGCCACTAGGGTGTTTAACAAGCCGTGGATAAACTCTACCGCTCATCACACGAGGATCAATACAAGGAAGAGGCAGTGTCGGCTTATCAAAGTGTCCTCTTCCTCTCTGGAATAATATATAGGATGCAATATGCTGAAGTGTGGCTACAAAACATATACCTCAGTTAATCTTTACACCCCACAGTCCAGATCATTACTTAAACAACCTGCCTGTCATGGCCCGGAAAGATATGTGGGCCTCTATGGAAAAACATTGAGCAATTAAAGCAGGAAACATCAGAAGAGTAGGATTTAATTGGAGTGAAAAAGCTAGAAAGCAGAATAAGGTCACTTGCCTAAATGGTCTTTTAACTAGGATACTCATTATAAGACTCTACTTGAGCTGTGTAAGAAGACTATGATGATAAAAGCACAATATATTATTAAAAAACTTCCGCTGAGCAGCAAAAACACACAATGACTCACTGCAGGAATGATAACAGGAAGACCTACAAAAAGGGACATTTATATCATGGATTTTTCTGTACGGAAGTAGTTTTGAAGAAGTAGCCAACAAATAGAATCTTTTTTTAATTATATTTTTGACTTTTTTAGATAGTCTGCAGTAAAGGGCTATATAACAAATAATATGCAACAAAGTCTTCACCCCGGCTTGGATAAGGGAATAGTCCCTTAAGCCCCTAAACCACCAGGTAACTCCTACAAGAGACCATTAAAGGGGCACTCCAGAAAATAAGCATTGCATTTCCATAGAGTAGGAGGACTCACAAAAGCCATCTTTTTCTATTCGAATCTCAGCAGGAAAGATAACGTGAAATTCTGTCCCAAGCATTGGACAAGCCCATGTCCCATAATGCAACTAAAAGCATCTTAAAGGGTCACGAAGGGTTTTATCTTCTCGTCATCAGATCAGAATGGGTTTGCATGTGTTGTGCTTGAGGGCAGTTACAAACCTTTTGAATGACTTGTTGCTTTTCAGGTGGACGAGTACTTCCAATGATAAGCAAGCTAATCTTTAGCATCTTTTGTCACTTGATAACAACCCTTCACACCTCCTCCACTGCTCATTTTAGCCATTACCATCAGACAGTTACTTCAGGACACCTCACGCCAAATACATCTCTTAGGCCCCGGCCCCACGAGGACGCATACGGTAGTTTCCGTTACAGTTTTGTGTCATATAGACCGTTCGGCCACACTAGGACGACAGAATATGGCAGTAAACGACTACGGTAACGATAACGGGTCCCGAGGTGGATAGAACGGCATACGCAACGCTCTTGGGGGTCCAACGGCTCCGTTATTACGCCCTATATGATCATTTTCTGATAATGATGACGCAATAGCCCCGCCTCTCCCCACCTCTCCTGCTCACCTCCGCGTACCCCGCGTCATTGCTGATGTGTTTCGCCAACAACAACAACAATGGCGGATCGCAGCATTGCTATCGTGCTCCAGAAGCTACTGACCATGCTACAGTTCTTTGTGTAACATCTACAGCAGCTCTTTTCGCTGCTTTTGGTGGAGGAAGTTACAGCGCCACGTACAGGCTCGGAATATGTACTGCAGCTTTTCCAGCGGTTGGAGCTAAACGGAGCTGTCTCGTGTGAACAGACACTTTCCGGTGTCTATTGCGTGTGGACGGAAGCCTTTTTTGCGATTGCGATTGCGTTTGCGTATGCTTTTTACCGTATGCGTCCTCGTGGGGCCGGGGCCTTAGAAATACTCTTTCTTTCACACTGCAATACGCATTTAAAGTCCCTTACACACCAAGCCGATTTCGGCCGTCGATAGATGTCGGGCCGTCGATGAGCGTCGTGTCGCCCTACTCAGATTGGTGTGTCTTGGGGTGTTTCTCAATGTCAAGGAAGGCTGCTCCAGAGCCACTATTTCAAGGATGCTACGTCATCGAGTCCCGCCGAAGGACTGTTCCAATGTCCAGGCTCCTTGGAGTTCTACCGAGCCCGGCGTCCTTCGTAGCGAGAAATTTCGAGGCTGCACATGTGTATCCTCCGCGGTCTTAAAATCCCCACAATGCTTTGCGCACAGACCAATTTCCCCAAATCTGTGGCGGAAAATTTAAGGCGGGGCCTCTCATATGACGCACACCTGCACACCTGCACACTTGCTCGCCTGTTCCACTCTTCGTTTTCCGAATGCCAGGAAGGATTCTTGCCTAGCTGCTGAAGGAAGTGACTCGGAAGACATGTCCTACCAAGGAAGCGTCCTCGACATTGAGAAACACCCTGGTGTGTCCCGCACCGTCGTGTCTTTTCGGCTGTGCCGACACCTTCCGCCGCCGATTCGACATGTTGAATCGGGAGGCTGTCGGCTAAAGGCCATCGGCCAAAGAAATCACTCTGTTTGGCTTAGCGAATCAGTGCATGAGAAGCGAAACGGAAGTGAGGGGCCCAAACAAACTATTAAGAAGGCAAATCTGAGATTTAATTTAACTCCAGCTCTCGACACAGGTTCGGGAAAGCCCCATGAGCTTCTCGCTGTAGAGTGAAAATGGAACGGACACGCTATTTGTTGTTTGTTTATATCACGCAGTCTGTTCTTCTTCTCTTGGTTATCACGCAGTCTGTCTTCCGGTTGTTGCCTCTTTTGAATGACGAATACACACTACCGCCGCCTGCTGGTAAGGAGAGTTCTTGCCACTCACGCATGCGCAGTTCGTACGTGCTACTTGGCCATTGGCTGAAGTTTTTGCGGTGTGTTCCAGTGCGAAACATGGCCAAGACGCAGGAGACGTGAGGCGACGTGAGGCGACATGAGGGTGAGGCGACATTCCGTCGGGAGGTGTTCTTTGGTGTTCTTTGGTGTCAGTTTGGTGTGTAAGGACCTTTAAACAAGGCTAGAGAGAGGGAGCAGGCCCCCTTACTGCATAAAACTGGGCCTATAGTAACGTGTAAAAGTGCCATGTATCAAGTGTTCTCAAAGGAGTGCAGTGCTCTTGAATGCAGCTCAAGGCCTGACTCCTCCCCCAATTACTCCCCTCATTAGGGCTCCTTAAAAAAGGCACCTGTTGGCATGCCCGTGCTTTGGCTCTGTCTGTCATGGTGGGCGCAGGTAGGCAGCCTGTTTTATGGATAATTGGCTCTCCTCAATCTGTGCTCTGTAATCCTCACTTCTTTACAGTTTGTCCTGCTTCCTGTTGTCCTCCATGACAGTAGTTTGTCAAAACCTCTGTGGTGACTAGGGCCAGAACATGTGAATTGTTTGTAAGCCGCATGGTGAGCCACTTTAGGCCCACCTGCTGCTGTTTATGCCTTACTGTTTAGTAGTGTAACATTTGTTTTTCTTTTTCTTTTTCTTTGCATTTTGTCCAGGTTTACATAAGGCGCTTTCACACCGCAGTACTTTTCCCACAAAGGTTCATCAGAACTTAGTTCATGAGAACTCTTTAGTTCCGGAATGAGTCCCTGGGGGAGGACTAGGCAAATGAAGCCGCTGACGTCACTTCTTCTTCTTCTGCTTTGGGTTTACTGGCAGGGTAAAAAGGTTCTCATTAACTCATTTTAGTTCCGGATAATTTTTTTGGTGTGAACGCAACATTTCGGAACTATATCGGAACTAAAGTAGGAAAAGTACAGCGGTGTGAACGCGCCTAATGTGTTTAAACCAACTGGGATTATTTTGGTTTAACTTTGGTTCCGTTTTTTTTTTTTTGGAGCTGAGTGCCGGTCATTGGGGGGGGGGGCAAGTCACCCTAACTGTTTGCTGTGGTGAAAAGCACAGGGAGCACGAGAGACTTACCCGTTTGCTGTGAATGCAGCTGGTGGGTATATGGTAGCACCCTAGCCTGCCACCCCATTTACTGTCCTCAGCCTACTTTTGGTTTGGTTTCTTGTTTAATATACACAGATTTTAAGAGCATAAATAAATAAACTGCAAAAATGACATTTTAACTGAATATTTCTCTTCTAACTCACCATTTTATCTTGCAGCAACCATTCCCTGATTTTCCAAATGTTTTGCTTACTTTTAATAAACACTTATTTATATTGGAAACCTGTCTCTGCCCATCAGTTAACCAACCTGTGTCCTGATTACTTGTGAAATCAAGGGTTTTGGTCAAAGGTAAAGCATTGCCTTGTGTACATTTCCTTGGGTGCAAGTCCCCAGGTGGAGTTGTCCTTTTTCTCCTTTTTTAAACATCTAATGTAGTATAAATATACACCTGCCTGCCACATGAAAAACGCCTATTGTGTTTTTATGCTACATATCATACTAGGCTATACAATCAATGATGCGTAGCTAAAGCTAACTAGTTGGCTGTTGTGTATTGGGAGACCAATATGATCTGGCAAAGGTTAGACCTAAATGGTCTTTTAACTAGGATACTCATGAGACTCTACATGAGCTGTGTAAGAAGACTATGATGATTAAAGTACAGAAAATGTATAATGGATTTTTCTGTTCGGCAGTAGTTTTCCCACAAGTGAAACTGGGTGTTGGCATAAAGAAGTACCCAACAAATAGAACCATTTTAAATATGTTTGCCATTTATTAGATAGTCTGCAGTATAGGGATATATAAGAAATAATATGCAACACAATCTTCGCCCTGGCTTGGATAAGGACAGCTGCGATAGTACCTTGAACTCCTAAGCCATGGTAACTGGTATGGTAAGCATTCCAGGGGCACTCCAGAAAATTACATTGCATTTCCAAAGGTTAGCTAGTTTAGACTGTTGCATGAGGACCGTAAGGCTATAGTGTTGTGCCAAAACGCAACGACTTGAAAACATTATCAAGCTAAAATTAGGAAGCCCACTGAAGTTACTCAATGTCTCTAGGCATAGACAAAGAAAGTGTGTGTGTATGGGTGCAATGAGTCTGTGTGTCTGTGCGTAGTAACGGATGTAAAGGCTTAGATCTACAACATCAGTATCATCAGTAATAACAACATTCCCTGTTAGGAAAAAGCGTGAGAATAATGCATGAGGGGGCCCCATTCCTAGCTTTGCCTGGGGCCCACTAATCACTAAATATGCCCTTGGCATTGCTGTACATTTACATACCAGTCAGCACTCAAGTTCCAGTTCAGATTCAAATTAACTGCATTTGCATGACAGATGCTTTTACATAGAAGCTCAATACAGCAGCAGGATGCATCTAGCTTACAGTAAAGAACATGGGACACAGTTAGCATTACTTTTCAAATTGAAGGAAGCTTTATTGGCATGATAACCAAACACAGCATTGCCAAAGCACGTTGTGTGGTAAAACAGTAAAAACTATGATGTTAAATGTTTGGTCTCCATCTACTTTTGCTGTAACAATGTAAATGTCCCCTCTGTGGGACGAATTAAGGAATTCTGAGCATAATCCACTGCTAGATCACTTTGTGGTTTCCTAACAGGTTTGGTACTTTGTTGATGTATGTAATGTGGTAATATTTAGGGTGTCACCTTTTTGGGAGAAATGTTTAGTTTGGACTGGCTGTAGTTGTGTGCATTAGCCTATGTCAGGAAAAAGCACCTCTGTTTCCACTTTTCCCTCACTATGAGTCATTATGGGATTACAGTGAGTCACTCCAGGCAAATGTTATATATCATAGACAGTGTGTGAGGAGCAGGATAAGGTCCATGTGCGTGAATGTGAGAGAGAGAGAGAGAGAGAGAGAGAGAGAGAGAGAGAGAGAGAGAGAGAGAGAGAGAGAGAGAGAGAGAGAGAGAGAGAACCATATGTGCTAGCCCGCATCATAGGGGGAGAGAGAGGGGGGGCGACAGTCTCCCGTTTTGTTGCACGAGGAGATGACAGACAGCGGATCTGCTGCCTCACTGACTGCGACACCTGAACCACCGGCGACTCCAAACACATGAAGAAGAGCCAAGAGTAAGCGAAGAAGAGGAGGAGGAACGGAGGTTTCCCCTTAAAAAAAGAGGGAAAAATTAGAAACAGAGGAACCGAAGAAGGAGAGGAGAGCGGGGGCAGCGGCAGCAGGCTGGCCGGGACACGGAGCTCTTCAGCGGGGAAGAAATCACCGCCACGACCGTCACAGCTCATCACAGCTCCGGGATGACAAAGGTGGGTGACGGCGTGTTCCCATTGTGTTACATCAGCATCGCTGTCCTACATGGAGCTTTTAATCCCTTAATTTAGAGGAAAGGAGGACAAAACTGAGACCGGTTTAGAGCATTTTTGTAGATGTTTATGTGTGTTTCATAAAAGCGGTTTTATGCACGTCTTCAGGAAGATGCGTTCACTGCTCCGCGACATGTGTGCCATTTGGAGATGCGCGGCGGAGTGATTTCCTTCACCCAAATATTAATCTGATCTGCCCCACATCTCGCAGTGTGAGGAGATTTGTTTTTATTTAATGTTTATGTGCTGTTACAAGCGTCGTCTGTGTGTTGAGGATGAGGAGAGAGAAGGAGGAGGGGGGAGTGTTTACCGGGATCGTCTCCTTGAGCGCCTGGGGTTTGTCTGGATGATTGATTTCTCCTGTTCAGTCAGATTATGATTGTGTGTGTACACCTATGTCGGGAAATTAATTAAACTGCACGCGAAGATTAACCGCACAAGATTATCATGAGAGAGAGGGGGACACAATTAATGATCCAACTATTTATATCTGGGGCTTTATTGGATGGAGTGTCCCCAATTGTTGCATCGGTTCAATAGTTTCCATAAAGCACATCTGATTCCTCTCCATTGGTTGGTTTGGTGTTGGGTGCAGATTGGATGAAGTTGTTTCCATTCACCCTGTTTGGTGTTACAATATATTGATTGTGTGGCGTTCAGGTTTGCATATTGCGGTTGAATGAAGCAGTATTATAGTCATTGATGGTGAATGCTACAAACCAGTGTAAGGAGAATCAACACAAAAAATCACTGTGATTAAGCTCGTTTGATCAAATCAGCATTAAGATGAATTAATAAGGCAGAGCGTCATGGACATCAATTCTTATTTCATTCCTTTTTTTTGTTCAGTCCTGCGTATTAAGTCTTCTTTTTAAATCACAAAGCTATGTGTTACTCTGGTTCTTACCTGGAAAGGGGGATACAGTAATGTTTCTTGTCTGCGTTTGGTTTGTGAAGTACTTTTAGTTACCTTTGTGTTTGAAAAGGGCATTATAAATAAAGTTAGATTTGATAATCAATCAAGCCATGTCGGTTTTATGTATGTAGCATAACGTCCTAAAGACATTTGTGTCCAGCATATCCTTCCGTTTTGGTAACGAGAAACAAACCAAAAAGTCCTTTTATGTCAGGGTAAGCTACAGAATTAGAAAGACAACTCAAAATGTGCCATAAATGTAAATGATGAGTCATAAAACAAATATGAGAAATTGTGCTCCTTTTCTTGTAATTGCAAACTGAGTAAATCTGCAGCACACCTTTATAAAGTCCTTGCAGGTCCTTTGTTGATGCGCTAAAATACTCTTTTATGTTACACGGTCGTGACAATGTTTTTACCCCAGAGGCACAAACCTGAAGAAAACCCCTTTTTGCCATTTTGTTACATTTCAAAGAGCATATTAAAAGGATGTCAATCATCAGTTGTAGCTCCATTTGATCATAACCAAATGTACTCCATCCCGTCCTGTATCTCTCTGTCTATCTCTTCCCTTTGTATCCGTCCCGCCTCTGTGTCTTCAGGAAGTAGGTTAGGAGAAGGGAGGGAAGGTGACTTAATAATCCCTTTTTGCGGCAGGTCATTTACAATAACGGACCTGAAAAGGTTCCTCTTTTTTTCCTGGCATGTCCGCAAGACAGGCACAAGACCGAGTGATGAATGTGAGCTCTGTTTGGAGAATAGCAATGCTGGGAATAACAAAGGAGAAGCAGGGGAGGGGGGTTAGAAAGAACAGTCACACACACACACACACACACACACACACACACACACACACACGTAAATAGAGGCACACACACATCTTGAAAAAGTCAATATGATTAAGTGTGTTGTGCTGACTAAGATTCACTGCATGGTTGTGTTAGAGCTCATCAGAAGAGTCTTTTTAGACGGAGAGCGACCTTTAAAGGCAGGCGCTCTTGGAAAAGACTTTATTTATACAATATGATATACAGCAGCTCTGTGGCTGCACAGTACTGTCCCTGAAGGTGGTAGTTTTCAGGCCCCGGGCCAGAAAAGAGACACTGTGTTTACAGTTTCCCACAAGAAGCAAAAGTCTCAGAAGGTATGTAACAGAAAATCCTCGTGTGTCCAAAACACTGTCAGGCTGTTGCAGCAGTTATCTTGGAGTTGAATTTAATGTTGTCTAAATATCTAAAAAGCAGGATTACAGGAAGTAGAAAAATTAGCACATTGATAAAAACAATTCAAGTTGGATCTGTTGCTTGCTTTTCTCTGTTTCACAACATTGTAAATCAAGTGTTTGGCTGTTAGGCCAGCAGGACTATAACTAAGAGTTATTTTTGAAAGAAGGGCAACAATTCCAGGAATAATTCTCCAGAGCCCAATCAGGCAGGATGAAATCGATAGTTTTGTCAACAAGCAGTTGAAATCCCAGAGATGTTCAATTTACAATCAATAAAAAACGCCAATCCTTGCAATTTAGAGTCTTAAATTAAGGATAGCTTGGAGGTTTTGCTAGATAAAGACTATATATCACAAGAAGTCCTAACTGTTGCAGAAAGCAGTCATTAATTCCCCTTGATAAGCTTTTTAACCTTAATTCAACGTGCCAAGCTAACTAAGATGACCTTTTACTGGCGATGACATGATTTAGAAACATCTTGATGTTGATTTGGGGAGAAAAGTGGTAACAGAAAACATAACAGAAATAAATGAAAATAACTAAAGGAGACTCTCATAAGTAGTTGTACACAGGAAAACAACAAAGCATTCAAACAGAAACTCTTATAGGAGCACACATATTGTCTCTCTTCTTCTCCAAATAGTTGGTACGGTGCTGTACACACACTTTGTGATGTTTGTGACTGAGATGAGGAATCTTATTGATGTGTATTAGTCGAGGTCGTGACTGCAGTTTAAGATGGAGTGATTAGAGTGCTTGTGATTAAAAATGTACTTGCGGGCATCTCAGCTCGCCGCAGAGTACTGATGTTGTGTGTGTGTGTTTGTTTCCATTTATCTTGCAACGTGTGGATGTGAGCCCAAGCTAGATTAATGCCCCATGTTAACAAACCTCCTGGTTTGACCCTGGCTAGCCTGGAAAAAAACACACATACACAAAAACTTACACACACTATTCACTTGATCCCCTGTTGGGTTAACGCTGGCCCTCCTTACAGAAGCGTACGAGCACACACTCACAAACAATATTGAACACTGGCCAACTTTGATGCATTAGTGCAAAGGTGCTTTTTCGTCTCGTTGTGGCCAGGGACCAAATTGATTTGGATGCGCAGGCGTGCTCATGCATGCACACACAAAAAGGCTACAGAAATTCAGTGAAGTGTGGAGTTTAGAGGTGATGCATATTTAGAGGAAGTGTGTGTAGTTGAAAATGACCTCTCATTCCCCTTGTTTGGCTTAATATTGAGTCAAATGGATCCCCAGAGAGCCCATCAGCTTCTCAAAGAGGCAGAGGCTGTTTAGAAATGATAAAAAAAATGTTTTCCAAATCGCCCTTTATCCCTGGTCAAATTAATTTTATTTATTGTGTTGGAATTGCTAGCTTTGGTTCTGACTGTCTGCCAGATGAAGACAGATGGACGAGGGTTTTGTAGAGACTGGGCTCGGCTCCAGGGAGCTGCCCTTGGTGCGAAGCTTTTCATCTACTTGTAGATGTCGGACAGCCAGATTCCAGCAGACAGACCCTGGATTAAAATTATCTGGGCAGGACGATTATGGGAGCAAAGTCCTGTAACTCAGTGTCCCTGCTGTTCGGCACAACACGACACAACACAAATGCATGTATTTATTTTAATTATACGCATCTCAGTTTGGCTAAGGTCAAAACTAAATTCTCTGAGTCCTCCCGCTCAGATAAAATCCAAAGCTTGTCCTTGAGTACTGTTAATATTAATGTAATCTGATCGTCATTGTTTTAGGAAAATAAAGCCAAAGGTGCCGGGCTAAGCCTTCCCTTCATGATTGGTCCTCATACTATTGTGCACTATGAACAATAAGGGCAGACAACACAAATAGATTCCCTAAACATCTCAAATGCAATCTGCTGCTACGATGTATTGTTATGTCCAGCAACCCCAAATATCTTCCTATAATATGATATGAACACATTTTTCTATCAGAAAGAACGTAGCACTATCAGAGCGCAATCAATGTTTTGAGGTTTGTCAGAATGAGCATAGGCCGGCTCTTAGAAACCTAGCATTATTCAAAAGTAACAAAAGTTACAAGGTTCACTAACAAAAACGTATCTTAAAATCTGCATATATATTTCATATAGATAAGTCCCTCAAGCTCAACGTATACAATATAGCAACTAAGCTAGCAGGATCTATGAGCAATAGCTATGTTTGTTTGCTTTCATAAACCTTGTGTATGCCTTTAATTTCTTCATTTGAATTCATCGTATTTATTGGCTAAACAATCAATAAACTGCTTTTCAATTATGAAACGGTAGCATATTAGCCTGTCCTTGTTGAATCTAGTATTTTTGTAGCCTAGTAAGCTATTAGTTATTGTTTGTTGCGTCAAAATGTTTGAAACAAAATAGATAGTTGCTCAAAAAGTATCCTTCCCTATCCTGAGCCTCACAGCCAGTCTATAGTGTCAAGGCTGAAACCCGAAGGTACGTAAGTGCAGGTAGAGTTGGTGTTGATCACAGTTCTGATTGAAGAAGTTGGCTGTTGTATTTAACTGGCCTTGCCCTCCTTGGGGTGCTGTTCCCATGAACCTGTAAGAAACACAAACCCCTCTAAGGAGAGAAAGTTAAAGCTATAACCGGAATAAAACCCACATCAAACAAAGCGTTATCGTCCAGGAGAACCATTGAGACGGGTCAGTAAAGACACACAGTGTTGGCTACCAACTCCAGGGTCAGCAACAACAAGCCATTCGTTTTATAAATCCTCTCACGAAATAATCTAACCAACAGAAACTCAATATCACTTTCCGCTTGTGTTCAGCCAATGGCCTCAGAGAGATCTGGCAGTATATGATAAGGAACTTTGTCACTGTTGTTTGGTTTTAATAGTGTTTTTATCAGTGCGGCTTCCCCCGAGTAAGTCTTCAAACTGAGATCCTTCCTTTGTATTGCAATGGATGGATGGATGGATCATATTACTTCCTATTCAATAACCTGCAAGGTGAAAGGTGAAACACTTGGGCAAGGATTCATATCGGACACATTCAAGGGCTTAACATTGCTGACAAATGAATTGCTATTTCTGTTGGACACTGAGATGAATTAACCATAAAAACAGTCCTTCCTTTCTCCGGATTTCAGAAAAAATGATTTATCTTAGTCTCGGCTAAAATTGAAGATGTGATCCAGCGATGAAAGGAGTTACGCAAATCCTTTGTGTTGTTTATTTTAAATAAACAGTGATAAATCACTGCACAAACTCAATTGACTCGTGTTTTTGAATGAGATTTTCTCCCTTTTTGCTTTTGATAAATTTTCTTTCATTTCCTCTGTTGTCTCCACATACTTTATCATCTTGAAACAATATGTTCGGTGTCATACACAGGAGCAACTTAATGAGTGTGTTGAGCTGCCCAGGCAGGCGAGTAAAAGCCTCTGTTAAGTGCTTAAGGTGTTTCCTCCGGAGAGGTACAAACCCTGCCAGTGTTAGTTAGCGAAGGACTCTAAGCCCGCCGGGGCACACAGGAATGTTTCAACCTGCAGAGTGTCTGTGTGTGTCTGTGTGTGTTCCTGGGCCATGCTTACCAGTGTGTGAACGTTTGTGATTGTGGGTTTATGAGGTCGGCTTGGCTATTCATGTGCACATGGGCTTTATTTATTCACACCGGTGTCCCTGTGTGTGTTTGGTGGAGCAGGGGGTGCAGAGGGCGCCCTCCCCTGGGGGTTCCAGTCTGGCCCCTTAATTAATCTGTTCTCTGGCCGGAGGGTCTCTGTTATCAGGCCATTACATAAAGCCTGGCTGAGTCCTAACCGCACGATCCAGAGAGCAGAACACAGGTACACACAGAAACAATTCCATCATTGGGAGGGCACTCGTTGGTACTATTGTAACCCCTGGGCCTAAACATATCCATAATCTTAGGATGTCTTTATAGCTGGCTAACCTGTGTCTTATTTGGAGACTGTTTGGTAAAAAAAAATATATTTTGCTCTGCTCTTCTTCTTTGATGGAATGGATGTTAAGTCTGTCAATGGCTGGTACAAACAAGTTGCAAATGCGGCTAAGCTTAACCCTAAAAAACTATTTTTATCCCTAAAATTGGCCAAATTTTCCCTATTATGCAACAATGTCCTCATTCTTAAAATGTAGAAAAAACCAAGAACACACCAATCAAAGCAAGCATGGCATAGAAACACAGTCAATACAGGTGTGCAAGCAGCGGGATTTACTCATTGACACAAACTGCACTGTACACAAAAACACATATACTGCACACGCATACACACACATATGTGCATGTAGAAGCAGGTTGCATAGCTGATACCCCCAAATATCCACACTAACCCACACTCTTTCACTCAAAAACACATTTTTTTCCTGAAACACACTCCAGCATCCTCTCTTCCGACTGACTGCAGGAGTCGGGGTGTTTGGTTGGGATGCTTGAGCGGCGCGTGAAATCTGATTACAGACTTTCACAGCTTCCCTCGGCGGCAGGAAGGCGATCCCTGTTACTGCCGCCTCACCTGCAGACGCCTGGCTGTACCTCCACCCGATATTATGTCTCTTCCCCTCTGTGGGTGTCTGTATAATGGTGCTCCAGGCTGGCCTAGTGGTTAGGTGGGTTCTGCGGTAGCTGAAAGCCATATGTTTGATCCCTGAAATCGCCCAGGAGTGAGGTGGTCTGAAGCTAGACTACAATTTGAATGGCAAAAACATCAACTTTGGCATCACTCGCACAGAATCAAACATAAAGAGCTTATTTAAAAAGGATGCAATGCAGTCATGGAGATGTGTGAGCGTCATGTGTGACTCATTCTTGATTTGTGGATCTTTCAACTAAAGACATTGTTAATATTTTTTTGAAATAATGGTTTCTTGAGAAGTACTCTCTCTAGCTGGTGAACACCACATTTTATGGGCTGAAATGATAGCTGTCCCCGGCTGAATTTATCAGCTGTGGCTAGACATTTAAGCATGGTAATAAATGGATAGACAGCAGCAGGCGTATTTGCTGACAGGGCAGAGAAATAAAAACCATGTGGACTGCCATAATTGTTCAACTTCTGGTGTTTCTGCCACTTACGATGACCTATTTTCTCTCAATTCAACACATTCTGTCTTATCTCTGTGATCTGCTGCCTAAATATCTGTTTTTCCACCTGCTTTGTTGCCTCCCTTACTGTTCTATTTCCTGTCTTCAATGACGCAGTGATACATTAAAATGTACACTATCATCTCCAGCATGATATATAATTCAAAATAGAAGCAAAGACAGTTATATTGCCTTTGCAGTCACATATTTTATTTGTATGTTACTCAGTTTGGTCGCACCTCATTTACCTCAATGCATTTTTAAGGAGTCCAAATAAAACCGGGGTCAGCCATTTATCCTTCTTCCCGCTCCTGCCAAAAAATTCTCCTCGGTTTATTTTGTATCTTGCCTTCCTTTCCTTTTTTCTCTCTCTTGCTCCATTCTTGCCTCTCTATTGCTTTACACCAAAGTTTCGCCGCAGGCACTGTGCCATCTGCTTTTGACATTTTTAGAATGAGGAGAACTTGTGAGAACAGTGTGTTTATTATTCCATTGTGGTTAATTATTCAAACTCTGGCTCTTTGGCTTTCCGTTCGGAGCGGTCTGCTATCTGGAGGCTTTCTCCGAGACACAAAGCTCGCTGACAATCTGTGAAGAATCTGGAATTTGGAATCTATCGTTCCCATTCTGTTCTGCTCCGGTCAGAAAGTGACAGTATGAGTCGGGACAGAATAAGACGCTTACATTGTCCCTTCTATTAGAGTCAACTCTGACCTCTCTGCTGGTGCTGAGAGTCACAAAGACCTTATAACCACATGGGAGTGAGTGAACAAGCAGGAATTATCATCAGGGAAGTCACTGTAATATCTATAGAAATCAAAAATACATTTCTGGCGAGACTGCTTTATTGTTTTTGGCTCAAGGAAGTTAACTAACTGTGTTTACATAACCTTTACAACGTAAGCGTTCACATTTCTCGCGTGTATCCACAAATTAGTGTGACATAGGTGCGCTCCCAGAAAACCAACAGTTGGACTACAGCTAGGAGGATTTTCGAGCAGGATGTTTGTAATGTTTGAACTTGGTTAAGTAAATGTTAGTAAGAACAGTAATTGGTGACTCTGCGTCAACAGCCTTTAGGCTCATGGTCACAGTATTGAGAATATTCACGGATACTTTGATATGACTTCTTGTATAATTATACAGTATGAAATTAAACACAAATATGAGTCTCTTTCCCAATGGATGCTATACCAACCATGCGATTAACTGTTTTAATGATACTTATTATTACTACAGGAACGCAACATGTGTGTGCTACTTTGCAGCTTAAAATTGGAAAAACGGATGTCAATCTTATTTATTTTTACTTTCTTAAATGGTTTGTTTCTGTGGATAAATACTCACTGCCATTCCTCACTTCAATTGTCCAGGTATAAGCGAACTGGACTTCCCTTTATCTCTAATTACTCCGGAAGTTTTCCTGAAACACCTTCCACAAATATTATGGCCTATTTGCTTTTTAATTTCTCAATTATCACCGCAGACTCACCGAGAATGAACCGGGGACCTCTCTCCTATCAGTGTAATGAACGGGATGTTAACTTGCCTACACGATAATCAACAAACTAGACACCCAATTGCGCCCATTTGACCCAGCCATAATTGGGTATGGACGAGAACGCCACCTTCTCAAGCACTTTCTAATTGCTTCCAGTATTTCGACGTTTTATTGATCTAGTGTGTATTGATCTTCCTTTTTGCACAAGCATGAGGGTTTATTGGCTCATTGGCCTATGTTGTGGTTGTAAATGCAGTAATGTAGGCGTAAAGCCGGCAGGGGTTAAGGTTCATTATCAGGTGTAATGGCATCCGTTTCTAGATCCCATCTTGTCTATTGAATGTTTGCCATTGCAGAGTGTTTTGTAACTGTCTTGTAATGTGGTCGATGTTGTTGTTTTTTACACAAAGCACCTTAATATACCAGGAACACAATGATTTTTGTGTCCTAATTAAACATCTGTCACTGGTGGTTGATTGCTCCAGATCTATTGGTCTGGTTTTGCTACAGAACCAAGTATTAATATCCTTCCTGTACGAGAAAGATATCTTTGTTCTTTATTTCACAGCTGCTGATACTAGAAAAAAGGAAGTAAATTGGTTATAAACCTTCAGAAAAGTTGAACAATTTTAACTTTTTGTCACAGTCTGGCTCTGTGGTCATATGCCCTCAGACTTTTTGTAAAATCTGGACTTTATTTTCTGGGTTTTATTGATTTTATTTGCGATTTTTACAACTGGGGCTAACGTTAGCTAGCGGTCTTCATGAAACTAGGGAACGGGCTGATTACAATTAAAATAAGCATTTTGACTCTGAGTATTCAACTTTTATTTCAAGTTAAAACATACCACTTTTGATTCTCACTCACAGCTTGTCCCTAAAACACCATGCCTTGCCTCACTATAGCAGAAGCTTCACACATTAAATACAGCATGGTGAGAACAGAGGGGTGAAATATGATGAGATTTTGTGCAGACTTCATTCATTTTTGATTATCCTATTATCACAAGCGCATGTCTACGTGTTGATTCATTTATGTAGGGTTGAACATGCCTCTATTAAGGGAGCGAGGGCCACCTGAGGCTGCATAATATTGGGCCGAAATGTGATCAATACGTTTGACTGATCTATAAGTATTTACACGTGTGCATCTCAGCTGGGATTGATTGTATTTGATGACATTAGTGGTTAGTGTGTGGGTGATAAGTGCATCCTTAATTACTCTGTCAGTGATCGAGTACACGCCTGTGCTTCCACTCTGTAGGTTTTTCTAACATTAATCACCGCAGACCACCATGCCCATCCGTCTGTCCGGCAGCATTTGCAGCTCGCTGATAAAAGCCGACAAGCTTTTAGGTATTCCGCTGTGGTGCTGAGGAGCCTTTAATGCTCCGTCTGTCTCCAAACGTGACAGAGTCTCTGCTTAATTGCGGCGTGCAGGCAGCTCTTTCGGTTTTCTGCAGAATCAAAGCTCTCCGGGTTGAGATACTCCCAACGGGGGGATGAGGGGGTTGGCACGGGGTTGAGAACGCACACTAAGAGAAGCTGGCATGTTTAGATTATTAAACCCGGCTTGTTTGTCATGCTGGTGAAGTCTCTTTTATGATTTTGCGAGATGTGTAGAGAAAACGCAGCAGATTAAACTGTCATCCAATAAAAAACACAATATAGGCTACGGTCCAAACAAACCTGCTGGATGGCTCAGCTCCCTCGGCTCTGCGTTAGTAATTGGCGCAGAGATTAAGCGGAGAACAGCGGCACAGGGGGCTTTGAGAAAAACCTAAAATTACGTTTCTGTAGTAGGAACGACAATAGCAAAGTATGAGGTATCCCGGTAAACTAGTGTGAACTCTGCAGGTTCAGGGGAGTCGTACCGGCAGGAAGCTGCAGTTTGGTGAAACGGTGCTGCGAACATTAAAGATGTTTGCCAGGATGAAGCCTGTGTCTTATGTAAATGAACAGCTGAGTTGCAAAAGCTCATTGAGTCCCCTGAGCAGAATATGAATGCAGATAAAAAGGGATGGAGTGTTATTTTGAAAGAATGTTTCCCACTGAACACACACACATCACCTCCCACTGGATGCATAAACACACACACACACACACACACACACACACACACACACACACACACACACACACACACACACACATTGCTCCTCAAAACAACAGAAGCCTTTTGAGTTGTATGGAGTAGTAATGATCCAAATTGCTTTTTCGATTTTCAGCGGCGATTGAGGCGTTCTGTTGTCGCCCGCATGAGTGACAAAGTATAGAGGCCTGCTACAATAAGTACAATCCGGTTGATTGTTCATTTTATGGCAGATGCCGGGAGAAAAATTGAAGTGGTCGCTTCTGTTGTTTACAAATTATTACGGTACTTCAATACGGAATAGATTTTCTCGTCCAAAAACCTTCAATATTTCCCAAACAAAAAATTAGGTTCAGGTACTGCAAAGGTTAGTGTAGTTCTGATTATTGGATGACATTTTGTCCCCAGAGGAAACCTTCTGACTTTGCTGTAATTTCCTCTATACCAATTTGAGAATGACATGTGGTGTTTACTGAAACATCTTGGAAACTATTTGATTGGATTGCCATGAAGTTTGTGTATGTATTCATTTCCCCCAGAAGATAACCATCACCTACTTTGGCGATCCCCTGATGTTTCCTCCTCTACCAACATGAGGTGGATACTTTTGGTTTCATGCCTTTTAAACCATTCTCCTAATAGCCATGTCTCAAGAGCGCCTTAAGGGAATGTCTTCTATTTTGGCAGAAACTTCCTCTTGTATTTAAGAATGATGGGTAGATTTCTGGTCAAAGGTTTAGGTCACTGTGTTCCCTCAAACTTGTTTTTGACTGTAAATCAAAATTCAAATTTGAAGGATTACCATCAGCTTCAGAGTATTTTGTGTTTTTGGTTATAAGCACATGTTAGCATGAAGTTAGAGGGGATTAAAAGCTGTTTGACCATTCGACATCCACTTTTGATGAATAAATACACTGATGTTTTTATTTAGGGCAGGAATATGTTTCCCTCCACCTTAGCCTTTGTAATCATTCAGGCATTATTACAAAAATCATTGAGGCAAAACACATCCCAATGTGCGTATTAAGCTGTAGATTACATGGAGAGCGCTTGAATGCAAAGGGAAAGAACAAAAGATGTGCTTGTCATTTGACCTGCCAAGGGGAACATTGTCTCGCTGATGTTTTCTGTCTCTGCCTCTTGTTCTCTCCGTGGATTTGGCTTAAAGCACTTGCCAGTAAGAAATGATCTAAAAGGCTTTCATCAATAAGAACACAAGTACAAGGCTCAATCACTCTAAGGACTCTTTCATTTTATCTCTCCATGTTCTCTTGTTCTCGGCTTGTCTTTAGTCAAATCTCATCTTGCTCCCTCTCTATTTTCCGTTGTCCCCCTCTCACCCTGTCCTTCACTCACCCTGTTTTCCTCCCTTCGTTCTATCCATCCCCGCCGCTCTCTCATCAGCTCTCTCTGGGGAGTCATTTAGGGTTGAGATAAAGCCTGTATCTGAGGGTCTGCAGGGAGTCTACCCTGCAGGCAAGTAATGATCCAGACACACTCTCAAGCACACTCCTGCACACACACACATGCACAGAGAGAGAGTACACGCACATTTCCATACATGTTCGAGCACAGACGTCCACTCGATTTCTTCGTCTCTGACAGGTCCAGGAAGAGGGTGGGGCAGATGCTTTAAAAAAGCACCTTGGGGACACTGGCCAGAGACTACCTTTACTGTAAAGATAAAGGGTTGGAAGATGGAGGAGGAAAAGCCCAGTGGAGCGGAGGGGGAGTCAGTGAGGGAGGGGAGGTTCAGATTAAAGTAATGAGGACTGGAGGGAGACAGTGGGGAGAGAGCGATAAGAGAAGGAGGCAGAAGCTGTGATGTTTTTCGGCTCAGGGCTCCTACAAAGTCTTCTTCTATCTGATTCATACCGATGCAGCTGCTATCGAGTGCCGACCTCTAAGTCGTAAACTGTCCTTATCGCTGTTGCTTTTGTTTATACACGACAAAAAGTAGGACCGTTGCTACAAAATTCATATCGTGGTGTACACTCTTTTTCCTGGACCACTCGTTTTTTCCCTGGTTAAGACGCAGCATCTAATTGATTCATTGCATTATACATTTGCAACAAACACTTTAGTCGTATTACCTTGTCATTTTGAAGCATAATAAGACTGTCAGGGAATAATTCTGTATTCATGTTTACCTTTCGCCCTCTGACGCAGATGCCCAACCTTGGGCAGCGCTATCTCCCTTAAGGAAGGGCTGCCCTAGCATTTTGTTGTTGTTGCCAGTTTATGACCGGGCAACTTTCGGTCAGAGATAGTTATTGTTGTGGGACACCTGGAACACATCCTTCTCGGGGTGTAGATGACCCCGAGCCATAAGCGACAACAAATGTGACTCAGTTTCACCAGCTGTTAAGTCTATCTATTGAAGAATGTTGATTATTACACTCTGAACTAGTTAAAACCTCGAGCTACAGGAGGGTTCTTCAGATCAACCGTGTGGTCAAACCGTGGCCCGTGACATGTCTTGTGAATTCTCCGGCCGAAGCTCCAAATAAACCGTCAGTGTTTGCCATCAAAGCTCCAGCTCTCCTCGTGTCTCTCTGAGTTCTGTCTCCATTGCTTCAGAAGAAGTTTCCCCCACAAAGACCTTAAACTGCTAATCAAAAAAGTATTAAATAGCCTGTAATTATCATTTCATATTTTATGACTGTGAAAAGACATTGCACAGATATAACAGTGGACTTCTTTGAAAAAGTTTTCAGGGCTTTTAACGCCGCTGCAGCTCATACTCCTTTCAGACTCATTTTATGCTGCTAGGAACCTGTATCTTGTTGGGTATGTATGACATGGTGCATTGATGTACCCATCTAACGAGTATGAGATAGGTTTATAAATATCTGTGGCTTTACCAAATGGCATACAGTAGAATGGTGGAGCAGCAAAGAGGTCATGGAGGCACAACTGTGGAAAATGACTTTAAGCCTCATATCTCAGATTAAATTGGAGGATTTCAGAGATGAAGCTCAGACGTAAGCAAAACAGCCTTCCCGGAAAATACACGGATTTCCTAGATGGCACAGAACAGCCTTTGAGGATTTCTTAGAAGTTAAACCATGCTTTTTATTCCCCCTCCCCCACACACACTCCCCATGATTCATACAGTAGCTCTCAGAGTGAGTTGCATAGTTTAAGAAAAGGTCTTAGTATTTTTACTGTCCCGCTCTTCGGCAAATCATTAAGAAAAAAGGAAGTCTTTGTCTTCAAGTTGTAAAACATTGGCAGCTGCAGATGTTAAATATCCTCGTTGGGCTGCAGCTGTTACCGGCAAAGTCTCGAATTCGACCGCCTGTCCAGTTGTCATTTCTTCTTTTTCTCCAACAATGTCACCTCGTGAAATGCTAAGCCTTTAAAGCAACAGCGAGCCAGAGTCCCTGCTCCCTGTGAACAGTAATCATCAGATGTGATACCTATTGATCCCTCACTCAGGGGTCAGTACCTCGGGGTCAGCAGCCCTTGAGCTGAGAGGATTCAGTGTCTTGCACTTTTCACAAAGATGGGTGCTTGATCGCTACTGAAGGGGCTTTAAAACAAGATTGACTGTATCGAGTCAGTTCACCTTGGCAGCACAGTACCTTCTCAATTGGATTCATACAGATGTGAGGGTGTACTCAAACATGTTGTAGAGATAGTTTGTTTCGTGGGTTTGGAAAGCACTCATTGTTTCTAGAAAATTCAATGCTGTTGAAGTTTTTTAAGAGGCACTTTTGACATGTCGATGTTGATTTACTAGACACAGTGAGTACTTACTGAGCCTGTGGAAACAGTTGTAAAACATCTTCTGGGGCTTTTGAGATGCTTTGTACATTTTTGGGAAATGAGTAAAGACATACTAAGAAGTCTTTAAAGTTGCATTATGGGAAGTGTAGGATCCAGGACTAAATAAATGTCAGCATATCTGTCAGGCCAGTTTTGACCATACTTAAAATGTGTTCCCGATCTTTAGGCAAATGTAATGTCACGTGCCCTTTGAATGTACATTTTCAATGCTTTTAGCCTACATTAAATTGATATGGTACGGGTGAGATCTCAAAACTGCGCTACACAAACAATCTTTTTAGTAGTAATTTGTGTGAACTGACCCTTATACCTCTTCTTGTCACTGTTCTCATTAATATTATAATGGTGCGTTTCAAGATGTTTGAGCTGGCTTGATCGTTTCCGTTGCTAGTATAACATAAACTAGCATCTTCCACATTGCTGTTGAAGGGCAGCGCTAATGCTAATGTACCCCTCGGTCAGAGAGTGTGTGTGCTGGTGTGTATCTACAGTGTTGGATCAGGCTTTGCCCTTGGTGTCCCGCAGCGACAGTCACTGATACTTTGGGTCCTCTCCCTGTTGGCCTGGCCCCGAACAGCTGTGTGTGTTTTAGGGGGAAAAGTTGGGACAAACTGACATATGTGCAAAAGCTATCACTTGTCATGGCTTGGTATGTTGGCCTGTTTTTGACACGGAGAAATACACACAAAGAAAATACAGTGTGAAGTCTTGGGGGGTGGGGATTTGTGTGTCTCTGTTATTTTTTGTAAAACCTTACAGATCATTTGAGGTATAAATGTCCCTTAGGAGAGGTCAAAGGTTATCATAGGAGATCAGTGCACATGACAGGATCATAGAGCGTAGCAGCTGCTGTTGCCCCCGAGGACTGAGCATGAAGCTACCTATATACGCTCATTAAGTCAGGCTGTGTGTTCACGTGTGTGTGCATGTGTGTGTTTGTGTGAGCAAGACTCGGGGGGAAAGTGTGTGTTGTGAAAACCTGTGTTCGCGGACTAAAGTTGTTATTTTTTGTAGTTCATGTCGGGGTTATCTTGATACTATGTGTGTGTATGTGCGTGTGTGCGTGTATTACATGCCTTTGAATGTATTTGTTAGTCTCACTGCTGTATTTTCTGAGACTGTGACTCACTCTGAGTTCAAACTTCGCAGGAGACTAAACTCCAAAACTTTCTCCATTCCTCTTTCATTGATTCATAACAGCTGACATTTTGGAAATACCACATTTTCACACCGAGGCAGAAGCAGCGTTGTGTAAAAAAAGAAAGAAAAAGAAGACACCTCTGGGAGAGATAGAGATAGATATAGGAGACAGACGGAAAATAAGTGAAGAGGGAGAGGAAATAAAGTTTGAATCACCTGCGGGTAGAATTTAAGAGAGCTGAGAATAATTCCTTCACACAGCCTCAATCTGCAGTCGCATGGTGTTTGTATGCAGGCCATGCCACACAGACTGGCAATCATACTGCCATACAGCCCCTAAAAAACAGATCCAGTGCCCTGAAATTAAGTCAAATCCAAAATGTGACCCTGACAAAAAATATTCACTTATTTATCTTAAAGTCATTATTGCAGCCCATTTTGACAAGTCGTTGCTCATAAATACTCGTATTTACTACAAGTATTTATAGTATGAATTTATTTATAATAAGCTCTGAATTAGTATCTTGAATCGAAGGCGATATATGCAACCCTGTCAACTGCAAATTGGTTTATATAACTTCAACATTTGGAGGTTGACTTTAAACCTTAAATACACTCAAATGATTATAGATCCATAGCTGTTTTTTGGGGTGAAACAAAAAAACTGCTGATACTTCATAAATAGATCCTCTCAAATATCGCTGCCATGCCTCAAAAACCCAGCATTGATTCTTATTAAAACTTTTAACTGCACCAGTTCTCTTCCACCATCCTACACGTTAGCCTCCTATAATTATTTACCTCTAAGTCTAAAACATTTAATAAAAAACCAGCGAATGCTCTCATTTAAAATCCTTGCGAGTGACTACAATGTAAAACAGATAATCCACTCTGGGATCCGCGTTAAAGGATTAGTTTTTCTCCTACACGCTGTGTGTTGAAAACCTTTGCAATACACACCTGCTTGTTGATAATCCCTCATTTAATCATTAAATCAATACACAAATAAGATAAGGTATCCTCTCTCCTGTCCATATCGTCTGTCTAAATCATTGTCCGCTTACAGGGGGATCAGGTGTCCTCTCACTCTGCTTTCATATCTGCAGCGACCGTAAGAGAAACCTAATCAGACCTTTTTAATTAAAGAGGCCGGAGTGTTGGAGGGGCGAGAGGAGAGGGGGAGGAGGTGAAGGGAGGCGAAGATGAGGGTGGATGAAGGGGAGAGGGCGAGTCTGTCTGCTGAAAGCCACTTAAATCCCTTTCTTATTAACTCTCTGTGACACATGATCCACCTCCATCCCCCACACACACACACACACACACACACACACACACACACACACACACACACACACACACACACACACTCTCAAGACTACAAACCAGCTCCTCTTACGATAAGAAACAGCCGTCTGCATCTCTGCTGCATAGCTTCATTTTGCTGCCTCCCACTACTCTCTGAATCAGGAAGGATTTTCATTAAAGCTTAATTTAACACAGATATTGCAGTGACATTTTCCTATGCAAATGCACCTAACCTCCAGCCGAGGAGGCCAGTGTAACTAAATGTAATTGACCGAGCTGGAAAAGGTGACATTTCTTGGGATAGTGATGAAAAGTTCATCCTGCTCCACTTCCACTAGAAGGGATAGACATACATATATGCAGGGGCTTTATGTCGCTGTGATGGTAGAATACAAACTTTTTATTACAATTTCCATCACTTGATAACCAAAAAGGGTCTTCAAAATGTTATGTTCTTTATCGCAAAAGTTATAGCCACTTTTCTGCATGCAATTTTCTATATCAATGTAAAATAATTGTAGAATAAACTCAGGTAATTTCTGACTTGTTGAGTATATAATTATTAGAATGATCCTATTAAATATTGTCGCAAAACAAATATTTAGTTTAGACTTTAATGGTTTGCGGAGGACACATCCTAAAACCTCGACAGATACATTTGTTCATGACCATATATGTTCAAAACTAATCCTATTAGCCTGAAGCTATACTTTTTTAATGCTATTTAGCAAAGATTAGCATGCTAATATGCTAATCTATGATGATAAACATGGTTAGCATTGTATTTGCTTAGCATCACCGTGTTAGCCCTTTTTCTGAGCCTTTTGCGTGCTAAAATTAGCATTTAGCATAACAAACAGCCCCACAAAGTTACTGAGTACTTTTCATAGAGATTTGGCCGAATAGAGTGAATTTCATATTTATTTTTACACAACAACGTCACCTATCATATTGTATTTCAGTGAGAACACGTTTTCAGGGCTTTTGGGGATTTTTCTTGCCAATACAAAAGGATCTGAAAATAAAGTTGCTCAGGTGAAATGTTTTCCAGAGATTACATCATTTCATCTCCTCCTGTCTGTGTCAGGTGATTAAAAATAAGGAGAGGGTGAAGTGTTGAGGGCACACATATGAAAACAGTCGACTCGGGCACGCTGCAAAATATATAAAACAGGTACTGTGGCAGATCCACATTAAAATGTCATGTTTAATGCGATGGATTATCCAGCTCAGGCAATTTTCAAGTGACTGGGGGTTGTTTTTCATTCTGTGTAGGCCTACAAGATATATTGGCTTCTTCTTAAGGGAGGAAACACTAATATCTCCTGCTCAGGCTGTGCTCAGACAAAACCAGACCGATGTAACCAACATGTTTTTGAAAGAACGTTTTATTTATTAATAGTACCACGGTACCTTTTCCCAACCTTGAAAGTGCCGTGAGTTTCTTTGTGCCGAGTCTTGCAAGACTTGTGCTACATATAAAAAGACACATTGGGAATAAGCCCTGCACTAAAGCTAAGAAGTACTTTTCTAGTCTTGCTGGGTGAGCTTTTTATATTTCTAAAATGTGTCTGATATGTGATGGACAATTAGTCAAATGGCCGTCTGAATGTCCTGTCTCTTGCTTCAATGTCTTTCCAGTTTTCTTGGTAACAGTTTCCTGCAATTGACTGATTGTTTTTGTAAGTTAAAAAGCAAAATACCCCCAACAATTGGAAGATTGGCAGATTTTTCTTTGCAACTTTGGTCTCTGCAGATTAAATATATTTGGATTTTGACTGTTGGATTAAACATTTTTGGAATAAATGAAATGGCTAGATACTGCATCACTGTTTGTTCTTCCGGAGTCTTTTCATCCCTCAGTCTTTAATCAATTTGGACGATGGCAACTCAACTTCCTTTTGTTATGAAGATAAATATACGATGCGATTGTGGTCCAATTATGAAGCCGGAAGAGGACATTCTGTATTGACAACACCAAAAGATTAACTAGCCAAAAAACCGTGTCTGCAGCAATCTGTGCATCAATTAGTGTGAGAGCATGAGTGCATGTTTAATAGAGGCTTAGTGTTTTTGTGCGTCTGTGTGTGTCTGCACACATATGTGTCAACACACATTCCTGCTGAGCACAACCAGCGAAGCATCGCAATCCCAGCTGTTTTGGGATTGGAAAACAATTACGTCAGTTTTCTCTCTTAATCTCCCACAACTCAACTCAAGGTCAGCTGTCAGTTTTGTTGAATGCTTAATTAGTCTTTGGGAAACATCTTGATTGTGCTTAGAACCTGGGGCTCACTTCTCTTCAACACAGTTGTTTAGTTTTCACAGAAAATGATGTCCTATCATGTAATTACACATTTTTATTACGTTTTTGCAAGCTATTTACGTCATTTCTTAAGTCTTAAGTCATATAAAGAATGTGTAACTTAGCTTTTTCCAGATTCCCAAATGTAAGGTTTTGTATCACTATTCATTTAATATTTGGAGGTGTGGGACTCTTTGTAAAACAACAATAAAGCAATTAGAATAAATCATCTTTGGCGCTTAAAGAAATGTAACAGGCATCTTTTTAATTAGTAGTAGACTTAGAAATATGCTTCAGTTCTATTTGATTTGAAAGCAAGTAGCATGAATCTTGATCAAAACACCAATATGTAATGTCCCTCCCTGTGCAGCAAACCCTTAATGATCCCATTTACTTAACTGGCAAATCGATGCGCTCATGCTCCCCTACCATGATTCGTATACAAAAAATCCACCAATTGGCGTATGCATGTTGCTTTGAGTAACAAAAACGTTGGCTATCGTGGCTGTTGGCATGTGCATGGACGCTAACAGGACAGTGTAATCAAGGAGACAGACGTCGGCCGTTGTTATGCAAGTGAGATGCCGCCGAGAGAGGCTTGGACTCCTTCCCAGGTTCCATCTCGTCGTGGCGGGTCAAGTGACACGGGGCGCTCTCACTGTGAAGTAATGTTAGTTTTTCTCATGTGCATGTCCCTCATTACTGACAGGACCTAATTTACGTGCCCATCTGTCCACAGTTTGAGTATAAAAAGGTGTAACTGTGAGTGTGACTATTACAGCTGTGGAAGGTAATGAAGGTATCATTCAGCACATTATTAGAGTGACAAAAGCCAAGCCTCGCTACCCTTTGCTAATGGATCCCGGCCATTATTTGCGGAGTAAATCCTCCTTACCATGTTCGTTTCCCTTTTCTTCCTGTCCTTTCACTCCTCATTTCTGCTACCTTTCATCTTTTTCTCACTCTAAACCTCCCTCTCATTTTCCCTAATTCCCCTCGCCCATTTTCACCGCCGTTCTTCTTCCACCTCATGCTCATTTTCGCTTTCTCATTACACCTCCAACTGCCCTCCTTCTCCTTCTCTGCCTTGACTCATGATCGCTCTCTTCTCCCGCAGTCCCAGTGAAGCAGAGAGAGAGATGTCGCAGAAGAAGATATTCCTGGTCTTCGTCGCCATCAGCACCGTCAGTCTCCTGCTGCACCATGGGGGCCACTTGAGCTGGTGAGTGATTGAAACACGCCCTCACATATGCAAACGCTCACATTATATACCCTCTATCTCTCTTTAAGTTCAGACGGTGCTAATTCCCATGAAGATGTCTGTCTTTTCAAGGCAAATTAATAGCAGGACTGTCTTATTATAATTCTCAGATATGGAGGGTTTGAGTGCAGATGCACTGCCAAAGTGGTCGAGGGACCAATTATAAAAGTAGTGAGATCATAGATCTCTGACAGCCCCTTTGTAGCCTTTTCAACTTAACGTTTTGCTAATAAAATCATTTGCACATCGCCATCTTTGGAGTCTCTGTTATTGCTCTGCCCTTAGTCTCTATACTTTTTCACACATTGTTTCCACACCTTTTAAATATCCCACACTTTAGTTCTGTGTTCAGGGAATACTAGTGTGAGAGTTTTCAGTGTGCATTCACCCAATATGGACGTGTGATTGGGCTTTTTTGTGTTGTCAGATTCAGCTCTTTTCCTATGGTAAAATTGTATCATGAATATTCATCCCGATTAGAATTTGGCAACACTGGGACTCCTAAAACATATTTTTGTTGTTGTTACCCCACTATATTGGGAATAAGAAGATGCAAAGGATGAAGTTTTATGTCAGGCCCTTAAGTGACTTTTCAAGTTCACTTGCAGATGCGGATATTTTCCTTAGAGTATAGGACTAAAATCATTATCATAATTACATACTCTTGGGAAATATTGAATAGTTAAAGAACGTATGCAGTACAAACAATTCCAACATACCTCATAATTATTCTTTCTCTTAGTTTCTGATACCATGTTTCTATTTTCAGCATGTACACTGAATATTACTAGACTACAGTCATACACCATAGTCCCTTACATACACTAACACTCCATGAAGCCTCAAATAAATTAATACACTCTCTTTTTCTGTCTCTAGGACCATGGAAGCCTTCCACATCGGTTGTCCTGCCCTTCGTTCCCACCCTGCCCCAGGCCTTAAACCAAAGCACACCAATGTGGTCTTCCTCAAGACCCACAAAACGGCCAGCACCACCATGCAGAACCTGCTTTTCCGCTTCGCAGAGCGCAACAACCTCACGGCGGCGCTGCCCGTGCAGGCCTGCTCCCACCAGTTCTGCTACCCGCGCTCCTTCACCTCCCACTTTGTCCACCCGCACACGCTACCGCCGAACATCATCACCAGCCACATGCGCTTCAACAAGGCTGAGCTGCAGCGGCTGATGCCCAATGACACAATCTATATCACGATCCTGAGAGAGCCGGGATCCATGTTTGAGTCTTTGTTCAGTTACTACAACCAATACTGTCAGAGCTTCAAGAGGGTTCCCAACGGATCCCTTGAGGCTTTCTTGGAGGAGCCCTGGAAATACTACCGACCAGATGAGAAGGACTCCATGTACGCACGCAACACCTTGACCTTCGACTTGGGCGGAGACAAGGACCGCCCAGCGAAAGATGAGGCGTATGCACGGGGCTTTGTGGCAGAGTGGACAGAGTGTTCTCCCTGGTGATGATTGCTGAGTACTTTGACGAGTCGCTGGTTCTCCTACGACATCTCCTCTCTTGGGATCTGGATGATATTCTGTATGTTAAACTCAACATGCGGACGCCAAGCTCAAAGCGGAGCCTGACGCCGGGCCTTCCTTCAAAGATCCGTGCCTGGAACTCCTTAGATGCACGTCTGTACGACCACTTCAACGCCTCATTGTGGCGCCAACTATCGGCTCTGGGTCCAGCTTGTGTGGCGAGGGAGGTGCGACTCCTCCGGCGGGCTCAGGAGAGGTTAATGAGAAGCTGCTTCGGAGGGCGCATGCCGCTTCTCCGATCGGCAGCACAGATCAAAAACAAGGATCTCCGCCCTTGGCAGCCTAGTGGGAAAGTTGACATTGTTGGCTACGACCTCCCGGTAAATCTCAGCCGTGGGTTCTCGAGTCAAGCCCAGGAGCTTTGCCTCAAGCTCATCATGCCAGAGGTCCAGTACACACGGGTGCTTCTACGTTCCCAATCACTGCGCTACCGTCGAGGCTACCAGCTCCGGCCTCAGCAGCAGACACATCCCATCCAGCAGCCCATACGCACAGTCCTGCCTCGGCATCCTCAAGTGCAACGCAGTCAACCCCCCCCCGCGGTTCCAGGCCCTGCATCAGGGACTCGGTCCACCTCCACCTCAAAGCCCGCTGCAGGAACTCAAGGCCGGACCACAAAGATAGGGCCTCGATCCGCACAGACCCAGGCCTCGCAGACTGAACAATAGAGACTGGAATATAGTGCCCAAAAGACTGCATTGTCCTACCCATCTGAAGCTTGAGACAATGGGACCTGGTTGGTGGGGTTGTTGGAAAAAGTCTGGGTTGCTCTTGAATCAATGTCTCTCCTGTCCCGTACAGACAGAGTTTGGGATAAAAATAACTGAGGAACATCAGAGGAAAAGGGGGTTAGACATATCTAGACTTGAACTTGAATATGTGCCCTCTCTGGTCTGTGAAACAGTCTTAGGACTTGAGGGCAGGAGGAATCTACTAAAGGACCTGGCTCACTTGCACGCCAAGTTTTTTAGGTGAAAGTGGTTATTTGAAGCAAAATCTGTTATGTGCGACTGGGACTCAATAGGGAAGTGGCGATATCGGGGCCTATTGTGAGGCACAGAGTAGGCGTTGTGTGTATCACACTGGTAAAGCATCATGTTACTTGCTTTCATTCCTTGCTCTCTCCTCCTAACATATGCCACTTAAAGTCCTTGAGAGAGCCATAATGACATAAAGGGATCCGCTGTCAGGCGTCCAAAGGGCCTTTTAAGAGGCCAGACAGTCATCGAGATCAGCTCCAACCGTTAATACAGCACAATCAACAACTCTTCTTCTTCTTCTCTTACAAACTTTAGACGCTAAGGCAAAGGAGGGAGGGGAGTTAAAAAGCCAGATAGACGGATAAAAAGGGAGCGATTACAGAAGATATGCGTGAAGACTGGATCCATTACAGAGACTGAACGAACAGTCTCTTCGGCCTTTGACCTCATAGGCTTCCTCTACGCATCCTCCTCCTCCTCCTCCTCCTCCCCCTCCTGCCCTCATCCCTGCTGCTACCCTCTGGTTGGGCAGAACCTCCAGAGAGTTGCATGAACATATTTTGTTTTTCTTCTTCTTTGATTGAAGTCTCCCTCGGACCTCCAGCTGCGATCACATCATAGAGACTATCTAGGTTTCTGGATGTGGGGATTTTGTTTTTAATCTTGGCCGTTATTGCAATAAGATCTCTGTGCCTGCGCCATGTACGAAAGGCATGGATTTAATAACATACCAGCAACCCCGCACAGCACAAACAAAAACAACTTGACAGGACAAAGACTTGAAGCCTGTGGGTCGCAGTGTTTGAATATTTAATTGTCCCCTCTCATGGCCTTCCTATGGCATATGTTCTTGGGTTACACGGCTGTACATTTTCATTTAGAATACAAGGACCAAAGTCATTGTGAACTCGGAAACGCAGGAGGACAAGGCGAGAAAGCATCGATGTAGGGTGTTTAAAGCCTCTTAAGGCTGGTGGGCCGGCTGGTTTGGCTGTGATCTTCAAATGTCATCACTTATCTCGGCTTTGATCCGTTTTTAATCCATTCTGCTCATATTTTATTGTGTCATTCAATTTCTTTTACTCCTCATGTGGTCACACTGCTAAGTAGCTGGGAGTCTGAGGAAAGATGTCTGTGTGTATGTTCTGTGAGTGTGTGAAAGTGTGTGTGTGTAAGACAAGAAGCAGCTTTCTCTGCTTCATGTTGTATTTTGTTCCCAAGGCCAGCCAAGTTGGCATGGCAACAAAAGGAAACCATTTGTGTGACATTTGTGAAAACTATGTGTTATTTATTGTCGGGATTGAAAGAGTCCCATTACTGTATTTTTAACTGTTATTTTTCACGAGTCACTGGATTAAAAACCCTGTATGCCGGTCTTTTCCCTTCAGGCAGCTGAGGTGGAACAAGGCATGTGGCAATGATATAAAATATTCATTCTATATATGTTTTACATAATGCAAAACTACAAAGACCACTCCCGGAAAACCACACATTGAAACAGGTGTTGTCCCTTTAAAATGAATCTTTCATTCAGCAGCGCTTAAGTGCTCGACCACACAAAGCTTCTGTGGTTTGAGTGTGTCGTCCTGTAGGTTACAATAATGAAAAACACAAACCACTGCTGCTCTGACAGGAATCAAAAATGGAGTCGAGGATAAACAGTTTTATGAAGTGGCTGTGAATATTTAAATTCAAAGTGGGCTTATCTGAATTACCGGGGAACCTCAGCTCTGAGAGCACGAGATGCACAGCAGTCTTTTTTATTTATTTACCGGTTTATGAAATGTGTTCATATATGTGTAATAGGTACATACACTGCAAATACTCACTTTAAAAGGATGAGGCTGGGTTTTTTTCACATCTCTCCGTCAACAAACGCTGGAAACCTGCTGTAAATCTTAAAAAACGGGACACAAATGTGCTTAATTATTTAAAAAAATGTATGCAGCTGTGAAATGTAGTTTTGAAGAGCTGTTACTTTAACAATAATAAGGCTTTTTGGGGACTATATTCTGCCGGGGAGGATTGCACATTTAATTCCATGCTGAGTATTTCCAGGGGCAGACGGTGTATTAAGGATTAACAAAAGAACCGGTGTTTGTCATAGTTGGGAGGATTTTGGGATTAATTCATTGTTTATTTTGGCTTTTTAATGGATTTGGTGGCAATTGAAGTACTCATATCTAATACCACCAGCCTTATACATAAAATCCGTTTGGTGATAATAATTATCAACTATATTTGAATTAGCTTGATTTAAAGCTGCTACATGTAATAGAAAATAATTGGGTTCAAGTAAAACTCCTGAATTGCTTCAACTTTATGTAAAATAACAAGAAAACACAGAATGAATGTGTTTCTCTGTCGACCATTAAGCATTGTGCATTTGTGCAATAATAAATGAATGAATAAGACGTTATGGCTTGCATAAATACAGTCCTCATGTATACAATTATGAAATGTTTTATTTAGATTAAACTATTTTCACAGTTTTACAGGCAGCTTTTATTATAATAGCAATATTTCAAAACGCCACTTTTTACCAGTGTTTTTTATTTTCAAACAGGTCAAAGGCAGCTGTGATGTTCGGGTATGAGTTATAAGAATAATGAACATTTTGTTGGATTATTTCACGATGTTACAGATTTTGTCTGTATTTCTTCCTATAATTTATTTTATAATGTCCTGTATTTTCATTTGATATGGTACGATTTGGGCAGAAAATGTGATCCTAAGGTTGTGTTCAGGTACTTTCTGGCAGTCATTTGTAGAAAAATAATGGCAAATAAACTACGATCTAAATGTGTATTTGAAAATACATTTCCTCCTGTGTCTGACTGGGAGCCAGCTGAAAAATATGTTTTTATTTCGCCTGAAATGTTCATTTATGATCCATCTTTCCGTGGGTGTGAGTCTCTCTAAGTGCTGTCTTGATTGTACGAGTTGTTCGCCCGGCTGTTCTTCTTCTTGTGGGAGAGTTTCAGTATGGTCATGCTGTCGTGTCTCAAGTGTTGGCTTAAAAAAGCCAGAGAAGCTGTGAAAAAAAGTGCTCTCAAATCTCATCCTCTTCACATTTACCACCTCTGCTTCGACATTACAAAGCTGTGTGTTTTTTTTCCTTTTTACTGGAAAAATAAACTTCTTTCATGTATTGCCAGATCAATATTTTGAGCCTTTATGTTGCAGGAAAGTAAAAGAGAAACCGTTAATACTTGATGATTCTTAGACCGTATTTTTCCCCCATGGCCTCTTTGATCTGCTCATCTTTTATTTCCATCCTCTGTTTATGGACTCATCTGTGAACTGTGAAGAATGAGGTAGATTTTGATCTCATTTTGGTGATTGATTTGAAGAGGTGGGGGACTGGGCTCTGAACAAAATGGCTAAAGACAATCAGAGCTAGGGGCCCCAAATCTTTGTAATGATGGAAGGTGAACGTGACGAATAAAGTTTGAATGATTTCAATTCCTCTGCGAGTGGACATGTTCTTGTCTCTGCCATTTCAATGCAGATTTATTCAGATGCACTGACTTGAATTATTCTGAATATTAGAGCAATACACACACACGCACACACACACACAAAAAAAATGCTCTTCATCAGCAGCGATGCATAACACACTAGCTCAATTAAGATTCTGATACTTAACGTTTTTTATTTCCCAGAAGACCAAAACCAGACTTTTCAGGCTGCAATCAGTCGTTGAAAATTACCTCCATCTAGCACGCCTGCCTAAATGAATGAACACATTGCTTCTCCGAGGGACATAACAAAATGCAAACTAGTGTGTTTGATATGACGTTGATTGAAGCAATCATGATGCTGTGCACCCTCTGCCTGTGTTATTATGGCCTGCTGTTGCCATGGTGGCACATACGGTTATGCGGCCCTCTGACCGATGTTTCCTTTGAAACCTTTGCAGCCGCCTCTTTTTGCTTTTGTCTTTCATTTAATTATGGATCTAATTGTGAGCATGATCATAGTGGTGCTGTACAGATACATTCCAGGTAGCAATCACCTAAGAGTATGTAAATGTTTGTCCCAAATGTTTGTCATTCTTCCACATATTTGTTACAAATATTGGCTGTATTGCCTTTAAAATGTATAGAGATATCAATTTCATACCTGCCAACCCTACCGATTTGGGCGGTAGTCTACCGCTTTTGACATGTTTCTACCGCCTACCGATTTAGCTGGCTTTCCCTACCGATTTCAATCTTCCCAAATTATAAAAAATAAAAATGCCCCTTGGCGCACCATAGACCAGTGGTTCTCAAATGGGGGTACGTGGACCCCTAGGGGTACGTTGGAGTACTGCAGGGGGTACGTGAGATTTATTTTATGTTAATGAAAAAAACAACACAAGTAATACATTTAAACAAACTACTAATAGTAGATTAACTACTTTATTCAAAAGTTTACAGTAATTCTGGATAATAAAATGGGGAAAATAAACGGGGTGCTCTCTTTTCCTCTCTCTCTCCTGACAGCCCGTCAGTATCCGTCTCATGCAGCTTGCACGCTGAACCTGTAATAAGTGACCCGACAGTAAAGAATACACATATTTATAACTAGTATAGCTAGTTCCAGAGTAGATGAAATAGCTAAGTGTGTTAGGTCTTACTCTTAGTGTGTGTTTTGCTCCGCTCACCGGTCCGTCACAGCGGCGGAGCTGTGATCCGGTAGAGCTGCGTGTTCTCCATCAGCAGCAGCTGATCCTGATCTCTCTCTCTCGCGTACGGCCGCCGGGCAGGGGCGCGGGAAGGGGGGTGCTGAGGGCGCTGCAGCACCCCCTAGCGGCAGGCAGGCGGTGTGGAGCTCCCCTGTCAGGAAATTTATTTTATTTTTATTTTATATATATGTATTTAATTTCATTGTGCCTGAGATTATATTTTATATTATATGTTATTATTCAAATGATAATTTAAAACCATATAATAAATAATTTTGCTTCAGGGAAGAAAAATAACAAAGATGTGGAAAAAAAGTTTTTTGTTAGTTTTTAGTCGGCTACTTTTAACCTGACGCACAACAACACAAGTCACTGACATGGTGCAAAAACGTATCTCGGAATTTTTTCTCTCTAAAAACGCAAAATCTGCAAAATCATGTGCATAATCTGTATACTGGTCAATATCATGTTTGTGGTATTTTAATTATTATCTTATGGTTATTGCTGCTGCAGCCGTGCATAATCTGTGTAATATTTAGCCAATAAATTCCACATTGTTGGTAAAATAATATTTTACATCTTTGTAGTGTGTGTGCTAGTGCTTTTGTGCGTGCTCTATAGTCAGGGGTGCACATAACTTTTTTGCCCTGGTTCTCAAAGGAGCACCTGGAGATGTTGCTTGGTGCGCGTCCTTAAAATGAAATAAACCGGACCTTTTGAGGGGTAGCCTACTTGACTTTATGAACAGGGGGGGGGTTAGTGAGCACGCTCATGAAGCCTCGCAGCAGGGTTACTGTGCTCTCTCTCTCTCTCTCTCTCTCTCTCTCTCTCTCTCTCTCTCTCTCTCTCTCTCTCTCTCTCTCTCTCTCTCTCTCTGTGCGCAAATGCGCCTTTTTTCAAATGATCCGGTGCTCTTTTTTGGCGGGGGATGCGCATGCGCACCTGCACACCAGTTATGTGCAGCCCTGTATAGTGCCTGTAAAAGTGTTCACTGGAGTCCATTGTTATGCTGTGTGTGTGTGGTTTTGCCCCCTTGGTTATAGGTATAAATGCTCATATCTTTTTTTCTCTTCATTCCCCACGCTCCAAAATAAATAAATAAATATACCAATTTTAGGAAAAGTAACGAAGTTTGAGCAGTGTGGGTTTTATATTAACAGAGTTACACATATTTCAAAACGCGAAGTGTAATAACTGCAGTTTGCCTCCCTGTCAGAATGACAAAGATCCTCAGTGAAGCACAAGCCCATGTTTCTCACTAAATTGTAAGAAGGCCTACAACTTATTAAAAGGATCAGTTCAATGCAACTAATGTCGTCTTAGTGTTATTGCATGATGTTAAAATTGGTTTGCCATGAATTTAGTGATGGATTGTAAACATTTGAAATGTAGCATTTAAGTGTTTCTCAGTTACAAGGTTGTTGTTTTAATAAATCAGACACTGATGGTGCAGCGCTGTACTGTACCTCTTTATATAGGCATTTTGTCCCTAACAAATCGTTTTTGCGCTGATCAGGGGGTACTTGGCTGACATTGTTTTTCAAAGGGGGTACATTATTGAAAAAAGTTTGAGAACCACTGCAATAGACAATAGACTCGACTTTGGTTCCTATCCAATGAAATTGGATTTGCTCATCACGTGATTAGTGTTTGGTCCAGTGTTGTTTATTCACATCAGAGATGTTCAACAATACACACAGCTACAGGTTTTGAAATGTAAATTCCGCGATGAATAGAACCCCCGAGAAGAAGAAGCCCACCAAGCGGTGGGACAATGTGTTTAAAGCCAAGTGGACAGCAGATCACGAGTTTATCAAGGTATCGCGGAGAGGAGAGAAGCACACGAAGGTCTGTTGGCAGGGAAGATAAACATCTTCAAAAAATGCACCTGCTGCAACTGGAAACCAGACCCTGAACTTCTCAAGAAAGCTAAGTCTGCTACATACCAAGCACTAAAGTGACTGAACATTGTATGACCAATTTTTGTGAAAAATGCAAAAAGTGATGCAATATATTAAACACATGGTTTATACCTGTAATTACTGTGGTTCCATTTCTTCTGATTACCTAATTTGGGCGTGCACATTTGCCACGCGCAAACCTACCTCTTTTGGATTTGGAAAGGTTGGCATGTATGCAATTTCCCCCCCAGAATGAATTGAAATCAATTTCATTTCCTCTAGCGCCACTAGCTTTTATGCTAATTAGCACATATTAGCATGCTGACTAGCTCAACTGAGGTGGTGAACACTGACTATTATCCCCAGACTTTTACGTTTGCGACCCTGGTCAAAGTTTGTGACCAGTTTAAGAGAAAATACCTGAAGAAGTACTGACGTTCCCACCTGTCCCACTGCACTGTGTATCGAGCAAATGTTAGCTTGCAAAGTAGCTGAACTAAGGTGGTGAAAATGCTAAACAGTACACCCGCATGTTAGCATACTGGTGGTAGCTTTAAGCTCAGATAAGGGCAGCATTACAGAGCTGCTAGTGTAGCTGGAAAAACTTTAGTCTTATTTACAGACATACCTTTTTTGCACATTGTAATAACAACTACTAATCTTTTATTTTGCTCTTTCGGTTTGTCAGAACTGGCGAACATCACAAAGGTGTCTGATATGCATCTAGAAAGTTCACAAAATGCACTTTTTTTCCTAAAGTAATAAAGCAAAGTTTTCATATTATAAACATTATTCATGTATTATTTTAGTCAGACTTGTTATTACATTACATGTCACATGTTAGACGCTTTTCTCCAAAGCGTCTTACATACATTCAATACTGTGGACAATCCCCACAGGAGCAAACTGGGGTGAAGTGTCTTGCCCAGGGACACAACGACATGCTGACTGCAATGGGGTTTGAACTTGCTACCCCATGAGTCGAAGTCCAGCACACTATACACTGAGCCACAGTCGCCATATTGGTAACACTCAAGTTGTTTTGTGGCATGGACACTTGCAAGTGGCTGTCCATCCTGCGTTACATGAATACAGCATTAAAGTGAAAGTAAAGCCTCCCGCTGCAGCTAACTAAACAGCTAACTAAATTGTCAGAGAGAATAATGGGGTGGGCAATAGAATAGCCACTCACTCTGGATATCAGGCTACATGCACTCACAATTTGCCATTTGACTCCCTAATAACACAAACAAATCCCCAGCTGTGCACTCACACGCATTACATCTCTTGTTAATGCATAAATAGGCTTTTACAGCTGCACATAAGGGCGTCAGACAAACAAACAAATCCCCCGCAATGCAAAACCAAAATGAGACCTCAAACACCAACAATGCAACAAACAAACCACTACAGTGCATTTCATTAATTCCATAACCACGTATTTATATATAGGATTATTTATTCTGAAATGCACAAGTGCAACTTGGGGTAAATTGCCATAGCTTAGCTCAAGTGCTTTGCCTTGATTGCACAATGATTGGGCCTTAAATGTCAAGCACACTTTCATCTTTGAGGAGGAAATTCATTCCAAGCATTTATGTGTTCCAGCTCTGTGAGTCCCCTTGTTGATACCGCAGAAATAATCACGGTACAGGGGTTACATATGTGTGCAATTGAACACCTATTCTTATAGCCACAGACCTCTTTTGAGTGAGCAAACAGGATTAGAGAAATACACTTTCACAAGGAGTTATGCAGATGGTACTTACATTACATTACATTACATTACATGTCATGTTAGACGCTTTTATCCAAAGCGACTATCACACATCCAGTACTGTGGGAAATCCCCACAGGTGAAGTGTCTTGCCCAGGGACACAACGACACAACGACACAACGACACAACGACCGACACAACGACCGACACAACGACCTGCTGACTGCAGTGGGACTCGAACTTGCCATCCCCTGATTCAAAGTCCAGCACACTACCCACTGAGCCACAGCCTCCCTCCATTCAATTTGATTTTGATTTGAGACTACGATCAAAAGACCTTACACGTTCCCATTCAACTAAATTTAATTCTTGTTTACATTTTGGGTTAAATGTGCCGTTAATGTTGGCTAATGTCATATTCAGAGACCAGAAAGGTCTGAGGCTTTTGATAGAGCCAAGATAGACCTGTGTCAAATGACGTATCAAACAGGCCGATCTGTAGACTTGAGACTTGACCTTAAGTCTGATAAAATCACAGAAAGGAGGCCTTGGACACCCTGTAAACATCTGATTTTACTTTGAAACTTGAGAACGAGGCTTTGAAGTCTCATTCTGAAACTTGAACAACTTGAATCTTGTCCTTAATGCCTTCCCTTTGATAAACTTGAGATGGACTTAACAAGAGATTTGCATCTTGTCTTTTCTCACAAATGAATACAAATCACTTTCAGGTATATAATCTGAGACAGTTTACAGTAAAGGTCATCTAGACATTCTCTCAAATACATGGGACCAATCGTATGAACTGAAATCAAACAAACGTGCCACCCCATTGTTATAAATGTCAAATACTTGCAGTGTCTCTTCATTATGTCATGTATTCATTAATATTTTAATTTCTACCTGTTATCCCTGTTTTTCTGCACTGCTTTAAGACCAGCAGGAGAATGCACGCAGCCCTCTTTCTCTCTTTTGTCAGGCTGTGTTGGGGACGGATGGAGCAAGCTAAATGTAGTCCAGCTTTGTGAGTCACAGAGAGCAAGGAGGCACACAGCAGCAGCAGCGAGGTTTTAATGTATTTTTGCCTTTTGTGAGTCACAGCTTGTTGGAACAATGCTGGAGCGCAGGAGGCTGGATGGGTGGGCTGTTGGAGCAGCTTATCCCGGATAATGTGCGCTCATCCCATCTCTGAATAACCGCTCCGCTGGGCTCAGAGGTGCCACTGACAACCAATCTATTGAATCTTGTACTTCCTTTCACTCTCTTTAATCCACAGAGGAGGAATTTATAGTTTGACAAGGGGTTATCTGATGCAGAAATTATGTAATTGATTGATTTCAACTTTGAGTAGTGAGGCGAAAAAACCTCGAAGCTGAATAAAAAGAAATAAAAGGTATCTTAACTTTACGTTAGCAATGAATGCTAAATAGCTTGCCCCAGACATTATATGTGGTTTGATTTGAGCAAGAATTAAAAAAATGATGACTGTCCATATTATATAGTGGTATAGCATTGGTTGGCAGTCTAAAAAGGCATCAGAGGAACTGATTGTAATGGCTTCATAAGAAATGTGACATATTTGTAGTTTATTTTCTTGTGTATTTCAGCATCAAGCCCTCATATTCCTTATCTATGTCTAGATGTAATGCAGCCTTTCAGACATAAAAATGTGATGAGAGGATCTTCCCAACTCTGATTCTGTGTGTTGAGATCGTGTTTTAACCACAGGGACAGACGGAGGGAGAGCCATCGGCCATTTTCGTTGTTGTTTCCGTTTCTGCATGAGCCAGTGAGGGGGCGGAGGTTAGGTCTCATTTCTGTGACTGACTTAATTAGTACCCATCCCTCACTCTCTACTGTGTGTGTGTGTGTGTGTGTGTGTGTGGTGTGTGTGTGTGTGTGTGTGTGGAGGCATGCCTCAGGGAGAAAAACAGAGAAACTAAATCTGCCTTGCATAGACATAAAATGAAAAAATACTACAGCACAAGCACACACTCGTAGAGGCGTAGCGGCCATGCTTTGACTCACACACAGCGACACACACAGACATGCAGATTCACAAACGCCTTAATTAAAGAAGATCACAGTGGGGTCTGTGGGATGGATGCAAATACTGAGGCCAGAAGTGAGAAAAGGTTGATAGAAAGGAGTGAAGAGGAGGGGAGTGGGCTCTTCTTGTACAACGAGAAGTTCATCAAACATTGCATGTATGCTTTTGTCAGGGTTTGGGATTTTATTTGAATTGTTCTGAGCCAGCTTTTGGCCGAACTCGCTGTAACAAAATGTTGACTTTCTCTGGAGGTGATACCTCAAGGTACGTTCAGGCAACTTCTAATCTTAGCCAAACACATGTCATCACAGGACCTCAAGGACAATCACATTACAATAACTGCCATTTACTACTACATTCATTTAGCTTTCGACGTAGGATGTGACACACCAGACAACAAAACACTAATACTCGACTCGTAAATTTTTTTTATTGTTAAGGTTTTACTCAATCCCAATTGAGCCAATATAGCCTTATATTGCTGTTTGACGTAACTAATGTAACTACATCAAATACATACAATCTTAACTAAGACATTTATTAGTTCTGACTCTGAAGAATAGTACAATTCCCCTTAAACTACTCAGAACTATCTCTTATGTTATCTCTATCACACATTAGAATAGTTTATGTGTTCTCATGTAGTAACAAATGTAATCTTTATTCACTGGACTCCCCCAAAGACTGACAAGTTGCAGGATGAGGGTCAGAAATGAAGTAAAACGATAATTATGGACGATGAGCTGCAAGATAAAGATCAGAAATGAGAGGAGACACATTAAAAAATCCTGTGCTTTCAAGTCAGTTGTGTGTGCTTCTCTTGATACTGATTGCCAAACACACACCTACTGTGAGCACACACATCCTCTCCTTAATATTTGCAAAGATGAAGGGATACACTTATTTAAAAAACATACAAACCATAATTGTAATCAGCCTGCAGCGGCTCCGGCGGTTGCTTTTCCCTCCACCTAGGGCCTGGTTGTTTACCGAGACTCCCAGGACTGCAGTTCAAAGCCCGCCTCATGCTTCCCTCTGCAGTGCACCACTCTCTGACCCCATGCCCACACAGGAGCTGTGATCTAAAATAACACAAACAAACGCTTTGTTCTGTGCAGAGTGAAGCCTGCTCGATATCGAAAAAAGGGATCGGAAACCTCCACGGGAAATGTGTTGCCCGAGTGTTCGTCATCGAGCTGATGAATCTATATGGTGGCTTTAAAGCAGCAAACTGAACAGTGTGTATTTCCACTATACATCCCTGTGCTGAATGTGTTGTGTACATTTAAGTAGTGTGTCTATTTGCTGTATTTTTGGGTCTTCATGTGTGAATCGTTGTCTGTTTGTGGCAACACCTCCAATCATTAGCTCCAAAAAGAAATCAATGCAGCATGGATGGGTATTCAGTGCGTAGGTGTGCTGAGCTACAAAGAGCATAAGAAATGCTGTAGTCAGAAGATGGGAAAATAACTTCTCTTTTATTTTCAGTCATCGAAAGCACAAGCCGATTCGATTTAATGTAATAAAAACAAACAGAAGTAGAACAACAGAAAGAAGTACATTTGGCGTAGATATCACAAACAAACTTAGGATGCTGTTACCTACATTTGTCTGTCGCTAGTTTCTCATTTATAGTGTACCCATCTTCTATGTACTCTTGGTTAATTAAGGCTCTCTTTAAAAATGGATGAGTGAGATTCAAGCTGCTCAGCTCTTTACTTTTTAGCAGTGAAATTCAGTAATGAGTCAAGCGTGGTTGCAAAAAATCGACGTCTTTCCAAAGGGATTCCTGCTGTGTCTGAAAATGTTTACTTCCCAGCAACTTCCTTGCTTAACAACATTATCAGCACTTCACATAGCAGTGTTTGTTTCTCATTATGTCAGCAGGTGACATTGATTGTTGCATAACAGAAACCCTCAGCTCAGAGACAGCCTGGGGGCAGAATGTTACATTTTTTCAGGTTTAAAGTGTCGACTTTCCCATCGGCCTCCCACGCTGGTGTTTCCACTTATCTTGCCCGTTGAGACCTCTTCTGTAGGTGTGAAAACACTGTAGCTGAATGACTGCTTTACTCCCGTGTTAGCTCTGTTGGAGCTGGTGGGAGTACAAGACAAGTACACTGTCATCTTTCTTCATTAGTTAGCTTCTAGCATGGACTGAAGCCTGACTGAAATTTGATTTCTTAATTCTTAGGAAAGTAAACACAAACTAGACAGATACTGTATTGTGTAAAGTTGTCCAATGTGGCCATGCTAACAGCTAGCTCTTGTGTGTTGGTTGGCTCACCACTTTAGTCCAATTCTATCCTTGTCAGTTTTCTCATTGAAAATCTACTGGCATAGGCAATATTTTAACAAAAAGTCCTTAATAAAAGAGCTAGTAACTACTGTCAATCTAAAATTATGCAGTAACTGTAGCGGTAAATGATATCCACGGCATGACGTTCCCTAGCTTACTGTTTTAGCGGGAAACACATAACTATGCGTAATTAAATACTGTAGCGCTCTGCTAGCTGTTTAATTTTAACTTTAAATATTTATAATTTTTAGGTCATGCATCCTAAATACTTTAGTAATCCCCTGACTCTTTCTGGAGCACCATGCCATGGTCATTTTTTCAGTTGACCCAACATTTTTTTCCCGAATTCCTGCGATTGGTTTAATGCTAATTAGCTCATGTTAGCATGCTATCACACTGACCTAAGATGTTGAACGTGCTAATTAGCAAATGTTGGCATGCTAACACACTTGTTAGACATTAGCATTAAGCTCTGTGAGGCTTCTCAAGTATTATTGGTCTATAGTTGTTTTTTTTAATACTTTTGAAAGCCTGCATAGAATACTTTATCAGAATAGAAATGTATTTCTCTTACTTTAGATATACACGGAGCATGCAGTTGCTTACCAAATTCCTTCACATGTTGAATGAAGCATATTCATATGTTTTTGTACAGGCTATGTGTATTTTACTTTGATAGCTTCCACACACTACGCCTACAACCAGAAGACCTTTTGTTTTTGTTCTTTTTTGCTATAATAGGGTAATGAGGAAGAAACAGCAGGCAGGAGTCTCAGAGAGATGACAGAGCCTGTCTCACTTTCATTAAACCTCACACAGACCTGCCTTCACCCGCAGATAAAAGAGCAGAAGAGGAAGACTGGAGGATAATTGGAACAGCAGCATATGCAAATATTTAGCCATTTAGAGGATTCGGGGATATGTGTGTGTGCTGAAGGGGTGGGTAGTGAGGCTTGCTGTATGTGTGGGTTTGTGGGAGTGTGTGTTTTAATGGAAGTTTTTTTGTCTGTGTGTCTTCTCCCTAAGCGGTTGATGTCACTCAGTAGCCGAGCGGAGGAGCATCTCCGGTTTCCCGAGCTCACAAAGAAAATAACGGCCGCTCTGTTGAAGCAGTCTTTCTCCCAGCAGCCTGCAGAGACCTGGTGGGCCTTACAGAGGACCCTTCGACCCACTCATTATCAGCTTTTTTGCTCTTATTTCAATCTCACATAATGTAATTTCCTCCGTCTCTATCCCACTTGTTATTCTCAACCCTTACACTCACAGCACTCCCAGTTTCTCTTGCATCTTCCGACAGAATTTCGCTTCTGTTGCCAAATGCTCTATTTAAAAAAACTTAATGTTGGCAAAAAGAAAATCTTCAAAGGGCGACACCAGCAAAGATCAAAGTGTAAATACATCACCTTTTCCCTCACACCATCTCCCGTCTTCTCCCCCTGACACCTCCGTCTTAAAAATGATGATTCATGCTGTGTTTCAAAACAAGAAGATATGTTGCCTGCTGAATGTGGAAGGGACTGCATTTTTCATCGTGGAGGGGGCTGTTCTGTGGCCTTGTTTCAATAATGCAACAGTCAAAAGTGGCCATATATCATACAGAGGACTCATCTCCGCTTTACTCTCACCTCTACCTCCTGAAGTGGAAACCGCAATAAACCAAACTCTGTTTTGTTCTTTGCCGAACTTTTCTGAAAAAGACATTGATTTCAGATTGTATGAAACTATTTTCAATTAGATTTGATGTCCCTAAACATCTAAAAGTAAAAAAGGAACAATTTCGTCAGGCTATGATTGGTTTTTCCTAATCACATGACATTAAGTGTGTTTTACAATGGATTTAATGGAAGAATAAAGTACTTACTTTTTACTAATGCGGCTCTTTCAGAACACAGTGTCATTTTCAGGATCTCAAAAAGCGAAAGCATGAAACTTGATGCACGGATAAAAGCACTCGATTATTGGGTTATCGAACAGAGGGCCAGAGAGCTGGTGGTGCTTGATGAAGTGGAGGATGAGGCTGGGGAGAGGGCGGTGGTCCTAACTCTCCGCCGTGGCCCCCGAGAGCTGGAGTCATGGATTTAAAAAAACAAATGAACGGTTACAAGAGGAGGGAGAGGAGGGAGTAATCTGAACCCTCCCTTGCTTTGCATTCACATTAAAGAACTACTCACTGCTACTTCTCCCCCCCCAACACCCCCCCCCCCCCCCCCACACACACACACACACACACACACACACACACACACACACACACAACACACACACACACACACACACACACACACACACACACACTCCTCACTCCCCTGAAAGACAGCTTTCAGAATTGGATTACCAGCTCTGAATGGGGTCGGTTCCCCTCCGCTGGGTTTCGTCTCCATCCCCTGCCGGGGGACTAGTGGTCCCCACACACACACACACACACACACACACACACACACACACACACACACACACACACACACACACACACACCAGTCCTCCTTAATTGGTGGGCTGTGCCCTCATTACATGTCCAAATATATGCATGTGCTGCTATTGTCTCTCTCCAAAGACTCCCTCTTTGAATGCAGATTGAAAGAGCGCACCCTGCTGTGTGTGTGTGTGTGTGTGTGTGTGTGTGTGTGTGTGTGGTGATCCCAGCTGCGGATGTGTCCTTGATGGCGGTGAACTTGAATCTCAATCTGACCCTATTATTCTCTGTGAGGCGAGCTCGTAGACAAAGCTCCACACTGTCTATGGGGCTGCTCTGCACACTCTTTCACACACCTTTACACACACACAAACACACACACACAGAGAGATGCAGGTGAGCTCAGTGGGAGCTTGGAGAAAGAGATCTGGTGTCTTGTTATCTGCTGCAGGCTGTTGCTCTTCTTTGCTTCTCGCTGATAAATGCCTTGGAATAATTACCATAAAATATTCAAGCACAAGTGAGTAAAACGAGAGAACCACTTTGCAAAAACCACAATTATCTTCCATCCAAACCACACTCTATGGCCTGAATCACCTCATGAACTCAACTTTGGTTATGTAAAAGAAAGAACAGCTGCTTCCTGTTGAAAATATAGTTGGGGGGGGAATACCTCGAGAGAGGAATCGATAGATATCTAAGCCAAACAAAGGACTTTTATCTATTAAGTCCATCATTTTACTTCGAGATTCTTTGCAATTTACGATATTTAAATAAATTGATTGCTGCCGAAAACGCTGCAATTATTATACACCGTGGGTTGTTGCATAGAAATGAGGGATGGCTACTTAAAAGCGAGGAAGAAAAGGTTCATTTTCACTTAAAAACGGTTAAATAATTCCTCTTTTTTAATGTATTTTTGGGAGATGTCCTTTTCAACTTAAAACCTGTTTCATCAGTAAGTCATTTTTTTCTCAATTTAATCTCTTACTACTGGAATATATAAATAAATATAAATAACACCTCATATTTATGGGATGAAAACGTTTTTCTTGCATTTCTTGTGTTTTTGTTACTTGTTTCCTGTTTGCATCCATCACCTGTCAATCATCCAGACCTCTCACCGTTGAACAGATAACTTGCCGATAGCGGAGGAGGATTAGTCAGTCAGAGGTGTGATCGTCACACCTGTTATCCCTCACTTTACACCCTCATTTAAAAAGATCTTTAACCAGTCTCACATTCTCGCCTCCACACACACATCCCCATCATTCCTTTCACACCTTCACACTCTCGCTCATTTCCTCCCTCTATACCTGTGTCTGTAAGAAGATGCTGCCAGCGACTTGCTTATGTAATAATCAGACAAAGGTTGGAGGAGTGGAGGTGGAGTGTTTATTCGCTTGCATGAGCAGAAGAAGAAAAAGGGAGACACTGGGTTTATTTCCATGTTCCAGTGTGTGTGGGATGTTAATGTGTGAGAGAACAGCTGTGGATCATTTTCATATCAGTCACTGTTTGTTCTGAGGATTGAAATGGGACCGATTAAAGACAACTGACTTTTCCCTCTTGCGTTTTTATGCAAAAATAGTTCGGCTTATTAGTACAAAGAGTTTATCTTATTCTATTTACATGTATATAGACACCTCCGTGTACTTGTTATAACATTCTCTTATTTTGACATGCATATAGTTTACTTAATCTGCATTACTTTCACATTTGTCACAGTCTGCTCCATCATTCACCAGTAGTTTTCCATTCACCTGTCTCACCTGTTAACCACACACACGTGTTTGCTCACTCTCTTTCTCTACTGCACCCATTAGTTTTACTGCCAGTATGTAAACCCTCACCAGACACACACCCGTTGCCAGATCGTACTTTGTCTTCATGCTAGTCTTTCACGCATTTGTTACCAGATTGCCTACCCGGTTCCGACCCTGCCTGTCCCTGACCTGCCTGCTCTGCCTGTTCCCTGATCCTGCCTGTCCTTGGACTATCCTGCCTTGCCTTCTGTCTGAACCTGCCTGTACCTACGTTGCCCGCCTCGCCTGCTCCCTGACCCTCTGCCCGGCCTTGACTCACCTTCTGCCTGCTGTCCTCTGGTTCGTTTGCCTGCACATCATCCGGCTGTTCCTGTTCTGCTGGTATCCCTCTGCTCTGGTATTATTACCAATAAAGTATATTACCAATACTCCTTGGTTTCTCGAGTGCTGCATTTGGGTCCTTCATAGATTGTGACAACACTGGTCTTGCAAGATAATATTTTTATTGTATTCAGTTTCTTCTTGCACTATTTTGATGTTTCTTAACATTTTCTTTATTGTTTTACATCTTATATTTATGTTGCATTGTTGGAGGAGCCTGGGACTTAATTGGATTTGCATTGCCATATCTACACGGTAGCTACTGTGAAGCTTTGAATTTCCTTTGTGTAAAATAGTGTCGCTTCTCCATTTACATACATTTCATAGTCAGCCAGATTACATTCAAACTTGAAAATGTCTCATTAACACCATAAAGATTGCATTATATTCCATATGTCAATACAAAGGGACTCTTAAAGGGTATTTCATGGGTTATAGAGATAAGTAAATGGAGTTATTTCATTCTTTACAGTGTATAGTGTATATAGGGTGAGCTTCTCAGGTATAGGATGTTTTGAATGTGTCATATCACCTCAGTTCCAGCGTGTTTGAAACTCCGAGACGACAGCTGCGGGAGATCTGGAGCCATCAGCTGACGGGCGGCGTCCCGAACAGATGTTGGTGTCAAAACATTTTGATGAAGTGTCTGTTCCAGCGGATAGGTTTTGATCTGGGACTCCTCCCCTGTCCCTTTCTGCTTGTTCTCCTTCTGTCGTTCTTTGACACACAGAACAAACACTCCACAGCATGTAACAGCCTGTGGCTTTTAAACAAAACAACACTTTTAATTATTGACAATGGAAGATGGTTTTCAAGCCATTAATATGAATGTATTCAGTTTCTTGCTGTGTTTTTCGCTTAAAAAAAGCATTTAGACCATGTGGAAGCATCAAACAGCTTCATTAATGACAATATTTTGGGGTTTATGGCATTTTAAATAAATGCTACCATAAAATACCACAAAATGGTATCAATTATTGTTCTTGATGGGAAGAAATTGTGATTTGATTGCAGGTCATAATATGGGATGATGACACAACCCATGTTCACGCTCTTTGTGCATGATAGCAAGCACCTGGAAAGTAAATAAAATATGAATTAATGTGTGATATTATGCATATATGTAATATGACTAGAAATTAGACAATTTGACAATCCGCTTTCTTATTGACTCAGTTTGAGGCTTTAAACTCTGGGAGGTGCTAAAGGCTTCCTTAAACCGTGATACTTTTTAAATTATCTCTTTTTATAACCTGTTCTTGCAAGAGAGTTAACTGTATTTTATTCCAAGTGCAATCTGCTTTTAAACAACAACAAAAAACAGAAAAATCTATAGTATTTAAAGTCTCTGTTTTTCTGTTGATATTTCTTCATGTTACTATATTTTGAAGAAATGTGATTATCACTCTAATTCCAGCATATGCTCAACGTTCCAACTGCAGATGTATTATTCATACACACAGCATTGCTGTACACAGGACAGCCACATACATATGCATGACATGACTTGATATGACGCACTTATATAATCATACAAAGTGTGTCACATACATCTTTGCATGCATGGACACACATGCTGCACATCAACATACAAAACAGCAGATTACTATTGTGACAAATCAGGAATTAGTCTGTGTCAATTAGTCATATGAGCCATGCCTCGGATCAGGGTTATGTTCAGTATCAAACTGTCAGAGGTCATGTTTTACTGTAGTTATGAACCGATCCTTTCAATGTGTTTTTTATTTTATAACACTTATGGTAATTGAACAAATAGAGCAGTAAACTGATTAGAAAGTCAATGTTGTGTTTCATAAAACAAAATAATAATCACATATTAAAGATCAAAAGTTAAATAGAAGGATCAGACAAAAAAAAACATATGACCTCTTGCTGAGAAAAACAAAATGTTCCTTTCCTTAATGATAATAAATGATTATTCCCAGTCTAATTAAGCACCTGACATTCCTTGTGTATCCTCTCTGCCAGGCAAAACCCTCTCTTCTCACCCTCAACGGCAGTTTCATGCTGATTTCTGACTAGACAGAGGATTATGTTTTTTAAAGGGGCCATATTCTGCTCATTTTCAGCTTCATATTTGTATTTAGTGTCTCTACGGTGACATGTCTCCATGCTTCAATGTTCAAAAAGCTCTTTATTTTTCTCATACAGCCTGTGCTGCAGCACCTCTTTCCACCCTCTGTCTGAAACCAGAGCCCAGTCTGCTCTGATTGGTTAGCTGGCCAGGTTTGTTGTGATTAGTCAACCGCTTAGAGATGTCCCGCCCCTTAGCCTATCACGTACAATATGCTTAAGCGCTAGCCAATAGAAGCGTGAGTATTACATAGTGATGTCATTACGTTACAGAGGTAAACTAAGGAGTCCAATGGAGTTGTTTCAGACATGGGGAGAGAGTGTGGGAGAGAAACTCCCTCTGAAGGTAACACTGGGATTTTCACCTTTGCAGACCATTTACATGCACCAAAACCTATATAAAACACGAGAGGAAAGGGAAAACCCCAAAAATATAATAGGACCCCCTCTAATCCAGCCTGTTCGATCTCTGTCAGCTCTCTCTCTGGTCCGGTACAAACTGCTGTGCACTCCCTCGTCCTCCACTGTTTGTCCTGACTCTGTGACTCAGCTGTCAGTTTGTGAGTCCAGGAGATGTGAACAAGGTGTCAACTGGACCGCGCCACTGATCTGTAGTGAAGGGAGGCAACAGACAGACAGGGAGACAGACAGAAGAATAAACAGGGAGCAGAGGACAGCTATGACCAAGTCAGCTCTTATGCCTGTTGTCATATGCTGAAAAGCCCCCGGGCATTGTGGGAAATATGTATGTGAGAGCGTAGGCACGTGTGTGTGGATGCAAACATGTTTTTTTCTTTGTCGGAGCATTTGCAAGTTTTAAAAATAAGGTTATATGTCACATTTTTTCACAATTTATACTTTTCTCCTTTTAATTCCTCCATAAGTTGCTTTAAATTTGGGAAAATCCTCTTATTCTATGCAGTCTTAGTGTTTAAGTCAAGACTGTTTTCATGACTGTACCATTTTCTCAAATGTAAATGTCTTGAGCATCGTGTTTTATACATTTCTCCAGCCTGACTAAATGGGTGTTTTTGGAAACTTTCAAAATGAAGTGTGTTTGAACAATGTTTGGCTGAACATCTTGTATTGACTCATCAGTGGGTCAGTAGGGTTCAGGAGCTTAAGAGATCCATCGCACATCCTGCTGCCGAATAAATTACACACATTTGCATAGAAATGTTCGCAAACACATCATCACACGTTTTGTATTTCCTCTGTGGTTTAGGAGATGTGAATTTGCATGCACACAATCGGTTTGTTGTCATTAAGATTGCTTCTTGACCTTGGATGAGTTGACGAAATGTCACCACAAGGTTCATAGATGTGGCTGTTCTGGAGCTTTTGATGAAGATGTCCTCATAAAATAGAGCTTGAAGTGTAATAGTGTGCTTACAGTGGAAGTGAATGTCGATGTATCTGTTTGGATTTGTGTACTTTACTGAAGGGCCTGTGTTTGAGTTGTTTTTCCATTGTGGGATATCTCCTGGAGCGTTACTTGCTGGAGGATATGTTTGGTTTATGTTTATGAATAAAGTGGAATCAACACTTCTGTAAACCAATTTATCACAATGAACTATTGTGTTTGCCTGCATTTGTCTAATAAAGTTTCTACTGGGGATGGTTGTGATGTCACATTAGTGAGCTAGTACGTACTTGAGCTTGTAAAACACTTCTGCAGATGAATGTGAAAACAGCCTTTTAGCGTCAAATCTGCAACAAATGAACATTTTGAAAGGCATTTTTGAGTGTGGAAGGACTTTAAACATCAATTGTAAAAAGGTGGCAGTAAAGAGAAATGCAACTCACATACTTGGAGTTTCTTGAACACCAAACTTTTCTGACCTGTCCCAGCAGCTATCTGTCGTCCATCAATCATCTCACCTCGAGTCTGCAGAGGTCTGAACATCCACACACACGCACGCCTGTCTCCATGACTGCCTCCCAGCATATGATATACACACAGCTTCTGACATGATGACACCCTACACACACACACTCTCTCACACTGACAGTACATGTATCTTACATGAGCTGTGTCTCTGCTCATTTCTCTCACTGTGAGTCAGAGATGCTTCGCACAGCGTTGAGTCCACAACGCATCACTTCCATTTTACTTCACACTCTGAACGGCTGTGGGCGGCGTGTGTGTCTGAATGTGTGTGTAGAGAGAGCAAAAGGGCAGATAGATAACTTGCGTATGTGTGTGTGTTCCAATTAATTAGCATTAGCTCAGCTCTGTCGGTTTCCGAGCTGCTGCTGAATGCACACTAGTGGTTTTTCCAGTCAGTGGCCCACAGTGATCTAGCATGGGAGAGATGCCGGGGAGAGGGAGCTGTGTTGACATGGCAAACACCCAGGACTTGAACACAGAGAGCTGCACAACATCTGAAGCCGAGTTCCGTTCCCTGGGGGGCGTTCAACGGGCCGCAGCTTGAGAAAATGGGACGTTAAAAAAGCACATCACACATCCTGACCTTGATGAGACAGTCCCTTGTGCCAGCGAGGTCAGAAATGAGTTGTTCCTATTATAAAGGGCACGGGAAACGCAGCTGTCTATATTTGGAGAATATTTTCAATGGTCCATTTATGGGAAAAGTTCAAGTACATTAGCTATTCAAGATGTCTACACGTCATTCATTGCAGATAGGGCTGCACACTGTAATCATGACACTGCAATGTTGTCATTTTTGGAAGAAAATAAAGACAGAGTTGTGAGAAGCAGGGATGGATCAACCACTGGGGACAATGAGGTCTTAATGGCAATATCTGACTTTGGTGATCCATTGAGCTTTCTCTCTCGCACTACCATCAAATTAAACTGGTACAATACTTGGTTTACGACCAAATACTGGCAACCCCAGAGGTTTGCATTATACAGTTAGTGTGTTGGCTTGTTCTTGTAACATTTAACCTGTGGAAAACAACACAATAAACAATAGCATGGGAGCTAAATTGATCACAATAGATCAAAAGAGGCCCTTTGTTGTGTGACAGGTTTTTAGCCACTAAGAAAGTCCTGCACAGACTTTGCAGGGCTTTGTTTCAGTCACACACCCACACACATTTTTCTGGAGTAATTGTCCACCAGAATGTTGTTCCTTGCAGCACGGACAGGGATTTGAACCAGTATTTACACTTATGACTGAGCAAATAATCCAAACACAAGGTCCACTCAACACTTTTGTGTGTGTTCAAGTGCCTTCCACGCTCCATTTGTGTCTGTAATCAGCATTTCACATTCCCTTTTGTGCGGCTGTAATTTCCTAGAAGGTTTCTGGGAATAATTAGGCCGTCTGGTACTACACTGCAGAGGGACAAAGTGCATCTTTTTTTAAATGTAATGTGTAGCTGTTGAATGCTAGAAGAATTTCCCTGACTAGAAATTTAAGCAATGAAATATGTAGAGTCCAAGTATAGCTAAAACATTGAAATGCTTTTTGTCTAAATTGCATTATTCTTAACAATTACAATACATTTGAAAACCTTCTGTGTGAGGCTGTGACCAACCAAGAGCAGAACAAGAAGAACAAATAGAAATCTACAACAAATTGCAAATTTGCAAACAAAAGCAACACATGATGACTGTCATCTCCATCAGCATGCAAGCGCTCAGTTTGTAAGTGTCATTGTCATCATTTTCATAACGTCAGGATTTCACAGTTACACTCATCATCTGTCCAGAGAGGCATGAAAATGACAAAAAAACAAGTCTACTGGGAAGAAGAAAAACAAATCCAATGGAAGTAAGGCAAGGCAAGGCAAGGCAAGGCAAGGCAAATTTATTTATATAGCACATTTCAACACAAGGCAATTCAAAGTGCTTTACAAAAATGAAAGACATTAAGAGCATTAAGAAACATATTATGAAATGATATCTAAAAACACTCATTTAAAAGCAAAGATACATGAATCACAGTTACAGTGCAGTGTGAGATACACACATCTGAACGAACCCCCTTTGGAAAATTAGAATCTGACCCCATGGTACCTTTTAGTTTTCGCCGAAACTATTCCTCTTTTCTTTAAATGCACATTAGTTAAGTTTAAGTTGTCTTTTCTAGGACTTTTCTGGTAACCTCCGCAAACCAGGGTCTTGAAACCAAAACGGCACACGTAGGGGACTTTAACCCCAATAATGACTTTAACTACCTACGGGGGGACAAGGCAATTCAAAGTGCTTTACAAAAATGAAAGACATAAAGAAAATGGCATTCAAAAGCAAAGATAATAAAAGTTACAGTGCAGTTTAAGATATGAATAGTTCAAGTCTTCAGCCTGGATTTAAAAGTAGTCAGAGTTGCAGCGGACCTTCAGGTTTCTGGTAGATTGTTCCAGATATTTGGTGCATAACAACTGAACGCTGCTTCACCATGTTTAGTTCTGACTCTGGTGACAGAAAGCTGACCAGTCCCTGAAGACCTGAGAGATCTGGATGGTTCATAATTTAGCAGGAGGTCAGAAATGTATTTTGGGCCTAAACCATTCAATGCTTTATAAACCAGCAGCAGTATTTTGAAATCAATTCTTTGACAGACAGGAAGCCAGTGTAAAGACTTCAGAACTGGTGTGATGTGATCCACTTTCTTAGTGTTAGTGAGGACTCGATTAAAGAGAGCGATGGTGGTCATAAGATGCATGGCAGCGGCCCAGAGAATTATGATCCACAGCCAGACGGCAAACAACATCTGGAGCTGGCAGGCAAACACAGCAATTAGAAAAAACTAATGATGAGGACTGTGCGTAAGTAGGGACATTATCCTGTTTTAAATTGAATCCGACCGGAAATTAAATAATGTGCCTCGATATTAGCATCAAATCAGAAAGAATAAATTAGGTTTAAGAGTGTGTCATGGCTAAATCACAATTACTATATAGCCAAAAGTATGCGGACGCCCATTTCAAACTGTTTATTCTAAAACTATGACTTTTAAGCAGTTAAGCAAGATTAAGAAACAGATACAGAAGATGTTTTAATGACATAGGAAGAGTTATGCTGGTCCAGATGTCAAAGAATAAAGAGACTCAAGCAGGACTTCAGTATTGGGGGCCCTTTTAATAATTAAACAGAGGATGTTTTCTACCTAGGAGCCACAATTGAAGGTATGGCCTTTATTACATTCTAATTTGCACTAGCAAAATACAATTGTTGTGATCGAAAACTGGACAAAGATGTCAAGTTGGGGTCTTAAGTTGTTTGTGGCATCCCCTTCTTTGAACTTGAACTTCATTTTGATCTCAATCACATCTGTAAATTGTCCTGTTTGGCACTTTTTCCTTGATATTGATCCATAATGTTTCGATCCTAAGCATCACAATAGTTTTTCATGGTGTTTTTGGCCCTGCATGTGAAGCTAAACACGGCCTGTGGCGCCCTCCAGTGGTCAGAAGCGGCAGCACAGATATTCACCTGTAAAAAATAAATATTACATTCTGATGGATGCAGCATTCCAGAAATAGCTCACCGAAAATAGCGCACTGTGCGTCAAAGTCCAGTTCCGGTTGCGTCCGACAGCTTTACCACGGTCAAAGTGTGAGATGGTTGTGATATTGATCATTAAAATACCTCAGTAGATGAATACAAATGATTGAATTAGCATTGTAAGCTGTTTTCTCTCACCTTAACACAGTGCTGCAAGCTGTATCGGTATTCTATGTAAATTAGGATAAAAAAGGATGATTTTTATAACTTAAGAAACATTTTTAAAGGTATCATTTTGACGTTATTAGGAAATGTTCTATCATATTAAGATTTAAAATTCTATGTGTGCATACATTTGTTATCCATGATCACTTTAAAAGTGGCAAATGTGTGTATAGTTATGTGTGGGTATAGGTGGGGCTGCATTCTGCCCTTTGTTGCGTAATATTTTTATAAATATGTAAATGCTATCTTTCTCATATTGTTAGCATTAAGAGTTGTTATTCTCTAGGGTATCACAAGAATATTGTATAATGGGTTTATAGCACCTTAGTATTGTTTTTCAACGACAAAAGTGCTTTTTACTCATAACAATGCTTTTTTTCCCCAGTTGCATGATATGATTTGGTGTGTGTGTCAGAGTAAGGGAGGAGTAAAGGGGGGGGGCGCACACACACACACACACACGGTTTCTCTGCTGTGACTGTGTATCACTTCAGATGCTCAGACAGAATTAAAAAAGCGCTCCTCCGCCTTGTCACTGGTGGTGTGCGCATTTTCTTGACGAGTTCCCACAGCATGTTGCTCGGACTCAGAGGCTCAGCACTGTCTTCACACACACAATCCATTAAAACACTGTCGGACGCCTAATTAGACAGCAGACCACGCACAGCTCTGCAGCACCTGTTCCCACCTTCACAGAGGAGGTAAGTTATTTCTGAGGAGAGGGAGATTTTTGTTGGACTGCTTGCCATGCTTTGGAGAAAAAAATAGACACGGTGAGTTTCCTGCAAAGTTGGCACATGCATCCTGGCTGCAGGCTATCTGTATTAATATGTTTCTCCTCCCTTTGAAGGTCTCTTCTCAAGTTCAAAGCGCGTCGGCGTGTGTTGTTTAACGTAGCTTCCGGTCGGGACGTTTTGGTAAACAATGCTGCTCAGTGATTCATGCATAGTGTCCCTTTGACACCCTGCCAATTAATCAATTAGTGATCAGGACATTGTGATGTGTTGCTGAGATATGGCAGTGAGTCATGATGCTCAGTGCAGCCTCGCCAAAGCCAGTAGTGACTTCATTTAATTATAAGAGAAGATTTCAGTATTTAAAAAGGAAAATGTTTGGTTATTCTAATTGTTCAGACTGGCGTTGAAGCATGAGACAGGTTGTAATCTTTCAATATGTGGACTTTTCTTAAATGTTTTATTTAAGGCATTTCTTTTTGAAATATTTGACCACCTTGATGCATGTTTTTCTAGACAACCTTACATTTTAATTCTCAAGCACAAGTTCCTGAGCTGTTTAACCCTAAATCCAGGACCCATGAGAACAGAAATCATGTTTACATTTATTTCCAAACTGATGTCATTTATGCACCTGTGTTTCCTTTATAGCCGGAACAATGTTCAATTAGCCACTCAGACTTTTATTTTTTGAGTCTTTTGATCTCCTGTCTCCCCTCTGAGGGCAAAGTGAATGTAATCTCAAACCATTGGACTGTTACATAACTTTAAAAACTGAAGTGCCATCCTGCCTGCGTGGGAGTGGATGTGATGTTCCCACTTCCTTGCTGTTGTTTTGCTCGTTAATTCTGAGAGGCACATTACTGTAAGTGGCGTTTTGTGACTTAACATCACAGTTGATTTTTATGTTTTTTTATGAGAAGCTCTGATTGCTTTACAAGTCCTCGCTGTGATTATGCTGCCTACCTACACTGATTCTGTGAATGTCGAATTACATGTTAATTTCCATGGGTTGCATGACCAAATGTGTGTGTGTGTGTGTGTATTTATGTGTGTGTGTAGGGGGGCTGCATTCTGCCCTGTGTTGTGTAGGAGGGGTGTGATCGCAGTGTGCCCGAGCATGACGCTCAGAGTTTGTTGGACACAGTTCACTCCTTTTTTTCCCCTGAGCAGTCTGTCCTCAGAGCTGCTGGAAGTGGTGCGAAGACACACACCTCACAGTAACCTGACTCATGTATAAGGCCGGCTTCCCCATCACTGATCAGGAGTTGTGTCATCATCATGCACAACACACAGGAAACCAAACATGTAAATGTGTCCTGCAGTAGTGTGCACCATTTTGAAAAATCTGGCACCTACTTGTGTAAAATTATTGCTGGCAAATTAAGAAAAAAACCACACTGCAATCATTCAAACTGTCCTTTTTACGTCAGTAGTTTAATAATATTTAATAATTGTATTAATGAAAACTGCTATAGTATCTGAGGTCTGAAGACTGCCTTGAGTATGATAAAAAATTCAATCCACACGTCAACATATGACTATTATTAGTTTATTCTGTATTATTATTATTTTTATTATTGTATTCTTAGTTTCATAGTTTTATTATTATGATTATTATTATTTTATTTGTATTATTGTATTATTATTATTAGTTCTATTATTATCTGATTATTATTATTGTTAGTTTATGAGTTTTATTTGAATGTTTTTTTTATCATTATTATAATTATTATTATTGTCATTATAATGTTTGAATACCATTATGAAACACCATATTTGATGACATGACGTGAAAAAAACTGATTTTACTTTTTTTTTAATAACTAAAGACACATCCTAAAAAATATGCAATTTGCTATTAGCCAACGTGGGATATTGTTCTGGTGGTATAACTACTGGTATAAAAGTGAAAATCGTGATATGCTAACACGACAAAGTGGACTTATCTCCATTTCACCACTTGATTCTGGCTTTGCTTTTATTACCCCATGCTCCCATTCGACTACTCTATATGAATACATGTTGAATACAAAATGTCCTATTAATTAAAAGTGACATAGTACAAATAGGAAAACTTTCGGCGAGTATGAAATTAAAGGTATTGCATGTCTGACTGTTTTTTTAAACCTCCTTCCTAATCCACACCATCCCTTACCAAACACCTCCCCCACGAGAGAGTAATGTAAAAAATCTACAACAAAACTTTAACGCGGATAAGACACAATATCACTACTATCAATTTTAATCACGTTTAAGCAGAACATTCATCACTGATTTGGTTATAGCGCACCCATTAGTGTCCCTACATTTTCTTTCATCTCGCTGCTAATGTTTTGTAACTTATCAGAGACCAAAAACATACTATGTAATATATATATCAATATTTTTCTGAGGCTTTATTTCTTAGGCAAGTGTTGTAGATAAATCCTCCATTTTATAGAGAGGGTGAAATCAAGCTAAGATGTTTCAAGCCTAGCTACAATGACTCAATAATGCAGTATTATATCACAAAGTATGAAATGCGTCTGTTATTTTATAATACTACATATTATAGGAGTCCTTCCTCAGCAGAATTAAGTACAATAACACACACTACATTGAGCTAACCCAACCACTTTCACCTTGTTGTGACTGGGGCGGGGATTGGGGTCAGTTATAGCTTTCTGGAGAAAGGTTTAAACATTCAAAAGAGTCAATAAAAGTGCAGAATTATTCAAGCTTGTTGGGCCCCCTCCCTTCCGAGACTCAACAAAGAGTAATTTGTTAATGCAGGCTTTTGTCCTCTTGTGGTCACTCTAACACAATCTGACAATTCTTGATGAAAGTGATCCCTCATTGTCATTGTCAAGACTATGATCAGGACATTTATAAAAGGCTGTAGTGATTGCATTTTTAACGATCCACAAAAAAGTGGAAGTCCTATGCGCAAAATAAGAGTTTTTACACGCAAAAAAGCCAAATATTTGTAATACCAGCTCATTATGGTTTTGGTTTATCTTTGGAAGAAATATTTTTGGTTTTGAAGTGATCTTATGTGAGTTAGAAAAAATCAATGATTGACCGTACACATGGTTCTCAAAAGACAGTTAGTCTGTAAATTAATACAAATTCCTGTACTGCACCTGATTTTGTCAGATATCTATCCCTACATTTTTTTTGAAAAAGCACTTTTGAAAAAGATATTATTCACACTCACTTATAGAAAACCTCTGACATTACCTAACAGTCCTTTACAAAAATAACATTTGGTATGAAGTGCTGTTCATGCCGACCAGTCATTAGTCACGCCGTGAATCACACAGTTCTCCAAAGGTCAAAATACATCAGGAAAGGCGGTATATGAGATGTTAAAAAAGTAATTTAAGTGCATAAATTAAAGGTTTTCGAGCTTTAACTTGAGAACCAGGAAATATGTTAATTCCTCTGTAAAAAAAATCGAAAACCATGCATGTGTTTGCAAGAGTTGAGCTGGAATTCATCATCCACTTTTGTTTTTATTAAAATAAGTGTGAAAACTGACAGCATGGTGAGACTTTTGCAGTTGTTTTATCTTTTGAGAAGTGACGTAAACCAGTGACAGGCTCTTGGAAAAAGTTGTTGTTTTCCTTTCAGTTTTCACAGTAGACAAGTGGATGGATTGGAACTAGATTGTTATTCTGGAAAGTTTCCCAGGCTTATTATGCAAAATAAATCTGATTTCAGAACTCATTGCTTGATTAAATGACCTCTTCAGATGGACGGATTTTGCTTTGTAAGCCAAGCCTTCACATTAAAACTGTAAACATGGTGAGAAAAACAAGCCTCAGTGATAAATATTCATAAGTCATTACTTAAGTTATTTAAGATAATCAAGGTCCTTTAAAACTATTAAGTACATGCTGTGATTGACTGACAGTTTCTGCACCTGTATGCAAGACAATTTATACAAGTTATTATTTAGTTGGTGTTGTACAAACAAACAAATGGCCCTCCACTCATCCCTCCCTTTCAATACCTTCACCTTGGTTTCCTTCAGGTAAAATACATTCAGTATTAGGTTTGTAGATACATGGTGGTGCAACATAACCGACTCTGTGAAATATATCCGCTCCTTATGTAGTTATGAAGGTATATATTGGAACACAGCTATATCTTTATGTAAATTGTATAATATTTCCTCCAGTGGATCTCCCTGAGTTCTACACACTGGCCCTTTAATTAGATTAGATTACATTACATTACATGTTACTTGTTAGACGCTTTTATCCAAAGGGATTTACATACTCAATACTGCGGACAATCCCCACAGGAGCAATTTGGGGTGAAGTGTCTTGCCCAGGGACAAAACGACATGCTGACTGCAGTGGGGTTTTAACCTGTGCTCCCCTGATCCGAACACCAACGCACTAATCCACTGCGCCACACGCCTCCCTTTAATGGGGCTTTCACACCAACGCGGTTCCAGGGCCGGTTCGGAGCTAGAGCCTGAAAACCACTCTTTTCCCCCTTCCTGTTTTAATGCCCCTAGTTTTAATATCAAGCATGACAACATTTAAATGGGATTACATTTAAAGTCAATGTCTATTTGATATCATTTAGTATTTTTTTTTTGTTGGCCACTTTCAGCAGGAACGTGACGTCACTTGCCGTCAACTTGAAACGGCTAACTGTCAACAACAGTTGAGTAACTGTTACAGTTACTCAACAGTTAGCAGTTTAGCAAGTTTTTTTTTTACAATTCCAGCGTTTACCGAGCAACAACATCCTTCTAATGGAGTCTGGTGTGTTTTCACCTGATGAATGTAAGTCAAATATTCCCTCTCACTTGGCTATATGTGTTCGGTTTTCAACAACTCCTCAGGGAAATACATACAAGCTCCTTTAGCGCTAAATTAGCCGCTGTGTTCGCTAGCATGCTGCTAACTTTTCATACGGCGTAGGTAATGCTAGCTGTGGGTTTTAAAAGCTTTGTTGCTGAAAATAACCTCAACAAAGTTGGTAATAATAACTAAACAGAGTGAAGTTATGGGACGGATGACCAATATGTTAGCAGCAAGCATGTTAAAAGATGCTAGCTAACTGCGTCAGGTGATATTTCTCCTTATGAGTATCCCTTTTTACGTGATTTAATATATAATTACTAAAGAAAATTGATAATAGTCATATGATTACATGTCTGTGTGTGACTACCTTTCAAATTATTCAAAGGCACATGATATTGTTAGCAGAAAAGTGGGAAAATCCCTGTCAAAGTGTTGATGCTTTCACTAGGTGGCGCCAAATACAGATTTATTTTAAATTCTACGTTTTATTTTATTTAGTTCCTTTTTTAAACATTTTAAATAAAGATAATGTTCCATAGAAACATTTGTTTTGCCAAGTAGGTTACATGGAATTTTTCTATTTTGGTGCAAAACAAAAAACTGCAAAAGTAAAGAATCATATTAATATATATATATATATAAAATAGAAATGTACAATGAAAAATGTATAAAATAATTTGTTTAAAAAATGATGTCTTTAATGGTGTAACGTTTTTGATAAGCGAAGTTTAGGAATAATATGCAATAATACAACATTAATATAGGGCTTTGCAATCACTCAATATTATTTCTCATCAAAATTATTTCTTGATGTTGTTTAAACTGAATGTGAAAATATATTGAAGTGTTGAAGATAGTGTAATCCATTCACGGAGAAATATAAGATTTTATGACATCATGAAGAATACGCCCTCTCTCTTTTACACAAAAACACATGCTGGTCTGACAGAACTATTTGTAATAATGCCCCCTTCTGAATCAGCGCACCATTTAACTGAAATGCTTCTAAAATTATGAATATTCACAGTTATGCTAACAGGCCATCTTCTCTCCTACGGTCCCAGTGTTACTTGTGACTCACACTAATGCCTTTGTACGACTTCATCAGAAACACACACAAACACACTCAGAAACACACAGCTCTCACTTCCTTGTCACTGCTCTCGAATGCCATCACTACGGCACTTTTACAGCAGGCATCAAAACGGACACCTGTCATCAGTCAGCAGGCCCTCGGTGCCCACTGTTGCCCCCTGCGGATACTTATAGCCCACTGCAATTATGCCGTTCCATTAGTCATCCTACGCATGCACTGATGGGCTGCTGGCTATACTTAGACAACGTCATGGTCACTCTTATGAAAATGGGAGATTTAACAGTCTGATGCATGAAGATGAGATGAATAATAAGTACACCGTTGTTGCTTTGTTGCCTTTTTTGGAAACTGTGTTTATGAGGAAACAAGCACTGCTCATTGTGTAGTCAACTTATATTTAGCATGTTGGTATGTTACAGAAACGTGCTCTATAACGTCAAGCTGGCATCTACGTTTCTGTATAGAGTGGTGGAGATTTTTGTAGACCGGAAGCTAGCATAGCCAATGGGATTTCTTCATTGGATTTCGGAAAATAAGCTCTGTGGTATACACACGTCTATTATGTCTTAAATGTCACGTTCAGCAGGATGATCTCTCCAGATATAAACACCGCTTTTCTTAAGGTTGAAGCATAAGTCAATTTGTAGAAGATAATAGTTAGCGCTAGGCTACAAAGTAATCACACAAGACTTAATGTCATCGCGAATGGTGGAAAAATATCTCCTGCTCTCTCTTGCCTGTGTGTGCCAGAGAGTAAAAGTTGGTACAAAGTTACCGTCTCCAGCATTGTTGACAGTTTAGAAACTTTATTTTGTCATGGGCTGAAAAAGTTTTAGTAAAGTTTGCATTATTACTTCCCACTGGAGATTTCTGTTGTTCCTGTTTGCCATCGTTAGGAGTGAAATGTCTTTGCAATGTTTTAGTTTGAAAGGTTTTCAGACAGTATGGTATTTAATTGTGACATAATAGTGTGAGTAGTTACAATTTGAAGTAGTCACAAAAGGAAAATTAGGAAAATACACCCTGAAAGTAAAGAAAAACCATTGAAAAGTAGGGAGATTGTGGATTTTTCTGAGCTAAATATTGCTGTAGACATGACACAATATCAAGGTAAGATGAAAGTGTCATCATTATCCTGACTCAGGTGACATAATACATTTAATTCTGACAATATAAGAATATCAAAACAAGAAAAAACATGTATTAATTTATATTGGCTGGGTATCTTCTCTGCTAGCTGCCTGCTTCTCATAATTCCCAGATGGAAATACCATATGTGGGATGTGACAGGGAGCGAAGTGCACCACATCGCTATCAGTCATTACATTTTTGTGGCTGGAGGTAACATTGGTGGAGAAAAATGTTGTGAAGACTGTGATGCACCTTGGATGATATATGTGTGTGTGTGTGTGTGTGTGTGTGTGTGTCTGTGTGTGTGTGTGTGTGTGTGTGTGTGGTGGCATCAGCTCATTGGGTGGGGGTGTGAGATGTTTCAAGATTCAGTTTCCTCCTCTTCCTCCCTCCGCTGCCATCTCAAGAGCCTCTAAGTGTCTCTGGACTTATTTAGTTAGGTGTTGTGTGCTTTGGATAACCGTCCAAATGTAATGAACACTACAGGTGATTTATCACTGACGTGTTTTATTGCAGCTGGAATTGAGTTTATGAGAACACATCAACCATAAACATCTTTAGACTCAATATTGTTGGACTAATGATCAGAAATATTCCTTGAAGAGGCAGAGGTACTCTGGCTGTATCCTCGAGAGACCACAATGCATTGCAGCGAGATGTTGTTTTAGGTGTGAAGGGCATTGTTTTCTTCCCTTGAACCCTGCTCTCTTTTGCTCTTACTATCGCTACCATTATGGCTTCATACGCCTACACAATATACTTAGCTGAATACAAGTTCATGTGCATGTAGAGGCTGCTGAAATTAATTATGGGAAACGTAAGAAATCGCTCATGCAAAATCACTCTAACTGATTTTTGAGCCTTTTAGAAAGACTGATACAATGCATTTTATTGTTATAATTTAACTTCAAATGTATATTTAGTTTCGCTTCCGTTAAATTTAGCAACTTATTAAAGTTCATTTGATAGTTTTATTCCTCAAAGTTGTCTATTGTAGTCTTTATTTGTTTATTTCAAGGACTCAAAACCGACCTATTTATTTATGTCAAAGTGACATTATAGTACTCTCTGTTGTCGTCCATTGCATTTCTTACCGATAGACCATAGTGTTGGAATTCTTACTTGATTAAACGTTTAACCCATTGAGACTCTTTAAGACCAATTTTCCTTTTCCATGCACTTTGCAAGCGTGTGAAGTTGCATGAGAACCCTCCACTCCACTTCACATACCGCCTCACTCTGGATAAGAGAGTTGTTCTGAGCTCTAGGTGGTTCTCCTTGCAACATCAGACAAAACTTCTCACCAAACTCATGTCCTCCCCTCATAGAGTGGTGCAGTCCCAGCACCAGTGCTAAGCTAAATGCGGCTATTATTCGAAGTGATGACATTTAGTCTTGTCATTAGCCACTTGTTAGCAACCTGCCATTAATAAGACATGTAAACGCTTCAGACGTTTAACATTAGGGTATGTAGTGACTTGTTTTATGTTGTACGGCAAAACGGAAAAATCTCGTAAGATTGTTTTAGTCACAGACCTTGTTTTGGGAATCCAACCAAAAACACAAGAGCTCGGAAATGCTAACTCGTTTTCAGGTTAAAGGCGAATTCCAGCTCCTTTCCTCTGCTTCCCATGACAAAGCTGTCATTAGGGAACATCTGAATGTGGCACAAAGTGTTGAGATTGAAACCATTGTTCCCTTGGGTGTCTCACTGTTCTTACCCGAACCAGATGGGGAACTGGTCTGGAGGTGGATGAATCTGGACATCATGATGCACCAGGCTGAGCAGCTGCTCACCGTCAGTGATCTCTTTCATCCTACACTGTTCTCCTACAAATCCTGTGTTTTTGTCATCCTCCTCTTCAGCTTCTTCAGGTCAATTCAACTTCAGCTTCACCTCCAGCCCTAAAAGCCTACTTTCTTTTTCCTAAATAGCTTCAAGTCAAGGAATTGTTGTCAAGAAAAAGTCAAGAAAAATTGTGTATATATCAAATTAACAGATGCATGACACTGGTCTGAGGAAGACTGATGTGGATTTTGATATTTGTTAAATTCTTTGGGAGTTTTACCCTTTTTTTGGAGTTGTTTCACTCTCTTTGAGGTCATTTTGAGTCTCTTTGTGGTCATTTAGCCTCCCTTTGTAGTTACCTTGTTTCTCTGTGTGGTCATTTTGTTTCTCTATGTCGTTGTTTTATATTTCTTTGTAGGAAATGCGTCCCTCTCTAGGAACCTAGGGCCACAGGGGGCCCCTGACGTTTAGGGCCACTGTTCCCAATAGACCCCTTTCAGTAATACATCTATGCTGGGAAGGTCTTCTACGTAAATCCTTCGTATTCTTGGGCTGCATAAATACCTTATAAAATCTAGAGGAAACTGTTATGCAACACTAATACCTATAGCACCTGCTATGTTTTCTCAGATCTGCTAAAAAACAAATATTCTGTGTTTGAGTCACTGCATCAAATCCGTCATCACTCGCTCAGCCAGCGTTTTGGTCAGTCCTTCTGTCCAGTTAAGCATCTCTTTCCAGCTAAAATATATTCAGTTTTTCTCTAGCAGTCAGTCATCATTTGCACAATAGAATCTGATGTTGCCTTTCCAAAATACCCATTAGCACTCTGCTGATTTTTGGCAGTGTAAATGCTCACTCCAGATGTGCCGGCACCAGCCCATTCCCACTCTACGTAGCCTTTCTCCCAGACGTAATTTAGGGTTTTCCGAAACTCTTTTCATCGGCTTAACTCCTCCAGAAGCATCAGACGTTCTGGTTTATGCTGCTGCTGCCCTCAGGTGCAGAAACACAGTGTTAGATATACAGTGTACGTCTCCTCTTGCTTATTACATCTCCAGTCTGCCTGCTTGAACTCCAGCGCTGCAGGCCCACTGAAGTTATGATTTCCTTACCCAGCTTACATTTTCCGTCCCAGTTTTTTCTTGTCTCTTTTCATCATTACAGCTTTTATCTGGTTTTCTCTCTGTGTGTGGCTCTCTTTCTCTGAGGGAATTGCATAAGTCTTTTCTCTGTGTGTGTGGGCAGCGTTGCACTTTATGTAAGGCGGACATAGAAATGGCTAGCGATAACACAAGGGTCTCGCTCTGCCTCTCTCTCGCTCTCTGCCGGTCTTATAGCCTTGTGTGTGTGTGTGTGTGTGTGTGTGTGTGTGTGTGTGTGTGTGTGTGTGTGTGTGACACAATAGGGTGATTCTGAAGGCCCACTCGCACGGAAATATATATTTTTTTACGCACACCTTGAAATGAATCATATTTTACTCCTAATATGAAGATGGTGATACATGTTGACATGTTGTGATTATGCGTCTCTTTTGAAGTCTAACGTGATACAGGTGAAACACTCATAAGTCTGCTGTTTATTTGCCTGAATAAATAAAAAATGTTTGCATCAATATTTACTAAAGTTTTACTTATTTTAAGTTGAGGATGGTGGATTTTGACGGCTAAAATTGTGTCACTCCCATTTGATTAACTGTGGCTAATAAGTGTTAATGAATGCTAATGCAAAATAATATTTTTAACGGACTCATTTTGAAACCAAAACCTATAAAAGGGTTCTCAATATGCACGGAGACTGCATACATTCGTAATGTTTGTATCGTGACACCCAGTGCTGCTTCTTATGCATTACACTCAGCTGAACATTGAGTTTATGTAAAGAATAATAACTGGCTATTGTTGAAAACCCCAGATTTATGCTAATCTGGGAGAAGCACAAACTGGGGCAAAGTTATTAGAGGAAGTTAGCCAGGCAGGCATGCTTACGTTTGTAGCTTATGCTAGATTTGTAGCTTACGTTTTGACTTGTAAGCTCTTTCCTAACCAGGTGTTTCTGTAATATTAGTCCCATGCTCACTGTGTCTACATGAGGAGAATCTCAGTTTGAATCGCCCGTCCTGTGTAGTTACAGTTGCTAAACTATTAGACTTTACTCTTGTGGGATTTAGCTCACTGTCAATTCTGCTCATTTTTAAACTGATTAAAAAAGTTCTCCCAGAGTTTCCTCCAAAGCCTTCCAGCTGCAGGAACAAACCTGTTATTTTTATGTAACACCGAGTCCCTCCTTTGATTGATGTCTGCTGTACTTGAATCCTATCCCTCTAATGCTATTTACCGCTAACTGCTAATGGCCCCTTCAGAGTGCAGATTGGCACACAGATAACCCGCTTCCCCTCGAGGGGGGGAGAGTTATGTAATAAGTGGCAGGAGGTGATGAAAAATGTGAAATATTCAAATGTGTTATTGAGAGTAAACACTATTCAAAAGGCTTCCTCTCAAGCCTCAGAAAAAAGCTGCTGCATCTGATTTTTAGCAGTCGTTGCTCAGAAATGAACTCGGAGGAAGCGCACAAATTATTAATGGCATCATTTTATTATTTATTTTTCATAAATAAGAAAATCCTATTAATAAAAACACCTCTACACCCTGGTCACCTTTTTTAGATACTGTATCCAACCTGTCAGAGAAAGGGTGTTTCACTGAGTGGGAATGCCTGGTAGGATGTGTAGGCCCGGGTTTCTATGGCAACCATCTGCTGCTACGCTCACAAGCGTTCGTCGGCAGCCCACACAGTGTGACATCCAGCAGCAAGCCAATCTGAGAGGGAAAGTAAATCTGTGATTGAATGTTAACACGAAAGGGCCAGAAATAATAAGGACACAGTTCAAACTGAGTGGTTGGAGGAGCACAAGCAAAGGTGCATTTGATCCAGAATATCAAATTCTTTCAGGACTCTGTTGAGTTTCCTGCTGTTATAGTAAAGACAAGGGGGGAGGTGTGTAGCATACAACACACTTCCATAATAGACTGAACAGAAGGATGTAAAGCTGCTTTCAAATGTGTTGGAACACAAGTCTGGTAAAGGATAAGTAAGTTGAAACCACTTTTAGAGAACAGGTACAAAGTTAAGATGCCAGCCGTCAACCACAACTTCCTTGTTTAAAGGGGCCCTGTTCTGCTCATTGTCAGGTTTGCTTTATTTTTCCCATACTGCTGGTGCTGCAGCTTAATAATAATAATAATAAAAAACAACCAAAAATCTGCATTTGTTTATGATGCGAAACAGAATATCTGCCTTTTAACTGAGAAGAACGACGTTAAATCAGGACATTTTTACTGAAACTGAATCTGACAAGTCAGATTTTAGTAATGCAGTCACGGTCTGATAGGATTTCATATACAAAAGAACTCTAGATGACGCAATGATATGGTATGCGTCTTAACCATTCAGATAAGGGGGCTTAATGGATGCCTCCTCTACATACTCAACTAAAGACAGATGTGTAACGACCACAAAGACACAAAAACAAAAGAGAAACTAAACAACTGTAAAGTCTGAGTGATCCCACTATGTACTTGTCTGCTTCTCCATCCACCACTATAAATTAACTTGGGCCAAACAACCAGATTTGATCGTAGCAATAACTAAGAATTGATCTCGATATAAATGCCTGCAGTGTGAGCGTATATGTGTGAGCGTATGTGTGAGCGTGTGTGTGTGTGTGTATAGGCAGCTTCATGTTCACCTGAAAGCACCAGTCTATTGTGAACACACACTTTCTTACTCTTAAGTACACTTGTGTAGTGCGTACAGTAGGATTCACTTCAACTTTAGGGGCCATGCTCTGGGAACAACTCCTAATCTGGGCAAACTGCACTCACATACTTAACGTCAGACTGTATATGCATTACTCATTGCCGCCTAAAGACAACCCATTGACAAAAAGAAAGTGTGACTAAGAGCTTGTGGAGGACAATGTATTCAGTGTGAAATGCACACATTGCAGAGCTTATCTTCTTAACAACACTGAATAAAATGTGTTGTTGTTTTTGTGGAAGTGGATGTCGAAACTGACCAAAAATACTAATGTTATTGTTGAGTGATAACCTTATGGATGTGTTTCAGATGCAGGAGACGGGCGGTTCCTATCGCGGCTCTCGGAGGGCGTTCAGTGTCCTTGACCGTCTGCTGCTCACACACCCTGTGTGGCTGCAGCTGTCACTCAACCAGGACTCCGCCCTCTACATCCTGCTCAGAGAGCCTGTGGGGGTTAGTCAATTATTTTAATGTCATATAAATGTTGTATATAAAAAGAGTACAGGAATACATTTTTACAGCCCATAATATGTTTAAATAAGAGTCAGAATTAGAAGAATTTATGGGGGAATTTAGGTGACATTTGCTCCATTGAGAATAAAATTAAAATAAAAGCTAAATAGAAACTGTGGTATTGAAGATTTGAGATACTCATCTTAGGGTTTAATTTCCTCAAGACACTTAAAATTGAATAGTTTAACATTTTGTCGAAAAAACAATTATATATTTTAAAACTAAAGCTTCTCTGAGGTTTTGACAGCACACCATAGCTCATATTCATTGTTTCCCTTTTGCTCTCCCTCTGTTCACCCTCTGTGCCTCCTCCAGAAAGAAACCTGTCATAACAAAAGATTTTTTTTAACCTCCCTGTGCTTTCTGTTTTGTTTCTGCTGTGCTGACAGACCTTTTTGGTGCGTAAATGCAGCTTCAGCCAGAGGAAGGTGCTGTGTTTGAGAGCGACGGGGGACAAAAGTGCCTCCTCTGTTAAGGAGTGCTTCATCTGTGAGGAGGACTCCAGTGAGTATAAAACAAGCTACATTAGCATGAATTATCCACCTGTGAGCGGCGCACAAAACGCTACATTTCTCTGCTCGTGGATTTTGTTTTAGCACAGCTCATTCACTCACTGGGTGAAGTAGTGCGGGACACAGGGGAAAGGTACTTCAAATCATTTGCAATTGCCAAATTTCCTGTTAGATTTAAAGTCTCCCACTACCTCCACAGCTGTCAATCAAACTCTGTCTCTTCTATAACCAGCATTCGCCTTGGAGAGCTCAGCGCTCACCTTCCCTGACCTGTGTCGCCTGGTGGCCTTCTACTGTATCAGCAGGTGATGTTTTATTTGAACTAAAACCCAGCATGGTCCAAAGAATGTGACTTATTGCTTTGTTTCACCCCTTTTCACGGCAGCACATAATGATTTATCAGTCAACATCGTGCTTTCACATTTGAAAACAGCTCAAAGCAGCCAATCAGAAATCCCTTATTCGTCCCACAGCAGGTAAATATACATTGTTAGAGCAAAGGGGACAGTGCAGATTAAAAGGGAAATACAATCAGTAGACCAAAATATTAAATTAAGAGGCAAGCAAACGTTCAAATACGTACACATCCTAGGTAAAAAAGAAGTCGCAGAATTATAAAAGTACGTGTCCAAATCATTTTTGCCACCTGATGTCATTCAGCGTGCATGTTCTGGAAGATTCATGGCCACACACATACTGAGAGTTTCTATTATTTCTATTATTTCCAGAGATGTGTTGCCCTTCCCGCTGCAGCTACCAGAGGCCATCGCTAAGGCAGCGACACACAGGCAGCTGGAGAACATCTCACACATGGGACAAGGTACAGGGACGAAGACCTCTCATTCTTTTAAACCAAACTTATTAAATACTTAACTTTGATGTTCAGTTTTTAGCATTTAGTTCAAAGCAATCAAATGCTAGTCCCACATTTCACTAATCTTTGTGTTACTTTCACATTGCTTAGTATTGTTTTAAAGGTTAACTACTTTACTTTGTCATTTGCTCTAAAAAACAATAGATACTTTACTAGATTATCCCTTTAACTGTGCTTGCATAAGAGCTTTATGCTAGCATTGCGGGATTAAGGTGGTGAAGTTAACCTACTTGCTAAAAATCACAGTCATGTTGATGTTAAGTTTTAACATTTAGCTCAAATGCTAGCCTCACAGAGCTGCTAGCATGGCTATAGACCTTTTTTGCTACTATCACATGGCCTACCAACTACCAAGAAGAGACTTTTCCAAATGTTTTTACAGTGTATACATTCTTCCTGTAGATTACTTATGAGGCAAGACATCATTTTAAAATGTCCGCCTTGCAGCATTTGATCGTGAGGATACAGTGAAAGTCCTCTGTAACAGCTCCTCCTCAGCAGCGTATTGCAAATGTGATAAACTGAAGGAATGAGTGCAAGAACTGACTGCCAGCTTGCATCTATTTTAACATGGAAACATGTACTGAGCAGCAGCAGTGAGCGAGGCGTGACTTGGGTTTGGCTAAAATTGACACCAGTTAGACACAGTATGCGTCCCCGACTGCAGCTCGGAGATAAAACACTTTTTCTCACCGTGGTTCTGCAGGTTCAGTCTGCTGTAGTCAGATAAACCTACATTGCACATATTTAAGTGCTTGTTTGTGGTTCGTTTGACTACAGGTTTTTGTAAAATGACAAAAAGTAATCTGAAACGAGGTTAAGTAGCATTAACGAGAGATATAGAGATTCTATGTGTAACATTTCAACACAAGTGAATAATTAGAAGCCTAATTTAGTACATATTTACACAATTGCTGCAACAAATACAAAATGATTGGGTTTTTTTGTTGGTATTTCTGCACTTTTTAAATGTATAATTAAAAAACTAAACCCATCTTTTTCCTGACTAGACTTCTGGAGCCCCCCGTCTGCTTCAGAGATCCAAAACGGACCGGTGGACTCGGGTGCAGCAACCAGCGGCAGCCAGAGTCAGCAGGACCGCTTCACCCTGCTGACCCACGGGAGGCCCGGGAAACTCTGCTTCATCAACCCTCTCTTCCTGCAGCTGGAGCTTAGCACGGTTAGTAACTCTTTGTAAATCCATTACAAGGGATCTAATTCATCCTCCTATATGACTGCTACTGTTTGCCTTGCACTTCACTTTAACTCCTCGATAAATAAACCGCTGGCTCGTGTTATATAAATACATTGTTCTCTTCTACAGCAGCCACAACTCATTAAGCACAGTGCCTCCAATAAACGGCACCGCTTCAAGCGCAGCATGCGTCTCCGGCTCTCCGAGTCCTCCATGAATCTGTCCCTGGAGGGGTAGGCTCCTACTCGCCTCCCTCGTCCCTGGAGCTGCCCGGCGGCTCGGAGAGGCTGCAGAAGGCCGGAGCCAACCCGCAGAGAAAAGTCCATCCGGGGGCGGGAGTCCTGATGAGAACCCCTGCCGTATCCACGGGGTCTGCAGAGGAAGAGGAAGTGATATCTGTCTACGTGCCAAAAGTAATACGTGTTAGCATCTTGAGTTTTACATGTTTAAGTTTGGATAATCATCTTACAGTTTTAATAATGTAAACAAGTCCCAACTTTAGCATGTTTACCCATTTTCTCAACTCATCTAAAGTCTATTTGTGCAAAGAGCTAGAAATAACCCACCACAAAATCCCATTATAATGTCGTTGCAACTTAAAATCAGTTTCTGTCTAGAGATTGATGAGTAAGGCAACAACTGCACAAAACACGATATTCCCATGATAATCCTCCTAAAGATCTTGATGGCTTGCAAGCAGGCTCCTTCTAACAAGTAAGCATCCTACAGTGATAAACACAGAACCTTTAAAGATGGTAAAAAAAAACTAAAACAATAAATCCCACCTGGGTCTTGTGCACATTAAAACACAAGCATTACAAACTGAAGGGGATTTCCACCAGAGGGTGACCCGACGTCCCAAGGTCAGTTTCTATCTCTTCCCACTCACATTAATCTTGCAGTATTAAAACATCTTTTTATCAAGGATTACAGCACCTAAGGATTACTTTTCTCAATGGTTACATCTCACACCTTTTTAATTCAACAATTTCCGTTCCATGATGCTGCTAAATGATCGTTTCTGTCCTGGTCCAGACGTCTGCGAAGGTGGAGGATCCTCTGCAGCCGAAGCAGTCGGCCAAAGCCCAGGAGCCAGGCATTGAGGTGGCGGTTCTGGCTCTGGAGCGCCGCCCGGCTCCATGCCTGGCCGAGCTGGACAGCAACAGCTCCTTCAGCAGCATGGACGAGGACAATGACTCGGATTCAGATCCTGAAAGCATGACCAGAGCCCAAACTGACGTCTACCATCGGCCGCCGCTCGTTCGCTCGCGAGGCCGCGGTGGGCTGCACCGCATGAGCGAGGCGTTCGTGTGTTTCTTTGCTCCAGATAAGCGGCTGACGCGCCTGGTGGAGGAGCTGTCCAGAGACCGGCGCTCCACCTTCGGGGGCATGGTGCAGGACTTCCTCCTGGCGCAGAGAGAAGTGCTCAAATCCCTGGCTTCCTCTCCTTCGGCCACTTCCTCTGCCCGTGTGACCTCTGTGCAGATGCTGCAGGGTCTGCGCCTCTTCCTGTCCCAGGCTAAGTGCTGCCTGCTGGACAGCGGAGAACTGGAGCCGCCTATCGAAACCCTGGTGCCGGAGAACGAGAAAGGTAAACACACTCACCTGGGAAATGTGAGAATGCAAATATTGCTAAATCAAGGAAAAACACATTTTATTTGACTCATTAGTTTTAAATGGCTTTTTTCTTTTCCGCCTGTAAATAAATATCCTTGTGAGGCAGTGCAGTATTTACACAATTAGATCAATAAGAGATGGCCCACCACATATCAAGAAATACTCGCCTTGTGACAACCTGATTGGTTCATATGGCATTTGAACATCTTTAAATAACACGTTGTTTTTGTAGACGGAGGAGGTTGAAAAAATGTGACCAAAAAAAACGGTACTATTAGAGAAACACTGATTCAATAGAGCGCGCTGCCAGAGGACGCAGGTCTATGGAAACAGACAGACAGCCTTTTCTCTCATAAATGGTGGGCAGCCCAGGCTGCAGTGAAAGGCACTGTCAACACAAAGTAGTTTTCTCATGGGAAGGGGGGGAAGAGCCTCATTCACTAGAGCTCATATTGTCTCTGATATCTAGAAAACAGCGTTAGGAAAGCCCCGCATCCATCACATCACATCAATAGTGTGCTTCTCCCCCTTTACTGTAAAGACATGGCGCCGCGCTACAGGAAGGATTCCAGTTAGATCTTTTGACACACTCCTCTGCGTGGGTTTCTCTCTTTTGGAGCTCTTCGTGTATGTTCGCAGGTGTGTAAATGTGTGATGCTTGCTTTGCAGTGCAGAGGCTTCAGGGGGAAAGGGCACGGCCGCTGCCTTCCCTCCTTCCCTCCTTCCTTCCTCCTGTCCTTCCTTCCTTCCTGCGCTCTGATTCTGATTTATCTCGCACTGCGTCGGTGGGAGGCATTTGCATTTTTTTTTTCTCCCCCTCGTTTATCATAAAAAGATATCACAGTCCCACGCTCACTTGAAGAGCAGCACGATTCAGGGGAGGGAGGGAGAGAGGGAGGGAGTGAGGGAGGGATGGAAATAGGCAGGATACTTTGTAATCAGTTACACATCTATGAGCACTAACACAATCACATTACATGTAATCTGTTACTCTAGTAAAAGAGAGAGGGGTGCTGGGAGGTAGAGAAACAGATTATGGAGGGTGTGAATGATTAATCACAGGAGGGGCGAAATAGTGAGGTAGATGGGGGCGGGGAGGGGGGGGGGGGGGGTTGGGGATTATCCAGGAGGGAAACATGAGGGATGGAGGGCAGGAGAGGAGGATATTGATGATGAGTGGAAAACAGCGAGCACTGGAGATTTGTTACCCACTTAGTCAGGACTGCCCACTATCTGCAGGAAAATCACTGTGTGTGTGTGTGTGTGTGTGTGTGTGTGTGTGTGTGTGTGTGTGTGTGCGCGTGCGTGTGTGTGTGTGTTTCCACGTGGGAGAGCATGCATGTGTAACATGGCCACAAGCTTTGTCTATTACATCTCACTGTTGTCAGGCCAGAAATAAAATGGTATCTCCGGATTGTTAGCCTCTCAGGTGGAAGGAAAAAATAACTTTGTGTTTTAGCCTGGCGGTGCATTTCTGAACGTAAGCAAAGAGGATTTAAAGGAGTAGTTTAACATTTTTGGGAAATACGGTTAATTGCTTACTCTCCGAGAGGGAATAGATTGACATACACACTGCGTGGCAGGAGCCAGAAGCAGAATAGCTTAGCATAAACAGACTGCAAACCAAAAGTGGAGACAAAAGAAAATGTATTTACTTTACTTGGATAGCAAAAACAAAAACACCTATACAATCAATTGCTATCTAATACAAAAAATCTGCAAAAATGATTACTTTTCTTACTTTGTTAATTCAACTTTTTAACGCCATACATTTTTTGGTATTGTTTTGAAATTTCAAAAACATTTCAGATTGAGCTGCAGGTTTCGAGTAACAAGCTCAATTCATTTCACAAATGAATGTTAAGTGTGATGGTGATGCCTTTTAGAAAATGTAAGTCCTAATAAAAAAGTTCAAATCATACATAATGTAAACCCACGGTAAAAGTACCAATAATATGTAAATGTATAGTATTTTCTATTTACATGCTTTGTTCCTGTATTGATAATAGAGGTGGGGTTTGGTGTCTCGTCAGACAATTCCATTTTCATTATTCATTTATCACAATAATTCAAAAGCCACATACCTTTCTGGGCCTCTTGCCAGTGCCTCAAGATATGTAAACACATTTCTCTACCTGCAAATCACTACAGAAGTGAAATACAAACAACTCTACAGTAAAACAAAGCCACACGGCAGTAATGTTTTTAGTTTTAACCCAACAATGTCCTCCCCCTCTGTCCTCAGACCTGGCTCTGGAGCGGGCCATGTTCTCCTGTGTGCTGCGGCCCCTCAGGTCCCACCTGGAGAAGGCTCTGGTTGCGTTGCACACCCAGGACAGCAGCAGCCAGCGGCTCGCCCAGAACATGATCCGCCTGAAGGGGGACGAGGCCATGGAGCGGCTGGGCGTGCGGACGGGCGTCCCCGACAGCCGCGAGGTGGAGCGGGTGAAGCAGAAGCTGCACCTGATGCAGAGGACGCACTCGCCCATCGACAAGGTGCTGCTGCTGCTGCAGGTCTGCAAGTGCGTCCACAAGGCCATGGGATCCCTACATGGTGAGACCACATGCATCGTTTTTACGATATACGATACTTTATTGTCCGTTCCAGTCTGACATTTATCTTCCATCACAGCAGCTCCATATGCAACATAAACAAGGACAAATATTAAAGAGGCCCTATTCTGCTTTTTGGATTTGTCTTTTTCCTGTTGTGTGTTATAAAGGTTTGTGTGCATGTAAATGGGCTGCAAGGGATAAAATCCCAGAACTTCACATCAGAGGGACTTTTCTTTCCCCGCCTGAAACGCCTCCATTGGACTCTTTGTTTACTTCCTGAACATAGTGACATCCCTATATAACGCTCCTATTGGCTAGCGCTCCGACACATTGTACGTGATAGGCTAAGGGGCGGGATATCTCTGAGCGGTTGACCAATCACAACAGAGAGCTAAACAATCAGAGCAGACTGGGCTCATTTAAACACAATATAGAAGAAAAAAAAACGTTACAAATATTGTCTTTACCTCAATTCACCACAATATAGATAACATATGATTCATGTTTGCGAATACTCTCTGCTAGATCACATTTAACAGTGGGAGTGTCATTTGGTTTTGTGATATAGTTCTATTCTATTTATAAGATACATATATACTGATTTCCAAAAAAAAATTCTTTAGAAAAGTCATATTTAAAACGTGTCAATTCGACCTAAACACCATTAGGGTTAACAAAAGATTACAGTCACTAACAAAAATGTTTTCAGGACTTCATGATGGACTGGTGCTCTAGTCAAGTTCCTGTATTCACGTGGAAATAGTCAACTGACATTTTCTATTTAGAAATGCTGGGTTTGCTGCTTGAAAGTTTCCCTGTTGAAGGAATGAAGGTCAACTATCTTGGCAAAGTTGAGAGTCTGGTCACTTTTAAAAGCTCCACACTTCAGACGCACTGTATAAGTGTGAGCTGAGGCACGGCCTTTCTGCTTTTCAGCACGACCTGCTGAAAGAAAAAGCTCAATCGTGTCAGTAAAAATATTCAAGGATTTGTAACTTACAAATCTGACATTCTCAAAATCTGATTAAATGGATAACCAACTAAATTAAAGTTGAGAAAAACACACTTTTTTTCCCCTGCTGACATTTTCAGCAACCTGCAACAAAAAGACAGCCTATCTTTAAACTGTGCTTAAGTACATTTTCCTGTTTTTTTCCAGGACAGGAAGTGAGCTGGGATGACTTCCTGCCGTCGCTGTCTTACGTGATTGTGGAGTGTAACAAGCCCCACATCCTGATAGAGGTGGAGTACATGATGGAGCTGCTGGAGCCCTCCTGGCTGGGAGGAGAGGGTACGACCTGAGCTCTGAATGCTGTAGTCCCAAAGCTGTGCTGTGCTTTGATTGGTTAAACCAGTAACAATCATTCTGTCTGTCTGTCGAAAAGAAAGGATTACCATTTCCTTTTAGTCATAATACATCTCAGCATGATTTTTCTACATTTTCTTTAATTTTGGAACAAACTCACATACAAATCTTGTTGCCATATTTAATTTTATTACATTTATTATCTTAAAGGTGGGGTAGGTAATTCACTTCAAAAACACTTGTTGTTATATTCCATGGAATGCTCTTAACATCCCGATAGCAATGAATATATTAAATGCTTTGACAATAAATACATAAAAAAATGTCATCTGGAAGCCGTGGCGCTGTAAAAAGCACGACCAATCATTTTAGCCGGCCCGGCTAAAATAACTGGATGGCCTTCCTGCCTGTCAGCCTTCCATCTCGTGCACAAACTTATCTCGTGCCCTCATTGGTCATGTGCGCGTTCGTGTGTGTTGGAGGAGGGGCTCTGTAAGGAAGGGGCAGATTTTTTTCGGCCTGCGTAGTTTCAAATTCTAGCGCACTCGAGCTGGTTTCTACATTCTTACCTACCCTACTTTAATTGAGATTTTCTTTCCATCAACCAGCAAATTAAATATATTATTAATACAGCTCTGCAATCTAAGACAGACTAGATAGATAAGGGCCTTTTTGGGGACAGATTGTTCCAATTAAATTGAACTTCTGTCCTCTCTTTGCGCCTGTACACGCCTCTGCTAGGCCTGGAGTGTTTGGCTCACCTCCACTAGTGACTAATCAGATTTTGGTTGTCACATCTCTTACTATTTATAACTCCATCTTTGTTTTTCCTGTCCCTTTCTAAATTCTTAATAAGAAAGCAAAGTATGTATTCAGTATCCTACACATTAGTCGACTCTTCATACCTACATGAGGCTTAGTCGTATACTTGTTGTTTGCAGGTGGGTACTACCTGACCAGTGTGTATGCAAGCCTGTGTCTGATCCAGAGTCTGGAGCGGGACCAGCCATTCTCCGGCTGCCTGACAGCGGAGGCCCAGGACGCTCTGAAGGAGTGGAGCTGCAGGAGGAGCCAGGACGCCCAGAGGCAGAAGGAGAGCCAGCAGAGCCAGGTACTCTTCCAGACATTCCTGTTATTATATTATCATAGTAGCACACCATGGAAACACTGTTACGGTGTGTGTGGGTTTGCACAGTAAGCTGCTTTGTCACAGGTCTTTGTAAAGTGATTGATGTGCAGTTTAGGAACTCCTCCTTATTATGTACTGAAACAATTCTATGGGATATTATCCAATGCACCATGTCGAAGCTTTAAAACATGAAGAAAAAATGAAGAAGTAAGACTGTGTTATGTGAAATATTAAATGGTAAATGGACTGCATTTAAATAGCGCTTTTCCAGTCTACAACCCCTCAAAGTGCTTAACATACACAAGTCATGATCCATCATTCACACCATACAGGCAGGGGCTGCTGTGCAATGGGCCCCCTGCTCATCACTCACTTGTGGTTAAGTATCTTGCTCAAGGGTACATGTTGACTGCAGGGGCTGGGATCAAACCCCCAACCTTCTTCGACAACAACATTACCTTACAGCCACGACGCTCCATATTACAATACATTTTTTAGTGAAAGCTTGAAATGTGCTATCACTTACTTATTGGAAAAATGTACCTAAACTAGAGAGAAACGATTTGTTCAATTGTTAGAGGTCTTTAAGATAGGGAAATAAAAGCAGAGGGTCTACGTTAGTTTTCATTTAATAAGATTGTTTCCATATTTAAAAACTCACATTTTCTGAAATGTAAACAAATATAACCTCAACCTGTCGTTTTAGTTTGTTAGCAACTAGTTATCGCTGTAATCTGTGAAGTTTGATTCGTAACTTTGTGATGAGTCTTTACAGCTTGCATTTTTAAAGATTTTCTGTGTTCCTAGCTGCAAAGTACCTTTTTGAAATCTGTCCTGATGTCTGAACTTCAGGTTATAATACTCGAAAAAACATCCAACAGACACTAAGAATCATCAACAAACTGTTTGTACATTTCATGATCCAAACATGCACCTTTTCTTGTTTTTCCATTGACAAAAAAGACACAAATGGTAACAAACATGGAGATAATCCCCCCAAAAGAGGTCAGACTTTACATAAATTACACTGATGGCGATGCACTGATCAACATCAGATTATCCTACATCTGCAGCGATGGCAGGTGGAGTTGAACAATCCACCTATATGGATTTTTAGAGTCTATTGAAAAGTCAAAGGCCAAATGTTCTGGATGTCATGCAGAGGTGAATATTTCCAGTGGAACAGTAGGTCATTCATAAAAAAAAAAAACAGACAACACACCTGGATTTCCCTTCTTTGGCGTGCAATCACAAATTCATTTTAGGGATTAGTTTTTAGTCATTTTTAGAGGTAATCCGCTGATCTGGCGCCAGATTTCCACATGAGATGCACTATAATACGCACACTTCTTCCCTACACTCTCCTCTGATCACTCAGATTGGTAAAAAGGTTCCACTAGATGCCACGGGGAGAGAAAAAAAGGGCATTGTCATCCACAGCGTTTGTGTCTCGTCACGTGGTTCCTCTCCTGGCTTCAAATAGCCGATCTAACTCACCCGGCAGCCAGATTTTCCACTGACACAGGCGGGGATCAGTGAGCCAAGTGCTATGAAGAAGTGGGCGGTCAGATAACATGAAATTTATTGAGCTGCATCTACCCATCGAAGCAGGCAAACACAATATGCACACGGACGGCGAGGAGCTCAGTGACTCTGTAAGTTTTCACCACGGCAGACCTGTTGATTCTAATTGCTTGTTGTATTTGGGAATCTGTCTGTGTGTGTGTGTGTGTGTGTGTGTTTGTCTGTGTGTGTGTGTGTGGCAGAGAAGAGGATTCTCACTGGTTTCTTAATGTTTGGTTAAATAGGATTAAGTTGTCATTCTGTGTGTGTGTGTGTGTGTGTGTGGTGTGTGTGTGAGGGCGTCTGTAGGTGGCTGTGTCTGACGTTATGTAACGGCTCAGGTAATGCACTATTGCCGCTAAGTGTTTGAAGATTGTTGAGACTTCTTTTAGTTGTGTCGCTTTCTGTTTTTAAATGGCAAAAAGTTTGCGCTGGAAAACTTCAGCAGAACACGAGGAGAGAGCGGGCTTTATGGATTATATTCGGTGAGTTTGGACAAGTGGATTTATTTGGGAGTTTGTCAATGAAGCAGAGAACAGATGATTTCCCTGTAAAGCTCTTGGACCCGCTGGTTATGTGTGTGTGGGAAGCTTTTGTTTCAGAGAGCATTTATTTTATGAGCATGATTTCGGCTCATTTGTCACAGTGGATTATAAACCTGCACCTCCTCCTCCGGCTCCATCTCTCTCCTCCCCCTCTTTTGCCCTCTCTCCATAAGCCTCTTGACCTCTGTTTTGCATGAACACAGTATATATTAACTCTTTTTTTTTCCCCTCCCTGCAGCGGTGCGTTCGGATACTGTTCCAGGACGGGGAGCGGAGCGCCGTGCGGACGTTGCAGTGGAGCGCCGGGGAAACCAGCCAGGAGTTGGCCCAGCTGTGCGCCTCCACCTTCGCTGTGTCCGACCCGCAGCAATACACCCTGTACTGGCGCAGCAGCGGGGAGATGAGGCCCCTGCCCCCCCAAGCGCAGCCCCAGGACCTGGCCAGCCACAGCGAGGGGGGGCCATCGCTCTCCTACCTGAGGACCGACCACGACTTCAGCAAGATGCGGCGGCTCACCAGAGGTGGCGCCGTGGACCTGAGCGAGTCGGTGTGTGAGGAGTGAGTGGGAGGGGAAGGAGGGAGGAGGAGGGGGAGGATGGAGATGGAGATGGATGCTTGCTCTCGCTTTTTCTCTCTCTTTCTCCCTCTCGTTCTGTCTCTTTTCTCTCCGGGCGGTGTGCGGTGTCTCGTCGTGGGTCACGACTCGTTGTGAATAACTTCAGCCGTCAGACTAGGAGCAGAACCTTTAACGGTAAACTCTTTCCTCCAGAACGGAGCGGCGCAGCGACGTTAGAACAACAGTCGTACCACTCAGAGTGGCTGCTGGTGTAAAGGAGTGTGTACTACTATTTTTGTGACATGGAAAATGTGTAATAAATGGATTTGGTTGTTATTTTGAAACATGAACCCAGGGTTATACCGTAAAGGGATTACATCATTAAAAAACGTGAGGAGGCTCAAATCCAAAGACAAATTCTGTGAGACTACTGTTGCCTGGAAACAAACTCACTTCCTGTACGTACAAGAGATGGCAAATTGTCCACCGTGGTGATGTAACCCTCTCACTGTATAGTTCTGGGTGAAATCTAAACAAGACACTTGGATGTTTTATTACTTTTGTGTGTGAAAGTCTGCCGATCCTCGGATGGAGTGTTTAAAGGGTTTGGAGATGCAAACCTGCCTGTGCCCCCTGGAATACAGTTTGACTCAAAAAGGTGAGAAGTGTTACAGCCAAGACCAAACCTCAATACCAAAGTGACAAAAAAACACATAGGTAGGACATTTTGTCATTAAAAAAAGGTGTTTATTTTGAAAGGAATCAGGTGTAGAAGCTCTAAGGAAGCTTTAAATCAGTGGTTATTTTTAGGATCACCCACAGAGACGATATTATTTTTAGCTTTTTTGAGAAAAGGCGCTCAATCTCCTTGCTCTCGTATTAAGTGTTTTTGGCTGCTGGAGTAATGGGCGAGTAGGAGAGAAGTGATAGAGCTCTGTTTTTAAACCATGTGAGAAAAAAGGCAACCTGCGACATATTTACTGAATGACTTGCGAATGTATCAAAATCTTGTTTCCTTGTTGGACCTTAATCCTTAATCACAGCTGTGTTACGGTTCGCTGCTTCTTCAGTTTTCTCTCTTTGCCGTACTATAAGATAACACACCACGTTACAACAATAAACCTGTGGGTGACCGGTCGAATGTAAATGTAAACGTCACCAGCTTCTGGCGACTCCTGCTGCAAGTCATCGCCATCCACTGACTGTTCATCCCTGATTATCATATTATGTATTTTAAACTTTTGAATTGTTCAATTTGTTGGGTAGATATCAAACCTAAGTATGGATTTGGAGATCATTTTGAAAACTACAGTATGATGTGTTTTCTGAAACATTATTGCATGCTTTTTTTTTTCATTTAACGTGAAGGTTCTGCGAATGTGGCGTGTGTGCGCGTGAAGCATGTGTTCATTGTGAGAGCTCACCATTTATTTTCTCAGTGTGAAAACACATTACTGTATTTTGTCCGGTATCTCAGTATCGCAATAAAAAATTGCAATATCTGTTCACAGTGTTGTTACAACCAGTTTTGTTTAGTGGTTATTGGATAGTGATGGGAATTATGGCTCTTTGAAGGGAGCCGGATCTTATGGCTCCGTTCCTTTGCGAGAGCCGTTCAAAAGAGCCGTTTTTTTAAAGGGGGCGGGGTTAATAGATTTATCTGCGAAATATACCTTTTATAATTCAATCAAATGTAGCCCTGTTATGACTAATGATTTATATGTGTACACATATATCACTTAAATTATTCAATACATCCTTTGTAGGCTACTGAAGTATTCAAAAGTAAAACTTACATTTTTAATATAAATGATTTGCTGTGGCCAATTGTTTTCATTGCATTTACAGACCCTTGCAACTCTGATTGTAGAACCACTCTAAAAAAAAAAGAAGCAGATAGCAACACCTATACAAACTGACAACAAATATTTGCTGAGCCTAAAAATAATCATAAATAAATAACATAATGAAAATAAATATATTGCAATGCTCAAAACAGCAGCATCCAACAGTCTCTAATCCTTGGATATTACATGTCACTGCATGCATGCACGGAGCACCCATTCTGTCTTGTATTACTTAACAAACAAAAAACGACACGTTCGCGGGCGCGAGCCGGCTCCCGTCGTTCACTTAAAAGAGCCGGCTCGTTCGCGACCGACACATCACTATGATTGGATGTTTTATCAAACTCTACCATCAGAGGGCAGCAAATACCAACACATTTTACTCCTACTTATAAATAACACCTCAAATATGTATTCAAGATTTGTGGTTTCTAATGTTGACATCCTAAGGGATTTGGTATTTTTTATCCCTATCTCAGCTAGTCTAAAAACTAAATGTAATATTTGATCAAATGTATTCAAAAGCAAACCCCTCACAAATCTGACTTAATACATTATATGGCCCAAATACAAAACAAACTGAAAGATCAAGGCCGTTTGTATTCTTTTTATAATCTTTTGATAAATTATAAAGGGATAGAAAACTACTACAGTATAGTTTTACAGGTTAATTACTATTACACATTTGAAATGTAATTTTAATGTCACATTTTCAATATCAGTCAGTGTCACAGCATAACTTCCTCATTGTTTCTATAAGCATTTTATAAAAGCACTATTTGGGGTTAGATTTTATTCATTAGATGTAAACAAAAATGTGTATTTTGTCGAGACATTTACAGACACAATGACCAATGAAACAAGGACCTTGACAAAATGATTCAGTAGTCACAGCATATACATTGTATTTAATAAAAGACTGTTCAATGTGCCCTGATGTATTTTAGGTAAAATAATGCAATATGATAATGTGAGTAGCAAACAATCAAATTGTTACCTGCACAGGGATTAACACTAAATTAATTAATTCATATTTGAAATATGTTTGAACTAAATCAAGTAACAGTTCAGTAAATCCAAATAGTGGAAAACTCACAAAAGGCTTGAAAAATTAACATTCAAACTTGTTGTCAATATTTTGTCACTTGCTCCATCACTAGCAGGAAAGTGACGTTTTCTGTTCAGCGTTAACCCCCAGCATGCCAGGCTATGAGAGGTGAGTAATAGGTATTGAAATGTGGAATGTGATTATCTGGATGAGGTTGTCTTTGCGCTACACATTGTATTTCTATCTGACCCCCCCTCCCAGTTTCTGCAGCGCCCCCACTCCCTTCTCCTCGTACTCTGCCCTGCTCAGCCAGAAGGACTCCTTGTCCTTCATGATGTTGGCGAGCACCGCGCCGCCCAGGAACACCATGTGCTTACGCCGGGGGGGGTCCTCGATGCGGATCTTGAACTTCTACACAGGTTAAGAAGAAGAAAGTATTGAATCATGTGTGTGTGTGTGTGTGTTCTCAAAAAAAATGTTGCAACAAATACAACATTGGATTTGCAATAAGTCACAATATAATATTCCAAATGTAGTATATAGCTCAATATATATATACTAAAAAGAATATATATATATATATAGAAATGGCTGACGTCTTTTGTCATTAATACAATTAAATTAAATAGTGTTACATTTTATTGACATAGTATTCTTGCCTTTTGAAACCACAGTAACAAAACAATCTTAGCTCAAGGTCCACGTGTTTTGTTTAGAGCAATTATTATTATGGGTTATTATACAAATGCTATGTAACTTTTTTTAATTAATAGAAAATGCATTACATTGTGGCTTATGCTACAGATTAAATATTTATGCAAAGGTATTATAGAGGATCAGCAGTTGTATAACACCTTATCTAACATCATGGTGCTCCTGCATTTCAATAAAAACAGATGATTAACATTTAAAGGCTAAAAAATATTGTTATTGGATGTAAAACTCTTACAGATAGTTTCTGAGTGTCTCCGTCCAGCACCCTCTCCAGGTACAGCTGCTTCATCTCCCTCTCTAGTCTGGATGGGAGTCCGGGGTACATGGTGGTTCCTCCGGAGAGAACGATGTGCTTATAGAAGTCTGACCTGCACAGAAAAAACAACCAGGATGTAAAAAAACAACATGTTTTGCCCTTTTTATGTTATGTAGGTGCATTAGTGAGGGGAGGCAGACCTGAGGTCGATGTCTGCAGCCTGGATGGTGTTGAACAGCAGCTCGGCCACCCCCGCTCCCTCCACGTTGATGAGGTGAGGCTGGAAGAGAGCTTCAGGGGCCCCGAACCTCTCGCCGCCCACCTTCACCTGCCGGCCATCGGGAAGCTGCACCACACAAAGGAAAACATTTCGATAACTGCAGGGTCTTTTTTGTGAGACAGCAAGATGGAAGGTGCCACAATAAGACATGCTTTGGAGAAATCCATAACGTTACCACTCTCATAATAGGACTCAAACTAGAATAAGGGTAAACTTATTGGCAGAAATGGAATATAATATGTTTAAATATGTTATTATTTTGTATACAATCACATTGAGTTAAGAATCATGTTTATGTTATCCTACAATAGGGTTGCAATCTGATACCTCACCACAAGATGCCACTAAATACCAGACACTGGTCTTCAAAAAGCATTGTTTGCTGTTTGGGGAACTGAACATTTATTTTGATACCACTCTTATGTTTGTATGCTTACTAAATATAATAATACATATCTAGAAGTTCACTTTTTTGGTCTTTGGTGAAATTATTACTTTAAACTAGAGCTAAATATTTCCTTTGTTTTCAAGCGGTTTAACTTGTTTTCATGTATTTATGCTAAGCTTGGCTAACAGGCTGCTAGCTTTAACTTCATATTCAGCACACAGATGGGCAGGGATCCTAAAGTAACAGTCGACAAGAAAGTGAATACACACTTCCTTTATATAGCAACACTTCCTTTGAGTCAGGGGTGTCCAAACTACGGCCCGCGGACCATTTTGAATCGGCCCTCAGCAAATTAAAAAAGTATAATGACTTAAGTATGATAAACTTGTCTTATATTGTACTTCTTAAATATATATGTTCAAATATATTACACAGTTTTCATGTGTTAATAAGCCACATTTTCAAATAATTCAGTCGATTAAAATTGAAAACATGTTCAAGTTGATAAGAAAAAAGCCCAATAACAAATGTTCAAAATATACCCTTCATATCTCCTCTTATTATAAGCAATCTGAAGCTTCTGTTTTAAAGAATGAGCTGCTAACACAATAAATAAAACCCTATGTGATAGGCTGTTTTTTTCTTAAAGCATTTTCAAATATCAAGAATAATTTACCTACATCGGATTGATTTTTCCAACTTATAACTGAATTTATTAGGAAAATATACCTCACCTCTAGTGAGTGGCCCAGCCCTTCGTATATTTTTCTGTATGTGGCCCTCAGGGAAAAAGTTTGGACACCCCTGCTTTAAGTAGACTAAAACTTTAAGCATTACTGGGATTTTGTTCTTTAACGTACTGTGAAAGTCTCCACCAGGAAGGTCGTCTCTAATGCCAGGCGCTGCTCCTGCTCGATGTCGTATCCCACGTAGCACAGCTTCTCCTTCATCATGCGCACAGTCTCAAAGTCGGCGGTGTGGTTGAAGGCGTAACCGCGAAGAAGCAGGAGCTAATGGCGGGAAAAGGTGCATTTTTCATGTCACAACTTTTTACCAGTTTTCACAGTTTTGCATTTTCTTAACTTCTTCCTGTGCAATATTTAGACCTGTTTTCCCTTCTACAGACTGAGCATCTCCTGGCTCACCTTAATGAGGTACCGTGTGATGTCACGTCCTGCGATGTCCAGCCTGCGTGTGAGGTGGGGTAAGGAGAAGCCCTCATACACCGGACAGATGTGGGTGACACCATCCCCCGAGTCCAGGACCACACCGGTCAGCAAACCTGTAGACAGAATCAATTACCCAAAGAAAATGTAAACAAACAATTCCAATAATCTTTGAGGTCAGACTGAGCAAAAACGTTACGTTAGACATGTGTTTTCCTGTGTCTTTAAGCACAAACCCCACCAAAGTATTCCAGTTGCCCTAAGGAACAACACATTTAAAATTGTATAACATTTTGAAGTCTTACCCTGAGCATACAGAGTGAGCACAGCCTGAATTGCCACATAAAGGCCCTGGAACCGGTACTTCTCAAACATGACCTCAGCAATTTTCTCTCTGTTCTTGGTGGGGTTCATGGGCGGCTCCGTCAGCAGGATCTTCAAGAAGCAAAAAATACATTCACAGCTGTTTAAAAGCCTATTATTGATAGGGTTTTCCCCAGGTGTAAAACATTAAAATGTCTTCAGTATTTTACCACTTGTTTTCTTTCCTCATGCCTTGTTCCAATACTTGTCTCACTGAGCTTTATTTTGAAAGGTCGGCTCTGTGTTGTACCTTGCACTCTGACGGGTTGATGTCCAGGCGGGTGGAACCGAAGGTGTAGTCCCACAGGTGGAGCATGTCCTCCCAGGAGCGCACCATACCGTTCTCCATGGGGTAGCTGACCTCCAGCATGGAGCGGCACTCGCTGGCCTCATCACCCACCATCAGGTCCTGGTGGGAAGGAAACACGAGGAGACAGCTTTATAAGGTGCAGAGTAAAATAATAAGACTCACAGGAAAACTACTGGCCCAATTGTTCTAAACTTTGTGGAAGGGTGTAGCCTAGGCTAAGAGAGAATCGATTATATTTAAGAATGGAAGGGATCCAAAGGAGTCTGCATTCTTTGGTCTTTTTTACTATTTTTTAGTATCTACAGCTTTGATTCATTCGATTAAAGAAATACAATAAAGCTAACGTATAAAAAATGACATATCACAAAAATATAAAATAATTAAATCTCAGTGCCAATACAATACCTTCACATTTTTTGCACAGATACCAACGCTATACTTTTTACAATGATAGTTTTTAGTAATGCATGGATAGTTATTTTATTTACACAAGCAGCCAAAGACATTATCAAAATATAGTATTTAAATCAGGTTATTTATCAAAGAATAGAAAACTTAGAAGCTTACTTAGCATTTGCTCACATTTTGGTTTGCTGAATATTATTGAGCTACTTTGGAGGGGAAATTAAACCAAAAAAAAGTATTGTGAACACTGTACCCAAAAATGCTATCTTTACAAATCTTCACAGTTTACATTTTGTGTGCAGTGAACTTTTCACTTCTGCTTTACGAAACGTCTCTGTTCAGAGCTGTGAGGATTACGAGGAGTAAAGGTCTGCATGATCTGACCTCAGGTTACGTGAGAATGTGAACTTAACTGTGTCTTAAGGAAGCTAACAGGTGTACCGTTCTAAGACACTTTGATACATATGAGCTGAAAGGTAAGAAGAGATGGAGGAGAGGAAGAAGGTCAGCTGTTTAACTAGCTTAACAAGTCTTACTGTCCAGACTTACCAGACAGGAATTCCCTTAGCTTTAAATAGAATACAATCCACATTTAGAAACAGCTTTTGTTAGGTAAAAAATGTACTTCCTCTAACCCAATTTTTGTTTTAAAGTCTCCTTCTTTTCTGTCTTAAAAAAACACTCTCAATCTGGCACCTTCTCACTCACATACACCTGACACATCACCTTATATACAAAGCGTTGCCTTGTCTAGGCTCACCTGTTATGTATCGCTTTTCTGAATACATTTGAAATAATGCAAAAAATGATCTCACCTTTATCTCAATGTTGCCCACTTTGGTGTTTGATCGTAACATTGGTCGACCCACCATGGCGGGGAAGATGTGTTCGGGGAAGTTGGATCCAGCGAAGCCACACTTGACAAACTGCGAAGGGATGTGAGAATGAAACATGATGTTTTTTGTGTCTATTAAGTTCTTGTTTTTGTCAACGTTATCAAGAGCTTGTTATCCTCAGAAGAGGTTTAATCTTTATTGTTTTTCAGTTATTGAAAGGATTTCTGTCTAACTGACGTGTTAGTTTTCTGCTCATTCTGTGTGCTTCTTATATCTTTTATTTTTTTTCGAAAATAATGCTAGGTTTGTTTTGTTCTTCTCATGACAATTATATTGAGCTTGTGTGCAAATACAATAGGAGAAACAAATCATCTTACTCCTGCATTAAAGCCTTAATGGATAATAACTATTCATAGATACATTCAGTGTAATCCATCACTAGGCCTATTTTGCATGCAGGAAACTGTGCTAGTGTTTATTATCACAATGCATTCACTGGATTATTCATCAGTCAATGCAAATGTGTTAAAATGTGTAGTAATTCATTTGGCAAGCATGGAGCAATACGTGTTGCTACATTGCTTTTAAATGACTTGCTGTTTCTCTGCCTGTCATGACTTCACCTCATACTGTAGTGTCTCAACTTGTCTTTGTGGCCATAGACACATTCCTTAGCCTGGAGGGATGCAATGCATTCCAAGCAGAGGCGAAAAACTAGGATACGGCCATTTTCAGGTAAAGATAACACACGTTTGTCTTAATATATGTTGAAATTAACATGCCACCATCAGTATTGAAGAACCACTCTGGATGTTGTGATAGCTGAAGTCTCACTTCCTGATTTTCATCCAATCGTAGCTCAGTTCAAAACATCACAACCATGTATGGCTGTGTGTGCACATTAGAGGCAGGGTGACAAGTTCAGACACGTGAGGAATCAAGCTGCAAACAGATTCACACCCTTCAGATGTCAACCTTTACATATGATCCAGAAGCAAACTTTTACACGCTTTTTAGAGCAGCCACTTTACAATAAAACACAGCTGGTGTGGGTTTGCATGAAAAACAATGTCACAGATTTCTGATAACACTTTGAAAACAAGCGTAAATTATACTGAAAGAGAAGTAAGCCGTGTTAATAAAATGTTGAGGTAGTGTGTGAAACAATATATTTGACTTACCCCTGTCCCATTGTCACAGACCACCACTTTTCTCCCCTGGCTGTCCATGCTTATCCAAATGTAGCTCCCTCCTGTCAGGACAGGGGTCTAACTAACAAATGACAAATTCAAGATTATTACGCATGAATTTAGAAGAGACAACAAGTGACAGGTAAGCAGAAGTCTATTTGCTGCAACTTCCAGTATGGGCGGGATTACTACATTTGAGGACGCCCCATTTGCTGTGGGGGTGGACCTACACTTCCCCTTTTTTATAGAGAAACGGTAGTGTTTTTTTGAGCAGGTCATTTACAAATTATTTTTGAAGTTGACATTTCCTTACACTTTTCATTCTGCAACAAAAAAGAAAAAAATAGTCCTTTTATTGTTTGATGTCCTTACTCATTGTCACTATATAAAACTGGAAATACTGATACTTTGTAGATTACACCATCAAACTGTTGTAAATGTAAGACCCTCATTTTTCTGTTGACTCTGGTTATGTTTCGTTAATTGTCTATTTTTCAATGTCAACTCTGCAGATTTGATTTGCTCAATCAAACAAATGTAATAAAGATAAGACATAACAAAAAATACAACATTTCAAAAAACAAAATCATGATGAATAACCTTTTGTAAATCTTTGTAAATTTATGCATTAATAAAAAGGTGAAACTTTTGATAAATCAATCTGAGATGTACCAACGTTGCTGCATTTTTGGTCCTAACCATCAGTTCGGAGAAAGTATGTCTTTTGCATACTATATAACAGTTTGTTTGACATATCCGAACTATACAGATTTAAAATACTTATATTACCTTACCTTATTACCATGAGACTTAAAAGGGCTATGCATTAAATGTGCATTACAAATTTGATATTTTTCTTTCAATCCAGATTTCCCTTATTGTATTAAATCTCTCACAATCTATTTCGTTTTTAATTGCTTTCCAGGTTGCACATGACACCTTTAAGAGACATTGCTATTGGGTAAAATGCATCCTAACTGGCCCCTTGTTTGCGAATTCTCGTTGGAGTACAAAATGAAAAAAAATTAAACCGTTTGTCCGCCATCTTTCTTCTCTTAATATTTTGGGGGCCTGGAAATGTCCTCAAAACATTGGTAAGTGTTTTTTCCCCCCTAAAGTTTGGCTTGTATGTCATCATAAAACATTCAAGTGGCTTTAAGGTTATGCTTACTATCAGGGAAAACGTTTAAAATGTGAAAAAAATGTTTAAATAAGAAATAAACTAGTGCTAAAGTCATCAACTGACAAATCTAGCTAGCAGCTATAATATGCTAGCTAGTGTAGCATTAGGCAGTTAAAGAGCAAGATATTTTCCTCAGGAGACAAAAAAACTGCTTAGAGGTGTGTTAATATTGGACTTCCACCTGTAAGGTTGCTATAAAATGAATACAAATGCCAATAGTTTGCTTAAGTTATATGTAAATTATTCAGTTTTAGCCTGTTTTGCACACAACAGGGGCTAACTAACAGGAGTGACTTTCACCGTTTTACTTGCCAACACAGGTGAAACTAATTGCATAATTAATTGCTGCATTGCATTGCTTAATATAATGAAGTCCTAATTAATGTTGTTAAAATACACCTGTGCTTTTTCCACTTAACATAATGTGATAAAAGTTTGTGAAACTCTTTTATGTGGGAACAATGGTGAGTAGGAATATTGCCTTGTTTTTGTCTTTCTGCTTTTGTTAGTATAATGGAGTAGTACATGGTAACATGTATAGCCTACTGTTTTAATTAGTGGCTACCTTGAAGGAATATATGAAGCCTATGTGAAAAAGGAGGGTTTCCCAATTTGAACTTTAGTTAAAATACCTATTGTGTTTCCGTGTTGTTGCTCTTTAATTCCAATGGACTATTTATCCACAACAATATTTGTGGGTATTTTTTGTAAGGGCAGAAATGTGTTTAACAAAAAACAACACCTATTTGAACTTTATCTTTGTGACATTCGCAAAACTAGCCTGTCCAAATAAGATATTAAACATTTCTGCTTCATCTGCTCAAGTTTTTCATTTTAAAAATCAGATTTTTTGATAAATTCATGTTTTTGTTTCTAAACCTGTTTAGAAACACCTATGTTCATCTGCCTTGGTTAAAGTAAAGAAAAATATTTCTACATTTACTTCACTTGCTTTACATTACATTACTGAACTAATAAATACAGTGAGTCAGTATAACTTTGGATAAAAATAAGCTCATTTATTTACATAAAACATTTACAAAATACATCTTTTCATTGAAATAATGTGTTATGAGAAATCATGGTTTCAAGCACACAGTAGGCCTCTGAGAGTGTCGTTCTGACATTAGGACACAAACATATCCGACTTGGTCTCACTGTTCTCAAATGTTATAGGCACATCGAGTTAAGACCGATTAACGCTTTACATTTTTCGCTGATTCATCCTTTCTGTTTCAGCTCCTGTGGAAATTCATCAGAGCAGCTCAGGAGCGTTCACAAAAAGCCCTTTCAACCAGTCACCAAAAGACAAGTGAACAGGTAAAACACAGCTGGTTTTAAGCAGCATATTTGCTTCTAAGGTACTATAAAGTCTACCTAAACTCATCTGATTATTTGTCTTTGCATTGTAAAAGAGAGATGCCCTTAGATCCTTTTTAAGGCAGTAAAATGTGATTAATTGGTCAGTCACTATGTTTACATGCACATTGTAACATGATCACTCTAGATAGCATCTAATGGGAATTAGGATGCAATTTAAAAGTTAATAATATTAATTGTGCCAGGAAAAAAAAGTATTTTTTAACCTAAATGCCAATTTCTTATCAAAAATATTGAATGATTGAACCTAAATTACGGTTTTTCTGATAATGGATGTATGTTAAATGTTTGAAACAAGACACCAAAATCTGAAGTTGATCAGGTTATTATTGTGCATGTAAATATAGTAACATTAACAGCCTACTCAAGGCATTTTTCATCGTGTCTTAGATTCCATACAAATTATTTTATAGCTTAGATAATGACTTATAGAAAATGATTTCTACAAAAATATTCAATGAAACCCGTATAAAAACTTGAAATATCAAATGATCTAAAGACCATGGTCGGCAGTAAACTACTTCATATAACAGTCGAGGTTGTGTGCCATGGTGCTTCTTTTAAGTGCATATTGTTTTTCCTTTAAAATGTCCACTCTCACTGAGAACACCTCCAGTGTTTCAAAGTCTGTAGAGTCTGATGATTGCAGAGAACAAGAGTCTGTCTATCACAAAAATCGTCCGTCATCTCAGGACTCGAACTCGCTGTCGCTGCTGACGGAGATCTCCGGTGTGGAGGCTCCCGTTCCTCTGCGCTCGTTCTCCGTGCTGCAGTCGCTCGCCTCCGGGCTGCCCAGGTGTCGAGGGGAGGGAGGCAACAAGTGGGAGTGATGGCGGCGGTCCTGGAGGGAGCCGTCGGGTGAGCTACCTGAGGGCAGGTGTGAGTGATCCTGTTGCATTCTGGGTGGAGGGAAAGAAGAGAGAGATGAGATTTGGGTCCCAGATTGGAGTTTTTTGTATAGTAAATGTGGCAAAGTTCAAAGGGCTTTGTTGTCATATGCATTGTGCCTTTTTAACGACTGGCTTTTTCAAAGTCTACTGCAAACTTGAAGTACCTCTGAGCCCAATTTTGTTTTTTCTCCTTTATATTCACAACTATTGTTAGCGCTTGTAGTTCTTAACATACCTGTTCTTTGCGGATGCTGCTCGGTCTCTCTGCCGGCGGTTCTTGAACCAGTTGCCGACCTGTGTGGGGGTGAGCCCTGTGGCCTGGGCCAGGTGACGCTTCCTGGATGGGTTTGGGTAGGGGTCTTGGAGGTACCACTCTCTCAACAAACTGCGGGTTCTTTCCTGCAAAATACAGACATACAATTAATATTTATGCTGTCGTAGACGATTCAAAGTACACTTTATTAGTGTGGAATTGCACCTTGCAAAGACACCATATGGTGTTTTGATATCATCCCGATAAACCACAATAATCTCCTCACTCTCATGATGCTCACTGTAATAGTATTAGACTGGATTATTAAATACAATCAATGATTACAATCTACAATAGAGGATAAATATCAATTCATAGCGACTCAATTGGATCATGTTAAGGGGCTTAATTGGCAGTAAGAGAGACTATCCCTCCCGAGGTTGTGAACTAAAGATGAACTATATTTACGAAACAATACTTCACCCTGCCACATGAGGGAGATCACACACACAAACACACACACACCCAAGAGGCAAGGTGCATGCTTCTGAATCCATGTCATTTGTCTCATAAAACTTTTAGGTAAAAGAAAATATATTTTAAATGTGTATAACCAAGGTGTTAAAAAGTACCAGCAGTATGCATGTGATGAATTGCTCTTCACACATGGAATAAGGTTCTTTATATTGGCTCCTGGATGGCAAGATGGATCATTTAGACTCCCTTAGGTCTGTGCTCAATGTCAATAAAAGTTGTGTTCATATTTGAAAGGTGTCGTTAATAATTCAGATTAAATAAAGTTGAACCCAGGGGGGATGGGAGTTTGAAGCTGAACAGTCAAAGTTACAGAAAAGAGAAAAGCTGATAATAGAAGTGGAAATTATGCACGGGTGAAAACACATCAAACACTAGTCGTAGATTATTTAGGAACTATAGTTAATTTGTTTTAACAGTATGTTCTTGTCATAAACATTGTCTAACCAGATCTCTGATCAAGCACAAGTAACCATGTCTAAAGTATTACGGCCGAAGGCTGAGGTTAACCACAGCTCTTGATCATCTTAAAAGCTCAAAGGGCAAGCTGTGTGAGGTTACATGGGTACCGTACAACTTTTACGAGAGAGCAACTGACGGTCAAGTAGCAGGTCCATATCATATAAAAGCATGTTAGCCTATATTGTGTGATACCGAGGTCCCGACCAGAACCTGATATATTACATTTTAGCCCCACGGGACGAGGGAAAGCGTGGGTCACACCTGTGCACATGTGGGTTCAATTATAATATCGCGTGGTGGTGTTTACCTTAAAGCAATGCGTCTTCTGCTCGCCGTCCCAGATGGTGCGGGGCAGGGGGAACTTCTTGCGGATCCGGTACTTCTCCACCGGGCCCAGCGGCCTGCCCCGGAGCCTCTCCGCCTCCCGGTAGTGCGCGTCCAGCCACAAGTCCTGCAGCTTGGCGTGCGACTCGCGAGTAAAGCGGTGGCTCTGCAGGATCTGGTACAGACCCTCGAAGTTTCCCCCGTGGAAAGCGACCAGCGCTCTGGCTCGCATCACGGACTCGTGTCGGTTCAGCGCCTCCCCGGCGGAGCCAGGGACGGCGGCCGGCAGGGACCAGAGGAACCGGCCGAGGCGCTCGATGTCCCCGGTCTCCTCCAAGTTCTCGCACACCCGGGCGACCTGGTCCGGGGTGAACATCGGAAGTGGGAACATTTCGGTTTGCTGTCTCTCAGTAGTTTACCGAAGAAGCTGTGAAATGTTCCAAAACGTATCCAACCGCGCGTAAAGCTCCGTGCGCTCTCTGCCTCCTTTCCTGAGATGATGGCAAGTATTGACACTTGCAGCTTCTATCTGCAGCCTCTCTTATGCAACCGAGTCTCTCCTGGCATGTGGGCAAATGTCTCAGAGAAGCCGGTGCGCAACAGTGGTGTTGGCGCCTCCAGGTTTCCAGAGTAGAGCCAAATAAAGAATGAGGACGAGGAGTCAACCTGTATTTATAGCTAGATACAATTAGCATCTCTGTAGTTGTTTTGAGAAGGATTATACATCCCAGCCATTAGCCTCTTAGTGGGGGGTAGTGTGTACAGAGGTGACTGGCTGATCAGCTTGTTTGGCTTAGCCTGAGGATACATTGACTGCCAGGATGACTGCAGTGAGCAAACAAGCAGGGATAGGTTATTTGATAGGACGGATGGAGGCTGGCCTCAGGAGGTGATGATGAGGGGAGAAATAATGTGGAGTGAGAGGCTTTTGACAGCAGGCAAAACACAAGAAAATGTCAATAATATGCCAAAAAATGTGTTAATTTATATATTACAAATGAGCGAATCCAGGGTGCAAAATTCCCTTTTTTTAATTATAATTTTTTACTACCAGCTACTCAATAGAGTACCATTGTTTTTGTGCTGATGATGCACATCTACCAGCCTTTGGCACACTTTTACCAGCATAAATTATTAAATTGCAGTGCCCATGGCCATGAAAATTGGTATTATATGCCTCAATTAACTGAGAGCACACGCCGGGACACAAAGCTGTAGCGATCCCCGACTAGCTAATACCCATGTAATTAAAACACATGGTTGCACCTTGTTGGTTGTTATCCTCAGTGACCTCTTGCCAGGCCAAGATGTAATGAAAACGCCCCGAGACATCGACGCATGCCTCAATCCTTCTGATCTCACTGGCTCATTAATCAGTCTTAGGATAATTTTTCTTATTAATCAGGTTAGGGGTCTGCTATAAGCATCTGTCAACTACAATACAAACATGTTACACTTAATTTGCACATCATAGCTTAGAGGAAATTAATTTATGACAGTGAACCAGAGCTTGAATAAAGATTATTAGCTTATTAATAATAAATTAGCCTCCAATAGGGCTCTGAAGGCAGACAGGGATTAGTCCCCGCCGTGAATATGAGGCTTTGCATTGCATGAAGGTTGCAGTCAGGTCAAGGATCATCTGGTTTAAAATAAGGTGAAGTGGCTTTAAATGTCCACAAATCTGTCTCAAATACAGATATATGCCTGCCATACACTGAGCCAGTTTGTGCTGTATATTAGAGAGAGATTAGAATTAATCCCTCCAATATAAAAGTTGTATGTCATTTTATTTAGCAGCCTTTTTTCAGTGTAAAGTATGCTTTAGTTAAACTTTTTGTAAGCAAATTATCCTCTACTAAAGTCCATATTGAAATAACAGAAAATTAAGTTTTATTTGAAACTAACTGTTAAACTGTATGAAATCTGACAAATGTTAAGACATTGGAAGATAACATGGAATCATCTTAAGACCTTAACTCACACCAGTGTTTTCTACTTTACTGATTATACACAAAAACATGGTAAATATCAGGTTTTTTCCTCAAAGGATATAAAACCTGAGCATGAAAACTTTTAAAATGTCCTTCAAAATGGTTGCAGTTATGAGACGAGCAATTAGGCCAAAGACAGATACTTTTGCTCACTGTTAACCCAAATATTTTGTCCATGTTATCTGACAAACTGTACAATCTACTATAAATTACACCGAAGTATATAAACCTACAATAACATAACAAATGTAAAAGCAGAGTATGCTCACAAATCAATTATATGAATTGACACTGTTAGTAAAGTATTCGACTAATCCTTAATGCACCAGTCATGAAGGAAGTTATCCTAATACGCTCTAGCAGTAGGCTATCATTTGATACCTGTTACATCCTAAATACCTGGTGGGATTGGCGGGCTAATACAAGGTGTGTGTGTGTGTGTGTGTGTGTGTGTGTGTGTGTGTGTGTGTGTGTGTGTGTGTGTGTGTGTGTGTGTCACACTCTTGGGCACAGAAGGGGTGAAATGAGCTCAGTGAAGATCATGCTCACAGTTAATCTGACCTCGAGTTTCAGACACTTTGTGCCACTGACCACCACACACACACACACACACACACACACACACACACACAGTCACACTCTTGGGCACAGAAGGGGTGAAATGAGCTCAGTGAAGATCATGCTCACAGTTAATCTGACCTCGAGTTTCAGACACTTTGTGCCACTGACCACCACACACACACACACACACACCACACACACACACACACACACACACACACAGCAAGGTATCCCCCCCGGTCCCAATCTGTTTAAATCTTTGAGAGCAGACTGAACCAAAATCAGTTTAAGCTCTCCCAAGGCGTTGTGGAACAGGATGAATGATAAGATGGGTGATGGGATGACCAGATTAAGTGTTTGAATAAGGATGGGGGGGGGGGGGGGGGGGGGTTGTGTATATATAATATACTGTAATGTACTTCATTATATGTGTAGACTTTATATTTTGGTAAAATACGAAAATCATTCATCATGCTTTTGTCACGACTGCTACTTTATTTAGAAATGTGTAGCAACAATCGGTTGTTATTAGGCAGGTGTCATGGAGGCATTCCTTAAACTATCAGGCAAAGGGGACATTTCAAAAGGAAACACTCAGGATTTTCAACTGTATCTCTGCATACATTCCTGCCCCTGTTTCTGACATGCGGTGTCGTGTTTTTGTCTCTTGCTGTTTCCTAATTCAGGCGGTGAATCACACACACCAGATCTGAAGGCCAGCCTGAGCTGATGCCTTTACCCCACATTGGACGCTGCTCCTCATCCACTTACAGGTAAAAGGCTTTTCATGTTTACCTCCCTGAAGTTGACCTCAAATTGTTCCACTGAATTGAAATATCCGCCATTTAATTTAAGAGGAAGCAAACAAACAAGTGACTAAGTGTAGGCGTATTATGCTTACTCTTTTTATATTTTACGTTTTAATAGAACACCCCTTAACCACTTTTAAGTCAACAAAACAAAACCCAAACAGTAGTCCGCCGGATGAAAACACCTGGGGCCTCATTTATAAAGCCTTGCGTAGGATTCACGTGGGAAGGTTGCTTACGTAGGACAAAGCAAATAAATACGCACAGACATTTTCCGATTCATAAAACACTGCGTACCGGCGTAGGACATGCGTGCGGCACGTCCTACGCCGGTTTCCCTTTTATAAATCACAATCAACTCGAAATGCGGCGCAGCTTTTGCGGGCTTCACGTAACGCCCATATTTGCCTATAAATAGTCAAAGAAACGCCCCGTTTAAATATTCATTTTGACTGACTGCATGAAGAAGATCGCAGGAAATGACGACAGAAAAGCTAAAAGAGACATTTCACACCGAGTCAGATTTTGGTTCTTTTGGGAAGGTGGAGACAAATCACATTGTTTGGTGGATGCAGTTTGAACCAGAGTAGCAGCATGGAGGTCGGATCGTCTCCAAAATAAATAAATAAGTGGTCCGAAAAAAGTTAATGACAGCAACTCTATATCCACCAGTTAAAGGAAATAAAACTAATGTGTTGTGTTATATTAGCTGTACAATTTACCACATATGGTGTTCTTAGTTTCCATACCTCCTGTGTTTTACGAGCGACTTATCAAGAATTGGCGAACGGCATAAAACATGATTAAACATGATAGTATATAAAACCATGCTCGTTTCTATACAACCTATAGAAATGCAAAACGGCCTCGGGTTTAGACGTAATTCTGTCCTACTGTTTACCGCATCAATTATGAGAATACATTTCTTAACAAGAGAACATAATCGAGGGGTGATCAATAACATATCCGTATTTATTTCTCCAAGTTATGTTTTTGTGTGCACTGAGGAGTCTCAAACAGGCGTTTGTTTAATCATTTTAAGATTTGGCTTTAATCAATTTGTGAAAATTAATTCTTCATATATGATAAATGAGAGGTAACATTCTAATTATGGTATTAGTTCCACATATTTCTCTCCATTCTTCCTTCTGCCAACGGTGTCGCAGTTTCTCGTCTCTCCCATTGTTGTGCTTAGTGCGTACGCATGGGTCAGAGTTTGCGTGGAGGACCGCACATTTTCCCGTCAAGTTAGTTTTTATAAATCGCAAACATTGCGTAGAAACTTTTGAGCGTACACACCGTTTATAAATGATGCCCTGGTCAACACGACATGTTCACAAGATATTTACAGAAATGTACACAATGGATTTCTAGAAACTGAATATTCAGCCTCTTCAGGAATTTGCACTCTCGCAACCTGTGTAGGTTGTTGTCAATACATAATACTTAATACTTAACTTTGTTAGAAATCAACCTGTAGTGTTTGTGGAATTGTATTTCTTTGGACACTGTGTTTAATTTAGAAACAAACCGGAGAATATGTTGCATTTCTTTGCAACTACAAATGATTGCACACACACACACACACACACACACACACACACACACACACACACACACATGGACCTAAAGATGGTGGAACTCCACTTGGCATAATTAATTAGGGGCTTAAACAGAAGCTCCCTTCTTAAAAAAATGACCTGTTGATTTTGCCAACAGGCAAAGCGGGGGGCATGCATTTTTGTGTGTGTGTGTGTGTGTGTGTGTGTGTGTGTGTGTGTGTGTGTGAGAGTGTGTGTGTGGAATGGGTGGGTATTACCTTGCTGTATAAATCCACACCAAGCACAATTAACAAGCAATTGGGAGGAGAAGTAATTAGTATTATCTGCTTATCACCGTCGACCCCTATTCTAAGGAAAATGGGTTGAAAAACAAACAATGAGACACACACACACACACACACACACACACTCACACACTAAGTCCCTCCAGGCAAATGTGTAAGGGCTAATTACAAGCTCATTTGCAACTCTAAAGCAGCATCCTCTCAGACAGGTCTATCCCCCCCCCCCTCCTCTCTCGTCCTCTGAGTGTTAGCTTTAGCTCTCAGCCCACGCCGGGGAACTCGCCAAACAAACGACATAAATCGCTTCCCCGTCCGTCACTGTGGGGTGAGAGGAGGGGAGAGAGGGAGGGAGATCTCTTGGTTCAATAGACACAGGTGATGTAAAGTAAGTGTAGCAAATACTGCAGGGGGGATTTCATTAAAACGTTGAAACTAAATAGAGGTCTGGGGGAATTTCATGGATATATTTGAATCTAAATATATGTAAAACGGACAAATATTCTACCAATGGGAATATCTCAAAAGCTGTAGGATCAATCAATCAATCAATCAATGTTTATTTATATAGCCCAATATCACAAATGTTACATTTGTCTCAGTGGACTTCACAGTTTGTACAGAATATCAGTATGACAATACGACACCCTCTGTCCTTAGACCCTCACATCGTACAAGGAAAAACTTCCAGAGAAAACCCCACAGTTTAAAGGGAAAAATGGGAGAAACCTCAGGGAGAGCAACAGAGGAGGGATCCCTCTCCCAGGACGGACAGACGTGCAATAGATGCCGTGTGTAAATCGAAGAGATAATACATTTACAGCATAGGTAGTCCAAATGTTTGGAAATGCATGTGTCTATAATAAGAAGATGAATCCACGAGGATGTCAACAATCCTGTGGGAGCCATCAGGGAAGTAGTATGATGAGAGTCAGGCAGGACAACAGTGATAGGATAGGATAACTTTTTGTACCTTGCAAAAACGTTCAGTGATCCTTTGGGATGTATTATTGAGATTTTAGTCTACAACTGTAATTGTTCTTTTTATATGTTCAACTTATTTTTGTCTCAATTCATTGTTTTGTCCATAGCACAAGTTATCATATTCAAATGTCTTGTTTTCTGAAAAAGAAAAGCCAAAATCCAGACACATTAAATGACTATCATTGAAAAGAATAGCAATGCATACAAAAAAGGTGTCTTGGCTTAAAAATGACCTCAATTATCAATTGATTTTCAAAGTTGTTGCAGATACATTTTCTTTCTATTACAAAAAGAATGACTAGTAATCAATTACTTCTGGTGGATGGTCTTAATGTGAATCCCAACTGTTTAAATGATCTCTGCCCTGAAACTGGTCTATATTTTTAACTACTAATATGCCCAATTAAATAGACTTCAGTATATCCTTGTTCTTCTTAAGAAGGCTCAAACAATGTTTTAATTTTCTGTGAATAGGTTACTGTGAGTCTCTAGCTTCACAGCAAATATGCCGTGAACGAAACAAATGTCCTTGGTCCCCTCCTCTTCTCTCTGTACACATACAAGCTCGGATCGGTCATCCAGAATGCAGCGGCTCGTCTGGTCTTCAACCTTCCAAAATGTTCTCACACCACACCGCTCCTCCGCTCCCTTCACTGGCTTCCAGTAACTGCTAGAATCCACTTCAAGACACTGGTACTTGCGTACCATGCTGTGAATGGATCTGGCCCTTCCTACATCCAGGACATGGTTAAACCATACACCCGAGCACGTGCACTCCGCTCTGCATTGGCCAAACGGCTCGCTGCACCCGCACTGCGAGGGGGACCCAAGTTCCCATCAGCAAAAACACGTCGGTTTGCTGTCCTGGCTCCAAAATGGTGGAATGAGCTCCCCATTGACATCAGGACAGCAGAAAGCCTACACATCTTCCAGCGCAGACTGAAAACTCATCTCTTTCGACTCCACTTCGAGCGATAGAATTACTAACAAAGCACTTATATACTAACAAAGGACTAGCTTATCTAAAGCCAGTTGAGTAGCACTTGAAATGTTTTGGCTCTATGAAACCTGATGTACTTATATGATTCTGTTTTCTTCAAGTTTGTATCTTCTTGGTCGAATGCACTTATTGTAAGTCGCTTTGGATAAAAGCGCCAGCTAAATGTAATGTAATGTAAATGCATTGTACCTCAATTTGTATGTGTCAATCCATCCAGGATTTCTTTAAACATTTTGATAGCTTAAAAGAGAAGTAGATCAGGTAATAATTAGGATAAGTCAGGCATATATAAAGAGGTCAACTTCAGCAACTAAGAAGTATATTCTTTAAAGTCCCGTATCTTATGTCATGTGACTTGATTTCCTTCACTTATGTGGTGATGTGTCACGTTGCCAGCTTTTGTGACATTATAGCGTTTCCTGGGAAACTCCCCTCTGCGTGAATTCATAAATCCGTCAGATCAATCTCCTTCGCACTAGCAGGTGTGAAGTGAAAGCTGTCTGGAGATTATTTGTGTAATTAGAAGATCCTTCCAGGTATCGCGAGCTATCAGATAGAGTTGTTGTTCCCTCCGGTAAAATGAACCTCCCTCAGACAGTATCATGTTTGCTGTTTGAAGATCAGCTTACCACAGATCACAGCTAGCTGGCAAACGCTCATTTAAGCCTTTAAAAAATAGCCCGGCAAATCACTGGTCGCACTGGATGATGTGTTTCCTGCTCTGGTTGTTGTCATCACGGTTAGGAAACTGAGGGCTGGTAGTCTGGGTCATTCAGTAGATTATTGAACAGCCAGAGGAAAAATGGCCAGGTTAGATAACCCTTATTACGTTTGTTTAAACTATTAAGAAGGGAAAATAAAATAAATGTTTTATCCCTAACATGTTGTGTTGTTATGTGTTGATTTTTGATTTGTTTTATCTATAGAAACTGCGCTTTTTACTGTTTGTAAATCTAGTTTAAAAAATAAATAATAATAATAGAGAAGCTTAAGGGCTGCTGCTGCACATTATACTGAATTAAAAAAAAATGAGATAAATAATTAGCCACCACCTCACTCAATGTGTCAGCTATGTGTTCAACAGTCGACATAAACATATGTTGATTTTTGATTGATGGTACTGTAGTTTAAATCTTGGTAGTTTTTGTTAAATTTCTACCAGAATTGAACATTTTAATCAAAAACCCTTTCTGATATCTGAGATGTGTAACTCATTATCTGCATTTTTAGTAGTTTCAGCTGCTCCTATGGGTCTATTAAACTCAATATTCAGTAAAGCTTTGATGGCAAACTATATGTAAGAAGCCTTTCGTGTCTACTGCTCGGATGAAAAAGGCTTGATTAGTAGTTTGTTGTCAGACAAATGTAGGAAACTGTGTTTATTCCCTGAATTCAAATCCAACCTTTTTGTCATGCTTCGTCATACACCCTCCTCTGCTTGCCTCCATCATCATATGTAACAGGTGTTACTAGTTGTTTAGGAATCCTGGAGGATTTAAGGTGGGACTTATTCTTACCTAATACTATAATGCTCATTAATTCCTGCTTTGGTGTCTTACGTCCCCCTGATCCTCTGCTCGGTGCTGCCCGGCCACGCCTCAGCGTCAAGAGGGAAGGAGGATTTGTCTTTTGGAGGGAAATTGTTGAGGAAGGCAGGAACTCTGATTGTAAGATAAGGGTACATGAGGGTTTTGTTATCCCCGCTTCAAGCGAGGGGTGTGATTCCCCCTGAGTAGCTTGTTTGGCAAGGATTTGGGGCATCCTGTGTCCAAAACAGTGGTCATTTTAGTAAGGACAGGGAAGAAAAAGTCCAGCTGTACTTGGACTGATGTTTTTGTAACACTTTGTGCTAGATTATAATGCCATTATTAGATTTTTACAATTACAAAAACATCTTGATAAGGGAACTCAGACGTACTGTATGTGATGGGAATCTACAAAAATAGGCTTTTCTCAATAGGTCGTTTCATGAAACACACACTTCATGGTTGGATAGACACTATGGTTTTGTGTTCTGGTAAGACGAGGTTATATTTATTTTATTTTGTAAAACGTATTTACCAGTCTTGCTGTATAAATGAAGGGATTCTAACATTGGCAAATCTTTTATTGTCATATATTGTGAGTGTGTCTGTTTGGGTCTAAATGAAACATTATAACAAGCTGTAGCATCACAATGCACTGCGTCACATATCATCAATAAGAAACACTCCAATGTTAAAGAACGATATATAAGGCTATGAGTCCAATACTAAACAATTTAAGGGAGGCTATATAAGTTTATATTGCTATAATATTTATATACCTGGCTGCTAAATCCTAAGAACTGTTACAGGATGTGTATTTTGTCAATTGTGTAACTTTTTATTATATTTTTTATTATATTATAACTTTTTCTTTTAACTTGAATACTTTTGTATGCATGCTTCTACGTAACATTAAGCTGTCTTTGACTCTTTTTCTGCTGTAACAACGTACATTTCCCCTCTGTGGGACTAATAAAGGTATTCTGATATAATTATGATGTTAACTACAGGATCAGGTCGGGACACAAATAAAGACTGAGCCTCTTTGTGACCTTTCTGTTATGAGGGGGTGGGCTAATAGAGAGAGACACGCACGCTTATGGTGGTGTATGTTATTTACATGTCAACATGTGTCAACACTGAGCTGCAGCAGCTAATGAGATGAGGATCTTTTAATCAGGACCAAAACATGAAGACATACTCTGAGTCTGCACTATGGTCATCTTTAGTTTATTTGGTATTATCTGAAACAAATTAAAGTGAAGTTTTACAAAGTATTTAACACTTCATACTTTGATCATTCATTTAAAGAGTTATAATTTGTATTCTTTAACGGCAGCAACGGAAAGTTATTGAGACATCTCTTCATAATTCCTTCTGCAATAATGAAAACTGTCTTTCCAATCACAATGGTAAAAGTATGATGATAAATTGCCTAATCTAGATTCTACCTGCTAATCAGTTTGGTGTAGAATTTAGGCTTGTGTAATGATAAGAAATCTTTTTTTGCAGACAGGGACTCATTTTTATAGTATTCTGTTTTTACAGTTAATTTACAAGATTGAATTGCTCTATGTATTTTTTGTAACTGTAAGTGATACAAGACTCAAACTAACTTTAAATCGTTTTTTTTGCATCTATAAGAAATTTCCTTCATTTACTTTGCACCTTTTTTATTAGATATTACACCCAAAAAATGTAAGTGTCCATATGCATACTGACTTATTAAGTGTAAATAGACGTGTTGCCTTAGTTAGCTTGTCGTATGTATAGAGCACAGTAGTTTTAATATTAGTATTACTGTTATGATTTGAGTTTTGTGTGTTAGTTTTGGGGTTTATTTTGCTGTTCTGTTCTCCCTGTCTCTTGTCTGGTCCTTCTCCCTGTGTTTTCCTCCCTGTCGTTAGTTTCCCTGGTGTGTCTGATTGTCTGATTGTGTTCACCTGTTGCCCTTGTGTTTCTCCTCCCCTGCCCGGCTGTTTCTCGTCTCGTGATTACCCCTCTCTGTATTTAGTCTTGTCTTTCCCTGTGTTCCCCTGTCGGTTCATTGTTTGTCTTGGACTGTGTCACGGGGTAGTGTTCTGTTTTTTGCCAGCTTTGCCTTGTAATAAAGGTTTTTTTCTTTGAAATCTGCATTTGGGTCCTGCCTGCTTCACTCAACCGTAACAGAATGAACCGACCATAATGGACTCAGCAGTTTCTTTTTCGATGGCTCTCCAGGCGGAATGTCTCGGGTACTCTCTAGAGTACATTTTTTATACCTGGTTGGAAGCCTCATCTAGACGGGGTAAGGAGGCTGCATTGAAGGAGGCACGCCAGGAGGTTGCTCGCAAGCCCTGGCTCAGGAGCTTGCTGCCTGAGTGGCTAAAAACTTTCACAAGCAGCCCTGAAAGCTTGTCGCAAGCCTCTAACCCTTTCCTGGGGTCTGGCCTGGCCTTGGGAGGTCCGCAGATCCTCCAGAAGTTTACTGGAAGATGCAAGGCCAGGATTCCAGTACCAGCCCCAGCAGCCATGGTTCCGGCCCCAGTTCTGGCCCCAGCAGCCATGGTTCCGGCTCCAGTACCAACCCCAGCAGCCATGGTTCCGGCCCCAGTTCCGTGCCCAGCAGCCATGGTTCCGACTCCAGTGCCGGCCCCAGCAGCCATGTTTCCGGCCCCAGTTTCGGCCCCAGCAGCCATGGTTCCGGCTCCAGAACCGGTCCACACAGCCATGATCCAGGCCTCTGTTCTGGCCCCAGCAGCCATGGTTCCGGCCCCAGTTTCGGCCCCAGCGGCCATGGTTCCGGCTCCAGAACCGGCCCACCCAGCCATGGTTCCAGCCTCAGTCCTGGCCCCAGCAGCCATGGTTCCGGCCCCAGTTCCGGCCCCACCAGCCATGGATCCGGCTCGGGTACCGGACCCAGCGGCCGTGGTCCCGACTCCGGCTCCTGGTTGGCTCTCCGGCCGACGCCGGCTCCCCGTGTCCTGTCGGCGTGCCGGCCGGCTCCAGCGCCTCGTCTCCTGTCGGCGTGCCGGCCGACTCCAGCCCCTCGTGTCCTGACGGCATACCGGCCGACTCAAGTCCCTTCTTCATCGGGGGCCCCGCCGACTCGGGGGTACCGCCGACTCAAGACTCAAGTCCCATCTCGAGTCCCCTCTCGAGTCCCCTCTCGAGTTCCCTCTCGAGTCCCCTTTCAAGTCACCTCTCGAGTCCCCTCTCGAGTCCCCTCTCGAGTCCCCTCTCGAGTCCCCTCTCGAGTCCCCTCTCGAGTCCCCTCTCGAGTTCCCTCTCGAGTTCCCTCTCGAGTCCCCTCTCGAGTTCCCTCTCGAGTCCCTTTCCAAGTCCCCTCAAGTCACCTCTCGAGTCCCCTTTCAAGTCACCTCTCGAGTCCCCTCTCGAGTCACCTCTCGAGTTCCCTCTCGAGTCCCCTTTCGAGTCACCTCTCGAGTCCCCTCTCGAGTCCCCTCTCGAGTCCCCTCTCGAGTCCCCTCTCGAGTCCCCTCTCGAGTCCCCTCTCGAGTCCCCTCTCGAGTCCCCTCTCGAGTTCCCTCTCGAGTCCCTTTCCAAGTCCCCTCTCGAGTCCCTTCTCGAGTCCCCTCTCGAGTCTCCTCTCGAGTTCCCTCTCAAGTCTCCTCTCGAGTTCCCTCTCGAGTTCCGTCTCAAGTCCCCTTTCAAGTCACCTCTCGAGTCCCCTCTCAAGTCCCTACCCAATGTCCTATCCCGTTGGGGGTCCCGCCGACTACTCTTCTGCCGGGGGTCCTGCCAACCCTATGTAATGTGCCGTTGGAGCTCCCGCCGACTACTCTTCTGCCGAGGGTCCTGCCAACCCTATGTCCTGTGCCGTTGGAGGTCCTCTGCCTTGCTCCCGGGCCGTCCGCCCGAGACCACCTCCTGTTCCTCTGCCTTGCCCCCGGGTCGTCCTCCCGGGACCGCCTCCTGTTCCTCTGCCTTGCCCCGGGTCGTCCGCCCGAGACCCCTTCCTGGTCCTCTGCCGTGCCTCCGGGCTGTCGGCCCAGGCCCGTCCTCCGGACCCCCTCCACCCACCCTTTTTGGAAGTGTTTGACTTTCAGTAGGGACGTCTGGAATCCGTCCCTTGAGGGGGGGGTTATGTTATGATTTGAGTTTTGTGTGTTAAGTTTTGGGGTTTATTTTGCTGTTCTGTTCTCCCTGTCTCTTGTCTGGTCCTTCTCCCTGTGTTTTCCTCCCTGTCGTTAGTTTCCCTGGTGGTCTGATTGTGTTCACCTGTTGCCCTTGTGTTTCTCCTCCCCTGCCCGGCTGTTTCTCGTCTCGTGATTACCCCTCTCTGTATTTAGTCTTGTCTTTCCCTGTGTTCCCCTGTCGGTTCATTGTTTGTCTTGGACTGTGTCACGGGGTAGTGTTCTGTTTTTTGCCAGCTTTGCCTTGTAATAAAGGTTTTTTTTCTTTGAAATCTGCATTTGGGTCCTGCCTGCTTCACTCAACCGTAACAATTACTTGTCTTTCCAACTCTCTTTTATATGTGCACCATACACACTCTGACACGATGACAGCAAGAAACTTCCCAAAACAGTAGTGAAAACAAAAAGTCACCCTCACTTTGGCTTATATTTATTTTGTCCTGTTGTGCGATGCTTTGATATGAGGGCTCACACTTTTTTAATCTGTCATATAAATCCAACTCGATAAAGCAGATGTAATACAGGAGATTAACTATATCAAATGGAAAATACTTTTCAAACAGAAATAAGGAAAATGTGTCTAATGATATCTATAGCGCAGCATAATGATATCACTAAAGTTCTTTAGTTCTTTGTTGTCAAACATTGTATCAAAGCTTTCATTATCTGTTATGACATTGATCGATCCATACTGGCAGAATTAACTCCCATATATGATTGTTCGTGTGTGAGGGGTCGAGAACATATGTTTCACTGCCTCACTTTGTGGTGTATGGACATTTTCTGCACTACCGTATGACATATGAAAACATGAGTGTTGATTACTCACCTATGTGTATTTTCTTGTGTACACGTCTTTTGTGTGTTTTCCCGCTGTGTTCATGGGACAGCAGGGGCGGGAGGATAAGCGCTTGGTGAGAAGGATTACCTATATCTGTTAGGCCTCCTTTTGTTTCCCCCGGGTAGTGTCACGTCTCATTACTTCTGTACTCCAGCCCGGATAGTCTGGCTTTAGCAGGATACATTTAAATCGCAGGCAGCCTGGCCGTCCAAGAACACCAGGTTTAGACGCAGAGTGATATGTGCGCGCTTTGCCTGAGAGGCTTTCTTCATTAAGCAGGCAGGTTAACTTCTTCCAAAGCTGCCATTGATGGCAATTAAGTTAAGGCTCATCGTCTGGTTACAATATCTCGCTTTCAAAGATGTCTTTGAGCTCACTTCACGTAATTAACATGTGACAACGAAGGGGAGGCTATACAGCAAGAAAGCAAGATGTACTACAAGAGGAGTGTTAAGTGTAAGTATTAATATGTCTGCATGTAACTGCACTATAACTGTTCCACAGTAAGAGGGCGCTATAGGCGTAAGAAGGCGCAGCTATTGTAGCTGACGTCAGTTACCAGGTATAAGGGATTGTTCCCTCCCCTTCTATCTCTCTCTCTCTAGCTCTCATGGAGAGCAGGTCAAGTGGTGCAATGCACATATGAAAATAAACCACGCCAGTTAAGGCTAAAGAAGACCTCGTCGTCATGACCAGTTTATTGCTATACGAGTGATTCTACAATTTAGGGTACATTCCATGTCCATTGATGTCCATTGATGATAATTATAATTATTCTAACTATTTTCATCAAAAATATCATATTTTGCCTATTATTGGAAAGCATGTTATAATATCACACGCACATTATGTGCATCCTATGCTTTATTTAGCTTGAAATGTGTCATGATGTTCTTAAATTGTCAGTTTTTGCTATGTCCGTTTTTCAGTTGAGGGTGTCTTGGTTTCAAAATAATGAATAAAAACCATTAAAGTAAATAAAAAAAGTATTCATTTATTTTAAAAGTCTAATACTAAAGAATAATAACATTTTTTAAATTGATTTCCTCCTTTAAATAATTTAAATATCTTAATATATGAATGTCCGCAAAAGTTCTGTCAACTATGTTACTAACAGAACTCCCCCCTTTAACTCAAAAATTGTTTTCCCAATACCATGTCACCAGCATCACATGATGCCATGTTCCTCTTTGGCAGACATTTTGAACACACTGTGGTGATTGTCCTCTAATGTTTTACAATATTTTATGTATAATAGCACATTGTCAATGAGATATTAATTGACCGTCAACAATGTTACGTACATTGTTATGGTTTACAATTGTTTAATGATTTTAATTCAATTATATGTTCAAATGTGATGTTAACCTGTTCAAGAAAATGAGATGTGGTCATCCAGGCAAGGCCTACCATTGAAATGATGGGTCAAAATAGGGAAATTGTCAACTAGGTTACCTGTCAACTAAGTTACCCAGTAATGTAATAACTGTAGTAACTTAGTTGACAGGTAACCTAGTTGACAATTTGTATGACATGTAGACATCATTACACATCATTATCAATGGAATTGTGCACTTCTGCCTTGAAATGAACATAGTGCTGATGGTTAATAATGTGTCCAGTCAACTATGTTATTTGCATCAAATGTTTGAGTTTCATTGTCAACTATGTTGCACCTCATTTTTTCAAATTTAAAATATCTAAAATAGATAACATAAAAAAATGTTTAAGCTTTGCAACTAGTGGATATGTTACACTGAGGAATATACTCACTTGAACCAATGATTGTTTTATTGAGAAAGAACACTTTTTTTGTACTGTTTTGTTGATGTGAAATGCACCCTAAATTATAGAATCAGTCATTTTAATTACATGTGACTCTGTCAACAGGTTATGGGCCCAGATCACGGAAGAGCGAAATAACGATAGCTAGTTAGCTGAAAAGTTTAGGCTAGTTTAGCGGCGGGAAAACCGCGGGACGCTAAAGCTAAGCTAACGAGCAGCTAAGCTAAGCTACAATCAAAAGATGGCGACCAGAGGCAGAAGCAAGTGGCCCACGTTTGACGGAAGGGCAGAAGAATACGAGCTCTGGGAAGAGCGGATGTTGTGCTGTATGCACGGAGTGGGGCTGAAAAAGACAATGTTGACGGGCCTCACGGGAGAAATAACGGAGGCCGCGCGAGCCCTGGATACAAAGCTGAACGCCGACGCATACTGCGAGCTAGCACCACTCCTAGACAACACGAGCTTGGGGTTGATATTCCGGGACACAAAGGACAAAGGCCGAGAGAGTCTAAAAGTGTTAAGAGAACACTAGATCGGCAGAGGTAGGCCCCGGATTGTATCCCTGTATATAACATTGACCGCGCTGAAGAAAGCTAACACAGAGACTGTGACTCAATACGTCATCAGGGCGGAGCAGATCATCACGGCGCTCAAAAGTGCAGGAGAAGCACCGAGCGATGGACTAATGATGGCGATGGTTATGAGGGGATTCACACTGTTGGTGACGCACGGTTCAGCGGACATGTCGCTGGGGGAGTTCAAGGCCAAGTTGCGGAACTTCGAGGCCTCAGAAGACTCAGACCCGGTCGCCGAGGAGGCGGGAGAAAGGGTAATGAAGGCCCGGGCAGCGCCAAAGAAAAAGACCGGACCCCCGACGGAGATGGCGTGTTGGCGATGTGGAGAAAAGGGTCACCGAAAAGATAATTGCACAAAAACTGTTTGGTGTAGTTTCTGTAAAACTTCGGGACACGCAGACAGAGTGTGCTAAAAGAAGCGCGAACAGAGCGCTCGGTAGGCGCGCGTGCAAGATGGCGGCTGTGGACAAGATGGCGGCAGCGGTGGACGTGAGGCGAGTCGAGACGACGCCCGGAGAGCAGCGGGAAGAGAGGACTTCACCTTCGGGGCGCAGACAGCATACGCCAGCCGGTCAGCGCAGCAGCAGCAGGCCCAAAGGAAGGGACTGATCGTGGACACAGGTGCGTCGTCCCACATTATCAACGACAGGAACCGATTCAAGAACTTTGACAGCACCTTCGAGCCGGAGAGACACAGCATGGAGCTGGCAGACGGGAAGCGCACTTTCGGGTTGGCGCATGGGAGAGGAGACGCACAGGTATGCCTCATAGACAGTGAGGGGCGCCGGTGTACAGTGACGTTGAAGAACGCCCTCTACATACCCTCGTTCCCCCAAGAACTATTTTCTGTAAAATCTGCTACTGCAAATGGTGCCAAGGTGTTCTTCAATGAAGGTAACGATGTTCTTGTGGAGCCTGACGGTACGAGATTTAACATTGAGGTGTACAAGAGAATGTATTATCTACAAACAGAATGTAATGAAAATGATGTGTGTAATGTCAGTCATGATATTCAGACATGGCATGAGATCATGGGTCATTGTAATTACGAGGATATACTGAAGCTGCAGGCGGTAACAGTAGGCATGCACATTAACGGTGAAAAGCATAGACCTAACAAAGAATGTGATGTGTGTATAAAGGGAAAGTTCACTCAAACAAGGAACAGAGGTCCCACAGAAAAAGTAAAGACACCACTTGAGCTAGTTAACACAGATCTAGCCGGTCCAGTAAATAATGAGTCCATAGGTGGCTTTAAATATATGCAGTCTTTCACAGATGTGTGTACAGGGGCAGTGTTTGTTTACTTTCTCAAAGCAAAGAGTGACGCACTTCAGGCCACAGAGAAATTCCTTGCAGATGTAGCTCCGTATGGCAGCGTAAAATGCCTGAGGTCCGACAACGGAACAGAGTTTACAAATAGAGAGTTTCAGTCACTGCTGAGAAGGAACAAGATCAGACACGAGACGTCCTGTCCTTACTCCCCGCACCAGAACGGGATAGCTGAGAGGGAAGGGCGCACTCTTTTCGAAATGGCTAGGTGTAAGCTAATAGACGGTAACTTACCTAAGAGTCTATGGCATTATGCGGTCCAAGAAGCAGCTTACACCAGAAATCGGTGTTTTAACAAGCACACGGGCACCACCCCATATACAGCACTGACAGGAAAAAGGTGTGATCTAGCCAGGATGCACAAGTTTGGGTCAGTGTGTTATGCTTACCAACAGGACAGAGGAAAACTCGAGTCCAGGTGTGAGAAAGGACTTTTTGTAGGGCATGACAAGGGCAGCCCCGCTTTTCTAGTCTATTATCCCGGTAAGGGGAAAGTGCAAAAGCACAGGTTAGTAAAGTTTGTCACAAAGACAACATGTGAGAACGAGACACAGACACAGGAGCCAGAGCTGGACTCCAGAGTAGGGTGTGAGAAAAGAGAGACGCCACAGCCTAGTGTACTGAGCACAGACATGCAGACAGACGGTCAACAGCCACCGGAGGATGATGGCGAGAAGCACCCTAGGGTGACGTCACGTGCCTCATGCAGTGGGAGATATCCCCCCCGGGAACATAAACCCCCAAAGTATCTGAAAGACTATGCCCAGAGAGAAAGTGACGAGGATGACAGTACACTTACCAGCATAGATTACTGCTACAGAGTAGTGAGTGGTGTACCTCAGACCTTTAAAGAGGCCATGATATCCCCTGAGTCAGGAAAATGGGAGAGAGCGATGGATGAGGAGATGAGGTCCCTGGAGGACAATCATACTTTTACTCTAACAAAGTTACCCGAGGGTAGACAGACAGTGGGAGGCAAGTGGGTGTACTCAATCAAGGAGGGTATTGAAGGGCACGACAGGTACAAGGCCAGGTTTGTAGCTAAAGGCTACAGTCAGAGGGAAGGAATAGACTACGGTGAGACATTCTCCCCTACAGCTAATCTGACCAGTGTACGGGTAGTTATGCAGAAGGCAGCCGAAGACGACTTGATTTTACACCAGATGGATGTGAAGACAGCCTACCTGCACGCACCCATTGATAGGGACATATATATGGAACAACCTGAAGGTTACGAGAAGAAAGGAGAGAAGCTAGTGTGCAAGCTAGAAAAATCCATTTACGGCCTGAAACAGTCTGGGCGAAATTGGAACGAGATGCTTCATACATGTCTAATTGAAGACCACTTCATACAGAACCCAGTAGACCCCTGTGTTTACACAAAGGAGTCAAAAGAGTCAGGGAAAGTGATAATTGTGATTTGGGTGGATGATTTGATCATCGCAGCAGACAACACTAGAAACCTAGAGCAGGTGAAAGGTATGCTCTCCACCAGATTCAAGATGAAGGACCTGGGCAGGTTAAAACATTTTCTAGGCATGGACTTCGAACAGTCTGCCAGTTGTGTAAAAATATCCCAGAAGAGATATGTGGAAAAGATCCTGAATCGTTTTGACATGCAGGAGTGTAGAACTAGGGAAACACCATGTGATCAAAAGCTAGACTACAATGAGGATGCACAAAAATTGACGATGTAAAAATGTATAGAGAAGCTGTAGGCAGCCTCATTTATTTGACAACATGTACTCGCCCTACCTATGTTTTGTAGTGAGTAAGTTATCACAGCATTTTGCTGATCCCACAGAAGAGCACTGGATTACAGCAAAACATGTTTTCCGTTATCTTAAAGGTACAGCAGATAACAGCTTTGTTAGAAAGAGCAGCGAGGGCTTAGGGCTTCAAGCCTATAGTGACGCAGATTGGGCGGCAGACGCCACAGACAGGAGAAGTACCACAGGGTATTGTGTGAGTATGGGTACAGACAGCTACTGGTTTCATGGAAAACAAAAACAGCCCACAGTGGCACTATCAACTTGTGAAGCCGAATATATGGCTCTAGCCTTGACAATACAGGAATGTATTTATCTGGAACAACTGCTCGAAGGAATGGATACCTATGTATATAAGAAAACTGTTGTTTATGAAGACAACCAGGGAACCATTGCACTTGCCAGAAACCCTGTGTGCCGACAGAGGTGTAAACATGTGGATATAAAATATCACTTCATTAGATCTGTCATCAGAGAAGAAAAGATGACACTGGTTTACTGTCCTACAGATGACATGGTTGCAGACGTTATGACCAAGCCTGTCTCCAAACTGAAATTGAAAAAATTTGCAGGGGTCATGTTCGGTGTGTAAAATATTGCCTATTATATAATATTGACTGCCATGTTCTTTTGATGTTTTGAACTGTTATTTTTCTTGGAAAAGTTGTACAGTATACACGTCATTCATAAGTGGGAGTGTTAAGTGTAAGTATTAATATGTCTGCATGTAACTGCACTATAACTGTTCCACAGTAAGAGGGCGCTATAGGCGTAAGAAGGCGCAGCTATTGTAGCTGACGTCAGTTACCAGGTATAAGAGATTGTTCCCTCCCCTTCTATCTCTCTCTCTCTAGCTCTCATGGAGAGCAGGTCAAGTGGTGCAATGCACATATGAAAATAAACCACGCCAGTTAAGGCTAAAGAAGACCTCGTCGTCATGACCAGTTTATTGCTATACATGTGACTCTGTCAACAAGGACATTTATTAATAGGACTGCAACTATCAATTATTTCATTATGCATTCATCTGCCATTTTTTTCCTAGAATGATTGATTAATCATGGTGAAGCAGCATTCAGTTGTTATGCTCAAAATATCTGGAACAAACTACCAGAAACCTGCAGGTCCGCTGCAACTCTTACTACTTTTAAATCCAGGCTTAAAGGGCCCATGTCATGGCCATTTCCACTGATCATAATTCCATTGTTGAGGTATACTAAAATAGATTTATACTGTGCATTTTTCCAAACTCACATTGGTTTCGCATTCAGCATCTCTGTAAAGTATGTGTATTCAGCAGTATTCACTCTCTCCACTAAACGGCTCGTTGCAGCTCTTGCGCCCCCTCCCTGTGAGCACAGTGTGCTCTGATTGGTCGGGACGTTGTGAATCGCGCTGAGCTCCGTGGAGGTGTGGTTTCCTTGTTTAGCGATACACAGCGAAACACAGCCAAACTCATCCTGAGCACACACAAACTCACAGCCGAAGTAAAAACAATAAGTGTGGCTTGATATTGAGCAAGAAAAAGGTTGATAAACGCTGTGAGAATGGGTCTGCAGAGAGAATTTCGCCGCGATCCCAACTGTCTGTTATCAGCCTGCAGCCAGGGATGAGAAATCAGCAGAGCTGCCTGCACTGAGTGTGTGTGTGAGGAAGTCCGTGGATTGGTCAATTTGGACCAATCAGCAGAGGCTTAACGTAACGGCTCCGCGGACGTAACGTAACGGCTCCACGGATGGGTCCATTTGGTTCCGGGTACGAGCTGACGTCAGCTCGTACCCGGAACCAAACGGACCCATCTGTGTAGCAAAGAAAGAAACTGAGAAATCTCCAACGAGGCGTTTTGGGGAGGAATTTTCTATGTTAGAGTTTTACTCGCTACAGGGTGTACTTTGAGGGTTTGTGACTCTGCAGACCGTTTACATGCATAAAAACCTACATAACACACAAGGTGACGGGTAATAACCAGAAAAGCATGACACCTCTCCTTTAAGACTTTTCTTTTCGTCGCTGCTTTTAATTGAGCTATTCATATCAGAGTCCTGCACGGGTCTGATTTTCAAGACCCGCTCCCGCCCCGCACCCGCGACGTGCAATACCGAACCCGCCCCGCCACCCGCACATATTGCCAATTAGTTCCGCAAACCGACCCGACCCGTCGGCACAAGATCCGCAAACCGACCCGAACCCGCATATCCTATATGAGCAGTGAAAACATGCAATTATTAACACACGCAGTTGCGTATTTGGCTCAAAAAGCTTGGGATGTTGGTTATTTTCTCCATCTAGGATTACACCAAAAGTCTCCCAGATGTTGGATTTCGCTCTTGAGGAAGAGTTATTGACAATGCTGTATTCTCCACTAGAGAGCTTCACCTCAGCCATTTCAAATGTGGCGCGCTCAGCAGCAGATTGATGCGCTGCAGAGGTTATGATTATGCGCGGTCCCGAGGGGGAGAGGTCTGAGGATTTAAACATTCAATTAAATTATTATTATTTTAATATATTTATTATGCAACACCCGCGACCCGACCCGCATCTTCTTTGTTTTACCCAGAACCGAACCCGGAAAAAAATGTTTGAAAAAATACCACCCGTGAATCACTCTTTTTGCGGGTCACCCGTCGGGTACCCGCGGGTACCCGACCCGATGCAGGACTCTGATTCATATCTTACATTGCACTGTAACTTTTAATCATGTATTTTTTCTTTTAATGTTTATTAAATTATCTTTGCTTTTTAATGACTGTTTTTAAATGCCATTTTCTTAATGTCTTCATTTTTGTAAAGCGCTTTGAATGACCTTGTGTTGAAAGGTGCTGGTTAGGGTTAGGGTTAGGGTTAGGGTTGGGGTTGGGTTGCCTTGCCTTGCCTAATCAGTTGTAAAATATTAGAAGTAGTGAAGTATGTCCATCCAAGTTGCAGTTAAATTCCAAGGCCATTACTTAATTATCAAAGTAGTTGCCACTTATTTTTCTGTCGATCAACTAATTGATTAGTCGATTAATTGTAGCAGCTTTTTTAGACAGAAGCATTGCCACAACAATAGAGCTAGAAAAAAATCTGATATGAATTCGATTTATTTAGTAATTTTATATTAAAATGCCGAACATGAAAAGGTTCCAGCATCTCAAATGTGAGGTTTTGCTGCTTGTCTCTATTTAATATCATTATAAATTCAAAATCAGATAATACGAGAAAACAAGATATTTAGGAATGTCACACAAGGCTCACATTGCAGTTCTAACTACTTTATAGTGATTGTATTCATAGGAAAAGCACAGAGAAGATGAAGGCTTTAGTACATTTGTAATATGCCTGGGTTTGGGACACTAGGGTGCAGAATTGAATGATTAAGATAACTCCTGGAATGTACAAAATAATAATGGGAATGTTTCAATACATTATAGTTTGATAAGTTGATCATAACCATGCCAACCTGTCCTGACTACAGTCCTAAGTCAAAAATTGTCTTAAACAAACCTCACATTTGTTTCAACCTGCCAGGAAACAGCAGTAACGTGTTGAATTCAGCGCACTATTGTCTAAATCTACCCAAATACCCAATTATGTAAGTGTCATCTATTTGTAAGTCAGTTCGTACTCTTATATACTACATCCTAAATCCCCTTTGAGACACTCCAGTTAACAAACATTCATTCAGTAGTTGTAAAGATCTCTTCAACCATTCCTCTAAAACCATTTGGCCTAATTACTTGCAAATCCTTCCAGTCAAGTGGCTCATTAGAAGAAACCAGTGATGGTAAGCTGAATGGCATAAACATCCTCCATAGACCTTTTCTATTCAAACTGCTGTTAAACATGCTACAGTGGACAAACAGCCCACTCGTTTGGAACCCAGTTCATTTTGCGAATTCCTTTCATCCGCATGGGTCATTGACTCCTTCTTCCCACCCGTGCTGACCCAGAAGGGCCTGTATGTCTACAACGCCTGCATGTTGACCCCTTGCTCTCGTTGCCCTCACCCTCCCTTTTCGAGGAACCTCCTCCCCCCCCCCCGTGCCGCCCGCTCATCTCGCCCTCCAGCTGGTTCCCTGCACCGTCCAGAAGCCATGGAGCTCTCCCAGCTAATCTAGATTGCGGGAGGCCTCCCTCCTGCCAGCCAACACAAGAGAGGACAGCCCTAATTGCTTATGTCGTAAAGCTCTCTGACCCAGATAAGCCTGCACTCCCCAAAGCTGTCGGTATAACCCCACTTTACCTCACCAAACCTGCCTCTCCTGATCCACACAAGCTGCCCCCCCTTACGTTTCTGCACCTTCTGCCACATTATTAACACCAAGGACAGGGGGATGACGATGGGGAGATAGATAGTTTTTTTTAAAGATTTGCAGGAAAACAACTTATTTTTCAATAAATCTTGTAGAGCTGGGCAATATGAACAAATATTATATATATAACAACTTTTTTTACCACAGCATAACGATATCTAAGAGTTGAACATTGATGCATTCAGAAAATATTTACACAATGAGAATTATGATAAACAATCAGTAATGTGAATTTAATGACTAAGCGGGTACAATAAATAAAAGGGCAAGTCTGAAAGAGTCTGCTACATAACTTTTAGTAATGCTGCCTTTAAAACCAGGAAAAGACAACACTTACGATATTAGGATCACCAAAATCTAAGAGGATATCTAATGTCATATCCTGATATTATTGATATATTGATCGGTTCTCAAACCAAATATAGGATTATTTAAATGCAGTAATAATCTGCCCGGAAAATGTATAAAATATTAGTCAGTACGTTGGAGTAAGAGCACATGTCCAAAGAGAAAGGCGTGATTACTTGAAACAAAAATGAAAAGTACCATATATATAGAAAGAAATACATAACTTTTTGTATTGCTGCCTTTAAAACCAGGAAAAATATAAATATAAATGTCTAGTATCATATCCTGATTGATATAATATAGATATATTGCCCAGTCTGTCAAACCAAATGTAGGATGAATATTCTTCCCCATAAATATATAAAATACAAATAACTACATTGGAGTAAGAGCACATGTTGGAAGAGAAAGGCGTGATTACTTATTGACCCAAAAGTGAAAAGTATCAGATATTTAGAAACGACGCAAAGGTGTATGTTGTTTATGTTTGTGCTCAATATAAGCCCATCTAAAGCATGGAGTTGCGTGTGGATAGAGGCCGCATGCCTGGCTCATGATTTAGCCCGGTAATGCAGGATTAGCCACAAAACACCACAGAGCCTCGGACGGTTGTCAAGCGCCGAATGTCACACGTGCTCTACTTTACCAACAGATGGCTCGATCACTGATCGACACTTCGGGCGACTTTTAAGCTCCGCAACCACAGATATTTAGATATTATTTATCTTCTATGCTCACTTTCTAATAAGGAGATATAAATGCGATATAATGAAAACATCCAGAAATATTACTCTAGCAGTTTTGCCCTTTGGGTCGCATTACAGAATATCAACTTCTTACTGAGAAGTCCTTAAAGTCCACTTTAAAACAGATCCTAATTACTAAATAGGAGCTTTTAATTGGATGCAACCCTGACTCGCCCTGTAATCACCCATCACACGCTATTGGTGCAGGGATGCCTTTAAACCCCCATCTTAAGCCATGTTACACCACAGGTTAATGTCAACTGTGTCAAGTACTAGTTGAACGATACACCTACTGATATCTTGTAGTTTTTCTCGCTGTGACAAAACTACAAAACCCTACATAATTTCAGACAGTTGAAATGAGTGACATCTGCTGTATTGTGTTTGTAAGTTTCATATTTCTTGACATAATACTTTATTTCTCGGCCTGTCCCCTCTTACGCTACTACAACGGTTATTTAAGTGATACTTCCTGAAACACTGTTGACATAACTTGTCACTCCAAATCCCTCCGGTGAAGTGAATTGATTGGATTTGCGCATTTCCAAGTGCTCAAAGAGCTTTCCGCTCACTAAGGAAGTTGTTCATAAGTTGTAGACTGCATCTTGTATAATATTTAAAAGCAAAATCAGTGACAGTTACAAACAAATCAGGCATTTTATTTTGTTTTATCACCAAAAAAAACGCAGTATCCACATCACATCATCACAAATAATGTTCAAATTGATACAAAACAAAATTCTAAATGAATTTCTAAAACACATTTTTTCCATGCCCAACATCATTTTTCACACCAAACACAAACTTGTGCTACAGTTTTCCTGCTGGGGTTTATTCTTTATTATTTATAAGTCCAGTTGAAGGAAAACATTTTACAATAAATATATCATAAACACTGCAAGTGTGGAAGGAAAACATATTTAAATCTGTTAAAATCAACAATAACAACGTAACACTTAAAAGTAACCAAACGGCAATGTATACGCATACTTTCCAGGTATTTTGTTTATATGAAAATAGTGGTGGTCAAAATACTGTGCCAGTATGTTTCAGTATAATGCGAGAGATTAAGATCAATAACTTAACATATTTTAGACTGCTTTTGTTTGAGGTTTACATTTTGATTGTGCAGTATTTTTATCCATGCTACATTTCTACCTGAGTCCACTGGCCCCATCATATACTTCAAGAGAAAGAAACCCAACTCTAGATAATCTAAGCGACTACCAGCGTCAAATCCTCTGGGTTATAATACAGTAGTTTTCCACAGTGTTGGCAAAATCATAGTCATACAATGTTCTGTGTAAAGTTTCCCAGTGCTTTGTTTTCCCGGACAGTTTGTGGCAAAAAAAAAAACACTGACATGATACTGAGAACGTCAAAATGTGCAGATAGTTGAAACACGGAGTAAATGTACATCCTCTGGTATTGCGTAATCCCTGCTGCTCACTAATATATACGGTATGCTGCAATACTGCATCTAACACTAGTGTCTGTTGCCCTCTGGTGGTCTGACCACATCGATTGGCACAACATTTGAAGGAAACAAACTATTTAAACTGAATATAAAGTGATGCATTTGTTAAAAAACTGGGTTTGTAGTTTACCTCATAATCAGATTGCGATGCCATTTTGTTTCAATTCATTATTAGTACTCAATAGCCGAAAATATCTTATTGTATTTAAAGTCCAATGGATTTTTTTCTTCTGCTATAGTATATCTGCTTTATGTTACAGTACATAACCTGAGGTTAGGACTTTTGTTTCTTAGGATATCTCTAAGTATATGTAGAGATTTTCTTTGTATCTGGACAAGCTCAAAAATGTTGTAAAATAGAAAGTGTACCTCTAATATTATACATTTTGGATTTTGATTCCAAAAAGTTGCTTGCCAGTTTTTCAGTCTTGATTGATCACTTCTTTCTTTCCGTCCCAACAAGCAGAAATGTTTTACTTGATATAAATCGAAGAGTTGCCGTCAGAATTTAAAAGAAAAACTGGTTCGTTTAGGGTAGAGAAGAACAACGTACGTCCATTATTTCAGCAGGAGACTGATTTCATTAGAGAAGCAGGATCAGCAGCGTCGGTTGGAGGATGGGTATTTTGTTTTCAGGCCCTCTTTGAAGCTGCGAAACAGAACCCGGTTGCGTTTGTTCTCCTCGTCCTTCTTGGCGTGAAACTCCCCCTGGATCTTGAATCCCCGGTGCACCAAGAAAGCTGAGCTCAGCACCGAGAACTTGTATCCAGCGATGTGGAGCTCGCAGGCCTGAGGGGGGAGACAGAAAGACAGGGTGAGCAGCAGACAGACATGGAGGTGTGAAGATGTGAAAGGAAAAAGAGAGGAGACAAGAGGACAGGGGAGGTGAGAAGAAAGGTAACGGCAAGGATAGAAAAGGAAACAAGAAAGAAGAGCTGAAATATGGAAATAAGATGCATAGAAGTGAGGTCAAAGGGAATCATGAATAGACTTCAGAAAACTCCTTTCAGAACAGGATACCATAAGTCTACAGGTTCTACTATTTTGGACAGTTGGTTAGACAAAAACATTGATAAGTAAATAATGCATCAACTCGCCTCATCAGTCAAACGTTTTTTGCTAATACTGTAAATCTTGCAATGAATTGCATCAGCACTGCGAGAATAAAAAGGCACTCAATTCTACTTACTCTTCGTCATAGAAAGAGACTAAATGAACTAGGCTGATAAAATCCTAAATTGTTCTTATTGTCAACTTACCTTATTGTTTGAAAGTACAATAGCACTTTCTAATGCTTTTTTGGTTGTAAAAGATACAATAAGACGCGTTTGATTTTGTGATTAAATATATGCTGCAGTCTAATCAGCGCAAGAGAAGGAAGTTGTGACAGGAACGTCACTTTTTTGCACGTTTTCATGTCATTTCATGACAACGTGTTGCGCATTAAACTATATACAAACTGGACGAAAACAGTCCAATTACATAACTTTGTATCAACTGAATTTCACAGTGTTCATCAGCTAGAATTTGGACTTTGAGGATATATGTGTCAAATGTTGAAATTGTACAAACCTGGCTGATACGATTGAAGCCATATTGCTTGAAGTTCTCATCATAAAGGGGCACAGTGTGGGGCCCGATGTAGAAAGGCTCCCAGGGATCAACCCAGGTGAGCGTGTAGCCAACTTCCAGGGGTTCGGATCCTCTAACGTGGCTGTTGACCCACCGCGAGTAGTTGGTGGGGGCCTGACAGCGAGAACACAGCTCTTCATAAAAGGGCCGGACCTCACCGACCTGGTAGAGCTGAACCAACTCTGCCTTGTTTCCGGGCATCTTCCTTGCGTGGCGGATCTCAAAGGCAGGCAACACAAAAACCTCATCACTCGCTGTCTCACGCCCCAAGATCATGGCCTCAAACTGCTGGTGGAGGTCAGCGCTCGGCATCATGTCGATGTCAATGACCAGGATGTAGGAGGACTCTGTGCCACCTCGGGCTACGTTACGCAGGAGGTTGTTGGGGTAGGAAACGTTTCCACTGATGGCATAGTTCTTGTATTTATCCCTGTGCGTCTCCAGTCTGGAAAACACAGAGGCACAGTCTTCAAGCCCTGCAAAATGCTCACGGTCCTGCTCAGGGAAACTGGCCATCTCTCCTGAGAGGCACACCAAGTGGAAGTCCACCAGAGACTGAATCTGGGGGCAGAAGAAGCTGAGAGCATAAACCAGAGCTGTGGCAAACTTGACATCTTGCCCGTGTGCGAATATGGCCACAGAGAGAGGGTTGTGCCACCTTTCCACAAGAGATTCCAGGTGATGCAGGTTGTTGATGGTTGTGTGTGTGGCTAAAGCCAGGACATGGGAGCTGGGGATGGACCCTGGTTTATGATTTGTGGTGAAATCACTTTTTATCAAGTTCTTGTACACCCGGTACTGACCACTGTTGTCAAAGATCCCTCCAGTAGACAGGGAGAATCTCAGACGCTCCTTCCGTGAGTTTTTCTCGGGGTGCCCATTCTTCTTGCCCCCAGAGCCTCCAAAAAGCTCAGAGTACCGGTACCTCTGCTGATTACCGTGAAACTTGGATAAGAAGGACAGGTAAATGAGCTGCAGGAGCGCCACTATCAGCAGAGCACTCAGCACCACTTTGAAAACCGAGCATTTCTTGGACAGATGCATTCCAGAGAAACTGCAAACTGGACAACTAGTGTGCACAAAGCAGCTCCAAACACCGGAGCAAGCAGCTGTTTCCTTGAGCTATTTCTGTCCTAGCACTACCCACATTGCTATCACAATGCTAACAGTGCAACCTATCAGGGTGGAAATACAACAAATACTTGCACATTCTGCTGGTTACTGGCATAGCTGCTCCAGATATTCATGCAGCTCTCGATAGCACGAAAACAAAACGACGGATCTAATCCTGTCTGCGTGATCTTCGTGCAAACATAATTGTTGCAACCATTCTGCTTTGATGCGACAGCGGCGCATGTAGATACGTAATAACCGTAATGTCGGGAGTAGAGGCGCAACATAATGTGATCTTTTAGCATATTATAGCATATGGCTCGCTAGCTAGCTGTTTAATGTAGGATGAAAGAGGTAATGCCACTATTTCGTTAGTGTTTGTGAAAGCGTACTGTAACAACATATGAATAAAGAATGTGTTTTCCATGATTTGTATCTTCAATAAAATTGTCTGCGCATATATCCGTAGATCCACAGACGAGGTGGCCGAGTGGTTAAGGCGATGGACTGCTAATCCATTGTGCTCTGCACGCGTGGGTTCGAATCCCATCCTCGTCGATATCTATTTTCATTTTTGACTGTTTATGTCATTTGCTCATATAGTCATTATGTTTGGCAAAATAATCACGTGAGAGCATTGCTACACGGTTCTCTCTTTTTATATTTATTTACTCTTGCACTATATCCTATTATCTTCATACATATACAGACTGAGTATCATTATTTATCATATCTTATATTAAAGTTTACACTGTTAACGTTGTTAATAACAGCACTGTAATTTGTTTTAGTGCCACTCACTTTACAATTGTTTTGGTCTCCAAACGTTCTATTCTCATTCAGTTTATGTATGTCATGTCTTTCTTTTATTCTTTAAATTGTTTAACTTGATTGTGTTACTTACTGGTAAGCTTCTATACTTTTTTTTATTTATTTATTTCCTTGTACTGCATCAACAATTCAAATTCCCTGCTGGGTATCAATAAACGTCTGTCTTAGCATAGATAGATATGTCGAATAATAGAATATTACATTTCTATTCATCTTCAATATATTGAGGGGAAAACATTGAGGTGATAGTAATTTTGTCTGATGTTCTTTTTGAAAAACTCTTACCTTAATCTCCAACAAAACCAGGAATGTGAATTGTGTTCATTTTAATCCAGGTCGCAACAGTTACAGCTGTGATGTTAAATTGTAAGCATCTGATTACGTGTAAGGGCTTTGTGGCACACAGTAACAATGATGTAAGACAACACACAGAAAGAACATTTGAGAAACATTTTAATGACCATTAACAAAAACATTTTTGTCCTCACGACTACATGAACAGTGCTAACAGCAAAAACATCAGGTCCGAGGCGACATTTCCTAATTTTAGACAGAGTTCAGAAATGAATTAAACATAGCTCAAGCATGTGCTATAGACCAGACTACAATTTTTGTTGTGTTTTTAATAACGGGGCTTTATCATCAAGGTTGTCGTGGTAGTACTGACTTATGGTCACATCATAATGTCCGCTTTATTAACCTCTGTACAAAAGCTGACCACACATTTATATGAATACTAAACCAGCAGCCATTCTGTGCATGGAGTCAATATTACGAGTCATGAATTAGTGAGAGGCTGAAAAAAGCTGACGTTCATTTTGATCTATAGTGACATGTTTACAGTATATTATCTTGTTCCTGCTCATAACACATGTTGTCAAAATGCCTTCAAGGACCTGAACTGCCTTGGCAAGGGTGACTTCTTGCAAAGTTCAACCTAATTCAGGGCCCTATGAAATCAGCTTTTTGTGTACGTTGTAAGTCAAAAGTCTTAAGTTAACATAAACATTCAGATTTCGTTTTTATCTGTGCACTCCTGTCTTGCATTTTCTAAACATTTGATTTTTTTATTTCTTCTTTGAATTTTTTATTAGGCATCCTTGAAACTGTATATTAATATTAATTAAGTGGATTACATTTTGCCGTACTCTGATACAGTGAAGTATGTATTTGCGCATGCGTAAATGATAGTAAGACGAAACCAAGAACTTACAATTCAATTATTTAATTTAGGCCACAATATTCTAGAAAAAGAAAGTCAGCTTCACTGAAAGGCAGATTTAAGACAAACAACCTACATTTTTATAAGCACTAGCATTCACATGTGTGAGTCGGTGTCTGTTGCAAAGTACCTCAGTACCAAGTGGAGTATCTGAGCAGAAATGTAATCAAAATCAAGTGTGAGAAGATACATTTTAAATTGTGTGACTACAACCATATTTTAGGTACTGGAGAAATCATAAGGCCCTACGGTCGCTCTCAATAATAACAAACTACGACACTAAAACGCCAGCTCCGCTTTTAGACCCGCCGTCTTTGTTGTCACTGGAAGACGCCGCCGACTGGCCCTGTGCCTCCGCTTCACCTTCTCCCACCAACCGGATGTTGTAGCGTTCCCTGTACTCTGTGAGGTCCCGCCCTTTCGTCTGCATCTGCTTGTTGATGGACTCGATTAATTTGGAGATCTGTGGAGATAAAAGAAGAGGACACTTGGGATTAAATGCAGCAATTTAAAATTCATATTCCAACAGTAATGCACTAATATTGTGTCGATAGGCTCGGTGATCCTTACAATACAATGAATCACCAAATGCGTAATAGTTGCTGTTCTGTTTCCATGATTGCTGAAACAATTTGCTGGTGACATAACAGGGTTCCTGCAGGTTTCACCAACTCAAATGTAAGACTTTTTAAGACCACTTTGAATAGAATTTAAGACCTATTTCACGGCAAGAAAGTATGAAGGAAAATTGCTAGGAAAGAAGAAATTCGTCCCATAAAGTGTGTGTGTGTGTGTGTGTGTGTGTCAAGAGCTATAGTCAGAGCTCTGCTGTCTTCATGCTGTTGTATGATTGGTGTTTAGCTACGGTATTTAGCGTCCACAGCACCTCCGCTTTTAGGGTTGACGTAGACTCAAACGTCGCCCGGAGGTCCCCCGGTGTTGTTGCGGGAGTTGCGGGAGCTGCTGCACTAGCGAACGTTGCACTAGCTAACGCTGCATTAGCAAAACAAACGCTAATTTTGTTTGCAAAAGGTGCAGCGGGCTTCAAACACCCCTCCACTGGTTTCAACCAAGCACTAAATTCGATGTTTTCCAACCAAATACGGTTGAACTTACACTTCCCCATATTTATTTGTAAGTAGATTCGAAGATACCTAATTTCTGACTGCCGCTAGCTGAAGCTTGGTTGCTAGGTTACTAGCTGGGTGTTCTCCGATAAGGGGCAGGAGGAAAAAAAGTTAATGATTACTGGTTCCATGTTGATTTATTTCAATACAAATTGTTGGGGGGAACTGAAAGGCTCTTACCGTACTGGTTACTTTGCAGCCCGGACATTTCCCCCAGAACACATTTAGACGCGATCGCAACACAGAAGTACCTTTCAAATCTGATCATTTTTAAGACCTTCGAAATCATATTTAAGACCTTTCGTATTTTTTGATCATATTTAAGACTTTTTTAAGGCCTTAAATTCTGATGATCAAATGTAAGACTTTTTAAGACCCCGCGGGAACCCTGCATACAGTATTAAGATGAATGCATTACCTGTTCTTTGTTAGACTCCAAGGCTGGTAGAACTTCTTTTACCGTCCTCTCCACCAACACTCCTCCTACAAGACGAAAGCATTTCCTCGAAGGATCCACTTCCTTCAGGGTTTCAATTACTAAGCTGGATGGAGGAAAAAATGTAGACAAAAAGTGATGTTATAAACAAAAAATTGAACCTCAAAGATTCAATAAGCAGATGTGTGAGTATCCTCTACCAACCTGTGCTCATTGATATCCATCTCGAAATCTGCAGATTTAGACGCCATACTGCGCTGCTCCTGACGCATCCTTTGAAATGTTGCCACCACCTGACACAAAAAAACCACCATCAGAAACAATACAGACTCACACTGTCACGGTATTAATCTCAGTTTGAATCAGGTAGTGCAGTGATAACACATTTCCTGTATTGATCATCAATCAAACAAGTCAAATGTTTAGCGAGTACATTTCTTTTGACTGTTACAACCTAAGAAAAACAGTTTTATTTAGTCTTCATAGTGTTAATTACTATTTTCTTAATTTGTTATATTTTAACCATTGTTTTTAGCTTGCACTTTTTATGTTAAGTCTCATTCTGCTTTTACTTCAGTGATCTTATATTTGTGTGCATAAGAAAAATGTACTCAGGATATATTTACTTGTTATTAAAAGCCACAGTGCACACTTTCTTAATCTATACAGTACACTATTTGTATATGTTACTGTCCTTTCAGTAGATTGGTATATTAGAGAGTATTCAAATGTATTGGCTATATTTTTATAGTGTGTAGATAGGTTTTCAGTAATAAAAATAGCTCCAGTCCAGACTGACTTTCACCGAGAAACACTATTCAGCACAGCACACAATCCACTTATAAGTGTATGCTTATTCAAATGCAGTTAACGCATTGATATAAGCACACAAACTCTTTATAAATGTAGACTCCTTATATGGCTTCACTCTGTTTTTTGTGATGAGAAGGCAGAATGCTGGCGATGGGGAAGCTAATGTTAGCATCGGCTAGCTGGGAGCCACGTTTTCGGCTTTAGCTCCACCGGATTGAACCACAGAAAGACTATCGCGGGTGTACCGACTGAAGCAGACCGGGCTGGAGGGGACGGTACCTGCTCGGCAGACGGGCCGGACGGCTTTCCTCCGGCGCTGCTGCCGCTGCTGGATTTGCTAACCGTGCTGCTACTGTTGGCTGCCATCTTGGAAGGGTGTTGCTGAGAAGGACCCCGAGGAGAATGTATAGGGATGCTTGTTGTGTGCCTGTGCGGAAATATATATTTTTTACTTTGAGTTTTGAGGGCATCTTGTATTCTTAATGTTGCAACACTGCCATCTCCTCGAGATACAGTAGGTCATATTTTCCTAATCAGTATACTCTTTACCATTATCTGTTCCTGTTTGCACCAATGTTTTTTTCAGTAATGTCCATTAAAAGGCACAGTATTTCCGAGTATTTCCCTCTGAAAGGTAGTGCAGTATGAAGAAACATCAAATAAACATAGATTGGGCTTAAAACAGATAGATCGCAATTTAAAAAAAACATGATCAAAACATCTTTAAATGTCAAGTAATAACAAAAATAGTGAAATACATAATAGATCACTTTTTCAAAGTTCAACATGTCAACTGACCAAGTGGAAAACTCTCTGGTGTCAAGATAAACAGAATATATATTAAGATAAGTCCAGGATTCATGTTATCTACAAATCGTTTGTTCGTTTTGGAGATTTAAAAAAAAAAATCCATTTTAAATTGGTTAAAGTACACCCAAACCACCAACACTCTACCAACCACAAAGCCTTAACAACATAACAAATAAATGTTAATTGTTCAAGATAATCATCTCCATATGTATTGTTTAAAAAAATCTATTAAAATCTAAAATGTAATCAATCCTCTACACCAGTGTTGTTGCAAATGCAGTCCAGCAGCTGGAGCCAGTGTGCCTTCATGCTGGTTTCTATCCTTTCGAAATAAGGAAGAAGAAGAAAGTAGCCCTGCTAATCCTTCCTGCTGTACACTAACCACACAGGACGTATTCATGTGCTACTAACTTGGACTAAACAGGGGAGGTGAAGCTCTGTCAGCGTCACTGGGACCAATGTTCACGGTCAGGTGCATTTTGGGAACATCTGCAAAGTATTTGACCTCTCTCCCAGCTCCGAGACAACAGATCAAGCTCCAAAACAGGTGAGTTTATTATTCTGACTAGAGAATTTATTATTATGCGTCTCTCTAAACAAGGTTAAATTATGATAAAGACTACATTCTCATTGTGTTATGTAAATCTATGTGACCGGCAGAAAGAGCATCAATACATTTTATAGTTATTGATCCAGATATTGCATTTAAAGGTCCCACTATCCTAATAAGTACAATATGATAGGAGACACAATAACTAGTGCAGTTAATGATCAAACATAACATATTTGCCAGTCATGCTGCTTTTGTGCACATAATAACCACCTCTTCTCCCTGCAGGATGTCGACCTTACTTCGCCCGGTGGCTGCAGTGTGTCAGGTGACAGCCACCCCGGATAAAAAGGCTAACTTCTCTGCCTGTAAACAGCTGGTAGAGGAGGCCAAGGGGCGAGGGGCCAGCATGGTCTTCCTGCCCGAGGCCTTCGATTACATCGGATCCAGCCGAGAGGAGACGCTGTCGCTGTCTGAGAGCCTGACAGGAGACACAATCTCACAATACTCTCAGCTGGCCAGGTACACACACTGCTTGTAATCATTGACATAGGTCCAATGTTTTGTTGTTGTTTGGGGCAGAAAAGTTTCTTCAGTCAGATATTTTTCAATAAGCTGCTGACTGAGAGCAGGATAAACTACTCTTACACATGTATATAATCTTGCGTAGATTTAAGCTCCTTCCAAGCAAATGAGGTACACAAAAAGGTGTTTTACTTCCTGCTTCTTGCCTTACTAATCTACTGTTGGCTTCATGAATGAATAAAAAGATAGAGACTTTATGTCTCATAGTATTTGGAGCTAGGGAAACGGTGAGGTTCAGTATGTTTATTTTAACATAGTGTAAATATGTATTCTATAGCCTAGTAAATATGTTGGTTATGTGTATCCATCAGCAGGCAGGTAATTCAAGATTTGAAAAATAAGCACTTTTTCAGGATTTATTTATGTATTTTTTAACCACTCCTTTTTCAGGAAGTTGGAAGTGTGGCTGTCTCTTGGAGGATTTCATGAACGAGGACATAACTGGGAGTCTGACAGACGAATCTACAACAGTCACATCATAATTAACGATAAAGGTACTGTCCATTGAACAAGCTCTCTTTAAAATCCCACTCAGTTGCATGCAGAATAATGAATTGTTTGATTTGTTTTGGTACACATTTCTGACACGTTGTCATTGCGCCCAAAGGTGAAATCATTTCAGTCTACAGGAAGTCCCATTTATTTGATGTGGAGCTGCCAGAAAAAGGTGTATCACTTAAAGAAAGTGCCTTCACCATCCCTGGACCCACCCTTGTGTCTCCAGTCCAAACTCCCATCGGCAAGGTGTCCTTTATAACCTTCAGTAGAGCTGTCAATGCATAGGAAATCTTCATATTAGGAAATATAAGTACATTTTTGCCAGCTCTGTAATCTTAATATTAAACGCTGGCCATTTAATATTTCAGATGTTTCCAAAACAGTGACAAGTAATGAAACCACCCAAGGCTTAAACAGTCTGTTTTTAGTGTGTATAATACAGCTAATGACTTTTAAAACATTGAAAACAGAAAAACTATCTCTATTTAAACATTATGATCAGCTTGTTCTCACTCTTGGTTTTTAACTATTCTCTTTTTGTTGCCACAGGTTGGTCTGGGCATCTGCTATGATCTGAGATTCCCCGAGTTATCGCTGGCTCTGCAAAGGCAAGGCGCTGATATTCTTACCTACCCATCAGCCTTCACTGTAGCCACAGGAGCTGCTCACTGGGAGGTGGGATGAGTCACAATACAACTATATGTGTTGGATTACTTGTGCTTGCAAAGACAGGATATATATTAGATTGAAACCCAAGCAAAACACAAACTTGATGTATTTTTTTCCAGGTGTTACTCCGTGCACGGGCGATAGAGACTCAGTGTTTCGTCTTGGCGGCGGCGCAGGTCGGCCGGCACCACGAGAAGCGCTCGTCGTACGGCCACGCCCTCGCCGTGGACCCCTGGGGTGAGGTGCTGGGAGACTGTGGAGGGGAGAAGCCAGGCATGGTGCTGGTGGAGATCGACCTGGAGAAGGTCAGCAGCACCAGGAGGAACATGCCAGTCCAACAGCACCGAAGAAACACTGATTTTTATCAAAGTCTGGAGAAGAGTTGACTACAATAGAAGAGCAAAGATCTAACTCTGAGTCACTGAAAGGACGAGGCTGACAGGAAATCAGTTTGAATACAGGAAACACACTAATCAGAAAAGTGTCTTTGGTTTTATGTTTCAAAGACTTTCAGGTGGATAAGGAAACGTCACCTATAGCATCATGAGCACTTTGACTTGAAGTGATTTTTCACGAGGATTAAACGAAAATGTTTTATGTTGTTTAATCAGATATAGCAGGTGGAGATATGTGTTCACTGTGTGAGGAGAGAAGCATAGATTGTTCTCAAATCAAGCTTTTACTGATTAAATATCAACAAATGTAAGCATGAAAAAACATACCTGGTTAAATAAAGGATATATATATATATATATCTTGATGAAATAAATATGTAAAGTTTATCGCAGCTACTGACGCGGTTTAAGGAAATCAGCCATTTAGCTTAACATTTAAGTCATGGTGTCATTACTGCTGTAGTTTATCTAATTTCTATGTGTAGTACTCAACCAAAATCAAGAAGCAGTGATCAGACCAAATTAGTCTAAATGCTGTATAATGGTCAATAGAATGCACTGTTGGGTAGTAACACTATCAGAAAAAGGAGGAAATGCCAGTAAAAAAGTGAAAGCTTCCTGAAACACACTGACCTGTGGTTCTAATGGATATTTACAAATCCACTTGTAACTTTCCTGGGTTTCAATTAAATACTGTCGTGCTTAAAGATTATTATAAACCCAACGTCTGAACCTTCGCTTGGTTTGTTTGTCTCTTGTTTCTTCACTTTCTTTTATCATCATTATCAACATGTCCATACAAAAAAACAAAACATGTATCTATCCCGGAAGACTTATTAAAGTGGCTCCTGGTTTTGCTGAGAACGACCAATTATCTTATAAATCTTATATAAAGTTGTGCCAAAATTGTATTTAAACTTGTAACCAATCCTGTTTACATAAGAAAAATGCAATACTCTCTCCTTTAAAAAATGTCTTGAATCATTATGGATTCATATATTCACACAGTCAAATTCCTTCATATTTAATAACAAAAAATGCCTTAAATTAAATGTTTGTAACTGCACATTCTAAGTATCCTTATTACGTAATTGTTCTTCAGATTCATTGAGTAGATAGTCTATGAAATATCACATTACTTTGTATTTCAGAGTTTTCTACAGTGTGGTATTGGCCCTTTTACACAAGTTAAATCTCTACATGCCTTCTCTGGCAATGCATAACTACACAACACCATTTGTCATTTGTATTTACTGCCTCCATTGTGTTTTATCCCGTTTGATTTGCACTGGATGAATTATTGATCACATTCTCTCCTCCCTGCCTCTTCAAGCATCACACAGACTGTGGGTGGTTTCTGCTGTAAGGCTGGGAAACAGGAAGTGAACGTCACTGACACAGGAATGGGACTGAAAAAAGAAAACACCATGATGATGAGGAGAATGTCAAATCCACTCGTGTAGCAAACACAAATCCCCGTTACAACTGCAGGGAAAGAGGATGCATTGTCGAGCTCGAATTGAGGCAACAGGAAGGTAGGTGGCTTTCTGTGTTAGAGGTAATGACGGTATGCTAATTTAAGGAAAAGGAGGTCTGTGTGTGTGTTTCACCATCCGAGGCCATCCATCCATACTCATACCGCTGAGTATGGATGTTAGCTCGTTGTGTAGCTTGTGTGAATTATCTGCAAATTCGCTTAATGAATGTATTTTGTGCAGAAAATGACGCTTTCTGTGTTGTAAGGCCCTCGGCTGTTTGCTAAGTGACACTGAAGTTGCAATGCACAAGCCATCGACTGCCTGAAAACCGTCCCATCTTAATGTGCTTTTCCCCAGTTATTTCACCATGAAATGCAGACGTTAATGCATGCACTGCTTTCGGCTGAGCATTTGCTGAAATCATCCACGCTTTTCCCTCAGTACACCATGTAGCTGAATGTAGCTTGTAATTCAGTGTGAACGCTTCTTTAGAGTGTGAAAAGTTGGGCTTGATAACAAACGCTGTAATTTAGAACCGTGAGTTTTAGTCGACTAAATGATTGGTCGATTATGAGGAAACTTATTGCTATTTAATTGTATTGCATATAATTGTTAAAGTGTCAGAAAATGCTTCTTAAAATAGCCTCTGAAATATAGAGATTACGTTCTTTCTCTGTTATTTATCATATTTTATACAATATATTTGGATTTTGGACTCGCAAAACAGTTAAAAACATCACTTTGTTATGTGAGAAACTGAAATGCACATTTTTTTAAAAATTAAATTACAATTTCTTGGTGAGTTAAATGTGAGGGAAAAAAAGGAAAAATGCTCAAATGCATGTTCCAGAAGCCTACATCATGTCACATAAAGGCTTATTTAGTCTAATCAAAAGTCCAAACCTGAGAGATTTTCATCTCACAATGATATAAAACAGAGAAAGGAAGGAAACACACATTTTAGGAGCTGACATCGGCATAATTGTGTGAGTTTTTGCTTGTTGAATAACTTTTACAATTAACAAAAAACATGTATATTTAAGACTATTTGTAACCTTCTTCTGTGAAAAAAAAAAAAAAAAGTTTTTCAGTGGGAATACTTATATGACCCTGATCATTATTTACAGTACATCTGCTTGATATTCATTTTATTCCATTTTCCACAGCCCCATTCACCAACTGTACATGTCGACAAGATATACTTGCAGTGTGAGAAAAAGTGTTTAGAGAGTACTTGTCCATGGACAAGTGAGTTTGGCAATTTACTTGTCCGAATACATTTTTCACTTGTCCAGAATAGACAAAAATTGTTCTTCGCCATCGTATTTTACATTTTCCCACGGTTTGTACGACACCGCTCACGTAAGTGAGCGGTAAGATTTTACTACATCACACATAGGGTTGGGTATCGTTTGGATTTTAACGATTCCGGTTCTGCTTTTCGATTCCGGTTATTTTCGGTTCTCGATTCCGGTTCTTTGAGAGGGTAAAAATAATGACAAACTGGGAGAAAAATATATTTATGAAAACATTAAGTCAAATCTGTATTCCTATTTACAAATCACTTCATACTGTTTAATTTCTTATGTTTATTGAATACAATTATATAAAAATAATCTCTGCATTGTTTGGTTAAGTGGTGCAGTAGAATGTACCCCAGTCTCCTCTGATGTTACACTGCAACCTGCCTGTGAGACAGAGTCCAACCACACATGTCCAACCTAATAATTAATAATAATAATACATTATATTTATAGCCTATAGGCCTAGCGCTTTTCTACAACTCAAAGACGCTTGCACGCTTACACATGTCCTGCAATACACATGCTGCAGCTGCCCAGCTGCTCACTGTTTGTAAAAGTAAATAAATAGTATTTTCATTTCAATAATGTACTTTCTATACCTGCTTCATAAACAATACTGACATCCCTGTGCTCCTCCGAGTCTGGGGGTCCGGGGATGTGAGGACAGCGCGAGGACACAGACAGGGAGGCTGCTTTACTTCATAAAGCGCTTCGAGATTTGTCTTGGCAGATGAGAAGCGCTATATAAATTAAATGTATTATTATTAAAGGAAATGGTGGTCAATATTAACAACATAGGAGCTAAAACGCTTAATAACCTTCATTACGTGTTAGAGAAAGAACATAAGAAAGTTTGACAAAGAGAGACGCACCATGCAGCGATCAGCTGATACGGAGCATGGAGAGAGAGCTGCGGTCCGCGGGGCTCGTCCTCCCCCTGTCCTCACAACTCTTATTAATCCCGGGACCGGACAATTGTTATTTGTTCCTACTCGGAACCGAGTTTTGCTTCCCAACCCTGCCACTGTGCTACACTTCCCGACCCCGCCCCCTTCTAACGGTACCGAAAGCGGCGAGATGCATTTCCTTAGGAATCAACAAGCAGAACCGAAACTAACATTTCTAAACGAACAATGGTGGACACGTACAATTTGCGAATGAGTTCTGCCTTTTGTAAACTGAATTTATCAATAATTTGTCAATAAATGAGGGCGAAAAACGTCACTTGTCCGCCGGACAAGTCAATTGAAAGATCTACTTGTCCGATATTGTAAATAACACGTCCCGGACGGTGGGACGTGTGCTTTTTCGCACACTGACTTGACACCAAAGTAGGGTAATGTTAAACATAAACCCGAGTTAATGTTTTCGTGCTGTTACTTCTTCGCTCCATCCCTTCTAAGGTATTCAATTTATGATTAGCGGACCCTCCTCTCATTGTAGAGTCCTTCTCTTTCCAGCCAGCATCAAAGACTGATCAAAGCAAAGGCACTGCTCCACCTTATTAAATCTGCTATGGCTGTTTAATCAGCGCTCCTGATTGTGTTACGTCTGTCTCGAGTGTTGGCGTCATTTCGTTAAACATGACCTTAGAGAGTTACATTCACAGCCATCTAACTTAAGTGTTTACCCCCCCCGCCTCCTAAACAGTTATCCTGTAGTTAATGACCTTTAAGTAGAAAGTCAGATTTCAGACTTTAGCAACTTAATTTTAATCTTATATTTAAAATATCAGACTTAAAGGTGGGGTAGGTAAGTTTGAGAAACCGGCTCGAGATACACTTGTTGTTATATTCCATGGAATGCTCTTAACATCCCGATAGCAATGAATATCTTAAGTGCTTTGACAAAAAATCCATAAAAAAATGTCATCTGTGGAAGCCGTAGTACTGTAAAAAGCACGACCAATCATTTTAGCCGGCCCGGCTAAAATAACTGGATGGCCTACCTGCCTGTCAGCCTTCCATCTGTGCACAAACTTATCTCGTGCCCTCATTGGTCATGTGCGCGTTGGTGTGTGTTGGAGGAGGGGCTCTGTAAGGAAGTGGCAGATTTTTTCCGGCTGTGTATTTTCAAATTCTAGTGCACTCGAGCTGGTTTCTCCAAAATTACCTACCCCACCTTTAAATTAACATCTTCATAACAAGATTTATTTTTTAAAAGTTCTCAAAAAATGGTTAGTATCATGCAATTGAAGCACAATGAGATTCCTTAATGAACATCCGGTAATTTTTCACCCCTAAATTAGGTATGTTCACTAGTCTGTTAGATTTTAATCAGACTCCTTATTATTATTCTAGGATGCATCCACTGCTGTCTCCTGAGTGATATAATATGCTCAGACTGGTGGAGGCTGGATCAAATTGATAGCTGAAAACGCCTAATTGATCTCACACATACACACACACACACACACACACACACACACAGAGACACACACTCTAGGATGTCTTTCGAAGCAGGCCAGAAAGAGCGTGTAAAAAGAGCGTGTATAATGGCGCGTTTCCACTACAGCGCGGAGCCCGGTTTAAGAGGGCTGTGACGTCAGCGGCCCGACTTTGGTTGCGTTTCCACTTGGCCTAGTACCGGCCGGCGGGTCCTAATTCACAGTTTTTCTGGCCTCATAAAATCGTGGTTCTAGGGCCAGGAACAACCAGGCTGAGTTGTGACGTCAACACTCTCGACTGCTGATTGGTCAGAGAGAATCGTCACAATCGGCGCGCGAGATAATCCCTAGCGTCGCATATATATATAGCGAAGCTTGCAGCATTTTTATAAACAGCATTTTTGTCAACAGAGGAGCTAAAATGGCAAAGAAAAGCACGCCGTGGTTGCTCGAGGAAGTGACGACGTTCCTACATTACATTGCAGATGATAAGATCCAGCGGGAGCTCGACGGGACAACTCGCAATATTAAAGTATTTCAGGAGGTCTCTACACAGATGTCCACAAGCGGCTACTCGAGGACTGTCGTGCAGTGTAGGGAAAAACTCAAAAAGATGAAGAGTGAATATCGCTTGGTCAAAGATAATAACAACACGAGTGGTGCCAGTAGGAAAAACTGGAAGTGGTTTGAGCTAATGGACACCATTTACGGCCATAGACCGGCTAGCGTTGGGAGGGATGGAGGCCTGGACTCTGCAACGGCGTTACTGGAGTCTCTGCATGGTACGTTTTTTCTAACGCTCTGTTATTTGCTTGAAAGCGTTGTGTCCCTATCTGTTCTAAAGCTCACTTCTAACAAATAAGTCGTCACGGCAGTTTAAGCAGCATGACTCCCCCCACCAAAAAGCCGATCGCTCCGCCTACACTGCGTTACTATAGTTACTGCCCCAGTTCCTAAACTGTAATGGAAACGCGCCATCAAGTGAGCTGGTCCTAACAAGGCCTAACGAGGCCGAGCGAGGCCGAGCGAGGCCGGGCTCCGCGCTGTAGTGGAAACGCGCCATTATTCATCTCATAGAATTCATTTTGTAAACGTTGGAACTTCCTTTATCTTCAATCCGGTCTGTCAAATGCTTTTTTTCACACTATTTTTTACCTTAAGACGTATAATTCAAAGGTATTTATTTTAAATTACTTGCAGGTTAACATAATGCAAACTTAATGATTTGGAAAAAATAAAAGATGATATGTTAATTATGATGTAAATCCACTTAAAGCTGTAAATACAACTTCAACATAATATTTGGTTGTTGTCCTGCGTAGTTCTTTCTCTAATTGACCTCAGCAGTTAGCTAGTGTTAAGATAAGATAAGATTTACTTACCAACTTGGGGCGAAATTTTTTCGTCAGGACTATGTAAGAAAAGACATAATGTTAGAATGAAATAGAGCAGAAAATAAACAAGCAAACATCTCAACATAGAAAATAAAACAGAACTAAAATGTATTCATATTGACAGAGAAAAACGTATATCTGAATACTATCTGTCAAATTAAAAATATGAAGAAATTAGATCTAACAAACTTTAATTGTTGTTATTATTATTATTATTGAGGAGTCCATGCTGCGTGATGGATGTTTAGCTACACAGCGATCCATATATTGATCTCTGGCTGCCGTTTGAAGGATGTGTGTCAACTCATCGTCTCTGGGGGAGGTGTGAGCCGGTCGGTTAGATAGAGGGAGGGAAAACTGCTGAGTCACATCCCAGCAACAGTAGCCTGGGCAACACCTCCATAGTGACCAGCCGGAGGAAGATAACGGCCCTCGCTGCTCAACTAAGTTGTGTAACATCAGCAGACCCTGCAGCGTTTTGTTCCCTTGATTGTGCTGTTGTTAACGACCTCTGCACACACACACACACACACACACACACACACACACACACACACACACACACACACACACACACACACACCCTCCGCCTTCTCTTTAGATTATCCACGTCCTCAAACGGCAACATGAAATCTGACACGTAGGATAGTAGCCCCCTCAGTAAGCAACACACTGTCGTCTCCCTGGCATGATTACTGTTTTGATGACCGTTACAAAAGAAGAGAAACATGAACAAAGTAGTGCAGGCGTAATTATAGCAATCAAATGTCACCACAGAGAGAAATAGAATATCAAATGAAACGTATAAAAGACATGAGGCTCAGCTTGAGATGTTCAGTTCAGTCACAACTGTCTGTTTTAAAAAGATAATTTCAAGCTATTAACATGTGTTTTATGATCTCACTCTAATTTGTCCTGGTTAGCAATACTGCATGAATTTTCATTCCTTTGGGATCAAACTAAACCACAAAGCTTAGTTTCAATTAGAGATGCCCTGATTCCAATATAATTAAGAAATATAGTTGACAGTATACAGATACATCTTTCTTTGTCAAATTAAATCTTATGTTGCTAATAAAACATTGACTATTAAAGTTATGTTCCTCAACTACAATAAGTTAAAGATGCTTTACTCAACTTTGCTCAAACAAACCTCAAAATAAAAGTGCTCCAGGTTACAGGTTCAAATAAAATCCAATTGAAAATTAAATCAATGTTATCAACTTGATCTAACATGTTTCACTTTCCCAGGAGAAAACTGTCAGTTTCTGTCCATCCCGCTGTGTGGGACGTTCAAACATAATGCGTGTTGATATTTTCAAAATATAGCAGATATGAGACTCATTGTTTAGTTTCGATAAGAGGCCGACCGATCAATGCTTTGCTAGTTTCAATCCATTGTTCTGGGCCTGACAATTCTACAGTATAACGAGAAGTCAAAGAGCAACAGAAACCGCATCACATGAGCTAAATGATCTAAGCCTCGAGATTGACTCAAGCTGAATTGAATTTCCTGAACACACTGATTCGATAAAGCTCAAATGGAAATCCCGTGTCATGGTGAGTGAGTGTGAGTGTTGGCGCAGGGGAGGTTTCTCTTCCCTCTTTACCTCACATTATACAGTTTGTGCCACAGAGGATTAGTGGTCTTTAGTTTCACTGGTGCTTGCAGAATCCTTTTGTTCAGGATAGCTTGTGCCATTTTGTATTACTACTATTATAACAAAGTGTTTATTTGTGATAAGAGAGACTAAAGGAAAGGGTTTTGGCGCTAAATGCTCTGAACAGTCAAAGATTGAATTCACTTCTTGTCGAGATACAATTGACCTTCCTTTGATTTGGCATTCACTTTCTGTTTTGTTATGTTTTTCACATTGTATTGTATCACATCTTCAACGTTTTCATTTTCTTCACTTTGTGATCATCATGTGACCTTTGCTGTATGTCACATTTCAAAACACCACAGCATGAGAGAAGAATCAAAATCAAATAGAAAGTTGAAGCCATTCAGGTTGCTATGAAGGGAGCTTGGAAATCAATGAGGCCTTTTTTAACAGAGATATAGAGGAATATGGAGTCGTCTTTGGACCGTAAAAAGTAGTGGAAATCAGTCTATCTTCCTCCTGAACTCCCTTCTTCTCCTTTCCTTTATTACATAGTGACCCATCATGCCTTGAGGCTAATATCCCTATGAATATATTCAGGTTATCTTCTCATTTTCACTCTCATCGCTCTGTTTGGTGAGGATCATTTTAGGTCATATCTGTCCCGTTTGTGCTCACATATCGTGGTGTAGTTCCCCCCTCTTACACTGGGGGGCGAGGCGTCATACTGTGTGTCTCTGCAGCTCTGCTCTCTTTAGGCCTGCAGTTGTGTTATCATACTGCAATCCTCCTCTTATTGTACAGAGGACATCCATGTGTCATTGTAATCCCTCAGTCTATAAATACACCACTTGGCCGTGTAGAGAACAGAACATTTTAAATCACTGCCAAGTGTATCTCGACATTTTCAGGAAATACAACAAACAAAAAAAGCAAAACAACATTAATATATAGATAAACAAGAAGATTAGTCTTGTCCTCAGCTTTTGTAAATATAAAACCAAGTCAAATATGTATTTATGTTAAAATATATTAATTGTGGGCTAGCCTAGACATATGTTTACATCTCTAGGTTACACAACTTTGAATTAATGTATTCCAACACTCATATTTTCGTATGGTGGTAATCTCATAGGTGAGATACATTTTTACGTCAGCTATAAGATTCCATTGAACCTTATCTCTGTCATGCCTGGCCGTCTCTGACAGCCTTCATCTTTATAAATGTCCTGTATCGCCTCCATCTCTTTCCGTCCACATCTCATTCCCTTTTTGTTTTACTTAAAGGGGACCCATCATGCAAAATGCACTTTGTGATGTCTTTTATACATACATATGTGTCCCCGGTGTTCCAGGGAACTCACAAAGTGTCAGAAAACACAACCCTCTCTCTTTTCCTCCATACCCAAATCTCTAAAAACAGGGCTGCAACGGATTTGATACAGGTGGATTTTTTATTTGCACCTTTTTGACGTAATGTAGGTGCACTCCGCCTGATTGGTCAACTCTCCACCAATCAGGGGAATGAGAGGTTGGGCCACGGCCACGGCCATTGCCCAACCTGTAATTCGCATATAGGCTGTCGGCAGGCTACATTTCCCCAGTCACATCTGTGGTTTTGCCTGCTCTTGCCAGGAAGTCTAATAGAGATAGATATTGCCAAAATGGAATAAGTAGCAAGCACCGTAACAAAGAGTTAGCGTAAAATAAATAGGGACAACAGCTTGTCAACTAACCATTCAGAAACGTCCTGCTGCAACCGAGATGTTTGCACCTCCACCAAAACCTCCGCTTCTTCAGGGTCAGATTCTGGATCAAATTGGTAATATGCTTGAACACATGCATTGCTCTGAGAAAACATGTTGACTCTCCACTCGTAATCACAGCAAGCATGATAACATGACGCTCGTGCCGGGGCCGTGTCACGCCCCCTCTTCCGCATGGGGGCGTGGTCAGCTGAATCAGACCTTGCAAAGACAGAGCTGGAGTGAGGCAAAATGAGGCAAGGCTAAAATGCATGATCTGTTTCGTATTTTGAAAATTAAAACGTATTAATATACCTTATATATATATATATATATATATATATATATATATACCTTATATATTATTTAAATATAGCATGATAGGTCCCCTTTAATCTTCCATCACGGTGCGCTCGAGCAGTTACAGTATTTCTGTCAGACTGTCTCGGATCCCTCAAGGTTATCTGCACCTTAGAAAATGTAGAAAAATCATTCATATGTTTCACTGAAAGATGGAAGAAGGTCTAAGTTGTCTGTGAAGTTTATGGAAACGTTTGTGACTTTGCAGGCACATCTCATGTATGTTTTGGTTTCCTAGAAAAGACACCCGTTTCCTCATCTTCCTAATACATCCACAGAAATGTGATGTTTAACATAAATCAACAAGGTGATTCTCCGTTTACTTGGAACAAGCTCTAGAAACCGCATGTGTTTGTTTAAGCTATAAAGTGGATTTCTTCTTCACTAAATGTGTGTATGACTATAACCTCTACATCACAGCATCCCCGAGTGTCCATCTGTGATTCTGTCTGCACGTTAACAACCCGCCCTTCTCATCTGTGACCGTCCCACTCCACCTTGTAGACTCAATAATCTCGCATCCTCACAACACGGTGTATCTCCACCTCCCCCCTCCCTCCCTCCCTCCTTATCACCCAGGGCACCGGCGCGTTGCTAAATGGAGTCGGAGCAGCTGTACCACAGAGGCTACTGCAGGAACAGCTACAACAGCATCGCCAGCGCCAGCAGCGACGAGGAGCTGCTGGATGGAGCCGGCGCCGTCATGGACTTCCACACCACCGAGGACGACAACCTGCTGGATGGGGACGCGGCCTCCCCAGGTAGGGAGAACGGAAATGCCTCCCCTCTCTTGCTTCCCCTCCATGACCCAGTCTTTGACGAACCCTCACCATCCAATCAGATTCTTGAATTCTTTGCGTTGCGTCTTCGAGTCCAGAATCAAGTTTTTTTTCCCCCTCCTGAGTAAGCACACAGGTCGCTGCTTTTGTCATGAGTCAGCCCACTGCTGGTGTCAAGACGCATCAAGTGTGTGTTCGCTCGCGTGTGTTGCTGGTGCACTCGCTCTGCCATCCGCCCCCCCCCCCTCATCTCCATGATCCACACCCATCAGCTGCTCCACATCTCGTCTTGTTTCACCCTGTAGACACCTTCCGCCGTCATTATCCTCCCATTGGGCCTGAAGCAGCCTCACAAATGGTAATAAAACTGTTCATTGATATGCAAATGGTTATAGACAGCCAAAGCAACTTCTTTGTAATCTAACAAAATTATCAGAGTTTGGTCTTTATTTAGGATATGTAGTTGATTCAGGTGAGCTAAGTAAGACCCTTAAGTCCCATGATAAAAGTTGATCCCTGAAAAATGTAATCAAATCAGACAACTCAAGGTGACACACTAACTTATTTAGACATTTCAAGCAAATCTCATAGTCTTCATGAGCACATTTTTTATGGTTTTGTACTCAATAACTTCTAAGATTTAGTGTCCATCCCAAAATTAATACAAAAATCAAATGGAGGAGTGACGAATTACAAATGCTAAATGAAAGCATTTGTTTTCCCATTAAGAAAAACCTGATTATTAACTAGATTATTTCACAATTTCTTAAGGCCCTCACTAACTTTTTTGTATTTGATATACAAATCATTTTGCATATTACTTTACCAGCTAAACATAAATTCATGAATTCCTTTATAACCATTTGTAAGGCTCTCTAAGGACTGCAGTTGTTCTTATTATTTTAAGTCGTTTTCTGTCTGTCTTGTCTTGATGTAGTTTTGTCCAGAACTACATAACTCTAACTGTTTTTGTACCAAACTTTACTTTGCATTGTTTTTATTATGAGTTTGCATCCTTTTAATTGTCCTTTGTCCACCATCTTGACCTTGCCACCTTTTTTTAATATCCTTGCTTCCTGTTCCCTGCTGTTTGTTTTGTGATCTTGCTGCCACTTTTTGTGTGCTTTGGCCTTGCTCGTTATTCCTATCTTGCTTTTGACTTGTTGCTTACGTGGATTGGTCTTTCCTGTCGGGTAGTAAAGGTGTGTGTGAGTAATAAACAGACACGTGGCAGGCCCCTATTTGCTTTTTGTGTTCATAAATACGTCATCTCCTGGCTAGATATAGAAAAGGTAAAGCAAGGTGAACAAGTTTGACAGGTGTGAATTTAGCTTGTTTAAAAAGTAGGTATACTTCTTTTTGTTTGCAAGTTTCCAGCAGTGCAGATACAAAGTGCAACTGTATGAGAAATATGCCGGCAATTCCTAACCTTGGAGGCATACAATTCCAAGGTATTAAACTATTTCCGAACCGGTTCTCCACTCACTACATAAGAGATCTGCTACTGCCTGTGTGGCTGCCAATGCTAAACGATTGTAGTCATACCTGTCATTCCTGTGCAACCACTCATTCATTCAGAAGCTCAGCTGCACTCTGACCGGTATCTATAGGCGCTTTCACACCGGAGTACTTTTCCCCGTACTTTTCCCCGTACTTTTCCCGTTTAGTTCCGATAGTTCCTGGGATTTTGCGTTCACACCAAAAAGAGAACTTAATTCATGAGAACTTTTACCCCATTTTTAGTGCCTGCTAGAGAGCAGGTACTTTCCTGGGGAGAAAAAAGTTCCAATTTCTGATTGGCTGGGCGAATTGCAAACCACGCCCCGTAAAACTCGGAAAAGTTTTTTGAAGCCGCATTGTATTTGCTGGCATTAGCATTATTAGCATTAGCATTAGCCCTGCGCACCAACGGAGAGAGAATAACTTATGGCAACACAAAAAAAAACATTGGAGCGTTGGAGTGATGAGGTAGTGTCGGCGTTCTGGCGATTTACTCGGAAGGCATCAGTAGAAGCTGCTGGGAGTCCCAGCAGCTTCTACTGAAGCCAGTCCCCAACTCCGGGGACTTCCGGCCGGGGACTTCGGGTGGCAGTATACGCCGTGAAGTTGTTTGCGGCCTGCCAGTAAACCCAAAGCAGAAGAAGAAGAAGTGACGTCAGCGGCTTCATTTGCGTAATCTTTCCTCAGGGAAGTTATTCCGGTGTGAACGCGATTTGCTCTTAGTTCCATGGGGGTACTAAGTGCTGGGAACTAAGTACGGCAAAGTACTTGGTGTGAAAGCGGCTATTATCTTGTGACCAATCGACATCCGATCTGCTGCATCCTGTTTTCTCTTCCTCGTCTGACTAAATATGCTGATTCCATCTCTAGTTTTGACTTGCAGCTGATCGAACAAGCGCACATGCTGAGTGGGTTGTGTCAGATCTGTCTGCTGAGTTTGGCTCTCTAAAAGCGAACACATTTGCAAATTTGCTGGTTGGATTTTGTGGGAAATCCTTGTGCTCCATGAACACAAAAGAAGCATAGCAAATGTGTTTATGCATGAGATAAAGATCCTAGGTTCTGATAAAACTTTATTTCAAGTTTTTTCTGAGAAGCAGGTTATTTCCTGTCTTTTTGAATTGGATATTTTAGATTAACTGCATTCATTTGAGTCAGTTTAAAGAAACAACGATAAAGACAAAATCCCACATATGTTTGGTAGGTTGTGTTGATACTGAATGAGACTTGTTGCTTGCAGAGAACAGATGTTCTCATTCATAACACTCCGTTCGATGTCTCACTATGGGATGCGCCTCAACGCGTATGCATCAGAAGCATCAATCTCATTACGCCAATCCTGATTGGCTGGTGATCTTGACGACTACGTCAGGGAATCCACCCACCCTTTAAGTAGCTTGCGCTACGTCGCAGCGTCATTCAAACACCTCTTCTCGCTTCGGCGCACATCTCAAAAGAATATCAGTAGCCAGGCTAGCTTAACTGTCCACAGACTGAACCACAAAGCTAACCTTCGGTCGCCGGACGCTTGCCGGCTACTTTTGCTTCGCACGGGATTTTCATCTATTAACACACCAGTTAATACTGAAATCTGCCCTGCCGTTTTTTCTTCCACAAATAACGGTAAGGTTTTGATTTTTCCTTCAAACAGTAACATAGCTGTTACTAGTTTGTCCCTCCACGCCGACACCCCGGCGAGCGAGGATGGACCCTTCTCTCCCTCACACCAGAGGAGACGGAGGTTCGGAGGCTCGGCTCTGCGGCTGCGGACTCAAAATTTCAGGCACGGACTCACACCAGGTCTGCTCGTCCTGCCTCGGGCTGAAACATGCCCAGGAGGCTATCGACGCCCCCGGTGCGTGCGGACACTGTGCCCGCTTCACCACCAAGAGCCTCCGCCGACGGCTAGCGCGCCAAGCTGGCCTGTCGGGACAAGACCCCTTCATGCCTGTCGATTTGCCGACCGGCGATCGAGGCATGGTGGCGATCGAGGCCTGGTGGCGACCGCCGCGGGGTGTTGAGCCCCGCGCTGTGTCAAGCTGGGGCTCAACGGCGGTAGCAGCCGCGGGAAGGGAGCCCCGTGCTGTGTCAAGCTGGGGCTCAACGGCGGCAGCAGCCGCGGGAAGGGACGAAGACGAAGATGACATCTTCGTCTCGTCTGCTCAGGCTGCCAAGCCGGAGGCGGTGTCCGCTCCCCCAGGCGAAAGCGCGCCATCTCTGCCCCGCCTCAGCATGGACTTGCAGGCCGTGTGTCAACGCGCTGCGTCCAGACTGGACATCCCTTGGCCTGAAGTAGCCAAGGAGACCTCCAGGTCTCGCTATGAGGGAAAGAACTTGCCCCAAGCCGCGAGGATGACGAGGCAACTTCTCCCGGTTTTTCCAGAGCTGCTGGACGAGGTGTCTGTCTCGTGGAGAGACTGCCCTTTCAGCAGCAAGGCCCCAATCCAGGGAGCCTCCTCTCTGGACTTTGAGGGCATGGAGAAGCTCGGCTTGCTCCGCATGCCGCCTGTGGAGCCGCTTGTGGCAGCCCACCTCCAACCGCGGCTGTCTTCGGCTCCTAGCAGGAACCCCACGCTGCCGACGAAAGCGGACCGGTTCCAGTCAGCAATGACCGAACGGGCTTACAAAGCCGCAGCTTTGTCCGTCAGGGCACTCAATGTCTCATCGATGCTAACCGCTTACCAGGCGGAGCTCTGTGAAGACATGACAAACAAACCTGAGCCGGCCGTGTGGGACGAGATCACGGACATTTGCCTCCGTGTGCAGCGCTGTGCAGTCCAGGCCACGGGCAAATCGCTGGGGATGATGGTGGTACAGGAGAGAGCCAGGTGGCTTAACCTGACGAACCTCCCGGACCGGGAAAAAGAGGACGTCTTGGACGTGCCGATTGTCCCCGAGGGCATATTTGGCACCGCTCTGGCTTCAATGCAGCAGCGGTGTGAGGCTAAAAAGAAGGAGGATGAGGCTCTCCAGCTTTGTCTTCCCCAAAAGCCACAGCCCGCCCCGGGTCTCCCGCCCAGACATGAGGCGAGGACGAGCTGGCCAAGAAATTCCCCGGTTCCGGCAGCAGCCGCACAGGCACAGCCGGCCCAGACCTTCGGCCATCAGGTGAGGAAAAGAGAAGGGAGCAGCCTGACAGCCTTCCCTCCTCTCCTCGGTGAAAGGGCTGCAAGTTCCCTGTTTTCCAGCCCCGGACCGTGTTCCACGCGTGTTCAAAGCTCATGTGTTTCCGGGGTGCAACCACGCCCCATCTTCCCGCCGCCTCGAGTGATGTCAGAACGTCATCCTCCAGTTCGCGCCATGAGGAGATAGACTTCACGTCAAAGGCAGCAGTTCCTGCTGCTCGTTCAAGTCGCACAAACACATGTCATTGTTTTCCAATAAAATATTTTCCACTGTCGTTTCCAGGCTTAAAGCCAAGGGCGCAGTCAAAAATAATGAAAAGAAAAACAATAAAAACAATAAACAGTCAGGTGACTGCTCCGCTTCTGAGAGTGGCTGTTGCCTCTCTCGGAATGCGGACGGTGACCGAGTCTGTGAACGCATCATCGCCGCGCGCATGCGCAGTGTCGACCGAGGTTGTCAGCCTGGGACCACCGTGTTCAGACACTAGAGGGCCCCATAACACAACCAATAAAGACACAGAGTGCAAACAACAGAGAAATGATCACGTCTCCACTCGCTTGAGAGCGAAAGGTGGAAGATGCTCACATGCTCTGCTTGGGTTTTCAAGACGATATCACGGGGCTACAGACTCCAATTCGCTGTCACCCCCCTCACTTCTCGGGCATTGTGCATTCACAAGCCCGGGGAGCGTCGGCTCATATTCTAGAGCAGGAGATTCTCTCGCTACTAGAAAAGAAAGCCATATCCATTGTACCCTCCGAACAGAGTCAGAGCGGCTTCTATTCCAAATACTTCCTCGTTCCCAAACGGGGAGGGAACGGAATTCGCCCTATCCTGGATTTAAGGGCTCTGAACAAGTATCTCAGAAAATACAAATTCCGGATGCTCACTCACACATCTCTGCTGCGTCTCGTACGTCAGGACGATTGGTTCACATCAATCGACCTGAAAGACGCGTATTTTCACGTCCCAGTATATTATCCACACAGGAAATATCTGAGGTTCGCTTTTCAGGGTGTCTGTTACGAGTACAGAGTGCTTCCCTTCGGTCTGTCTCTCAGCCCACGGGTGTTTGTACGATGTACGGAGGCAGCAATAGCCCCGTTAAGCAACAGGGCATTCGCCTGGCAACCTATTTAGACGACTGGCTCCTTCTTGCACAGTCGGAGCAGGAGGCTATTACGCAGACGAATACCCTCGTGAAACACCTGCTCGACCTGGGTTTGTAATAAACACAGAAAAGAGCATGTTGTCCCCAGCCCAGACTGTCTTCCTGGGCTTACGTCTAAATTCGGTGCCCTTTACAGCCCGCCTGTCAGCAGAGAGAGTGAAAGCCTTCAGGGCTTGCCTCGCTCATTTCCAGCCACGCAAATATGTTCTCTTCAGATCATGTCTGCGGTTACTGGGGCTCATGGCGTCAGCCATCCTGGTGGTACGACTGGGCCGCTTACACATGAGGGAATTTCAGCGCTGGGTAGCTGCCCTCAGACTGGACCCCGTGCGTCATGGCGCGCGGAGAGTGATGGTCACTGTGGAATGCGTAATGGCACTGCGCCACTGGCTGCACCCGACTTTTCTAGTACGGGCGTGCCTATGGGTGCTGTCCTATCGCGGAAAGTGGTCACCACAGACGCATGTCTGACGGGCTGGGGGGGTATATACGAAGGTCGACCTGTGAGGGGTCTCTGGAGCAGAGACCTCCAACGGTCACACATAAATTATCTGGAGCTTTAGCGGTGTTTCTCACCCTAAAACGCTTTCTGCCTTTTCTCAGGACATCATGTCCTCGTGAGGACAGACAACACGACCACAATATCGTATATAAACCGCCAAGGGGGTTTGCGTTCTCTCCAGTTACACATGCTGGCACGCAAACTGATTTATGGAGCTGCGGACGTCTCCTCTCTCTGAGAGCGACGCACGTACCGGGAGTGATGAACCTCGGGGCAGATCTGCTGTCCAGAGGTGCACCACTATATGCAGACTGGACTCTACATCCAACAATTGTGAGTCAGCTGTGGGTGCGTTACGGCCGGGCCGCGGTAGATCTGTTCGCATCAAAAGAAAATGCTCAATGTCAGCTGTTCTTTTCAATGCGCGATCTAAACGCACCGTTAGGCGTGGACGCGCTCGCACACGTTTGGCCCCCGGTCCTTCTGTACGCGTTCCCACCCCTGGCTCTAATACCTCCAACTCTGGCCAGAGTGAGAGAACATCGCCACACACTGATCCTGATAGCTCCACACTGGCCTGCAATGTACTGGCTGGCGGAGATATATCAGCTGCTGTGCGGGCAGCCGTGGCAGCTCCCGTTACGCAGGGACATACTATCTCAGGGGGGGGGATGATTTTTCACCCACACCCAGAGCGCCTGGCACTATGGGCCTGGCCCGTGAGTGGTATAATTTGAGTACAGTGGGGCTTCCTCAGAAGGTGATAAACACTATTCAGAGTGCAAGGGCTTCCTCCACCAGGTCTCTCTATGACTGTAAGTGGAGGGTGTTTGAGGAGTGGTGCCTTCAAAAGGGACACATCTCTTTTCAATGCCCTGTCGGTGTGATTCTATCATTTCTACAGGACCTGATTGATAAACACAGAGCTTTCTCTAGGATTAAAGTGTACCTGGCTGCTATTGCCGCATGCCATGTGGGCTTTGAGGGAAAGACGGCTAGCCAACATCCCTTGGTCTGCCGTTTTATGAAAGGGGCTCGCAGGCTCCTCCCCGTTTCCAGGTCACTGGTGCCCTGTGGGACTTGCAGTGGTTTTAGATGGGCTCGCTCGACCTCCATTTGAACCCCTGGAAGACGCTGACATGAAACACCTGTCACTGAAGACAGTGTTGTTACTGGCTCTGGAATCTGCCAAGCGAGTCAGTGACATTCACGCGCTCTCTGTACATCCTTCATGCAGTCAGTTTGCCCCGGGGCAAACGAGAGTGTTGCTGAAGCCCAACCCTGCCTTTGTGCCCAAGGTGGTTGGCTCATGCACCCCCATTGACCTTGAGGCATTTCCTTCACCTATATGTTCATATTTTACTATAATCTGCCATCTCCCTTTTTTGTCTGGTTACAGCTCTTCCTTTCAGTTTTGCACTGATAAGGTTGTAGTAAGACATGCTCTGTTGTAGATCTCCGTTTCAAGTCATGTTGTACTGTTGACAACGAAAGTTACAGTTCTGTTAAAGTGAATATCTAATGCTCAGAAGCTTAAAACATGATCATTCTTCTCTTCATGTAAAAGCTCAACATTCAGTTGGAAAGTTGCTATAATCCTCAAAGAAAGGCACATAAAACCATCTATAGCGACACTGTTTCCAAGTATTGACATTTCTTGATACTTGCAGATTATTCTTTTGGAATAGCTCCTTAATAATTCAGATTTTTTTAAATGTTGTATCCTATCAATGTACTTACAGAGGTAGTAGGGGTTGTTTTTATCTACTTTATAGGGATTGGCTTTCATCTAGTGTCCCCAGTCTCTTCCTGGTGATTAGCTTCTCATTCTTCTGCTCTGAAACTGGACCTCTGGGCAGTGGATTATGTGAAAGGTGAAAGCATGGGGTAACCCTAACCTTCCTCCACTTATACTGTCACTGCTGCTGCTAGTACAGAGCAAGCTTCAGTGCAACAACACAGCTTTCTTTCAATAACTGAAGAAGCTACAATCTTAATAGCCAGGTTGTACCGAAGACTAACAATCATTAACTTCCAGTCTTCCTTGTTTTTACATTCTTTGCACCACACTACTGTATTTGCCTTGACTCCACCCCCCCTCGCGTCAGAGTTGTGTGACTCCCATACGCTCACCGACATTCCCATGAACCAGTTTGGCTGCCAGCCGGTCCGAGCTAGTGTTTCAGGACATCTCTGGATGAATGCTCTTCCTTGAAGCTGCTGTGCCTCCCTGAGCTATTTATATGTAGTATTGAAGGGGTGGGTGCCTTGGTTAGCTTTGTAAAACCCCCGGGGGCCGTCTCACTCTGAGGTCCTGTGGAGATTTCTGCTGAAACTTTTTGTTCTCTTTGAAGAATTGAGGAGTTACATGGAGCCATGCTTTGGGGGATGTGTGTAACTGAACTGAAACGAATTTATCTGGTTTTCTTTTCACTGGATTACTGAGATTTCTGTTTTCAAACTTCATGTTTTTGCTCATTTGACGTCCTGACTGGGACTTCTTGTTGAGCAGCGAGGTGACACATTATGGTTGACATCACCTTTGTAATCGCCTAGCAACAGGAGCCCTACTTAAAGGTAAGGCAGCGTGGAGGTCTAACCAATCACAGGCTGTTTGTGGTTTTATATCATAATGGAAACAAAGTCACAGCGTGTGAAATGCCAGGGTCCTATTGTTGAGGCCTGGGAATTGTTAAACCTGATTTAAGCTGCATTGTTTTATATAATCACACCGAGTTTACAAAACACCTTCTGTGTTGAAATAGTGACCGTGAGATCGCTTTTTGAATGTACGAATGTTTCATATCCTTCCTTGTAGGGTGAACACAGGAGAGGAAGGTTAAGCAACAGCTGAGTGTCTTAAGATCAACTTTTCTTTTTTCTTGCCGCAGTCACACTTACAGTTTCCTTAACATCCCTTTCTTCTTTGCATACCAAAGGACAGCAGCAGTCAAATGTATGTATAACAAAACAACCTAAAATTACAAGGCAGAATGGCAAAAACACAGATTGACTTAAATTAATTTATTTCTCTTTGCACTCACAAAGCATTCTTTAATTAAAGCTATGAATAGGCCATGTGATTATTTTTTATTGGCATGATACGTTTATTACATTAATGAGTTAGGGCTGTAACTACAGATGACCCATTCCACATTTTTTTATATAAATAATAGCAGAAACACTAAACATGCAAGTATTTGCCCCAATTCCCCTACAGTGGAGCACATCAACGCATCCCTTAATATAACATATTTTCTGTCATTCAATCATTTAATCTACAACATGTCAGACAATTTTGAAAAATAAGTGTTTTTGTGGTCCTTCTGATACTTAAACATATTCAGTTTTATGTCATATGAGACAAAGAATTCACATTTTTGTGAATGGAGCCAACTCAATTTGAACTTTTTGCTTAGGCTTTGAAAGCGGACTAGTGAGTAGCTGAGTTTCTGTGTTTGGCATGATGCCGCTTAATATCCCCAATAACCTCTGTCGTCTAATTTAGCCAATTGTTAGCAACCGCCTGCTTTTAAGAGATTTAAAAGTTTAAAATGTACAATTGGAGGGGATACTGTCAGGGTTATATAGTGGAACGAAATGTGAGAATCTCAAAATAAAGATTAATTCTGGCATCTAACACAAAAAAAACATTACAATTATTAATTGACGGAAATGCTAACCCTTTTCCTGGTTTTAGGACTCGTTCCTGTAGCACTGTATTACTCCTTACTTAAAGGTCCCATGACATGGCCATTTCTAGTGATCATAATTCCATTGTTGAGGTCTACTAAAATAGATTTATATTGTGCAATTTTCCAAACTCACATTGGTTTCTCATACAGCATCTCTGTAAAGTATGTGTATTCACCGGTATTCACTCTCTGTCCTAAACGGCTTGTTGGAGCTCCGGCCCCCCCCTCCCTGTGAGCCCAGTGTGCTCTGATTGGTCGGGACGTTGCGAGGCTCGCTGCTCAGTGAGCTGGCTTACTGGTGTGGTTTCCGGGTCGGCGATACAGCGGGACAGCGCAAAACTCATCCTGAGCACACACAAACACTCACAGCCGAAGTAAAAACAATAAGTGTGGCTTGATATTGAGTAAGAAAAAGGTTTATAAACGCTGTGAGCATGGGTCTGCGGAGAGCATTTCTCCACGATCCCAACTCGTCTATTACCAACCAGGGAGCTCTATGCAAGTCAATGGGATTCCCTGTTAGTTGAAAATGTACGCTAAAGGTCCTGGTGTGTGAGGAGCTCCGCGGATTGGTCCATTTTGGTTCCGGTAACCGCATGACGTCATGCGGTTCCCGGAAGAAACAAATGGAAAAAGAGAAATCTCCAACGAGGCGTTCTGGGGCAGCATAGACAGGTCTTTTCTGTGTTAGAGTTTTACTCGCTACAGGGTGTACTTTGAGGGTTTGTGACTCTGCAGACCGTTTACATGCATAAAAACCTTCATCACACACAAGGGGACGGTAATAACCAGAAAAGCATGACATGGGACCTTTAATGTAAACCTCCCTGCACTTGCTCACAATGGAAGCCTCCATCTTTAGAGTTCGCCTTGAAACACAGTCACCCCTGTGACCTGGCACAATGGACTCTCCCATTCAGGCAGAGCTCACTTATCTCCCCTAGTAACCAAGCAGGACCGGCCTTGTGTGCTCGTCTTTCCCTAGTGTGTGTGAGTGTGATGACATCATCAGCTCTAACAGTCAGCTGCTGCAGTGGAGGGAGAGCGAGAGAGGAGGGGGAGGGAGAGAGAGGACACACACACTGTTCGACTGAAACACACACACAGCCCCGCTTGTCTTCCTCTGGTAAACATGGCAGCGGCGGCAGCGGCGGCGGCAGCAGCGACTTACACACAGTGCGTAGTGAAGCCTAGCTTAGCTTAGCCTAGCCTCGTCTCAGCTGTCAACATGGAGGAGGAGGACGCGGGGGCCGACCCCTATTTGCCCTACGACGGGGGAGGGGACACCATCCCCCTGCAGGAGATCCCTAAAAAAAGAGGTACGCCACGTCCCCTCTTGTGTTATTTTTTTTGGCCCCCTTTTCCCTCCTTTTCGCACGCTGCTGAGATGTGAGGCCGTTCTCCTTCTTCTCGTCCAGTGAGTGTATGCAGCCATATGGCAGGCAGACACGGTGCAGGTTGAGCAAAACCGTTATCTGCTGTTGGTGAAGCATGGAAACCAGAGTGCGTTTGAAGCTGCCATTGCTATTAACTGCATGAGGGAAAAACAGCCACCTGCCATGCTTCGTTCACCATCCACCCCTCTGTTGATGATCAACCAGCAGTGTGTGTGCAGGTCAGCCCGAGATAATGAGATAAAGAAGGAGTTGAGTCAGAGTGAAGGCTTGGGCCTGTAAGCAGCAGCAGCAGCAGCGACTAAAGGCAACATCATGGGCATCCATTTTAATTTCCCACACACAGAGCCACAGTTTGTCTAAAACATAATGTGAACTGGATGTTTGCAGATGTAGATGTTGCTCAATGTTCCTGCATCGAGACGACACCTGTTGGTCACTTTACATCACATCACACAGTACAAAGTCCTCAGGGTGAAGCCATGCAGGGAAATCGTGGTTTCTTGCTCTGCACCCTTGTTTTTCTTTCCCATGCTGCCTTTAGGGAGTTTATCTTGCAGTTGCCTGTGCGTGTGTGCATTGGTTCCTCCAGGCCTTGTTAGATTTTTACGGTGAGCGAGCAGAGACAAAAGGCCCCTAGTGCGTTTAGGACTGTTTACATTCACTTTGTGCAAAAGGACGTCCTTACATCCAAGCTTTTATTTCCTCTCTCTTTGCAGCCTCAGTTTCACAATTTTCAGACCATCTTGCAACCAATCTCTTTCCTTATGTCAGCCCCTTTACTGTAGAGGCATCTTCTGGCATTTATAATTAATATCCATTTAAGTTTATTTGCCAAATTCCTGATAAAGTAACCTGTAAAACTGGACATACTGTTTGTACTATTATTGCAAAAACAAATAAGCAATTTGGTAGCTTTACGGTCATTCACCTTACACAATGTGTCCTTGTCTCAACTATCCTGAACCAACACGTCATATGTAAACACACATTTAAAAAAGGGGCATTTCGGACTTTGATCCAGTTATCAGCACGCCCTTTCGTGTGACTTCAGGGAATCCACCGGTCTAATCGTCCGGCTGCCGTCTCAGCCTGTATGGAGGTTGTCGGGGTCAGTTTATGATGCCGGTCACATGACGGCTGAGCAGACTAACCCTACTCCGACCGGGCTGATCCAGGGTGTCCTAGCCAGCCGCCTCTAAACCTCTCTGATCTGATTTACTCAGCAGTAGTAGAGTAGGGCTATTACACAAGAATGCAGCGATTGTTGGACTGGAAACCTGGGATTTCTCCTCTCATTACACACAGAAACCTCTGAACACGCAGCGGTCTGATGCTAATTTCCACTCTCAATGATCACAGGAAGGCCATGTCAGATTCATTCAGAGAAAAGGGATTATTGACAGGCAGTAGGTGCACTGACGCAGCTCTTAACTGATGCAGGCCGAACAGAGTTGCAGCGTCACTGAACTAATGCACAAGGGAGAGAAACTGAAGCCTTATGTCTTATGTGTATCTTTTGTCTATGTGGCCGCTGGAGCGTGATGCTGCCACTGTGTTCATATCATCAGATGCAGCTCCTTTAGTGTTTTTCTGTGGCGTCACCCTTGCTTGACTACACAGTCTGGATTCGACTGATGAATGCCAGTAGTGCAGCATCTTCAGTCGTCTGATTTATCATAAGCCACATTCATTCTGTTACTACATGTTGCCAATTTACTTCAGTGAGGAGCTGCAGTCTTTTATTTATCCCAAATTAAGAAATTATTCTGCTGTGTTGTTTGCAGTTTTAGTTGCACTAAGCATTACAGTTGCACGTGTATTCAAAACAAACCATTATTCATTTGCCAAGAAACATTAAGCATTCAGTTTGTAGCACGAAGATGTTCATTTCTGGGCAGTGAGAGTAAATGCTGCATAAATCTCTTTGAACCATATTTGTGTTTGTGGTCAGTGTTTCCGCCATTACGGTGTTTCTAGTGGGCCCTGAAGTGGGTCTGCTTGTTGTTTTATTAAAAGCCTGTATTGTTTTTTGACCCAGGTAAAGAAAAATGCACTGTTCTGGGAATGTTGTAACATGAGCACAATCCAAGACAATCACTTAAAGGTGTACCAAGAAGACCACGAAGTCATAACCGTGACCATCTTGTTAAATGGGTCATTTGAATTGAAAGAAATCAATATAAAGTGCTGTGTCCTTAGTATGCACGTCTCACATTTCCCAAATCGTGAAGGTCTTGGCTTTATTTTGACTGAAAAAGGCTTGTGCTTACAATGCAGAAGTACAAACTGATGACTCGTATATAATAACCACGTAAACACTTCCTTTAAAACATTTAATAAGGGAACACACACAGCTCTCCTATTTTTATTTTGGCCCTCAGGTGTCTATAGTCGTCTGTTGATAGGTTCAGAAAAGTCAACTTTAATCTTGGTGCTGTCCAAAAGAACAGACGTCATATCAGACTGAGTCATCTCACAAACACACACACTTTCCCTGCACAGTTCAGACTGTAGCCGTCACTCTGGAATCAAAATGGAGAATGATAGAAACAGTCTTTCCCTGCCAACATGACTCTCACTGCTGCTGACTCCACAACAGTAGCTCACTTTCCTCTTTCTCCTCTCTGAACACCACATGTATCGCCCGGTCAGAAGAAATAAACACTTGGCCATTTTGGCTCTGCTTCTTACAGAAAATCTCCCCAAAGGGTTTAAGATTTCTTTCCCTCTCACATCCCATCAAACATCAAAGGCAGTGATATGAGCTAATAAGCCTCACTTTCTTTCAAACGCTGTATCATGCCCACATTGGTACTGTGGAAACTGGATTTATCTGCTGGTTATGTCTCACTTATTGAGGATTAAAAATAGTTATATTCCCAACTGACATGTAATTCGATGCGCCTGATTCTCACTGCTTCTATCTTTTCAGCCTGTTGTGGATTAATATTTTGAAACATTGAGTTGTGTTTCCGCCAAGGAGGTTTTGTTTTCACTTAGGTGAGTTTGTCTGTTTCTTACTAGGTTTACGGAAAAACGACTTGCAAGATTGTAGTTAAACTTTTTGGAGGGATCGAGCTTTAGCAAGGAAGTAGCCAATAATTCTGGAGTGAATCCGAATCATACGGTTACTAAATTTTTGCGAGATACGATATTTGGCTTAGGAGGTCTGTGCTCTCCATCTGCCTTTTTATAGTTATATGAGAATACCTTGGTTTAGTTATAGCAGCTCAGTTAATGCCATTTTAGGATCTGTTTTATGGCTTTGCTGAGAGGCCTCTGAGGTTTTTAATGTTTTAATGTAGATCACAGAGGCTATGAATGAGGCCTTGTTTTAAACTAATGACCCTGCCCCAGTTGAAGTTTATGCTCAGCAGATTAAAAATGTATTGTGGACTGGAATGTGTGTGTCCCACAATATTTAGTATTATCCATTGTGTGTCATTGGATTGGCATTGCTCTCGCCCACATTTCAGCATTCACACCCTTACCTTCAGCAGCCACTGTACAATTTCTAAGACTGGTTACATCCTTTGTTCAGTGCTTCACAGAGTCTGCTTTGTTTCATTTGCTGTTATCACATTTACTGTAAAAACACAGTAATTACACCCATTGTCCTATTGATCAATCTGATATTTTACACAGACAGGATAAACCAGTTGAACGTGATTCCAATATTGTCTAACCATTGCCCTTTGTCTCCCTTTTGTCCGCGTCAAACACTGTGCTGCCTTTGTGTCGCAGACGAAGAAGTCTCCCATTTTTTGCGTCATCACGAGCGGGCGGATCAGGCATTTCAAAATGTCAGAGTAGGGGTTCTCGCTAATAATTATCTACACTTTGTGTGAGATTATACATATGTGGCAGTGCATTTCTTATATTAATAAGATGGCCCTCTTATATAACTTGCTAGGTTATTAGGATGTTAATTAAGGACATTATAAAGACTTGTGTTTTTTATATGAAACCAGGAGAGCCAGTTGGCAGCAATGAAAATCCTTTGATGTTTTCCAGATAACACTGTGTGTGTGTGTGTGTGTGTGTGTGTGTGTGTGTGTGTGTGTGTGTGTGTGTGTGTGTGTGTGTGTGTGTGTGTGTGTGTGTGTGTGTGTGTGTGTGTGTGTGTGTGTGTGTGTGTGTGTGTGTGTGTGTGTGTGTGTGTGTGTGTGTGTGTGTTTTAATACAAATATCGGCATACATCTTCTAAACAGCAGTGGACAACGTTTGCTAAAACTAATCATTCTCATATAAAAGTCATTACTGAACAGACTGCCCTTGGTTATTAAGCATACAGGCCAATACAATCAGATCAAAGGTAATGAGACTGCCAGAATGTCAGTAGTTAAAGTTTTTACGCTTAAAAAGGACTGTCGTTTTTAGGGCTTCACGAAAAAGCCCCCTGTTAAAGGTTTTAGACATAAAAAAGATGTCATTATGTAAACCAGGTCTTGCATAAAGAGCTTATAGTAGAAGTTGCAGAAGACTTTTTGATTTGTTCCAAACATAAAAGACAACTAGAGCAGTAAAAAATGAAAAGTACGAGCAGCTCTATTCCCCTCAGAAGTTCCAGTGTAGGTGTGACTGTGTGTATACATTTGCATGAAAGATTACCTCCAGGTAACTGCAGAGTTCACTCGCCCAAATGTTCCAGCTTTGCAGATAAACCTCCACTCTGTTTATTGCTTTTGTTGGAGGTGATGGAGTGCAGGGTTCCGTAGCTGTGTCATTAACTCTCCGTGATGACTGTGTGTTTAGCTCTGCAGTGTTTCTGATGGGCCGGGTAATCGAGGAGATGCAGCTCTAATGTGCAGCAGGCAGCGCTGTGATGGATATAGTTTCTTTTCAGGAGCATAAGGATTCAATGAACAGCAAAGCAGCTTGGACAAAATATAACATGCTTCTTTCGGAATAAAACATCTCAAAGTTTTAAAGCCCTTATGTACAGAGTTGAATGGTGAATTCTTATACTTCACGTTCTCTCTTCTTCAGGGTCTAACTACGTCATGTCTAACGGGGGCGGGGCACCCAGCAGCACCACCCACCTGTTGGACTTCCTAGAGGAGCCCATCCCTGGTGTGGGGACCTACGACGACTTCCACACCATCGACTGGGTCCGAGAGAAGTGCAAGGACCGCGAGAGGCACCGAAAGGTGAGGAGACTGAGGCTAGCTAAAAATAAAACGTTTTAAAAAAACGTTTTAAAGTCTCAGAACGCTTCAAACACGCTAGACTTTTGAGCACTTTTCATATAAACAACTGAATGCAACACTAACACGTCTTCCTGAAAACTGTGCTGTTATCCCTGTACTTCAACAATATTGTGTCGTCCCCCCTTTCTATGAGGGTAAGCTTTTTACTTAGCTTTCAAGTGTGGCAGTTCGTAACAACTATACAAACTTTTGATTTGTGCCGCGGTTAGAGAACACATTTAAAAACGACTTTATTTTATAATATAACCCTGCCTTTAAGCCAATTACAATAATCTTGTTTGACATAAACAAGTCTCATGTTCCTCCTAGTAGCTTTAAACGACCTCTCACCGTCTTCATTAGCATAAACTCATGAATGAACCGGAGTGAAGGGAGACACAATAGACTGTCGGCTTCCTGCCCTTTATCTGCGGTCAGCGATACTACCTCTCTGTAAACACTTTTATGCAAATATTGACACAGCACGTCAGCCCGCTTTCCAGAAGTGATTTAGTGCAGGATAACTCTGAGAATTTGAATGATGTTTAAATACTTAAAAAGTCAAACACAAACTGGCTTACATGAATTCATTGTTTTATTGAAGCATAAAACCCCGGCACTAGAGTAGATAACTGAACCGCTTATCATGATGTTGCAGTCATAAACCTTTGACCTACTTGCATTACTGCCAGTTTAAGTCAATTTGTTTAAAGGGGCCCTTATTATGCTCACTGCAGCACCTCTTTTCACCCTCTGTCTGAAACCTATCACTTACAATGTGTTGCAGCGCTAGACAATAGAATTGCAAGTGTGACATAGTGATGTCATTATGGTACAGAAGCAGTGGCGGATTTAGGATTGTAGGAGATTTAGGATTGTAGGAGATCCTGTAGTACGCAGGCTACTGTCCCGCAGCTGCTGCCTCTCTGTTGGACTCCGGTACTGCACATTACTCACGGGACGTTTCTCTGTGAAACATTCGGGGCTTTTCAGAAAACATCCGGGGCTTGACTCCAAGTAGCCACCCCCTAGCTCCGCCACTGTACAGAAGTAAACAAAGGAGTCCAATGGAGGCGTTTCAGGCAGGGGGGGGAGAGTGTGTGGGAGAGACACTTCCTTCCGAGGGAACACAGGGATGTTAGCCTTTGCACAAAAACCTATATAATGTCTTGTTTTTTATGCTGCTGCAACGCAAACATTTCCCAAATTGGGATCAATAAAGTGCATCTTATATTATCTTCATAACATACTACAGGAAAGAGAAGACTCCAAAAAGTATAATTATAATTGACCCTTTTTTTTATTGTGTTTTTAGATCAACAGTAAGAAAAAGGATTCGGCATGGGAGTTCACAAAGAGCCTGTACGACGCCTGGTCCGGGTGGCTGGTGGTGACGCTCACTGGCTTGGCCTCAGGTAGCACTAATGCACACACACACACACTATACACACACACTATACACACACACACACACACACACACACACACACACACACACACACACACACACATGGCTGTATCTCCTCTGCTGATGACTCTCACATGCTTTGCCTCAGGCAGCTCGCTTTCTCTTGGTCGTTCTCCATCTTTTGCTGTCATTTAACCACAAACACAAGCATTCTCTTTCCCCTGCATGAGCCTCAGCGGACACGTTAATCTATGCAAAGTATTGGGTACCACTTTACAATAAGACTACCCTTATAACGGATTCATAAAGCGTTATGAATTAGGTTGTAAACACTTTATTAATCATTAAGAACCATTTATAAAACAGTTCTAACATAGTTTTCATAGGCTCACTATTTGGCAAGAAGACTAAGCCTTTCTTGGCATCTCTTTATGACCATTTATTTACAAGTTACTAACAGGCTTAGCAGTACAGATAAATGTGGGCTCACTATTTGGCAAGCAACCGGTCACAGTTGCCCTGTTTATCTCATGTCTTATAAAAGCTTATTAAGGATTTATAAAGTGTTCACAACCTAATTAATAAATGAATTACAAACTATTCATAAATAAGGGTAGTTTTATTGTAAAGTGGTACCAAGTATTTAAACCTCTATGATCATCACCTTGTGGAGCAGATTTAAGATCCAGGTTAAAAAGGAAGGGAAAAGTGCAACATATGCCACAGTTCAAAGTATGGCTGTGCAATTAATCGTGTTTTAATCTCGATTAAGATTTTGGCTTGCAACGATTACAATAAAATTGAAATAAAACGATTATTATTTTTATTTAAAAAATTAATAAAATGTAATTATTTTTTTTTTTTTGGTTTTTCAGTTGAATTATACTTAAAGTTCAGGGTAATCAACTGTTAAAAACATACTGTTCATTTTCTTTTTCAATAAATGGATGTTTTAAAATTAAATCGTTTTTAATAATCGTGATATCAATTATTGACCAAAATAATCGTGATTATGATTTTTGCCATAATCGCACAGCCCTGGTTTAAAGTTTACCCCCAATATTTGGATTTAAAACATGAAAGGTCTGGGGTACAGATGTACATGTGTATGACTTGAATGAGCCAGTTACACTGTGGTCTGACCTGGAACATGTGAACATTGTTTTAAAACTTTACAACATATATTTATTAAAATAATGTATGATGATATTTTTTTAGATATTTTTGTAATTTCTTTCTATACGGCGACTTTTATCGACTTGCGTTCACTTCACTGTTTCTCAACATGCTATAAAGTAGCACGCTAAGTGCCTCTGCCTCTTTCCCCCTCTTCTTCTCTTCTCCCTGCCTCCACCTCCTTTACTTCCTGGTTCCCTCCTCCTGCCAGGTGCTTTGGCTGGCCTGATTGACATTGCTGCTGATTGGATGAACGACCTGAAGGAGGGCGTGTGTCTGAGCGCCATGTGGTTAAACCGCGAGCAGTGCTGCTGGACGTCCAATGAGACCACCTTCGCTGAGCGGGACAAGTGTCCTCAGTGGAAGAGCTGGGCTGAGCTAATACTGGGGCAGGCAGAGGTAGCTGACACAGGAACATGCTGGGGGACAACTGTAAATTCACATTATCTATGTCAAAGGCTTTATTGTCAAATGCACAACAGCTACAGTGTAGTGTTGGCAATGGAAAGGCCCGGGCTCTTCCAACAATGCAACTTAAACACACATTAACATTAACAATGGAAATAGTGCAAGAAAAAGACATAGGAAAAGAATAGTGCAAGAGAATGTTACAAGTGACCAATGTGCAAGTAAATGCAGAAATAAGTAAACTATTACATGAAGTAGAATGAAGAATGAACTCCTTTTTGGGCATTTTAAATATTAAACAAATGCTTTTGGGACTACTGAGTGTAGCTGCTAAAAAAGTAATTACAAAGAAGTGGCCTGACACCACATCCACAGAGGGCTGGTATGATATCATTCATCAAATCTTTGTAGTGGAAAAAAACATGTTCTCAATGAGGCGAAATGAATGTTGTGAAAATAGACAACCAGTAGCACAAAGGGCAGCATCCTTCCCTTTGCTGGTAGGCTACCAAAGTAATGCAGGAAGTATTGATTGTGATTTAATTGCAATAAACTCCCAAAATGTAATTTCTGTTAAAAAGCCAAACAGAGCAAATACTTAATAAACAGTGTACAAAGATAATTCTATGCAGACACACATGCCTTGTTTCAGATGTGCTCTGTCACATCCACACATTATGTGCGTGATCCTCCTAAGATTGTCACGGTGTCGCCTCTCTTCCTTCCTCTGCAGGGGCCCGGCTCGTACATCATGAACTACTTCATGTACACTTACTGGGCGCTGTCCTTCGCCACCCTGGCCGTCTGTCTGGTCAAAGTGTTCGCTCCCTACGCCTGCGGCTCGGGGATCCCTGAGGTGAGGAGAATATCCCTTACGAAACACTTTACCTGAGGTGAGGAGAATATCCCTTACGAAACACTTTACCTGAGGTGAGGAGAATATCTCTTACGAAACACTTTACCTGAGGTGAGGAGAATATCTCTGAGGAAACACTTTACCTGAGGTGAGGAGAATATCTCTTACGAAACACTTTACCTGAGGTGAGGAGAATATCTCTGAGGAAACACTTTACCTGAGGTGAGGAGAATATCCCTTACGAAACACTTTACCTGAGGTGAGGAGAATATCCCTTACGAAACACTTTACCTGAGGTGAGGAGAATATCTCTGAGGAAACACTTTACCTGAGGTGAGGAGAATATCCCTTACGAAACACTTTACCTGAGGTGAGGAGAATATCTCTTAGGAAACACTTTACCTGAGGTGAGGAGAATATCCCTTACGAAACACTTTACCTGAGGTGAGGAGAATATCTCTGAGGAAACACTTTACCTGAGGTGAGAAGAATATCCCTTACGAAACACTTTACCTGAGGTGAGGAGAATATCTCTTAGAAAACACTTTACCTGAGGTGAGGAGAATATCCCTTACGAAACACTTTACCTGAGGTGAGGAGAATATCTCTGAGGAAACACTTTACCTGAGGTGAGGAGAATATCCCTTACGAAACACTTTACCTGAGGTGAGGAGAATATCTCTTAGGAAACACTTTACCTGAGGTGAGGAGAATATCCCTTACGAAACACTTTACCTGAGGTGAGGAGAATATCTCTTACGAAACACTTTACCTGAGGTGAGGAGAATATCCCTTACGAAACACTTTACCTGAGGTGAGGAGAATATCCCTTATGAAACACTTTACATGAGGTGAGGAGAATATCCCTTACGAAACACTTTACCTGAGGTGAGGAGAATATCCCTTACGAAACACTTTACCTGAGGTGAGGAGAATATCCCTTACGAAACACTTTACATGAGGTGAGGAGAATATCCCTTACGAAACACTTTACCTGAGGTGAGGAGAATATCCCTTACGAAACACTTTACCTGAGGTGAGGAGAATATCCCTTACGAAACACTTTACATGAGGTGAGGAGAATATCCCTTACGAAACACTTTACCTGAGGTGAGGAGAATCGTCTGCATGCAGGCAGGGATCTTTTTTAAACCTCTGGGTGCTGCATTGAAGTTCTCAAAGGGAACTCCAACCTCCAAGAGATTTTTGACAGTTATTCAATTTGTAAAAGTTGTAAGCTCATAGCCTGAAGTTGTATCCAGCTAATGAGGTCAGCAGCTGTCTCTTTTTGTCTTTCCTCTCTCTGTTTCAGAGCGAGTGATTGTGCTTTTGTAGGATTTCTGCAGATTATCGACGTTCCGTTTTATCCCTCGGCTCTCAATGTCTCACGTCCGATCAATTTGCATCAGGATTAAGAAACTGGAAGTCGCACATTAAATAGAAAGCCTTGTGAACGGCCTCTTACTCAGCTAAACGCAATGTTTTCATTCGTATGTGTTCCCTTTTAGGTTTTGAAGTGGCGTCAAATTGTTAATTCATTGGGGAGCAGGGAGGTTTGACCGCACTGTGAAAAAAGCTATTTTCACGTGAGCCCCCTCTGAGCTTTCAACATTTAATTTTTTTGTTGCCATGAGAACAAGAAAGCTGGAACTGCATTGTATAGCCCAATATATATAATGTTTATAATTGTATATACCAATTGTGTGTAGTGAAAAATGACTTGACAAGATGGTGACAAAAGGAGAATAAAGGAAAAGATTGGGAGGTAGAGAAGCAGCCTAAGCAAAAAGAAAAAAGTCATTCTTGATTGATTGATTGATAGGTAATGAATTGCCAACTTCCTATTTCCTTCTTAATTTTCTGTACTTGTTCAATACAGTCACATCTATAGAGGTATAACACAGGCCTTCATGTCACAAAGCTTCTCATGGAGAAATATGATATGATATGATATAAATCCTCTCTCCCCAGATAAAGACTATCCTCAGTGGGTTCATTATCCGGGGCTACCTGGGGAAGTGGACCCTGTTGATAAAGACGGTCACTCTGGTGCTGGCGGTGGCGTCGGGGCTCAGCCTGGGGAAGGAGGGCCCGCTGGTGCACGTGGCCTGCTGCTGCGGGAACATCTTCTCCTACCTCTTCCCCAAGTACAGCAAGAACGAGGCAAAGAAACGAGAGGTGAGGGACAAGACATTTAACTCGTGTTTTTAGTTATGTTTCAGTCATTTTCGGACATGCTTTGATGCCTTTAAGCTCCCCCTTGTGTTCTGTTATTATAAAATATGACCGTGTTTTTATAATATATAACATACATGGAGATGTACATAAAAATCACACCCGCCTCAGTTTACAGTCCACTCAAATCTACACGTTATTGCTCACACACACATACATACATTACCCCTTTCCTTCTAAGTCTTCTTACGTACATAAATACAAATCATTTAAATTCTCTGACCTTTCCCTGGGTAGTCGGTACAGACAGGTATACTTACAAATCCCAAACAGGTGCTAGTTACAAATTAAATATAACAGAAAATAATATGACTGTGTTTTTATTATCAGCTGAGGTGCGTTTGTTTTGTTTCCCAGGTTCTCTCTGCTGCGTCGGCGGCCGGGGTGTCTGTTGCTTTTGGAGCCCCGATTGGAGGAGTGCTCTTCAGCTTGGAGGAGGTAAAACACACCAGAAGCGCCTGTTAAAGGTCACCTATTGTGCAAAATCCACCTTTTCACGTCTTTTCTACATCAACATGTGTCCCCTCTGTGTGAAGAGACTCTGAACGTTTCAGGAAAAAAGATTCTCTCTCTTTTTGTCCTGATCCATTTCTATAAAAACCTGTCTGAAAATGAGCTGATCAGATTTTGGCCCCTTTATGATGTCATAACGATGTTTTGTCTTGTGTAACCATTAGCCAATCAGCAACCAAGGTAACCCCCCCCCCCCCCACCTTATCCCCTGAATCTCCTCCTAGAGCACCATTTGAGTTCTTTTTAACCAAATATCTCAGAGGGGCGTGGGGAGGGGCTCCTTATTTTCATCTGAAGTAACAGACAGAGAATCAGCACTTTGGAAACAGGGCTGAAACAGAGGGGATTATGGGATGCTGCAATGCATGATGTGTTTGGAGCCCTATAATAAAGTAATGAAAAACAGTATAATAGGGGACCTTTAAGCTTTTCTTTCAAGCTTAAAATCCCAATGCTCAGTGTTAAAGACAGAATAATGAATACAATGAAACACCTTCCTCCAGGTGAGCTACTACTTCCCTCTCAAGACGTTGTGGCGCTCCTTCTTCGCCGCCCTGGTGGCTGCCTTTGTCCTGCGCTCCATCAACCCGTTTGGGAACAGCCGTCTGGTGCTGTTCTACGTGGAGTACCACACTCCCTGGTACCTGTTCGAGCTCATCCCCTTCATCCTGCTGGGGGTGTTCGGAGGCCTCTGGGGAGCCTTCTTCATCCGGGCCAACATCGCCTGGTGCCGGCGGCGCAAGTCCACACGCTTCGGCAAGTAGTCTGTCTTAAATTTAAAATGTGGATATGTCAGCCAGGCCGGGAGGAGGTAGATGTTGGATATGATGGGCTGTCTGGGAGATGAAAAAGATCAGGATGACAGCTTTATTGTCGGAGTAGAGAGATGAATGACTAAATTCTCTCGCAAGCAGCTATTTAAAAACACTAAAAAGACAGTTCACCTTATTATTGAAAAATATCTTCCTCTTACCTGCTATAGTGATGCATCAATCTAAGTTGTTTTGGTTGTCGAGTGTTGAAAATGTTGGCAGTAAAGTGCCATCTCTTGAATAAAATGGAACTACATTCAGATTCAGAATACTTTATTGTCCATTACATTTACATATGATGGAAACGTGTCGTTGGCACTGGTAAATAAGATAACATTTCACTCACCATACACAATTCATACACACAAAAATAGCAAATTTGCATCATAAAGTGACTAAGTAACAGAGTGGATTGTTCTTCCACTCCCTTGGGTCCATTAAAACATCAGTTGTATCAAAAAATTTAAATAATCTACTAAACATTCAAATGAGGTGATGGTGTTGGTGGCAGAATGTCCTAAGAAGGATCCTTGAGGCTTGGAAAGGGGGCTCAAGTCTTTGTTAAAAGAACATTTGAAAAAGTACAGCTGTCATGCTTTAAGCCTCCTACATCCTGACATGTTGCATCTCCCCTCTGTTCAGGAAAGTACCCGGTGTTGGAGGTGATCTTGGTAACGGCCGTCACTGCTGTGTTTGCTTTCCCCAACCCGTACACGCGTCAGAACACCAGCGAGTTGATAAAGGAGCTGTTCACAGACTGCGGCCCGCTGGAGTCCTCGCAGCTCTGCCAGTACCGCAGCCAGATGAACGGCAGCAAGGCGTTCAACGACAACCCTAACCGCCCCGCGGGGCCCGGGGTCTACGCCGCCATTTGGCAGCTCTGCCTGGCCCTCGTCTTCAAGATCATCATGACCATATTCACCTTTGGACTCAAGGTGAGCCCTCGAGGTGTTGATAGCACGTAAAGCAAAGAAGTACAGTAAAGCAAAGAAGTAAAGCAAAGAAGTACAGTAAAGCAAAGAAGTAAAGCAAAGAAGTACAGTAAAGCAAAGAAGTAAAGCAAAGAAGTACAGTAAAGCAAAGAAGTAAAGCAAAGAAGTACAGTAAAGCAAAGAAGTAAAGCAAAGAAGTACAGTAAAGTAAAGAAGTAAAAAAATACCTCTGTTTAGTTCTTTGGACATATCCCCACTCCTAAGAAAATGCATAAAAGGTTCCCAAATAGAATTACATTTTATTTATTTATTTGTTTATTCCACACATGGCAGTTATTTTAAAACAAAACATGTACACTTATACTAGTTTTTATTTATTTTTTATATACAGCGCATGGTGGAAAGGAGCAGGGAGAAGAAAATCGTATTTATTATACCTAACAATAACAACAACAAAAAATAAATAACCATAAAAAAAGTCAAATAAAAGCAATATTCTTTCAGTCACAGTTGCTTACAAATACTGAAACATAAAACCAGAACACAATCAACAGTCAACTTCATACTGTCTAATTTTTACCTAACCCTAAACCCACTTCCTGTTCCCCCCCCCCCCTCAGGTACCGTCGGGGCTGTTCATCCCCAGCATGGCCATCGGGGCGATCGCAGGGCGGATCGTTGGCATCGCCGTGGAGCAGCTGGCGTATTATCACCACGACTGGTTCCTGTTCAAAGAGTGGTGCGAGGTGGGGGCCGACTGCATCACGCCGGGGCTCTACGCCATGGTGGGGGCCGCCGCATGTCTGGGTGAGTCAGCGGAAAACTGAGTAATAGTGCAAGTTTGTGTCTGGATGTTATTTTCTTACCCTGCTATCTCTCCAGGCGGTGTGACCCGTATGACCGTCTCTCTGGTGGTCATTGTCTTCGAGCTGACGGGGGGGTTGGAGTACATCGTCCCCCTCATGGCCGCAGTCATGACCAGCAAGTGGGTGGGCGACGCGTTTGGTCGCCAGGGAATCTACGAGGCGCACATCCGTCTGAACGGTTACCCCTTCCTGGACGCCAAGGAGGAGTTCACCCACGTGACGCTGGCCAGGGAGGTGATGCGGCCGCGGCGCAGCGACCCCCCGCTCGCCGTGCTGACGCAGGACGACCTGACGGTGGAGGAGCTGCAGAGCACCATCAATGAGACCAGCTATAACGGGTTCCCTGTCATCGTGTCCAAGGAGTCCCAGAGGCTGGTGGGCTTCGCTCTGCGCAGGGACATCACCATCGCTATAGGTAAACAAACTCTCTCTTTGACCCTCTCACATTTCAGTGAACAGAAAGAGAGTACACGGACGGTTCTGTTTGAAATCTTTGTGTTGTCTTCAAATCAATTGTTCCTGTTTTGACTGTTTATAAAGCATGTAGACTGTATCATCACCCAAAATTGATTACCCTGAACTTTCTAAGTATAATTCAACTGAAAAACCAATTAAAAAAATATTCTTTTTTCTTTTTCTTTTTTTTAAATAAAAATAATAATCGTTTTATTTCGATTACGCTGTTTTCGTAATCGTTGCAAGCCAAAATCGTAATCGAGATTAAAATACGATTAATTGCACAGCCCTAGCACATAATGCCATTTGAATACAACACATAATTCAATGGAAGTTGTGATCATTATGTTTTCTTTTGTGGTAATTAGATACAATAACCCATTATTCCAACAGGAAGTTTAAGTAAGACGCTGAACTCAAAATGGTTCTGAATGTGTAATAACTTTTTAAAATATTTGAATTATAATGTATTTTCCTGTTCCTTTCTCCACAGAAAACGCTCGTCGTAAGCAGGAGGGCATCATGCTGAACTCCAGGGTTTACTTCACGCAGCATGCCCCCACCCTGCCGGCCGACAGCCCGCGGCCCCTCAAGCTGCGCTCCATCCTGGACATGAGCCCCTTCACCGTCACCGACCACACCCCCATGGAGATCGTGGTGGACATCTTCAGGAAGCTGGGCCTGCGCCAGTGCCTGGTCACTCACAACGGGTAAGTAGGAAATGAAATATTGTGAGGAAGGATGTGTTGTAAGGACAGAAGGAGAGTCCTTCTCACGCCCAGGTTCTGTTTGACTCGCTCGTCTGAAGTCAACAAACACATGCAACACTGCCGGTGTTGCATGGTCTCTGAAATCTGGGACCCTCCCTGTAATCTGCATGGCCTAACGCTGTGCTGCACCTCCTTTACCCCCTACTGAGCAATAACAGATGTTCTCCTGCTGAGGAAACTAACTACAGCTGCATAACAGGTATCGTGTCGGGAAGCAGTCAATAAAGGCAGTTTGTGTGTGCTCTGAAGAGAGAGAGCCCCCTGCTGGTGTGATGTATGAATAACAAGAAGCATTGTGTTAAATATTCCTTGATTTACAGATCACTTCTCTGTTTGCTGCGAGAGGAGCTGTGCAGCAGTATTTGTTTTTTTCATTAACATCTTATATTTTAAAGGATGCGGCTGGCATTATTCTATATGTGTGGTTCATGTTTACAAAGCTCATGAAAGTAGGTCAAACATTATATCGTTTTCTTTATTTGTTTTCTTAAACAGCCGGGCACTATGTTTTAATTGGGGACTTTAATTGGGGACTATTTAAAAATGCATTAATACACATTTGTTGCTGTAGGAAGTATACATTAGACAGCATACATTAGATGGACTTACAATAGACTACATGTTTATTATAATGATGTGACACCCACTACAGACACTTTCCATCATAACTTGTTTGTGTCATTTAAGTTGTTAAATCTTAATTTCTACTTGATGTTATCGTTGAGTTATCTGTTTATTATTTGAAGTTACACCCTGTTATGTATGTTTTTGTGCTGCTGTCTGTTCTCTCTCTGTCTCTCTTCTGTTTTTTGTTTTGGATGTATTTGTTGTTGTTTATGTTGTTTTTGGGCAGTTTACCGAGTAACGGGTGTGTGTTTCAGGAATGTTTTGGGCATCATCACAAAGAAGAATATATTAGAGCACCTGGAGGAGCTCAAGCAGAACACGGAGCCCCTGGTGACTAGCCCCGCCCCTTTACACATGTGACCCCTTACACACTCTTCGCACCTGTCTCTTAGGCTCCGCCTCTTACGAGGGCTGCATGAAACTTGGTGTCAAAGACGGTTGACAGTTCCCGGCTAAGCATTAAGCCTTCCTCCTCCTCCTCCTCCTCTTGTTCTTCTTGTACTCACTGTTGGCACTGTGTTTGTTTGTGGGTACAGTTTGGTGTGGAGTTTCCTCTAACGCCTCATCCTAGAGAAACATCTGTAGAAACACCATCTTCATCTTCATCGCCTGTGGCAGCTTTTTATGAGTTTTGATCAAATAAGTGCTTTTTTTTTTCTGGGTCCTGTAATGTCGGACCTCTTTGGGAACTGTCACCTACATCCCTCTAGAGCCCCTTTCAGACGTGTGATCCATTACGGGAATATGCTGGATATTTAACGTGTTGATGTTAAAAGTGATTCTACCATAAAAGTTAAAGCACTCCCTTACCAGGTAGGACCTTGTAACATGTCCGTAAAGATCTTAGGCTTAGCTCAGGGGATTTTAAATGGGTGCCTTCTTCCAACTTTAATATATACAGTACGTCCTTTTAATTATTGTATTATAAACAACATTTTCAACCACATCAAGGTCAAAAAAGATCTTTGATGCTTTGCTTTAAAGCCACTTTAATATATTGTTAATTACTTTTAATGTTAGAAAAAAGGGAAAAATGTGTGTTCGTAGATATTCCTCTACAATGCGAACATTTGTGAGATTTAATAAGCCCAAACTCTTCGACTCGCTCCCCAATCTATATCAAAACCTAGCTTAGCAGAAGCCAGCAGTACCTGTCTCCATGTCTGAAAGGGTCGGTAGATTCCCAGAATGCAGCTGTGCATCCCTGCGTCTGCCCCCTGTAGCGCTGCTTCGCGTTGTGTCGGCTGCGTCATGCTCGCACCTTGATAAGATGTTCATCACATTGCTCCTCTGCAGTCACTACGTAGCAGCTGATGGTTTCATTTGGAGCACATGCTGTACAGTTTCTCAGCATGTGTGCAGTCATGTAACCATGATGCCTGTTAAGTGTTTCCCACCTCCCTCTCACAACAATTACTTTAACAATACACCCACCCTCGATATTCTACCCTCATTAACGTGTGCTTTTTCTTCTGTTTTAAACCCCTCCCTCTCGGCCCCACCGTTTCCCTGGGTCTCCACAGAGCGAAGACATCAGACCGTAACAACCACTTGGCGAGTAGCTAGGATTCTGTTTCCATATCCTTAGTGGGTGGTGTGTGTTATCAGCAGGGAGGGAGAGGGGGGGGTAGGTCTCCCCTCATTCTGTAGTGCAGTGTGTTGATTGGTGCCGGTAGAGCTGTAGTTAGCGTGTGGTGATAAAACGACCTCGATAAGTCATTATTAATCCTGTTCTTTAACCTGCCAATGTTTCCTCCTAGCCAGCTGTGTCCATGGGCAGGAAACTCAATGTGTCTTATAAACTAAATGGATGCTCTTTTGAGTACTGAGAGCATATTTAGCCCACAAATGATCAAGGAATTATTGTATAAATATTAACCTGCAGCTCACAATGCTTATATTAATAATGACTTAAGGAGCCAAAGTGTGTCCACGTTTAACTTCAGTAAGGCTGCAATTCAATCATTCTTTAAATGATAGGTAACTGCAGTTTTTTGAGTGAAAAGTGTTCATCCTAGTTGCTCAAACTACAAGTAGATGTCTTCAAATGTCTTGTTGTGTAAGTCCTAAACCAAAAGATACTAACTTAAAACAGATGTATTATATATTTGACAGGCTGAAAACAACCTTTTTATGCCATAATTCAAACAATTTATCAACCAATCAAAGTAGCTTACTTGTCAGAGTTCCAGTTATCACTTATAAAGACATCTCTGGACACGGCTGGCTCACAGGGAACATTGCCGGTCTCATTATAGTTGGGTCCATCAGGTTAATATACTCTCAAGTAGTTTGAGAAGGATCTGTCACAGGAGTCAGAAGTTGCTCACATCACTATGGAAATGTTGATTGTCCCACCAGGGCAGTCTCTACCAGTCCTACATGTATTTTAACTAGAAAAGAGACACAAAGAATGATAGTCTTAGTAAAGCTGCTTTCATATACATAGAATTAACATAGAATTGGGATAGAATACCATCATTAATGTAAAATGACAATGAAATAGGGTCTACAGAAAAAATTAATGTATAAAATGTACTTTTAAGCATATTGTTAGGTTTTCTCGTTTTTTTTTCTGCTAGTAACAGCAGATATTAGATATAATTCAAAGTGGGACGTAATCCATCTCCACATCCTCTTAAATGATTTCTGACTCCTGTGACACGCCCCCTCTTCTCCACTTCCTGTTCACTACTTCCTGTCTCCTTGTAGGATCCAGTTGTTCCTTCTAACCAGCTTTTAGGAGCGATGACATAAAACAGTGGCGGCAGCGTCTGAAACGACACCCTGCTCTCTGACAGTCGGGTGCTGTTTCAGACCTGCCTCCTCCTGGTTCCTCACTTCCTGTCCTGCTGACTTTTATCTCCTCAGGGACTCATGTTTTTGTTGGCTTGCTAATCAACGTCCACAAATGACTGTGATCATTAACCAGAGCCCTTAAAAAGCTCCCTGATTGAAGAGTTCCTCGCCAACAAAAACATGACGTTGTTTTCTCTCCTTCACTCCAAACCTCCTCCTCTTCCTCACTTCTCTAAACTTCTTCCTCCTTCCCTTTGTCTCCCTCTGCAGGCGGCTTCTTGGTATTATCACAAAAAAAGATATCCTGCGTCACATGGCTCAAATGGCAGACCAAGATCCCGGGTCCATCATGTTCAACTGATCGGCTCCTTCCAGGACGGCCGGGGGGGCGACGACAGCGAGGAGGAAGTGCACCTCCTGGACGGCTCCAATCTCTGACATTCGGACCCCGTTTTGTTTCCATGTTTAGTTTCCAGCTTTGTAGAACCTGGCGGACGGAGCGTGCCCTCCACAGAGACTTGCAGGCCATGAGAGGGAGAGGAAACGTGATAAAAGACTTTGTTGTTATCATAGCAGCTGCTGAAGGCACACACACACACACACACACACACACACACACACACACACACACACACACAAGGAATGCACTTTCTACACACACATCGCAACACTTTTGCACTTGCAGACACCTCACACCTGCATGCTCTCTCTTCACCTGTAACACACACACCCGTCTGCACCCCCCACGTGCCTCACCCGTCCTGTGTCCTGTCGCCTGGCCGGGGGTCAAAGGTCAGAATGAACCGCCGCTGAGGGACGCGATGAGAAACCTCGACACCTCCAGGCTTCTAAGAATAGAACTCACTTTCCTCACCCCCCCTTGCACACACACACACACATGTCCGTCCTGCAGAGAAATACATTGTTAACCTGTGATTTAAATGTGTGTGTGTGTGTGTGAATGTGTGTTTTACCGCCACTACATTCCAGCACCTGCTCCTCACCCCCAAACGTGGCGTTGTGCATGGCTGCTTCCCCCGGGTGAACGTAAGTCAAAATGAGATGGCTTTAACAAGTGTGTGTGTGTGTGTGTGTGTGTGTGTGTGAGTGAGACAGACAGATGGGTACTGTATTTAAAATGTTCAATTTCAGAAGGATAAACGTGGAGAAAAAGACCTTCATGAGTGTGTTTTCTTTACTGATCCAGCTGTGTGTGTGTGTGCGAGAAAGTAAGTGTGTGTTTGTCGCTGCCGTTCAGTGTGAGGCTTAAAGGACAAAAGGAAATCAAATGTCACTAAACCACTAATATGTATTTGATTAGTAAGAACACAAGCCCAATTGTTGTAAAAAATAACCCACCGTAATGTTTTTAATTGTTATTTTTGTTACCATAAATCAAAAACACACTTTTTGGAATCATAATAATATAAAAAATAGTTTAACCGCTGTTTCCAAAGACAGGAATGGACTCTTTAACTCAAAATAAGTCATGTAATATCCTGCAAATCACACAGACGGCTCCACCTGCACGCTGCTTTTCGTTACAGCAGGTTGTGCTAAATCTTGTCCGATCTCGCAACATCTGCCAAGTGCCTGGCAAAGGTTGTTTTATGGCTTTCACACCCATAAATGATCCCTAAAAACCCACCTGCTACCCCCACCAACCTTCCCCTCTTTGTCCTCAGAACATATTGTGATCCTTTTACAAACGATGAAGGGTGATGGAGAGACGGTGGTGGAGCGGGGACAAACGGCAGGACTTTACCTGTAGTGGTGGCAGTAGTGTGTGTGTGTGTGTGTGTGTGAGGAAGGTCATCCTGTGTTCTTGTGACGGGCAGCAGAGCATCGTCTTTGTTAACCAGTGGTGGTGCCTAACATTGTATTTCATACTGATCTCGATGTTTTTCTCCTTTTTTTTTTTTTATTTATGGGTAGTGTCGATAGAGTTGTGCATTATTATGAAGAATTTTATGTATGATTACATTGATTGTTTGATTGTACATTTAAAACAAAATGTGTAAAGATTAAATTTTGTTTTAAATTAAAAGGAACAAAAAGATTGAAGTTGCACAGGTGGTGGTCGTTGTGCTTTTTTTTGGTTATTTCAATTTTTCATCACTGTAAGGAACAAGATCTCCATGTTTCAATAACACGACGAAAATAACATGTTTGTTTTTCTGACTTTAAAGAATATAATCATATGTCTTTCTTCAAATTATTTCCACCCCATCTTGCAGTGTTCATCAACAGATACAATGTTCTTAGTGTTGCTGTTTCTAGGATCAAGAATGAATGCAGGAGACGTTTTAAAAGCACCTTGTTAACCAATCAAAAGCTCAGGAACAAGTAAGTGGACCTTTTAGTGCTGTTTTATTTTCAAACTGTCAATTATTGTTCTGACACTCATGTTTTTTCTTTTCTATTCATCTAAATGAGGCAACATTAAACAGTAAATCTGTCTTATTAACAAGCAGTTGCCCACAAAATCTTGCTGAATTTGGAAACATTTAATCAAAAATATTTTGTCGGTCCCCCCCCCCCCCGGTATTTACTTACGGTAGGCTACCGAGGCCGGTCGGAGGATAAGTCACTAGCCAACCCCCCCCCCCCCCCCGTTGACAATTTACTAGCGGTACCCAAGTGGGCCGGTCGAGAGTCCCAGTCCTAGTCCGCCCATGATCGTGACCTCCTGTAGGGGGCATCAAAGCTCTACTAATCATTCATTTCACAGCTCTAGTCCATAGTTGATTTACTGCTGCCCCCTTCTGTACCCATACCCCCAGTGCACCTCACTGTGTGGTCTAGTTGTTTCTTGCTGCTTAGAAACAGCTTAACAGTGCAGTGTCTGTCTGCATCACCATTAGTGTTAACAGTGGATTTACTGTTGGGTAAGGGTGAGGGGGGGGGAGTGGATTAAGAGAGATTTTGAGCTGAGTCTGGGGGAGGCGATGGGGACCCTCCACTTCCCCAAACACAGAGCAGTCTTTGTTGAGAGCAGCCTTTGGTTTTCAGAGTTTAAAAGAAGCTCGGAGACACAACAGTGGCTGAGAGAGAGAGAGACTGCTTCATGTCTTCTCCTCGTGTCCCGTTACAGAACATCTATCATTCATGGCCGTCGGAACCGGACACTTGTCTGTGTGTCTGCTGGCTGGCAAGAGCAGCGAAAACTCACTCATATCACACCTTTTTAACTGCTTTGTTGACAAAGTTATGGAAATGTTTTGTTAAGTATTTTTGTTAATTTTGACATTTAAACAGGGTGTATTTGGTATACTGTAAATTGTCTGGTTGCAAGTGGTATCACAGCTGTTGTAGTGGTTAATATAGACCTTTTAAGCAGATGTTATACCTGCATGAACAAGGTGTAGATTTTTAGGACACTTTCTGTCCTTTTTGCTCTTTTCTCCTGCAAACAGATACAGACAATGGAAGATATCGAGCTCTGTAAACACCTTGTGTCTCGGTTGGCTTAAATAATGTTAGTATCCTATCTTCTATATCTTTTTTTATTTGGCAGATTGGCACCGCGTTAAGGAAGCAGATTTAGCTATAAGCAGTTCCTGTTTGCCGTGTACTCATGGAAGAACAGGTAATTATAATCATTACTGTTGACACTTAAAAAGTAACTTCAAAACCGTGATGATTCTCAAGAAAAGTATTGGAGTTATGAGGATTTTTGTGTATGATTTGGGACTGCAGGGATAAATATATACTTCTGGATTGATGTATTTGACAGAAAGGGTTTTTAAACTACTTTGTCTAAAGCCCCTCTGAAAGAGACTTATCTCTTGCATACAAATGTTGTTTAGCTGCTATTATTGTACAAGTTTTAACACGAATGGTTGTAGGAAAAGGAGATGAATTCCCTCGATGAGCCATGAAGTCATAGTAGATGAAGCTGTGTTTATGTCTGGGCTACTGCTACTGTAAAAAATACCAATGTCTTTTTTAACACAGCACTTTCATTTAATCCACTACAAAAAAGAGCCATCTTAAGAGCACCAGTAAAAGCAGAACACGTCCAGCTCCTCTCCTCCGCAGACTGGACTGTTAGCCAAGCAAAGGAAGAAGGACCTTTCAGTCCCAACGTCCACGTTCACATGCAGCAAAAATGCAACGGTACTAGTGTAAAGCCTCTGCAGAAGCAAGAAGGTGCCGAGAGCAGGTCGGGAATTCAATTAAAACCAAATTAAAAACAGCACAAAGCGGAGGAAAAGAAACAAAAAATATTTAAATTAAAACTGCTAGCTGAGAAACAAAATCACACCACAATGGGTAATACTATTAGAAATATTTCAGTTAAAACACAAAAACTCTACCCAGAGGTGTGTGTGACCCGGTCCTGTAATATACTGTACACACATAGATTAACCTGGCTTACTTGTTTGTTTTGTAGCGATACAGTAGGCCGTACAATCATGAAGTAGTGACCGAGCATGCATCTCTATTTGAGCAGGACGTTGTTCACTAACAGCAGGTCAGCTGTAGCTCTGCAGAAGCTGGATGTGAGTCTGGAGCAGATGAAGGAAGCTTAGTGTTCACGGTTTGAGGAAACGGCAAGAAGACCAGCTTGAGGCAGTTTTCTGGAGTAAGTCATAAAACCCTTAGCATTGTAAGAAACTAAAAACCATTAAATCTGAGCTATGAAAATCACGTGATCCTTTACAATTCGCTGCTTATTACATTAATAATATTGATTACCCCTTCCATGTACATTCATGCAGGGGCGGACTGGCCATTGGGAATACCGGAGTTTTCCGGTATGGGCCGGTACCGAATTGGGCCGGTTGGACAATTCACTAGCACCCCCCCCCGTTGACAATGGACTAGCGGTACCGAGTTGGGCTGGTCGGCCCAGTCCGCCCCTGCATTCAAGCATGAGAGTCCAGAGAGGGAACCCGCTAAAGTGTCTTTTCTCAGTCGCCTACAAAGGTTTCAGGATTGTCTCGTTCAGGAAAGATGGATACAAATGTGATTGTTTATTTGACCTTTTGTCTTCAAGTGGAAATGCATAGCAGGATAACTCTTCGCTCCTCAAGGGTTCGTTTGTCTCGTCACACGTGGCTCTCGTAGAACACCTGGCAGGGGGCAGGATTAGTGTCGTCTGTGGGTTCGGACTCTGCCTGCTCTACTTCCTGCTTGACTTCCTGCTCCACTTCCTGCTCTACTGCCTGCTCTACTGCCTGCTCTACTTCCTGCTCTACTGCTGCCTCAGGCTTCAGCTCAGGCTCCTCCTCCTCCTCCTCCTGTTCCAGAGGAGGGAGTGGAGGTGGGGAAGAGGGGGGGGGCGATGAGGGCGTGGTCTCTGGCTGAGGGGGAGGAGCCTCGATGCTGCAGCAACCTTCGATGGCGAGCTGCGGGTGCACCGACACCTGGATGGCGATGTGCTGCGGCTGCTCGTGGACCGACGAGTTGTCCGAGTCGGCGGCGGGCGATTCGCTGCGCTCCCTCTCTCGCCCTCGCTCCATCTCCCTCTCCTGCAGGAGGGTGAACACGTCTCTCGCCCCGATGCTCCTGGTGACGATCTCGCGGCACCCCTCGGGCGACTGTCTGAGGAAGGTGTGTCTCATCTCGTCCACCCCCACCACCTCCAGGATCTCCTCCATGAAGGTGCGGCAGTTCATGATGAGCGGCGGTAGAGGGATGCTGCGCGCCAGCTCCTCGATGTACCGCGCAAACTCCATGGTTTTAAACTGTGTGACCTTGGCCAGCTCCAGCGTCTTGGCCGAGGTGATGATGGGGATCCGCTTGGCGATCTCGAAGGCCTTCTGAAGCTTCTCGGCGCCCTCGGTGCGGAAGAACTCGTTGATGGCTTTCTCCGTCTTCTTCAGGTGGCTGCTCATCATGCAGAGGCGCGTGATGTTCAGGGCCATGATGATGGTGAAGGTCACCAAACACACCACCATGTAGTACACGCCCATGTCGCCGTTAGTGATGACCACACGCAGCGTCACCGTGCAGTTAGAGCTGCCCAGAGCGTTGGACGCCATGCAGGTGTACTTCCCACGGTCTGCAAACTCGATGTTGGTGATGTTGAGGATCCCCGAATCCATCAGCCACCATTTCTCCCCTGCAGAGAGACGGAGGAAGGAGGTCATGAGTGTGGCAAACAATGCCAACAAACTATGATTAATTATAACTTGGGTTGTGTTATTGCAGCTCTTCTCTAATTACAACCTGTATGATGGTATGATTCACTTGCGATTTTCTTCATTTATAATTATAATAATAATAGATGACATTTGTATAGCGCCTTTCAAAGGACCCAAGGCCGCTTTACATGGTGAACAAACAAACAAAAGGGGCAAATAATAAAGTAACACATTGAATAAATAGCAGTAGGAGTGGAAGCAGGCTGGGATGGGTTAGGGGTCAAAGGCCATGGTGAACAGGTGAGTTTTTAATGATGACTTGAAGACGTCCAGGGAATTATACAACTGTTCCACATTATGAGATCCAACCAATTACTTAAGTGAAAAGCCAAAGCTATCAAAATGACAGCCAAGTACGAGAAAAAAAGCTACGACCAATCCTTTTCTTTCGGTACCAGAGTACACACATTGCTGACCTGTTATTTAAAAAAAGAGATTATGGACTGGTACTGCATAACCCAGTGAACATGCAGTTGCCCAGTAACTCACAATCAAGGTTTAAATCCTGAAATCCTCTTAATGCATCGGTTCCCCTCCCCCGTGTGATCAACAGTGATCTCTCCTCTGCAGTGTTGTTGCAGCTGCTCTCCAATAGGAACTGCTTATTCAGATGTGCTGATGTTGTACTTCTGCACTGACTCTTTTTAAGCTCAAGAGAACACATTGTTTTGGCACTAAAGCAATGGAAAATAACAAATGTCTTTGAGCCTAGCAGCGGTTTGTTAACATTTGAAAGCAGCAGTGTGCCCTCTTGCGTAAGCTTCCATCTGTTCTCAACGTTTGGCGCTGAAATGAAAAGCCATTTTATGATCACTTTGGTATAATGTATATTTATATCGGCTTGTGTGTTCAGATAGAAGGGCAGCAGTGACCTTATTATTCGTGCCTTCAATATTTAAACAGGTGGGGCTGCTCTGTGTGCTGAGGTTTGTGTAATCAAAGCAAGGACGATCTATTTACATGTTGGAGAGGTTCAAGGGTTGTTTCTCTCACATTACAAAATAAACCATCTTCAAAGTCACAATTAGGTCAAATGTAAAAGCACACTGTTCAAACCAAGGCAAAGTGAGTGAACCAGGGACAGCACACTACCAGAACCTTTGGAAATGGATACAGGCAACAGAGCACCTGCAGAGCCATTCAGTGGACACCGGTGGTAGATGTATGAGTGTCGGCTTTATTTGCTTTGTTTATCAGTTCTTATCTAAGTAATAAGGTGGTGATTCTGACTGATAGCGATCGAGCTTTATTGTGATGTGACACCCTTTGTGCGGTTCAAAGGGATAGTTTGACATTTTGGGAAATCCGCTTATTTGCTTTCTGTGGGAGAGTTAGATAAGAAGATTGATGCCGCGCTCGTGTCTCTCTTTTCAATATAAATATGAGGCGGCAGATGGTTAGCTTAGCTTAGCACAAAGACTTAAAACAGGGGAACTATAAGCATACACCCTTTGGCCTTTTTAATGTAAAAAGACAATATTCCTATTCTTACATTCCTAAAATGTTTTTTTTATACACAATAACCCTTGAATAACTTCAATGTCCCTCCTTTGCAGTCAAGTTGCTTCTGTGATGGACCCTAGAGGTTGACGTTCTGCGAGTTCAGCAAAATACAAATGGTAAAAACACATGCATAATATTTGGATACTTGTCATGTTAGGGATTCAAGTGTAATTTAAGTAGTGTCCTTTTAAACAAAGGAGGTAAACCCAGGGTTGTTTTGACATTTGTTTGGATAAGTCAGTCTTTATGCTAAGCTAACAGGGTTGCTGGCTGGACTGTACTGTCAACAGTTATTTGTATTTTTATACCTTTGGTTTAATACCGCTCTGATAAAAATGACAACCCCCAGAGCAGCATTTCATCCACATGCAGCAAAGTCTTGAGGTTAAATGATAGACAGATATCACAGAAGGTGTTTGTAAATCCATAGTCTGAGGTCTGGAGGAGACGATAAAACGATTCCCCCGTCTTCTCCATGCTTAACGATTGATTTCCCACACTGGTATCCTCTGGAGGAGATGAACGGGGGTCAGGAAACGCAGCCAGGCCGACAACAGCATCCCGTCCATCCGCCTTCTCCACTGAGAGATTTCTAATTTTAACCTCAATCACCGGACCATGTGATGCGATTGGTGTGCTGCCCAATAATACTACAAGCAACTTTGTAGGAAGGGCAAAAGGCAGCTAATAAATGCCTGATATCTGCAGAGGAAACTGATGGTTGGAGTCACTGCTCTGGAAGTGCTGCCTGCTGTGAGGGAAACATCCTCCTCCCTCATTATATTCCTGTGTGTCGCCGAGGGGAGAATCTCTATGATGGTGCAGACACTGCTCTAGGTTTGTGAGTCATAATAATAACACTGCGCTCTGATGGCAGGCTTCAACAGGCCGGCTCAGGAGAAGCATCACAACGTCTGTTCCCTTCCTCAGGTAAATCACAGTAATCAAAACACAGGCGGAGGAGGCTCGGCTTTAATGAAAATCACTACTAAAAACCTCTTTAAATGGTTTCCTGAATCTAATTAGCAAACGGCAAGGAAATAATCACTTCTGTGTTCAGACAAAATGTGAAATAATTAGCCAAATCTGTTGAGAACCAATCCTGACTTCTCAACATGAGGGCGTTTTAGAGAAACGTCTGGAACTATGACAAAAAAAACGTTGCACAAGGTTCCCTGTCTCGCCCTTGAATATACAAAATATCTTTCCCATGTAACAGAAGATAGGATTTGATCACTTAATTCAACATATCTGCAGTCATAACCTTGCAGTCGTCTCGAAAAACGTGATTTCCTGTTCTTTGAATGTAGCATGTATCCTTAAGACCTTATCTACGTATTGTATACTACATTAGGAATGCCAGTTATAACACTCTAAATGAAATATATGTTTCTAGGGATGGGTTATATGCAATGTGATATTAATAGACTGTCCACCAAGGTGAGATCTGGCCAGAGCTATGGGCATTTCTGCATGTCTTTGAAGGATTTTTGGACCAAATTTATGAAGTTTTGTTAATTGAATGCACTGGTTTATTCAAAACAAGATATACTGCCACAGAAAACACAGTAATGCCCATCTTGCCCATAACTTGAGTCCTCCGGGTTTATTTCTGCGACACAAACGATTGGCTCTATATGCGACACCTGGAAGTGTCACAGAGCCAGGCAGCGGGCCAATACTACCCTTAATAGCGGATAAAATGGATGTGTGGCCATTTTTAGAGAGTGTACGTACATCTCATAAATGCCCCCTGGCTATCTTTGAGATTTTGAGATACAGAATGTGAACCATGTTGATACACACTGAGCAGGCTGAGGAGAATTTTCATATCCTGTTGGAAACCGTGCGTGTACTGACTACTAATTCAAGTGTTACAACTATATTATGCACATAAATGTTAACTTTCAGAGGCCAAATTCCGAGTGAATAATAACCCAGACACTCCTAGCATTGCTGGTGACAAAGAGAGCAGTAATGGTACAATGTGTCTTACCATTAGTCTCCGTGTCCAGGCGCTCTCCATGGGAGTTGAACCACTGAACACTGGGGAACGGCTCCCCGGTGATATTGCAATCAATCAGCGCACAGTTCCCCTCACGGGCAATAATCTGGCTCACTTTTGTGAACACAACCGGGCCAAATCCGTCTGTCACATTGCCGCTCTCTGTTTGGTTTGCGTCCGTGTCCACTGATAAGGCCCCGGTGGTGTGAGAGGCGATAAGGGATGCCAGGATCAGGAAAACGTATCCTCCAGCCCACTGCATTTTCTCCAACTGTTGGTGCGTCACCCGCGGGGGAAGAGACTCTGTCATGCCTCCTGGTTATCCATCCAGCACACTGGCTATCTCTTTGAAGTAGAAGGCAATTTGGTATTCAGCTCTGTGGCTTGAAACATCTCACTAGAAAACAAGAAGGTGAATGACATGTGTTAGTCATAATGCTGCAGGACTTAACAACACAGCAGCACGATATAAGGAAACAGACATTTACATACTATTACAAATACTCAAGATAGCATTATCTGGACCCTCTATCGTACATTTGAACTGGGTTTAACCTCTGTATTTAATTTGAGGATTAACTGGTGCTCAAATGAGCGCTTCAGTAACTTCATTAAATATAGGACCTTGTACCTCGGATTTGATGATAAAAATTAATATTCACGGTTCAGGACTTGGTTGGGGTCAGAGACAATGTTGTTGGCCAGCTTCAATATTTTGTTAGGGTAGGCTGATTCATATAGTTTCTCACAGTGTTGACCCACAATCTTTGACAAATGCACTCACAAAGTTCACTACCGCCCAAGGTAAAATCTTCAAGTAGCTGTTTTTTAATCAACCCACACCAAAGGTAGAAAGATATTTAACTAAAACTATATACATTACCTATAATATAAATGGAAGAAATAAACATGTTCCCCTCCAAAGTCATTGTGTTGTAGATTTATGATTTCACATAATCCATCAGCACTGAAATCATTGCTTGTACTATTGATCTAACATATTGAGCATATTCATGTTCATTCAGTTAAGTAAAATGACTGCATTTAGTCTGTTACACAAAGACTAGCTACGTGTTCACAGCTAAAAGCAGCTATGAACATTCACAATACATGTAGGTATCCAAAACGTGCAATAGAGCTACATTAGGTCATCTGAAACTTAAATTAAACTAACAGATGTATCCTGTGTTATAAGAGATGCATTTTTTGCTGGATTTGAAGGAAAAACAAAGCCACTGCAACATAACGGAACTGTATGTGGGATTCGTCTAATTCCCAGTTCGCTTCGTTTTTCCCACACATACAGCCCCAGAAGATCGCATATCCGGCTTTTAAATGCTCAACGATTATGACATCTACAAGAATAATAGTTTATTGAATTACATCAGTCATGTCATCTGAAAAAGCTTTGAAGATTTTGTGCGGTTTGATCGCCAGACATCACAAAACAAGGGCGTGGGACACGGCTACGTGCTGGAGGGTATTACATCACGGGACCCTTTCTAGAAATGTGCAAACAAGCGAGGTAGCTCTTTCATAATATGACACATTATTTAAGTGTAACTACAGTTAACGAAACATATTATAGGAATAAAGTGAATGACGTCAAAGCTGCATTTATATCGAGGGTTGCAGTAACGTTGCCTCCTGCAAAACGACCAACTTAACGTCGACATCAGCAGCTCAAACGTTGACGTAAAGCCTCTTTAATGAGATATTTTACAGGTTATAAATACATATATGTATACTCACATCATTGTCTGTCGTTGTTAACGTTTAGTGGGGAACACCAGAGGAGTGGATGTCCGTCGTTAGCTGTTTCTCCGCATCTCCATCCTCCCCCTACCGATAATAGTCCGCTATAACCTGCACCTGATCCAGACTAAAGACTGGAGGAAACATCGCCCAGTGGTGTATGCAGAGCAGGTGGAGCAATTACATGTTTATTAAGACTAAGATTTATAGTAATAACACCTTGCCCTGTATGAGCATTCATATCAACCCTGAAATGGGACCTTAATTGCATTTCAGTACATTTTAAGAAGAAATGTGTATAATATGTCTGTCTTGTGTAGCCTACTGGTAGAACATATAATCAGAGGTGGGAGAAGTAGGCTACTCTGAACTTGTAGGCTACTTGAGTAAAAGTAGAAGTACCAGAGTGTAGGAATACTCTGTTACAAGTAAAACTCCTGAATTGCAAATCAAGTAAAACTACAAATGTATTAGCATCACAATAGACTTAAAGTACCAAAAGTAAAAGTACTCGTTCTGCAGATTGGTCCATTTCAAAAATATTACAGTACTACTTGAGTAAATGTACTTAGTTACTTTTCACCATTGCATAAAATAGATGGATGTTGTTGTCACAGGGGTCCCTATTATTGATATTTCCTCACACCAGTTTAAAGCTGCATCAATGGACTTTTTGGCCACTTATGGGCAGTAAGCACAAGGCACGATAATGTTTTTAAATTGAGAGGGCAACCAAGAGAAATTAGCCTCCATTTAGAGTCATGTTTCGAAACCTAACAACATTCACTCCTGACGTTAATATGTACCTGAGACTTTTGAGACTTAAAAAAGCACTTTTTTTTTGTTTTTTCTTTCAATATGTCACTCATCTGTATTCCTGACGTGTGTCTGTGCAGCCTGGCCTTGAAGCTTCCTGAGCAGACAGCAGCAGCTTGGCAGATTTCCAGTTTGTCATCGAACCCAACAGAAAAAGACGGCCTTGAAAACCTTGCATGCATAAAGCTAAAGTGCTAGTGCATTTAATTTGGTTTTGCAGGTAGTGGTTTGAGTGCTTTAAGACGTAGAATACAATGACAGGTAAATGGAAATCCATTTCCTCTGCATTTATGATTATTGAAAGCTAAAAGGTTGGAGTCTGAAAAGACCTTAAGGTTGACTTCAGTGTTGTGGATGGAAGATGAAATATAAATAGGATCAGGGGCCTAAAAAGCAGGAGGGAACAGCACACTTCCCATTGAAACAAAAATAATTCCTGGAAGAAATCGAGGCAGAACAGAAGCTCTTCCAAATAAGGACTAGGTCAGGGTTATGTTTGTGTACAGGAGCTGATAAGTGACTGACCTTGAAACCACTGTTAAAGTCTGAAGTGGACACTCTGTAACAGGTCAAACAGTCAATAATGCTCCATCTATGTATAGCGATATGGATATTTAAAGTAATGTGTGTGGTTGTGTTTATCACACATTAGATACATTAACTGTTCCCTAAGTACAGTTTAGAGGTTCTGGTGCTTTCTTTTTAACATTTTCTAATATTGTTCTTTTTCTACATTCAATTTCATAACATTTAAATTTAACTTTCTGTAAGGGTTCCCTCTTTAATACTTGCATTTGACTACTCATATTTTACTTTTACTAGTCAGGACACTGAATCTCTTATTAGAGGATTCCAGTACCTTTTCCTCAGTGCTGCAAAAGCCTGATTTTTAAGCCCACAATCTGACCCCATTTTTCTTCACGGATGAATGTTTCAGCTTTACACAAACACTCCTGAGAGCTCAGTCCCTCTGCTCACGAGGTGCTACATATTAACACAGCGGGGAGGAAGTCCGTGCCAAGGAAAATAAAACAGTGTCCACCAACTCACAGAATGTTCTGATCGCTAACCACGCTGCTGTTTATTCAGGTTATCAGGGCCCAGTAGTTCAACACTTTTAATCTCAATCAGATCCGATCAGATTTTGAAATCCCATTTTTTGTGATCCAGGATCAGACAACTCGGCCAGATTTCGTCCCAGTATTTCAAAGCAATCCAGGATAGGATCACCCTGATCCAGATTCAGACTTTTCAAGATCCTGAATAGCAGTGCTTTAATCCTACCGATCTCCATCTAGTAGATATGAAAAATAATACAAGGAAGAATAGAATCGGAAACCCTCTTTAATGGTCACACATGCAGAGCACACAGCACACACAGGCCGTTTCTCAATGTCGAGTAAACCTGCTGCAGAGTCACTATTTCAAGTATACTACGTCATCGAGTGGCGCCGAAGGACTGTTTAAATGCATGTTAAATGCCCAGCATTCGGCGCCACTCGATGACGTAGTATACTTGAAATAGTGGCTCTGCAGCAGGTATACTCGACATTGAGAAACGGCCACAGTGAAATTTGTTCTCTGCTTTTAACCCATCCTAGTACCAGGAGTCTAGTACTAGGAGCAGTGACAGCTATTGTACAGCGCCCGGGGAGCAATGGGAGTGGGGGGGTGTCCGGTGCCTTGCTCAAGGGCACCACGGCAGGGCAGGAGGTGAACTGGGACCTCTCAAAGTAGCAGTCCACACTCCATATTTTTAGGTCTGGTCGGGGACTTGAACCGGCGACCCTACGGCTCACAGTCCCCTACTGACTGAGCCACTGCCGGACAACAAGAGACCAATTGCAGAGACTTCTATAATGTCTAATTATATTTTTAAATACATAAAATCATAATGGAATTGTAATTTAAAAAAATACTCCCACTAGGGTAACAACAAAAAAACATTCATTCAAAGGCAGCTGGATCATCCAGGCGTGCTTTGAGGAGCTGAATTCTAAGTGAGGTTTCAGTTTGCTGAAGCCGGCACAGCTGTATTTGTTCTTTGGCCAGACGGATCTGCATCTCTGCTCTCTCCGTCTCACGGCTCAGCAGTGTCTCGTAGGCATCATCCCTCTGCTCTGGTTGTCTGGTGCGCTTGCATTTTCTCTTTCGAGGTGACTCTTGCAGTGTGTCATCAGGCCTGGCTGAAGGTCCAGCTTCTGGATCCACATGGGTCAGGAGGACCTCGTCTTGAATGGTGTGTGTCACATCAGGTGCATTGACTACCTGAAATGAAAGTGTATCTATACTTTATACCCCTTAATAAGATGATCAAAAGCATGCAAGCTCCTGGAAAATGGTAGTACTATAAGAACAAGGATGCTATATAAGAAATATAGCCATTGTAGTACTATGAAAATACCAATTATACAAGATAATAATTGTAGTTCTATAGGGACAAGGATAAAATGATACATACCTGCGACTCACCATCCAGTACAACGTTTGGTATTCCATGTAAAGATTGTGACTGCTGACCACCGATGATATCAAGTACCACATCTGTGTATTGACCCCTTTTATATGCTTTGTTACCCGTCTGGGCTTTTAGCCTGGCTGTGGTCTTTGGTAGCATGCTGCTTCAAATTCTTCCACCTCAACCTCACTTGGTCCACTGTCCTCTTGTGTCCAGATCCTGTGGCATTCACATTGACTGTAACTTCCATCCATATTCCGCTCTTTACTTTAGTCGCTCCACCCTCTCTGTTAAAGCTACCAACTATGGAGTCATAATTATTCCTTACACTCTGCAGCAGTGCATGGGTCTCGGCAGATGTAAAATTCGGCCCCTTTTTGTCCATCTTTCCAACTCACTGGTTTGGTTTATACTGAAACATATTTTTAAATAAATTGTACAGTACATTTTGCTCTGGAAATCCAGCCCTCTGGTGGGATCAAGATAATCCAGTTTTTTGGGATCAAACTGATCCCAATCCTGTGTTGTCGGTTTGAACTACCCTTTTTGAAGATTTGATCCAGATTAAAGCTTGGATTTGATGTCCTGATCTGATCGGATATCAAAGTAATCCTAATCCTGTTTTTTGGTTTTGAACTACCCAAAATCCAAATCTGATCCGATCAGATAGGGATTAAAAGTTTTGAACTACTGGGCGCAGAACACAAGGCGGGTCAACCCCTGGTGACAACAGCCTCAAAACCTCATAATATGAAGATTGAAAGGCAAAAGCAGAAGATTATCTGACACCATTCACCCGCTTGCTTGCAATGTGGAGTTTTAAGAACAACTTTATTGTGTTTGGACTTGTGGCTGTCTTCTGTGTCAGGTTAACACATGTCAGTTTCACAATCCACTTGTTGTTGATGCTGCATGTGTTGCAAGAGATTTGATCGTTGAGGTTAAAAGAGTGTGCAATCCAGTGTAGAAAGAGGTCATGATGATTTAGACGACTGTTTTTTATCCTTTGTACCAACTTAAGATGAATTTGTTGGTAAGTGGTGAAACTGTTGTTTCCACAAGGGAAATATATGTTGTTTAAAAGGAAAAAGACTCAAACGACCAAATACAAAGAGATAAAAAAAAGTTTATTTATCAACTGTCGTCTTTTAACGTAATGTAGTCTTTTAATTTGTTTTAAAACTCGTTCATTTGTACGAATGGTTCAACATTCAGCACCAAGTACATGGACTCTGAGTGTCCTCCATTGGCTCTTTTAACATTTTAGTCCGAGGTTAGACAATATTCAAATATATTTAAACTTTAATATATAATAATATATTTTAAAAAGAATCCTTTAACAATAACTTTAACAAAAAACAGCATCTTTAAGGGGAAATACAAATCGTCGTTGATCACTTAGCCTCTTTGATGAGAGATGAGAGTCTTCTGAAAGCCTGTCGAAAAATTATGAGAGATTAGTTGTGTGTGTGTGTGTGTGTGTGTGTGTGTGTGTGTGTGTGTGTGTGTGTGTGTGTGTGTGTGTGTGTGTGTGTGTGTGTGTGTGTGTGTGTGTGTGTGTGTGTGTGTGTGTGTGTGTGTGTGTGTGTGTGTGTGTGTGTGTGTGTGTGTGTGTGTGTGTGTGTGTGTGTGTGTGTGTGTGTGTACCTCGTCTATCTGCTCGGGTGTGGAGAGAGAAAAGGCAGCTCTGACGTAGGGGCAGGGGTCACTGCTGTTGATCATGAAGACCCCCCCGGGAACCAGCAGCACCTACAGCGCACACACACACACACACACACACACATGACTTATGTTAATCAATGTTGTCTTAGTTTAATGCCAGATTATTCTCGGAGGCCAGACAGACAGGTAAATATTGATAACCCTATTGTTATGGGAACAAAACCATTCTTTTCTAATTTAATTAGTTTGTGTGTTCAATTAATTGCAAATGCAGACATATTTTAACTGGCCAATAATAGTCTAACACATAACTCCTAAATAGTTTCTACACTTGATTTGTATACAGATCAAACAACTCAGAAATACCGTGTTAATTAGTTAGCTTTAGCAGTGCTGGCTTTTTTATTAGTTTTCATTTGGATGGATCAAGACTAACTGTTTCTCCCTGCCTTAAGTCTTTGTGCTAAGCTACGCTAACCCAACAGGAGTTGTGTTTCCCCCTGTATACGCAGGGCAGAGACTGCTGTGTGGTAGTTTATAATATCCTGAAACCTAGGAACATCCTGATAATACCCACTCTTGTTTAAACTCGGCTGATCAGCTATTTGCTAGCAGGGATTTAGATGCTCAGTGTGGGAAGGGAAACACTCAGCTTCTAACCCTTCTCACAATGGCAGCTCAGCAGCAGCATCCTACACACTGTTCAGACACAAAACCTGCTTTGCCCCTTATGCAAAACATCTGCTGACAGACAGACTAACAGAGCAGAAAGAAGCAATGGAATGCATTCTGGGTAATGATATTATAGTGCAGAAAGTTAACCTGCAGTAAGTCAATTTGGTTTTGTCTCATATTAAACCACAAAGAGGATTAATATGTGAGGGTTAGATAGATACAACAGGAAGTGTGCTGACCTCTTTCTCCAAGGCTTTCTCCATAATGAGCTGCTGGGTATCGGCTATGCCCTTTAGCTTGATCCACAGGAACATGCCTGCTGATGGGGCGTGCCACTCTGCTACATCTAACACACACACACACACACACACACACACACACACACACACACACACACACACACATTAGGAGAAGAAAAAAGGAACATCTGGGGTGTGCGCTTCATGACTCATCCCAATTGTATCTGCAGTCTCTTATTTTCATCAGGGTTTCAAAAGATTCTCATCAATTTAACCAAATATGAACTATGCACTGTCTATTATTATTACGTTTTTTGACTTGTTCACACACCTTTGAGCCACTTGTCTGCAGAGCTGATCATGGCATTGCGTTGTTTCCTGTAGAACTCAATCACCCTGTGGGAGGAGAGAAAACTGTGTCATGCACCGCTGCGAGTGTGGCCTAGTGACTTATTAAAAATGGCTGTATGTGTTCGATATCAAATATCTTTCTTAACCAGTCGAACTAGTAATATCGAGCAGGTGCAGCTGCATTAGGGGAAGTGGCGTACCCGTCTATGTGTTGAAGGAAGCCATCGTGTCCCCAGCTGTGCAGCAACTGAGACACCATGAGCTGTGAGGAAGCAGGTTACATGTTATATACTGTAATGACTGGAACAGATCAGAACATTATTGTACTGTAAAATGACCCTTCAGATCTGTACATCTGGAGTGTGACGCACCTTTCTTTCTTTGACTTAAAATGCTTTCCGCTTTCATGGTTCTAATTTTAAATCTCTCCGAGTTATTGCCACTGTTTTAGTGCAGATTATATTAAAAAAAGCAGAGGCGAGGTTGACAGCAGATCCTAATTAATCTCCCTCTTCCTCCTTTTTAAGCCCTCCTCTGCAGCTGCTGCCGATCCAGTCGCTCCACAAAGACTCGCTTGGCCTCAACACGTCTCCTGGCAGTGTGTACAAGTCTGCGGTGTCACTGTGTGTGTGGAGAGAGCATGCTGAACCTCCCTGTTGTGAGCTTAATGCTGCATGGTAAATGTCAGGTTACTGGAGGTTGAAAGCATCAAAGACGTTGGCCATAAAATGCTATGTATCTGTGAGGTTATATCTGCTGTAGTTTAGAATGAATAAATGACTTCACACAGTTAAAAGCATCAATATGTTTGCATCCAAACCAGTAATGCAGCATGTTGATTGAGCAGGGTGTGGCGGTGTGAGGCGATGGCTTCATTTACCTGAGTGAAGGTGCTGGTGTGCATGGTGGAGGCCTGGATGTGCAGCACCACCCTGTCCACCAGAGGCTTGGGACCCGTCACAAAGCCTATTCTCAAACTGAAACAAACAGAGAGTCAAAGACATCAACATATATACTTTCTTTTCCTTAGTCTTGAATAGAAACCCATTATCTGTTCATAATTCAGGTCCTGACTCTTTAGGGAAACAAACATTTGAACAGCAGAGCTTCACACGCTCTGGGTTTGAACACAGAGTGAGACGCTCACCCTGAGGACAGGATCTTAGAGAAGGAGTCGGTCCTGAGGATCCTCCCGTCAACATCCATGGAGAGGAAGGTGGGAGCCCACGGCTGCCAAATAATGAGTCGCAACATAAATCATACTTTGAAGACCAAAATCTATTTAATATAGAAAATGTAATCAATCCCAAAAATAACCACAAGTAAACATTCTGCTACAATCCCTAGTACTTAGCATTGAGCTTTCCTAAAACAACAGTTTTAATTCATTTAAAAACGGTTTGCTCTGCTGCTGCACACAAAGTGAGGCCTCCACCTGTATAAAGAAATCAACAATCTTATCAGGGTAGGATGTCGTAAAATATGACGACTGATAGTCAAAGCTTGTTCCAAAAATCTCAATAGAAGATTTAAATGTTTTTAAAATGTGCTCCTCGGTACAGCCTGTATGCTAAGATCAGAGCACAGAGTAATAACAGAAGACACAGAGTGATTATTTCACCTTTTCAAATGTGCGGAAATGAACTGTGCCAAACACTTGATGTGAGGGAACTCTCTTTGTACCTTGTCAAACTGCAGGAAGTAGTACGGGTCGTCCTCGATGATCAGCATGTCGTACTGCCTGGCCAGCTATTAAAGACACGGGGGACGTTATTAAAAAACGACTGAGTGAATCTGCAGGGAAATCAGCTTCACGACAAGCTCTAATTAGCTGAGTCAGCGCTCAAATGGCCACTTTGCATCAATCAGAGAAGAGTGATTCATGAACCATCTGCAGTGTGAACATGCAGTCATATTCCAATCTAAATGAGGCTGAGATGTGTGACTTTGTAGAAGAAGACAAACCTCGTACACTTCCTGCTTCCTCTGCGTCGTCATGGAGGCACCGGTGGGGTTTCCTCCGTTGGGGATGGTGTAGAGGATCTTGGGGGCGGTGCTGCCGGGCTTGTGGACCTCTGAGGGGTCCCAGCGAGACAAAACCTCCCTCAGGGCCGCAGGTATCATGCCGTGCTGATCGCTGGAGACGTTTATTAAGTTGCAACCCAGAGGCTGGAGCTAAAAACAAAAAAGGTAAGCAGCTGGAGTTACTGTAGGAGTGTGTAGTCATAAAGAAACAAAGCATTTTCTCTCACCGCTGCTAATGTGCCTGAATAGGTGGGAGCATCCAGCAGGACGTTGTCTCCAGGGTTGACCAGCATCTCAAACACCTATAAAACCCCAAACATCTGAATCAGCATCACTTCAAAATGAGTTTATATGGAATTTGTATCAAATATATAACAGTCAGGACGTTTTAAACTGATAAAACATTGTTAAGTAGAAAAGTTAAAGGACAACTGGTAACCAACAGGTCATAAAAACAACATTGCAGGAAAAAACTGTCACTTTTTATGTGGATGTCAAACTAGTGTTGCCAGTATGTCGATAGTTGAAGCTTAAAGGTGGGGTAGGTAAGTTTGAGAAACCGGCTCGAGATACACGTTTTGTTATATTCCATGGAATGCTCTTAACATCCCGATAGCAATGAATATCTTAAGTGCTTTGACAAAAAATCCATTAAAAATGTCATCTGTGGAAGGCAGATTTTTTCCGGCTGTGTATTTTCAAATTCTAGCGCACTCGAGCTGGTTTCTCCAAAATGACCTACCCCACCTTTAAATTCCCCAGTGTGTGCTTCAGGAAATCTGTTGTTCCTCCTGCATTCAACGTCTTTCTTTGACGTGACAACAACTGATTGGTGGTGAGGAAGAACCACAGGCTTTTGGCTTGCATTTGTTTTCACATTCCTGTCCTAACAGAATCAGAATCAGGTGCTTTACCAGGTAGGTTTACACGTACGAGGAATTTGACTCGGTGTCGTGGTGTATACATAAAAGTAAAACAAGAATTAAAACACAGGTAGAGAACTAGAAAAATATTAGAAATAATGAAAAATATAGTAAAATATAATAAAACAGTATTTACATTGCAATGGAATGGAATAAAAAATGGATTAAAATCGGCAGTAATAAAAAAAAGAAAACAGACATTGTTGTTCATTAATGTAACGCATAGAGTCTGCTTTGTGGCTGAGGTAAAGCGTCAGTGGGGGGAGAATTTGGCCTGCTGGGACCCTCGGGGTGTCAGAAACTTGCACACATTATTCCTGGATCACGTCGGCGCTAACAGCAAGGCTCTTTGCAAACTCTCAGTCAATATGTTGTGCTTCAATGGACTTCATTCACCATCATCACCCTTAGCTGATCCCCTAACAGCCTGCTACTATAACAGCTGACAGTAGAGGTGGTGAGGGTACCTTGCAGAGCCCCTCCTGGCTCCCCGTCGTCACACACATGTCCATCGGGCTCGGAGGGTTGTGGAGGTCCTTCTGCAGTTTCTTCATCCAGGTCAGCAGCTCGGGGATTCTAATCAGGGATGAAAATTAACTCCAGAACTGAACATGCTGTTATAATGCTGTCAGTCCAGTTAATTATAGTTTTATAAAAGCATTTGTTGCTGCTGTTGCTGGGTAGGTTTGAGTAGATATACGTTTATTGTATTTGGAATAGGCATAAAAAAGTAACAAAAACGGCTCACCTAAAAACGAAAAATCAACATTTGGTTAAATGAACATTATATTTCAGCGTGTCACAGTTTACAGAGGCAGCAATATAACTATTAAATGAAATACAACTTTAGTAGCAGAATGATAACCTCCACCGCTTTCCTGATGTACTCTAAAGTAATGTCTCTGTTTTTGTTCTGGAGATTCTCTCACCCGTTAGAGGCGGAGTACTGCAGAGCCCTCTTCATTAGCGCCTCGTCGAAGTTGAGCGTCTGTCCGTCCTTCAGCCTGAAGGAGGCTGACAGGAAGGGGAAGGTGTTGGGGTTTGGAGCTCCTCCGGCCAAAGAGATCATAGACGGAGGAGACCGCTGCTGCAGCTCAGCTGATTACAGGCAGAGAGAGAGATGGATGAGAGAGACTGATTTACTAGCAATCTACATTCGTAATCATTTCCCCCATTTGATATACATATAAGGTGTGTTTTAAAGCAAACTTGGCTGTATGTGTGTATGTCCAGGTTAATAGGAGTGACATCGAATAATGTGACATTTCTTCTAGAATTATTTGATTTGTTGATCCATAAAATGTCATATTTGTTCACTTAAAGTATCCGAAAGTGATGCCTATATATTGCACATTTACCCACAGTTCAAAACCAGTGAATAGGGGCTGCACTGCTAAACTTATAGCAGGTAAGCCTATACATGCATTCACTAGATAACACAACATTTTCTGCATATTTTTCTATGAAACGGGTGTCACATTTTAAACACGTGTTTATTTAAAAATACTCACTCAGCATCCTGATGGCGGAGGGCTTTCTAGCTGCACTGACAGCTGTCAGAAACCGAGCGTAATTCATGATCCTGCAGAATTAAGAAATCTGAAATATTCATCCTCACAGCTCCCATATAAATACATTGCATTAACTTCCTCAGCCTCCACATGTTGCTGGAAGCCTGAAAACATTAATCAGCGTATTATTATTTTGTGACCAAAGTTAACTTGATATCAAATAGTTCCCACTTTTAACTTGCTTGAAATAAATAACTATTGTTGTAGCCTACTACAGACCAGCAGCACTGTCACATTCGATTCATGTTATAAAGAAACTCCGTAAAAGTGAGCCCACATAAGCACCAGCTGAGACACCTGTTTTTGGGACACTGCAGTGCCGAGGTGCATACAAATTATACTCGATACATGTCTTAAAGTCACATTAATAAAGGTATTAACTCGACCACGTTCCGCTTTCTGCAAACTAACCTTTCGTGACTCGGCTTGACCGCACCGTGGACTTTTTCTCCGAGACCTACAGTGGTCATCTCGCGATACCTGCAAAGTTAACTAATCCTCCAAGATGTAAAAAACAATAAACAACTAAAATTGAGCTAATGGTTCAATAACTTCGCTTAACTTTTTGATATTATATTCTTCGGGTCAGTTTCATGTAACTAATTTTAGTTAGGTTAATTCCTAACAGAGAAAATGGATGTAGATCCTTATTGATGTGAAGTCTCGCTCTTGTTTGACCTTTTTTTTCTCCATTAGAGGCAGTATAACGGATCTCAAAAGGACCGGAAATGACGAAGAAGATGAAGTTCCGTGTTGTTAGCTTAGCTTAGGCGGTGTGCTTACTAGAATGATAACAACGTTATGAAGCGTCTTAATCATTATAATATAATGATTGTTAGGTGTCGTTACTGTTAGTTCATAACAGTTAAGGGTGAATTCGCCTCAGCTTTGCAGCGTGGGCTTTCTTTAAAAATGGTAAATGTTGTTTCTTGTCTTTACGTTGAATGTATGCTAGTTTATGTGATGAGGGATCATATGGCTAAATAAGGATAAAGCTAACTCTTTGAAGCTAACCTTATACAGTTTACTAAATATAAGGTAATTGCTTAGCTAACTCAACAAATAGAGAATATTTACATGCATTTAAATCGATTTAATGTAACGATTTCAGTAATAAGCAGTGCAGTGTAAAGTAACATGTACATTTACTCAAGTACTCTACTTTTCTGACAGACTTGTACTTTACTAGTATTTACTAGGGAGTATTTTAACCCTTAGATGCATAAGTGGGTCTTTTTTGACCCGGTGAGGTGGTTTTCTTGAAGTATCTTTGTAATTACATTTTTTTATCATTTCATATTCCAGCTATTCCTCAAAAAACATGTTTTGGATATCATGCCATTCACATTTTAAATTTACATTTTAAGAAATTGTAGTTTTTGTATTACTACCCCAAGCTTCCATAAGTGGGTCAAAAATGACCCGCATGCATTTTCTATGGGATCCTGTGGGAACCTTTGATTCTTATCACCTGTTGCTGTCAGGAATACATTCACTGTGGACCACACAGACTACATCACCTCTCAGGAAGATTATTTTACAAAGCAAGATCTGATACCTGTCAGCAGTGTGCGAAATACGGGGGGGTCCGGGGGAGCTCGACCCCCCCGATTAACACCTGAGCCCCCCTGAAAGCCTCAACAGCAACATTTGAGGGGGGTCTCAAATTATAATATTTATTTGTCACTTGCAATGGTCACTAAAATGTTTTTAAGCTTACTATGTCCAGTATTCATAATTCAAAACATTTCTTCACAAATATCTTCTATTTTGGCTGGCAAAAGCATTTCCTCGCATAGAATCGAAAACAGACGGCTCTTTAACGGTCGCGTATTCATTCATTCATATGAACGTCAGAATATAGAATTATTTGACGGCACCCCTGAAGACGCCAGACGGCGCCCCGGTTGAGAAACGCTGCTATAGACTACTGATTGGGCCCGGACTGGCCATCGGGAGGACTGGGAGGTTTCCCGATGGCCTGGCCTGTTAAGTGGCCTGTTGGCCTGAGGATTTCTTTATTTTTTGTATGTATTGTGAACGCAACGCTGCGCAAATGTGGGTCTGCCTCAAACAGGGGGACTGTCTGTCTACATCTAGTCTCTTTATTTTCCCCTCAAAATGCACCAGATTGATGCATTTGACTCCAACATTTAAAAACAAATCGGTATATTGCGCAATAAACGGGAGATGGGGACCCCCCCGATTATTGACGGGTATTTCGCACACTGCCTGTCAGTATAATAATAATACATTATATTTGTATAGGGCTTTTCAAGGACTCAAAATCGCTTTACAATATAAGGGAAGGTTAGGGTGGGGGGTATAGGACTATCAAACTTGATCAACCGGCATGGATTGATGGGGGGGGGGGCTATGAGTAGACAAGAGGAGAAGAGATGAGTTTTGAAAAGGGACTGGAATACTGTGAGGTTCTCAGAATAGCGGAGACCTTTGCATCAATATGTTCAAAACGTTTTTTTTCAAAATGTAAAAAAAATGTCTAAAATTATAAATAGTGAAAAATTAAATATAAAATATTTCTAATGTGAACCAAAATATAATACTAAATATTATACAAGTGAGTTTTCTTAACCAAAATGACAAAAATGGCATAAAAACACATATTATTCTAATACGGGTCCTTTTAGACCCACTTATGGAAGAGTGTAGGGTCCAGTCACTCGTGCCACTAAGGGTTAATTGTTTGCTTGAACTCATACTCCACTACAATTCAGAGGCTATTAGTATACTTTTACTCTTTATTTTGCACTGTATTCCTACAGTCTGGTACTTCTACTTTTACTCAAGTATAAGATCCGAGTACTTCTCCCACCTCCGGTAATCAGGTGTGTTTTCCTCTCAGTTTTGCAGATAACTTGGAGAGTTCTGCTGCCATGTAGAGCTGCTCACTGGCTGCTGTTCTCCGTGTTTACATCCCTGTTGCCGCTTCAATGGGGAAAAGGAAAGACATGATTCACCCCAGGTTCCTCGGTGAGTCAATAAGCCAAACCAATGAAAAACCACACATAGCTAATTGTTTAGATAATTTGTTCAAAATGTACTCTTTTTGTTCAGTAAGTAGTACACCAAAAATCACTGTATCACAGGACTAAAATCATTGCTCCATATACTTCCTCTTGATCGATATGGCGTAACGTCAATAATAGCAACTATAATTAAATAGATATCACACATTTATCTCATGTATCTGTGTCTCCTCTCTTCCTCTCAGGTGAGGGCGGCTCCAGCCTGCACAGCGTTCACAAGCGCAAACACAAAAAACACAAGAAGCACAAGAGGAAGCACCACAGCTTCCCCGAGGCCCCGGAGCCCCCCCCGGTTCCTCGGCCCCCCCCACAGCTCCGACTCAAGATCAAACTGGGGGGGCAGACGCTGGGAACCAAGAGGTGAGGGGGGGTGGGAATCTAAATATTAAGTAATTTCCATCCAAACCCAGTCCCTCACTGATTTCTCTTTCCTCTCCCAGCGTTCCCACCTTCACTGTGCACCCCGGTGTCGCCTGTCCTCCCTCTCCTTTGATGATTATTAACAATGTTGATAATGACGATGACTCCGATGATGATGATGACTCAGATGATGATGATGGTGACGACGATGAGCCGTCTGTGCCTTTGGAGCAGTATCGAGCCTGGCTTGGTGAGTTCAATGTTAAGATGTAAGGTAAAATGCTAAATACTGGAACTTGACACCACATGATTCTCCAAAGATCAATCTAGGTGGACAGATTGTTGGTTTTCTGTTCATTTCTCTCATTTGAGCTTTTTAAATATTTGACAGTTTTATCTCTTAACACGTCAACTTTATTTCTTTTTATGTGGTCACATGACACGGGTTGGGGAAACCCAAAGATCCCCAGAACAGTAGTAAAAATACAACCAAGAGTATTAAGTGTATCACATTGATGCAAAAACATTAACTTGCACCGGTACAGTACTTTAAGATCTCTCCATATATGATACTTCTTTTATGAATAGCCTTTAAAACGTATTGTGTACCTTAATTGTGAGTTGAACAACATCCAATGACAGCTAAACAAAAGCTTTAATGCTTGTGAATGTTCCCTTTATTCACATCAAACGCCTTTCTTACTCCGAGGCGCACAGTGGATGCTAGTTAACCTCACATCAGCTGTATTTCAGTTGTACCATGGTCAGGATTTATTTTGTGGACCCCACATTCATCATGTTTATCCGGTTTTATTGCGTCAGACGAAGACAGTAACCTGGCCACATCCCCTATGCCAGACATAGACTCAGACTCCATGATGGTGCCCGTGGACGAGGAGGAGCGGTGGCTCGAGGCTCTGGAGAAAGGAGAGCTCGACGACAACGGGGAGCTGAAGAAGGAGGTGGACGAGTCTCTGCTCACAGCGCGGCAGGTGAGGAGGAGGAGGAGGAAGAGACTGAACTCTCATCACCTGTTAGTCAGAACATGCTTTAAGGTGGAACGTGTAAGACTAGGATTTCATTTAGACATTTCAGTTGGATATTTGTCTTGTGTACAGAGTGCATGTGGCTAGGCTTTACAGATGCTTTTAAATGTAACTATAAACAAGTGGCCGTTTATGTAATTAACTCATTTCTAATACTTGGTTAAATTGTCAAAAACTTGTTGTGATACTAACTTGCAGACTTCCAGCATTTTACTAGCAGACTGTAGTGAAAAAACTATTTTGAGTCACTAAAAGCTGCTTTAGGGCAGGATCGCCTGTCATAATGAAATAACAGAAAAGTACACGAACAGAACTGAAACATTAAGTTAGCATGGTCCACTTACATCAATATATACAAAAAACTGAGGTAGTAATTTAACTGATGTTCAACAAATATGTAATCTGTCATGCCAACATGTTCTCTGAAATATAGACGTGTGCTTTAAGGAGTGTTTTTGTCGTGTTTTCAGAAAGCGCTGTTACACAAGCAGCAGAGCCAGCCGCTCCTGGAGCTGCCGATGGGCTACAAGGAGAAGGAGATGACGGCGGAGATGATGCAGAAGCGGGAGGAGCGAGCGCGGAAGAGACGCCTGCAGGCGGCCAAGAAGGCGGAGGACAGCAAGAACCAGACCATCGAGAGGCTGACCAAAACCAGCAAGGCCAAGATCAAGAGCATGAGGGAGAGGAAGTCCAAGCTGAGCCAGAGCCCCATGGTGCGCTACCGAGACAACGCCCTGGGAATGAACATCTCCTTCCCCTCGGGGGTTCCTGCTCCGACCCCCACCCCCCCCTCTGCTCCTCCTGCACCCCCCCTGACCTGCGGGGTCACCGGCTGCCCCAACATCAAGAGGTACGCCTGCTCCAAGAGCGGGGTGCACCTCTGCAGCCTCGAGTGCTACAAGAGGAACATGCTGCTGGTTCAGAGCGCTGCGTGAACTCTAAAGGACGAATGAACTCTGTGTAGTTTTGTTAGTACATCCGGATGAAGGTGCATACAGACACAAACATCACAAACATTTGAAGGGGTTTACCCTACAATGGATGCGCCTGATCATTCGAACTCGACACAAATCATTTCAGGACTGAATCTTTATTTTGTTGCCGTGTCATCCTTATAATAATGGTTTTCCCTCGTCACACAATTCAATTATGTACATTATAAAATGCAGAATTCTAAGATATGTTTGCCGAGTATTAAACAATACAAGATTAATATTTGTTGGATATGTTTGGAGAAAGAATAGCTTTATTTCCACTCCCTTTGTCAGTAATGTAGAATTATGTTGTGAAGACGGACAAACAATAAAAGAGAGTTGCTTCTTTAATTGACTTTGTAACAAGTTACTCTATTTCCATACAAAACTGTACATCTTAAATAAAGTATCATTTATTTGTTGCAACACTGCAAGTTGTTACTACCTTATTTGCTGTCAACATGAAGCATAGCTGCAGCAGAATAGTTTCCATTGGTCCAGCTTAGTAAACGTTAGGGCGTCTGCTCTTAACAGAGGTAAACAACACATTTTCTGAGGTATTCACAGATTGGCTTTTCACTTCCACAAACACACATATATTAAGACATGTGCACACATCTGTGGTCGCTCGGCAACAAAGCACAAACCATGACCTGGTTAGAACTCACTGCTATTTGCTTATCGCTGCTGTTATATAATAATAATATTCCCCAACAGTTTTTCCTGAGAGTTCAACAGATGCAAAGAAGTGTTGTAGTGTGTGTCCATCCTTCTCGTCACAGATCCGATCACAAGGCCAGGCCGAAGGAGAGTCTGAAGGCCATCTCTACGGGAACCTCTGCCACCGAGTCGTGGAAACACACGTAGAACTCCTGAGGGACCGGCTCGAGCAGCATGCGACTGAGACATGGAAAAATACATTAGACTGTGGGGGAAAGGCAGGCTTGATATTTTCAGCAAATTATCCAGAATGCAATTTTGGAAGTTAGAGATAATCATGAAATGTAATAAGACACACAGATAGATCAAAACCTTCTTTTTTTTTATGTACTTCTAAAAATAGTTAAAAGCACAAATTAAGGCAAAACGTAGAACGGGGAATTTTGAGCCTAATTTGAATAGTTCCATCCAGGTATTCCATAGTTATCATGTAATAGGATAAAGTGTACCCTATCACCCAGTAGGTCATGGTGGGAGCGGGCTTCCTCTGGTCCGTCCAGTTCTCAGGTTTGCACTGAAACAGGACCCCGTGCTCCTTCACTGGGCCGAGACCCCAGCCCTGAGGCCGGTCTGCAGCGCGCCGGCCCTGCAGGGGGACAGGTCATTCATTCATTATAATGTCGATCTTTTGCATATTTTGGACATTTCAGAATATTTGACATGTATTTTCTTTAGCATATTTTGGACATCCCTCTGTGGGACGAATAAAGGTATTCGGATGTCGTTTTGCATGTTTTCGACATAACTATACTCTGTGTTTCTTTGCATATTTGCAACTATTATACTATACTAGTTGCAAATATGCAAAAAATTACAGTATAGTATTTTTCGAAAACGATATAGTATAGTAGTATAGTATGTCGTTTCTTTGCATATTTTTGACATATAGTATTACATTACATTACATGTCACTTGTTAGACGCTTTTATCCAAAGCGACTTACATACTCTATACTGTGGCCCCATGATCCGAACACCAACGCACAACCCACTACACCACACGCCTCCCTATGAGTATGACGTTTCTTTGCATATTTTCGACATATAGTACGACGTTTCTTTGCATATTTTCGACATATAGTACGACGTTTCTTTGCATATTTTCGACATATAGTATGACGTTTCTTTGCATATTTTCGATATACTATACTTTGTCGTTTTTTCCTATTATTTGAAATGCCGTTTTTTTGTATATTTTTGACATAGTATGTTGATCAGATACATCAAAAGACATTTCTTCATGGCCTCCTAGAGGTGACCCACCCTGGCCGGCAGGCTCTGCTGGAACGCAGCGCGGATGGAGAGGCAGCAGTGGTGGAAGTTGCGGATGAGCTGCGGGTGGATGGAGCCGCTGAGCTGAGCCTCCTCCCTGTGGGTCGGAGCGATGAAGATCCCCTGGACACTCTCCATCACGACGTAGTGGAACAACGTGTTCTCTGCTCCAGAGGTCAGTCTGTCACAACGAGAAGCTTTTTAGCTTTTTAGCAAGTTCTAGCCAAAATGATAAAATACAAGAAATGCATCTCATCACCCACTTCATGGTGTTGTACATCTCCTCCGTCTCCCTTTCCGTCAGGGTCTTCTTCAGGGTGCCCAGGAAGAATGGGTTCGGGTGCTTCATCCTGGGAATCTGATGACAAAGCAAACATTATTACCCTGTGGCCTGAGTGTGGTACGTTAACAAAAATCATTCGGTGGACAGATCATTTAGCCTGTTCTTTTAAATCTACATGACAGGTGTCCGGGTATAGAAAGGTTTCATTCTAATACTGTTCTGTATTCCAACTAAAAACATGTTTTCTGACCTTCCTTTGTATATCTGATTCTATGTGTCAATGTTGTTGGGGGTGTATTACACATTCCTCTGAAAACACTCTACATTCTTAAACATTTTGTTGTAACAAATAAATGTTACGAATTATTGCACGCACATTTTTTGTAAGCTGCATCAAGACACAGTAATAAACAACAGGAACAAGTAGAAGCCTCAAGGAAAGACTCCAACTGTACCTTAAAGAGTCCTCCGCTGCCTCCACTCCCCTCAGACCCTCCAGACCCCAGGGAGTCCCGACGGCCCCCCAGCTTTCGCCCCGAGTCTGGTGTAGAGTGTGGACTGAGGCCTGGAGCCAGTGATGTCCCAGCATCCATCTGGCCCTCGCTGCCGCTGTCCGATTGGCTCCTCTGAGGGCTGCTCCGCCGGGCCCTCTCTCCGAACAGGCTGCGGCCCCTCGACCCCCCCGAGGAGCCTCTGACGGCCCCCGCCAGCTTACTGAAGACGGGGGAGGACGAGGCGAGGCTGTCCAGGCGGTCGCGGGCCGCGGGGAGGAACCAGTCGGCACAGGACAGGCAGGGGGCCGGGGGGGCGTTCAGGCGCTCCTCAACACCAGCCTGCAACACCTCCAGCTGCAGCAGGGTGGCCTTCACCTGGGCTCAGAGAGGAGTGGCACTTTATAGGCTTTTCCTTTATTCAACAGGATGAGTTAGGAAGGTAAAAGGACATCACATTCAAGATGTCACGACACCAAGACATTAACTGGCAACAACATTTGACTTAAATGAAATAGTAGCAATTAATACGTCATCCCCACCATTTTTTCAAAACAAACAAACACTGACCAAACCACCTATACCTCGGCTACAGAATGTCCCTTTATCCTTCCTCGTCAGTATAGTGGACAGTATCTCCGCCTATTTATTGCACCTGAGACACCTATTTATTGTTTAGGCTGTAAGAGTGACTAGGTAATATGTTAGGCATTAGCTTTGAAGAATCACAAGGTTCACCTGATCTACGTAGACACAGTCGGGTCCTGGAGAGCCCAGAGCTGCTGAAGCACAGCCGCCGGCCTCCAGCAGCACGCACTGCATGAAGTGCCTCTGAGGTGGAGAGAGGGGAAGGATTACAAGCAGGGGAAAATATAACTTGTACCATGTAAAAAATAGAGTAGAAATCGGGCAACAAGGAGTGATTGGTGTGGAGGAAATTCTTAAGAGAAACTGATAAATGATTCATGGACAAAGTGTGTCTTTGTTATATTTAATAAAGTAATAAAGAAAGTCAATATACAAGTGAAATCCCAAATGTAGGAACAGAGCTACTTCATCCTCAGAGGATAGAGAAGTCCTGCAGCCCGAACACAGCTGACAGTCGCACTATAAAGTAAAGAGAATATCCAACTGGTCCCACCCTTACATTCCCTTTATTATCTAAACATCCCCACCATTAAACCATGAAACCCCCCAGTCCCTAACCAGTTGCATATCCCTCTTTTACACTTCCTTTGCCCTCCTGCAATGTAAACCCTAAACATATGTCTCTGTTAAACACATACAAGACTAAATTAAAATGTAACAGTGTACAAGGCAATCAGAGTATAAGACTAGAGGTATTAAATGATTCTATGATCACTTGACACGACAGTTGGCCTCCTCACCAGCCCCACTATGAGGAGGAAGTGGCGTCCTTGGGGTTGGCTGTATCCTGGGTTGTTGGTGCTCGCTCTCTGCTGGGGGAACACCTCCCTCCAGATGACCAGCTGACCCACGCGCTGCTCAGAGGCCAGAGGCAGCAGGCAGTAGTGCTGGCAGTACAGGCACACGTCCAGCAGGTCCTCTTTAGGCAGGTGGTTGGCGATCAGGTAGGACTGCAAGGGGAGTGTGTAGACAATTAAGTGAGTGAAAATACATTTGATAGAGAGTAATAAAACCACTTTTTACGCTGCTATGGACAATCTTGCACTAATGTACATCCCCAAAGATATTGAAGTAACTGTTATTTTGTATATATTGATTGTTGTGCTTTTATCTTAATGTGTGCATATGTGTAAATGTGTCTGTTATATATAGGATATACATATTTTAATATATATTTGTATCCTTGTATTCGGGATTGTGGGACACGGTATTTCGATCTATCTGTCTGTACACACAAACTGAAAGATTGATAATAAAGTTGACTTTGAAGTACAAAAAGCACTTTTCCAATATCATTGTTTAGTTAACTGCAGTGAAAGATACAGACAGGGCTTTGTTGAGCTCTATTTCACTTTAAAACAGAAGGAATGCATTCTCATTATCATTTTAAACAAAGCTTTCTAAAGGTCCCACTTCATTCCCATGTGTAATGATAAAACACATCTAAATACCAAGATAAGATTCTTCCCTTCATGTTAAGTGATTCTCACACCTTCACTGGTACACTGGCTCACTGTCCTCCTTTTGTACTTGGTTAATATTTTATCAGAGTCATCAGATTGGTGATTAGTCACAGAGCCATCGCTATCGTGTGCGAAAGCTTCTGATAGCTGGCTGCTGTTGCCATACCCTTAGATGCATAAGTGGGTCTTTTTTGACCCGGTGAGGTGGTTTTCTTGAAGTATCTTTGTAATTACATTTTGATATGAGTGATATGGTGATATGAGATATGATTGATATGAGTGATATGAGATATGAGTGATATGAGATATGAGTCATATGAGTGATATGAGATATGATTGATATGAGTGATATGAGATATGAGTGATATGAGTGATATGAGATATGATTGATATGAGTGATATGAGATATGAGTGATATGAGATATGATTGATATGAGTGATATGAGATATGATTGATATGAGAGATATGAGATATGAGTGATATGAGATATGAGTGATATGAGAGATATGAGTGATATGAGTGATATGAGATATGAGTGATATGAGAGATATGAGTGATATGAGATATGAGTGATATGAGATATGAGTGATATGAGAGATATGAGTGATATGAGATATGAGTGATATGAGAGATATGAGTGATATGAGTGATATGAGATATGAGTGATATGAGTGATATGAGATATGATTGATATGAGAGATATGAGATATGAGTGATATGAGATATGAGTGATATGAGAGATATGAGTGATATGAGTGATATGAGATATGAGTGATATGAGAGATATGAGTGATATGAGATATGAGTGATATGAGATATGAGTGATATGAGAGATATGAGTGATATGAGATATGAGTGATATGAGAGATATGAGTGATATGAGTGATATGAGATATGAGTGATATGAGTGATATGAGTGATATGAGTGATATGAGATATGAGTGATATGAGATATGAGTGATATGAGAGATATGAGTGATATGAGTGATATGAGTGATATGAGAGATATGAGAGATATGAGTGATATGAGTGATATGAGTGATATGAGATATGAGTGATATGAGATATGAGTGATATGAGAGATATGAGTGATATGAGTGATATGAGTGATATGAGAGATATGAGTGATATGAGTGATATGAGTGATATGAATATGAGTGATATGAGAGATATGAGAGATATGAGTGATATGAGTGATATGAGTGATATGAGAGATATGAGTGATATGAGAGAGTGTGTTTTCACTGAGACCCCTACCTTGTAGAACAAACAGGAGCCAAGAATGACATACAGACGCCTCAGGCCAAAAAAGTCCTCAGACTGTTAGAGAAGGAATAAATACAACAAAGAGAGTAGTGACATTGTTTGACCGCGATACAAATTGGACCTATTATAAACCAGGAACTCTTTAAACAACAATGAACAAATAAGGAAACTTAACAAAGCTTGGCGAGATGATAATATAAAAAACACATTTAAATGGAGCTTCAATTGAACTCAACCACTTCCTGTATGAATCTCCCCTCGCTCTCACTTTGTCTGACCTAAAGTGCTGCTTCATGTAATCGGTTAGCGCTGCACGTACACAGGAAAACCAGACATTAGCTTCTCATTAATAATACAACAGGTACACGAACACAACTCTAAAAATAGTCTGACCTTTCCTCTCCCCTGCTGAGGCCAGAAAACAGATGGCATCTCAGCTCACAAGCGTGTTCTGCCAACTAATACATAGCAGGATTAGGGAACATAACAAACATGAACAACTAATGTGGGTCTAAACCCTACAGCACCTATTTGTAATTGGCTAAATTGTTATGATAGACGTCCATTCCTAATAGTGATGTGTCGGTCGCGAACGAGCCGATTCTTTTGAACGGCTCTTTGGTACGAACGAGGGGAACCGAGTCGTACTTGGTGAGAGCCGTTCTTTTTATCATTCAATCGTTGCCTCACTGCCTGCCAAAATCCACTCGCCTTTTAAAAAGCTTGATCTTGTTCCCCACACGTATTCTGTGAAGACCCGCCCCTACTCTGATTGGTAGGTTTCAGCACGAGGAGTGAGATGGGGTGGGTCTTAACGGAATACGCGAGAGAGAGAAGTCATAACAAGTGGGACAGGACAGGTAGACGACGTGTTTTTCGGATGGATGGAAAATGAGCCAAACGCGAAAACGCAGCAGCATTTGGATGCACATCAACCAAAACCCAGGCAGTGATAAAGCGCACCATTTGTAAAGGCAAAATATCCTTTAAAGCAGGCTCAACAAATAATCTCCATCGCCACTTAAAAACACAGTATCTAATATTAAGAGTTGTGTGAATTTCATTCAAGGCAAGGCAACTTTATTTACTTAACACATACAGAGGGTAAATTCAAAGTAGTACATTCACTGACATGAATGACAAGGATATGGCGCCACCTTGTGTCATGTTTACAATGCAGATTATTGACATTAGGTCTGGCAATACAGTCAATCATTATCCTGGTGATTCTTTCTTTCATTCTTTCTTTCAGAGCCATAATTCCCATCACTAATGTGTGGGTCTAAAGCCTATCGCACCTATTTGTAATTGGCTAAATTGTTATGATAGATGTCCATTCCTAACAGGTGGCATGGATATAAGAGTATGTAACGCTTGACAGCAGTGTGTTTTCTCACCATTTCTCCAAAATCAGAAGACTCGAAATCAGAGAGAACAGTATCCACTTCCATCTGTAGAGAGAGAACATCAGATAAAAGCTTAATAGCATTTAAAATATGTTAAATCTTTTTGTATTTCCAATTACTTATAGTCGTATACAAAGTCTTAACACCTGCATTTATCCATTTTAACCATATACATTTGCATCTATTTTCAATACAGATACTCTATGAATGATGTATTTGCTACATTTCCAACATCGGACACTAGAGGGCGCCATTGCTACATTTTAAAACAACTTCTTCACAACCAACATTACATTTTTTTTAAAAGAGACATTGCAATAAACAAATGTCTGTTACCACTGCATTTATTTCGACTCCATCACTAATTAAATGTCTAAATGATATTCTTGTCTCTGTCCCCTCAGAGAAATGAACCTTGATTTGTGGAGGCAGCGTGAGCCATCGGACCGCCGGCAGTCCGTCCAGAAAGAGGGTCCCTGAGACGTCGGTGGGGGGGGCGGCGGAGGAGCCGTCCCTCAGGCGAGATGGCTGGATGAGCTGCTGGAAGAACAGGCAGAAGAAGTGGTCCAACCTGGGGGCGTGGTCCGCCTGACAGAACGCTCTACAGAGGACACAATGGAGAATAGGTCATTCATAGGACTACAGAAGAATGATTACATTTCAAGAACTACAAATACCATGGCTGCCTTTGGAAAGCAGACAAGCCGCGTTTACATCTACAGTATGTCAAGCAGAGAGCATACTGGCCTCTCCAGGTCATGTTTTAGCAGATTCATTTCATCTGTTGCCATCAGGGCGTAGATATGCTCTACCTGCTCTTCAGACAAATCGCTTTTCAAAGTCATGCATCCCCTCTGAACTCAACCTTTTAAATTCTTTATAGGTTTTTTAACTTGATTCTTTATTTATTTATCTATTGTGATGCTATGAAACTACTTATCGTGTGAATTGGAATGATCCACATCCCGGCTCCCGGGTGTAACTGTGTGCTTTCTTCCTGTATGTTCCTGCCTGTGTCCATGACATAAGCTGCTCACAACCAATTGCCCCTTGCGGGAAGAAAAACATGTGTGTTCCACCCATTTATAATTTCAACAAAGACTTCTTTGTTGAAATTATAAATGGGTGGAATACACGTGTTTTTCTTGTAACATATTTAGCATTAAGCAGAACAAAATGACTGCCAAAAAGGGGCACTTTGGCCCGGCTCTCTCAGCAGGAAAGCAAAGAGCGGCCCACCTGTCCAAGGAGCCGTACATCACTTTCAGGGTCCGGACCACGTCTCCCACCACCGTCTGCAGACACAGCAGAGGAACTCTGGGAGGAAACAGAGACATGTTGAACCCAGACATGAATGAGCTTCAGCGGATGTCATCAAATACCTGGACCTACTGCCAGGAACCATGAAGCAAACACATGTTATAGGTTTTTTTTCTCAACGTTGGTGTTCCTCAAAAATCCATCTGTGTGCTGAATGAATTTCATAACTGAGATGATGATTGATCTGGTTTCTAAAAATATAAAAAGTGGGGTAAAATGAGTCGTCTCATGAACAACCACAAGCTCCTTAAAGGAGGTATTCATGCTGCCAGCAGAGGACAAAAAGAAGACCGTACGCACATTGAAATAGTTTTAACAGATACTGCTCTTAAATACGTCTCCACTTCTACAAATAAAGCTCATTTCTAATCCCTTAAAAATGTGCAACTGCCATTGAAATTCAATCTTGCCGGGTCATGTCTAAGTTGTTTTTTTCCTCAGTCTGCAGTTCAAATGAAATGTGGTGGAGGTATTTTGCAGTGTCTGTGGGAAACGTGTGTTTCGTGCTACCTCTCAGCAGGAAGACCGATGACTAGAAGATTGTTGCTTTCCTTCCAGTAGCCCACATGGACCAGCTGCTTCCCGAGCAGGAGAGAAGAGCTGGGGGAGAGGGTAGAGGAGACGAGTGAGCAAAATGTAGAACATCCAGGAATGAACTGGGAGAAAAGTTCGTTATTTGAGGGGAGCTACAACTGGAATTAAATGTTAACCCACCTGAGTATCCTTCCTCCTGTGACGTTCTCCAGCATGTCACACAGCGTGAGGAAGATCCCCCTCACACCCTTCAGCTGCCCCGATGCTTCGGACGCAGGATACTGGTACAAGATCTCCTCCTGCAGACGCAAGAACACAGAAATAAAAGGTTAAAGTGTTGCCGTGTGTCACAAAGATATATATTCAGCTACAAGAAACCTCTCTGGTGAGCCTGTCAACCAAACGAAATGTCACATAAAAAGGGTTTCACTGTTCAACCCATTTTCCCTTTGGAGCGGATATCTACATGTCACTTTAAAAGATTAATGTTCCTAACATTATTTCTGACTATTGACGAGAGGGTTCTTCGGGCAGATTCAGTGTAGTTTGTAAGATTCCTCGCAGCACGCTGGCAACTTTAAAGAATACAGAGAGGATAAGAGTTGAGCCGCTGAGGGGATAAGAGCACAGAGGACTTGGTGAGGGGATACAAACCTTGAATGAACGGGCCCCTCGTAGCCTTGCCAACCAGAACACAAAAACAACAGCAACAGCCATCACTTAAAGGGGACCTATCATGCAAAATGCACTTTTGTACGTCTTTTATACATGAATATGTGTCCCCGGTGTGTCAGGGAACTCACCAAGTGTCAGAAAACACAACCCTCTCTCTTTTCCTCCATACCCAAATCTCTAAAAACGGGGCTGCAACGGAGCTGATACAGACTTGAAATTGTTCTGACGTCAGAAACGGGGAGCTCCGCCTATATGGGCAACTCTCCACCTATCAGGAGGAGACGGCCACGGCCATTGCCGCTCAAAAGCGCTGGAGACGCTGTAGTACATATGCCAGGCCTGTAGGTGGCGCTGTAGTCTGCCACAAAAGCAGCGAAGAAGACTTCTCACAGAATCAGCCCTTGCAAAAACAGGGCTAAAAAAGAGCAAAGATAGCGAAATGAGGCATGGCTAAAATACATGATCTGTTTGGTATTTTGAAAAAAAAACTTCACAGACATGTTTTATATAGGTATGGCCCTACAATATATTATTCAAATATAGCATGATAGGTCCACTTTAAGCTACGTCTCGTCTGTACATACAAGCCAGAAAATGCTCAGATCACAAAATCATCACACAGCTAAGAATCAAAATACCACTGTGGTTTCTACCCTGCAATCAAAGGACTGACAAATCAAAGTGGATGCTCCTGCACGACACTATCATTTAGGAAATCCACCGCTGGCTGATGTGGCTGCAGACATCATGAACTCTACTCTGATGTTTGGGTGACAAATTAAAAAATAAATCTGGCTTGCAGATACAAAAAAGGAACTGCAGTTTAACGGTAAAGAAAATAATATCCTGCCAAAAGGTGTCTAGGATGAGAGTAAATACTTTTGAGAGTAAATGGAAGAAATGGATCATTTATGACACTGTGGAAAAAGGCATATGCTCTTCAGGAGACTACACAATATATCTGAATGCAAATTGTAACCATGACTGTTGAATTTTTATTTTATTTATTTCATTGTCTTTTATTTATGATCTTGTACTTGTACGTGTTTTCTATCATTGTTATAAGCCAAGAAAAGCCACAAGTACAATGTGATTTCTCTGTTTTGTTTCTCCATTATGTACAAACTTAACTCAATAAAAAAAGGTGTGTAGGAAATGAGTGTAAAACAATATAAAATAGGGACAAAATAGGGACCAAAAACATAGGAAATTATGATTTTTGTTTATATACTACTGTACTTTAGCAAAGATGGCATGTGTGGATTCACCCTAAAGAGATTAAAAGGACAGGCGCCTCACTCGGGGGAGGGAGCCACAACCTCCCCCCTTTCTCTCTGCTTTCTGTCACTGGCACCCACAGGATTTGGAGACCGTCCAGAGCAGTAGTTTTCTCTAGAAGTCTGACCTAAAAGCTTTCCACTCCTGTGCTTGAGATTTCCTATTCAAATCAGGTCATTGTTAACACTCAGATATAAGAATACAGCTCACTTCTTCTGTTTCAAATCCAGTTTTATACTGCTCTCAGTCAAATCACCCACTAAGAAAAATGTGATCCTAAAGGGGTAAAGTAGACTGTTCCCACTAGAGTTAAATGCATAATTTCTTCCTTTCGCTACGCCGCTCTCTCCTAATTATTTTTGACCCTTACCCTACTTCACAGATATCTGGTTACTCATTCACATGCTGCCTCCTGCTTATTTAAAAAAAAAAAAGACAGGTCGTCCCTGGGTGGGCTTGAACCACCAACCTTTCGGTTAACAGCCGAACGCGCTAACCAATTGCGCCACAGAGACAGCTGCACCAACACGGGTGGAGCTTATCTATAAGCTTAAGAGCGGGGGTTGCCTGCTCTAAGGAGCTCAGCATTTGCTAAGCAGACACTGGGGGTTGTTTCATAACACTTTGTTTTACAGCCAAAAAGGAGATTTTTTTATTATCTCAGACTTCAGGCATTTCCATTCTCACTCTTTATTGTGCATCTGTTTTACAAAATCACTCAGGGCTTTTATTGTCACGTGTACATAGCTACAGTGTAGTTATGACAATGAAAATCTTAGGTCACAGGCTCCTCCAACAGTGCAACACAATAAAACAGATCAAATAGTGCAAGTAAATAAAATAAAATAGAATAGAATTAGTGCAGAATAGTCTATATACAAGTAATTGGAATATATTGATATATTATGCACAAACAATGATGTTTTTTCACATAAAATCACTTTTAAAGCAACCAGGGCAATGGAATAACAGAACACCATGCACAGAAGGAGGACATTGGCCAAGATAAGGTTTCAATTGAAGTTAATATAGAAGTCTTTAATGAGGTTTGTTGGTTAATTTGTCATTCATTTTCTGTCAAAGGTGCATAAATGTTTTATGATACACTTCACACCGACTGACCTCTTCCTGCGGTGACGCCGAGTCCAGTTTGAGCGAGAGGAACATGACGATGTGCGGGACGTGTGCGATGGACATCTGAAGCTCGGCGGTGTCTTCGCCCCACAGCAGACGCACCAGCTGACTGACGGGAGGAGAGGCCTTCGTCTTACGGAGCGATGAAGTGTCCTCAGCCCTGCTGTCGTCCGCCGGAGCCAACGTCTCCAACAACAGCCTCACCTGGCAGAGGAGAGATGACAAATATCAATCAATCAATCCAAGTGTATTTGTAGAGCCCGATATCACACATTCTTTGTCTCAGGGGGCTTTACGGTTTAAACAGAATACGAAACCCTCTGTCCTTCAGACTCGCACACAAGGAAAAACTCCAAAAGCAACAGAGGAGGATCCCTCTCCAAAGACGGACAATAGGTGTTGTGTGTTTAAAATAAAAAGATAATACAAATGACAGTCTAAATGCTAGAAAGGATAATATGTCTATGTATAAGGAGAAGATAGATCCAGGTGCATGTCAACAGAAACAACAAAATAAAAATGGTTTTGAATATCCAGTAATGTTGTTAAAAAACAACAAAAAAATACATGTATCCTGTTATAATTAACATTCTAATATAACTGCATCAGGTTGCCTTTTAGTCCCTGCTAAGAGTTCGTTCATTCTTTAAAAGGAGCCACTATGGCGCTGCATGGTTACACTTGGCAGTGTTCATGTGTCTGTTGAAGGAAAATAGAGGTGTGTGTGTGTGTGTGTGTGTGTGTGTGTGTGTGTGTGTGTGTGTGTGTGTGTTCATTACGAGATAATTGAGGAAAAGGCAGGATGGAGATCGTCTGGGAGAAAGTGACACTAACATCCAGAGCTAACCGCAGCATAACAAATTGCAGGGATCTGTGTTGGGGTTTTTTGTTTTTGTGCGCTTGTCTGAGCGTGTTTGAGTAAATTATAACCAGACCCTTGCAACCCGAAGGAATCTTCTCTTGTTCATGAAGTCTTTTTTTTACTTTCCACACCACATTTCTCTATTTTACACTGCCATCGATAGAAAGTCACAGTGGAAACAGAAACGGAGCAGAACGGAAATCTAACTAGCACTCGTATGGAAACACATGCAGTCGAGACACAGAGATGAGATACTGCAAGAAATGTCGTAGTTAAAGCAATCTGTCAAATCTAAATTTAAATATTGTACACCACGTCTGATCATATTTTCTGAAAATGACTATATGCAGAAATACAAAAAAAACCTCAACCCACTATGAAACGTACAGATCGAATTAAACCACTAACTGGACACGCCCCACTACATTATGGCGTTTGACTGTATATGCTATATGCCATTTTATTGAACACTCACATACAGGGGAGTACAGATCATGTTTCCGAAACTAACCCAAGCTCCGAGAAATAAATGGGGTGCTGAGGTTGTTACTTTCCACAAAATGTGGGTAGGCATATATTATATATACCTACCAAATACATAGAAGGAAATAAATATCATATTCCCCGGGATAAAATGTCGAAACAGTATTTTTCTAATCCAACCATCACTTCAAGAACTCCAGGAGGCATGTCAGCGGGAACCACAGGCGCCGGCATCTGGGCTGCGAGCCATTTCAGCCATAAGTAGGGTTATTATTAAAGAAGAGCCCAATAGGGGTGGAAAAAAAAATACATGTGACGGACCGTTCAATTGGAGTCCTTGAAGTCAGAGGTTGTGAAAGGGATATCTACAATTGTTTGCAAGAGAAAGCTTTGGTTATATTGAGATGAGGAATTCATGGCTAACCTCAAATTTGAACAATCACGGGCTGAAGATGCTGAGTGGGCTAACTGCAGCACTTTCTCTCGTCATGAATAAAAAGGATGTGGTTAGTGCTCTCTCTGGAATTCCAGTCTGTTGATGTCAGTCACACACACACACACACACACACACACACACTTACACACTTACTTCTCGGGCTATAAGGGCACGGTGGACTGACTTTAATACTAATATTTATTCTTGCAGAAATAATAGGTGCTGTGTGGGAGGGCTGGCAGGCAGAAAAACATCCTCCAACACAATCATCCTGTCAGCAATACAACTCTATTTCAAGTGTCTCGAGGGTCATCGTGGTGTCTGGGGATTTTGCCCCTGCTCTTTTCCCTACAGTGTAATTTAGTTTCCGACTACATCTTCTAATCAGCTGCGCGTCCAAACCCGCAACAGCTTCCTGTGGGCGCCGAGAAAAGCGTCGCACCGCAGTCCCGTCTATCCGCCAGCCGCCCGGTCACACTCTGTCATTTGCAAATTCCTACTTTTTGATGGTCTGCTTTCTCGGGAAGAAACGCACGACTGAGGCACGGACTGGATACTTCAGCTGCAAATCAAAAGGATCGTTTCTCAGTAATTGAGGGTTTTCTAATGTCTAACAGCGCTGACTTCTGTTTTCTATTCACATTTTAGCAGCTTAGATGAACCCAAGTACTTTAATGTCTATGTTTACAGTTTGGAACAAGACACGCACATTGTGGGCCTCCTATAAGAAAGGGACTAACAATGTTTTGATCAATATTGATTGCTAACACCTCCAAACTGTTGTTGCTGTGCTTTTATTTAAAAGGTTTACACACACCTGCGTAGGTCCTGGGATGCAGGACAGAACCCTCTCGATGTTTTCCGAGGTCACGTCCACATCGTCCACCGCCACGAGCACATCACCTGATCAAGCACGAAGAAAAAGACATTTATCAGTTGGAAACCTGGCTTTGGATAGAAAAGAAAACATACTAATAAATAGTGTGGATGTTTAACCCGCGGACATATTTGAATTTGATTTGTCGCAGCAAGAAATGAAAGTAGAAAAACCAGAAAGGGAGGAGATGATAGATAATAGATTCACAGGTGAGTGCTGTCCACAAGTAAGGAAATTCATTTCAATAAATTGAAACAACGTAAGCATTGCATTAACGATTTATGACAGCTATGAGGTTTTTAATCCCCGAAATTAAGCGTTGAACAAAACGGTTTAAAAATATATTTGTCTATTGTCTTTGTTGTCCATTAATGTGTGTCACGATGGGTACAATATCCTTTGAATGTTAACAAATACATTAACCTGATCCTTAATCTGAGTTTCTGGAAGGCAAACTGAAAAGGGATATGCCGCCATTACAGGTGACTAAATAAAACCCGGATTAAAAGGACATATTTCTCAGTCTGGAACCATTTGGGATGAGATACATGCCTTTAATGTTTACTTGGCTTAACAACAGAGTATTATGGCAATATGCTTCTGCTCTATGCACTTGGCTTTATAGACCCAGTAAGAAGCCAATAAAAAGTTCCACCTGCTCTGTGTGCAGGGAGGCTGAACACCATCTCAGTAACGGAGCTATTCCAGGTATTTTACCACTCTAATTGTTTAAGCATGCTGCATAAAAGCTTCTCAGTTACTCGTGTGGGAAGTCATTTGCGTTGAAGCTCAACGTTCCTCTATCTATTAAAAACTGTCCGATCATTAACCTTGATGGGGGAAATCACTTCAGAGGAGACAAGCTTTCCATCAGACATTTCCTCAGGACCAGGAGCTTCATTTTCTTCAGGAAGTGTGCTGAAAGCTCCACTAGGACTGAATATACTTGCTGCTAAGAGTTAGCAATGAGAAGTAGCTATTAAACACCTTAGTGGTTTCTCAACACAGAAACTATGACAAGGTTTTTATCACTTTGTAGTTGTTGCTATGGATGAATGTTTCTGAACGAGTTTGACACACCAAGGCTAGTTCTTCGTGTACATTTACTCACAATAATAACAATAACATAGACTCATTATGAATGCTGTGGGCTGTTGTTCTCAAGAGGACTGTGTTGTATTATTTGCAGCCCCGTGATCTGGCAGTGCATTTGTGTGGAGTGGAAATGTAGATGACTCAGTATGACTGCTATTGAAATCAGACGAGCTGCATTTTCCAATTGATTCTTTTAGAGGACGGGGAAAGTGAGTCAGTGACAAAAGTATGTTATATTGATCAAAATAAAATACTCCTCCAAAGCTTTTTAGATATATCCCTCGTCTACTGAGGTCTTAGCCAACGTGAAACATTTGTACTGCTTTGACAACTAACATGAAAATGTCATTCTGATATTTGTTTAGTTTTGCACAAGGTTAATAACGGCTGACTCTTTGAATGTATGTATAATAATACTAATAAAGCTTTATTTATAGCACTTTTCATACAACACATGCAGCTCAAAGTGCTTTACAAAATGACACATCACAAGTTAAAAACAAACAACAAGAAATTCCCCTCAGATTATTTGTTAAGAACTTTAAAAAGGTACATGCAGCAAAATATAACATTTATCAGGTTAATAGACACAAGGAGGTAAAAGGTATGATCATACAAAAAAATAAATAAATAGTGGTTTCTCTCTGACAGATAAGACACAAGATAACTGAGTCGATGCAACAATATCAAATATAAAACCCCATGAAACAGTATGGTCTTACCAATTAGGATTTGTCCACATTTGATGGCCGGGCTGTTGGGGATCAATCCATGGACGGTCAGTCTGTCCTCCTGTCGGACCTCCGGAGGGTCCCCCAGCCCTCGGCTCCAGGAGGCTCGATGCACCACCCCCAGCAGCGCCTCCAGCAGGCCTCCACCTTCACGGAGAGGTGCGGAAGACCCTGCCAGACGTTTGGGGTTGAGGTACACACACACTTCCTTCAGCTGCTGGACCGTCACAGCCTGCCTCTGACCCGGCTGGTTCTTCAGGATGGACGCTGGAGCTGACGATAGAGCAGAGTTCTCTTTACCCCCATCCTTTCCACCAGGTTTGCGCTGAGATGGCCGACGTTTTCTCCTCAGCATCCTGGCTAGCCGTTTGAGCGTGGGTTCGCCTTTAGTCCGAGAGGCGCATCGCTGCTTCTTGTTTTGCTCGGTGAGGATCTCGGCTTCCTTTTCGCTAAAGCGGACGTGATTAGTGGCCACACCTTGATTGGCGTTGGCCAGTGCAGCCTCCTCTTCGCCCTCACTCAGCTCCAGGTAGAAAAGCTCTCCGTTCTTCTGGATGTCGTCGAGCCATTCTGGTTCCAAGTCACTGAGAGAAAAAAGGGAATTGAAAGACGTGTATTATTAAAAGGCAGAGTGGTATGGAACTGGGAAGAGATGGTAAAGTATGAGAGATGTACCATCAATTGTACTTAATATTCTGTTACAGGATTACAGTATAACATTTGAGAGGTTGGATATCTTGATATTATTTCTGGTCTAAAAAGCTATGCTAAGCTTAGGAGAAATAAATGCCTCCCCTTGCCTGCCGCTATATCAATATAACTGTTTCTCTCCTGAAAGGAATTATGGTAAAATATAAAATATTATTTATGAAGTGTCAGTATTTAGGCGATGCTTGTGAAAATGTGTGCAACTTGTCTCCAAATTATGAATCGATACTGAGACAATTTGACTATTATCAGAGCTGTACATGTATGAAGGAAAAAAACTATAACATGTACAAAGCATGATCACATGCATGTCCAAAATAGTGTATAGTATAATAGTGATATTTCCGTGTGGCTTTTCTCTATTTAAACCTGCTTTGAAGAAGCTGTGGTAAGCAGCTTTGATGTAATATCCATAAATGTACTGAGGGTGGCAAGAAGCATACAATTAGTTATGAAGGTTTACGGCGCAAATTGAAAACAGTCCCCAAAGAGCCATGAAAAGCAAAAGGGAGGAGAGATGGAAACTGAGTGGATGTGAAGACACACTCCCTCAAAGCTGGACACAGACTTACATTCAACAATATTATATATTTATATCACATATATAGATATAATTATATACATTCTTCTGCAAAATTATTACTTTGACTAGATATACTATAAGTACATATTACTAAGAATACTTTAGTACTTTTACTTAAGGTTTTGAATGCAGGACTTTTACTTGTAATAAAGTAATTTGACAATAACGTATTGTTAATGTTACTAAAGCATCTGAATACTTCTTCCACCTCAGAAGGAGCAACACACCAAAGCTCAAGTTTTAAATGGGAAAGGTACACCATCAAAATGTTAGAGTGTCGCGTTACAGGATCTCCTGCTAACAAACTTGTCTGTTTGCTAGCTAGTTCAAACATCTGTCAAATCTTCAGTAGATTACGGGGTTTCACAATGTCAACTCCGCGTATATACGGTGTGTTTGTTTGTTGTCAAAAAGAGGATAAGTGTTTGTTTGTTGTCGAAAAGAGGATACATTATCTTCTTACTCTGAGTAGTCGGAGCTGTTGAAACTTGATGTGGATTCACAGTCGCTACCGTGCATTTCAACCCCGTCCTCTTCTGTTTTCCCGCCACAAACATTTGTATCGATACACTTTCGTGCGTCTGCAGTCGCCATGTTGATTACGAGACGTTTTATTCCCATGCAATGCGAGATACTTCTTAAAAAAGCTAAACTTTTTACCAAAACAAACGCTGCTGTTCTGTCGCCATGTTGGAACTCGTTGACGAGCTGACTGGCCACGGTGTGATCACGTGATTCTAAAGAGAGCAATCTGATTGGTGGACGGTGCAGTTGCCCCTAACAACACAGAAGCTTTCTGTTGCCTTGCTGTCTCGGGCATGGGCAGGCAAGTGCGTGATAGTTTACTTGGCAGCACGAGACTCTCGCACGCTAAATTATGTATTTACCACACATAAAACACCAAATACGTTGTTTTACTATATCTACAGGAACATTGAATTAACCCTATACACAAAAAACACCGGGTAGGTACAGTTTATTAAAATAACACGGTGTAAAATACATCAGAATGTTTGAGAACAACGCTTGAAGTGGGACTGAGGATACAATAACAACTAATTAAATGAACTTTAGAGCGCATTTTTACAATTTTTAGTACGTTTGTGGCATTTAAAATGTTGCAATGTCCCCTCTTTCTCCACCTCCCTACCGACCTGCACGAGTCATTTAAATCCCCTCCGGTATTTAGCAAAGCCACTACGACCAAACAAAAGCACAACACTTTAGGTGTGTGTAAAAAAGAGAAAAGAAAGTTAATTGTGCCATCCATGCATCGTGTGAATTTGCTACTAACCTGTAAAGAAGAACACTGCGAATTGAATCAAAGTCCTCCAAGTTTTTAGAGAATGATCCTCCATCTATAGAAATGTTAAACATCATTTGTGCGTCATGTTTTATAGCCCCGGCAATAACGCTGCGTTAACTCCAATTGTCCGGTGAATGAAGATGCAATTTAAAACTCCAAAAGGACCAAAAAAACAGGCCTTAAAAAGCGACAAAAGTGATCAAAATGCATTCCTTTCCTTTGCCATGTATGCAGTTTCTGCGCCACCATAAAGGATGCACTGCGTCTCCAAAAGCGCAACGAATCCTGCTCCAGTTTCTCACGTCAATCACTGGTTTAACACCGACTCTATTCAAAGAGAGCAGAAACACACTGGTGCTTTTTTTAAAGTTTTGAGTGTTTCTCCAGGCCAGCAGAGTGGAATTTGTCCCACTGGTTTTCTTGGCAGGTGGAGCAAAACCCCGCCTACTCTGGGCACCAACAAAACGCTCCGCACACAAGCCCATACTAGAGCTGTTTTTATAAGAAGTAGGCTATTCAAGCATGGGAAAATAACGTTACTTAATCCCAACAACAAATCACGTACAAGTATCTATTGAAGACACACAACAAGTAACAATGCGGCAAAAAACATCGGTTTATATCAGATAATTTGGAGTATATAAAATGGTATAATGCACGCCAAATAAGTGGAGGAAGTAATCAAATACTTTACCCATTACAAACAATACAAGAGAGAAACAGAAACAGGTTTATTGCCAACACTACGAGGAATTTGTCTTGGTGCTAGTATCATATTGTAAAAAATACAAAATTCAAAGTAGACAAACGGATCACCGTTAGTGGCTTATTAAGTTCTTAAAGAGAGTTATTTATTTTACTATACATCACTGTGTTGCCAAATTCACTTGAATACAATATTAATAGTTATTCAAAATCTATGTAAGCCACTTTAGGTAGTTTATTATTTTGAAAAAGGGACCATATTTTATAAGACTAAAGGTGAAACCATGACCATATGAAAATGAAGTAAATAAATTGAGTGGAGCAAACGACAATATGTCCTTATACAATTACATTAATGCACACAATGTACAACATCAATATTTTGTATTACTGCCTATTTTTATTCCTTCTTATTCCATTGCAATGTAAATACTGTTATATTTTACTATATTTTTTATTATTTTTAATATTTTTCTAGTTCTCTACCTGTGTTTTTAATTCTTGTTTTACTTTTATGTATGCACGACGACACCAAGTCAAATTCCTCGTACGTGTAAACCTACCTGGTAATAACCCTGATTCTGGTACGAGTATATAACCATACGCAGGACATTTTGATATACGGGTACAATAAATAACCAGTAACCCTGACCCAGCGATTCATCATCATTTATTTTAAACACTCTTGCAGTGCCACTCTGAACATACTCTCTCCCTCAAAGCCCCCAGAGGAGGCAGTGAACGGTCATCAAAGGCAGAGAGCATAAGAACTGAATCAAGACTCTCTGCCAGCTTCGCGCTCAGGAAAGAGTATCACCGTCTCTTCATCGTGGTTAGCGAGACCAATCACTTTAGAAACACATTTCTCAAGTCAGAAACTATAGAAATGATCCCTGAAAGTATAGTCTTAACCTCTACTCTGAGCTAGCCCTAGTACTAGTATGACAGGCATGCGACTCTCAGTCATGGTGCTCACTGCCTCAGATCAGGTTCAACCCCAGTTTAACAGCCACTGCTCGTGTCCTTGGGCAATACTTCACCTAAATGCTCCTGTGGGTTTTTTCCACAGTATTGATATATTACGTGTCTAATATATGTAATTGTAATTTAAAGCGCTTTGATCACTTGGAAAAGTGCTAAAATAAATGCTCTGACTTAGTTATACGTCAGATGGTAATACTGAGAAAATAAGTATATTTTAGCTGCTTTTGGTAGTTTATTATTTCAAAAAGGAACCATATTTAATAGTTTTTGTTTTTTTTAGATTATTTTGTTTATTTGTTTTGGTATAAATACTTGTCTTTATTATTTGTAAAAGTTAAATATTATTTTTTAAATAGTTTTCACTTTATAATCTTTATATTTTTGAGCTTCTCTTAGAGCTTACTTTCTTATGTTGTTTATGTTTGCGCCACCATATATCAAAGCACATTTCTTGTATGTGTAAACATACATCTCATACTCTATTCTGATTATGATAAGAACATAGTGGGTTGTAGGTAAAACATAATCTGCAAAGTATCTATAGCAAATAGTGATGTTACGGTCACGAACGATCCAATTCTTTTGAACGGCTCTTTGGTACGAACGAAGGGAACCGAGTCCTACTTGGTGAGAGCCGTTCTTTTTATCGTTGGTTCACTGCCTATACTCCAGGCTCACCAAGCTCGTGGCAGAAAGGCTTTGCATTGTGGCAACGTCAGTTCCATCAGAGAGAATATTCTCCAAGACTGGACAAATCTTCTCAGAGAGGAGAAATCGCATTAAGCCCTCAAAAGTGAGGAAACTTGCTTTCCTGAATGCAAATTTGCCAGTTAGTAACACCGCCACCTTTAAAAAGAAAACCGGCTCTTTTGAACGGCTCTCGGAAAGGAACGGAGCCATAAGATCCGGCTCCCTTCAAAGAGCCGCAATTCCCATCACTACTTCTTATATCCTTTTGCAAATTATAAATGCATTGAGTCAACAATCATGTGCATATATTAATACAACAATCACCTAAATAACAATAGCATATTGTAAACAACTGTAGCCTACACTGTAGTAAACAATGAAATAAGAATAAAGTAAACAAAAGGAGTGGAGTAAAACGTTCATGTATCCTTTTGCAATTGTTGGAAATACATATACATTGAATAATCAACCATGAGCATATTATGATAAAGGAATGCCTCAATGACACTGAAAACACCTTTGGCTGATTCCCACTTATTCATCGTGATTAATATTGAACATTTAAGCAGTGCCACTCTGAACATACTCTCTCCCTCAAAGCCCCCAGAGGAGGCAGTGAACGGTCATCAAAGGCAGAGAGCATAAGAACTGAATCAAGACTCTCTGCCAGCTTCGCGCTCAGGAAAGAGTATCACCGTCTCTTCATCGTGGTTAGCGAGACCAATCACTTTAGAAACACATTTCTCAAGTCAGAAACTATAGAAATGATCCCTGAAAGTATAGTCTTAACCCCCCTACTCTGAGCTAGCCCTAGTACTAGTATGACAGGCATGCGACTCTCAGTCATGGTGCTCACTGCCTCAGATCAGATTCAACCCCAGTTTAACAGCCACTGCTTGTGTCCTTGGGCAACACTTCACCCTAAATGCTCCTGTGGGTTTTGTCCACAGTATTGATATATTACGTTCTAATATATGTAATTTGTAATTTAAAGCGCTTTGATCACTTGGAAAAGTGCTAAAATCAATGCTATGACTTAGTTATACGTCAGATGGTAATAATGAGAGAATAAGTCTAGTTTAGCTGCATTTGGTAGTTTATTATTTCAAAAAGGAACCATATTTAGTAGTTTTAGTTTGTTTTAGATTATTTTGTATATTTTTATTTGGTATAAATACTTGTCCTTATTCTTTTTTTAATGTTAAATATTTTTGGGAAAATATATTTTCTTTTAGAATTGATATATTTTTGACCATCTCTTATAACTTTTTTGCACCACCATACATCAAAGCACATTTCTTGTATGTGTAAACATACCTCTCATACTCTATTCTGATTCTGATAAGAACATAATGGGTTGTAGGTAGAACCATAATCTGCAAAGTAACTATAGCAAACAGTAAAATAATAATAAAGTAAATAAACTGAATGGAGTAAAACACTTCTTATATCCTTTTGCAATTTGTGTAAGTTCCCCTTGCATTGAGTCAACAATCATGGGCATATATATTAATCTAAAAAATGTTTAAATAACACTAGCATATTGATAAACTGTAGCTACACTGTAGTAAACAATAAAATAAGAATAAAGTAAATAAATGGAGTAGAGTATAACGTTCATGTATCCTTTTGCAATTGTTGCAAATTACATAAACAATGAATTAACAGCCATATGCATATTATGATAAAAAGAATGCCTCATTAACACTGATGTCATGGATAACACTTTAGGCTGATTCTCACTTATTCATCTTGATATTAAACATTTTAGCAGTGCCACTCTGAACATACTCTCTCCCTCAAAGCCCCCAGAGGAGGCAGTGAACGGTCATCAAAGGCAGAGAGCATAAGAACTGAATCAAGACTCTCTGCCAGCTTCGCGCTCAGGAAAGAGTATCACCGTCTCTTCATCATGGTTAGCGAGACCAATCACTTTAGAAACACATTTCTCAAGTCAGAAACTATAGAAATGATCCCTGAAAGTATAGTCTTAACCTCTACTCTGTGCTAGCCCTAGTACTAGTATGACAGACATGCACCTCCCTGTTATGGTGCTCACTTCCAATACTTTACATCAATTGATATTATTGAGAAAAAAAGTCTTGGTAGTTTATTATTTCAGAAAGGAACCATATTTAGTAGTTGTCGGTTATTTAGTATATTTTAATTTGGTATAAATACTTGTCTTGTTTTTTTATGTTAAATTATTTATTTTTTAATATGTTCTTTTTAAAATCTTTATATTTCTTACCTTCTCTTACACTTTGTTTCCTATGTTGTTTATGTCACTAGCATTTAAGCCTCCACCACTCGCAAAAAGTTCAGACCGAGCCAAAGCTATTACAAACGCCAAATATCCTTATGTTGCCATGTTAGCAAAGCGCTACCTGGCTGTATCTGCTACCTCTGTCCCTAGCGAGAGGGTGTTCTCCACAGCAGGAGCAGGAGACATTTGGCGCGTTTCCACTACAGCGCGGAGCCCGGTTTAAGAGGGCTGTGACGTCAGCGGCCCGACTTTGGTTGCGTTTCCACTTGGCCTAGTACCGGCCGGCGGGTCCTAATTCACAGTTTTTCTGGCCTCATAAAATCGTGGTTCTAGGGCCAGGAACAACCAGGCTGAGTTGTGACGTCAACACTCTCGACTGCTGATTGGTCAGAGAGAATCGTCACAATCGGCGCGCGAGATAATCCCTAGCGTCGCATATATATATAGCGAAGCTTGCAGCATTTTTATAAACAGCATTTTTGTCAACAGACGAGCTAAAATGGCAAAGAAAAGCACGCCGTGGTTGGTCGAGGAAGTGACGACGTTCCTACATTACATTGCAGATGATAAGATCCAGCGGGAGCTTGACGGGACAACTCGCAATATTAAAGTATTTCAGGAGGTCTCTACACAGATGTCCACAAGCGGCTACTCGAGGACTGTCGTGCAGTGTAGGGAAAAACTCAAAAAGATGAAGAGTGAATATCGCTTGGTCAAAGATAATAACAACACGAGTGGTGCCAGTAGGAAAAACTGGAAGTGGTTTGAGCTAATGGACACCATTTACGGCCATAGACCGGCTAGCGTTGGGAGGGATGGAGGCCTGGACTCTGCAACGGCGTTACTGGAGTCTCTGCATGGTACGTTTTTTCTAACGCTCTGTTATTTGCTTGAAAGCGTTGTGTCCCTATCTGTTCTAAAGCTCACTTCTAACAAATAAGTCGTCACGGCAGTTTTAAGCAGCGTGACTCCGCCCACCAAAAAGCCGATCGCTCCGCCTACACTGCGTTACTATAGTTACTGCCCCAGTTCCTAAACTGTAATGGAAACGCGCCATCAAGTGAGCTGGTCCTAACAAGGCCTAACGAGGCCGAGCGAGGCCGAGCGAGGCCGAGCGAGGCCGGCTCCGCGCTGTAGTGGAAACGCGCCAATTGTTAGTGCCAGCAGATCTGCCCTTTCGGCAAGCAATGTGGACAAGTTCATTTTACTTAAAAGAAACATGAAAATACAATGACAAGCCTAATGTCAAGCTGGCTGCTTAGGTGAGTACAAGTACAGTACAGTTCAAGTACAGATTATTTCAGTTCATCGAAATGCTGCACATTAATGTTTATTTTATTATATTTTGTATTTATTTGAGTGAATATTCACAGTTTAATAATAATTAAAAACCCAAAACAAATATTTTATGTTTTGTGATCATTTTTTCTGCTGTACCGAAAACGTACCGAACCGTGACCTAAAAACCGAGGTACGTACCGAACCGAAATGTTTGTAAACCGTTACACCCCTGAGAAAGACATACAAAAAAATTGCTTAAATAACACTAGCATATTGTAAACAACTGTAAGCTTCATGCATACACTCCTTTGAAGTAAACCATAAAATAAGGATACAGTAAATACATGGAGTGGAGTAAATGTATCATGTATCCTTGTGCAATTGTTGCAACATATGTAATATGAATACATTTATTAAAACGACCATGGGCACATAATAATAAAGGATGCCTCAATAACAGCGATGTCATGGAAAACACTTTAGGCTGGATCCCGCAATCCATCGGCATTTATATTAAACGTTTTAGCAGTGCCACTCTGAACATACTCTCTCCCTCAAAGCCCCCAGAGGAGGCAGTGAACGGTCATCAAAGGCAGAGAGCATAAGAACTGAATCAAGACTCTCTGCCAGCTTCGCGCTCAGGAAAGAATGTCACCATCTCTTCATCGTGGTTAGCGAGACCAATCACTTTAGAAACACATTTCTCAAGTCAGAAACTATAGAAATGATCCCTGAAAGTATAGTCTTAACCTCTGCTCTAAGCTAGCCCTAGTACTAGTATGACAGACATGCGACTCTCAGTCATGGTGCTCACTGCCTCAGATCAGGTTCAACCCCAGTTTAACAGCCACTGCTTGTGTCCTTGGGCAACACTTCACCCTAAATGCTCCTGTGGGTTTTGTCCACAGTATTGATGTATATATTACATGTCTAATATATGTAATTTAAAGCGCTTTGAGCACCTGGAAAAGCGCAAAAATAAATGCTATGACTTAGTTATACGTCAGATGGTAACAATGAGAGAATAAGTCTAGTTTAGTTGCTTTTGGTAGTTTATTATTTCAAAAATGAACCATATTTAATAGTTTTCGTTTTTTAGATTATTTAGTTTATTTGTATTTGTTATAAATAATACTTTATTATTTTTTAAAGTTAAATATTATTTTTTAAATAGTTTTCACTTTATAATCTTTATATTTTTGAGCTTCTCTTAGAGCTTACTTTCTTATGTTGTTTATGTTTGCACCACCATATATCAAAGCACATTTCTTGTATGTGTAAACATACATCTCATACTCTATTCTGATTATGATAAGAACATAATGGGTTGTAGGTAGTGATGTTACGTAGTGTGCCGAGGCTTCGGAGCGTGTGTCGAGTAATCCCCGAAGCTTTTTGTGAAGCTTGTATCGAGGCTTGTATCGTTTTGGGCCAGTGACGTCATCGATGACAAACGAAGCCTCGCTGCCTGTCGATACCACGTGACTGCTTCAGGAAGCGCTTCAGATCGGTTGAACCACAACGCTCATATTACCCATGGATGTATAATGAACCATATTACCCCTCCTGTACCCGGGCCCGGTGACACGATGGAACTAAGAGAGCTCAGACCCTCACTTATATAGAGGTCGGAACATGTCATAAGTATAAATAAATAAAAGCATAAATAAATGTAGGAATAAAAACATGAATAAATAAATAAATGAATAAATACAGGAATAAATATCTTACAGTGTTTTCAGGTAGATTCAGTGTGTGGGCTGTGGCTCAGCTGGAAAGCAGTTCACTCACAACCGCAGGGTCCCTGGTTCAACGACTCGTCAATACGTCTTTTTTTTTTTTAATAAAAGCTACAGCTAAATTAGATAATGCAGTTAATAAATGTAGTCTTTGATATGGTTTAGCCTTTCTCAGGCTACAACATGGTTAAGTTTACGAATATTATTAAGGAATACAAATCCCTCTTTGCAATGTTTACCAGCCTCCTTAGGCTTTTCAATCACAATCATTAAACTGGAATAAAAACAATATTGTTAACATGAAAATATGATTTTATGTTTGTTGTTTAGAGTTATTCTAAGGCTTTACTCATTGGGAACTCGGTAGGAGATAGAGGACACTGTTGAGATGTCCAATCTGCCTGTTTTACACACTTTGACCAACAGGGGGGTTTGTGTTCAAACGAAGCCCATGATGAAGCCTCATGAGATGAACCCTTTTGCGAACCAATTGGCTGGAAAGCTTCAAAGCTTCATAAGGCTTCATCTCACCATCACTAGTTGTAGGTAAAACAATAACCTGCAAAGTATCTATAGCAAATAGCGATGTTACGGTCACGAACGATCCAATTCTTTTGAACGGCTCTTTGGTACGAACGAAGGGAACCGAGTCCTACTTGGTGAGAGCCGTTCTTTTTATCGTTGGTTCACTGCCTATTCTCCAGGCTCACCAAGCTCGTGGCGGAAAGGCTTTGCATTGTGGCAACGTCACTTCCATCAGAGAGAATATTCTCCAAGACTGGACAAATCTTCTCAGAGAGGAGAAATCGCATTAAGCCCTCAAAAGTGAGGAAACTTGCTTTCCTGAATGCAAATTTGCCAGTTAGTAACACCGCCACCTTTAAAAAGAAAAACGGCTCTTTTGAACGGCTCTCGGAAAGGAACGGAGCCATAAGATCCGGCTCCCTTCAAAGAGCCGCAATTCCCATCACTACTTCTTATATCCTTTTGCAATTGGTGTAAATTATAAATACATTGAGTCAACAATCATGTGCATATATTAATACAACAATCACCTAAATAACAATAGCATATTGTAAACAACTGTAGCTACACTGTAGTAAACAATGAAATAAGAATAAAGTAAACAAAAGGAGTGGAGTAAAACGTTCATGTATCCTTTTGCAATTGTTGCAAATACATATACATTGAATAAACAACCATGAGCACATTATGATAAAGGAATGATACTGATGTCATTGAAAACACTTTTGGCTGATTCTCACTTATTCATCGTGATTAATATTGAACATTTAAGCAGTGCCACTCTGAACATACTCTCTCCCTCAAAGCCCCCAGAGGAGGCAGTGAACGGTCATCAAAGGCAGAGAGCATAAGAACTGAATCAAGACTCTCTGCCAGCTTCGCGCTCAGGAAAGAGTATCACCATCTCTTCATCGTGGTTAGCGAGACCAATCACTTTAGAAACACATTTCTCAAGTCAGAAACTATAGAAATGATCCCTGAAAGTATAGTCTTAACCTCTACACTGATCTAGCCCTACTACTATTATAGCGAACATGCACCTCCCTGTTATGGTGCTCACTTCCAATACTTTACATCAGGTGATAATACTGAGAAAATGATGGGTTGTAGGAAAACACTAATCTGCAAAGTAACTAAAGCAAACAATAAAATAATAATAAAGAAACAAATGGAGTGAAGTAAAACACCTCATATAACCTTTTGTATTCGTTGTGAATACATGCAATGAATAACCAACCATGAGGAAAGACATGTGACTCTTAAATAACACTAGCATATCGTAACAACTGTAGGCTACATACCCTTCATGGAAATAAACTGTATATACTAGGGATAAAGTTAATACATGGAGTGGAGTAAATAAAACGCATCATGTATCCTTTTGCAATCTTTGCAAAATACACGTGGATTGCATCAAATGCTTCAATGACACTGATATCGTGAATAACACTCGATTATAAATGGTTATTCATCATGATTTATATTGAACACTCTTGCACTGCCACTCTGAACATACTCTCTCCCTCAAAGCCCCCAGAGGAGGAAGTGAACGGTCATCAAAGGCAGAGAGCATAAGAACTGAATCAAGACTCTCTGCCAGCTTCGCGCTCAGGAAAGAGTATCACCGTCTCTTCATCGTGGTTAGCGAGACCAATCACTTTAGAAACACATTTCTCAAGTCAGAAACTATAGAAATGATCCCTGAAAGTATAGTCTTAAACCTACCAACGCTCCAGCCCTACTACCAGTATGACAGACATGCGACTCTCAGACATGGTCCTCACTTCCAACACCGTACATCAGATTGCAATTCTATAGAAATATGGCCATAAAAAGAACGACATGAACATGCCAACGGTTCCCTGAATAAAACCCTTATTAACTGTTAAATAATCTATATAATGTATTGAGAATACCCACAATGCTGTCTGGTAGCATATCTCTCCTCTGTGAGTCTCTCATTGGCGGCTGTGATGCTGCATGGCAGCGTGTTAGCTTCAAATGCTAACAACAACAGCGTCAAAATCACTGTTTTATGGTCCGAAACATAAAACAATCCTCAATATATGTACATTGGCTAAATGCTGGTGTAAAACTGTGCTAAACAATTCCATACAGATATAATGTCACCCAGGAATAGTCAACCAAAGTAAGCTTTTACGTAAGCTACAGTTGGTTAGTAAGAGTACAAGTGTGCACCACCTTTAGGCTTCCGACTACAAACGTGAGTACACGAGTGTTCCGGTTTGCGGCACGAGGAAACGCTTGATACAATTACGAGTGTTAGCAAACATAACAACTGATTGCAGTATTATTTTTATTCATTAAATAATATAAAAATGTATTTAAAAATAGTTTAAAGAAATTTAAACAAATATAAAGTGAAAAGATGTTATGGTCAATGAGCCTAGTTTACATTTAAATGTTTTTCTGACACAAGGCCCAGTAGATGGACATTTCCATACATATATATTATGTGCATATCATTAAATAATTGGCTTTTATTTTTGTGTGTGTTCATATTTATGCATTCACCAGCATCATATGTTATACATTAACGGTCCACTTAGCCTAGCTCACATAGCATCGCATTAGCTAGCATTGTTAATCGACCACAACCTTGACACGTTTTAGAAGCGAGACTGAATAATAAAGTTCATCTTTGTATCATTAACAAGATCAAACCACGACACGATCACAAATACTGAGAAAATTGGTCATCAAAAGAACTATTTCAGATAAGTAAATGGATAACATTAAGGGAACGATAGCTAGCGGCTAACAGCAAAGATGTTCTAGAACTCTGCTAACAGTAGCTAACCTTTAGCATAGGGACATTTACCTCACGTCTGAACGTTGTACATTTTATTTGACTGTCCCCAACTAAAGTTACTTCTCAGATTCAAATACAGTCCGAAATGCATATTTGTTGGACTAAATTTACCAACACAATACAATTATAAACAAGTTAATTGACTCACCCTGTGTAAGGTGTTCACGGTTAAGTGTTCCTCGCAGAAATAGCGCCCCTTTGCGCATAATCAGGACCGGAAGACACCAAAGTATGGAAAAGTCTATTTAAATAATAAGAAAAAAATGATGTGCTTTTCATGATCTGACTGTTGGCTTAATTATTTTGTGTTAAAATAATTCTAAACTATGCTGAAGGGAGAACAGAAACAGCTTTCTATTCAATTACTTGATTAAATGACATATTTACTAACATTGCGATGTGCAAATACATTATTAATTATAAAAGTGTATTCCATTTAACATGCATTTTTTACAGGTATTAGGCTGCCCTCTTTTGGCATGCATACGGAAATTGTAACTGTCACACTGGTGCTGGAACTGTTTTCACCAAACGAGTCATGAAAGCCATCACCGAAGAGCGTCTAGCTGAGGCTCAGTGCATCGGGCTCAAACTGTGTGTGGACCTGAGTATGAGTGACAGCATGTCTGACAAGGTAAGGGCCTTAAACCTGCATCCTGTACTCTCAAACAGCCTACTATAAGTACAAAAGATAAGAGAAGAGAAGACTTCATTCATCCTGAAGGAAATTGTTGTGCCAGAGTTACAAAAAAACAATAAACACAGCAGCATAATAATACAACTGTACACTAACAGTGCAGTAAAAAGAGCAATTAAATATCTACAGAAAACATGAAACATAGAAGGTCACATAATTAATGTAATTACCAGTATTTAGTAGTGCAACAAATAAAACGTAGTGGCAGATACGTAATTGCACGTCATCATAGCATATTATTAATAATAATAATAATATTGTTATATAGCAGCGAGTGTATTGTAATGATGGTAATGATATTTATATTGCACATAGTGTTGGTGTGGAAGTTCTCAGTTCCCTTTACTGAAGCCGGTTACATCAAAAATAATGGTCATTTGTTCACCTGTGAATTCACACATTGTGCATGTGTGTGATGTCAGGAGTTGAGTCGACTGGCGGGCCAGTTGAGAAGGTACGGCTCGAACAGGAAGGCGAGCCGACCGTTTCACCTCCTGCTGACGGACCTGAGGGAGGACAGCCGGCTCTACAGGGAGTGTCTGAGGAAGAACGCAGGCTTCCACAACTACATGGTGAGTATTACCTTCACTACCTGTAAACACTTAGGGAAGCATATTTTCATTTCATTTGTATTTGTTCCGTCCATGGTATGCACAACTTAATGTATAACAATTGTTTACAAAACATGTCTCTGTAAACACACTATTGACCGAAAAGGAGCAGGGAGAAGAAAATAATCTTATTATGACCTGCCCCTTTCTAAAAACTTCAAATTAAATAGAAATAGATGGTCTGTCCTTCATATTTTCTCATTCACAGCCAAACATAACGTATCGTAGGATAATAAGAGAAACACAAAAACTTACTACAAAAAATACTTAGTTCCCACTTGACAGTTAACGGAAAGAAACAAAACAAAAAACAACAACACCGAAACATCACATGTACAAGGAAAAGTACAACACCCTCTTCTGAGTCCCTGAAGAAGGAGCAGGTCAAATAAGATGTTCTTCTGACTGCTCCTTTCCACCATGTGCTATTAAAAAAAACAACCAGTGTAAATGTTTCGTTAAGTGCACAGTAAAATAACTGCCATGTGTGGAATAAACAAATAAACCATTACATATAGCAGAAACCTGCAGAAATACTGTCAGTGTTAATTCATCTTAAAACTGAATACATCCATTTGTACAGAATGTGGAGCAGGAATACTTTGAGTGTCGAGCGAGAGACTCTGATTATTTTAATGTTTTACTCCCTCTGTATTTTTATTTCAGATGGACATAACAGACGAAAGCTTTCTGGACCTTTTTCCTCCAGAAAGTGTCGTCTGCCTCACCCCAGATGCTGAAGAAGGTCTGAGAGATTAGTCTCAATGGAGGAAATACACTTTAAATCATGAGCATAACATATTTTAGTTGCATGTTTAGGCCAGCAGGAGGCGCATTCGGACCACGTTTATGCGGCCGTCACAGAATCAGAAATACTTCATTTATCCCAGGAACTATTGGTCTTCATGACAGTTGTTCCATCAAAGTAATAAAGATAATAAAATACAATAGATGAAATGATATCAAGAGTCACTAGAAATACTACTAGTGTTATTAATAGAACTATAAGCACTTTATAAAATAATAAAATAATGCTATTGAATATAAACACATAGTCCATATTTTTGATCAAATATTTGTATTCATACACATTTAGAAAAATACAATGTACAATCACAACCAATACAACACAAATTACAGAAAAAACAAACAATTACAACAATCAGACAAGAGGACAAAACTAAGGATAACAAAATAAACCCTCCCACCCCCAATCCCAGGACCTCTGACTGCAAACAACTATATCAGTTAAGATTGCTAAATCCGCTCCTTCAATCTTTCAGCTGTCGACACCCATAAACGATATTGGACTCCTTAACTCCAATCATTCTTAAGTCCTCTTTTTGTTATGCTTAGTTTTTTCCTCCTTGTGAGCGCTTTTTGTTTATGCCAGTAACTACTCTGTTAAGAGGGATAACTTCATCTTTGGAATTAAAAATACATTTAGTTACATTCAACACTTTGTCTCTGGGTCGTGCATTTGGGTCCATCAGTTTGTGTCGAGGTCCTGACACTGAAGTCTCCATGGGGAGACTAACCTCTCTTCTAAAGCACGCCATGAAACCACAGCTTTGGGGTCAAACCAATTAATCAAAGGTCTTAATGAAAAGGACCAAAAATACAATTTAAAATGTGGTACTGCCAGCCCCCATCAAGCCTCCTCCGTTGAGTAATGGACATTTTGAGTCTAGGCCGCTTGTTGTTCCAAATACATTTTGAAATTGCCGACTGTAGTTTCTGCCAATGACCATTGGGGGGCGATTGAACTGATAAAATTAACTCTAGGCAGTATATTCATTTTAATTATTGAAGCTCTGGCTTTTAGTGAGTTGGGCTGGCTCGACCCCCTATTGAGGTCCTGGAGAACCTTGTTGTACGTGTCTGTATAATTATTCTATATAGTCTTGTTAAGGTTTGGGAATATTTCAACACCAAGATATTTGGTATAAATATTTATACCAAATAAATGTTCTACCACAGGAATGTTGGCACGGAGAATAAGTGATTTGGCAGCGTCGTTGAGAGACAAAAAGGCAGACTTTGGCCAATTCATCTTAAAACCTGATAGGTTGCCAAATTCCTCTATTACACGAAGCAGACGAGTTGCAGACGTTGAGGGGTTCCGCATAAAAATCAGTACATCATCCGCGTAAAGGGCAATGTGATGAAGGTAAGTATTGAATCAGTTTTATGTATACAATCTACATACCGATGTTTTTTTATTGACTGAATTGACACTAAGTGTTTTATTTGACATGCACTATCCCTCCAACTTTGCCAGCTGTCTGAGATTTTACGTTTGAATTGAAAGTGTTTAGCCTTAAGCAACTTCAGAACTGTTAAATTATTTAAGAGGAAGTGTGTCAGCTTTAGGTTTAGCGATTGTACTTGAAAGATTGTATATTGTAAGATGTTTGTCTATTGTTATTCCTTATTTATACTTTTTGTGTGTTTTACTGTAAAGCAGCTTGAACTTTCATCGACTTTTCAGCTTCCCAGAAAACATTTCAGTCTTTTTTTCTGACTGTTTTTCCTGAGTGATAACACTGGATTACTCTCTCTTTATTGCCTCTTTCTCTGATTAATAGTTATATTCCCTATTCACTCGTTTGTTTGAATCATCTGATTTCCAGTGAATAAAAAGGGGGTGAGTTCATGGAGAGCTGGAGTATTAAACTGAGTGTTTGTTTTATGTTTGAAATAAATTATATGTTTTTTTATTTGCTTAAAGGTCCCATGTCATGGCCATTTCTACTGATCATAATTCCATTGTTGAGGTATACTAAAATAGATTTATATTGTGCAATTATCCAAATTCACATTGGTTTCTCATACACCATCTCTGTAAAGTATGTGTATTCACTCTCTGTCCTAAACGGCTTGTTGGAGCTCCTGAGTTCAGTAAAGTTGGAACGATATTGGCAGATTCGGATTTCACGGATCAATAACTCATGAACAAAACGTTGTTCAAACACAAATTACGTCTCCTAAGTACCGTGGTAAGGTTGACAACGAACTACAATCACATGTTGATAAAAAAAAGCCAATATGCGTCGTCCTCCGAGCTGGACACATTAAATTGGTCTCTTTCCGCAGCCGGAGAAGAAACGAGTGCTCAGGGACCGTCTGCAAAGTGCATCTCCTTTCTTTTAAACAAAGAGAGCATTGTCAGTTACTTGGACAGGTCTTTCGCTATCTGTTCAAAGCTGAAGTCATGGAAGGAAATCCGAATGTTGACAGTGCTACACATTTGCTCTGCACACGTGCTGAAAGCTGTAGCACAGTCAATTGGGAGAAAAACTGCAGACAAGGGTTTGAAGGAATTTGCAACATTTGCATTTGCTAGGTTGCAAAATGCTACTTCAATGACCACAGCACTAAAAATCTTCCGCTCGCTGTGCACTGTGTTAATTGGAAAGCACAATTCCAATACTGTCCTGATCCATTTGAAGGCCATGAAAGACTTCATAAAAGAATGCAGGATTCCCGACATGGAAGAGGGAAACAAGTTAGGAGACAGCCCCTTAACTCAGGAGGAAGATGATGAAGAAAGAAGAAATGCCCACACAATTGTTGGCAGATCTCCCTTCACATATGAGTTTAGGAAGGTCATGGAGGAGGTACAGGGAGAGCTTGAAAAAGAGGAGGTCGAAACCCCACAGGATGAAAATCCATACTTTTGTCCTGGCATTGTTGATGTCCTTTTTGACAACTATCTAGGGATTTTTCCCCTTTGGAGTGGGCTGCTGTTGGGGAATTTGAAAAGATATGCAACTGACACAGAGGAAGACACATTTGGCCAAAGTAAAACAAGGGACACAAACTGCCATGTGGAGAGATGGTTTGGAATAGTCAAACATTCTATTCTAAAAAAGCAGAGACGACTGAGGCCAGCGACATACATCAGAAAAATGTATGGCTCTCTACAGGGGAGGTACAGAGAACACATAATGGCACATCACTTATCTGAGCAGTTACTCCTCAAAACATTGCTACCAAGAGACATCAGTCAATCCAAGGAAGGTTGGGCAAAGAGAGATGGAGTAAAGCCTCGCACTGCCAGCTCCAAATATTACACCACTCCAGACATTCTTCCAGTTCCAAAAAGAGCAAAGTTAACTGTGAACACTGGCGAAGATATTCAGAGCAGCACAGATGTAAGAACAGCAGCAATGACCCCACAAGTAAAGGATCCAAGCCTGCAACAGAGGTATTGTTTTTCTATATTAAAATGTATGCTTTAAACAGATACAAATTAATTTGACAAGTAAGCAATTCTTCGAGCTATAAAAACAATGTTAAGAAAGCATTAAAAACGTTTTAGCATGAGGCAATCTTTCATAGAAAACGTACAATCTAAAAAATGAAATGTAAGGAAAGTATAATGTGCATTAAAAGTATTTAAAATTGAATTAATGGTACGAAGTTATTATGATACCATTGTTCATTTCATTTTAGGTTGATGCCCTTTGGACATGCAAACCAACTGAAGTTGTTCTGGCTGTTGTAAGACATGCTGAAGAGAAGCATCATTTCACCCTGAGGCACAGAGAATTTCAGAGTTTGAGACCTGATGAACTCATCATAGGCGAGGCAAGTATTTATTAAAACTTATGCTGTACCGGACTGCTCATCTCACATAAGCCATATGTTAATGATTCAATTGTTGACAAAAAGTATGTAATTTGTGCTACACAAAATGATATCCAAGTAAATTGTTAGGCCAGTCCATCTTTAGATAGAGCAGTTTTAGCAAAGGTTTTGCATAATTGATCCATTCTAAAATGATCTGACAATGATGTGATTAAAACCAGCTTTGGCCTCTATATTAGCTGGCATTTTTGTATGATTATTTCCCCTACAATTTATCCAAAAGGTAATAGAATGTTACATTAGAGGCATCCTCAACCTGAAGGATAATGCTGGCCGTCTATACCACCTGGATCACTACACCATGGGTGTAATCCTACACGGCACACGAGAGCAGATGGCCAGGCAAGAGCTAAAAAAGGTGAGTAAAACTGATTATTCAAAGTATTTTCATCCCTTTAGTATGGTAGGCTTGAGAAAGGAGACTGAACTGTGTCTACAGGCACCTTCCCAGCTATTCCATGCTACTTTTTAAAACAGTACCTCCATGCCCTTTCAAACCACATTCATGTGGTTGATCCTCTGCAAGGGTCAAATGAAGTTGAGGACTCCAGAAAGGCTGGTTACAAATTTGGGTAATATAAAATATATTACAGGAAATACATTGGTTAAACGCACATTTGGTAAAGGCAAAGAGCAAGTGCAAATTTAAAAACTGTTCCTATTGTTCTATAGAGAGTATTTCAAGATGCGCCGGAACAGACTGGGAAAAGAGGACTGGGTTAACATTAAATGGCAGCCTGGAAAGATAACCCACACCTTCCAGAAAGATGCCACCAGTTGTGGAGCCTTTGACATGCAGGTGATTCAATGCAAACTGTTGTGTTCATTAAAAATAAAGCATTTTATTTTAAAGGGAAATTCAAACACACGTCATAACGTCATGTTATTTTTACCATCTGTCCAGATGGCCAAGATGAAAGTGAAGGAATTTCCGAAAATACCACAGACGTTTCACATCAACTCATCAAAACAATCTCTTCAAAATCTACAAAGAGACATGGCAGAAGAAATTCTCAAAGGATCAGGTATTAGCCAAAAATATGAAATGAATATATGGATCCCTTGCTGTAAATTGAACAGTAATACACCTGTTATTTTTTCAGTTTCAAAGGATGACTTCTGTTCCTTCTGTGGAATTGAGGACCTGCCCACAACTGCTGTTGATGCTGTTTGGGTGAGAATAAATGATGAATTGTTTTGAAACTCCAGAAGATAATCTGAATAATAGATAATATGTAGATCATCTGGAGTTAGATTTCAGGAATAACATAAAATTAATGACATTTTGTATATTTTTATGCATTACAGGTTTCCTTTTGTTTTTCTTATAATTTGTTAAAGTTTTAGCAAAGTACAGATAAACCTGAATAACAACAAGTATTTATATTAAAAAAAAAGTATAATCTCTATAAAATATAAATGAATATGCCTGCTTTACAAGTGTCCTACACTTGACATTTTCTTAATATCTTTGTTGTATTTATCCCCATGTAGATTCAGTGTGAAACTTGTGGAAGATGGTTTCACACGGAGTGCCTCGGAATGACTGCTGCACTAATACCAAAAAAAGATACCCTGTGGTATTGTGTGTTGTGTATCATCCCTAACTAAAGAGGCTATGTAAGACTTTGTGTAACTTTTACCAGAGGTACCAGGATTTGGGGAGGTAAGGCTTGTAGTTAGAACTACTACCACAATAGAACTAGTGCGCTTATAAACGGCATGTGGGGGAGCCACATGTGATTTCAAATCACTGGCTAATCAAAATTATAAATATTCACCAAAATTATTTAAAACCATATTCTTCCAAACTCTCTGCTGTAGTATGACCAACAGGAGACTATTGATGTGTGTAGTGAGTTTGGTAGAAATATACTGTATAATAGTGAATTGATTGAATATTATGGTAGAAATATACTGTATAATAGTGAAGTGATTGAATATTATGGTAGAAATATACTGTATAATAGTGAAGTGATTGAATATTATGGTAGAAATATACTGTATAATAGTGAAGTGATTGAATATTATGGTAGAAATATACTGTATAATAGTGAAGTGATTGAATATTATGGTAGAAATATACTGTATAATAGTGAAGTGATTGAATATTATGGTAGAAATATACTGTACACTAGTAACGTTATTGAAGATGATGCCATATTTATTGAAGATTTTCCATTATAAATATTCACCAAAATTATTTAAAACCATATTCTTCCAGACTCTCTGCTGTAGTATGACCACCAGGAGACTATTGATGTGTGTAGTGAGTTTGGTAGAAATATACTGTATAATAGCAACGTTATTGAAGATGATGCCATATTTATTGAAGATTTTCCATTATAAATATTCACCAAAATTATTTAAAACCATATTCTTCCAAATTCTCTGTTGTAGTATGACCAACAAGAGACTATTGATGTGTGTAGTGAGTTTGGTAGAAATATACTGTCTAATAGTGAAGTGATTGAATATTATTGTATTCTCTTTTTTCGGAGTTGCACTTTGCAGACGGTCCCTGAGCACTCGTTTCTTCTCCGGCTGCAGATAGAGACCAATGTAATGTGTCCAGCTCGGAGGACGGCGCAGCATATTGGCTTTTTTTGATCAAAATGTGATTGTAGTTCGTTGTCAACCTTACCACGGTAGGAGACGTAATTTGTGTTTGAACAGCGTTTTGTTCATGAGTTATTGATCCGTGAAATCCGAATCTGCCAATATCGTTCCAACTTTACTGAACTGAGCTCCTGTCCCCCCCCTCCCTGTGAGCCCAGTGTGCTCTGATTGGTCGGGAAGTTGCGAGGCTCGTTGCTGCAATCTGCTGCGAGGAGCGGACAGGCTTCCGGGTCGGCGATACAGCGAGAACAAGCGAAACTCATCCTGAGCACACACAAACACTCACAGCCGAAGTAAAAACAATAAGTGTGGCTTGATATTGAGTAAGAAAAAGGTTTATAACGCTGTGAGCATGGGTCTGCGGAGAGCATTTCTCCGCGATCCCAACTTAGCAGCCCGAAAAACGTTTACCCATTTAAACAGTCGTGGTAGATACCTTGTTTGTTTTAAACATCATAAATACACAAACAACAATGAATACTTACAGGTTGTGTACCCGAATCTCCCGCTGGTCCAAACAAAGTAGGAACAGCATCGTTCTTCAGTGCCCTACGCTGTACATATCCGGCATGAATCGCTGAAAGGTTTGGGAAGCTTTGTTTCGTGAAATGCTGGCAGAGGGTGTGGCCTCTGGGTGTTCACACGTCACAGTACCCAGGAAGTCAACAATGGAAAATGAGAAATCTCCAACGAGGCGTTTTGGGGCAGCAGAGACTGTGTTAGAGTTTTACTCGCTACAGGGTGTACTTTGAGGGTTTTTGACTCTGCAGACTACATGCATAAAAACCTTCATAACACACAAGGGGACGGGTAATAACCGGAAAAGCATGACATGGGACCTTTAAGATTAAACACTAATCTCACACAGTTGTTTTGTTTTTTCAAAGCAATGTTCCCAGAAAACATCTTGACTGTTTTATATGGAAGTGCTTTAAAGTTCTGATTGTATTGTAAAATGTTCACAAATAAAGACAAAGTGGTCAAAGTATGTTGAAGACAGAATCTCCCTCTGGAGGGAACACAGGGATTTTTAGCCTTTGCAGACCATTTACAGTACATGCGATAAAACCTATATAACACACTGCAGGAAACAGAAAACCCCAAAAGCACAATAGGGCCCCTTTAAGATGAAATTGAATCTGACTTCACAAGGTTATTTAAGGATGCACGGATATGGAGCATCTCTTTAGCACAACAACCTCAGATTACACTTTTGTTCTCTGGCAGTGTTTTGGCTTGTATTTCAAACTAGTTGCAAAGGTTTGGGAGTTTGAAAAGTAACCTCCATTGACGCCAGCATTGTCGTGTTGATTCAATAATTCCTGTGAATCCAATATAGTAGTAATATTCGTTTATTTGTCCCCGAGGGGAAAATGGGTTGCAGCACATCACAAAGGCATTTAAAAAGATAAAACATACGTCACTGACAACAACATAGACACAGATTAAAAAGAACAGACATAAAAAAAACAGATATCGGCAGACATGACAAGGGGCCTAGGCCCTCATTTGCGAGAGGGGGGGGGGACAGGGACAGGTGCGTCCTAGCCATCATTGGTTAAGGAGTTTGATGGCTTGTGGGACGAAAGACAGCCTAGATCTGTTCTTTTTAAACAGAGGGGCACGATATCTCTGCCCGGATGGCAACAGTTCAAAATAAGAGGCAAGTGGGTGCCTCAGGTCACTCACAATATTGTGTGCCATTTTTAAAACTCTGTCCTTGTATAAGCTTTCTAGACTAGAAAATGAGATTCCTGTCAATTTACTGGACAATGTTATGGCCCTCCTAACTGACTTTTTCTGTGCCTCAGTGGCGTTGCCGAACCAGCATATAATGCCGAAGGAGAGCACACTTTCAATAAAAGCATGATAAAACATCTTAACCATTCTGTTGCCGACATTAAAAGACAATAATTTACGTAAAAAGAACATTCTTTGTTGAGACTTAGCATTTACTTTCTCAGACCATACATCCCATCTGAGCTTGTGGTCAAGCACGACACCAAGATACTTGTACTCAGTGACACATTGTATAGGCTCCCTTTGAAAAGAGGGGTTGGGGGATTGTGCTATTCTAAAATTAATTTCCATCTCCTTTGTTTTTGAGGTGTTTAGAAGCAGGTTTGACTTCTCACACCAGTTAATAAAGAAATCAAGGATTCAATTCTGTAAGGGCTCCTAACATTTTTATGTAAACATTTACAATCCCCTTAATGACTCTTTGGAGACTGTTTTACTGACAAACTACTGCTGCTGTTAGAACGTTAGACATCAGGGATCCTACAAATATGGGTGTTCTCTTTTTTGCACATGCTCAATTTTTCTTTTTAAAGTCATAGGCATTGATATAAAACGTACAAGTCCCTGCCTGCACACTCATAAAAGTACTTTTAGGTTTCCAAGTTATCCACTGACGTCACTTCTTTGATTACATCTCCTCCTCCGTGATACATGGGTGTATGTACAAGTTTACTGGAGTAAACGTCTCTTTTAAAGCAAACACCAAAAGACCTGAGAACATGTCAAACTAGGCAAAATAAGTGCTTAATGATGCATTAAGGTGCTCGGTTACACATTGTACTTTTCAGACTTTAAACCTTCATTGACATTCCAAAAGCTGTTCAAACAACACTGGGAAATCAACCAACAGTTTTATATCTGAGACTGTTTAGTGTCTTGGCCGTTTTGAAGTGAGTGCAAAAGTTCAACAGTGTCTCCACAAAATTCACATCTTGAGAAAAAGTATGTTTCAGATTAAATGCAAGACAAGAAACATTTGACATTTTATAATTGATTTTGTTTTCTCAAATTTCATATAGACCCTGACAGTGCCAAAGTTGGGAAAGGGGTTTAACAAAGCAAGTGATTTTCACAAAATAAAGAGAATGATGTTATGAATAATACACATGATATGCTACAAAGTGTCTGCATCCGACATACAACCAAACGTTCTATAAAGAGAATAATTAACACTCATTCACACTTGATTTTTTTTACAATTTACACGTCACACGCAACAATTCCTTACTTCCTATAATGCTTAGACATAATTCATCCAGTAACAGTGCTATTTTGACACTTCCTGTTCTCTGTTTGGTTAAAAAAGAGCATTCCGACACTAACAAAATAAATAAGCTATACAAACTGTGTTAAGTGTGATTTATTAAAGTACAACAGCATGGCTCATTGTTGCAGAGAGGAATTAATTGCCCATGTTTTACTGTTTGTCTTTTGATATTATGCTTGATTCTTTGGAAGTGACCCCCCCTCCTGATGAAGTTGTTTTGCAAGAACAAAATGGATGAGCTTCTTCACCCAGGAGGACCGGGGGTTCAGACAAACTTTCTCCCCGCTCGCCAGTCCAGCTCTGTCCAAAAAAAATAAAGGATTAAACAGAGCCAAGATTTTAGAGACACAGAGATTAGGTTTCCAAAAACAAGCCGACCCCCATATACAATGGCAAGAAAAAAAAAAAAAAATGATGCATGATTTGGTCGATAAATGTGATCTGATCTTCATCTAAGCAATTATAGACACACACAATCTGTTTCTACTAAATAGCACACAGTTATTGTATTGTTCTTGTCCAATTTGAATAAATCGTTCAATTGAGGTAGGAGTTTATTAAGATATCCTGCAGTATAATGTCAGAGTGGCAGAAGAAGTTGGGTGGTGCAGAAGGACAATGACCCTAAATATCGATGTACATTTAAAAGAGGATGGCGTAGAGGCATGACAGGGGGGGCGCGAGATACCAGGAGGAAAAATTGTTTAAAAGAAAAAAAAAAGAAAAAAAATCATAATTTGAAAAATGATTGATTTGAAAATAATATGATACAGTACAGTACAAGTACGTCTGGGTCTCTGTGTTTCATTCAAGCTCGGCTCTGTGTGTGTGTGGAACTAGCCATTTTGTGTGCGTGCGCGAGCGAGAGAGAGAGAGAGAGCGCACCGGTACCGGAGATCGTTGTTGTTAGCTTCTGGTTCTAGCGAGCTAGTGGCCGGGTCTCCAACGGTTTGGTCAAGCTAACACAGCGCCCCCAAAAGAAAATCTCTGGCGCCGCCACTGAGCCTGCAACCCCGTTTTGAAGAAATGTGCAGTGCCAAACACGCTCATTGCAGCCACTAATGCTGTGATAAGACACACTTTTTTGCCAAATATCAGCATTTTCTTTCTTTTCATTTTTTTGCACAGATTGCAAAGTATTATAACTTATTGTTCTATCAAAGGGATTGCATAATTGTATTATTTTTTTTTTTTTGACCACACAGACTCATGGAGCATTGTTTTATTATCACTGTTCTAGCAAAGTGATTTTTTAATTTTTTTGAAAGGAATGCTCACGTTCATATTGATGTATTTTAATAAATGTTAACTTGGCCCATTACATGACTATTTGTGTTGGGGGGGCCCGACTTTTTTTTTTCTCCAAAGGGGGGGCCTGACAGAAAAAGTTTGAGAACCACTGACTGATTTGTCTATAATTGTGACGGATCACATTTAATGACCAATTAATACATAAAACCAGGAAATTCCAAAGGGTCCAAATTAAGCTTTTCTCCGTACGCCAACAGTTTTCAGTGCCAAATCACAGCATGGATTTTTCTAATGTATTCCTCGAGGACTTGGTGTTTTAGTACGGTACTTGTCTTTGGGAGGGATTTTTTTACAATGTTTACAAGTCCTGAGGAGTAAAAACGGTTTCTAATGAACCCAAAAGTTGACTGGCAGTTTGACTCTTGCATGTTGATGACATTTATTGAACACTTACATGACTTCTATGTCGGGGCAGTGGGGCCCTTCAGGGAACAGCTTGATGCTCCTCAGGCTGTCCGGCGGGATGATTCTCGACTCCACTTGAACGCACCGGCAGTGAGTGTTGTAGTCTCTGCTGATCGGTGGCATACCTGTCATCAAAAGACATTTAGTCATGTTTTACCGTAAAGTGTGTTCAAGAATGTGTCAGAACATGGAGATGACTTCTAGTGTGTTGAGGCTTTTAGTCATTGTAATCTTGAAATCTCAGTTTAGCAGTTGTTGAAATCTTGCACAATGTGCAGTGTTCACCAGAATATCCCAAGGAAATTAGAATGTCATACGTCTGAGTCCATTGTTTTGTTTGGCTGTTTAAAGATTCGTCAGAGATCAAAAGTGCGCACTTCTATAAGTCACGCAATGAAACTGCACTGTCTCCTTCCTTCTTTTATTTTACAGGAACTTGGCACTGTGACATTGTGATTGCATTAGACCTGATGTGTGTGTGCTCCAAATAATTAAATGGTGACAGGTCCACTTTCTAAATGCTTCCATTACAACTAACTCCCTCTGTATTGCTACAACGCTCACTTCCCCATCTTCTCCTTTAATCATCTTCCTGTTCACTACAGCGTAAATTCTCCAAGTCATGATGAAAAGTTTACTGGGCGAACACATGAGTCGAAATCTTGAATGCATCTTTTGGTCTGGAGGGGCCTTCAGCGGCGGATTGTAGCTAAAAATCGCAGTACTGTTTGTTTTGTGGTATTCATACTTCTATTACACTATATCTCAGAGGCAGATATTGTAGTTTTTACTTTATATTGATGGCAGATTGATATTCTTAATATGAGACATTTCGATCATGGGCGGTTCTGGGGGATGAGTTTATAAAGATAATACAATTTAGGTAGCGTTGTGCTCTAATAGACAAAATTCACTTGAATGCATTTTGTTTCTCATAATGTGATTGAATAACAATTTAACCACTGAAACAAATGATGTTACTTTGCTTCACTTGTGCGCTTTGACTTTATACAAAACTAATAATAATAATAATAATAATAATGTTGAACACTGTCTTTTGTGTCTTTTATCCCGCATAAAATGTGCCCCTCTCATAAAAAAAACTAGCCTGAGCATGGCCCCCCAAATAAAATGGGTCTAGAACCTATTTGGAAAGATAACAGTAAAAAAGTGAGCCCCCCTCGACCAACTGCTTTTTAATCATTCTTACAGATAAAATGCTTCAGTATATAAAAATAAAACACCTTACTATTACTTTTAATGCTTCAAGAACATTTAGCTGATACATTTTGTTAACTTTTACTCATCTAGTTACGCTTTGGCCTTGCTTAACACAGGCTTTTTAGATAACAGCACATATATTATAATGCAACGATTAGACAATTTAAAGTTTTAAGTCTCTGCAAGTTGATAGTCAAACTTCAGAGAAATGAAAATACTCCAATAGCTGTCTGAAATGTGGATTTTTTTTAAAGAAAATCTTAAATGCTGCAAAAAGTGATCAACAATTAATTTACCTGCAAAAACACAGCTAGTTATTTAATATTTGACTGTATTGCAATACAATGGACCTTTTGCCATGTTTCTCAAGGGAACATTTAGGATACAGGTAAGTCCATTCTTGCTTTAAAATGTCCACACACTGATTTAACTTCAATAATTGATTTGTTTCAGTATTGTGCAAGGAACACGTCAGTTTCTCAGTATTTCTAAAAACCCCTGAGCTTTAGTAGGTTATTTAAACACAGCAAAAGTCAAAGAGAAGCTAAAACACATGTGGTTCTGGTCTTACCGTAGGCGAGGACAATCAGGGTCCCGAACACGAGCACGATGCAGAGCTTCATCTTGTTTTTGCAGCTGTTGGTTGTCACTTCAGACTGATATCATACAGCTGCCTGACAACATGTATATATACCCCCTCCAACACATTGATCATGTGCTTTTCATAACTCTGGGAAATTGAGAAAAAACCCAGTTTGTATATGTGTGTGTGTGTGTGTGGGCACGTTGGTTTCACTTTGATGCATTCACATGTGCAGCAGAAGGCAGTCATGGGATGGTGAGTTCAGGGACAGACAAGAGGCCCTGTTGAGGTTAAGAGACGTTGTGTTCGCGGCTGGCGAGAATCGAGTCATTCAGACGGAGGTTGTCTGTCTGAACGGCTTCATTTCTCTCTGTAAAAATCTCTGTGTTTTCCCTCCGACTCGAAGATTAAACGATAAAATAATAAACACATAAATATCTGTACGCATATCACAGTTTGACTCGCAGCTACTGCACGTTGTTTTTTGGTCCTCTGGGCTTGTTCTGACCCTCTATGTACAGCACAATAGAGTCACTATGTGAAAAACATTTTCAGTGACTCTTCTCACACTGTTGTCAATATGTTTACTCAATTCAGTTTTGTGTTATGATGCAGATTAAATAACTATGTGTGATGTTAAAGGGGTCACTCATGGCAAATTCACAGAGAATTATCACCCAATTTACCCGTTTCCGTCTGCTCTGTTGAGCGTTTTTGCTTCTTTCAGCTTGTTGTTTTGGTTTTAAGGCACACAAATGTAGAGTTTTGGTTAATTCTCGTGGCTCTCGTAAGCATAGTTTTAGCCAAAAAGCTTGGGAAGACCTCTGTATGCAACCAGGCCACAGATAATGGCAGACAGATAAAGATATCAACTAGCTGGTGAATAGAGTTGAGCGTTTAGCCGCTAAAGACGCAAGAAGAGCTTTTTACAAGCTGTGCAGCCTCAAAAACACTCATCGGGAAATACTTATTAATTTGATAATATATAATAAATATAATCATTAACCACCATCTACTCTGTATCAATGGAGGAGTTTTAAGGTTAAACTGATTAATGAACATTGAGAATACAAGTTAAAGTTATGTTTGAAGTCCATTTCTCAGAAGATTGAAATTGCTATTATATGATCTTCCTGTTTCTGTTCCTCAAAGTTCAGTAAATGTAAAAGTAGCAAACATAACAGCTGAAATCATATTTAGCTGACAAAGCAGTCACAGACTTGAGAAATATTGCTCCCTCATGATTGAAGGCATGTGTCTTTATCAGACATTGGGGTCAGTGATGTGGGAAAACAGTGGGTCATCATGCCAAGCCTCAACAACACATGACTGTCAGAAATACAACGATGTATTACAGTATGACTTGGCAAAAAAACACCTTTTAGTGGGAATAACAACCTGAATAACATAAATACTATTATATTGCTTACTGTATACTTTAGGTAATGAATTACTTTAATTAATTGTGATTTCAATGTGAAGTTCCAGAGAGACAGACAGACACAGAAAAATAAAAATGTAATTCACTGCGTTTGCCAATATTAAATATTTTTATTATTTATTGAAGATTAAGAGCTCTTCATCACATGAAGCGGGTCAGTAGTGTACATTATTATTGTATTATATACACAACATGCAGTGACAATCCTTCACATTTCATAAGAAACAATGGCCTTACATGAACCACAAAGAAAAACAATACTTCACATTTACCATTATAAATAAAAGTCATTACTAAACTTCGCAGTGTGATGTCAAGCCGCCATGATACTCAGCTCTGGTGTGTACAAATTGAAAGACTGTATTAAAGGTTTGGAAAAAACAACTAACAGAAAAGTGGCAGCCGGTGATATGCATACAACAAAATGACAAGTATTTGACCATATCTGGATACAAATAAGTGACATCATGCAGGAGTATTACACAGATGCAGCAGCCTGAGAGGATATTCAGAAGGTGTGCAGATCTTCTTACACACTGGTTGAATTGCATTGATGAAAAGCACATTTGCATTATGACCATGTTGGCGCTACTGATGCTGATGCTGTGGTTGTATTGGGGCTGGTGAGGGGGTCTTTTGGGCTGTTTTGTTCATCTTAAAGGCCCGTATCGCTTTCTGCCTGTAAAGAAAACACATCATGTTCAATTCAGTTCTAGACCAATTTTACTTCATGAGAGGGGCACAATAAAAGCGGGTTAAAAAGACAAAGACAGTATAAAGTAATTGTGTAAAATAAACATAAAATACAGTAATTGGTATTTGTTTTTGTAAATGTAAGTTACAGTCCTTTGTTTCAGTAGTTTTTTCATTTAGAGTATTTGTTTGAGTAACTTTAAGTGACAATTGAATTAAAAAACATGAACAGTATTTGCTTTTATATAAGGTAATGAATAGTTTAATCTCCACTGTACATCCGGGTCTCTGATTTGATTCCAATAAATCGTAATATTGTAACTTTTTTTTGGAGGGGGGCCACAGGGGGGTCCCTGGTCAGTGTTACGGGGGCACTGGCCCCTGTTGCCCCCCCCCCCTAGTTCAATTTGAAAATGTAAGCCTTTAAAAAAAGAGTGGTCTTCCAGACTGTTTGCCTTGTTACACATCAACATGAACAAATGTTTACTTCTAAGTTGATTATTCATAATACTTTGACACGTTTAATTCAACGCTGTATTAAGCCTGTCATTCCTTAATAAAAAAAGCTACGACTAAATCCCGTTATAATCAAATGTAGTTTTTCTTTAATCTATTTTTAGAGTTCTGCAGCAACGAAAAGAGGGAAGTCTGGGGGGGAAAACGTTGCATATCAGAATTAATGTTCCCATTAATTTAACAGTCTCATGGACCCTCATGCTTATCTGAAAAATTAAGTCATCCAAGTTTAATTACATGCCACTTCCTCTGTCTTTCATACACACAGACTGGTCCTGATTCACGGAGCAATAACAAGTAACTGCTGACCTCCCTGATTTTGGTAAAATGACAGCGCACAAAGTAACAAAAACCTACTTTTGAATTGTTTGCAAGACTGCTCGGGTGAATGCTCCTTCAGGGTCAAGACAGGTTGAGGTCTTATCTTTCAGGTGAGCACTGTAGGAGGTAGAGGAAGATTTAATGTAAAACAGTTTAAAGCAACACTTTAAAGACATGCAATGTATTCATGTTTAAATAGATACCTACATGACTTCTCTCTTGTTGCAGTAGGGACGAGGCGGGAGGTCCTTGATATTAGCAATGAGGGAAATATTTACGGACGATCTGGTGTTTATACACCGGCATTTCAAAATAGCTGTAAAATCAGGACAAAAGTGAAGATGGATAAATTCAGAAATACAACAAAAAGCTTAAAATGCTATAATAATAATAATAATAATTTGACACACTTACGGAATGAAGTGCAAGTGATAATGCATGCCAGCAAAACGATGCACTGGATTGTATAATTCATCCTCGAATGGTAGTGAAAGGAGATGTTGCAATGATTTCCTCTTCTCTGTGCTGTGTCTCCTCTGAGTGAAGACCCATGTTTTCTGAACCCCCTTTTATACCCTTGCAGTTAGATTGGGACATTTTCCTGAGAAGTGGGATACGTTTCTTCAGAATTCACTTTCAATCCCCATGACTCACTTTTCTAATGAAGACTCCCTCCTTGTAACTACATGTGATCGCAGCAGTAAAATAAAGCATTAATCCTTTGAACTGTTCTTTGTAAGTTATTTAAATCCTGCTCTGGTTGTGTTTAGTCTGGATTTCTCTCGCTACTGTTGCCCTTTTCCTCTCTGAAACCCATGGTAAGATAAAATAAGATAAGACCTTTATTAATCCCCGTGAGGAAATTTCAGGAGTTTAAGCAGCAACAGAGTAAGAGCGAAAGTAGTACAGTAGTAGGACAGTAGTAGTACAGTTCACACAAGATTAATACAATTTAAGATAAAATTAAAATAATATACAGGTAAGTAGCTGTTAAACAAGAAATGAATTAAATGAATTAAATGATCATATACGGATACATATATATGAAAAAAAACAAAACAAAAGTAAGCTCAGAAATCCGCCCTTTGGCAGAAATCTTTCTAACAATCCTTTTTAACTTTAAATCTGTTATGACTGGGATCATTTTTAAATCCAAGTTTCTCTCAAGGAACAAATAAAATATTAGCAGTGACGCAACAGTCCTTTGGCAAAGCTACGCTCTCACATGAATATTGCATCACTGCCTGATATGGATTTAACGGCACTAAACATGGATCAGACTGAGCTATCAATTGCTTTATTGGAAGGGAAGTGTAGAGACCTGTCGAACACAGTTTTGATGCCAGTTCTCAGGAAAGATTGCAGCAGTAACCTTCGAATAAAGTAAAAATAACCTTAAAGGGGCCGTATTATGCTTTTTCTGAGTGGTCCCTTTCCTGAAGTGCAGTTATATAAGTTTATGCGCATGTAAATGGTCTGCAAGGCTAACTGAGTGACATCACTAACACTCGAACGTTGTACACATTGTACTGGATAGGCCAAGAGGCGGGACATCTCTAAGCGGTTGACCAATCACAACAGAGCTGGCCAGCTAACCAATCAGAGCAGACTGGGCTCTGGTTACAGACAGAGGGTGAAAAAAGGTAAAATGAAATAAAGAGCTTTTTGAACATTAAAGCATGGAAACATGTCCCAGTAGAGGCACAACATACAAATATAAAACCTGAAAATGAGCATAGCTTAACTTTCAGCTAAGATGTTAAAAACATGAGGCACATTTTTCTGGGATTTTAAACAGAGCAATTAGGTATATATAACATTTCTATTATCTTGTGCACACATTTTACTGGGCTGTTATAAAATCACTGCATGAGGTTGTAAAGGTGTATAGAGAGGTGAGTTAGCATTTTACCACTACCGGTTCCCTCGTCTCAGAGTCAACGGGATTTCTCCATAGGATTTTGGAAAATAGCTGGAAATAAGGTCTGTGGTTGACACGCATTTAAGAGACGGATCACGTTTTGTTCTACGACATTAAATACATCAGCAGTGACCCCACTGGTGATTTTTGTGATTAGTTTTGTTTCATAAAGATAAAGCAACACTTTCTCAGAATCAAGCAAAACTAAGAGTTTAAGAGAAAAAAAACTGAGTCAAGCAAAATTAATTTAATTTCAAAAATAAAACTATACGTTGAAAACAAATCATTTGTGTAATCATGTAAACTAAGTCTTTTTTCTTTGTTTTAACATATCTTTTTGTTTGCAGTTCTCTTTGCTTCTTTCTCAATGATCGGACTTTTGCTCTCGCTGCAGCTCTTCTCGTTTGCGCTCCCTCATTTTTTGTTTTCGATTCTGACACAAACATCCCAGGTGGGCGGGACTTTCAGGGGTGCGTCCCCATTGGCTACTCAGTTTTTGAGTGACAGCCCACTACACAACAGATCATACAGTGCAACTCACGCAGCAAACTCCGGAGTCCACTCGGCCACGTTTGTGTTGGTGTCTCCTTGGAGTTTTCATGAAAATATCGCACTTCTCTTATGGATTGCTGTGCATTATACTTGTGTTGTGTAGTTTATACTTTATTCCAACTTTAAATATTTTAATACCTGAACACACTGCAACTGTAAAATAATTTCCCAATTTGGGATCGATAAAGTGTCTGTCTGTCTATTTATTTATTTTATAGATAAAAAAAACACATCTATGTATTTTCAAGCTAAAGGTGATACACTATATTACGGAGCCCCTAAAGGGACATGGAAAAAAAAAAAAGAGAGAGAAAAAAAAAAAAGTCGGGATAACGGGTTACTATCTCGTGCGCACGAGAAAGTATCTTGTGAAAAAAAAAAAAAAGTCGGGATAACGGTTTAAGAGACATAAAAAAAATACAAGAAAAAATAAAGTCAGGAAAACACAGGAGACAACCATTTCATTGCAGACTGTTATGTTTACGTGGGGAAATGACAGTGCATACATTATTTGAGATATAATTCGAACTCAGACTTAATTTTATGGGCATTTCGGCCAGGGGTGTAGAGCTGTTTGTTTCTTTAGCCCCACGGACCCGCCGAAGGGGCCGAAATCACAACATCTGCAAGCAAAAGTGTCTGAGGGCTTCTTAAGATTTAATAAACTATGAATGTTTCATATCTATGTAATGGGAAGAAACTCAGCGAACTGATCTTTTTTTTTTTTTTTTTCAAAAAAACCCTCAAAGCTAACGCTGAGCCTCTGAATTAGCCACGGGCAAAAAAATCTTAAGGCCGTTAGCACAGAACTCTAGCTATACCGATCGATATACTTATTGGATCTGCACAAACAAGCTTAGCTAACATCCTGAGATTCCACAGATTATAGAAATATAAGGATCATCACTGAGCGATCAGAACTCGTGACAGGGGAAGCAAATACAGACAACACACAACGTACTGTAGCTTTAGGTAGCAAAAAACGGAGATATGCTCACCTTAGCTGTTATTCTGATCAAAAGTCGTGTTCAATGGCATTAAAACGAGAAAAAACGCGGCTGAAGGTTAATCCATAGGTTAATCCAATGTGTCTGTCACTTTGAAAAAATGATTGATAATCCATAATTCCATTTTTGTGCAAAAAACGGAGAATCAAAATGAGCTACTAATGGTATTCACCAGAGGCTAGCGCAGCTTCCGGTTTTCTACGCGTCACTGTCACTCCTTATTTGGTAACCTGTGTGTGTATGTGGAACTTTCCCTCGACTCCATTGGCTCTGACGGTTAGCAAGAGATGTCAATCATCAAAATCGACCAAGGGGGCCAGAGATATGGAAAATCCACCCAAATGACCCCAGAAGTGTTTTTTTTTTGCTAAATCTCTCTAAAAAGGTCAAATGTCACTTGTTTTGCATCAATCTTGATACAGGGTACTTATTATATGTTGTACTTTGGATTCCTAAAGCGTTTAGTCTACTAACCCATCATCCAAGGGAAGTTTTCACTATAAGTAAAAAAGAATTTTTGGACGGACACTATAATTTACAGTTTTTTACCATGTTCAATCTGAATTTCCTTTAAAATAAAAAACATCTATATTGATTCTGACTTTTCTACATCCAACTCAAAGGTTTATCATTACTTTGAGAAAAAGATTATTAATTTTCCCCTTTTAGAAGGGAAGTTATGGTCATTTGTTCTGGGAATGTCATTTTCGAGCCTGAAATCTGAAAAACAGGCTTGGGGCTTAACAGGTTTGCACCGGATTGGCAAAACAGGAGTCTGTAAACCAGTCCGCTCTGATCTATGAATTAATGTCCGTGACTCTCAGAGTACCTGCTGCCCGCAGCTGGTTTAAAGGGAAACAAACACTCAGAACACATGCACACGGAGCTGAGCAGAGCACAAACAGATTCACATCAATCATGCACCCTGGTGACCGGACATCTCCTTCATAAAACTAATACAAGGGGGAGTAATCGGGCAGTTCGATGTGTGTAGAGGTGTGTGTGTGTGTGTGTGTGTGTAGAGGTGTGTGTGTGTGTGTGTGTGTGTGTGTGTGTGTGTGTGTGTGTGTGTGTGTGTGTGTGTGTGTGTGTGTGTGTGTGTGTGTGTGTGTGTGTGTGTGTGTGTGTGTGTGTAGAGGTGTGTGTGGTTAAAACGTTACGTAGCAGCCTGCGGTCACTCTTTAGCTGTTCGGATGAAGGTAAACAGTCTAGGCAGTGCGTAAAAGCTCTTTGCGCGCCGGTGCTGCTCTTCTCAGAGTCTGAGTTAAACGTCCCGCCGCCTCCTGGAGTGACCGCAGGCTGCTACGTTTTTAAACACACCCCTCTGGCCGAAATGTCCTTAAAATTAAATCTGAGTTTGAAATATATCTCAAATAATGTATGCACTGTCATTTCCCCACGTAAACATAACAGTCTGCAATGAAATGGTTGTCTCCTGTGTGCTCCACTCCCTCCTTGGCGCACCGGTAACTTTCTAAAAAAAAAATAAAGTACAAAATAAAATAAAGTCAGGATAACGGACCCGTTTTCCTTACTTTATTTTTTTTCTCATATTTTTTTTAATGTCTTTTAAGCCGTTATCCCGACTTTTTTCACGAGAAACTTTCTCGTGCGCACGAGATACTTACCCGTTATCCTGACTTTTTTCTCTCTCTCTTTATTTTTGGGCTCCGTACTATAAACTGTATACTGTTATTTTTTCAAAGACATGTTACATTTCAAAAGCATATATTGCTATGTTTAGGACAAACAATTAAAGATTGCTTTAATTTGACAAATTCTAAAATATAAAAGTGGCAGATTTGCTTTATTAAACAGACCAGACAGGTTGCATACCACATCTTACTATGTTGGTGTGAAGAGCTGAAGCATTTATTCATACACAATGGATAAAAACTGTGTTGTCTCATTCTATATCCTGTGAGAAAATGATATACATTTAGCATTAAAAACTCGACATACTATTCCTAGGCTGAGGAAGATATGAATAATCAACAAATTTGAATGGAATCTCTAACATTTTCAAGTAGAATAAAGACACAAGAGTGATTATACAAATTACATTTATTGAAATTTGAACCAGAAGATGAAGTCTCAAAGAATGTTTTAAATAAAAGGACATAAAACAAAAAGGTGGATAATAATAAAATCTATTAAATGTCTATGTAAAGACATTTGGTCAAATGAAATGACACTGAGCAAGGGATAACAGCAACGCCCAGTGTGGATGAAGATGGGGCAGGTCTTTCTTCATGCCCCCTCAGTGGATCTGATGCTGTCCCCTCAGAGGAAGTGGGAAAACGGGATAAGACCTCTGGACACCACGCTGTCTCAATGATCCATACTCTTAATATGAGAGGAAAATAAATGTTTTAGGAAATGAAAAATATGAAGTTAACAAATAAAACACAGCTCAGGGGCATCATGGATGGTAGGTTTTCCTACAAAGTTAACTCAGCCTCCATTGATTTTCATATCAAATTAGCGTGTTAATAAAATAAGCTATCATGGCTTATACTTGCATATCTAAACAGAATCATGAAAGCATGTTGGTAGAGTCAGGCACACGAGTCCGTTTGAGTGTGTGCGCGGGTGTCTGAACGCTCACTCACTGCTAGCTATGTAGCTAACTGTCCCTGCTATTAGGCTACTTAGCTTGCATTGTTATGGATCTAAAGTTAGCAAAAGCTAACTTTCATAGCACAGCTTTTCTTTACTTCTCACTTAACACAATAAAGTAACAGACCGTATAGTACAGCACAAACAACACAAATGATCAATACTTACATATATTTTCACTTGTAGTATTATAATAATTGAAATGCTGGTTCTTCTGGGGGTGTTCTATCCACGCTTAGCTACCGCACCGCAGCTGCACTGTACAATCGCTGGAGGACTGGGCTGTCACTCAAAAACTGAGTAGCCAATGGGGACGCACCCCTGAAAGTCCCGCTGTTACGTGCCAGGCAGGCTGTACTTGTGTGGTTCTCCTTCCCTCCTGTTTTTCTCTCTTCTCCCTGTCTGCTGCACAGCTAATCAGCAGCTGATCGGAATCTGCCTGTGCACCTGAGTCTGATGGCTGATAGGATACTCTCACCCTCAGCTGGCCTATCAGCAGCCAGGGCCGACCATAAAGGAGGCACCCAGGAAGTCTTCCTGCTCTCTCTCACTCTGGGCCTGTTGCTGATAGAGGAGCCTGAATTTGACTGCAGAATAGAAAGTCATTCTACCTTGTTGTTCTGACCTTTGTGAAAGTGTGTGTGTTGAGAGGTGGAGGAGTTAGGTAAGTCTGGGGTACCCTGTACATTTCCCAACACGTTAGGTAACTAATGTTTAGACACACTAGTTTAGCGGATTGTTGCCACCCCTGTATTCTGTTTTGTCCAGTTCGGAGTAGTTTAGTTAGTGAGGGTTTTTGTTTGAGTTTTGGTTTCAAAGGATAGATGTAGAGAAAGGCCTGGTTTTGTTATGCTTATTTCTTTTGTTTGGCACAGTCCTTTGTCTCCTCCTCCTCCTCACACAAAGAGTATTTCTGTTCGATTTATGTTCAGTTCAAGGTTTAAAAGAAATAAACCTTTCAACAACCTTTAAGCTGACTCCCCTCATTTTTATTGGTTGTTGTGTGTTATTGTCTCCAAGTCCCCTAGACCTTAGTGGGGACGTAACACCCGCCCATTTGTGTCAAAATTGAAAACAAAAAATGAGGGAGCGAAAACGAGAGAGCTGCAGCGAGAGCAAAAGTCTGATCATTGAGAAAGAAGCAAAGAGACCTGCAAACAAAAAGATATGTTAAAACAAAGAAAAAGACTTATAGTTTACATGATTACACAAATGATTTGTTTGCAACTTGTAGTTTTATTTTTGAAATTAAATTAATTTTGCTTGACTCAGTTTTTTTTTCTCTTTAACTTGCTTGATTCTGAGAAAGTGTTGCTTTATCTTTATGAAACAAAACTAATCCCATAAAAAACGATGGTTGGTTAACAAGTGGCTGAAAAGGACTACAGAAGTTGTCGAGGACGTTGTACGTCATTACACCGAACACGTAAATACTCCCTCTAAGTTTGTTTGCCCCTGTTCTGCTGGAAAGCAAGTACCTGCGCTCCTGCAAACGATTAAAACAAACGCTTCAACTTGTACAATTTAGAATCTGTATTTTTGAATATGGATCTTAAGTTGGCGTGACGGTGAAGCAGCGACCCTGCTGTAGTTCGTTTATAGCATAACGTTAGCATTTTGCTTCTGGCGATTCGATTTATGATTCGAAATGTATAAAAGTAGGCTAGACATGTGGATATTATCCGGCTGAACAAAAGGTGCATTTATCAAACAGGTTCGTTTTCCACAGACCTTATTTCGAGCTATTTTCCAAAATCCTATGGAGAAATCCCATTGCTTTTTTGTCGAGGGAACCCATTATCAGCTTATTTCTGGGTAAATACGTCCTCCCTGCACCACTCTATTGCATTTGCAGACTGGGAGCTTGTTCTCCGAATCTTTAGTCTAAGTAGGACATCTAGGGGTTTGCGGTGGTAATGCTTCAATGGTAACAGTTTAACACCAGAACTGGTTAGTCTTTGGTTGGTTTGATTTATTTTTCTACAGTGTGAAACCCAACACATCCCAAAAGAAATCATTGGTTTCTGGAGATTACTCTCCCACCTCTCTCTTCCCTGACTTTCTATGATCTTAATTATCTGCTAAGACATAAAATGCTTTAAACAAAACTATTTATTGTCATCAACTTTATCACCACTATTACAACATGAGCATGGTTAATTTATAATAAATTATCTTTTTATAGCTGGAATAGTTATAGTAATTGAAATTAAAATTAAAACTTGGTCCTCTGAAGGGCTATCTATCTAGAAGTAGTTTTTTTTAATTACAAGATCATTAAGCCCTTTCAGTTCAATGTTTTAACCGCTCAATTACTTTTTAACTTCAGTCTTTATGATCTCACAAACTAAATAGTCATTCTCAGCAGGTAACCTTTTTCTTCAAACAAGCTCTAAAAAACACCTCACCCAAATGTTAGTCTTATCAACATCATATAAAACATCCTCATAAATGCTATCATCATGACTGCATTACGCTAACAGGTATCTGGGTTCATGCAGAACAAAATTAACCACGGAGATCCCACTTTAAAGGTTCTGCCAGCAATCAATCTGTCATTAGGTGTGTCTATTTAAACATAAGCATGGGCGGCGCCAGAGATTTTCTTTTGGGGGTGCTGTGGGGTAGCTTGACGTTTCATAGAGGTTGCTCAAACATGTAGGGTTTCCCATTAATGTACTGGGCGCTACAGTGGAATGTTCTACTGCAACACTCCCCACGCAGTGTACGAAGATTTTTTTTAAATTATTGAAGTTAAAAGCATCAATCTGGTGCACTTTCAGAGCAACATTGAGAGATCTATGGATACATCTCTCAACACCCATTTGAAACAGAACTGTAAGCAGATTTACTTTTTCTTTATGGATATTTTACTAATCACTCCCCTTTTAAACTGTATTCATATAGTATTTCATAACTGTTTTTCATTTATTCTCCTATTGTTTTATAACTATAATGATCATATGAAGGTGTGCCTCGGAAATACTTGTTTACATAAATGGTGATCAAACTGTTTTGAGACCCACTGAGATAACTTACACTAAAGTTAACTATCTAAACACTGAGAGAGTCCTTTACCTCACTGAGCTGACGTTATCTGACAGAAGAGGACTTTCCTTTCACTTAGTTGTAGAAACAGCTTCTAATATCCGTTAGCGCAGCAACAACAATCTCCGGTTCTCTCTCTCTCTCTCTCTCTCTCTCTCTCTCTCTCTCTCTCTCTCTCTCTCTCTCTCTCTCTCTCTCTCTCTCTCTCTCTCTCTCTCTCTCTCTCTCTCTCTCTCTCTCTCTCTCTCTCTCTCTCTCTCTCTCTCTCTCTCTCTCTCTCTCTCTCTCTCTCTCTCTCTCTCTCTCTCTCTCTCTCTCTCTCTCTCTCTCTCTCTACACACACAGAGCCGAGCTTGAATGAAAAACCCAGAAGTAGTTGTACTGTAGCATATCATTTTCAAATCAATCATTTTTCTAATTATGAATTTCACATATATATAAAAAAAAAAACATACATTTCTTGGGGTTGCTTAACAGTTGCTAGGCCAATTGTTGGTGTTGCTATAGCAACTGCAAGCTACCGCCTGGCCCCACACCTGAACATAAGGAAGTGAACAGAAAACAGTGGGCAAGGGAAAACGAAACTAAATAAACTGAAGAGCTTCAGACTGTTTGCTCTAGACGGACACCTTCCAAGAAGCACCACACTTTTTACAACTTTTGAAGTTCAGAATTGCAGGTAAAATGGATGAATTCAAACATCCACTGTTCTTTGAAGCAAAAGATTTGACAGACAAAGAGAAGGACAAAGTCAGGAGACACTTTCAGAAAAGACGGGATTCTGGTGGAGGTGATTGTGGGATGATCGAAAAGGCTGTAGGCAACACGTATAAAATCTGTTTCAAGGAAATAGAAGGTGAGTAATCATATTTAGTTCAACTAGTAATGTGTCGTATATACTTTGTAGTTGTAGTTTAAATGTAGGATGTTGTTGAGACCTTGGTATTTGTGTTTCTACAGACCAGGAAAGGGTGTTGCAGAGGAAGTTTCATAGTATCTCCCTTCCTTCTGGCGACTTATGTCTAAATGTGAGTCGAAGTTATTGCCCAGAGACCCCGGATCAGCCATCTACAAGTCAACCGAAGGTATGCAAATATAAGCTGCACCCTTTATCAGAGGTGTGGACTCGAGTCACATGACTTGGACTCGAGTCAGGCTAGGCAACTTCTACTTTTTACTTAACACTAGAACCGCCAGGGGTCGCTGTATAGCCTACCTAAAACCGCCAACGTGTAAAATGTACCCGCTATTAGAATGCATTGATTTTCAAGGTACAATGTTATTTTATTTATCATACTAGAACACAATGAGTGTTGCCACTACTCGCCGTGGCATGTGCCTTGGCATTTGCATGCAGCGGCAAGTACTTCCGGCATCTGCCACAGAGGCCGCTACTCTGTGGTATCTTTGGCAAGTACTTCCGGTGCAGCTATTTTGAATGACTTTTTATACTGTAGGGTAGCTTGTGAATTTACTCCAGGAGGAACTAAAGTCTGATTTAACACTTGATTATATTTCACATCATTAATCAGAATCTGTAGTAAGTAACTAAAGGTAGCCTATTAAATAAATGTAGGGGAGTAAAAGTACACAATTTCACTCTGAATTGTAGTGGGGTAGAAGTACTAAGTATCATACCATTTACATACTCAACTAAAGCACAAGTAGGCTATTTCTAAATCACAAGTACAGTACTTGAGTATATATACTTTGTTAGCCTATTTCCCACCTCTGGTCAACAATGATAGATCTTAATGTCAATAAATTGTCTTTATTTAATTATAATATATCTTGAGTATTATCATAAAAATCGCACGTTTATCTATTTTAACAAACCACGTTCTCCAAGTAAAATCTAATAGAAATTCTAATGTTTAATCTTTTTGATAAAGTCATGCCTAAACAGCGACATTTTACACGATAAATACGGGTTTAAACAGCATCATTTGCCACAATGGCCGTGGGAAGTAGGGGTGCTGAGGGTGCTGCAGCACCCCCTGATGGAGGACAGGGAATCTGCACGTCCACAAGATTAAATGGAAATATAATACAAAAAAAACGAATTTTCAGCCTTGATGTAACAACATTCATAATTAAGTAAAGATAACACCCTTTTCACCCCGGTTACATTTTCCATTTGCCCTGTACGATGGGCGCTGTAAGTGATGAAAGTGGGGGATGTTGGCTTATCAGGCGGCCGCAGCTCACAGCCAAAGAGAGAGAGAGCGATAGAGGGAGAGAGAGGGAGAGAGGGGGCGCACCGGTACCGGCGGGGATTTCTGTTTGCTTCTGCTGCGCTAACGGATAAAATAAGCTGTTTCTACAATAATGTGGAGGGAGAGTTCTCTCCTGTCAGACTGAGAGGCTCAGTGAGGTAAAGGACTCTGAGTGTTCAGATAGTTCACTTTAGTAAGTTATCTCAGTGGGTCTCAAACGGTTCGATCACAATTTATGTAAACAAATATTTCCAAGGCACACCCTTTATAATTTTTAGGATGGATAAAAACCAAAAATATCCTTTAAAACTGGAGATATTAAAGAATATGCATAAATAAATGTTAACTAGGTAAAATAAGATATGAATGAACAACAAAAATAAAATAAGTTACATTTATTTGTTATTGGCTATGGTAGGTTATTGGTTATGTCCACATACTTATTTTATTATTAAAATATAAACCGATCTTTTCCATATGGGTGTTTAGAGTTGTACCCCCTAGATCTAGTCTCTAGTAATTGTGTGCTCAAAGTGCACCAGATTGAAGCATTTTACTTTAAAATGTTAAGAAAAATCTTCCCGGCATACCCCCGGACCCCCCTAGAGGATGTGATCCCCACAGCACCCCACATTTGAAACATGTTCCCACGGCTATGTTTGCCACGTAAGGCAAGTGGCAGCTACCTTAAACCTTCTCTTACTCTGGCATCTTGTGGCAACTCCCGTTCAGCAGCGGCAGATGCCTCGGCAAGTTGTAGCATCTGTGGCATATGCCGGAAGTACTTGCCACAGATACCACAGAGTAGTGGCCTCTGTGGCAGATGCCGGAAGTACTTGCCACTGCCTGCAGATGCCACGAAATGAGCCAGGCCCTACTGTCAATTTGATGACTTTGGACTCGACTTGACAAAAATCACAAAACACTTGCGACTCGACTTGGACTTGAACACCAATCCTTCTGAATTGAGGTCACTTGATAATTTTATTCAGGGGTCTCCAACACGCCGATCGAGAGATGCCGCTAGAAGAGCGGACTCCCGTCGGGGAGAGCAGAATCTTCAGCCGCTCCAACTCTTGCTGTGAATCCATGCAGGCAGGGGCGGGACTTTATTTTGCTGAGCCACCATGCGGCCAATCATATGCGAGGACACAATAGGATCATACCATTATGTGAAAGAAGGGTGGGGGCAGACGCTCCAAAGAAAGCAGGTGTAGTGGTACAGGCCAGCTACAGAGCCACAGGGAGACGGGGAGCCGGATTTAAATGCAAGCGCGTCGAAAAAAGTCAAGAAATTTGCGAAAACCAAAAAAAGAAGCTTCATCTGGCTGCATTTCAATGATATTGGAGAAAGCAAAGCTGAGTGCAGGATTTGTAAAATGAAAATTACCTTCAGAGCAGGGTTTTTTTTTTGGTAACCACTCAGGATTTATTGTCAGAGGTGGGAGAAGTTCAGATCTTGTACTTGAGTAAAAGTACCTGTGTGTAGGAATACTCGGTTACAATAAAAAGTCCTGCATTCAAAATGTTACTCAAGTAAAAGTAGAAAAGTATTAGCATCAAAATATACTAAAGTACCACCTGCAGAGGGATCTAGATTCAGGTTTTTTTCCACATAAAGACCGCCTAGCTGCACATTATCCCTTGCATAAAGATAGATTGTGGGTCCCTTATAACATGTTGTACACAGTGGAAATAAACACTCTGGTTACCTTAACATCAGGGATCTTATACATTAAACTCCTTCTGAATCAAACCGTCACAGTAGCCTAACCTTACTGATCCGTCTTAAAATAGAAGAAAACACGTTACTTTACCAGCAGAGAGAAAATGGATTATTAAATCATTAATGTGACTAATAAAGAGCAGTTTGATTATTAAGTATTATTCTGTTGATCGATGTCATTACATTTGTTGAAAAGCACATAATGACTTGTTTAAGACTCGTTTTGTCAAAGTTTAGGACTTGGACTTGACTTGAACTTGCCCATCCTGACTTGAGACTTGACTCGGACTTGAGCGCAGAGACTTGAGACTTGACTCGGACTTGAGCGCAAAGACTTGAGACTTGACTCGGACTTGCAAAACAATGACTTGGTCCCACCTCTGCCCTTTATGGAAAAAGATACGTCACAGTCAAATGAGCTTGCCAAACCTGTTTGAGAGGATTTCTTCTCAGTCCAATTCTATCAATGACATTGTTATGTACAGCTGTTGTGAAAGCACCTTAAAGTAAAAAAAAACAACACATGTTTTACAGATACATTACTATGAATTAATACTTTTTTTATGTTCTTTTTTGCTTCAGACAACCACCAAAGTCAACACAAAAGGCCTTGAGAAGATATTCAAACTAGATATTTTCCTCATGTATTTCCTGAGAGACAATCTTAAAGCATACAAATTATTACAGAAACAACTCTCATGTATCGGCTGCCAAGTAGAGTTAGATTTTGAGGAAGAGGAGGCAGTGGTAAGGGGGGATATTGAAAAGGGGCCAGGAGGAGCTTTTGGGGCTGCAGAGCAGTGGGAGTTACAGGTCGATCGAGTCTTGATCAATTTCACTGAGAACTACCTCTGCTATCATGTGGTTGAGCCGAAAAAAGCCAAAATCCTACTGCAGGACCTCTCCTTTGTGACAGATGATATTAAAGTGTACAGAGAGGGCGGTTATCCAGTGGTTGTGGGAGAAACTGAGGCTGTGCGTGAGAAAATAGCAATCCTCGAAAAGAGCCTGCCAACCCGGAAGGAGTTACCAATTGTGGAGAAGCTGTTCAAGCTGGTAGAAGAAGAGTTTAGTCGAGAAATGCTTGCAAAATACCCAGAAGTTAAGATCAACATAGGCAGCGCCATGGTGACCTTAGAGGGGCCTGAAAAAGAGGTGCAGTCAGGAGCCAACACACTTGAGGACCTGAAGAAAAAAGTAAAGGAAAAGCGAGTTAAACTATCCACAGCCCTGATGACCTTTCTAGGATCCAGCGGTGCCGTATCCAAGTACCAGACCAGCTTCCAGCAGAGACTCAGAAATCCTGTTTCCCTGGAGGTTGGGTCCGAGCTGGTCATATCCAGTTTGTCCTCCGATGCCCTCGATGAGGCCGCAGCCACGCTGCAGAGAGACTTTGATGTGGCCAATGTCGAGCTGCAGGAGGCTCTAGCTGCACCTCCAGATCTAGATGGATTAAAGGAAATCCTCTTCAAAGCCAAGAATGAAGCTAACTCTCGAGAGTTCAGAGTGGACGTCAGCTTCATCCCAGGAACCGGTGGAACCCCAAACACCAAAGTACAACTGGTGGGCTACAGAGAAAATGTGAATAAGCTCAAAGAGGTTCTGCATGTCTACCAGATCAACCAAATCGGGACACAAGAAGTTCTAAACCTACCGAATCCTGACCTGCTTGACTGTTTCGATAAGATTTTAGGAATGATTGGTATGAAGCAGAACAAAGTGACCTTGAAAGCCTCACTTTATCCATACCCTTGTGTGCTTGTGTCTGGTCCCTGTCGTCTGGTCAACGAGGCCAAGCAGGCTCTAATCTCAGCTCTAGCTAGTCTGACCTCCGACACTTTGGTTCTGGATGGACCGGGGGCTCTGCAGTACTTCCAAGCAGAAGGTAAAGTGGGCAAGGAGTTGGTAGAGAGCTCATTTCAGGTTATCGTCAAGGAACAGCAAGGTGTGCATTCGGCAAATGTGCAAAGTAAACCACGAAGCATCAGCAGTCCTCTAACCAGCGGCTTGGCAAACGGACCCCTCCCCAGATTGCGCTGCAATACTGTTGGAAGCAATGTGGCCATAAAGACGAGCCTGGAGATCAAGCTTGGCAGTCTGATAGATGCTCAGGTTTGAACATTTCCGTTTAACTTTAATTAGAATAATGAAAGCAGCAATACAACCACTCACATTGATATTAATCCACATTGTTTCCACAGGCGAATGTGTTGGTGGTCCCCATGCTCAACAAGAACCTCACTTCTACTAAGATTGGTAAGCATCTGTTTCAAAAAGCCGGGAATGCAATCAAGTCAAAGTTTGACTCGGTGGCAGCGAATTGTACCGTTGCCCCTGGTGATGTCCTGCAAGTGGCCGCGCCTCCAACTCTGGGCTGCTCCAAGCTCTTCTTCATCGAGTGCTTGCCATGGGATGGAGTCAGAGGGCAGAGTGTGAAGGTAAAGTTAAATACTTGGTGGATTTAATATTGTTGTAGGTGCGGGCAAAGGCTGAGTTCAAACTCACGTGATGCATTCAAATGCCATGAATTAGAGCAAAGAATCTGGCTAATTAATGGAAAATAAAACCTGTACTTCATAAATGTTGCTATTTACAACCGACCATTTAAATATAGAAGCACAGAAAGTGTTGTGCAATGCAGGGTAACTTTTGACACAAACAAAGTTTCTGATTTTTTTTTGCAGGCGCTTGGTAATGGCCTGAAGAGATGCTTGGACCTTTGCGTGCAGCAGGGCTATAGCACAGTTGCCTTTCCAGTCATTGGACCCGGAGTTGTTTTAAAATACCCAATGAAAGAGGCCATTCAATTGCTTATGGAGAACATTTGCCAGCATGGATTATCTGCGTCCTCTGGGTCGCTCACCACCATCCAGATCGTCATTAAACCAGGCTACCCTGACTCTGAGGAGGTGACTATGATCACTTGGTTTTAAGATGCATGATTTCTGAAATAAAGTGTTTAATGCTGCTGTTTTTATTTACAGTGCTACCAAGACGTCTACAGGCACCCTGGCTTAAATGTGAACCAGGGAGGACAAGGTAAACTGTTTAACTAAGTATTTAGCAAGTACATTGTTCACCATTTCCGTCAGCATTCTCAATGGCCAAGATTAAAAATCAGACACACATTAAATATATATTGGGGCGTTGTTTGTTTTAGCAATCTTTAGGGCCCTCACCAGTGACCTTGATGAAATCACGATGACAGTGGGCGGCGGGGTTAAACTACAACTGGTGTTTGGTGACATCACTGATGAGACGACGGATGCTGTGGTGAACACGACCGACTTTGTTTATTTCCAGAACGGTGAGTGAGAACTAAGGATGCTTTGAAAAACGCAGAAAAGTTACATCCCTTCACTGATTTTAAAATGTATGGTTATCCTACAGGTGTGTGCAAAGACATCTTAACTGTAGCTGGAGCGGATGTAGAGGCAGAACTTAAAGCAGGTAAATAAAAAAAGGACCTGCTAGACATTTTAAGCAACACACACCTACAACTTCTTCACTCAGCTATCCTGTTTTTTGTTGTTTGTAGCAAAATACACTCGCGGAGACGTTTTTGTGTCCCAATCGGGAGAGTTCCCCTGTGAAGCCCTTTTCCATGTCTGTGGACAAAACGATGCAGTCGTCATCGAACAAATGGTGATTCGCATCGTTGAACATTGTGAATCTTTTCGGTTCGAGTCCGTGGCCATACCTGCTATCTGTGCTGGTGAGTATTCTGTACCACTTTATTTTAGATATACGGATAGAAATGTGTCAGGTTTACTCATTAAATGTATGTGCAGGAGCTGGTGGGTTGGACCCTGGTGTTGTGGCAAGAGCCGTCCTCCGAGGGGTCAAGGATGCCACGTCGTCCTTTGGTCTTAACTCTCTCACTGATATCCGCCTCGTCCTGCTAAAGATCAACGTCTTCTTGGCCTTTAAAGAAGAAGCAATGCAAATGTTTTCCACTGCTGTGATCAACAAAGGTGATTTACCAGCATAGAAATCTGCCTCTTTGCTCTTCGGGTATTGTCACTAATTGTTATCGTCTCGCCTACCTTGCCTTGCAGTTTCTGTACCTCAGTTGCCTCATGTACAACAACAACAACAACAACAACAACAACACAACATCCTTCATCCTTGGAGGCAGATCTAAGCATCATCTGTAACAGCTCTACAAGTCAGCAGTCCGTCTTCAGGTTCCTCGGTCTCTCCAGAAAGGATGTTGACGGTGCCATGACAAAGCTGACGGATCTGTATCAGGCTCAGTGTTCTTCTCAAACCTTCAGAAAGGAGGAACTGAAAGACCTCACCCAGGACGACTGAAGGATCTGAAGCAGCTGGTGGAAACCGAGGGTCTGTATGTTGAGTTGAGCCAAGGCACCTTTAAAGTTAGCGGGCTAAATAACGGGGTCAACAAGGTAATGCAGATGATCAACGCCTCTCTGCACGGCAACCTCAGAAGAGAGGTGAGAGTCAGGGAGGAGGAGGATCTGTATGCCCGTGTGGCTTGGTGCATCTTGGGACATAGAGGCAACTGGGAGAGGCTGCCCAAAACTGCCAATCACAGTCTGGAGAATAACGATGTAGGAGGAAGGATAGTGGACGCTCAGGGCAACAAGTGGACCATGGATCTGCCGAGGATGGAGGCCACGAAATATTTAGGTGGTCAAACAGCAAAACTAAAACGACTCGCGCATCTAGGTGAGAAGATGGTTCTAAGTTGTTACAAAAAGATCCCTGCTTGATACATTCTGGTTAACAAAGGTCAAAAATGTTCTGTCAAAGGATTTTGTATATATTTTTCATTGTCAAGTTGAAGTTGAAGAGTTAAGTATTTATATCCTGTACCATGACATTTTCAATTCATTAGAATAAAATGTCAATACATTAACAATGAGAAACCTATGACATCATAAACAAAAGTAAAAAGAGGCTAGTAAAAGCGTGTAGATATATCTCAATTAAAAACTAAAGTATGGTTTTTGTCTACATCAAGGGAAAATTACATTTAGTTTTCGAAGTAAAGACCATTTACCTTTTCTCCAATTTTTCCACCAACATCTCTCAGACTTCACCCTCCCTCTGTACTGGGACAACATGGCTGCCGGCGAATCTTTGAAGACGGTTGAACTCCTTCCTTCCTATGCAGAGTACCGCACAGTGAAGGAGGCCTTCAAACGAACAGTCGGCAAGACCGTGCTGAAGGTAGGAAATTGCACCGTCCAGAAAACTATGATATGAACCTGTACATTTTATTTATCTACAGTATATTGTACACAGTGCATTTGCAAACATATTTACATCCTTTCAAACTCAATTTTACAGCTTATGTCTTTGTATTTGATTTTTCTTGATAGATCGAGCGCCTGCAGAATGTCCATCTGCGGCGCGCCTATGAAGCTCAGAAGAAGCAAATCTCTGACAAGTACAAACAGCAGGGTGGAGAATGTGAAAAGCTCCTGTACCACGGGACGACCCAGGACAACTGTGAATCCATCGTAAAAACTGGGTTCAACAGGCGCTTTTCTGGGCAGAACGGTAAACATATTTTTATTTAATCTGATCTAATCACTGCTCTTGCATCTGTTTTTAGAAAGCATAATTTCCTACTCTATGTAGCGTAGGAGCTGTTATTGAGTTTGGACTAGCTGTTATGGTTGTAGCCAAAATTGAGGAAATAGTCTAGATTTAATTTGATGAACGAAAAGGACTTTCAGGTAGGAAAATTAGAAAACATACTTACTGTCATTCAGCGACTGACATTCGAAGACTTTCCTCACCATACAAATTGAAATATATACCATTTTTTCAAAGGGTTATAAAGATTTATTGTAAATTCCCACCAGACACTTTTTTACGCTGCTATGGCACTATGTACATTCCCTAAGATATTGAAGTGACTGTTATTTTGTTCTTTTATATATATTGATTGTTGTGTTTTATCTTGATGTGTGCATATGTATAAATGTGTCTGTTGATTGTATATATATAGGATATACATATTTGTATATTTGTATTATTGTATTTTGTATTCGGGATTGTTGGAAACGTTATTTCGATCTCTCTGTCTGTACAACACACAGAAAAATTGACATTAAAGTTGACTTTGACTTTTCCTTTATCCTCAGCAACTTCCTACGGGAAAGGAACATACTTCGCTGTAAATGCCAACTATTCTGCTCAACCCACCTACTCCAAGCCAGCTGCTGACGGTTCCCAGCTCATGTTCGTGGCCCGCGTCCTGACCGGCATCTACACTCAGGGCCAACAAAACATGAGGGTCCCTCCTCCCGTCAGCAACCTGGAGGGCCACGACCGCTACGACAGCGTAGTCGACAGAGTGGACAACCCCCAAATGTACGTCGTGTTTCATGATAACCAAGCGTACCCCGACTACCTCATCACTTTCAAGTGACCGTGAGGAGATATGATTTACACGGTGGCCCTAAAGTGCAAGTCAAAACAACATTTCACAAAACACTACAGCATTTCACAAAACACTTCAACATTTCATAAAACACCAAAGCATTTCAGAAAACGCCACAGCATTTCAGAAAACACCACAGCATTTCAGAAAACGCCACAGCATTTCAGAAAACACCACAGCATTTCAGAAAACGCTACAGCATTTCAGAAAACACCACAGCATTTCAGAAAACGCTACAGCATTTCACATTTTACGGAAAGGGTATTCCTTTAGGGAGAACACTTCTTGTTTGTGATTGGACAGAGCCAGCCAGAGAAGCACTGCTGTGATTGGTTGTTTTTGCTGCCAGTCAAGAAATTAAGCTTCGTGATTGGTCAGCACCCGGCCGACAGCACCACCTATTTCCTGTTTGGTACTTTTCAGCTGTTTCTTCACGAATTTTAAACTGAGTTGGAAAGAATGGAAGAAGAGATGGAAATCTTAAGGGAATATTTTAACGAAGGATATACATACGATGTTATCCTCGACATGCTGTCAACCCATCACGACATCAACATGTCCCTTAGAACCAGGGGTGTAGTGCTGCCGGGGCCTAAATTACTATGTGTGATGTTAAAGGGGTCACTCATGGCAAATTCACAGAGAATTATCACCCAATTTAGGTCACGTTTACACGGAGACGGAACGTGTGTTATCCGCTACAGTTCTCTTGCGTATGGACGGTTCGTTCACACGAGACCGTAACGGAAACGTGGAAACCGAGCCCTCAAACGATAACAGGTCCCAAGGTGGGTAGATCTGCGGACAGAACACTCTGGGGGGCCAAACGGCTCCGTGTGTACGCCCTATACGATCATTCCCTGCCTCTCCCCACCTCTCCTGCTCACCCCCGCATCACCCGCGTCATTGCTGATGTGTTTCGCCAACAACAACAACAACAACAACAGTGTTCCAAGGGTTTCGAGCCAGGTCCCAGTATCTCGCAGGACAGGGCACCCAGCAGGAGCCTCCAGCAGACCCCCCCGCACGGCAGAGTTTCCGTTAGCCGGTAATTACCGGACTATGACCGGTAAAATATGCTGAAGACCGGCAAATCTAAATCTCTCTGGTCAAAATGTCGCTTATTGTTTAGATGTCCTTTGACACGCAGGCAGTCATATCATTAGCTAGAACTAGCTAGATTTGATCGATATGGACATAAACGCGAGTGAAGTCTAATCAGACAGGAGAGGAGACACGCGGCTCTGCACGATCACCTGCAGCTCCGCCCGCTGTGATGGAGCGGTAAGCGGAGCAAAACACACACTTCAAGTTAGATCATCACACTTAGCTATTTTAATTACCTCTCAAACTACCTAAACTAGTTATAAATATGTTTATTTTCACTGTCGGGTCACTCATTACTGGATCAGCCAGCTGCATGAGACGTATACTGACGGGCTGTCAGGAGAGGGGGAGGAAAAGAGAGGCTCCGTTTATTATTCTTATATTATTATATAGAGTCGTTATCAATTTGTTTTAAAGCTCAATACGTAACAAAGAAGACCTTTGACCGGCACTTTTCAAATTTTGTGCGGAATATTTCCTGCTCGGGAGCCAGGCTCAGAGTTAGTGGCAGTGGGTGTGGTGCACCTGCCTTTTACAGCAGGAGCACATGCTCGCCTCGGGGAGGGAGAAAAAGAGAAACAGAGGCCGCCGAAACAGCCAGAGCCCTGCCTCTCCCCACCTCTGCTGCTCACCCAAATCTACAGCTCCTCTACCACAACCATCAGCAACAAGTGGACATGGAGAACTAAATGTTGCTTTTTTGATATCGACTAAGGTTCGTTTTCGTTTCCGTGTAAACGGAGCCTTAGCCATTTCCGTCTGCTCTGTTGAGCGTTTTTGCTTCTTTCAGCTTTTTGTTTTGGTTTTAAGGCACACAATTTTACTTTTTTGGTTCACTCTCTTGGCTCTTGTTAGCATAGTTTTGAGCAAAACAGCTTGGGAAGGCCTCTGTATTCAACCGGGCCACAGATAATGGCAGACAGATAAAGATTTCAACTAGCTGGTGAACAGAGTTGAGCGTTTAGCCGCTAAAGATGCAGGTATTTCCTTTTCATTTGGTCAGGAACAAAAATGTGCAAACAAGCGAGAGAATATCTGACTAACATTCATTAATGCCAGAAAAACAACTCAGAGTGAATTATAATGGATCCTTAAGTTGTAGTAGTTTCGAGGACTTTTTGTTTTTGACACATTATTATTGTACTGTTTAAAAATTGCCCAAATGTTGTCATCCTGTGCATAGCGATACAAATAAAAGATCATTGCAGTTTAGTTTCTCTTTCGGGTGCCTTTTCAATTCAATCACCTGGTATTTGTCTCAATGTTTATTAAGTTTAACATCTAGCCTGTCCTGGGATTTTAAACAGTGCAAATAGGTATATATAATATGTTTATTATCTTATACACACATTTTACTGGGCTGTTTTAAAATCACTGCATGAGGCTGTAAAGGTGTATTGCATTTGCAGACTGGGAGCTTGTGCTCATAATATTTAGTCTAAGTAGGACATCTAGTGGGTTTGTGGTGGTAATGCTTCATGGTAACAGTTTAACTTGTTCTAGTCTTTGGTTTGTTTGATTTATTTTTCTACAGTGTGGAAACCCAACAGATCCCAACCAGGGTGGGATTTTCAAGGCGGCCATGACGGCCATGGCCGCAGTGGCGGAGCCAGGACATTTTCAGTGGGGTGGCCAGGATGGAACCAGTGATCATTTTGGGGTGGCATTGAAATCACTATTATATGAACATAAAAATACATCTCACTAGAAAATAAGTGGTTATTTAAGGCACCTACAACACAACTCTACATTATTTGGGATTAAGTGGTGGAATAGATCAAATAATATTCAGTATATCTAACTATTTTTTTCGTATTCCCGCAGGCAAAGTATCAACGAAGCTTACATCATACAAATGTAATGCAATATACAGACTGTTTATCTTATGGTGATCAGCAGCACTATGAGCTCATTCTCTCAGTGTATCATCAGGAATACAGAGACACACACACATCATTTAAATAAGAGTTTTTTAATTAAATTATTGGTTAAGAATAAACATCTTAAAGTAAATAACAATAAACAATAGCCCTTAACCCTCTAAGGCCCCCGGTTGTAATTTTACAACATTACTTTAAGCTATCCTAAAAAAGTCAGTAAATGTTTTGTTTTTTTAAAAGACTACATTTACATAGTCAAAAGGTCCTTTTGTTCAGCCTCACAATGCTATTGGGTAATAAATGTGTTTAAAGGTGGCCATACACGCCAGGGATTTTGGGCCCCATGAAAAGATATCACATTGGGTCCCACCACCAGGCACAGGCCACGCCAGCCAAGCATAATTGCTGTAACCACACCTCCAGAACCAAACCGACTCATTTATGCTTTAAATAACTCTACCTGTACAGGCTTGCATCTATCTTGTAGTCCAATACTAACCGCACAATATTTACTGACAGTGAGCTGTGAAAATATAACACTGTGCAGACGTGCAACATTCTGCTGCAGTAGAATTCACTATTTGATATAAGACTAACATTCCTGACAATAGATCTCAATAGTCATCTTTTATGGTGTAAATGCACATTTTTAATAATAACATTTTTGAATGGAACATTCTCAACATGAATGCATAAATCCAAATAAATATAACTTAAATATGTGGAAAAATACTGTGTTTGAAATGTGTAATTGAAATTAGATGTTAGCTTTTTGTTTTGATATATATATATTTATATATATATATATTTTGTATTCCAGTCTCCCTTCAGATATGTTAAGTGGCATGGCATTCAACACAATGCTGCTCACCTCCTTCAGTTGGGAGAAAAGCTGGTTCGGGTTCAGCATTATGGAGGGACAGGGCTGCTGAGCCTAGAGATGGATCTGTTGGACAACTGATTTAGTATGAATAGCTGCTAAAAATGTACCTGCATTTATTAAATGTTAGCTAAAAGAGCAGTGAAATTAAAAACCTGTATAGATATTAACAGTACTTAATGTCAGCTTAGTAAAAAAAAAACATTAAAATTATTATTTACAATGGACTACACTTAGCTAACAGACACATTTCCACCACTCATGGACCACACCCACCTTTTCTTTTGAAAAACTGGGTGACATACTGTCGCCCTTTAGTCCCTCTCTCTTGTCTTTCTCTCCTTTCTTTTCTCTTTTGAAAGCCTGACTTTGTTAGTCGTTGAGACATGGTACACACGTAAGTACTAGCATGCCTGCTCCTCACATGCTCTCACTCTCTGCTAGAAAGTGCCGGTGGTGCTGCACCGCATTTGGAGGCAGGACCAAACCATTACATGTAAATAGAAGGGGGTGTACAGAGGCTTTGGATAATTAACTTTTGGAAGAAAATAAGTTAAATGAATTGTAAGTTTAGTGAGTACATTATCGATATAACGTCCTATTAATGTTAATTCTTGATGAATGATGAAAGATTAATTAAACATTTTTTAAATTGTTTTGGCCCCCGTGGTGAGGGTGTTTGGGGTGGCCAATAGGGTGGCCAGGATTCAGCTGGGGGTGGCCACGGCCAACCCCAGCCACCCCCCAGCTCTGCCACTGCATGGCCGTCGTAGCCCCTCGGTCTGGCCGTTATGCCCCACAAATAATTGTACTTCCTACGGCCACCATGGCCTTTGGGCCCCTCACATTGTTAAAATCTCGAAGTTGTTTTAAAAGCGTCAGAACAGTGGTTTCTGAACTGCATTATGCTGCGTTCACAACGGACGCGATGCGAATATTCGCATTGCTCTACCGCTGGGGTTACACCGCGGCTGTCAGTGTTTACTCCTGCCATTCAAACAGGACGCGCTGGAGAGGGGGCAGGGCTTATATCCATGTAAATACTGTGGTGGAAACCAACCTATTTTACAGTGATTTAATTGTAATACACGTTTAAAAATGATGCCGAAGTAACTAAATATTGATAACGGTTAGTAAAAACCATGCTTTAATGCTTTGACAAGTGTGCAGACAAGACGGCAGGCGAAAAACACCTTTTAAAATGCGTGTTTCTAAATGGAGATCGGATCGATCAGGCTAAACTAACCTGTATCTGCTCCGTCCAAACTCACAACAACGTCCTAAAGACAGAATTAAAGCAGCGACTATATTCGCCATGACACAGACAGTCTGTGGTTTGTACATGTTTAACTTATCCAGTTTCTGAACAGATATGAGGAGCTGTGAGGAGTTGATTAAAGACACACACACACACACACACACACACACACACACACACACACACACACACACACACACACACACACACACACACACACACACACACACACACACACACACACACACATCAAAGTTTTGCTTGTTCATTAAGTTGAATGTTGGAGCTTCACTGTGCACTGCTGAATGATGTATGTGCAGTAGGGATGTGCAACTCCATCACTGAGGCGATGCGATGCGCGTCTCGATACGTTGCCAACGATACGATACATTAACGTACATTTGAAACACCGGGCAATGCGATACGATACGATTCACCCCTGTTGCGATACAGTTCGATACGATTTGATTCAACATTATGCGATTCAGGGCGATACGATGTGATTCAACACAATGCAAAATAATGATACTTCAATATGGTACGACAGAGGATTCTTGTTTTATTCCTTATATGCAGCAAATCATACATTAACAAAAAAGTGCATTACATATTTGGTTCTCTCTACTAGTACTGCACATCCCATCATGCTGTTTCTTTTTTACCATAAAAGTAGGCTACAGTACAATTGTATAACACCTCACAGTTAAACAATTTAAGGATGCATTGCCCATGATTAACAATGTGCAAATAACAACTACCATAGTGCAACTGCCAGCCTGATGTGCTTAACACTCATTCATAGGCTAACTCACCAGTGAGCAGAAACCAATGGTTTCTATATGAACAATAAAAAATACAAATAACCTTTCACAAACAGGTATTTCATAACTGCTTACAGTAAGGAAGACATTTCAACTATTATTGGCAGTCACAGGCTGTTAAACTAAACACCACTCTCTCTGACATAACACCTCACTGAGTGATTTAACTCATATGTCTAACTTTCAGGTTTTTCTTTTCAGCCGCAGACCCCATGTCGCCTCTTTATGTGTGTCGCTAAGTTCCTCGTACTACTTGTGTACTTTAAAGCGGTACGGCATCGTTTACAATTTGCGAGCGATTTTTCAAGTTGTCCATCTTTCTTGAAAAATCCGAAGTGTTGCCAAACGTTTGATTTGTAGGTATTTTTCGGTGCGCTGTGTTTCTCTTTCTCCTCGACTTCCATGTGTGTTGATAACTGAGACTCTCGGCCTCCGTAGTGCGCCTGCGAAGCAAAGATCAAAGATCGTCTCTGCTGAGTGCTGACAGGATGAGAGGATATTATATGAATGAATCGTTTTTTTTACCGATGCAAAGACGCTACAATCGATGCATCGCGAGTTTAACCCAAACTGTAGCCGATGTGCACTCTTTCAACCGGTGCACTCGCATCTTGAACGTTTATGCCGGTGCACCGATGCGAATCGGTGAATCTTAACATCCCTAATGTGCTGGTTTGACCCTTGAAGGCTGTTTCTTCTGCTCTGAAATGGAATATATTTGTTACATATTAATAGAATTTTAGATTTTTTGATTTGATTTCAGATTTGTGAATGGGTGAAATAGTAAATGGAAAACATACCAAACACTAATTATTCAAAGTAAAGTATTTCATTTTATATACGGTAATACTTAGGACCAACATAAATCATTGATTTCCTGAGATTACACTCCCACCTCTCTCTTCCCTGACTTTCTATCATTTTAATTATCTGCTAAGACATAACATGCTTTAAACAAAACTATTTCTTGTCATCAACTTTATCACCACTATTACAACATGAGCATGGTTAATTTATAATAAATTATCTTTTTATAGCTGGAATAGTTATAGTTATAATACAGTAATTGAATTGGTCCTCTGAAGGGTTATCTATCTAAAAAGTAGGGCTGTTTTAACTCTGCTTTTTTAATTGAAAGATCATTAAGCCCTTTCAGTTCAATGTTTTAATGGCTCAGTTTTTAACTTCAGTCTTTATGATCTCACAAACTAAATAGTCATCATCAGCAGGTTACCCTTTTTCTTCAAACAAGCTCTAAAAACACCTTATCAACATCATATAAAACATCCTCATGAATGCTATCATCATGACTGCATTACGGTAAATGGTATCAGGGTTCATGCAGAACAAGATTAACCACAGGAATCCCACTTTAAAGGTTCTGCCAGCAATCTATCTGTCATTAGGTGTGTCTATTTATACATAAGGAATTGAACAGAAAACAAGGTAAGGGAAAGCGAAACAAAATAAACTGAAGAGCTTCAGACTGTTTGCTCTAGACGGACACCTTCCAAGAAGCACCACACTTTTTACAACTTTTGAAGTTCAGAATTGCAGGTAAAATGGATGAATTCAAACATCCACTGTTCTTTGAAGCGAAAGATTTGACAGACAAAGAGAAGGACAAAGTCAGGAGACACTTTCAGAAAAGACGGGATTCTGGTGGAGGTGATTGTGGGATGATCGAAAAGGCTGGAGGCAACACGTATAAAATCTGTTTCATGGAAATAGAAGGTGAGTAATCATATTTAGTTCAACTAGTAATGTGTCGTATTACTTTGTAGTTGTTGTTTAAATGTAGGATGTTGTTGAGACCTTGGTATTTGTGTTTCTACAGACCAGGAAAGGGTGTTGCAGAGGAAGATTCATAATATCTCCCTTTCTTCTGGCGACTTATGTCTAAATGTGAGTCGAAATTATTACCCAGAGACCCCGGATCAGCCATCTACAAGTCAACCGAAGGTATGCAGATATTAGCTCCACCCGTTTTGTGTTTATGGGAAAAGACGTCACAGTCAAATGAGCTTGCAAAACCTGTTTGTGGGGATTTCTTCTCAGTCCAATTCTATCAATGACATTGTTATGTACAGCTGTTGTGAAAGCACCTTAACGTTTAAAAAAAAAAACATGTTTTACAGATACATTACTATGAATTAATTTTTTTTTTTTTATGTTCTTTGTTGCTTCAGACAACCACCAAAGTCAACACAAAAGGCCTTGAGAAGATATTCAAACTAGATATTTTCCTCATGTATTTCCTGAGAGACAATCTTAAAGCATACAAATTATTAGAGAAACAACTCTCATGTATCGGCTGCCAAGTAGAGTTAGATTTTGAGGAAGAGGAGGCAGTGGTAAGGGGGGATATTGAAAAGGGGCCAGGAGGAGCTTTTGGGGCTGCAGAGCAGTGGGAGTTACAGGTCGATCGAGTCTTGATCAATTTCACTGAGAACTACCTCTGCTATCATGTGGTTGAGCCGAAAAAAGCCAAAATCCTACTGCAGGACCTCTCCTTTGTGACAGATGATATTAAAGTGTACAGAGAGGGCGGTTATCCAGTGGTTGTTGGAGAAACTGAGGCTGTGCGTGAGAAAATAGCAATCCTCGAAAAGAGCCTGCCAACCCGGAAGGAGTTACCAATTGTGGAGAAGCTGTTCAAGCTGGTAGAAGAAGAGTTTAGTCGAGAAATGCTTGCAAAATACCCAGAAGTTAAGATCAACATAGGCAGCGCCATGGTGACCTTAGAGGGGCCTGACAAAGAGGTGCAGTCAGGAGCCAACACACTTGAGGACCTGAAGAAAAAAGTAAAGGAAAAGCGACTTAAACTATCCACAGCCCTGATGACCTTTCTAGGATCCAGCGGTGCCGTATCCAAGTACCAGACCAGCTTCCAGCAGAGACTCAGAAATCCTGTTTCCCTGGAGGTTGGGTCCGAGCTGGTCATATCCAGTTTGTCCTCCGATGCCCTCGATGAGGCCGCAGCCACGCTGCAGAGAGACTTTGATGTGGCCAATGTCGAGCTGCAGGAGGCTCTAGCTGCACCTCCAGATCTAGATGGATTAAAGGAAATCCTCTTCAAAGCCAAGAATGAAGCTAACTCTCGAGAGTTCAGAGTGGACGTCAGCTTCATCCCAGGAACCGGTGGAACCCCTAACACCAAAGCACAACTGGTGGGCTACAGAGAAAATGTGAATAAGCTCAAAGAGGTTCTGCATGACTACCAGATCAACCAAATCTGGACACAAGAACTTCTAAACCTACCGAATCCTGACCTGCTTGACTGTTTCGATAAGATTTTAGGAATGATTGGTATGAAGCAGAACAAAGTGACCTTTAAAGCCTCACCTTTCCCATACCCTTGTGTGCTTGTGTCTGGTCCTTGTCGTCTGATCAAAGAGGCCAAGCAGGGTCTAATCTCAGCTCTAGCTAGTCTGACCTCCGACACTTTGGTTCTGGATGGACCGGGGGCTCTGCAGTACTTCCAAGCAGAAGGTAAAGTGGGCAAGGAGTTGGTAGAGAGCTCATTTCAGGTTATCGTCAAGGAACAGCAAGGTGTGCATTCGGCAAATGTGCAAAGTAAACCACGAAGCATCAGCAGCCCTGTAACCAGCGGCTTGGCACCCCAACCCCTCCCCAGATTGCGCGGCAAAATTGTTGGAAGCAATGTGGCCATAAAGACGAGCCTGGAGATCAAGCTTGGCAGTCTGATAGATGCTCAGGTTTGAACATTTCCGTTTAACTTTAATTAGAATAATGAAAGCAGCAATACAACCACTCACATTGATATTAATCCACATTGTTTCCACAGGCGAATGTGTTGGTGGTCCCCATGCTCAACAAGAACCTCACTTCTACTAAGATTGGTAAGCATCTGTTTCAAAAAGCCGGGAATTCAATCAAGTCAAAGTTTGACTCGGTGGCAGCGAATTGTACCGTTGCCCCTGGTGATGTCCTGCAAGTGGCCGCGCCTCCATCTCTGGGCTGCTCCAAGCTCTTCTTCATCGAGTGTTTGCCATGGGATGGAGTCAGAGGGCAGAGTGTGAAGGTAAAGTTAAATACTTGGTGGATTTAATATTGTTGTAGGTGCGGGCAAAGGCTGAGTTCAAACTCACGTGATGCATTCAAATGCCATGAATTAGAGCAAAGAATCTGGCTAATTAATGGAAAATAAAACCTGTACTTCATAAATGTTGCTATTTACAACCGACCATTTAAATATAGAAGCACAGAAAGTGTTGTGCAATGCAGGGTAACTTTTGACACAAACAAAGTTTCTGATTTGTGTTTTGCAGGCACTTGGTAACGGCCTGAAGAGATGCATGGACCTTTGCGTACAGCAGGGCTATAGCTCAGTTGCCTTTCCAGTCATTGGACCCGGAGTTGTTTTAAAATACCCAATGAAAGAGGCCATTCAATTGCTTATGGAGAACATTTGCCAGCTTGGATTATCTGCGTCCTCTGGGTCGCTCACCACCATCCAGATCGTCATTAAACCAGGCTACCCTGACTCTGAGGAGGTGACTATGATCACTTGGTTTTAAGATGCATGATTTCTGAAATAAAGTGTTTAATGCTGCTGTTTTTATTTACAGTGCTACCAAGACGTCTACAGGCACCCTGGCTTAAATGTGAACCAGGGAGGAGAAGGTAAACTGTTTAACTAATAGTCTAGCAGGAAGGGCCCTCAGATTTTGAGATACCCCTACCCGAGGTAGAACAAATTAAAACTGCGGTCACAGATGTGCGCAGTGATGAGCGGGCCCTCGCGTCCGTGTGCCTGTCGGGGAGGGTCGCCGGTCGTACCCGCCAGTCCTCCGAAATGAGCCGTTTGTCATCCCTCTAAATTGTTTACCTGACTTTGCGTTCCTTCGTTTCGCCGTCTCGAAGGAAAACAAATTTCTCTAAAGGCTCGTCGAGGATCGATTATTGAGGAGGCTGTCTGGAGGAGCCGTAACCGAGGATACACTGATTGAGAGAGGAGAGAGGAGAGAGGAGAGAGGAGAGAGGAGAGAGGAGAGAGGAGAGAGGAGAGAGGAGAGAGGAGAGAGGAGAGTCTCTGGAGGAGCTATAACCGAGGGTACACTTAAAGTCGATTTCAGCCAACAGTGATGTTTAAAAGAGGCGTGACGCATGGCTGGACTTATGTCAAGGAAGCAAAGCTTTTCAAACTTTTCCCGTTGTGATTATAAGTTATTTAAGAGGATCAAATGTGCATCAGACTTTCTGCCCTTTACCGTTTGTTTACTCACTAATCACATCTCGCCTGGATGTTAGGCTATTTTTTTTTAATCCAACTGCTTTCATTCAGACGCGATGTTTACAGTGAGAACAGTAATAACATATATAACAGGCCTACATTGCACACTTTATTTGTATGCTTTAGTAGATATCTACAAGTAAAGAGTAGATATTATTCATGAAACCATATAGTGTTCACATAATAAAATATACAAGGGCTGTAGCCTGATATACATGATATGCTTTAGGAGCTGTATGTGTGTGTTGTACAGTGAGTAGGTGTCTGTTGTAATTTAATTTGCCGCCAGCAGAGCGGGTGTGTGTGTGTGGGTTAGGGGTTAGGGCTAACCCTAACCTAAACCCTAACCCTAACCAGTTATGAGCATTTCTTTGTAAGCCCTGACTTTTTGCAAACAGGTTTAGATTAATGATGGCCATATTTATCGACTTAACATGCTCATTTTCTACGGTAATGTGTCTGACCCTCCACCGATGCTGTATACTAAGTGTGGCGTTGAAAAACAAAAAATGAAATTTAAGGTAATATTTTACTGTTTTTAACATTATGCTAATTAAAAAAAAATGAAGTAGGCGGAGCTTAGGGGTTCATGGAGATAATATGTAGAGTAGGTACACCCGAATAAGTGTGCAAAATTTCAGGTCATTCGGAGTTAACGGTGCGACTTTGTAAATGTTTCCATAATGGAAATGTAGTAGTTTGGATTAATGTATTTGTCAAAAATGGTACATTCTCCGTTAGCTTACGAGCTCCCCGTTCGAGCGAATGACTATTCCTTTGCAATGTAGCATCACATTGGATATGCGCTTAAGTTGTCCTAGATAGGAATTTTTCCGATCATTTCCCTATGAGGAATTAGCGAAAATGTGCTTAAAATGCATGAAAAACGCACATTTTTCAAAATGGCCGACTTTCTGGGGGGCGGGGCTAATGAAAAGTAATTCGAAATATGTGTGCAATCATAATAGCAATGTGTATACAGCGTTTCGTGAATATCGGAAAAACGATATGCGAGTAGTTTGGAGTAATTTGTGACATGTAAATGGTCAAAAATGGGAAATTGTCCGTTCGCTTACGAGCTCCTCGTTTGAGCGATCGACTATTCCTTCGCAATTTAGCATCACATTGGATATGCGCTTAACTTGTCCTGGATTGGAATTTTTCCGATCATTTCCCTAGGAGGAGTTGGCAAGAATGTGCTTAAAATGCATGAAAAACGCACATTTTCAAAATGGCCGACTTTCTGGGGGGCGGGGCTAATGAAAGCCAATTTGAAATATGTCCGCAATCATAAGAGCAAAGTGTCTACAGCGTTTCGTGAATATTCGAATAACTGTATGCGAGTAGTTTGGAGTAGTTTGGAGTCATTTGTGACATGTAAATGGTCAAAAATGGAAAATTCTCCGTTGGCTTACGAGCTCCTCGTTTGAGCGATCGACTATTCCTTCGCAATTTAGCATCACATTGGATATGGGCTGAACTTGTCCTGGACTGGAATTTTTCCGATCATTTCCCTAGGAGGAGTTCGCAAGAATGTGCTTAAAATGCATGAAAAACGCACATTTTTCAAAATGGCCGACTTTCTCGGGGGCGGGGCTTATGGAAGCTAATTAGAAATATGTCCGTAATTCCATGAGGAATCTTTGTGCCAAAATTCGTGAAGTTCTGAGAAACTATATGTGACTACCACACAATAGGGGGCGCTAGTGAGCAGTTTTTTAGAAAAATTACGTTTTTTTTTTACATTCTCGAAAAAGTCGTGGCTGTGACGTGTGTACCAAGTTTTGCGTCCGAAGCTGATTTTATGCTATCGCGATTTAAAAAAAATGTATAGGCCACGCCCACATTCTGCATTTGTTGCGACACTTTAAATCTCAGTTCGTAGTCACCCCGAGAGTATGTGTAAAGAAAAAAAAAAGAAATTCGTCCATCCGTTCTTGAGTTATAAATTGGTGGTGTTTTTGGCGCCTCCTATAGTCCAAAATGAAAATGCTTTAGTGTGCCTATTCTCCAAGACGGATTGAACCTATCCACCAAAATCTGTGATATATGGATACATTGTTGATGAGTTATGAGCATTTATTTCTAAGCCCCGCATTTTTGCTAGTACGTTTTGATTCATGGCGGCAATATTTATCGTGTTAACATGCTCATTTTCTACGTTAATGTGTATGACCCTCCGCCGATGCTGTATACGAAGTTTGGTGTTCAAAAACTGAAAATTGAAATTTAAGTGAATATTTTACTGTTTTGAACATTGTGGCACAACAATTAGTTTGTACAGAATAGGAAAGACAACTGCATTCACCAAACTCAAGACCCATCTCAGCGAGCTCAAAGATCTGGCCCATTTTGGACTCTGTGCCAGCTTGGAAGAGTCTTTGCCAGTCGCAAGAGAATTTGCGCTTCTGTTATATGGAAAAAAGGAAAATTGGACTGATGTGCACAAACTTGGATGAACTGAGGTTCAGAATTGCATCAACAACAGAAAATCTGCCGCCAACAGAGGATGCATTTCAACAACATGTACAAAGAGCAATGTTTCAGACAGCGATATGGTGTCACAGCCCGAACCCAAACCCTTGTTATGGAGTCCTGTTGGCAAGGGGTGGATTGTCAGAGATGGGGCCATTCAACCAGTGCTATTTACAAAAACCCCAGCACCTAGAGAAGTGAGAGACATTACTCACTTGTATTGCAAAGATGCAAAGTGTGGAGAGAGTGGAAAGTGCCAGTGCCTCTCTGTTGGCCTTCCCTGTACTTCCCCTGCACCTGCTGTGCAGAATGTCAAAATGTGTCCCCTAACGTTTCTGAGGAACCTGACATTTAACATTATATTCTAGTACAGGGGTACTCAAATACAAATCTTAAAGGTCCAAAGACATTTTTCAATAAGACAAAGGTCCGTTTATTGCGGTCATTCAAACTTTTAAACAATTGCAACAAGATTCTTAACACGAGGTTGCAAAAACAAAAAGAATCTGTATGCAGCAGTTTTCATTGTTATTGTGTCTGTGCTTGATCCCTCAGAGTCGCAGTGTAAGAGCTGCACCCTCTTTCATTCAGCAGTCCCATTATTGCTTTCTAAATTTCTTCCCCCTTGTGTGTCCACTGAGGTTCGTCAGGCCCAACACATCTTCAACAAACTCCCCCTTTGCCTCATCATAAAAACTCACAAACACCAGCAACTGAGCATTGTCAGTGGTGTCAGTGGACTCATCCACAGCTAAGGAAATGCACTATGCATTTTGTATTCCATCACAAAGCTGATTAATCAAATCACCAGCCAGTATTTATGTTCTTCTGGTTGCTGTGGAATCAGAGGGGGATTTGCTTGATTTGACCTGTTATTTCCTCTTTTTGTTTGCCTTCAAACACTTCAGTCATGCATTCTTTTATACTTCAGTTATTATCCAGTGGAAAGTCCTTACCTACTGGCCTAGTTAAATCAAAGTGGTTACTTTCTGTTGGCTGGGCAGTGTAGTTTGACACACCGTCTTATTTGACTTTCTCAGGACTTAAAACTGTTTTTTGGGGAAAGGCCCCCACAGAGAAAAAAATATATTTACACACGTAAGGTCATCATCTTAACAGTTTTGTATGCTCATCCGTGAGCAGAGCATCAAGTTGACATGTCTATTACAGCTGAATGCGGCGATTACCAGTTTGTTCAGCGAAACGCCTCACAAGCTGATTAAGATCAACAGCTTTAGTGCGTTTTGATTCAATGCTGAGTGCAGCCAAACTGACAGGCTCTTCTCTGTCATTGTAGACCGCACCTCATTCCTTCAGTACTTGGGTCCGAATGCTTCTCGTTTTGCACCGTCCCGTTCAAATTAAATCGCCGCCAATCATATTTCCACGCTCGCGCCAGGGCCGGGGGAGGGGTTACAAGACGTGCGTCTTGTGCTGCATTCACTTGCACTCGGACATTAGAGACTTTCTCTCATAAATGTCCGATGAGCCACAACTTTTCTTTCAAAACAAAGCTGCCAACCTGGGGTGGCAGCTGGGGAGAGACGAGACACGCATTTTTCCCACCCGCATTCCGCGAAGACCCGCCCTACTCTGCCTCTGATTCGCAGACTGTTGGTGGGGGGACAAAAACGCTGACGGGATGCTGAATGTGATTGGACCAATGCGTTGATAGACACACACAGACATTGGAACAGTCGGACATGCAGAGCACTGTTTACAGTGGACATAGCGGAGAATTTTGACTCGTTGCGTTGTGGCGATGTCTCGCAGATAACACAGATAATACAGATAATACAGATAATACATATGAAAAGTATAATTTGCTCAGAGTCCAGAGACAGTTGTGGTTCGGTCCGGATCCGGACCGGAGTCCGGACTTTGAGGAAGCCTGTTCTAGTATCTATATACTTGACCTCTCACAGAATTATTTGATGATTTGTATACTGTACTTTGACTTAAGGTTCCAGTTTCAATAAAACCTGTACGATTTACACCTATGTTTTAGAGGCTTGCAATTTAGAACTAAATACACTTTATTGTATTGGGTTACTCTTATTCTGACTATTTGGTGATGTAGTTCAGCCATCTGGTATTTCCCTCTCCAAATATAATGACCATCAGAGTGAGCATTCTTAACTTATAGGCTATTATGCCACTTATCCCCCATTCGGAATGTGACTATCAGAGAAGAGGTAGGCCTACAGTATGTCTAAAGAAATCTCATTTGCAATAGAACTGTACCAGATATTTCCATACAACTACTGGTTAGTGTTCAATAGCACCGTAGACAATTCAGTAATGGTATATGTTTTAGGGATTACTGTTTTTCTGATAAATGAGAGAAAAGTGATTGAGTCCTATGTTCCTATCACCAAAAGTACAATTTCCGTCTAAACTAAAGCTAAGTTTACAGGACTATAATTCAGTATTTTTTTAGTTAAATAATTGTCTGACTATTTGGTGATGAAGGACAGCCACCTGGTTCATACCTCAGCAAATCTGAAGAGGAAAAGAGTGATCATTCTCAAGTTATGGGCTTTTTGTCCCCTTTCCCGTATTCGGCCTGGTCTAATTTGGCTCTTTTCAGGGATTGGGGTAGTTCTAAAGAACAACCAAAAAAAAATGTTTTCCCCCAAAATAAAATTTGACAACAATCAATTTCATTAATGGGAGACCCTAAAGATAAGAAAAATCATTGTTGTCATTTGTTCTACCTCTGGTAGGGGTATCTCGAAAACTAAAGCCTTTTTTGAGGACTTGCTGCTAGACTATAAGTATTTAGCAAGTACATTGTTCACCATTTCCATCCGCATTCTCAATGGCCAAGATTACAAATCAGACACACATTAAATATATATTGGGCGATGTTTGTTTTAGCAATCTTTAGGTCCGTCACCAGTGACCTTGATGAAATCACAATGACAGTGGGCGGCGGGGTTAAGCTACAACTGGTGTTTGGTGACATCACTGATGAGACGACGGATGCTGTGGTGAACACGACCGACTTTGTTTATTTCCAGAACGGTGAGTGAGAACTAAGGATGCTTTAAAAAAGGCAGAACAGTTACATCCCTTCACTGATTTTAAAATGTATGGTTATCCTACAGGTGTGTGCAAAGACATCTTAACTGTAGCTGGAGCGGATGTGGAGGCAGAACTTAAAGCAGGTAAATAAAAAAAGGACCTGCTAGACATTTTTAAGCAACACACACCTACAACTTCTTCACTCAGCTTTCCTGTTTATTGTTGTTTGTAGCAAAATACACTCGCGGAGACGTTTTTGTGTCCCAATCGGGAAATTTCCCCTGTGAAGTCCTTTTCCATGTCTGTGGACAAAAGGATGCAGTCGTCATCGAACAACTGGTGATTCGCATCGTTGAACATTGTGAATCTTTTGGGTTCGAGTGCGTGGCCATACCTGCTATCTGTGCTGGTGAGTATTCTGTACCACTTTTTTTTAGATATACGGATAGAAATGTGTCAGGTTTACTCATTAAATGTATGTGCAGGAGCTGGTGGGTTGGACCCTGGTGTTGTGGCAGGAGCCGTCCTCCGAGGGGTCAAGGATGCCACGTCGTCCTTTGGTCTCAACTCTCTCACTGATATCCGCCTCGTCCTGCTAAAGATCAACGTCTTCCTGGCCTTTAAAGAAGAAGCAATGCAAATGTTTTCCACTGCTGTGATCAACAAAGGTGATTTACCAGCATAGAAATCTGCCTCTTTGCTCTTCGGGTTTTGTCACTAATTGTTAACATCTCACCTACCTTGCCTTGCAGTTTCTGTACCTCAGTTGCCTCATGTACAACAACAACAACATCCTCCATCTGTGGAGGCAGATCTAAGCATCGTCTGTAACAGCTCTACAAGTCAGCAGTCCGTCTTCAGGTTCCTCGGTCTCTCCAGAAAGGATGTTGACGGTGCCAAGACAAAGCTGAAGGATCTGTATCAGGCTCAGTGTTATTCTCAAACCTTCAGACAGGAGGAACTGAAAGACCTCACCCAGGACGACGTGAAGGATCTGAAGCAGCTGGTGGAAACCGAGGGTCTGTATGTTGAGTTGAGCCAAGGCACCTTGAAAGTTAGCGGGCTAAATAACGGGGTCATTAAGGTAATGCAGATGATCAACGCCTCTCTACACGGCAACCTCAGAAGAGAGGTGAGAGTCAGGGAGGAGGAGGATCTGTACGTCCGTGTGGCTTGGTGCATCTTGGGACATAGAGGCAACTGGGAGAGGTTGCCCAAAACAGCCAATCACAGTCTGGAGAATAACGATGTAGGAGGAAGGATAGTGGACGCTCAGGGCAACAAGTGGACCATGGATCTGCCGAAGATGGAGGCCACGAGATATTTAGGTGGTCAAACAGCAAAACTAAAACGACTTGAGCATCTGCCAGGTGAGAAGATGGTTCTAAGGCAGGCATGGGCAAACTAAGGCCCGCGGGCCATATACGGCCCGTTGGGCTTTTTAATCCGGCCCGCCGAATATTGGTACAAAATTGTCCAAATTGTAGTAAAGACCGCATTTATTTTGCCTTTTTCCTGCAATACCCGGCATTTCAGTTGATCCCACTAGATGGCGCACTCTAGACACAATTGACCTTTGCTGGAGTCGGCAACCCGGCCAGATCTAAGAACCAAATACGTCACGCTTACATTGGAGGGGGTCGAGATTAACCTGAGCAATAACAGTTCATGGCGAGTACAGCGAATACAAGTTGTAACAAGCAGTAGCGCTGAGCAAAGTGACTAGAACGCAACCACACACTTACAAAAAACACTTATATAAAGTCAGGCAACACTAACCAGGCTTAGTGTGATTCTGTTTATTTTACCTTACTTTAATGACCATCCGTTCACTGTTATTGACCATTGTGAAGAGGCATACGTTTTCCTGTTGTTTTGTATTATTGCAGCTATCGGATGGAATCAATACATGGGCTACATGTGGCCGTCACAAGTAAAATCATGACGAAAACTACGCCGGTAAAATATGCGTGTAGAAAAAGGCTTATGCCACAATATGATAGCAACAAGTAGTCAAGACGGGCCCGGCGCCACGAGGGGGCAAAAGGGGGCATTGCCCCCTCAGTTGTCTTATTTGCCCCCTCACTTTGAGCATCATTCATCCATCGAAAAGTAAAATAAATGTCACAATTATTAAATAACTTTAAATTATTATTTTCCCCAACACACGTTACTATGTCTAGATCAGATATGTGGGCAGGCAGTCAAGCAACGTGTAAAAAAGCCTCAACCCCAAGTGAGCTTGTAGTCTTAATTAATGTTAGCGTGTGTGTGCTTAGCTGTAAAGTCGGATGGGTGACCAAAACGTCCCCGTTTTCCGGGCAAAGTCCCATTTTTCGGTGGCCGGTACCCGGTTGAAACTCCCGAAAATGTTCCCGTTTTTTAATGTGCATTAAAAAACATAAAGCAAGGTGAAATAAAATGTTACATGTCAGTAAAAACAGAGTAACAGTGTTGTGCCTTTTTGTAGCGTTAGCGTATTTCTTCTTCTACTACTTCTTCTTCTTCTACCTCTACTTCTTCTTCTACCTCTACTTCTTCTCATAGACTGTATGCTTCATAGGTATGCTTCTTCTTCTTCCACCTCTACTTCTTCTTCTTCTACCTCTTCTACTTCTACTTCTTCTTCTTCTACCTCTACTTCTTCTCCTTCTTCTTCTTGTTCTACTTCTAATTCAATGTACCTTCCCGCAAAATATTGGACAAAAGAAAGTCGGCTAGTAGTGTCAACTAAATCCATAGTATTACAACAAAAGTGCTTTAAACGAGGTAAATTACGAACGTATTTTTCAATCGCCAAGTACGGGATTGAATTAGTTTAGATTAGATTTATTTTCCCCAGGGGGAAATTCATTTTCAAAGCACTGTGAAAACAATATGAAATAGACAAAAAATAAGACAGACATCTACAGATAGCACCACACATGATGGTTACTTGTTATTATTTAGGGCTGCAATGCCTGTATGGATCAGGATTTTGCCAAAGCGAGCCCTTTTACTATAATAATAATATGTTATGTATTATATAAACCGCATTGGTACAATGAGCAACATCTAGTGACGGATTTTGGAACATTGATTGGATTTTTCTCATGGCAGTTAGACTCGAGACAAACCAGGGGACTTTATGTTTAATCTGTGTCCGTCCATTTAGTGTAGTATTTTATACAATATTACATTTGGTTTATATATTAGTCACTTTGTTATGAAATGCCAGGTTTTAGGCCTTGGTTTGAACATTCAATCCTGGAAATAAAAACTCAACCAGATTCATTTTTCTTTAATCCTGATATAGAGTAGATAGTAAGTAAGTAAATCTGTATAGGAAGACGAGTTAAGGGATAGAGGAGAAAAGGTTATGGTATAATTACAGAGCCTGTCAATTTATACATTGAGGAAATCAATGTTAGTCTGTTAACCAAAGTGCAGCCATCTAATAATGTACTATCGTTAAAGATCAGAGGAAAACAACAGAATGAGAGGGGTAAATCCGGAATACAAATAAAGAAGCAAAGAGATTGTAGAGCAGTGAGAAGGAAAAAAGCTTGTGTGTCAATTAATTACATTGCCAGTATTTTTCGTTGTTGTGAAAAAAAAATCGCCCCCTCGGATTTTTTAACAGCCCCCTCAGTCATTTCATCCTGGAGCCGGGTCTGAGTCAAGATAGTCTGATTAGCTTCGGTTGCTATGCTAACATCACCTGTAGAATGCCAGAGAAACTTTCATAACAGCGTTGTGATGCCAAACAGCGTCAATTCATACTCAAACACATTCACTGATGGGGATGGGGGATATGTATCAGCTGCTTGTGTGACAGTCGGACAGTGAAAACTTTACAGCGGCCGCTGCCGTGTGAGTTAACGGGAGAATAAACTCTGGTGCGCAAGCAGCACTGCAGCGGGCGGTAATGCCACTAAACCACATTAATAAACAATGCACCACGGCACTCTGGAGAAAGGTATAAAGTTGGAAAAGTAGTTCTTTAATTTAATCTGGCTTCGTATGATTAAAAACTACCCGACGCAGTCCTCTATTGATGTTGTTGTGAGCGGTGTTGCAGAGAAAATCAGCGACGTAAAACGCTGTGTGGGTCATAAGAAGGCACGTAAACGGTTACGTCATGACGCAAACGATGACGCAATGACGCAATAAGTCACCTTTGAACCTAATTCACCTTTCAACCTGCATCTGTAACAATGAGTGGACCAAAGAAAAGAAAAGTCGACAATGAGTGCCGAGTGTTTAATGAGGAGTGGACAGCTAAATATCTTTTCATCTGCTACTGGCCCGGCTCGTCTGTCAAATTTTAAAACTCATAGTGGCCCCCGAGCCAAAAAGTTTGCCCACCCCTGTTCTAAGGTGTTACAAAAAGATCCCTGCTTGATACATTCTGGTTAACAAAGGTCAAAAGTAATGACAAGTGGAAGAATTCCCTGGTCAAAACTGTTCTGTCAAAGGATTTTGTATATATTTTTCATTGTCAAGTTGAAGTTAAGGATTTATATTCTGTACCATGACATTTTGAATTCATTATAATAAAATGTCAAAACATAAATTATAAACAAAGTAAAAAGAGGCTAGTAAAAGCGTGTAGATATATCTCAATTAAAAACTAAAGTATGGTTTTTGCCTACATCGAGGGAAAATTACATTTAGTTTTCGAAGTAAAGACCATTTACCTTTTCTCCAATTTTCCTCCAACATCTCTCAGACTTCACCCTCCCTCTGTACTGGGACAACATGGCTGCCGACGAATCTTTGAAGACGGTTGAACTCCTTCCTTCCGATGCAGAGTACCGCACAGTGAAGGAGGCCTTCAAACGAACAGTCGGCAAGACCGTGCTGAAGGTGGCAATTGCACCGTCCAGAAAACTATGATATGAACCTGTACATTTTATTTATCTAACAGTATATTGTACACAGTGCATTTGCAAACATATTTACATCCTTTCAAACTCAATTTTACAGCTTATTATGTCTTTGTATTTGATTTTTCTTGATAGATCGAGCGCCTGCAGAATGTCATCTGCGGCGCGCCTATGAAGCTCAGAAGAAGCAAATCTCTGACAAGTACAAACAGCAGGGTGGAGAATGTGAAAAGCTCCTGTACCACGGGACGACCCAGGACAACTGTGAATCCATCATAAAAACTGGGTTCAACAGGCGCTTTTCTGGGCAGAACGGTAAACATATTTGTATTTAATCTGATCTCATCACTGCTCTTGCATCTGTTTTTAGAAAGCATAACTTCCTACTCTATGTAGCGTAGGAGCTGTTATTGAGTTTGGACTAGCTGTTAGTTATTACGGTTGTAGCCAAAATTGAGGACATAGTCTAGATTACATTTTATGAACTCTAGGCACCAAAAAGACTTTCAGGTAGGAAAAATAGAAAAAATACTTACTGTCATTCAGCGACTGACATTCGAAGACTTTCCTCACCATACAAATTGAAATATCTGCCATTTTTTCAAAGGGTTATAAAGATTTATTGTAAATTCCCTATGTAACACTTCTTATCTTGGGCTATGCTATCTGACTAGAAAGATTCTGGGTTCTACTAGAGTGGATAGACAAGTAAGTGATTAGACCAGAGACCAGGTGGTTTGAATAGAACAGCCGGCAATTTACTGACGAAATAGACAAATAGACAAAACATTAAACAAAGACAATGAATATTTTCTGCAGTATAATCAGAGGTAAGTATTTCACCTTTCCCTTGTTTTCTGATTTCTGTGACTTAGTAAATGGTATCCATACAGGATGAATAAAATAAAATAGCCTATTTTAGTTTAGACTGGTCTACTAAGTATTATTTATAGGTTGTTCCTATTTTAATCTCTTCAATATCCTGAGTTAACTCTTTTTCTTTTCCAAGGTAAAATATATCTAATTCAATGAAAAAATACAATTGTACCATCAATGAAATCATGACAAATGAAAACCTAGAATACAATATATAATGTCTCTTTCAATGCAGGTACAACTTAAGTCCGGTTCCAACCTTATAATTTCTTCAGTTCTGATCAAATAAAATAAACTCCAATACTCCTACCGCTCTGGCAGCGAGTTCACTTATTGTCTCTTGAGAAACCAGCAAGTCCTCCTCTCACTGGCGCGAAGATCAAAGCAGTCCGTGGGTGTTTCTCAATGTCGAGGAAGGCTGCTCCAGAGCCACTATTTCAAGCATACTACGTCATCGAGTGCCGCCGAAGGACTGTTCCAATGTCCAGCATACTTGGAATTCTACCGAGCCCGGCGCACTTCGTAGCGAGAAATTTCGAGGCTGCACATGTGTAGATTCCGCGGTCTTAAAATCCCCACAATGCTTTGCGCACGGACCAATTTCACAAAATCTGTGGCGGAAAATGTAAGGCGGGGCCGGCGTCTCATATGACCATGGGCGTCGCAGCCATTATATGAGGGTGGGACAAGTCCCCCCCACCTTTTAAAATGATTAGTTTAGACCCCCCCACTTTTACTATGCGGAAAGTCCGTGCATTGGTCTATCCACTCGCCGCTCTCTGTAGAGCGCGGTGTCAGTGCTTCATTATCAAATCCATTCCACTTGCTTATTGAGAGAATGCCCAAATCAATGAAATTCCGTACCATTTTTTCACTGCTACTTTGTACCAAGGCAGATTATCAGAGCCGTACACATGAGCCGTACACATGCTGCTTTTTTGGTTAGCTGTTTCTTTAGTTGTAAAATGATGCGCGCCAGTTTCCCCGCTGCGAGGCTCCGACGCTAACAGTTCACGAGCGTGCTCCACTAGCACCCGGATATAAGGCTGTTATTAAAGAGGTGGAGGGAGAGTCCTCTCCTGTCAGACTGATACCTCATTCACACCAACGCAACTCCGGTTCAAGCTCCGTGCTAGAGCTTTTCAGGTTCAGAACCGGTTCTTCGGTTTAGCTCCGGTTCTTTTCACACCGCTCAGAGCCCGACTGGTGCTGCGTCATTGCGTCATCGTTTGCGTGCCTGCTTCATAAAGCCAAACCGCGCGGAAACCCCTCACAGCTCACACTGACAACAACAACAATGGCCGATTGTGTTGAAGCGCTACTCGTTTTGGTTTTGGTCAAATCCAGCGGTTGCCATCTCTTTCTGCAATTGTTGGAGAATTGCTTTGGACCGCGTGCTCCCCTCCAGCTTCCTCTGAACCTCTTCGGAAGACCAGATTCCCAGTAGGTAGCTGGTCTCTTCAGACCACTGCTGCTTGTTAAGTTTCTCCATCGTTGTGTACAAACTGGATAAAACGCGGGCTTTTTGTTGTTGTTCAGGAGTTGATCCCGCCCCTGCCCCTGCCCCCGCCTCGACGTAAGCGTGACGTATGCGGTGCTTTTGCTCTAGCCGGAGAATTTTTTGGTGCTTGAAACGAACCGGATTCCGGAGCTAAGAGGCTGCTCCGCTGCGGTGTGAACAGGAAAACCCGGTGCTTTTCAAGCTCCAGCTCCGAACCGGCCCTGAAACACCGTTGATGTGAATGAGGTATGAGAGGCTGATAACTACAGCTCAGTGAAATAAAGGACTCTCTGAGGGTTTAGATAGTTAACTTTAGTCTAAGTAGTGGGTCTCAAACGGTTTGGTAATCATTTATGTAAATAAGTATTTCCAAGGCACACCTTTATATGATCATTATAGTTATAAAAACAAGAGAATAACAGGTATGAAATAATTCCAACTCATACTATAGGACAGTAACACAAGAATACAGTTTAAAAGGGGAGTGATTTGTAAAATATGCATAAAGAAAAAGTAAATCTGTTTACAGTTCTGTTTCACATGGGTGTTGTTGAGAGATGTATCCACAGATTTAGTCCCTAACTTTGCTCTCAAAGTGCAGCAGATTGATGCATTTAACTTCAACATTTAAAAAAAAATCTTCCCGTGGGAGCATGCCCCCGGACCCCCCTAGAGGAGGTGAGTTCCATCACCCGCCCACACCCCCTGTCAAATTGTCCCACCCACATTGAGGATGCTTCCTACGCCCATGCATATGACGAACACCTGCACACTTGCTCGCCTGTCCCACTCTTCGTTTTCCGAATGCCAGGAAGGATTCTTGCGCGTGTGTGTTGTCCTCTCACACGTGCAGCACAACTCCATCGATCAACTTTATTATCCAGTCCAAAAAACCTGACCTGTACGACAGGTTATGAAAGAATATAAATATAATATAAACTAACAATATAAATTATATAATTACATTTTCAAAACTACTGTAAACTTAGCTCTTTTGTCAATACAACTTACAATGAGGCTCAAAATAGCAGCTTTACTCTCCTCTACATGTTTCATTTATCCTGTTCACACAAAATAACACATATTTCCCCTTGTAAAACACACGTAGTTTCAGCCAAACAAAATAACAAATACATGACATTGCAAGCCTTGTTCATAGCTTCCCTTACAGCTCAACAACATGAAATGCTAACAATGAAGCTAACATTAAATCCCTCTTACAAAACTTTTCTCATAAAAGGTTTGACTCACCAAAACACTGTTGGTTAATGTTCGATACAGTCTACTGGGTTTCCCGACCGTGTGGATGGTATTTTTTATCTTTTTTTAAATCAACTTTGAATCACTTTTAATATAATTTACTCCGCTCTTCTCATCGCTTCTCGCTCCGTTTTCCTCTCCTTTCTCCTGCTACGGTGCGCTGCGCAGTGCGCGACGTGCGCGTGCCCGGTGAGCATAGATCCCTAAGGAACAGTACCTTGTAATTTGTCATACTACTTTTATTTATTATATTTTTAAAGGGATGATATCATTGACCAATTTTAAACGTGTATCTTTTAATGAAATAACTTTTTAATGACTTCATGCTTACTATGTTTTAATGTGGGTTTACGCCTACTTCCTTTTATTCTCAGCAACTTCCTACGGGAAAGGAACATACTTCGCTGTAAATGCCAACTACTCTGCTCAACCCACCTACTCCAAGCCAGCTGCTGACGGTTCCCAGCTCATGTTCGTGGCCCGCGTCCTGACCGGCATCTACACTCAGGGCCAACAAAACATGAGGGTCCCTCCTCCCGTCAGCAACCAGGAGGGCCACGACCGCTACGACAGCGTAGTCGACAGAATGGACAACCCCCAAATGTACGTCGTGTTTCATGATAACCAAGCGTACCCGACTACCTCATCACTTTCAATTGACCGTGAGGAGATATGATTTATCATCCCATGTGGGAATATACAGGTAGAAGAAATTAAAGAAAGTTACAATTTGGGGTATGTTCACGTAAAGTTATATGGTGTAAGAGTTTTTTTTTTAGTCATTTTTCTACTGCTGTTTAAAACCAGAAAGGAGTTGGTCAGCATGAAAGGAAAAGTTGATAAGAGCACTTACAATATATAGTATAAGGTGTCTAGGTATTCTTTATTTTCAGCAATTGCAATGTATAGATTGCATTTAACTGGATTTGAAGATTTATGATTTGATAGTCTGGAAATGTATTGTTTAGGTCTTAGATCTTAGAATTATTCCCGAGTCCAGTTTCTAAAGTTTTCTGCACTGCAACATAACTTTAGCTGCCTGGGAACATGAAGGATTATTCCTCTTGGTATGAGGACGTTATACTGTTGCACTTTAGTTATTCGACTACAACATGTACTGTATCTGGTTTTGAATTTGTTTTAGATTAACCACCAATATATAAGCAATAATAAATTCAGAATCATTGATGCCGTGTGTTACTTTCAGACTTTGTTGTTCAAGAAATAATAATTATCCACAATAACAACCAATTCTCAGCTCTTACACACACACACACTTCCAGGTAATATGTTGTCACAAAATGATGCAGTTGTTAACCTTTTATTTGGTTATTTGCTCTTGAACAGAAGAAAATGTAAGGAAACAGATGTTATGAATCGATAAAGAAGGTTAAAAGAGCTCTCTATGGTGCTCAAGTAGAAACATTGATATGCAGGTTTGACAGTGGGAGTATGTCTCGAAAACTGAGTTAAAGCTGGTTTAATAATTATTATGTTGTATCGAATGAAACAAACATCAAATGGGTCATTTAAACAAATAACTATCTGCTTGTTTTGGTGTAATTGTGCCCCTTGGTGGCCAAAATGGAGTTATGCTTAAGCTTTAAAAAAACGTTTTAAAATGAATTTACTTTTTCAATGATGAGAACAAATGAAGCTTTATTAGCAATCATAGATTTTTCAAAAATGTACTTTCTCCACAAAAAAAGTCAGTTGAAAAGAGTTGCCATTTAATTCAGAATGTGTTGATAGGTATTTTTCTTAAAACATATTGCACTTCTAAAAATAACTGTATTTTCTAGATAAAAGATATATGCGCTTGCTTTTCTCACGCCTACAACTATCCCCATTGTTATCATAAATGCTGAAGCTACACTGAATAAGCTGTTAAAACCTACAGATACACAACTACTTTTAGGCTTATATTGTGTGAGTGAGTGAGTGATGTCTGTCGCAGTGACCCTACAGCAGGGGGGTCCAAACCTTTTTCACCGAGGGCCACAGAGAAAAATATACGAAGAGCTGGGCCACTCACTAGAGGTATATTGCCTCATACGTTCAGTTGTAAGTTAGCAAACTCAATCAATGTAGGTACATTATTCTTCATACTTGAAAAATGCTGTAAGAAAAAACAGCCTCTATCACAGCTCTCCAGAGGGTTTACTTGATTGTGTTGGCAGCTCATTCCTTAAAACGGAAGCTTCAGATTGATTATAATAAGAGGAAATATGAATATGTTTTAAACTTTAATTGACTGAAAGTGGGCTTATTAACACATGAACACTACTGTGTAATATATGTTTACAGATATATTTAAGAAGTACAATACAATACAGCTCAAGTTTCATTTGTGGGCCGCATTCCACATGTTTTCAACTTTAATTGACTGAATGTATTTGAAAATTGGGCTTATTAACGCATGAACACTGTGTAATATATTTTAACATTATATATTTGAGAAATACAATATAAGACAAGCAGAGGTTTATTATACTGAAGTCATTATACTTTTAGAATTAGCTGAGGGCCGATTCAAAATGTAGTTTGGACACCCCTGCCCTACAGTGACCCTCAGTGACCCTCAGGTGACCCTATGGTGATCCTCAGGGCTTCACGGTGACAGACGCCTGGCCGAGGACCTGCCTGAGGGCGGGACAGTCCAGAGAGGCGATCACTCTGCTGCTGCCGGCCCGCTGCGGGGTGAAATACTCCGTCCAGGAGAGGGAAGTACGACCCTGGATCAGACTGAAACCAGCAGGATTAGGGTTAAATGTCAGAAGGGTTGGGCTGCATTTGATATCTAATCCAGACACTTGTTTTAATCAAGATATTCTATTTTCAACATCCCACCCCCCATCCCCACCCCGCCCTCAGGTAAGAAACAAAATGAAGCACAACATTTTTTAAATAATAATAATAATTCTAAATAAATAATAATAATAAGGGAAAACTGTAAGCAAAACAATTCTTACAATAAGAATAATATGAATAAAATTCCCATTTTGAAAGAAATCCAGCGATATAACCAGATGAATAAAAGCTGTCACATAATACAAAATGGTGCTTTAATGTCAACAATCTTAAGGCTAAAGGTTTGTATGGCTACTTGTTTCTGCGGTTCTGAACTCACCTGTAATATTTGGACTTGGGCAGCATGATCCCGGGTCCCTCCATGCGGATGTAGACGCCCTCCAGGCTGAAGGAGAAAGGGTTTGTGAACTCCACGGTCGCCGTCATCTCCTCACTCACTCTGCCGCCCTCCGACACCTGGAGACACAACATAAGAAAACATGACATAAAAGAAAGTTAAGGTTCAAGGCTTTATTGTCATGTGTGCATGGCTACAGTGTAGTTATGTCGATGAAAATCTTAGGTCCCAGGCTTCCAACAGTGCAACACAATAAAACAGATAAAATAGTGCAAAAGAGTCTATATAAAAATGATAAATAATTTGTAAGTTGCAAACAGGTGAATGTTATGGATGTTCTAGTTCAGGTGTTTACCAGTCTTATGGCCTAAAGTCAATTTGTTGAATTTATTAGCCACTTGGAGTCTACAAGAAGTCGTAAAACTTACTTTCTGGACTCAGGATTTGTACCGAAAAGCTACAGCCAAGTAATAACATTAGTTTTACGTATAGTCAGAAAGAAAGTAAGCATAGTTTCAGACCGTGACGGTGAGTTTGGGGTTGTGCAGGGTGACGACTTTCATGGCGGTGATGATCTGCCCGGTCTCCTGGACCTTCCCAGTGGCGATGAAGTTGATGTTTGCCTGTTCCACCAGATGCTTCATGTAGGCCTTCGACTCGACTGTCACCGACTCCTTCACACCTGGAGAACGTAGAAACACAACACTGCTATCTCTGCATTCACAACTTTTAGAGACACAATATTTAGATTACAAACAATTTTGAGTTTGTTTTTATGTCTTATAATGTATCTGTATTCTGTGTGAGATACATTTTCTGTGAAATGTCTATGTGAAGCACTTTGGACTGCACTTGTCGTATGAAAGGTGCTATACAAATAAAGATTATTATTATTATTATAATATTTACATTCCAAAACTCAAGCAAATTATCAATGGTTTTGGAGTTTTCTGAGAAACAATCTAAAAAATTATGCTGTTTAAATATTCTTTGTATTGCAGTTGTTGCCATCCGATAAGTAAAAAGAAGTACTTCTTAGTGTGAGTCTATTTTGTTGTTGAGAAATAAATGAAACCCTTATCTCACTTTTGTTTGGGCCAATGGTCACGGTGGGATTCCTGAACAGGAACTCGGAGCTGGTGACTCCGGTGTAGAAAACCACGCTGCCGCTGATGTAGATGTCCACGGTGCGGCGCTCGTCACTGCGGTTCACGAACTCCAGGCTCATCTCGAAGTCGTCGCCCACGCTGACCTCCAGGGTGGGCAGGATCAGGTCCACGTCGGCCGCGGGAAGCTCGGACTTATCGCGTTTACAGCCGTACTCCTCCGCCTTCTCCAGGACGGTCCGCTCCTCGGTACTGCCTGGAGAGGAGGATTGAAGGTGTGTTCTTACAAAGGTTTTCCTCACAAATGTAGCTTTTTTTAATGAGATTTCAGGACTCTTTTTGAGTGAAAGGAAGCTACATTTGGTCCCAAAGTTACACATTTTTTCTACATTTCTATATGGTTTTCTTCACAAATGTAGTATTTTTGGAGATATTGGGAGTTATTTTGCGTGAGAGGAAACAACATTTGGTCCCAAAGTAACAAAAACTAAATTTGACACAAACTACAACCGATTTCCACACGCTTAATCCTTCCCAAATCTGGCAGCACATAGGGGTACATGGCTGTTCCTCTGGTGCCGTAACAAGGCCCACTGTGCAAACACACAGCCACCATCATCCCAAATTAACCTGGGACCCGTCATTTTTGCACAGTGTGAGAAACAAATGGACTTAACACTGACTCAGAGACTGCTTGAGAGAATAACATCACGGTTAACATGAAGCCTCACACTGTGCTTCAGTTTTCATATGAGGATTCAGTTGGCGCCTCTTTTAGGGTTTTAGTTGTCATGGAAGAATCATTTTAGACTGTTCTTAAACTCAAATCATTTTAGATTTAACATTTGTTTGTAAAAACTTTTCCTAATCAGGAGCTGAGGCTTTTAAAACCCTGCACTTCGTGTCGTATGAAGTCTCTGACCTTCAGGGAACTTGTACTGATCGGTGATTTCGCGGCGGGTCATGTCTCCTTGAGATTTGGTCACCACCATGCGGCCTATGTGGGTCCGGTTCACTCTGACAGGCTCCATGGTGCCATCTTTATTCCGGGAATAAAACACCACATCGCTGTTGACCTGTTGGCAAAAAATACAGAGATGTTTAAAAAAAAAAAACTGGGTTGGATTCACCAATTTTAGTAAAAATAACATGTTTTTTTTAACGGAAAATGACATTGAAATAATGTCCTTTTAAAAGGCTCACCTCAGCAAACACAAAGGCAGCATCAAATGGGAAGCATATCTGCCCGTGTTTGATGGCCTGGACTGAGGCAGGGCCACATCTGTACATGCCTTTACAGATAAGAGAGGATTATCAATTACCTGTTCTTATAAAGCAAGATTTTAATTCATGTTATTATTACTTACCATCACTGGTCTCCTGTGGTGTAGCATCCACCACCTGCCAGCCTCCAAAGCCAGCTGGGAGGTCGGGTCTGGACATGTAGCACTCGTTCCAGCAGTGATAGTTCCTGATAAAAACAACATTTAAATATAATTACAGTCATCTTTGTTAATGTAAACTTGTGTGGGACTAAAAGAAGCCTTACAATAGAAAAAGTCTTGAAAAATCTAAAAGGCTCCTCTAAGGAAACCTGAATGTTTGCAGCTAACTTCATCATTTAATATCTTGAAGTTTTGGTCTGAAAACGGCCCAATATGAAAGTCGTGGAGAAGTCAAAATGAAAAAGGGTTCATCATCTGAGGAGCATTTAAGTGCTTAATTGATTTCATAGCAAACTGCTGGGAACATTCTTATATTCAGGGGAAACTATGAAAAGAAAAAGTCAGGAAGTCACCCAAGTTATTAGGATTCATCCTCTGTGGACCATGATTATTCATAACAAATGTCATTGTAATCTCAGCAGTCATTGAAGCTACTACTTTTAAATCTCAGTGTAAGCTGAGTTACATAGAGGGTGATACCAGATAGAGTCTTTGGTGCGACTGCGGTCGATTCTGCCGTTCTCGTCCAGGATGATGTCCATCTTCAGGTTTCCATCGTTGTCGTGAGCGGAGTAGAAGTTGGTGACGACCCTCGATGGGATGCCCAGACAGCGAAGGACTGGAAACAAACATAAAAGGACAATAAAAAACTGAAATTAAGATTAAAACAGGAGCAAAGACAAGAGTTGAAAGGGGAGAAAGTTTGTAATATGCTTCCTTTCCTATCAATTGAAAAAAACTTGTATCAAGAGCTTTCACACCAAGTACTTTGCCGTACTTAGTTCCCAGCACTTAGTACCCCCATGGAACTAAGAGCAGATCGCATTCACACCGGAATAATCCCTGAGGGAAGATTACGCAAATGAGCCGCTGACGTCACTTCTTCTTCTTCTGCTTTGGGTTTACTGGCAGGCCGCAAACAACTTCACGGCGTATACTGCCACCCGAAGTCCCCGGCCGGAAGTCCCCGGAGTTGGGGACTGGCTTCAGTAGAAGCTGCTGGGACTCCAGCAGCTTCTACTGAAGCCTTCCGAGTAAATCGCCAGAACGCCGATACCTCCTCATCACTCCACCGCTCCCATGTTTTTTTTGTGTTGCCATAAGTTATTCTCTCTCCGTTGGTGCGCAGGGCTAATGCTAATGCTAATAATGCTAATGCCAGCAAATACAATGGCGGCTTCAAAAAACCTTTCCGAGTTTTACGGGGCATGGTTTGCAATCCGCCCAGCCAATCAGAAATTGGAACTTTTTTCTCCCCAGGAAAGTACCTGCTCTCTAGCAAAAGGGGGGAAAAGTTCACATGAACTAAGTTCTCTTTTTGGTGTGAACGCAAAATCCCAGGAACTATCGGAACTAAACGGGAAAAGTACGGGGAAAAGTACGGGGAAAAGTACTCCGGTGTGAAAGCGCCTAAGGTTTCATTTTTGGACATGGTTGTCTTTTCCTACTTTCTAATGACTTTTTGTCTTTCCTTTTAGGACCTTCTCAAATGACTATTCTGAAGGGGTTTGGTCAAAAAAAAAAGATGTGCTAATGTTTTTCTATATTTGGGCTTTACAATTAACACACTTAATTGTGTTACAAACGTTTTGCCCCAATTCGGTGTAACAAACTATATTAACCCAAACATGGCTGTAACAATTTAAAAGACCAAATTGTGCATTTAATCGGCCATCAAATACTTCCATCATAATGTTGATTTTCCATCTTCAGGTTGATTACTGTGACTAAGCGTAACCCTAACCCTAACTCTACCTACAACACTGGAACAGTTAAATATCATCTAAAATGTGGGTTTTTTACCTATTAGTAAAAAAAGGGCCACCACTATTCAAAGGTGCTATCAATAAAATAACTAGTACATCTTTGTAATATTTTCTACTTCTCACAGGTGTTGAAGACGGCGGCGTAGACCCAGCACTGAGCGTAGCAGACGGGCATCTTTCCTCTGGCGTAGGTCAGCAGGATGTCTGTGCTGCCGGTCCAGGAAGTGGGCGCCACGCCGTAGCTGTAGTCGCCGCTCCAGTTCCCCACAAGCACACCTTCGTCATCACGAGAGTTCAGCTGAGTGTGACAAAGAGCAGATTTAAGACATTTATGGAAAGTGCATCCGACAACCACTATATATCTGAAGCTTCGCACTTTAAAAAAGGCCTAATTCTGTATCATTTACTTTTTTCAACAAGAAGAACAAACTCTATTCAATAAATAAAAGATGTGTAAAATTCCTAGATATATGAATTTAGGGAGTTGAAGTAAAAATATAATTTAAACAGTAGAAACCCTTGTGTTGGTCCAATTACACTTTATTTTGAAAAGTGATGGCTATGTGAAAAGACTTTCTGCAGAAAACATAGTCCATAATTCCTTTCACTATATCATTGATATTTAATATTTTACTGCACAATAATATTCTGTTTGTATTGTTGCACCATTTAACTGCATATCTTATGTTTCTGTGAACCATTTTCATGAGTTTTAATGGATGTCTATGAATATTTCCTCACCATAGCAGAGGCCTTCCTGGTCACCCTGATGGGGTCTCCTCTGTTAGTGATGGGCATGCCGGACCGGTCCATGATGTACAGACAGGCGTCCAGGACTCCAAAGTTAAACTATAAGGAAAACAAAACCTTAAGTCAAAAGATATTTAAGATAATCAATCCTAAATCTCTTGGTTTTTTTTGTTTTTTCTTCTACCTGTCCATAGTTCCAGTTTCTCTCAGCGACGTCATCATAGGCGCCGTGGTAGATGATCCCCATCTCATTCATCACACACTCATCCCTCTCTTTCTCATCATCCAGAAACACGGCATCAGCTGAGGAAAAACACAACAAGTCACGTGGATATTTATGGATAAAACCACCAGACTAAGGGACAGTTTCATCCCACAGGCCATAAGACTGTTAAACACCTGAACTTTTGAAACATCATCCATCCAACTTATATATATCAATATTCCAATTACTTGTATATAGACTATTCTGCACTATTACTACTTGAATCTTGAATCTTGAAAACCTGATGAAAGCAAAAATAAAGTGGTTCAAAAAATAAGTTGTGGACGCATTAACCCAACCTGAGGCCCAGGGATTGAAGAGGATGTAGAGGTCGCGGCTTTTGTCCTTTCGGGTCCTGCGGATACCGAAGGGCGTCACCACGGCGACGTACATTTGGTACTTCCCCACGGTGCAGGTGGCATCAGCCGTGACGCCCATAGTGACCGTGTTGTCAGTGGTGTTGGTGATGCGGCCCTCCCAGGGGCTCGGACGCTCATTGTGGGGAAAGACGGGGGTGTAGGTGCCCTTGCTGAACTGAGGGCTGGAGCCTGGAGGAAAAGAGGGACGTTTGACATTACAACAGAATCAAGACCTGGTACCATACCTCAAAGATTGTCGGTCAACCCTGTCAGAGACTTTATGACTCAGCCTATCATAGCAACCTAATAAGGCTGTCCAACAACATCATCTCGGACCAAAACCATTTTCTGAACAGCGAATATGAACTGCTAGCATCTAATGGGAGATACAGGGTCCCGCGATTCAATAAAGTCAGACTGAAGCATCTTTTGTGCGTCAGTCAATCCTCTCAGTAAATACAGAGCTGAATCCCAGATCAAATGCACGCTAAAGGGTCTTTGAAAATGTTTTCTCTAAGTGATTGTGATAAATGTTTGTTGTTTGTTTTTCATGTATTGTGTCTTGATATTTTTCTATGTTGATGTTACACATGGAGCTGCTGTGATGCAAGTCAAATTTCAGACTTGATCTGACCATTAAAGTATTATCGTATCGTATGATGGAAAATATGAGTTTGAAGACGCGCTCACCGATCACAAACTCCACAGCGAACTTGTCTGAGGCAGGTTTGTAGGGACGGTTGAAGGTGATCTTGACCTCGAACTCTTGTCCTCGACGCACCACCAGATAGTCCGAGTTGTACAAGTTGGTGTGGTGCTGCTGCTTGTTGTTCTCTTCCGGCCGTCGCATCATGTCCACTTCCAAGATGTCAAGATAGTCTGAAGGAAAAGAGAGGAATAAAGATCAGTAGAGCAGTATTTTTCAACCAGTCATAACATGTCACTAAAATGTAAGCCTCAGAACAACATTTTGGTGGTTTTCTGTTTTCACACATAAGGCTACCGTTCTTGTTTAAAAAAATTCAAGTAAATAAATACAAAACTATTGAATTTGTGTGTTTGTATTAAACATCCAGTTAACCTAGATGTTTTAATTATTTAAAAACTGAAATGAATTAGCCCAGATAAACATAAGGGGGAAAGCTAAACTGCCCGTTTCTTTAAAACCTTATATCAATGAAACATTAGATATCCTTTTAACCAATGGAAGATAGAGCCTCAGCCATCAAATGATACTGGATATTTGCTAAAAAAAAAGAAGAGTGTTGGAGACCAGTGCTCAGTGTGTCAGCAGTTTATCAGAACACTCAGTGATCCTTCCAGCCGCTCATTTGTTGTTTTCGGCTGTCATCTTGTGCGACAGCTGCATGAAGTGATAAGAGTGTATCTTGCTTGGATGTCAATCATGTGTCAGTCATGTATAAAAACTACTGGAAACTGTATCAGTGTCGGGAAAGTCTTAATCTTCTCAAACCAAGAAGTGACATCTGTCTCCTTCAATTCCATTTTTTATTAAGAAATGAATAAATTCTGTATGAACTAGATCTTATTGTTAAGAGTACAATACTTACTCTTTAATAATTACAATCCCATAGCTATACATACCTGTATATACGTAAAACACCGTTAATTTGAACTTATACTGTCACTTTTTCTTTCACATACCTTTCTTGCACTTACATTTCTTCATTTCTTCTACTATTATTATTATATTATGTATATATAACTATTGTTATTAGGCTTGTGTGCAGTCATATATGTCCTATCCTGTGTTTACCCTTATTGCTGTTGCTGCTAAGACACCCACATTTCCATACAGGATTTATAAAGGTTTTTCTATTACTTGAACTTAATAAAACTTAAGTTTAATAGCCTCTTTTTTGCAGAATCCTCTCTCACCGGTCAGAGGGGGGAATCCTCTTGGACCCGGCAGACCAAACGGTTCAAACTCAGGGATGTCGGTGGAGTCAGAGTTGGAGGTGGAGATGGGAACTGCAGAGCGACCGCCGCTCGTCATCTTGGGTCGGGGTCCGGTGGGAGGAGGGGGGGCGGGAGAGGGGGTTGCGGTGACACCTGGATCAGACATGGCGGCGATAACTCGAGGAGGAGGATCTGAAAAGACTGATAACACAACATTTGTACAAATTATTACACTTTTATTTTTGTTGCAACAACTTTTTGACTGAAAACTCTGGTGAATTCTTATCATCGAGTTCTGTTCATTCCTGCATGAAGACAAGCTGTGTAAAACCCATCTGCTACACATCTGTGGAAAAACTGGCAACATGCCTATATGTGTGTGTGTGGGTGTGTGTGTGTGTGTGTGTGTGTGGGTGATTATCCCTTTGTTAAAAAATGACATCATTTATAGAGATTGGAAAAAAGCAGTGCATACAATAATTAAAGTATGTGAATAATGATCAGTGTGAATACTTTTATGTCCCATGTGGTTTCCATTTGTTTTTGTGTTGGGTGGGGGAGAGTTCAAGGCCACTCCCCTTCCTGGAAGTTGCTGGTAAACAAAGACACTTTTAGTGCTTTATTTTTCTTGTGGTCAGAAAGAGAAGCATTAATCATGTATATTAAAATACAGAACGGTCATGGAGGGAAACCACAGTGAAACTGACTGTGGGTTTCTTCTGTGTGAAATCATGTCATTGTGAAAGTTCCTGAATAAACACACAATATAAATACCCGCTGACACTAAGAACCTATTGCATGCAGTCCAATATAGTCCAACCAATTGCAGGGTTAATCATTTTTAAATACAATTGTTAAGCATTGAGTTGAGTTTGGATTTTGGTACTAGAAGGAAGTTGTAGAAGTAGCAGTACTATTAGTAGGGAGAGAACTTGTGATAACCAGAAATGTATAATTATTACAGAACCAATACTTTTATTATAATGTCCTGGAATAAAATAGTTTTTATATTTAAAAATAGTACGTTTAAGATAAAAATTTGAATATATTTGGGTTTTTTACTTTTAATTGGACAAAACCAGGATTTGAAAATTGCCTTACATTTTATAGACCAAACAATTGATCGATTAGTTGAGAAAAAAAACAGATTAATGACCAATAATTGGTAACGTGATAATTTAATAATGACTAAAAACATACTGCTCATGGACCTTTAGTAGTACTGCAATACAAGGAGTAATGCTAGTAAAAAGAATATTTTATTAAAGTCTCGTAAAGAGTTTATTTCCATAACAAGGTAAATAAAAGTCGTTAAAAATCCTGATAAAAAGTCTGTGAAGGTGAGAATAATAAACACAAACTGAACATCAGGTTCAAACACATAAAACTGATGTAAACAAAGACCCTCAGTGTACTCCGAGTGACTCATTTAATCCTAAAAATATAAAACAGAACCAAAGTGACATAAACCCACATGGGGTCTACATACCACACCGAGCAGTTACTGCCATGACGAGTATGTAACCATGTGGGAAGGCTGATTAAACATCAGATACACAAAAGGTGTTTTCATGAGGTGCGAGCTGGGTGTACAGTACGTCAGGTTTATGGGACAAACACCTGCCTGAGAGTGAGGCTCACTGTTGCATAACGGGGGCGTGTGCTGGACCAGGAGAGACGCTTTTGGGACGACTGGACGGCATGAGTCACCGCTAAAGACAGAGAGAGCTCTGTTTCCCCCTCAGAGACGTGCCTACCTTCTGCAGACTGGCACAGGACGAGTGGGCAGACAGACAGGCGGCAGCTCATTGGTGGAAAGGAAATAATTACCTGTACTAGTTAAGCACCATTTTACTATTTAAAAACACCCAATAAACTGAGTTACTAAAAAAGAAAGAAAAGCAGCCAGAAGTTGGGGCTCTTTGGCATTAACACACAAACACCTGAAACATGTCAGAGGGTTCATTTAACTCACTGTTCGAGGCACAAAGATGTAACACTTGTGAATATTTTCACATGAAAAAAATGTCACAATATTTATGCTATTTGTGTAGCGAAATGTAATTGGTCATCTCACCTCTACCACTCTTTACCTTGGGATGATTTCAGGGGTTTCCCAGGATCAGAACCACCCGACTAAACCACCTAACTTCATAAAAACTAATTAAAAACGGTCTCTACCTCAGGCCAGCTGCATAAAGATATTACTTGTGAATTGATGCCAAGTCTTCTGCAGTGTATGACCATGCTTCTGCAGCAAAATACCTTTTCTTTCATGCTGGAAGAACATTTTGAGATGGATACTTTTGTACTTTGACTGGAAGAGGAATTTCAATGCAACATTTTTACTTTTATTTGAGTTTTTCTTACATATTTGCATTTCCACTTTCTTATTTGCTGATTTCAAAGTCATATACACATCCTAGATATCCTACAAGATCCATGTTGAATAAAGTCATACTTGTTCTATATGGGCATTGCTGGAAGAACTCAATCAAATACGCAGAATCTACTTTAAGTGCTACATTTGGAAAGTAGGGGTGTTTTGGTGGTATCAGTTCTGCATAAAGAAACGTTTCAAATGATGAAATCTTGAACAGAAGTTTAAGTGGCATAAATGGAAATAGTCCACAGTATTTCTTAACTGTTCTTAATTTGATGGTTGGAGTCAATATATATAGTTTCTTCACACTACTGCATATCGCTGACACTTGTTACTTTTCTGCGTACACAGATTTTTAACACAACTTTGGCAAATGCTGACACAGGAACTCTGCACGTTAACCAGCAGGACTGAGACCTTTAATGCTCGGGGAGGTGTTTTACTTGCCATAAAACTCTCTGCAAAGACCATACTTTACCCGGCAAAAACTAAAGTTAAATGGTCAAAGTGTTGCATGCATTTCATACATGCTAGAGACAAAACAACATGCACCTCAAAAGTCTAGAAAACCTTGAAACAAAGTAGGATTCAAAGCTTTTTGTTCTATTGTCTCTGTTACTTCTACAGTATTTACTGTATACATCCAGGTAATAACACTGTTACAGTTACTCCTACTATTTGAATGTAAACCAGGCATTAAATCAAACTTAAGTTAACAGAAAAGTGCATTGATTATAATATTAAATCGTAGTGATGCACAGGGCATTGTTAGAGCATGTTTGAACGATTGTACAACAACTCACATCTGGAAGGTATAAACAAAAACAGATACCATGCTGTTGAGGAATGTTGCGGTTAATGAAACAGTGGCATTACAGCAACTTTTGTAAATATAAAGTAAGTTAAAATGGAGAGTGGACGCACCTCAGATGAAGTTGGAGAGACAAGCTGCTGTTGGATGGAGTGGATCCGCTGCTGCTGCTCCGTCCAGGGAAACTTCTGCTTCTGCTTAAATACCCTACAGGGGAGAGTGTGTGTGTGTGTGTGCGTGCGTGCGTGTGCGTGCGTGCATGCGTGCGTGCGTGCGTGCGTGCGTAACTGGACAGCCTATTTTACGAGCAGGATGTGGAATCTACCATCGCTGCACAATCCACAGCTGGATGGAGCTCACACAGATAAGGGCTCTGATGTTTGAGATCTGCTGCCTTTTTAAAAAAATGTTGTCCCCCTTGTTTTTCTACTTAAAAAAGGCGTGGTCTTGTGCTGAAGAATCTACTCTTTTGATGGTTTGTGGTGGCATATTTAAGAGTGATGCTTTTATTTCAGGTGTTGGTTTGTGCTCTCTTTACACAGGTGTGATACTCCGACTGCTCCACCATTAGTTCCTCTGTTTTTAGCCTCAGCTCTAAATAAAGAGGGCATAGGTTTTGGATGTAAATAAACACAGACTGTTGTGGCCTCTTTATTGAAGTCTTAGTTCAGTTGGTAATTCCTGATAGGCTCATTTCACTTATAAGTTCCTGTTTACTTGACTTATGGCTGACTTGTGATAAAAGACTGACATAGTGCACTGGTCACATTTAGGATGACTGAAGGGGCCTAAAGCTGGTCTGTGGCAACCAAAATTGGCCCGGGTTAAAAAGTTACCCAGTTATATTTTTTGGAGCTATTTGTTAGCCGAGTATTAACACCATTAAGACCTTTGTTGGCAAATAGCAAATACCCCCAAACAAAAGCCTTATTTTAAGAAAACTTGTACACATCCCCCAAACTAATGAACAGCAGCGTGTGCATTCTCTGCGAAATGTCCCATCAAACTCAACGCAAAAAAATGACTTAATTGTTTTTAAAATGATACCTGTCTTATGCATAATAACCTTTTGTATTGCTTATTATCTGGACTGGTGCAAGAGTTGATTGTTGATGTTGATTCTGTCCTCTTGAAGATACTAGATTTGAATCTCAATGAGTCTTTCACCTGGTTAATAAAGGATATTGACTGTATATATAATGTGCATACATCTGTACATTTTCCCCATCATTATGACTCTTATTGCGACTTCTTGGAGCAGTTTTCTTTTCCATAATGGCACCTCTACTTTGAAGCGCAGTAAAGAGGAAGAACTCAGTCTCCACTTTGTATGTGCACAAGAGGTTCTTTTTCATTCATTCATTTAATGATATGCTGCCACCATGAGGAAGAATTTCCATAAGTACGACCCAAAACATTAACATTAAATATAACTTAATTTCCATCTAAAAGCAGAAAGAGGCACGGTTTTTTTTCTACCACATCTAACTGGCAGAATAATTTTAGAAGGAACACTACTGTATAATTTTGTGTTTCCAAAACATATAATTCTGAGTTATTTCATGGGCAAACTGATCAGCCAATGAAAATGTACATTAAAAATAGCAACCTTGAGATTAAGTGTTGTTGCAGTGGAATTATTTTGTGGCTGTTTTTTTTATTTATAGTATGTTATTTAGATGCAAGCGTCATTTGGAGGGAAGTGGTTTTGCTGCTGTGAGTGCAATAAAACGTAATTCATGTGACATTTACAGAAAGCAGCAGTGTTGTGAAAAGGCATCCATCATGGTTGTATTCAGCGAACACTTAACAGACCTCAAAACAAACTCCACTCAAGTTAATAGCGCCAAATCAATATGGCTGACTCAGGCCTTTCCATGAACAGGGTTTGTTTTTATTAACTCTAACTGGTGCTGAAGGAAAGGGTGAATCATAGCGAGTTTGATATAATATGTGTTTTTAAAAAGGACTGGGACTGGAGAACATGTTGTACCATGTGTGATGCCAGCGAGCGCAACACTGCCAAGTTTCAGTGACAGCAGGCAGGCATGATGAGAGGCTCTGCACACAATGAGACGACTGTTCGGAAATAAATGCATCATGCTAAGAAATGCATCAATCACTTGGTTCTTTTTTGCACCAGTGTGGATTTAGGCGTTAGTCCCTTATGCTTAGAGGATAAAAAGATTTGTGTTGCACTTTTCCAGAGTCGCAAATGTCCGATTTGATCACCATGTGGACCAACAGAGTTTTGTTTTATTTTGTTTAATACTCAAATTAGCTTTATTCTATAGAAGTGTTCGCCAAGTAAACATTTCCCATTGAATTTTCTTTGGTGAGTTTCAGACTTTATTCTTGATGACATAACATACTTGAATTACGAAAATATATTTGCCTTCATAATGGTTTATTAAACATTATAAAGTAGTTTTTTAGCAGATGTGAACTTATTTTAAAGTATTTGATTTTTTCATTTGTAAAAAGCATTACCTTTTTCAAGATTAAGACTGAACTTTTAACGTTAATAGCCAATACAGGGAAGTGATTATTGCATCAGAATTATAACTTCTGATTAAATTGAGGAACAGAGTATATTTAGATAAACTTGATGAAAGATGCTCCTCGCCATGTGATGCTGTTCTTTTCAGCTTGACATTTTGATGTTTGACATTTTGACAAAGAAAGATTTAGCCGATAATAGTAGATGCACTTTGTATGATTCTTTTGTCTGCCAACTTCGTACTTTCATGTACTTTTTAAAGGCAGGAACTCTTTAACCACAAGGCAGCTCAGTGTCATTGAGCTTGTGGGTAGAGGAAACAGAAGTGACACACGTTCACCACAGGCAGCGTCGGTATACAAGCTCTGCAGCTTTTGACAAAAAGTCTGCAAACGTGTGACACCATGCATATAAACGCTCTGTATGTTCTTATAAGTGAATCCTTGCAGCTCTGTGCAGCATGCATTTGTGTGTGTGTTGCAAACATGTTCACGTTACTGGGTCAAAGACACTCACCTTGCCATCGTCTCACTTCCTGTCGTCCTGAATGACAGCATGTTAGAAAACCAAACGGTGGTCACGTGACCCGACAAGTCTTCCACTTTCTGTGTTCAGTTTGTGTGGCACGAATCGTCATTTTGAAATTCACTACAGAGGGTTTTCTTTCACAATCTAAGTGAGTAAGCTCTTCCTGTAAAAGTCACACAGGAACTAGAAAGAGGAAGAGAGCGGACGGAGAGGTGATGGACACGACAGATGAGAGCTTTAGTCCAGTCATCGTCACCAACGGTGGTGAGTTTGTCAGAGCTCTTAGATTCTTTGCTTACCTTTTATTATACCTAGTTTTATTGATTTTGTGTGAGTTGTATAAAGGCACCTTAATGTGTGATGTAACTAAAACAATAATGCACTTTCTTATGCTAAATACAGAAGAAAGACAGTTAAAATGTGGCTTAAAATGCAGTTTTAGAAGTGGAGCATAGCAGATGACTCATTTTTGCTACTTCTGTGTTTTGTGTCGTTCAGCTTACCCGGTACGATGCAGTGAGGAAGTCCTTCTGCCTTTCTTCACAGATGAGAGTCTGCAGGACGCCATGGATTCTCAACCCCCTCCTGCCTCCCACAGCGCCCCCCCGGCTCTCCAAGAGCTCAGACTGGTCCTACTGGGCAGGAAAGGAGCTGGGAAAAGCGCGGCAGGCAACACCATCCTAGGAGTTGCGGGAGGTTTCGAGAGCGGGAAGCCTACGGAGGAGTGTGTGAAGAGGCGAGCTGATGTGGCGGGGAGGAAAGTCACAGTGGTGGACACCCCAGGGTGGGAGTGGTATTACCCGCTCAACAGCACCCCAAACTGGGTGAGGAGAGAGACTTTACGGAGTGTCTCGCTTTGCCCGTCTGGACCCCACGCTGTGCTGCTGGTGGTGCGTTCCTGCGCCTCAGTCACAGAGGACTACATCAGGGAGATAGAGGAGCATCTAGAGCCGCTGGGAAAAGGAGTTTGGGAGCACACCATGTTGCTCTTCACCAGGGGAGATGAATTGGGTTTGGTTTCCATGGAGCAGCGGATTTTGACAAGCGGCCCGGCGCTGCAGAAGCTCCTCCAGAAGTGCGGGAACAGGTACCATGTGGTGGATAACCGGAGCAAAGGAGATGGGACTCAGGTGAAAGAGCTGATAAGGAAGCTGGAGGAGATGGTGGCGAGGAAGAAGGGTGGAAGCAGTCATTTAGAGATGGATAATACGGTCCTGGTGGGTCTGGAAGCTGACGGGAAGAGCAGAGCGAGGGAGAGGAGGAAGAAACAGAGGCAGATGGAGGCGCAGATGCAGAGAGGGACCATCAAAGCAGCTCTAATGAGTAAGTTCTTCAGTCGGTCCTCTCAAAAACATAGAATCCTATTACAATCATATTTATGTTCAATATGTATAAGTGCAATAAGAAAAATGTCATATTAAGTGTTAAATCCACAAAGACTCTAGTGTGTTTGAACTCAGTTTAGTTTTTTCCTGGCAAGACAACAACTCTTAGTATGATTTAAAAAAGCAGCAGTCAGCTTTTTACATTTCTGTACCTTACATGTCTACTAGTGCCAGTCCATGACGTGACTTCATTCTCTGCAAAGGATGACATTACAATACTATATCATTACACAGCTAGTTTGCTGCTATATTAACACTCTGATATGAATGGAGAAACTTAAGGTAGTGGCTGATGTCTGTTTCAGTAGCTTTTTAAAAGTGTTTTTGTCTTGCAAGTACAATAAATTAAGTGATGCAGCATTTAACATCAACTTTATTTCACAGTGATAGTAAAATTTGTTTACCTTCCCTCCTTTGCAGGTGATGGTCTTCAGGGTTCAAAGCTGGACGCCCACCACTCGTTCTCCAAGGCTCCTCGACGTTTACCCGAGGTCAGGCTGGTCCTCCTGGGCGAGCGTGAAACAGGAAAGAGCTCCGCTGGAAACACCATCCTGGGAAACACGTCCTTCTTCCAAGGCGGGGCTGTAACAGAGGAGTGCATCCGTCAGCAAGCGGAGGTGGCCAAGCGGCTGGTGACGGTGGTGGACACTCCTGGTTGGGAGGGGGGCGTAGCGGGGCCACACCTGAAAGAGTGAAGAGGGAGATTGTCAGTAGTGTGGCCCTTTGTCCTCCAGGGCCTCACGCTCTCCTGCTGACTCTAAGAGTAGATACACTGGTGAAGGCGGCACATGTGAAGGAACATCTGGAGCTTTTAGGCGAGGGTGTATGGAGACACACAATACTGCTGTTCACACACGGGGATCAGCTTCGGGAGGGGGTGGATATCGAGCAGCACATCCAATCTGGAGGCAGGGACCTCCAGTGGCTCCTGGAGAAGTGCCGGGGCAGGTACCACGTTATCAGCAGCGTAAATGGAGGAGGGAAAGGAAATGGAGACTCCAGTACAGTGACGGAGCTTCTGCAGAAGGTGGAAAAGATGGCCGCGATGAACAGATGTGAGGCTTTTTCCGGCCTGGTGCAAGACGTCAGGGATCTGAGCCGGCAGAGAAACGAGAAGTTCAACCAGCGCCTGAAGGATATAGGAGATAAAATGCTTCGTCAGGAGGAGGAGTTGAAAAATATCAGAGAGCGGGAGATGAAAAGCATCAGGTGGTTTTTTGACTGGAAGAAAAAGGTGAAATTGCCCGGAAAGGCCAATGTTCAGAGGGAAGAGGAGGAAGAAGAGGACAGGAGGATGGGCGAAAGGAGGAATGATATCGGGGAGCTAGAGGAGAGGATGCGATGGCTGACGGAGGATAAAGAGAAAGAAATTCAAGATCTGAGCGTAGAAAATGAGAGACTCCGGGTAGCACTAAACCAGAGCCAAGGGGAAAGGGACAAGGCCGTGCTCAAAGTGGAGCTAAAAGAAAGCGAGATTGAGGAGCTGACAGAAAGAATTGATGAGCAGCAGCAGAAGATGCTCGACCTTGAACGTGCCACTGTAGAAAATGAACATGAGAGAAAACAGTGGGAAGACGGCATCAAAGGGAAGAAACAAGAATGGATGAATGAGGTCAAGAAGTTGAAAGAAAACATAGAGCTTCAGAAGAAAGAGACAGCAGAGTGGATGGAAAAAGTGAGTTCTTTAAAAGTGGAAATGGACGAAACTAAAAGACACCATGAGGATATTCTCCAGAGGAAAGAACAAGAGAACAACAGGGGGATGGCAGAGATTGAAGAAAGACTTAAACAAGAGATGGAAATAAGAGACAAAGAGCAGGAAGTATTGAGAGAGAAAGCTTCAGAGGAAAAGCAGATAACTCTCAATAATTTAAAACAATGTGAAAAAGAATCAGAACTGAAAGTTGAAGAAATGAAATCACAACACGAGAAAGAGATGGAGAGAAAAGTTCATGAGAAAGAGACTGAGATCGAAGCAATAAAACAGCAGCATCAGGAAGAGATGGCCAGAAAAATCTGTGAAATAGAAAAAAATTGGAGGCAATGAAAGTTCAACATCAAGAAGAAATTGATCAGAAGTTGATGACAATGTAGAAAAAAAGAGAGGGTCAAACAACAGCCTGACAAGGAAATAAAGGAAATGCAGGAAGAACAACATAGTAAGATTGCAGAGCTGAAGGAGCAGTTCGCAACAGAAACAGAGGAACAAATAGAGGCAAAAAAGAGAGAGATAGCAGAGATGGAGCAAGGGTATTTTGACGAAATTGAAGGACACATGTTGGAAAACGAAAAAGAGAAGGACATGATTCATCTTAATTACAAAAAAGACATGGCGATGATGATACAAGAGAAAGAAAAAGAGGTAGAAGTGCTAAACGGCAGCATCAGGGGGAAATGGCAAGAAAAATGAATGAAATGGAAAAACTAATGGAGACGACAAGTGCTGAACACAAGGAGGAAATAGAAAGAAAGGTGAGAGAGAAGAAAGAAGAAGTGGAAAGCGTCAAACTAAAATACAGTGATAAAATAAGTCAGACGGAGCAAGAAAGACAAAGAGACATGAAAGAGCTGAAACAACAGTTTGCAGAAGAAGTTGAGAAACAATTGCAGGGAAGACAAAGAGAGATAAGAGAGCTGGAGCAACAGTTTGCGGCCAAAGGAGAACAAATGGTGCTCGAAAATGAAAACGAGACGAAAGCGATGAATGAAAATCATGAGAAAAACATTTGGCAAAAAATGCAAGAGAAAGACGGACTAGTAGAAGAGTTAAAACGTCAGCACATGAATGAAATCCAAGAAGAAATGCAACAAAGTGACCAGGAAAAGAAAGAGATGGAGCGAAGACTGGAGGAAAAACTAAAGGAGATGGGGGATATCAAACTTAGTGTCAAAGAAATTACAGACAAGCTGCAACAAAAGGAGGAGAACGAGAAAGATTATTTAAGTTACAAGCAAGAAATGGAGGAAAAACTGGAAGAAGCAAAAAGGGAAACGGAAGGGATCAAAGAACATTTAAAAGACCTGGAGCAACAATGGCAGCAGAAACAAGAGGAACGAGAAAAGGATCATTTAAATCACAAGAAACAGATCCAGCAAAAACTCCAAGAAAAAGAGAAGACGATAGGAAAGTTGATTCAGCATGTAAAGGATATTGAAGAAATCCTGCAGAGGAAAGACGAACAGAGAGGAGAGATTATTCTGAGTCAGAAGAAAGAGGCAGAGCAGCGACTGCAAGACAGAGAGCGAGAGATGGAGGAGATGAAACTCCAGCTTCTTAATGACATGGAGAAACAACTGAAGGAAAAGGAAACTGAGATTGAAAGTGTTAAACAGCAGGTCGAATCTACTGAGACGAGATGGAAGGAAGAGCAGAGGAAGAAGGACGAGAAAAGAGAGAACGAATTGAACCGACTGACAGAAATCATCAACAAGAAAACGGCTGAAATAACACAAGCCCAATGTTTTCTCTCAGAGAGGGGCGAAGAAGTTGAAGAGGCGAAGATGACATGTGCCAAGTACTTAAAAGAAATTGAAGAGCTGAAAGAAATCCACCAACACCAAGCCTCAAGTATCCTGGAGATACAGCAGTGCCATGCAGAGCAGGAGCAGAAAAAAGATGCCGAAATATGGGAAAACTTCAGGAGAAAGATGAAGAACTGACGCAGAGAGACAGAGCAAACGAGAGAGAGATCCTCAAACTGAAGTCTCTAATCGAGCAGACAACGTCAGAGCTGAGGGAGCTCACCCACAAGATGGAGAAGGAGACGACAAGCATGATTCAGGGGTATGAAAAGGAGATTGCGAGAAGCAACGATGGCGTAGAAACTATAGCGAAGGAGAGAGATCGCGCTATAAGACGCTCGGAGGAAGTCGCAGAGAAATATGAGGACAGTCGGAGGAGAGTTGAGGAGCTGCAGGAGGAAAACGAGAAGCTGAGAAAAGACACGGACAACCTCAAAATAAAATACGAGGAGCTGAAGGAGTGTGAGGAAGAAGTAAGAAAACATCTCAAAGGATATGAAGAGCAGGCGAAGAGCACAGAAGAAGACATTCTTAAAAAGAGAGATGTGGAAGTGGAGGGGTTGAAGGAGGCAAACGACAAACTGCAAGTAGAGATAGAAAGGAGGAGAGAGGAGGCAGAAAGGCAAACTAATGAAATGAGAGACTGTGGCGAGAAAGAAAGAGAGATGAAAATGAAGGATGAGGAATTCTTGAAAAGAGAAAACGAAGTAGAGGAAAGGGAACGGGCTCTGAGGGGAAGCGAAGAAGAGTTGAGTCAAAGAGGACATGAACTTGATGCGAAAGAGGAAGAGCTTATTGAAAAAGTGAAAGGGTTGGAAAGTAAGGAAGAAGAAGTGAGTGAAAAGGAAGCAAGTGTGGAGGAAAAAGATAGATACGAGCATGATTTGAGCATGAGGTCGCAAAACATCGAGAAAAAGGAAAGGGAGCTGGACATCTTGCTCAGAGCTCTGGAGGGAAAACAGAAAGAGCTGAACTGTCACGGTCATAATCTTCAGGAGAAGGTGAAAGGGCTGAAAGATCAGGGGAAGGAGCTGAAAGACAAGGAGTGTTACTTAAGAAACGAAGAACAGGAATTGCTCAACTGGAAGTCGGAGTTGCAGGTGCAAAACCAGAGCGTCAACTCCACCACGCAGCAGCTGGATGAGATGCGGAGGGACCTGGCTCTGCTGAAGGAAGAACTTCACAGCAAAGAGATAAATCTGAAGACGTCACTCAGGAAACTGGGCAAATGGGAACAGAATCTCAAAGAACGAGAGGAAGGGTTGCGCAGAAAAGAGAGTGGAGAATATGGTGACATGGATTGTTTCGATGGGACAGATGCCATTGAGAGCTCAGAAGACGACATGCATTTAATGTCCAGAGAGGTCAGCGACAGAAGGGAAAAGGGAACAGGAAGTGAGTCAGATAAAGGGGAGAAGGAAAGGGAGGATCAGAGGATAGCAGAGAGTAGTAATGGTCACCTTGAAATACTGGAAGAGATAGAGACAGCTCAGGGAAAGGAAGGGATGGGAGATAAAGGAGAAGAGATGAAGGAGAATAAAGGCAGAGGGGATCTGGAAAGGGCAAAGGTTGCTCAAGATGTACAGTTTTTATCTCCAAGTCAGGGTCACAGAGGCTCAAAAGATCTGAGGGTGGTGGTGTTAGGAGAGTCCTGGTCGTCTCGTTCCCCAGATGGCGTCACCATCCTGTGCAGAGACGAATCCAAACTTGATGACTTTGAGACATTCAAGTCCTGGAGAGGTCAGATAGCTGGACGCCAATGTGCGGTTGCAGAGCCGCTCGGTCTGAAATGGCGAGACGGACCGGATCCAACGAACACGACGCAAAGGAAAAGCATCCTGGACAGCGTCTCCTGGGGTCAAACCAAACCTCAAATCGTCCTCCTGCTCATCCCGGCCTTCCTCACTTGCACACAGAAGTACAGGAAAGCAGTGGAAGAGCACACGGGTTTGCTCGGGGAAGACATTTGGAAGCGCACGATGTGTTGTTCACGTGGGGGGAAATGTTAGGCGAGAGCGCAGAGCAGCTGATACTGAGGAACGGGGAGCTGATGAAGCTCGTGGAGAAATGTGAGGGCAGGTATCATGTGCTGAGCAGCAAGAAGAGCAACTCTATGATAGAGGGGTTGCTGGAGAAGATGGAGGATATGGTGGCTTTGAACAATGGAGAACTGTGATGAGACTGTATGAAAATACCATTTAGTGTTTCATGTTATGTGAATTATTTTTGAATAAAGTGGTGGATGAAGTACTGAGGTGGTTTCTTTACTGTAAACCAAAGTTTCAATATCGTAACAAAATATACTGCATTTTAAGTAAAGTTCATAAGATTTCAGAGGGAATGTGTGATGATTTGGGCAAATCCTCTACCGAAATGTGTTTTTCTAAAATCTTAGCTTTTTTTATGTAATATTTGATAATTTCCCAATTTTTCCAAATGAAAATGTCTAAAGAGTAATCACTCTGGCTACAAGTGACACATTTTCCCTACTAGACATAGTTTTTTGTAAGGCCATAAAGCTTTTTAACCCCTATGTTGTGTTCGGGTCTCCCGTGACCCGTTTCAAGTAAAAATTATATAACAACTACGCTCTTTTATCGGAACAAGGCTTCATGATATCCTCCACAACAGCTATATAAACACTACAAAACAGATTTGACAATTTTAGGCAAGTCTGAAGTTCTCTAAAAAAAAAGTGTATAATTTGGTGTTCGTGTTCAGCAGCATTGTTTTGGGTGACTCGCGGTCAAATTTGGCCCAATCATGACATTAGACACCCCTCCCCCACCCCCTTCATCCACTGTAACAATAATTTAAAACTTTTGGGGGAGATTGTATTCTAATAGTCTATTATAGTCAGATAACGTAATGATCCACTGTCTTCACTATAGGAAATATCATGAGTGAATTGAATCATACTTAAATATGTGGTGAAATGTTTGTTGGGGCCATAAAATTAAATTACAACAGGATTGTACGGTTATGAATGCATAATAAGTTAGTTATGATGTAGTTAAAACAATATTGGATGATAGTCATTATTTTGGACTGAGATAAATCATGGGTCAAAATTGACCCGCTAACACCATGAACGGTAACAGTTTTGAACACAACACAAGGGTTAAACTAAGCCTTGTATTTTAAAAGCATGTGTTTTTATGTAAAATCTGAATGACGAGTAACCTGGTACAATATCTGACAAATTACGAAATATAATAGTTCCCTCTGGTATGAAGTGGAGTATAAAAGGGGCAGGGCTCGCAATTAACGATGTCCCGGGGACCATAACAATTCCTACTGGGACACAAATCTATTTTGTCTGGGTCTATCTGGGACAGTGAAAAATTTTTTATAAGTAAACTTCAAAATGGTTGTTATTTGCAAAGTCATTAAATATGAGTATCTTTTTCGGTTTTAATAATTTAATAAAAACGTGTGAACGTCGAAACTATAGAAGATTTACGTTCTCGCGGCACCTCACGATAGGGCTGTCAAATCATAGAATGCATTCTACGTCATCCACTCTGCTGCTGACTGCTGCTAGACTCGCGCCAATGCAACGGTCACGACAGTTAAAGGGCCCATGTCATGGCCATTTCCACTGATCATAATTCCATTGTTGAGGTATACTAAAATAGATTTATACTGTGCATTTTTCCAAACTCACATTGGTTTCGCATACAGCATCTCTGTAAAGTATGTGTATTCAGCAGTATTCACTCTCCACTAAACGGCTCGTTGCAGCTCTTGCCCCCCCCTCCCTGTGAGCACAGTGTGCTCTGATTGGTCGGGACGTTGTGAATCGCGCTGAGCTCCATGGAGGTGTGGTTTCCTTGTTTAGCGATACACAGCGAAACACAGCCAAACTCATCCTGAGCACACACAAACTCACAGCCGAAGTAAAAACAATAAGTGTGGCTTGATATTGAGTAAGAAAAAGGTTGATAAACGCTGTGAGAATGGGTCTGCAGAGAGAATTTCGCCACGATCCCAACTGTCTGTTATCAGCCTGCAGCCAGGGATGAGAAATCAGCAGAGCTGCCTGCACTGAGTGTGTGTGTGAGGAAGTCCGTGGATTGGTCAATTTGGACCAATCAGCAGAGGCTTAACGTAACGGCTCCGTGGACGTAACGTAACGGCTCCACGGATTGGTCCATTTGGTTCCGGGTACGAGCTGACGTCAGCTCGTACCCCGGAACCAAACGGACCCATCCGTGCAGCAAAGAAAGAAACTGAGAAATCTCCAACGAGGCGTTTTGGGGAGGAATTTTCTATGTTAGAGTTTTACTCTCTACAGGGTGTACTTTGAGGGTTTGTGACTCTGCAGACCGTTTACATGCATAAAAAGCTACATAACACACAAGGTGACGGGTAATAACCAGAAAAGCATGACACCTCTCCTTTAAAACAACTCTCTTCCCTTCTACTCTAGGAGAGGCAACAGATCAGACTAATATTCATATGTTTAAAAGAATAAGTATTTTAAACTTACATGGTGGACCAGAGTCTATGGTGTGATGATTAAGTGACAAAAAAGTATCAAATTATATGTATTCTGCATAATTGGGAGGGCGACGATACAAATTTAAATTTGGACACTGCTGGTTATATCCGGGACAATACAAAGTAGAATCCGGGACAGTTGTGGGACACTGAGGAAAAAAGTTAATTTCGAGCTCTGAAAAGGGGCATAAAATACAGTAATCAAATGTATACTTAAGTACAATACTTGAGAATGACCATCCTCCTTTCTGAATGATTAATATAAATATTCATTACTTTAAAAAAAATCATACACAATCCTGCATTAGCTGTAATCTCTCAAACCGAAGCTGACCTCTACTCTCTGTGAAGACTTCCTTATTCTCTCCACCAGATGGGGACCTTGTGTCAGTGTAGAGAGGCTCTCTGAGCACCAAAGTAATCAGCAGTGGAAAGTCTCTGATGACAAGGAGTTGATGTTGAAAGTATAGTGAAGGTAGTCAAATATTTTTTTAAACCATGTTTTACAATTTTCTGCGTAAATGGCTACTTTTAAAAGGAAAGAGTACACAAAGAGTAGCAGGCCTGTGCTCCATCTTGACTGAAGGCATTTCAGGAGAAGCAAAACCGTCTCGCAATTAAAACCCCGGGGAGCCTCCCGCACGCTGCGAGGACTCCTGCTTTGACAAGTAAATTATGACTCGTGATGAGAGGAGTACGGCTTTCTCAGAATGCAATTTTGACAGCCAGGAAAATGCGGGTAGATACATACAACAACTTCCATCATCGCCAGATGCAACAGCCAAACACTCGTGTGCAATCATCAGGCTAATAATTATGGAGTCTGAGTGCTGGCCTGTATCTAACATGGCAGCAATGTTTTTTTAATCTGTCCATTCAATGGGAGCTGCCTTTAGAGGCGTGATGAGAAGGTGTTGTGTCAAGATGGATCCCCTGCTTCTTTGATCATCTCTGCAGGGAGCGACACTTTTCAAAGCGTCTGGGGAGAAATTACGGGGGGAAAAAAACGTGCCAAATTACAGTTGATGCAGACATAATTTTCATACATTTTAGCATAATGTTTTAAACATATCAGGTATCCAACACAAAATCGAGGCATAATATGTCATAAGCAACGCCTTTTTTATTTCCAAATTCTTAGATTTGCCATCACATAGCTCATTTATAGTATCACAACACTTGATTTATTGATTATAAGCTTGGATTGATTACAGAGTGCATGATGGGTTTTCGGCAAAATGTAACGACAGGGTTGTTAATGGTTTAGTTTAAAATGTTTTAGGTTGTTTGAAGTTTTAACCCCCTCAAAGCTGGAAGACAAAAAACTTTTGAATACATCTTTGGAGAAACATGTTGCTCATCCAAACATTGATAGGTATACAGTCCTGATGAACAATATTTAGCAAAACAACCTATATTACATTTTTTTTTAGGAGACAATACTAAATATCTTGTATACTGACTTAAGGTAAAATGTGTTGACAGTAATAGTTAATCATTTGGGGAACTTTGCACATCTGTGACTCTTATCCCTCATACAGTATCTGAACGGCAGCTTAGCAAAGAAACTTCGGCATATAACCCTCCGTAAACCACAAATTGTTGTTTTTACTCTTGGTTTTTTACAACTTTAAATTAAACAACCAAAACATAAATGTTGATTATTAAACTTATGATGTGCTAGTTAACAACATTTGTTACTTTGGATGGAACCAGGCTAGCAGTTTCCCCCTATGTACAGCGTTGTGCTAAGCTAACTGGATATTGCTTTAAAAAAGGGCATCAATCATTCAGGAGGAATTATTTCATGTATGTAGCCTTAAAATACATGGTGTACTAATGTTTCAATAATTTGGTTGTTTGGAGACGTTAAAAAGATATGTGGTACCTTAAAGGTCCCATGTCATGCTTTTCCGGTTATTACCCGTCCCCTTGTGTGTTATGTAGCTTTTTATGCATGTAAACGGTCTGCAGAGTCACAAACCCTCAAAGTACACCCTGTAGCGAGTAAAACTCTAACAAAGAAAAGACCTGTCTATGCTGCCCCAGAACGCCTCGTTGGAGATTTCTCTTTTTCCATTGTTTACTTCTTGGGTATAGTGACGTATTTGGGTATAGTGACGCAACGTAACGTAACGGCTCCGCAGGTTGGTCCGAATGGACCGTTACGTTACGTCCGCGGAGCCGTTACGTCCGCGGAGCCGTTACGTCCGCGGAGCCGTTACGTCCGCGAAGCCGTTACGTTTGGACCAATCCGCGGACATATTATACAGAGATGCTGTATGAGAAACCAATGTGAGTTTGGAAAATTGCACAATGTACATTTATTTTAGTAGACCTCAACAATGGAATTATGATCAGTAGAAATGGCCATGACATGGGACCTTTAAGATATAAAACTCGGCATTGTCGTGGCGCTTTCATAGAAACACTTTTCTTTACCTTGAAATAACTAATTAATGCCGAGGTTGGACAGTTTAAGGCTTGCGGATTTAACAAGTATAACCATGTAAAATGTATATTTTAATTGAACTTTGATCCCGACAGCCATCACAGTATTTATGTCTTTCATTCAAGGCCATTGATGAACACAAATCACCACTATTACTGTGAGTTCAGAATCCTTGCTTCCAGCAGACAGTGGCTGTTGAAACCACTCTTGGGCACTCATTTTGGTTTTAGCAGGCATTAGTTCAGATTAAGCCAACATGTTTACCTTCATTTATCTTTATTTGGAGCCTTTTAAGGTCCTGAACGAGGCTTTTTGTGAAATATGGATGAGGCCACATTTACATGCTCCACAATAGACAGAAACAGCGCAGTCAATCATGTCTACAAATGTTGGAAACAAAATTACTAGGCTGTGTTAAAACAGAAGTTAATGGCTGGGCTGATTTCTATTAAGGTCTGTGCACTCTCATTTGAATAATGGTGCTTCTAACAATGTTTTTTCTTCCCAGTACTTGACCTAGGAGGGAAATAAATGTGATTCCGCTTTAACACCTCCATTAATATTCAAGTGGTTTTAATACTCAAGGTTTATTTTCTGACTCGTCGTAATTAGCATGGCAGTCTGGTGCTAGTTTGCGTTAAATCGTGCTCCGATTGTGTGTGTGTGTGGATGTTGGTGCAAACAAGGGTCTTATTATTAAAAACAAAATGCCTGTTGTGAGGGGAGTATAGAAGTCGGTATTTCACTGCGTTTCAGGATGTCTTTTTGTTTTATTTCCTGGCCATTAAAAGGAACCTCAATGTGGCTTTAGGAGCCATATGTTAAAATGTATAATTTGATATATTATGTGTGTATATAGATATATTTAAACATTGTAATCCTTTGTTATTAGTATTATTATATCATTTATTTAAACCAGCCGTCGTAAAATTGACGTCATAGACGACCGCAGCTGCTTGTAATTAGAGGTGAGAAGGAGAAAAGTATGACGGAGCAATATCGTTTTTTTGACCTGTGAAAATATGTGTTTGTATTGATATATTTTGTTTAAGTAAAGAGTCCACCAAACTTTCCTGAGACGTATTTTTGTTGGAGTCAAGCTTATGGCTACTTGTGGATATCGATGTTTGGATTAGACGGAACTACAGTGGCCTTTAACTATAAAAATGCATTTGTTGTTACTTGCTTTTCTAGTACAGCACAATATAACAGGGGTATATAGTAAGTCACTTCCTAGTGCTTTATAGATCAGTTATAAGAGAACAAATTCATGTTAATAAGATTATATTGAACCAATTTGGGGCTAGAAGTGGTCATTTGAGGTAACTTCCTGTTGATTTTTGACATTACATGTAAAAAAGAACAAATCTGCAGACGTCCTGCTCGTGAAATTGCAGGCCAAAGGGTAGCGTTGCGTGTGGTGGACAGCTAGGTATAAGAATGATCGTGGCTGTAAAGGTCATGCTGGTTGCTCGAGGGCGAGGATTTTTATTGAACCTGATGGACCATAAGGAGTTCCACATCTGCCCCCTACCTCTTGAGGGTACATTTAGATAACGCTAGCCTTTCAGAGTTGGATAGCCAGACTAGTTACGTAAACCACCCATGGTCCCGTGCAGACCCTTTGGAATCCGTACCAAAAATAGTTGTAGCGCAAGGGAGGGCCACAAAAGAACAAAATGTTCCGGCTGGGGTAAAGACGAGGCCAGTTGTCTGAGAGAGCAGGCGCCTCAACTTTGGCTGATCTCAGAGTTGCTTTGACTGTTCATGTGTGAAATTAGGAAATCATAGTTGGTAAATGACAGAGCGTTAAAAGAAATTCACTAAAAATACTTGATCATGGCATCTTTTTGCATCACTGATTTTTTTTTACTTCCTCTCCTTCCTCTGCATTTTTGGGAAGACAGAAAAGGGGAAAGAGTGAGTAGGAAGAGACGATGTTTCAGATGATGAATCCCCCTCTGGACTGCATCGTTTCCGGCTGAGTGCGTCCAGTGGGCCAGAGCCAGGTCCTGGAATCTAGCTAATGAGACACACCCCCGAGGGCTCCGCGGCGCCTCATTGGCTGAGAGCCGGGCGGAGGCCGAGCCCATTGGCTGATGGGAGCCCTGTGCCAGCAGCTGTCAGAGCGTGTTGCAAATCAAAACTCGCATTGCTCTTATCCGCCATGGCACACAGTAAAGAAGCTAAATGAGCAGAGTGAAATGTATACTCAAGATAACATTTGCAAATTTATACAAAAATTACAAGTTCAGTCGGCCATTTTTTTTCCTTCAATGTCTTTTACACATATTTGGTTCAATGTGCAGATGACACTTCTTTTTTTTTTAACATATTTTTATATTTCAGGGTTATTTCCAAACGCTTGGAGCATCACTTTTTTGTAGAACACAATCATTTTAACTTATTCTGTGTTTAAAGCACTTTCATACAGCACATTCAACTCTGTATCAACAGCAGGTTTACTGTATTTTATTTTTTATATGTTAAGCTTCTCTCCTATGGCTGAATAAGTTATGACGCTTCCACGGTGAATAATATTTCTAGGATGTTATTCATTCTTCTTTCAAGGGCCCATTTAGCTAAAACACACCAAGACATCCTGCAGATATGATGGCCTCCTTTCACTCGCTAGAAAAAAAATATTTATACATATTTTATTTATTTAGTTAGATATCGGAGGAGGTCCGTTGACAATGAAAGCGACATGTGTATCTTTGAGCATGAATAAAATATTGTATTTTTTATTAGGAGCAAAAGGCAGACCCTCTCATCTGGAATGTCCTACAAATATTTCTAGTTGACGGGATAAACTGACCTAAACAATCTTGGGCGAAGACATTTCTAAGCCTTTTTAATTTAAGGTGTGTTAAAAATAGATTGCCAAAGAAAATCTAAAGGTGCCATCTCCCCTACACTGTTGTTGTGTCCTTGTTTGTGTTTTTCTAGGCCTGGACCGATGTTATAAATGTATACAAGATAAGGAAATGATAAACTTGGTTCTGAGGTGCAAGGAAGGTTCAAGACATTACCGAAGTACTACAGTTCAGAGAAGGATGTGAAAAAAAGTCAGAGCTGCTGCTTTGACATTTTTCTCCTCAGTGCCCTCCTCGGAGCTGTGAGGCGCTTCAGATGAAGGTCAGGGTGCACGAGGAACAGGATGATTAACATTTTTGCTCGTAAGGGAGAGTCCTCTGATCAGCTCATGGTGGCTGATGCCTGAAGGCTGGAGAAAAAAAAAGAGCAGCGGGAGGAGGAAGAGGGTCCCTTGTCCTTGGGCACAGTGATGTAAAAGGCCTTACATCACTCCTACACATGAGCAACACACTCATATGAGTCACACTCAAGTCATAGCTACAAATGTTATTTGTAGTCATTTCTGAGGGTCTTACATTTCATGTTGTGTGTTTCAGTGGTTATTTTGCATATTTTTGCAGTTGTTTGGTGTCTCTTTCTGGCTTTTTGTCTTCGTTTGGTGTCTCTTCCTGTGTATATTTGTGGTTTGTTGTACTCTCTTTGGTAATTCTGTATTGCTTTGTGTTAATTATGTGTATCCATTGGTTCTTTTTGTGTGTCTTTGTGGTTGTTTTGATTCTTTTTATGGTGATTCTCTATCTCTTTGTGGTGATTTTGTCTCTTTGTGGTCATATTGTGTGTCTCTTAATTGTTGTTTTGTATCCTTGTGTAGCCATTTCTTGTCTATTTTGATGACCATTCAAATTCAAACATTCGATGATTACAAAGTTCAATCATCCATTCCCGTTAGAACGGATAGAAGATGGACGCAGCAGACTGCAGATGTAAGGTTAGCTGTGAGAGACACACAGAAAGCTACTGTGTATTTTAATCCTCACAGTCACATCATCATGTCTTTGTGTGTCCGACTGCATTGAGCCGAACACACTTGCATCTATGACTGCTGCTGTCAGCTCTTCTCTCCCTTCTTCTTCCACGTTCCCTCCTCCGTTTCATAGTTTGTCCTTTTGCATCACTACGCTCTTCTCCACTTTGCTTTGCCCCTTTGAAATCGTCCGAAGTCGGCCTTGCCCTCATATGGACGGTCATTGAGTCAGTATGTACCATCATACTCGCCTAATTAATCAAAGTTAGATCACGTAATAACAGATGTGAAGCTGTCTGAATGCCCGGCAGCAGGGGTCAAACGTTCAGAGGCGACGAGCGCTCTCTAGTGGAGGAAACGGCTTCCCTTCGGAACAGCATGTACTCTATGCTGCATTTGTTCATTATTTACAGCCAATGGATGTAAACACTGCACAGACGCAGGCAGGCATGGATGCACACCCTTGGGCAACGTTTATTTTTCTGTATTTTTATGCTTTGATGTTTTCTCTATGTATGTTTGTGTCCATGTTCTTTATGCTGCCAACCTGTGTATCGACACTGAATTATACAAACACACACACAAAAACACACACACACACAAGGAGCCTTCAGCAGATCCTTGAATGGCCTGTTCACCTTATGTGATCAGGATTACGTAAGGCAGACAAAGACAGACTAGCAGGGAATTACATGTCCTGTACAAACTTATTACTCAGACACAACCAAACACACTCTCTCATCAACTGCTGCAACAGAAACATTTTTTTTTTATACATAATCTGAACTCCTAGCTTTCTTAATCTCTTTTCTAGAACAAAATGTTCTAGTTTAGGCAGGCTAGATTTAGCCTCAAACATCAAGATACACACATACGCACACACACCATCAGTAGAATATTCTATCAGAATTCATTATACTGGATTCAATTGAACGGTCCGTCCTGCACCTTTGGGTGTAAAAAGCTCATTCATAAAGCGGTCTGGCACCTTGCATCACCTTAAAAGGTCTCCTTTCACCTTTCCTCCAGGATTATATGGAAGAAGCGGTTGTTCCAGTTCAGGTTTATCTCGATTACCCTCATGAAAGTTTGATGGGCCGACAGAGAGCGTGAGTCACAGCTCCGGATGGAGGTGAGGAGCAGATTAAAGATGAATTGTGTGAGTATAATGAAGTCGACGTTTGAAGAACTACGTCTGAAGGACTACTTTTCTTAGGAAATGAAGGCTTAAGCAAGAAAATAAGGAGAGAAAAAGGTAGGAAGGAAGGAAGGAACGCCAACACTAAGCACATACAACACAAATGAGACTGTTTTTCTCTCCTGTCGTTGAAGGCGTTGTTCATTCTTTGCAAGACAGTCTCTAGACAGTGTCCTTTCCTGTTCAGAGTGAATCAGCTGAACTGGTGAAGGTGTTTTTCAGAGCATGACCTGTACAAACTAACTGCAGGATGCAAGATCACAAGTTAATAAACACAGATATGGTCAATGGCCTGTCCTCACAAGACTAACCACAGCGCTCACCTCCCAACCTCCGCTATGTAGCAACACCATCAAACTGTGAGCGCTGAAACATGAACTGATTGGTTGTTTGTCCTCATTTTATGCCACATCAACGGATGCCTTCAGGTCAGATCATTTCTTTATGTAGTCATAACACAGTACGGAGCCATTTTGGCCTCTTTTTCTCATATTGCTGCTACAGTCAAAGACTACCAGACCTCGATAGACTCGGCCAGAATAAAGTGAAACGTCTTCTATGGCCTTAGCAGACACAAGAGCTCAGCCAGCAACTGATAATGACGTCAGTTCTTTCTATTACTCAAAGACTGGAGGCTTTTCTCCAAGAAGAAAAGGTCCAATGTTCAACTACACATAGTTCATGACCTGAATTAAAAAGTAGGGTTGAGGCTGTTCTGCGGTAAAACAGAAACAACCTAGCCCTAGGACTAGGGTAGACTTAACCTTAGTCAGGGGCTAGGTTGTTTCTATTAGTATTATCCTCTCATTACTTCGTAGAAAACCCACTATGCTTAACTGTGTTTTACAAATCAATGTAAACCTTGGATTGGCTTGATGGTTTTGGTGCTTTGGCCTGAAGTCCGTTTTCTTTCCTACTCAAATGTACTTGACAACGACCTTTTGGTGACTTTCATGAATTTGTGTTACTATGTGTTTTTTAAAATGTTACATTTAGTTTAATTTGATCGGAAGCTGCTTTAGTTCAAATAAACATCTCATTTAAACAACGTTTTTTTAATCGCATTTGTGCCCCAAACCGTACAAGGCCACTGTCAGGAGGGCAAGAAAAGTCAAATTCACTAGTAAGGTGACCTCGTGATAAAAGGACCAGTCATGTAATGGTGATATCGCTGCTTCAATCTTTGCAGCAGCTATTCTTTTATCAAATCCATTTACCATGTCGCTGCTGAAAGAATTTCAAAACAAATCCCTGAACCCCCAAGTTTAAATCTGAAGGTACATGGCCTGTCCAGTCATTTCTGCTTCTGTAAACCGGTTAATGGGAGGTTGTTTAAAACACCCATTCCACCTCTAATCACATGAATGCTGCATTTAAAAGCAACGTTCATGCAACTCGTGAGGTCAGTTTAATTCTGGTCATTTTAATTTTATACCGACAACTAATGGGCGCAAAGTAGACAAAAATCTCTCCATTAGATGTATTAAGTGACCGTGGAAACCCCGTTAAAGTTGGAATGAACACACATTAGATATGGTTTAATTGATGAGAAATGTGCTTACATGTAACTACAAATGTTATGTCTTGAGTGTTTTACGAAGCTGTCTGTACTTTTCCTTTTGTAACACAATTGAAGGATAAAGTGCGACATGACAGTAAACAATGTTGGTCTTCTACAACAACAGTGAGATAAATGCTAAACAGAAAGAGACGGCCGTGCAACAACAGCCGGTTGAGTAATTCTTGTGTATGTGCGTTAAAGCCTGCATGTTGTAGCCTGTGGTACGCATGCAGGAGTAAGCCCTTGTGGTTACTGTAGCATTGCTGTGACTCACTTTATGCCTGAAGCTATTAATGCATATGTGCATCTTAGGCTGTCAAATTAGGTATACAAATGTTGTATCTGTGTGTATGAGTCACATGTAGCATATAAGGCTGTTTTAATCATATGTATGCCTTTGTTGTGGCATATTCTATCCAATATACTTCATTTTCTTTAGTTAATTTTTGTCTGGAGTGAGATTTGTCTTGGTTTGACCTGTTGCTTATAAAGATGCACAGCTGCCTCTGTCATAAGATAAAGAGGAGGTAAAGAGGTGCTGTATAGTTTCAATATGTATGTGTGTATACTGCTGCAAAGCCCCAGAGCCTGTGAACGAAGTAAATCGCTCAACCACCGCAAGTAAGTAGCCCCACATCATAAAAAATGCATGCAGTGGCATATGGTGTGCCAAGCTGCGTTAGAGGCGATGTCGCTACAGCCCATACACTCATAAATCCATATCCATTACTGCCACTTCTATTTTTTTAAAGGCCGAGTTCAACAGTTCACATCCCATCACACGCGAGAAACCCTTCAACATCTGCTTCTGTTGCCATGGCAACTGACTGCTGCTGCCTGCCAGATGTAGAAAGAGGATAGAAGAGAGAGAGAGATAGAGAGAGGAGAGAGTTTTTTTATTATTGCTGCAGGTGCATTTTAATGCGGTTTGACGCACACTGAGGAACAGTGGCAACCGCTTTTCGGGAGCAATGCAGGTCTTGGTCAATCCTCTCACACACCTAGACTATTACAAGTGTTTTTCCAACACATCGGAACACATCTAGTTCACCTGAAGGGGAAGATGTGTCCAGAGGAGGCCTCTGCGCAGCACTGTGCATCAGAGTAACACAGCAATGCACAGCAGGAGCAGTATGTGTATGCTCAAGGGTTTTATCATATACATTTTCAAAACTGCATGCTTGAATTTTTCTTCTATAATGTATTCTTTATGATTGTACTGAAGCACAGTCTAGAACATTTAAAATACTTTATAAACTATTCTTGAAAAGAGAGAATTTCAGACATTTTTATGGAAAATACAAATACTTATTGTAACTGAATTGAAATTTGGGTGCTCAACGCTACATTTTATTTTTATAATATTCTGGGGATTTCCAAGTTACATTCAACTAATAGTCCTTAAATATTATTACACACTACGCTAAGTGTTGGTTCTAAGTTCTAGTATTCAAAGGATACTTTGTAAATGATTCTACTCTGATAAACACTTCAGAGTAGAATTGAATATCCTACAATTTCAAATAATTATATTATTTAACACTGGAACTGAACTTTATCTTGGAAATGAACACCCAGTATAGTAGTTCATGTGTATCCCCTCATTTGTTTTAAGATACAAGAAATAGACATTAGTGCCTTCATTTTGAAATTGCATGAATTTGTCACACAGAATATTGAATAGTGTAACAAATAATTGTCCAATAGATTAAAGCTGGGGTTTATTTTGACATCTATTAACTTCTATATGTGTATTTAGATGATGCAGCACCGGACCATTTATTTATGTATTACAAATAAAGAGGAAGCATTAATGCAAAATAAGAAATGTATAGCATTCCTTTAGGGATTCGTGTAGTAGCATGAAGCTGATCTGTGCATGCAGAATGAGGAAGTAGTAAACTAGAGGGCCTTTAGCATGACGCAGTAAGTGTGGTTGTTGCATCAATTTTATATGTACAGTACCATCCATTTTATTTCAACATCCATGACCTCAATTCAAACCTGGCGCTCTAATGACATATGAGGAATATGAAAAAAGGGGAAAAATACAAATAAAATATATTTACAGTCATGAATTTAATGCAACTAATTATGTTTGTGCTGTGCATCAACACGTGTTAACCTCCGTTTAACCGCTTCACTGTAAGGCACACACACAACACACACACACACACACACACACACACACCTTCTGGCACTTTTAAAGGGGAACACACACTCACGCAGCCAAAAGGGCTACAGTTGAATATTCACCGCTGGAAAGGCAATTTATAAAAGACTAACCAGTGGACATGAAATCAACAGCACTGTAGGGGAGATAAAATGACAACTTGGCTAAATGCCTGATGTGACACTGCACATAACAACATGATGTGGAGTTTCAATATTATTATACTTTTTTAACCTCTATTAAATCACTTCTCCTCTCAACTTGTTTAAAATTAAATATTAGCATTTCTCCACTGCCAAACAAATTGAGCTATTACACAAATGAATACTTAAATTAGCAGATTTTTTTTTCTTCCCCTCTGTTCCAATTTATAATTAATTTCACTAAATCTGTTTCCAAATTAACAAGAGGGTTAATGCAGGGCTATTAGAACAATATTTCTCCAGCGTCACATTTAATTTAATGTTTAATCGTGCACACCGGAGATTTGGAGTAATAACAATAATAATCATGGAGATAGAAAAAAGAAAAGGCACCAATTAGAGTGCTGGGTTGTGGTTCTGATTATGAGATGAATAATTCATGAAATCAAAGAAGAAGAAGCAGATGAAGGATCAGCTTGCCCACTGAGGAGGGATTGGTTTAAAGACAGGAGTCACTGCTGCCTTGCGTCTGCTGCTTGCTGGACAACTGCACAAACCAGGTACCTTTCTACGCTTATATATACACATTTAAACTAATACTTTTAAAGTTGTGCGTATTTATATTTAATTAAATAGATAAGTAGCAATTTGTTTCAGGAAATTACAATTTACATTTGTATATATTGAAAAGACATCTTGAGATTACATTTATAAATACTATTTTTGTGATGTAAAGGATATTGTAGGAAAAAATTACATTATAAAAATGCTTATATATTATTGCATGCTGCAGTTTGTTAATATGTTATCAATTACTCAAATGTAACCTTTGTTGAGGCGATTAAGACGAGTGGGATTTTAATGATGATTGCTCTTAATTTCTCGTTATATTTAAGTAAAAAAATGAAAATTAAAGGATTTCTTTAAAGAAACTACTTTCATAACTTCTCTTCTTTCAGCAGCCCTCACACAGAGAAACTTAGAAATGATTAAACAGAGTGGAAATGACCGACTCTAGGACCCAGAGGCCTGAGCGCGGCCGGTCCCTGTGCGCGGTTCATTCACAGTTCACAGGCATCTCGACCTAAATGCGATGTGACGGGAGAACCTTTACTGAAACAAACGGGAATATAGTATCAGGGAAGGCTGACCGAGCTGTGAACCGGGGCCTTAACACTGAGCAAATTAACATCAGCAAAAATAGCTCTGCGCTTTCAGATCGCTTATGTGGCAGCAAATGCATCAAAAGCTGTCGGGTCATTTTAGCCCGCAGACGTCTCATAAAACAGGTCGATGTAAAGGAAGGGGGGGGGGGGGGGGTCCTATGGCATCGGCCTGGACTGAACACTGAGCTGGACCGGATCCTGAGGTGCTGCAGTTTAGTTTCCTTAAGGCAAACATCCTCAGGTCTGAGCTTTCAATCCCCCTACCATCCATCATGAGATCTCTTTCGGGATGTTTGGCTGAGCTGAACAGTCTGCCACTCTGCCCAGCCAGCCGAACACACCGAGAGGAGAGGCTGCCCTCCGTGAACCAGTTGATTTTAGGGCCACTAAAGGGTCTCCTCCCTGCTCAGCACCATTTTTTTTTTGTTGCATTCAGGTTGTGTAAGAAAAACTCTTCAGTGACACAGCTGTCCTATCAAAGCTTGTTTCTGATTTACTGACAGTCAGAATGTCGAGCACCAGTCTTTAAATCACATGAGGAATCTACATGTTTAACAGCAACCCTCAGAGCTATGCAAGTCAACATTAGAGAGGATGGAAATTACTTAAAAACACATACAACCTGACCTTTAAAATCAAGACAAAACTCGATGATGGTTGAGGCTGAATTAAGACTAAGAACAGTCTTTTTAAAGATGAAACAGTCAATAAATCAATGGGGAGTTTCTAAGCATGACCATCATCAGAGCTGTGATTCGATATGCAAACATGTTCTGTACTCAGTCTTCCTCAAGTATCCTAAGAATCGACACACAACATTTGCATATCATAGCCAAACAGAAGCCAAAATCTCTCCTCTTCCAGTTCTCGCTGGCCACACAATCCCAACTGTACGGTTATGACTTGGATCCCAAATCTGTAGAGCTCTAGAATAAGAATTTATTTGAAAAATGGTGTCAAGGTTCTGTATTTAGACCAGCAAAATACAGCAGATCTGAAAACCCAGATTGAGCACTTGAGGGAACGCTTTTGGTGTTTTAAGATAACAGAAATCACCCAAAAATATGGAAAGACACACATGCCGAGGTGGGAAAAGACGATAGAAATGGAAGATAGTCACCCCCCTCTCCCCCCCTCGGCTTCACAGCCCATTAGGTCAGAGCAGATCAGGGAGCGCGGCTCTTAGGCTGGCGTGTTATATTGCTGAGGACACGGCCGAGGGAAGGACCGCAGAGGTTTTTAAAAGCCTGTGTCGGCTGTGTGGGTGAGTCGAGGTGTCATTTCCTCTCACTGCCTGAGAGCAACATCGCAGTGATATAAAAGCATGCAGTTCCTCTGCAAGCTGCTGCAGGTAGAGGATGAGGAGGGTGAGGAAGGCCCCAACATCTGTGGGGATCATCCAAATGTGTGCAAATATAGCTGTTATCGATGGGAACGCAGTTTAAAAGCACCAACACATTTGAAAATACAAGTTCTAAATGAATGTCTATGAAGATAAGTGTTTTCCCCGTGACCACAACAATAAAGAGAGTAGTGACACATTGTCAATGGATAAATAATGAATGTGTTTGCATTATTAATGCTATTAAAACCAAAGAGGGATTTTCTCTACTTGTTTTATCTGTATTTTTTTTTGAAAAGCATACAAATGTATAATTGTCCAATGATTCACAAAATAAAACGAGGAATTTCTTAAGAATTTAATTTTCTGTAAATAAATTCACAAAATATGCAAAAATTCAAAATCATTTTTTTTTAAGTTATTGATAGATTAGACCATTGTATAAAGGTTTATTATACTGCAGAGTAAATAGTGCTTTTGCTACAGTGTTTTCCCCTTGCTGCAGTGAGGTAGAAGTGTACAGCCGGGTGTGTCAGTGCACAGTGACGTCACTGTGTTGCTCCATACATCCAACTTTGAACCAATGAAAACACTTCATTACAGCCCAACTTTTTGAACGCTGTGCTTTATAAACATCATATGTCTTTTTTCTGCACCTTAAGAAGAGAAGATATAGGGGTCCTTTAACACCCTGTCTGTGCCCTTTGCTGTTAAACCAACAGCCTCTCAGGGTGCTTTCTAATCGGTTCTCTTCTCTGCACATTAGCATTATCCGAGGTGAGAGGACACCTGGGAACCAGAGGAGCCAGACTCTGGTCCGGGGTGTGATTTCAACCCTGATTTCTTGCCCAGGCTTCTTTTCACACTTCGATCAGGATTGTGAAGGCGACCCCGGGTCAAACATGTGGAGATGCCCTCACCCGATTGGGGGAGGCGGCACTGAGCATGCTCCTGACCTGGCTTTATGGGTCACATCTCTCTCCCTGAGGGCGAACGAACACATAATCAAAGCGCATGAAGGCCTGAACGTCAACACTCGATGAAGACAGACAGATGTGAAAGCGCACATGTATCGCTTCCACACGTTTTCAAATTAGCTTGAATAAGATCATATGAGGGAGTGCATGTAACACATTCACCCACACATCTGTTGATAAAGAGTACATGTGACAGATATCCGAGCCATATGGCCTGATGTTAATGTATATACAGTACGTGTGTGACAACAGAACTGCGCCTAAGTGTGAGAAAAACACATCTGCCTTTGTCACAGATACAAAAGCATTAGCTTTATGAGCGTAATACACACAGTAGGTGAATGAGTGCAGACTTGACTGCAAATGCAGGGAGAGCCCAAACATGCCAGACGGGATCAAACTCCGCTTCTCTGTGCCCTGCCGACGCCAAAACCCCGGGTAAGAGGAGCTGGACAGGAAGGGTGGCAGACCTTAGTGTCGGCACTGCGGGGGATGCCAGGAGAGGTGAGGATCACACACACACACACACACACATTTACAGACTTTCAGTGGAAAGGCGAAAAAACCAATGAGACTGGTTCTTGGTACTGCGTCTGAGTCACCAGCATACACCAAGTGTCCTAGCAGCAGCAGGGAGCTGTTTTGCAGAAAAACATCTTAAAAATCCACTTTACTCTGCCTGCCCAAATCCCAGCAGCAGGCTGAACGTTTGTGAATAGCAGGTGAACTGAAAGGATCAGTCAGTTAGCTAAAGAGACAGATATTTCCCTCAGGAGTTGGTATAGACCAAAACAGAGCTAAAGGTACAACACTGAGAATTGTTATAATGACAAATAGCATGCTTTATTCAAAATATAGCATATGAAGAAATTCAATATCCCGATGTCTATTTATTTCCATGTATCAAGGACCTCATTATTACCCCTCAAATTCAAAAATTCATAAGGGTACTTCATTAAGTTTTCCTTTTAATGGAAGAACTTTGTATGAACTTTTGTTGTTGTTGTTGTTGTTGTGAACTGCACAGCGTAGCACAGAGGAGAACTCTGCTCCAACCCCGTAAACTTATGAACCCTTTTAATAATAAACCTTCGTTAAACAGAACCATCTCAAATGGAAAGTGTTTGGAAAAGGACAGGTAATTTCAGAAAATAAAAGACAGGTGATTGGATGAACCACCTGTCAATCAAACTTAACGAAGAGAGTCAAGAGAAGAGAGAAAACACATCAAAATAATGATCACTATTATTCTATATAATTCTGATTCACATGTGTGTTATGACATGTCAAGTCTTTGGGGTTAAGTTTAGGTCTATTTCACTTTCAGTTGAGCTATATAAAGCCCTCAGCGTACCGAGCATCAATAATAAAGCGTTCAACACGCCATACCGTACATCCTTTTAGCCTTGTCGCTCCAAATGGAGTTCAATGTTTCTGCATGCAGCTGCCATACTGCTGAATTATTAAAGATGGTAATTAGGCGAGTGTAGCTTCTGTACGTCTCTGGAGGGCAAAGCAACGGTCAGAACATTGTTCTTTTCTTAAGAAAGAAGATCATCATATCAGCTGTTTAGTCATCTGTTTGACAGACAGACCCCCCCTACACCAAACCCAACCCCCCGCTGCTTATTGTGTTTATTTTGGCCTAATTCCAGCTCCCCGGCATCATAAAGGGTGAAAAATACAAGCACTTTAATTCAATAGGTTTAATACCTCAGGCAAAAAACATAATTTACCCTGTATGCGAACTTGTGTGCGTTTTACTTCCTGTCCTATCATGTTTGTCTAGGCAGAGTGGGTTAAAGTGGCTGACTGTCCCGAAGCTGTTGTGGTATCGCTGTCCCAATGGCATTTGCATATTTACATCGTGTTATCTCCACCAACACTAGATTTTATGAATATAATCACGATGCGTGTCAGAAGAACAATGGGGGGGGGGTTTATGGAGTGTTGCCCTGCTGATGAACGGGACGAGGCAATGCTCCGTGACCTGGATATAAGAGAGACCGCCATATTAGATAGGGTCGCGGTGTCAATGGCAAAACACATGTGTGTAAGTAGGGAAGCAATCACACACAAACGCATATACGACATAAAACTGCACGCACAACAGGAAGAACTAGCGTGAGTCGCGGTGGTTGCGTTTCAGTTCGTCTCTGAAAACTCTACATTCACGTGCAGGTTAATAGTGCAAGGCAACGATCACTGCTGCTGTTCAAGTGCAATCTCCTGACAGAAAGATTACATACATGTAAATGTGACCTTGTTAATGGTGTCAACGAGCGGTTGATCTTCACGGCTTTACACACAACCAGAGTGTGAGTTCACACAGCTGCTGAACCAGTAACTCCAGAAGGGTCAAAAGAAGGAATAGAAGTTATTTTCTAATGAATGTCAAAGTTATGAAACTAACTGTGGTCTTATTACTACGTCACCTTGTAAAACCTCTTCTGTAACGTTTGAATATAGAAAACACAAAAATAAATCTATTGTGTGTATCACATTAAATGACCTGATGACTTTTTCTGATTATTTTACAGAGTTTTAAGTATGGCATCTGTTTATCCTCTTCCAGCTTTGTTTTATCGACAGGACCAATCCAAAAGACCATTTGACCTTCCCAAAAAATGCTTCGGAGCATCTGGTCTAAGTTCTGTTTATTGCCAAAATATCCAATGAACAAAAGGTGTAAAAACCCTTTGTTTAAAACTTGGAGACTAAATGTTCGCTTAGACTTCATGAAATGGGGAAACCCGCACTCTAACAGTTTAAGTAACTTTAACTCTTGAGAGGTCCTGCTAATTTATAGGATTAATCATTTAGATATGGAGGTTGCACTATTGTAAGTACATTTGAATGACCTACCACATTTAATCCAAAGCATCTGATTTGTTCCAACAACGGTTAAAGATTAGTGGAAGAATGACCGTAAAGTGGAGCTAGATGTTGGAGTACAGCCTATTGCTGGGAGATGTGACAATCACCAGATGGACTACATCCCCCTCAGGTTTTAGAAGAGCGTGCTGCCTTGGAGAGGACTCACCACCTTGAATAAAAGAAACGGGACAGGTCTGCCATAAGATAGTTTGAGCTTTACCATCTCCTCCTCATGCATAGCCAAACCATACACACTTTAGTTAACAGTTCCCTTTCCCTCTACCTTCGTTACATTGACCTTAAAGGCGACATCTCATTTTCTCACTATCTCAGGCGTTTTATCTCTCCCTCCCCCTGGTCGTTTAGGCTGAACTGTGAGGATTGTGGGAAAAAAAGCTTGGGATTGTGGGAAGGTGTGATGGCACCATGTCTGTCAGGACCTCAGGGATGAAAGAGCATTGGCCGACATCCAGAAAGAAGTGGTAAAAATAAGAAGGATTTCCTATCCTTCCTACTCTTGCAAAGGAGTAACACCTTCAATAACATAAAGATGAGCTGTGGATCAGCTGTTGGGCCTTCCAGAGGTTCAGAAATGTGTGCTTTCTACCACATAAGAAACCAAGCATGTGAGCTAATCTGGTCACAGAGGTGTTCATCGGGTGCGTGAGCCAACTCTTACCTCCTCTCACTTAGATAACTCACACATGGCACAGAAATGTCCTTTAGATGGGCATCTCAGTTTGCTTCAGACTTTCTTTGCTCACAATCCATTTATCTCACTGTCATTTGATCTGATGGTACCCATCGGTGGCAGAACCCTGCTTCTTCTTCTCCTTTAACTCTCCTACTTCATCCTCTAAACCCCCCGCCCACCCATCACCTCAATCCTTGCCCTAAACAGGCCCTGGTACAGCACATCGCCGTGCGCAACGATACTGAGGGAGGTCGCCGTGCGGTCACTGCGCAAAGCCTGGTCGCATTGTGACTCTGAGCTGCAGAATGTGCCATGGTGCATTAGCGCGCTACCGCCTGGCTGAGCATGAAGCACCGAGAGAGAGAGAGAGAGAGAGAGAGAGAGAGAGAGAGAGAGAGAGAGAGAGAGAGAGAGAGAGAGAGAGAGAGAGAGAGAGAGAGAGAGAGAGAGAGAGAGAGAGAGAGAGAGAGAAGGAATAAAGAGAAACGAGGATCTCCCTGATCTGTCACAATCTATGACTCTGCCCTAACAGGTGTTATCAAATGTGCTGTATAAGGAAGTACACTTGTATGAAAAAAAGATGGATTATCCAAAATGATCCTTTTCTGAAATGAGCATCTGCAGCCCGTGTTTTCCTAGTTACTTGACATGATAATACAAAAGGATGAGGAAGCAAAAAGAAGGAGGAAGAAAGGAGGAGAGTGAGGACATCAGCGCACTTACACACAGGCAGAGTTCAGAAACCCCAGAGGCCCAGGGTCCTCGTAAGGTGGCTCATCAAATATGGAGGCATATCAAGGTTGTGTGTTTGCTCTGGTAGCTACTCTTCATCTTCTCCTTCGCTCTGTGTTCTCTCGCTTTTCAACGGCCTCACTTCTTAACTCTTTCCTCCCTCTATTGCTTCCTTTCTCTTCTGAAGCACTGCTTCTGCTGTGTGGTCACTTTTCTTCAAGCTCATTTAATGAAAACTCAAGCATTCTTAAGAGTATTTTCCAAATATACAGAGCAGCAAACAGCCTTTAGAATGAAGAACAAAACCCATAATAAAACCCAAAATGAGGATTTATTAGTATTTAATGTCCCTTGTTTAAATCTAGCCAAGAAACTATTTTGCAAGTGTCTTTTAATCTACCCATGATTCCAGTCAATGTGCACATAGTACTATCAATAAAAGGTCAAATCACCACAAATAAATATTGAATAGAGGGATAATACGGTATAATAACCCAAATACCTTTAGATTCAGAGGACAGATGTATTCCATGTTCACAAAATCAGATGGAATGTGATTGGATGAGGTAACGGACCAATGGGAGAGCGCGTCGTGAGGCTACTGGCACATGATCTCACTTTCATCCTCGCCCTAAGCAGGTTTAGACAGCTGAGATCGGCCCGATGCTAATCTGCTCTGCACCAACTTGACGTGCTGTAGCTAATGACACACACACACACACACACACACACACACACACACACACACACACACACACACACACACACACACACACACACACACACACACAACACACACACACACACAACACACACACACACACACACACACACACACACACACACACACACACACACACACACACACACACACACACACACACACACACACACACACTTTTTCTAGGCAATGGGCATTTAGAGTAAGAGAGGTACATTTGACAAACACATCTTTGAACTAAGACTCAAGTTGCTCTTATGTGTGCACACGTTGTCAGAGGAGTTTTGTAACACAGAAAACGCTGTGTGTATGTAACCTAAAAACACAGTTTATCCCAGAAAAATCATTAGTTTTAACCCTTCTCTTCAGCACTTGACTTGACATCTGATTTATGTAAAACAGTTTTCCCCAGAGCTTGAAAAATATTAATTTAAAAAAAATAAACAGAAAGCTTTTAAGATGTTAAGGCTCATGCACTCTCATAGACAGACTGAGTTTGACAGTACATGGGCAATCAAACACACATTCACACTCAACTGCCAGAAGAAAGAGGTCATGTCGGGGGTCGTCGTCCGGGGACTTGTGCTGAAAGTCAAACATGAAAGAGCTCTACACTGACACACTCCGTAACATGTGACCGAGGTCAGAGGAAGCTAAAGAGGCCGCAGCGGGGCCGTGCCCTTACTATTAAGCCGTATATACATTTACGTGCACGTTAACACACACACAGTTTTCTTACTCACTCTTTCTGTGCACTTGGATGCATTTGTCATCGAAGTAGCAGTGTTGTGATAAAGGCGTGGGCTCTGGGGGGTTGGGGGCTCGGAGCAGGAAGCCAGAAGTTCACGGCCCGTCCTTGACCCTCCACTGGACCTTCATAGCTTGGAGTGACAGAGAATGACAAAGAATAAAATGGTGGAAGTCATAAAAAAAAGTACTGAATAGCTGCAGAACATATGTATGAGGCACGTTAAGGAAAGTGCGATATTAAGGGTTTTTTAAGCTAGTAAGTGGATCTTAAAGTTAAAGATTTTGACCAACTAAAAATATTCTTCATTGTGGAAGTTTCCATCACCACAAGTCAGCCATCTATATTTGCGAGTCTGTGTTATTTGTTCCTTTATTTTGTATTCCTTTTTCTATATTTTATGCTTTTTATTTAGTAGAATAAAAAAGAAGAGGGGAAATAGAATACTTCTATTTATTTACAAACTTTCTTCAAATGGGTTAAGGAAATGTAAAGCTGCATAGACAACAAGGGTACGTTTAATTTGAGCAATAGTGTTTGTGCTTTCCGTTCTCTAGGATTTCCCTAGAAAATGCAGCAAATGAATAAAGAAACCAAGGAAACCAAAAAAATAGGCAACATGAACCAATGATAAGATACATTTCAGTGAGTTTGCTTATTCTGAATCCTCTAAATTGACTTAACCCAAACTACAGTGTCTCTACCATGACAAACAGTTCTCTACATCCAGTCCAGCGCGGGGTCAAGTGGTCAATATCAGTGATCACAGAGGCCTGCGCCCGATGAGCTTATCGACCCCTCAGCCTCACAGAGACATAGAGAATATACGTGTGAATTCCTATCGGCATCAGGCGTGGCGGCAGGCCCGGGGCGCAGTGGAACAAACGTTAGCTCTGAGGCCTCAACAGCACTGGCAGGATTGATCTGCTTTTACTCAGGCGACGAATGAGCTGCCAATCATAAAGCACCGTCAATACAAACACACCAGGGACGGGAGAGTCGAAGTATCCATTTCTGCCATGACAGTAGCCATTCATCTGCCTGGATCTGTCACAAGTTATCACATTGACTCAGACCTGTTTTATCAAATAAGGAAGTGAACTTTTTACTTTAAAAAATGGCATGCTGATTAAGGCTGTGTCTGTGAAACGTAAGTCTAACTGCATACAAATATTAGTGTATCAGGTGGCTGTCCCTGCAGCTGCTCATCTTTTTTCGTCTTTCTTCTCAGATTAGGAGGTTTAAAAAAGTGCCCTTCTTTTAAACACACTTTGAAATTAACATTCAACTTAATGTTTCAGGTTAACAAAAAACAAAAAACAGATAGAAAAGAGAAAAGAGAAAGAAACATACGAAGGTGGGCACGAAATAAACAGCTGTCTATAGGAGGTGCTGTCATGGGGGAAAAAATGACATACTCTCCTTAGGAGATGACAACATATCTGCCATTACAACAAGGTGCATCCTTGCTTTACATCATAGCATACAAACATTACATATGTGAGGGGAAGTACTCATGGTATGTAATGGGCATTTTCAGACAGATGCAACAAAACATTACACCATTTCATATAATGCACAGTACCATTTTACACTTTGGCACATTTTGACAAAGGTGATTCATTAACTAACATACCTGTTCCCACCACTTGCTGCATTTTGTTGTCGATTCACGTTCTTCTGCTGCTTTCAAGTTTGGCAATCCTCTGAGAAAGAAGCTTGAGATGCAGACTGGATTTTCTGGACCAGGTACCATCCTCCCCGATCCTGAGGACGACCTCTCCCCTGCAAATTGCAAGTTCTCTAAAACTATTTTTTTTTCTTGAAGAACCGTTAGAATTATTTGTATCAGTGATTTGTTTTATACAGATATCGCACGGTAAGTAAGTACCGACGTAATTTACCAACTTTTGTTTCTACAAATGACTTTTAAACGTTTGCTGTTAAATATTATCAACGCGTGGCAGCAGTTGCAATAATGCTAACGTATGCTAGCTACGAGCTAATGACGACAAACGTATTTTGCTGACAGCCAAGGAAATTGCAACAAGGCATCAGCCAATCAAGGTTGAGCATGCGCATTGAGTGGCTTATATTAAAAACACCTAACGGAAAACTTGCATTGAAAGAGGATAGAATTGTGAAAATTAATGAATATTTTCTAGTTATGATTCGACTTAAATATGACCCAATAAAAGTGGAAAATGAATGTGGTATAAAATGTATCTAAATCAATGTTGTTGCTACCTTTGACACACCTCAGACCGAACAATGATTAACCCAAGCATTTAGTATACAAATAATAGAAATAGGGTTCTTGGTTTATTAAATAAACGTAGCATTAGGTAAACAAACAGATTAAAAAGGGTTACAATAAAAAAATGACTGGATATTTTGTAGATTTTAGAGTGATCAGGACTGCAGCTGTTAAAACAAAACGCTTAACTCCGTGAAAGTGGAAAGTAAAAGTGACCCAAAAAAATCAGTGTTTGTTTCATGGTAACCACGTTTCCTTGGTAACCATGGAACCTGTCAACAAATCAGGAAAACGGAGACGAGGGAAATGTATAAATCGGTAAATAACTTCAGAAATGTATTGATAATTGTTCTGCTTTTTAATGTAAACTTTAATTCATAGTAAACTAGCTGCTTTTGAGCACTTTACTTTTTACATGGGCCATTTTGAACGTTACGTGACTGTATTCAAAGTCACCATCTACCCCTAGTTTCATTTGGTGCAGCAAAGTCTTTATTTTGCCCTATGATGATACTAACCTAGCATTCACAACCCTAGTTTTTTTATGGTTTCATTTCGCAGGAAGGTGACCCACAAAGCTCCCCCAGAGGGGCAGATGTTTCCAGATGTTGGGAGCCAAGAGCAGGAGGATCTGTATGGCAGTGTGAACAGACAGGTAGGCTCCATAACATTTAGAGAAGAAAGGAGCTTAGAAGTGGAATTAAATTGACCCACTCCAATAATTTACTTAACAAAGAGCCTACTTCTAAATTGATTAGAATAAAGGTAACAAGTCAGCATTGAAAAGTTGCGTACTCAAGGAAATTCTTATTGAGAAGAAAAGTCTTTATGTGTTTTTGAAGTTGTATCCTGTGGAAATGGGATTTCACTGTTAAAAGATGCAATGAACAGTGTAAACCTTAATCTGTAAAGTGGTAACAGGAAAAATCTATATTTCTCATTATAAATGCATTTCATTAAAAGCACACATCACAAAATGGAAAAAATCGAATAAATTGCCAGTCCACTAACAATAAATGTAAGAGAAATAATGATTGCTCCACTCCATTGAATTTCCCAGTAAGCCATGCCATTGAAAAAGCATATATAACTGCATGCATATGATGTGTTTCTTCCACCAGGGTCTTTCAGCGCTGCACATGGCCTGCCTTTACGGTCAGCTGGCTACCGTTCAGCTGCTGGTGGAGTCCAGGCATGGGGGGGTCAACAGCAGCGATAAGCAGGGTCGCCGGCCTGTTCACATGGTCCTGTCCCCCCAGAGCTCACCCAACACCGCCTCGTGCCTCATTTACCTGCTGGAGCACGGGGCTGACATCAACACGTAGGGGAACACTTTTTTTGTGAATACATTCTGTGTGCATGTCCAAGCAGCTGGATGTATCAGCTGGGTCCAATAGCTGCTTATTCAATCACAAAAGTAAAGCATTTTTTAAGAAAAGCCTACAATAAAAAGTGAAATTATGATTACAATGAGCTAGTTGAATGTTTATATGCTGTTGCAAGGGATAATGATTATGATTATGGTGAAAAAAAGAATAGTAGTGATTTATTTGTGTCTTTACCAGTACCACAGATTCAGGGGAGACCCCGCTGCACCTGGCCGCCGCTGAAGGCCTCCTGAGCTGCACAGAGACCCTCGTGCAGGCCGGAGCAGATGTGCTAGCCCGGGACAGCATGGGACAAACTCCTCTGGATTTGGCCCGCACCTGGTGCCATAGGGAGGTGGCAAGGTAACAAGCTCAAATAACAACAGAATAAAAAGTTGGTTAAACTGTTTTGGTTGAAGTTTGAGATGGACTTCTTGTGTTGTTGTGCAGGTATCTGAAAAGCTGCATGTGGCAAACTGATAAGAAGAAAGAAATGCAGGAGAGGAAGCTGGGTCAAACTTTATACATTGATCTCATGGATATGGTCAAATTAAATAAAATCAATAAAAAGGTTGGTTTGTATTTTGGGCAAATCTAATCTCCACACATGTAGGGGTTTGCAGCATTTTTCAAACTAATCTCCATGTCTTTTTTTAGACAGTTATAGATGAGAAGATGACAGAGTGGGCGAACCAAAAAGGTCTTCCTCTCCTGAAGGAATTCTCCCCCAGAGTCTTGGTGAGCCAGTACCACACCCAGTGCCTCGGTTCTGATCCAAAACACCAGCCAGGAGGTCCTTTGGAGGACAAAAACATCCCCACTAAGCAACCTCCAGCCTCCTCCCCTAGACCCTGGACCATCTTCACGGGCCTCCAGCCAGAGAAGCCCCTCAGGGAGCCGGACCTCCGGGACAAAGTGACGGTGCTGGGGGGCAGCCGGCAGCCTCAGTACACCACCCAGTGGGACAGCAGGCGCCACCCCGCCCCCGACCTGCCTCTGGATGTCCTCCAGAGGGTGTTGTTCCCCAGAGCCTTCCCTTCCAGGATCGCCTCCCCACGGTACTTTGAGCCAAAGGACATTGTGGAGGTCCAGCACAGAGGATACCCCCAGGGGCGGAGCACCTCCCCCTGGACAGAGGTGGCCATGCACTTGGCTGAAGTGCTGGAGCCCGGACATTACTGAACATCCCACAGGAAGAGCTTAAACAACACCTGCATTAGTAAATGTCTGAAAGGAATGGATTAAAATTATCCATTATGTTAACTTGATGGTAGATTAAAAAAAGAAATGAATCAATTTTTGTATTTAACATGCCATCAAATGATCTGAAAAAATGTAATTATTGTGCTTATGGGGATTCTATTTTAGGAAATATTTTTGTAAGGACATCTAGCAGTGTCCTCTATGTAATCTCACTTCGAGTTGTAACAGTCTCAACAGTAGACCTTCCCTAACACAAAATCCCCCTCCCCCCTCCTAGACTTCAAGCCCATAGTGACAAAATTAAAAATGCCACACACCCCAGATGCTGCGCCTCCAAACGCGGGGTGAAAGGAGGGCTGAGTGAAAGGTGAGAAAACCTCAGTGAACTGGGTCACCTGTCTCAGATGAGTCCCTGCACTTTCTCTGCTCCCCCCAGGGAACTGACTCGGGGTCCAGGTGAGGGCTTGTCAACAGTGTGTGTGTGTGTGACTGGGAGCTGTGGCCTGTCAGCTAAAGGTGTGTGTGTGTGTGGTTGTTTTGTCTTTTTAGCTTTACTTCACACCTCAGTGGGGGTCAAAGTGCACACTAGCCTCAACCTCACTGTGACCGAGACACATGGGACGTGGATAACACCAGCTAGTCTGTCTGCTACACACACACACAATTTTTTAGACAGAGTGAAGTACAGGGCATAACAGGAAAATCCATCGTCCTACACATTTTATTTAACATTAAATAAGTGAAGATTTAATTGGAAATGTTGAGGATCTATTTTTCCGTGAAAATAAGCATTTAATCTATCTGTTATTTCAACAAAGTCTTTTATTATACATCTGTGTAGCATACCAGCCTCCAATGAATCGCACTCGGTAATTGGTAAAAAGAATGTCGGGCTCTTTAAAAGCACTTTCATCAAAAACCACTTTGAGCAGCTTTTGTCCCCGACGCACGTTAAGAGTCTTCACAAGTGTTTTCATTTGTCGTCAGATGTCGGGTTAACTCGCTGATCAATGTTTTTAAAAAATCAGTTTGTTATTACTGTGGATTTCTTTTCAAAATAGTCCAAAAAAGAGCTGGTGATTAATGAGTCTGTAGATCTGTAAGACAAAAAAGAAAATCTCCAACACATGTAAATTATCCAGACTGGGAGATATTCATTGTAGATCACATTAATTTAAGGGTGTTTCGTTTATAGAAGTAATCCTTTGCAAATGCCCTTATTTAAGCCATTTTCATCACTGTGAAGCGACAGGGTGTTTATATCATGCCACATCCTGTAATTAAATTAAAGCACCAGCTGATTAATTACAACTTAACTTCACTTTCTTATTTAAAGTAGTCCTAATAAGCATTTCTGTGGGGACTTGAGGCATTTTTCCTGCAGCTGTTATGCCACTTTAAACCAAAATGAAAGCTTGGACATCAGGATTAAACCAGAAAGTACCTTAAAGTGGCTTCATTTATCACCAGCTTTCTTCCTCTGAGGAGATTTATCTAGTCGTCTCCTAATTCTGCTCTTCTGTGTTTAATCTTAGCGTGAAACCTACAACACATAAAAGACAGAACATCTCATCTCCAGGAAAAAACACAAAATTATTTATCTCCCAAGTCAAAACGTACAGGTGGGTGTTAAATGTCAGACCTTTACACAAACATATTTTCATACCAAAGATTTAAAAAATGTCCAACATGTGAATAACAAAGCGTTGCGCTAAAGAACCGATCCCCACAAAGGGGTCTTTAGTTGATGTTGTTGGCAGTCAGACAGACAAAGAGAGAAACAAAGAGACGACCGCGGCCGGTGTAAACTCGTCCAGCAGGAAGCTCCGATCCGTTCATTGGTCCTTCCTCTTCTTCCCAATATGGCCACTGTTTTGTTTTAGTCCCATCCAGAAAACAAATTCCCAGAGTCCTTTCTGCTTCCCCTTAATCCTCCACACACACACACACACACACACACACACACACACCACACACACCACACACACTCACACTCACTCATACACCTCCTGACCCTGAGGCTGCCCCCCCGAGCCCCTTAGTACATCTTCTGTCTGCTGGGCAGCACCGCCTCCTTCAGGACCGAGAACACCACGAGGATCCCAGACCTCTTCCCCCTCTTGCCCTTGGTGAAGTAATTAGACACCACGTCATCTAAAAGAAAGAACAAAGTCAGTTGTTATAGTCGTTTTTTTATTCTCAGACAACACCTGTAGTTTTTTATTTAGTCAAAGCTTCTATGGAGGTCTTGAAAAGAAGCTTCAAGTGTGTTTTCTCAATCAATAATCACACTTTTCCAATCAACCAAAAGATTTAATGAACATGTATTTTCTTTATTAAATCAACTTGATCGTTAATTCACAGTAAAAGTGTGACAAAATAGACGTTATGTTATTTAAAGTCATTTATGTTGCTATTGGATTCCTGCTTGTCTCCCTTTGTTAGCAGCAAATTGTTTTTGCCCACAGTGAAAATTAGTTTTTTTAAAGGCTAAAGCTAAACGCTAACAAATATGGATTGAAGCATTTGTTGGATGATTTATGTTTGGCAATATTTGTAATGATTACGTGTATTTTCATATACTTGGACTAATGGAATTTGCACGCTTTAGAGTTAAGGAAAATATCTGGAAACGAAAAGCAGCGCAGTATTTGAATATAACGTTATTAATGAAGCTTTAACTTTTCATTACAGCCCTATTCATTTGTTGTTTAAGATCAAGATGAAATAAACAACAGTGGTCACACACACAGAGAAAAAAAAGCAATTGGGGAACGAACCCATGACCGAGTCTCATCATCGACTGACTGAACTAGCAGGGCTAATATAAGCGCAGGGGGTCATTCCTTTAAATGACATAGACATGGTTTTCCCTTGATTACCATGACATTATAACATAGGCTTTTTAAGATTGTGTTCATAAGACTGAGGATCTAAGAACGTGTCATGATAGAGAGATTACAATTAAACATACTAAACCCACAGCTCGAATCAACAACCAACATACAGCCAAAGAGACATAAATCTCACCTCCTTGTTGCATGGTGGACGGAAGCACGTTCTCCCCCGCTGACAGGGACACGAAGAAGCCGAAGGGGATCACCCACAAGCAGATGGTGAAGTACGCCAGCACCTTGATGCAGAATGAAAGATTATGAGACTTGAGTTAGAATGGCAGACAATCTTTTTCATGGATATGGCTTCAGAAAGAGACACAATTACCTCTGAGAAGGGATAATACTCTTGTGCAAAGAACTGGAAGGCCATATAATGGTTCACCACCACCAACACTGGAGAGTGAAGACAAAGAAGAGACAAAATGTTGGAAAACAGGACAAGAGGAAAAGACATTTGGCACTAACAGATAGTGTGTCATGCTCACCACAGGAGAGGATAAAGTTTGGGGAGCTCAGCGCGATGTAAGGGAAAGTCTGCAGGAGGCCAAAGTACACCAGGTTGGTGAAGAGGCCGACCCCCACCATCAGCACTGGGAAGCTCTCAAAGAGATAGAGACAGGCCAGCACCCCTGTGGAGAACTGGACACATTCACACACAGGACGCCTTGTTAACAACGTGCAGTATATTCTTAAAAATCAAGAGAATTAGGAGAATGATGCCGTTACTCACCATTATCATGTACTTTATTATTCGACTGGTGGCTACTGTGTATTCTTCTATTAGTTCTGCCAAGTAGTACAGGCCAGCAGCTGGGGGAGACAATCAGAAGGGATCAGTATTCATATAAGAGTCAAAAGAAACAAGAAAAACAGAGAGGCAGTTTCATCATTGGATCTTCCAGACATTTCAATTATCTCAATCAAATAAAAATGATAAAAAGAAATAATCCTGTTGTTCACCATGTAGCGATACATTGATTGTTTGTGTTCAAAATAAAAAGGTAAATCTTAAAGATGAAAACATGTTTTGAAAATGTTACCTGTGCAGCAGGATTTTTTTATAACCAGTTATTTTTGATAGATTCCTGACTTTTTGTACCACTACCGAAATTACACTAATCACTTTTCAAAGCAAAGGATCTTTATTGTTAAACTTACTTTGAGGAATATAAACACACATATTCTGACAAATCTTTGGTCGTTCTCAAATGCGAGTGATATTTCTTTTTTAAAACATTGAATCAAAAGTCTATATCAAAAGATAAACTGATAAATACAGTAAAGTGTGAATCAGACCAGAGATTCAAAGACGGCTTCCAGTACCAACAGCTTTTTATTATTGGTTCTAAAGACACATTTCACTCAGTTCCCAAAAAGGTACGGAGATTCAATATTTTGCCAAATAATATCAGTTCAGTCGAGTGAATGAATAAAAACACATCGGCAAAACAGACGTGACCCACAGTTCGTGAGCCCGTGTAGAAGGAAGGCCAAACACAGCCGACTGCGTCAAAAACATGCACGTCAAAGCCCTGAGAAAGGGACGGCGAACAGAGCAGAGGCTCATGGGAGAATCTGAGGGCTTCATCACACAAAGGCAATGTGCTCTTACCAAAAGAGTCTGCCTTGCCCTTTTCAACTCCATATTTCATTCAATGTCAACTTTTTTTTAGCATTGGACAGCTGGACACAGCAAATAGAATATGAACATGAGCTGGGCCAATTTAATTTGGAAAAGTAATGCATGATTATACCGACTTAATAAAGTAAGGGTCAGGGCAATCGTGGGTTGTACTGCCCCTTCACCTAGTTTTGATTACAGAGTTGCACTGTTGCAATTCTACAAAGCAGCTTATGATTGGCAATAAAGGGCCGGAAGGAAAGACTTATTAAGGCAGTAATTGGAAACAAGTCATGTTTTTACCACTTTATACTTAGGCATCATTTCCAAATGTTTTATGTTTATAGGTCAAAAATAAGAGGTGACAGAAAGCCACTTTGGCTGGCGTTTAACTCTGTCTATTGGGTATTATTGTAAATGCTCTTAATCCATTGCTAAATGTCAAAGAAGTTCTCACATGAAAAGGCAAGGGTGCCGTATTAATGTTATTAAGTTGCTAATTGCTAAAACGCAAACAAAAATCTTGCAGAGTCAGAAAAAGACATCAGAATGTTCTCGGCTCTTCATGGCAAGTCAAAAGCTATTAAATGATGATAAGTGAACTGCATAGCATTGGTAAATGTTTTACTAAACACTGATAAAAGGAGGTTGCCTCATTTAATTCTTTAATCTGATTCAGTTTAGCAAACATGCTAATCTTAGTTCCTTGATCCTGTCTATTATCAGAATCATAGTCAGCTTTATCTATACAAAAATAGACATAACAGCAAGGAACAAAGAGAACTAAGCTGGTAAATTTAAGGTAAAAACACAAGGTTCTATATCGTATAAGGCTTCGCCCTCTAAGGCTATCGCTATTGGGTAATCCCCCTGGGCATGCGCAGCACTGACAGACTTAATCCACGCCCACCTATGACGTGGGCCCCACCTACGGACTCACTTCCGTATAAATAGGAAGTAGAACCTACAATCTGCTCCCACTTTTCTTCAGCACTCCGTTGCAGAAGCACTGTCAGGCACAAGTTCTTTTCAGAGCTGGTTACTAAAAAGCAAACATTCCTAAAGGGAGAGCCGAACCTCACGGCGTTCTTTGGGGCTAAGCAGGCCACCACGGTTGCCGGACGGCGACCCATGTTGGTTGCCCCCCAGAGATCAGTTTGTCGCCCGACAGACCGACAGCATACACCAGTGTGCGTTCCAGGCGTCAGCGGCGGCAAACAACAAAGCGTTGCTGTCCAATGCCATGGTGGAAATGTCCGAGCAGTCTAAAACCATGTCCTCAGTGGAGGCTGAGGAGATTGGTAAGGCGGCCAGCACTGCACTTACCCTGTGCGCGTCAGTCGCAGTCTCGCAGGCGCGGATTGCGGCGTGGGCGACGCAGGTCCACCGGTACCTCTGGCTACAGCAGGGGTCTATACCGGAAGGTGCAGGGAAAGATTAAATAGAGGCTCCAATCAGTCCGGACGGACTGTTCGGTCCCCAGTTCCACACCATGGTGGAGGCTATGAAGTCTGCGTCAGAACAGGCAGACGACATAAGACGTCACGTCGGCTGGCTTCAGGACAAACGTCCCCAGCGACAGCAGCGACAGCAACGACAGCACCCGCAGCAGTCTCAGCGGGGGCAACGCGGGCAGCGGCGAGATCAGCAACGGCGTCAGAATCGCCCTTCGGCAGCTGCAGGGGCACCGTCCCGAGTCTCCGCTCCTCCGCCGCAGAGACAGGATCTGCAGGCGACGAGTCGGAGGGGAACGAAGAACCCCCGCTCCTGGTCTGCTCCTCCGAGAGAGCCTCCGAGGAAGCAGAACCGAAGATGACTTTTTGGGGGGGTTATGTGGGAGGAAAGAATTAAGAATAAAAATGATTCAAATTCCAACAGTATGTCTGTAGCAACTGTTCCTCACATGTCCCCCACACTAGTCAGGCCGGCTGCCGTTAATCTATCGGTTAATAGGCAGCAGGACTTGTTGCATAACCCAGCTGTTTTTAACTTGTCAGTTAACAGACAGAGGGGCTCACCGTTTGAGCCGGCTGTTTCTAATCTGTCGGTTAGCAGGCAGCAAGGCTCGCTGTATAAGCCGGCTGTATTTAACCAGTCGGTTAATAGACAGCAGGGCTTGACGTTTAAATCGGCTGCTTCTATCCTTTCGGGTAGCAGGCAGCGCGGTTTTTTCTCTGTCCCAGTTGTGCCTACACACGTTCGTAATAAACCTAGCGTGGTTATTACGCACGGAGTGAATAGCACTGCACACACCTCCGCGAGTTTGAGCGTGAACACGCCTCAGGGTCCTGTTTATGAGCCTTCTCCTAAACAGAGACAGGATGAGAGCTGGTGTGAGATGCAGCGTGTGGAGACCCCTTCACAGCCCTTTCGGGCGGGGCCCCCCTTGGGTTGCTTCACAGGCAACAGCGGCAAGGGCTCTGGCATGGCTCGTCACCATGACTACCACAGCACACCAAGAACAGGTACGCCCGCTCTCAGAGCGGTGCTCAGAGTGTTTGATGGACGGATGGATGAGCAGGCTGATCAGCAGAGGGTACTCTCTGCAGTTTGCCTTACCCCCCCCCCGCAGTTCGAGGGGATTCAGGAAACACTCCTGTCATCCCAAGAACAGTGTCTTGCGCTCCAGTCAGAGCTGCAGGAACTCCTGTTAAAGAGAACAATTTCCAGGGTTCCTCAAGGGGAAGAAAATCGGGGGTTTTTACTCCCGTTATTTTCTTATCCCGAAAAAAGACCGGGGGGACCGGGGGGATGAGACCCATCCTCGATCTGTCAGCATTCAACAGGGTTATAATGAAAAGACCTTTTCATATGCTGACAATCAAACAGGTACTGGAGTGTGTTCACCAGGGAGATTGGTGCACCTCTATAGACCTGAAGGATGCTTACTTCCACATAACCATCATCCCGAAACACAGGAAATTCCTGCGTTTCTCATTCTTATCGTACCAGTTCAATCGACTGCCGTTCGGATATTCCCTGGCTCCACGCACTTTTTCAAAGTGTGTGGAGACGGCTCTGGAGCCGCTACACAGAGGAGGGATGAGAGTGTTATTTTACCTGGACGACCGGCTGTGGCTGGCTCGCCCCAGGGGGGAAGCGGCTTTACAGACGATACGGCGTATCTCATCTGTCAAGCCTGGGTTTCATTATCAACTGGAAGAAGAGCTGTCCTCTTCCCTCCCAGGTTATCATTTATCTGGGAGTGGAATTGAACTCAGCCCGCATGAGAGCGCGACTCTCACAGCAGGGAGTGGAGAAAGTGACAGCTCTCCTCCGGCGCGTCACACCCCGCGGGGTGGTGACAGCCCTCTCCGTAATGCAGCTGTTAGACATGATGTCAGCTGGTCACGTGGTGATCCCCCTGGGTCTCCTTCACAGGAGGAGACTCTAGAGGTGGTTTATTCGCCTGCGCATCGACCCCGTGCGTCAGAGGAGACGCATGGTGTACATTCCTCCTTCCCTGGGTTTGGATTTAACCTACCGGAAAAATCTCCACGTCCTGTCAGTGGGGGTGCCCCTGGGCAGAGTGACGTCACACACCGCAGTGTTCACAGACGCATCTCTCGCAGGCTGAGGAACGTGCATGTCGCAGGCAGTGGGGGGAAAGTGGCGGGCTCACATGTCTCTCCATATAAACGTGCTGGAATTACTCTCCGTATGGAGAGTAATCCAGCATTTTCGCCCCGTTGCTGTACAATCAACATGTGTTGATTCGAACAGACAACAAAGCAGCGGCGGCCAATATAAATCGCCAGGGAGGTGTACGATCAGCGCGGCTGCTGAACACACCAGAGCATCCTACACAGCCAAATGGACAGTGTTCCGTTTGGTCTGTAGGGAAAAGCCTGGACCCCGTTACGTGCCCCCTGCCTCACGTGCTGTCGTTCCGCCAGCTGTTGCTGGACAGGAATTTGGCTTATAGCACGGTCAAAACATATGCTGCTGCCATTTCATCTGGCCACGTAGGTTTTGGTGTCAGCACGGTGTTTAGTCACCCTCTGACAAAACGTTTTCTACGGGGAGTACAGAGACTCAGACCTGTGTCACGCGCTTTAGCGCCTCAATGGGATTTGGCTTTAGTGCTGCGTGCACTGAGTAAAGCTCCTTTTTGAACCCTTAGATCAGGTTCCCCTGAAGTTTTTGTCAGCCAAAGTAGCTCTGCTCTTGGCTCTGACATCAGCTAAAAGGGTGAGTGATTTGACTGCTCTCTCTGTGGCTCCGTCATGTCTCCAGATCCAAGGAGATGGCAGTTCAGCTGTTTTGCGCCCTAACCCGGCTTTTATGCCAAAGGCGATCACAAGCTCGTTTAGATCGAGAGTGATAACTTTGGATGGCTTCTTTCCTCCTCCTCACACATCAGAGGAAGAAGCCACATCTCATCTCCTCTGTCCCGTGCGCACGCTGTCATGCTATATTACACGCACGGCTGCTTTACGCAGGTCCCAGCGTCTGTTTGTGCATTACAGAGAGCGCTCATTAGGGCAGCCTCTGTCTGCACAACGCCTGTCACACGGGCTGTGTGAGGCTGTGTCACAGGCGTATGTCTCCTCTGGATTGGATCCCCCAGAGAACATCAAAGCGCACAGCACCAGAGGAATTTCAACCTCTATGGCGTTGCACGGAGGAATGACAGTGGAAGAAATTTGCACTGCTGCATCTTGGTCTTCCCCCTGTTCTTTTATTCGTTTCTATTTGAGGGATGTCTCCCATTCCTCTCTGACACACTCAGTACTGAGTGTCCTGTCAGAGTGAGTAATGTCGGGGACTCAACTACGGGACCTCTCTCCTGCCTGTCGGCACTTAGAGAGCTGCCTTTTTTCCCCCTCTTTGATCGTTTTAACAAGTGGGACTTTGGTCTCTACTTTTTATAACGACGGGTAGCCTATTTAGCCTACCTTCATTCCCGTATGGAGAATATTCATTTTTTAATGCTATTTTTCCAGGGACTGTGATGCTCCATTACGCATGGCGAAATGGACATGGGTCATTAATTGAGTAGGTGTGGTTTTGGGCTTCTGGTAACGGACGGACCAGTGGGGCGTAGACTACATCCTGCTTCGCCCTTAACCCAATAGCGATAGCCTTAGAGGGCGATGCCTTATACGATATAGAACTGGGGTTACGTACTGTAACCCAGTTTCTATGAGTATAGGCGCAGCCCTCTAAGGTTCGGGCCCCACTGGCTCCGCGAATAGCTGAAGAAAAGCTGTTGGTGTGGGAGCAGATTGTAGGGCCTACTTCCTATTTATACGGAAGTGAGTCCGTAGGTGGGGCCCACGTCATAGGTGGGCGTGGATTTAGTCTGTCAGTGCTGCGCATGCGCAGGGGGATTACCCAATAGCGATAGCCTTAGAGGGCTGCGCCTATACTCATAGAAACTGGGTAACAGTACATAACCCCAGTTATCATACACAAGTATGTGCAGAAAGTAAAACATAAGAACAACAAAAGAAGAAACAAGTACATAACCACACACAGCTGGGCAGGAGTGACTGATAACTAGCAGGGTTTGACATTCAGCAGCCACACCTGACAGCTGTAGGGGTGGTTGGGTGTGTTTGTGTGCGTGGGTTACGTGGCCAGGTAACTAACTTGCAACGTGGACAGACAGACAAGCTCTTTGACAAAGTTTGACGCAAACCCAACATATTAACATACTGTTTGTAACTATGTGAGCCAAATGCTTAATATCCAGTTTGTCGACTAACCTACGGGAATGTCATATTGTTAACATTGTAAAAAACCATGCTAGTTAGATTTGAAGCAACATTGTCTAGTTCATATTAGTTTACATGCTAACCTTCCAACTGAATACTGATGCTATTATATCAAATCTGTATTGCATATCAGACTTTAGGACCTCACTATTGTCATATGCTCACTCAGGCATCGAAGTTCTGAATCGTTTAAAATGGTAAAAAGACTGAAGAGAGAAAGCTAAATGCTAGCTTACTTAGCATCATGAAAGATAATTGTTTCCCCATGTACAACGAAAACTACTTAAGTTTAGGAAATGTCAAAAACTAACAAAAATACATGCTTCACTTTAATGACTACTGTTTTAAAAAAAATGTGCTGTTGTCATTTTAGAAAATAAAAAATGCATCATGTATTCGTTCTTCCTGTGGTGGAAATCTTGCTAGCTTAGCAAGCCAACAGTAGTGAGGTAAACGAACACAATGTACCTTATTTAGTCATAAGGTAGGATTGTTATTTGTAATTGCATTTTATTATTAACACACTTGTGTAGTGCCAATACAGGTGCAGGGCAGCAAACAAAGCCTAGTTATTATTAAATGTTGCAGCTTCACTTACTGAAATGGTCCGCTAGCGTTAATAATTAGCTACCTAGCATTTGCATGGATTTTAAAACATGCACTTACCTATTGCTAGCGTAACGAAGGACACTTGGATGACTAGCGACAGCCAGCTGAGTAAATAAATAAACCACATCTCTCCGCATGTGCTACAACACACAACAATATGAAAAAAAGATAGAAAACTAGTCAAAGCTAGCAGGCTAGTTACTAGCTCGGAACACCGGTCAAAGTTCCTGCCTGTTTGTTTTGAGGAAAGCAGAGAAGAAGGGGCCTGTCTGGAGGAGGGAGAGAGGTGTTTTGATGCAGCGCCATCTTTGGTTGGAGGACAGCTGCAAGAGTCTGGCACTCAACTCATAAGCTGTATTTGGATACTGAGAAATAAATAATAAAGAGCAGAATTTCTCCAGGTTGTATCTTATTCATCGACAATTCCGTCATGTGAAATATCATTGTACCAAACTCTGCAATTATCAATGTATGTTGTTGCACTACTATCCCATTCATTCACCCATTAGACGCATCTTGTGGACAGCAGTGCTCGAACCTCAAACCTTGCATTGATGTATTAAAAAAGCTCTAGCTCCTTTTGACACTGAAACATAACTTAACATCCTGATTAATTCAATGCAGGGCTTCACTATGGGAGCCCATTAAAAAAGAACATGTCCTACTATATTAAAAGTGTGGTTTACCAAGCCAAAATATGGTACCCAAAAATAAAAATGGTGTGGTGGTTTAGTCAGTTGACAGTTTGAGGAAAAAATTGTTTTTGAACACTTAACATGCACGTCAACATTATTTTCATAGAAAGCCAAACTACGGGTGGGAACCTGAAAAAGTTCTTCTTTAAAATCAAACACAAACAAACTCATCTTGTTGGACTTGTATGGTAATACATTTGTAACATTTGTCTTGTCATGTATTTTATAGGCCCTCAGTATTCTCCTATTGGTTTCAGGAATTGTACCTTTGGTAAAGGTTGTTGATACAACCCTATTTTCTTACTACTAAATAATCTGTCTTTTTATTTGTTAATGATCCTGGGAGATATAATGTAAGATCATCATTCAGGAAAGATGGGGGAAACCATACAGGGCAATATTATAAAGATTCAAGCAAGTTCATGGGTGTCACTGGTGTCTCTAGTCAACACATCTTTCCTGTTTCTATCAGTATTCTCAGATATCCAGTATCAGTTTCAGAACCTCTCATTACTTTCATGTCTCCATTTCCTGCTATTTCTCTCATACACACTTTTGGCTTTCATGTGCATTGATTCAATAACAGAGGGTAGAATACATTACTGCATCCCAAAGCCAACACCTCTGAGACTGAGGAGGGAAACAATAAAAAATGTATGCTGGGGAGTGAAAAGGCAGACCTTCTAGTAAAAAGAGCTAAATAAAGTAAATATATAATGCGAAACAGTGTGAAGACACTAAAATGGTGTCAGAGTCAAAGGTGAGAGTAATTTCATCTTTTCAAATGCTTTTAACAAAGACGGATAGGTAGATGATGTGGTGTGAGGGTACGATGTAGGTATTCAACCATGCATGCATGCACACATATATGCAGTATTTGTGAGGAGGTGAGAAAACAAAAAGCGACCTTCCGCATTTAAAGATACTTTCAGGAGGAAGCAGCCAGATCACCGGAGGCTCTTATCTCAACGACACCTCTGGGCGTGAGAGCTTTAATGTGCCTAAATAAATAGCAGCCTCCAGCCTTCTGCCGGATCGAGCTTTAAGAGGCCGACACCTCGGGAGAGAAGTGGGTAAAGGCATTCATATCATAAAGTGTTTTTTATGGCTCGGGATATTCTCATCTATATTCTGTAGCATATAAAATCATGAGACTTGCACTTAGATCATCTGAAACCCAAAAAGCCTGATATGGGACATTAACCACGGCTGAATGAGTTTCATTTCCTTTGACACGCAACAAGTACGGGCTATTTGAAGCCGACCTGGGTTAAACAGCTTTTGGAAGAACGTTTTTTTGTGTGTTCTTCTCTAGGTCCAAATGTGGGATTTTATAATGTTTTTCAATGAACACGTCCCATGTGGTACTCTCAAGACAAGTCAAATAAAATGCACTGTTTTCTGACATTACAAAAGAGACCAAGATAAACTCACATTTTATTGTAACTGATAACCCAAACGGTGCATAGATGTATTAATTAAATAAATCTGCCAATATGCATTCAGTTTCTCTGAAGTATAACAAGAGATATTCAGGAAATCGCCAACAAATACAAAAAAAAGATGTCTTGCGGGACCTGCAATAACTGCAGCACTGACAGAGACTTCCTGAAGCTGCTCTCAGTTTTCTTGTCCGAGGATCAGTGCTGATGCTCGGATGCGGGAGTCTCTCTTCTCTCGGTTCTGCTTCAGCCTCCGGAGCACCGGGGCGCGGCTGCACTCTGCAGCCCAGGGACAGTCTCCTGCTGCTGGGACACACTGAGCACCGGTCTGAGGCTCTGAAGGAAGAGATTATCTCCAGTTATGCACGAAACCAGACAATGAGAGAAGGCGGTTATAGTTGACCACAATGATATGATAAAGCACTTTAATCTGATGATTAATATTGCAGAGGTTAAAATACTCATTGGGTGCAGATCAAATGTTGAACCTGGAGGGGAACTGATGGCTACTTTTCACTTTTTATCTTTCCTTTTAAGTACATTAAAGCGTTTTTGCGTGACTCTTTTAAAATGTTATATGTCACCGTGCATTACCAAGTACATTTTAATGCAATTACAATAAAAGCATATATTCACTCACAGAAAATGGGGCATTACCTCAAAGTATAAAACGAATATCTCCAAACATTTGAAATCTTTAACTTGCTTTCTGTTAAAATGTATGTCGTGCTCTCGTGCTAATGACTAAAAACAGACTGCTTGTAGACACGCAAGAATCTACAAAAACAGCAAACCAAAATCCATTGAAGAAATTCCAAAAAAAACGGACAAAGAGGACAATGTGAGTGTACCCTGTGTTTGGTCCTGCTGGTCCCCCATGGCTCTCCTCCTCCTCTGCAGCACCTGCAGCAGCTCCGCTTCGCCAACATTTCGGCCCATTCCCCGTCTGGATGGCACTCTGCGGAGTTTCTGATGTTTCATGTTGTCCTGGTGTGTGTAAATGTTAAAAAATGTATGTGAAAGTGGAATAAATTGCTGCTTGTCAAAAGTGTTTTGCCTTTGCAACACTAATCTGAGTCCATTACCAGCATTCCTTTCAACTCCAGGATAGCTGACTTTCTGTTTTCACTCTTCTGGTCCTGCAAGAAGATTTGGGAATATTTGGAATTCTGTGTCAACTGCTTAATAATAAAAAATAAATTCAACAATTGGGAATATGAGGCTAACTGACCTTCCATGCACTGTCATCTTCCTGTAAGCAGAACAAGTCAGATTTTAGACATTAGTATTTATTGTTATTACTTTTTTTACGTTTTTTTCTTATACAAGTTTCTCTGTTCATATATAAATGCCACACAATGGGAAAGTAAATGAGCGAATACATTTAAAAAGTCTTTGTGAATACAATTGATCCACCTGTACTCTCATGATGGGCCTCAGGATGATTCCTTTTTTTATTCTCTCCATCATTTCATCCACCGCTCTCGTCTTCATGTCCAAAGGTTCTGCTTCTTAAAGATTAGAGATGGATGAAATATTTTAAAGGACTTTGAGAGCATATAATGTGTGTTTAATTTAAATAGAAGTAAAAGTATTGTGTTTTGAGAAACCAGAAAGAATTGTCATATAAATCTGAGAACCCAAAAACATATATACATACAGATAAATCATAGCTTCAGAGAAAAGTACGTCTATTTGTTATCGATGTAGTTGAGTGGAAGTGTGAGACTCACTGTTTTGATCGGCTTTGCTGGCCCTTTCTTTTCTTCTGCTTCTCAGGAAATCAAGTGTACTTGGCACAGAGAGGTCAAAGGTGTCATATTGTCATGCAATTCATGATTTAAAAGCACAGTCATAAGGGTGTAAAAAGCCTCTGATACAGTATATACACAATGATGAAGACGGTTCATACTTGATGACAGCAGGAGGGGGTGGAGGAGGGGGTGGAGGAGGGGTGGAGGCGGTGGAGCAGGAGTGGTTTTCTCCTCTTGTTCATCCTCCTTCAGTGTATCTTGTAACTGTTTCACTACAAAAAAAGGCAGCGAAAACATTCCTGCTATTAGTATCATGAGCCAAGAGACAAATCACCCAGGAAAAACTAAATGATATTAAATCATGGAATTTGCACCACTCAGAATAATTTTTACTTTGAACTGCGCTGATCAGATAACAGCTGTGTTTGTATGTTTGTATGAACCACAGAGCTTATGTCGGAAAGCTAACCAAAAAGGCTCATTCCAAAAAACATTGTCTTCGAGTCAAGGGAACTGGAAGTGCTAAAATGCTAATTCATTACCAGGTTAAGGACTTATTCCTTCACCACTGTATTAAGCTTTAAATTAAGCTTCTTTTTTTTTTTTTTACAACCGCCAATCACACACTAGTGTCATTAGCTAATGAAAGCCAACACTGGGGTTTTTTGGGGTGTTGTATGAGTGTTTGAGAGCCAACATCCCACTTTAACAATATTGCTTCTGACTGTTTTCTTCCATTAAGCATGTGTGTGCAAAATTCTCCTCTTCTTGCAGCTACCTTCCTCCTGGAGCTGAGTGACAGTGCTGTTAGCTTCAGACAGCTGCGTCTCTAAAGTCTTCCTCTCCTCCTCGCTGCTCTCCAGCTCTGCTCTCAGGTTCTGCAGCTCAGAGACAATGCTGCTCTCATCCACAGCGCCCTGACTCGGTTTAACCTGAATACAGGGATGAAAGAAACAGCATACAAGATGAAGAACATAAATAGGCCATTTCAACCTAGCATGGCACACTCTTTGATCCCATCTGCACACACCTGCTCCTGGTAGAGGCGCTGTATATCACACAGAGCCGTGCTGATGTTGGAGATTTGCTCCAGCGCCCGCTGCAGCTGCAGGCCGGTGTCCGAGCTCTGCGGCGTCACACACTCGCTGTGGGCCGCCTCCTGCTGCACCAACATCTGAGACACACCAAATTCCGTTTGAGACATCTTTAAACACATCTTTATGATTATCTGCTTCTACGAAAACGGGAGAAGAAACACATTCATGAAAACGAGCCACAATTAGAGCATCGATTAAGTGAGATCTGACTGGCTGGTTGTTAATGTTCTCCCACCAGGAGGTTGTCACGATGCAGGGGAAGTGTTTTCAAACTAGTGTTTGACTGAAAAATTACTTGGAATTACAAATCCATTTCATTGTAGGGTACGAACAAACAAGATGAATTAGCTGTGAGACAAAGCATCATTTTATCCATATTATAATAAGTGGCTTGTGAGAACAAATGCCTTAATTCACGAACAAAAGTAGATTCTTTCTCCACCGTGACAGATAAATACACAAGCTATAGCTAGAAGTGCGGCTTTGAGCTGATGAATGAGTAAAGTGCAATCAAAGTGCGATCAACAAACATTTTGACCTTCGCATGAGCTTTTGTGATATTAAATATTTTAATTACTGTTAAAAATGTGGATATTAAGCAATTAGATTATAGATATATTGTGAGTAATTTGCAAACTATTTTTTTCCCTCATGCAGCAGACAACATGTGAAAGACTTAGACACAAATTCAAGAGACAGGGTAATACATTAGTCAAGTAATAAATAAACAAGTGACCTTAAAAACCTTGAAAAATGTGTTACCAGTATATAATTGTAAGCCCTTCGTAAATTGAGTATATAACACAGAAGGCATGATCTCAGTGTATTCTGACCATATTGGATTCACCCTTATGAGAGCAGGTCGGTGATCAGAGAGCAGGAAGTGTGAGAAAAAGTGGTTTTCATTTCTGTGTTTCTACTGCGTCTGAAGCAGCAGGTTTTAGTGAGCTCTGTGTCAGCACACGCTGCAAATTACACCGCTCTAATCTCGGGTCTCCCTTCAGCAGAGAGCAATTTTCACACAGCAATTAGTACAATTATTTCATACACACAAACACACAGTCAGGGGGACACAAAGAGACAAAGACCTACACACAAAAAAGCTCCAAATTGTTTCCTGTTTTGAGGCCCTGCGTCATTATACCACCGGCATCACAGAGGAGAGGTGTGAATGGTTGGTGTTTTCAAAACGCATGAAAACAGACAAATAGTAGTGCACACAAGAGGCATTCAGCACAGGGGGGTCTTTTACCATGAATTGAGAGTAAAGGGGGGGGGGATTGTGTGAACAGTTGGGGGTCCTTTTCACAGGTAAGGACCCCTGCGAGGCGGCCCATTGTGCGCCTGTCCGGTAAATGGAGGACGCTGCGCACAAAGGCGACAATTGCTACATGCTCGGCAAAACATAAAGGTGTCAGGCAAAGACAGGTTGTGCTTAAAAAGCACTATTCTCCTTCAGCCGCGGTGATGACCACTAATTATGGGATGGGGAGGGGCTAAATGGGAAGGGAAAGGAACAGAGATGTTTTTTGAAAGAAAAGGCCTTCATTATAGGAGCAGCTGGGGGGTGTGTGTGTGTGTGTGTTTGGGTATGTGGATTCAAGTGAATTGGTGTTTTTAGAGCTTGTGTACGAGTGTGTGTCTGCTTTTGTCTTGTGTGTGTGAACGCTTTGCCGCACACACAGAGCCTGGATTTGACCAAAGTGTCATCGGTGTGAAAACAGAGAATGGAGATCCCTTAGCCTGTCCCGCCACATCAGCTGACAGCGGAAGTGTGTGTGTGTGTGTGTGTGTCTCCCTCCTCTTCCCCCCGTCTGAGAGTCCGTCTGTACGCCATTGCCGCCCGAAGGTCAACCAACGCTCCCGTGGCACGACCTGTCACCCTCAGTATCTATAGGTGTGGATGTGTGACAAAATGTTTTGTTTTGTGCAGAAAACACACACATACACACCGAACACAAAAACACAAACAGCCATGCCACGCGCTCACACCTGGTGGGCGAAGACTTCAGCGTGCTGCCGGAGGCCCTGCTCCAGCTCCAGCTTCTGAGACATTTCCGTGAACTCATCTGTGACAAGCTGAGAGACTGCATGTACACACACACAAAGACAGAAAACACAGAAAAATAAGTGGTATTCCCAAGAAATAAAAATGAAATACACTGAAATGATCCACTGCTTAATCGATCAGTCAATCTGCAGAAACTGAAACAATGATAACCATGTTTAGTCAATTATGAAGCAAAAATGCCATTTGTTTTCTTATTCAAGTCTCTCAATTATGAGGATTTGCTGCTTTCGCCTGTTTTACAAAAAAACTCATTACATTTATTGTATTCAGCGAGAAAAATCTCAAATCCTCAGTAGATTCAATTGTAAAACCAATTGTGTTTGTTTTTGTAATTCGGTTGAAATTAACTTTTAGGTTTTGGATTGATGGTTGTACAAAACTAATAAAAAAAGGGCGTCTTTTTCAGAACATTTCAGATTCTAAAAAATCATATCCAATTGTTATTTGGTTGAAAAAAATATGGTTAAAGAAATGAATGAAATTATTATTTGGATTCCAAGTGTGATTAGGACTCACCTTGTTTGATTTTATTCATGGTCTTGCTCTGTTTGCTAATTTTCCTCAGTATGGCCTCTTTCTCCTCAACCTCCAGAGCTAGCTGAGAGAAAAAGCCAGGTGATATAACACTAGGTACACACACACACACACACACACACACACACACACACACACAAACAATGATGTACCTGTTCTGTTCTGTGGACCTGCTCTTTTGTCAGATCCTCCACCCGTTGCTCCAGCTGCAGCTTCTCAGCCAGCAGACCGTCCACTGATGCCTGCAGCTCTGACACACACCACACACACACACCACACACACACACACACACACACACACACACACACACACACAAAAACAGATTATATATACCATTTTGTATTTTCTTTACCAGGCAGACAAAGCAATGGCAGTTCTCCCAGTGTTTCCTAACCTGCGATGCTGGCCTGACTCTGCAGCAGCGTCTCCTCACCGAGGTCGAACACGTCCACACCGTTAACCGCGGGGTCGGTCTCCTGGTCAAAGGTCAACCAATCGAAGTTTTCAGGGAGCTCTGGGATGAGCGGCATCATCATCTGGCTCTTCCTCTTCAGCACGTTGTTCTCTTTGGTCACCTTGGCAACAAGAGGAGACCAGTGTGAGTGTGGAGGCTGCTGTGTGTTTGTATTCAAATCTACTGAAAATGACAAAGGTTGGAGTAAATCACTCGATGTACAAGTCGCAGTTTCCCGCTTCTTACGTTAGTCTCTTGACATGCCAGAAGAGCAGAGGAAAGGACATTGAAAATAAGGAAGGGAAGAGAAAGGAAACATAGGTAAGAGGTGGGGGAAAGGGAAGAGAAAGGAAACATAGGTAAGAGGTGGGGGAAAGGGAAGAGAAAGGAAACATAGGTACGAGGTGGGGGAAAGGGAAGAGAAAGGAAAAAGGAAAGAACATAGGAAAAGGAAGGAAGTGAGGAAAGGATCATAGCAAAGAAAAGCAAAGGACACAACATAGGGAAGGAAATGACAGGAAAAGAAAGGATGGTAAAGGAAAATGACAAGTACTGACATAGGGGGGAAATGAGAATTTAAGGAAAGAAAAGGAGAGTGAAGGAAATAAGAGGAAAAGGTAAGGATTAAGGGAAGTAAGGGTCAACACTGCAGCAACAAAAAGGCGTACTTTGACAGCCAGCGCCTCAGCACTCTCCCTGCAGGAGCGCTCAATCTGGAACTGCATCTCCAGAACATTTATCTCTTTCAAGAGCTGATTCGACGCTGCAAATTAAAAGGGGGGGGGAGATGTTTAGTCATTAGAAGAGTAGATTATTTGTATGTGCATATCTACATTTATTGTAGCCTTTCTTATTTTTGTCCATGCAGTGGAGGCTTAATGTTGTCTATAGATGTGAAATTGAGAGTGACACATGCTGGGATAGTCTCCACCCCCATATGGTCCTGAATGGGGACAGGCAGGTGAAGAAAAGGAACAAATGATACTCACCTTCCTCCAGTTCAGACAGTCTCTGGTTAGCTTCATCCCTCTGAAATTCCAGGATCTCGCACTAACAAGCAAACCAGGAGAAAGAGATTAATATGTAACAACAAAACTGATGCATTTGATTGTATTCAGATCGTCAGACTGTTGCAATTGCATTTTTCAAGTTTGTAATAAAGCTTTTTATTTTATCCTGCAATTTTCTTGCTTTTGGAAATGTTTGCTTTATTTATTTTTGGTTAAAAATGTGAACTTAAAGAACAATTTTAGGTTTTCTCTTTAACCAAAGTAAGCCTTTCAGATTTGTGTGATTTCTCTTTTTTACCCTCACATAGAAATAAGTAATTGGACTTTGTTTCCATTTCACATAACAAAGCGACACTAATTAAGCAGTTTTACTTCCTGTCACTAACGATTATACCTGAATGTCTCCCTCATCTTCAGAAGATAAACCACCCTCTCCGTCAGACTCTGTGGGGGAAGGAAATCATTTTATCTACACACAACAGACGGATTGTCAAACGGGCCGTGGCAACAGAGACGACGCTCTGCTGGGAGGCGAGATCATGGAAGATTCTCACATCCTGTCAACGTGACAGAGAGGAACTTCATGAGGTCGTCTGGAGGAGATCGGCAAGTAAATACAGGAAGTGAAATCATGAAAAGGATCCTGAAAAACACATTTCACTTTCTGTCACCTCTGACTCATAGGAGTCTGTCTCCTACTTCCCTTTATTTGAAAACAATAAGAGCTCAGATATCCTAAAGCTAAAGATTGACATTTTCAGGAAGATGTGCTAACTTACTGAACGATAAATGGGAATATTGATATCCTCCAAGAGAAGCAGAAAGTCGAGCAGCATCTCCATGATTTAAGCATTTTATTTATTATACCTATAGTATGGACATGTTGGAGAGTGTGTTTGCTTCAAGTGTTATTGAGGGGTTCTCAAAAGGTTGTTGTCAGAAGTGGGATTCGAACCCACGCCTCCAGAGGAGACTGCGACCTGAACGCAGCGCCTTAGACCGCTCGGCCATCCTGACGTAAAATGTGATGTCATCACCTCTAAACACAATCAAAATGATAATATACGGTTCATTTTTCTTGTTTATTTTCAGTCCATTTATCTTAGTCATGGTCCAATAGCTTGTACCAATCAAAAGGTACAAGCAGAAAGTCAAGCACAATCACCATTGACTAACACTGTTTTAGAGTGGGTTAAAACACACAAAAACAAGATAAGTGAACTCTATTTAGGCCGGTAGGGTAACTTTTGTTTGCCAGGTTGTTGTTTCCAGTCTTTATGCTAAGCTAACTTGCTGTTGCTTTATATTTGGAGATCGGTATGATTTTTCTAAATAATAAATCAGAGTATTTCCCAATACAAATACAAATTATGAAACCTGTGTATATTGAATGAAACATGTTTTTATTTTCACTAAATCTCCAACATTAAAGAAGTAAAACACTTTGATGATCTTACTTAACAAGTCCACACCAAAAGAACATGAATTATTCAGATACAGAAAACTGCAACGGTCATCATGTAAATAAACTTAAGTATCACGGCAGCAGTTATCCAGTCTTACCTGACTCTGCAATGTCCTCACTTTGCATCCACATCCTGCCGTATGCAACGTTTTTAGTTACTTTACAAACTAAATCAAGGAGCACATTTTAGCATAACAAAAACAGTTCTCTGTTTGAGCCGCAGTGTTTAAGGAACCAAGTGGGAATCTCTGCTTAAACCCTCCCCCACTGGCTCAATTTCGAAAGAGGAAGTTTTCCTTACACTGGTCAAAAGTCGATCTTAATCATCACAATCTAGTGAGGATTTATAGCCAAATAAAAGTTTTTTTTACACTTTTTGAATATAATTCTATGTAAATATTGATCATATTAGATTTGATGTAACAGGTAAGTTAGAGGACGAGGCGTTTGATCTTTTCCCCTCTTTTCATGCAGTGGAAATAGAAAAATGTAGACTCTGTACATCACATGTGTCAAACTCAAGGCCCGGGGGCCAAATCAGGCCCGTGGTGGATTTAATTTCGGCCCGCAGGATATTTTTAATTACTATTAGATCTGGCCCGCCGGTATATTGCACGCACACCTTCACTCAATCCTGAGGGTCTCCTCAGCTCAGAGCCTGAGCCCAAACATTGATGAACTTGCACCCAAGATGAGATGCCAAGTATCTGGCTTGAACTAGCATCACAGCAGCAAACTGAGTTTCAATGGATGTTTCCTCTTGCACTTTTTTCTTGTGACAACAGGGCATGTTTGGTTTTTGAAGCTGTTGTTGGCCTGTGGAAAAATGTAATCATAAGAAATGACTCCGGAAAAGCTGCAGATAGAGCCATAAGAAGTGAATGCAACTGATTATTTAATGTTTAATGTTGTTTTTATAGGCAATAATTTAAGCTTTGTTAGTTCAGGTTTAATATGTGCAATAAGTTCATTTCATACGTTTTGCAATAAACATTGAACCAGTCCGGCCCTCGACTAGTACCCATTTTTTTATTTTGGCCCACTGTGTATTTGAGTTTGATCACCCTGTGTACATGAATCTGCTCTCGGACGGACGACACTTATTATAACATCAGAAGGCAATTTATCTATTATAACTTGTGTATAATCCCTGTATAGAAATGTTGAAGAATCTGTTTGCTTCAAATGTTAATTAGGTGGTTCTCAAAAGGTTGTTGTCAGAAGTGGGATTCGAACCCACGCCTCCAGAGGACACTGCGACCTGAACGCAGCGCCTTAGACCGCTCGGCCATCCTGACATAAGAGGTGCTGTCATCACCTCAAAAAATTCGAAATAATGGAAGAAAGACATTTATAGTTACATTTCAGTCCATTTATCAAAAGTCCATCTTAATCGTCACAGTCTAGTGTGGATTTATAGCCTAATTTAATTTTTGTTTGGTGTACTTATAAGGCAATATTGATTATATTAGCCTTTGATGTTACAGGTAAGTCAGAGTACAAGGCGTTTGAACTTTTCCCCTCTTTTCACGCAGTGGAAATAGAGAAATGTCGCCTCTGTACTTGAATGTGGTCTCCGAGGGACGACACTGTCTCTCTACTGCAAGATCAATGTCACTCAAGCAGCCGATGGCGAAGGCGATATTGTCTTTTTTCTCCTCTATTAGCATCTGTGCTCAGAGTTCATGACCTCTCAAACACCAGAACTGCCAAGGGGACCAAATTCTGGGTGATAATTCAGGAGATGACGGTGGCAGTGATGACACACATCCGTCCAATGTGAATAATTGAACAACTTCGTGTTTTATTAATTCCAGCGGCCTTCCAAGAGCTTACTGCTACGAGTATGCAGAGAGTTTGGTTAGGGTTAAGTATTACTTACATTCAACTGTTAGAGGTTGATTTTTGCCGGCTTGGTGCTCCAGATGGACTCTGTTTGGTCTGTGACGGCAAACAGGATTTAAGATGAAGGACAGCATCTAAAAAAAAAAGGATAAGTTACTCTATATTGTTAGTGCTTTCAACCAATCCCATGAAAAACCATTGTGTCACACTTTAGTTCTTACTGAAGATCTTTAAAAACAGCTAACAAATCAAATATATTTTTTAAACCAGTATAGTAATTTCCTAATACAGCTAGGAATTGTAGTTTTTAATCAACCATAAATCAAACCGGAGAAAATTACGCATTTGTTTGGGACTATTTTCAGCTGTTGATTAAAACACATTGGTTTATTGGTGTGGATTTAGAGAAACAGGACATATATGAGGTTAACGCCCAATAAAGAGTGCCTGCGTTCATTGTAATGAATGTGCACATGGGGCTTTAGGTTATCTCTGTCAAATGTAAATATTAAAAGCCAATGTTTAATTGTGGCGTCTAATTGCTGATTAGGGCCGGAGCAACCGACGGTGTCCTAGCATCCAATCGACTTCGATAAAATAATACTTGATGTTTTGCTCATTAGCATAATGTGAAAAACGGCAAAATGACTAAAACTTTTGAAGAGTGGAGTATAGCAACACCAAATTTGGTATACAGAATCAGCGGAAATTAGATAGTTCAGTAAAAATCATGGCCGCCACCAATCAAAACGTCTTCGCAAAAGGCGGGGCATAAAAGGAAATGTTCATAACTCACCAACAATTTATCCAATTATCCCAAATGTATGTGGGTATGTTAAGTCCATCTTGAGGAATAAGCATAGCATTATTACCCTGACCCATAGGGGGCACCAAAAATACCACACATGTACAACTCTAAAACAGATCACATCATTTTACGAAATTTGAAAGACGTGCTTTTGGGGGAGTATTAACTGAGATGTCAAGTATCGTAATGACTGAGGAATGTGGGCGTGGCCTATGACGTTTGCAACAAAAACATGGGACGACATTTTTTTTTAATTATTCCTGGTGAAAATAGGTGAAATTGAAAGTAATCAAAAGACCTTTCTTGAATTATTGCTTTTGACTCAACTTGCACGTGGAAGCCCAGCTGAAGGATAAAAAGCTGCTGCGATTCATGCCCGTGACGTCCTTGTGATTTAATGAGTCTTTTCTCTCTGTGTGTTTGCTCTCTTTTCAGGCGCCACCTGAGCACCACAACCTCCTCCAGCCTGTCACGCCGACCTTTACTAATGATTCTTCACCATGTTAATAAAGGTGAAATTGTCACTTAACATTAACCGTTGTCTGGTGTTCTTGCAGTTGGCGACATTGTCAGAAAACTCCTCATTAAAACTGGCTCTTTAGATTCTGGTTTAATAGAGACGGATAAGAGAGCAGGATTCTTTTATGAAAACACAAAGACTACACAAGGCTCGATTTGGGTTTGGCTTTGGCCTCCGACACTTTGTTTAGTTTCATTTCTTTTCATCTGTATGGACATTTAGCATTTTGAACATTTTCTGTAGTAACTTTCTGTTACAGATTTGTTGACAGTATGACACAAATGGTTAATAAAACATATTTAAAAAATCTATGCCACAATATCCTTTTAAAATAGCAACCCTCTCTGTCAAGCTGCAGCTTTTTACATTAGGCTCAAAGGTTGAATGTATTTCTTCAAAATACAAGTCTTAGACAATAAAAAGAGGTTTGAAGCAGGTTCCTCAGGATAATTATTGCAGCACGTTAACAGTGTTTCTCAGGCAGGTGAAGTATGTGTTTCCTTCAAGTGTTAATGAGGTGGTTCTCAAAAGGTTGTTGTCAGAAGTGGGATGATCCACAAAATGGATTCAAGAGGATAAAATACAGACAATATATAATTAAGTTTGAGTCCATTTATCATAGTCAAAAAGGTGACGAATTAAAAATAAAAAGGTACATAATTCAGTTATCTAAGACTATTAGGTTTTCAATAGTAGGCTATTTATTTATTATACAGGTATTATTCCTGTATTGACATTTAAAATTTGAATATTTTTTGGGTGCAGATTTTATCTAATCTAAGATAATCTAAATTGCCACAATATCATTTTATAATAGCCACTAGAAATTGAAAACTGATTAAAAGTATAACGTTTTTAACATCATTATTGCCTTGAATATTTATTTATTTATTTTACTTTTTCATACAGTAGACATATTTGCTCACATGTGTTGAAAGCTTGACTGAGCTTGAAAACCTTCTCTGTCAACCTGCAGCTTTCTCTTTAAGGTCAAAGGTTAAATGATTCTCCTCAAAATAAAAGTCTCAAGATAAAGTCTGAAGTTTGAAGCAGGTTACTCAGGAGCAACATGTTAACTGTGCGTCTCATGCAGATGATGAAGCATGTGTGTACTTTACGTGTTAATGAGGGAGTTATTCTACTTTACCTGTGTGTCTCAGGAAGGTGAAGTATGCGTTTACTTTTAAGTCATCAGGGGGTTCTCAAAAGGTTCCTGTCAGAAGTGGGATTCGAACCCACGCCTCCAGAGGAGACTGCGACCTGAACGCAGCGCCTTAGACCGCTCGGCCATCCTGCATAGGAAGTGATGTCATCACATCAAAATCGATTCAAAATGATAAAATACAGACAATATTTCATTAAGTTTGAGTCCATTTATCATAGTGAAAAAGGTGATGAATTAAAATAAAAAGGTACATAATTCAGTTATCTAAGACTATTATGGCGCGTTTCCACTACAGCGCGGAGCCCGTTAGGCCTTGTTAGGACCAGCTCACTTGATGGCGCGTTTCCATTACAGTTTAGGAACTGGGGCAGTAACTATAGTAACGCAGTGTAGGCGGAGCGATCGGCTTTTTGGTGGGGGGAGTCATGCTGCTTAAAACTGCCGTGACGACTTATTTGTTAGAAGTGAGCTTTAGAACAGATAGGGACACAACGCTTTCAAGCAAATAACAGAGCGTTAGAAAAAACGTACCATGCAGAGACTCCAGTAACGCCGTTGCAGAGTCCAGGCCTCCATCCCTCCCAACGCTAGCCGGTCTATGGCCGTAAATGGTGTCCATTAGCTCAAACCACTTCCAGTTTTTCCTACTGGCACACTCGTGTTGTTATTATCTTGACCAAGCGATATTCATCTTCATCTTTTTGAGTTTTTCCCTACACTGCACGACAGTCCTCGAGTAGCCGCTTGTGGACATCTGTGTAGAGACCTCCTGAAATACTTTAATATTGCGAGTTGTCCCGTCGAGCTCCCGCTGGATCTTATCATCTGCAATGTAATGTAGGAACGTCGTCACTTCCTCGACCAACCAGGGCGTGCTTTTCTTTGCCATTTTAGCTCCTCTGTTGACAAAAATGCTGTTTATAAAAATGCTGCAAGCTTCGCTATATATATGCGACGCTAGGGATAATCTCGCGCGCCGATTGTGACGATTCTCTCTGACCAATCAGCAGTCGAGAGTGTTGACGTCACAACTCAGCCTGGTTGTTCCTGGCCCTAGAACCACGATTTTATGAGGCCAGAAAAACTGTGAATTAGGACCCGCCGGCCGGTACTAGGCCAAGTGGAAACGCAACCAAAGTCGGGCCGCTGACGTCACAGCCCTCTTAAACCGGGCTCCGCGCTGCAGTGGAAACGCGCCATTAGGTTGTCAGTAGTAGGCTATTTGTATACATTGTTCAGGTATTATTACTATATGGACATTTAAAATTTGAATATATTTTTGGTGCAGATTTTTTGGCAGTATTGCATAAATGGTAAAAACAGAAAAAAATCTAAATTGCCACAATATCATTTTATAAGAACCACTTTAAATTGAAAACGTGTTGAAAGTATATATATTTTTTATATTTTTTTAACATCATTATTGCCTTGAGTATTTACCTCTTTATTTTACTTTTTCATACAGTAGAAATAATAATATTTGCCCACATGTGTTGAAGGCTTGACTGAGCTTGACCACCTTCTCTGTCAAGCTGCAGCTTTCATATTAGGGTCAAAGGTTAAATGATTTTCTTCCAAATAAAAGTCTCAGATAAAGTCTGAAGCAGGTTACTCCGGAGCAACATGTTAAGGCCCCTACACACAAATCTGACACCAAAGAACACGTCCCGACGGACCCGACTGTTGTGTCGCCTCACGTCTCCTGCGTCTTGGCCAAACAGTCGCACTGGAACACACCGCGAAGACTTCAGCCGACGGCCAAGAAGCACGTACGAACTGCGCATGCGTGAGTAGCAATAACTCTCCTTACCAGCAGGCGGCGGTAGTGTGTATTCGTCATTCAAAAGAGGCAACAACCGGAAAACGAAGAAGAACAGACTGCGTGATATAAACAAACAACAAATAGCGTGTGCTTTCCATTTTCACTCAGCGAGAAGCTCATGGGGCTTTCCCGAACCTGTGTCGAGAGCTGGAGTTAAATGAAATCTCAGATTTGCCTTCTTAATCGTTTGTTTGGGTCCCTCACTTTCGTTTCGCTTCTCATGCACTGATTCGCTAAGCTGAACAGCCAATCAGAGTGATTTCTTTAGCCGACGGCCTTTTACCGACAGCCTACCGATTCAACATGATGAATCGGCGGCGGAAGGTGTCGGCACGGCCGAAAAGACACGGCCAATCTGAGTAGGGCGACAGGACGCTCATCGACGGCCAGACATCTATCGACGGCCGAAATTGGCTTAGTGTGTAAGGACCTTTAACTGTGCGTCTCAGGCAGATGATGAAGCATGTGTGTACTTTACGTGTTAATGAGGGAGTTATTCTACTTTACCTGTGTGTCTCAGGAAGGTGAAGTATGCGTTTACTTTTAAGTCATCAGGGGGTTCTCAAAAGGTTGTTGTCAGAAGTGGGATTCGAACCCACGCCTCCAGAGGAGACTGCGACCTGAACGCAGCGCCTTAGACCGCTCGGCCATCCTGACATGTCAAAAAGGTGACGAATTAAAAATAAAAAGGTACATAATTCAGTTATCTAAGACTATTAGGTTTTCGATAGTAGGCTATTTATTTATTATACATTGTTCAGGTATTATTCCTGTATGGACATTTAAAATTAGAATATTTTTTGGGTGCAATTTTTTTGGCAGTATTGCATAAATGGTTAAAACAAAGCAATCTAAATTGCCGCAATATCATTTTATAATAGCCACTAAAAATTGAAAACTGATTAAAAGTATATATTTTCTTTAAACGTTTTTAACATCATTATTGCCTTGAATATTAATTTCTTAATTTTTTCATACAGAAGACATAATATTTGCTCACATGTGTTGAAGGCTTGACTGAGCTTGAAAACCTTCTCTGTCAAGCTGCAGCTTTCTCATTAAGGTCAAAGGTTAAATGATTCTCCTCAAAATAAAAGTCTCAAGATAAAGTCTGAAGTTTGAAGCAGGTTACTCAGGAAGAACATGTTACCTGTGCGTCTCAGGCAGATGATGAAGCATGTGTGTACTTTACGTGTTAATGAGGGAGTTATTCTACTTTACCTGTGTGTCTCAGGAAGGTGAAGTATGCGTTTACTTTTAAGTCATCAAGTGGATCTCAAAAGGTTGTTGTCAGAAGTGGGATTCGAACCCACGCCTCCAGAGGAGACTGCGACCTGAACGCAGCGCCTTAGACCGCTCGGCCATCCTGACATAGGAAGTGATGTCATCACATCAAAATAGATTCAAAATTATAAAATACAGACAACATTTAATTAAGTTGGAGTCCATTTATCATAGTGAAAAAGGTGACGAATTAAAAATAAAAAGGTACATAATTCAGTTATCTAAAACTATTAGGTTGTCAGTAGTAGGCTATTTGTATACATTGTTCAGGTATTATTACTATATGGACATTTAAAATTTGAATATTTTTTTGGTGCAGATTTTTTGGCAGTATTGCATAAATGGTAAAAACAGAAAAAAATCTAAATTGCCACAATATCATTTTATAAGAACCACTTTAAATTGAAAACGTGTTGAAAGTATATATATTTTTTATATTTTTTTAACATCATTATTGCCTTGAGTATTTACCTCTTTATTTTACTTTTTCATATAGCAGAAATAATATTTGCCCACATGTGTTGAAGGCTTGACTGAGCTTGACCACCTTCTCTGTCAAGCTGCAGCTTTCATATTAGGGTCAAAGGTTAAATGATTTTCTTCCAAATAAAAGTCTCAGATAAAGTCTGAAGCAGGTTACTCCGGAGCAACATGTTAAGGCCCCTACACACCAATCTGACACCAAAGAACACGTCCCGACGACCCGACTGTTGTGTCGCCTCACGTCTCCTGCGTCTTGGCCAACAGTCGCGCTGGAACACACCGCAAAGACTTCAGCCGACGGCCAAGAAGCACGTACGAACTGCGCATGCGTGAGTGGCAATAACTCTCCTTACCAGCAGGCGGCGGTAGTGTGTATTCGTCATTCAAAAGAGGCAACAACCGGAAAACGGACTGCGTGATACACCGAGAGAAGAAGAACAGACTGCGTGATATAAACAAACAGCGTGTGCTTTCCATTTTCACTCTACAGCGAGAAGCTCATGGGGCTTTCCCGAACCTGTGTCGAGAGCTGGAGTTAAATGAAATCTCAGATTTGCCTTCTTAATCGTTTGTTTGGGTCCCTCACTTCCGTTTCGCTTCTCATGCACTGATTCGCTAAGCTGAACAGCCAATCAGAGTGATTTCTTTAGCCGACGGCCTTTTACCGACAGCCTACCGATTCAACATGATGAATCGGCGGCGGAAGGTGTCGGCACGGCCGAAAAGACACGGCCAATCTGAGTAGGGCGACAGGACGCTCATCGACGGCCAGACATCTATCGACGGCCGAAATTGGCTTGGTGTGTAAGGACCTTTAACTGTGCGTCTCAGGCAGATGATGAAGCATGTGTGTACTTTACGTGTTAATGAGGCAGTTATTCTACTTTACCTGTGTGTCTCAGGAAGGTGAATATGCGTTTACTTTTAAGTCATCAGGGGGTTCTCAAAAGGTTGTTGTCAGAAGTGGGATTCGAACCCACGCCTCCAGAGGAGACTGCGACCTGAACGCAGCGCCTTAGACCGCTCGGCCATCCTGACATAGGAAGTAATGTCATCACATCAAAATGGATTCAAAATTATAAAATACAGACAATATTTCATTAGTATATTTTATTAGAGTCCATTTATCATAGTCAAAAAGGTGACGAATTAAAAATAAAAAAGGTACATAATTCATTTATCTAAGACTATTAGGTTTACATTGGCTATTTATTTGTATACATTGTTCAGGTATTATTCCTGTATGGACATTTAAAATTAAGAATATTTTTTGGGTGCAGTTTTTTGGCAGTATTGCATAAATGGTTAAAACAAAGCAATCTACATTGCCGCAATATCCTTTTATAATAGCCACTAGAAATTGAAAACTGATCAAAAGTAGATTTTCTTTAAACGTTTTTAACATCATTATTGCCTTGAATATTTATTTCTTTATTTTACTTTTTCATACAGTAGACATAATATTTGCTCACATGTGTTGAAAGCTTGACTGAGCTTGAAAACCTTCTCTGTCAAGCTGCAGCTTTCTCATTAAGGTCAAAGGTTAAATGATTCTCCTCAAAATAGAAGTCTCAGATAAAGTAAGAAGTTTGAAGCAGGTTACTCAGGAGCAACATGTTAACTGTGCGTCTCAGGCAGACGAAGCATGCAGATGATGAAGATGTGTGTACTTTACGTGTTAATGAGGGAGTTATTCTACTTTACCTGTGTGTCTCAGGAAGGTGAAGTATGCGTTTACTTTTAAGTCATCAGGTGGATCTCAAAAGGTTGTTGTCAGAAGTGGGATTCGAACCCACGCCTCCAGAGGAGACTGCGACCTGAACGCAGCGCCTTAGACCGCTCGGCCATCCTGACATAGGAAGAGATGTCAACACATCAAAATAGATTCAAAATTATAAAATACAGACAATATATAATTAGGTTTGAGTCCATTTAGGTGACGAATTAAAAATAAAAGGTACAGAATTCAGTTATTTAAGACTACTAGGTTGTCAGTAGTAGGCTATTTATTTATTATACATTGTTAAGGTATTATTCCTATATGACATTTATCATTTGAATGATTAATATTTTTTGGTACAGATTTTTTGACAGTATTGCATAAATGGTTAAAACAAAAAAATCTAAATTGCCACAATATCCTTTTATAATAGCCACTAGAAATTGAAAACCTATTAAAAAAATATATGTTTGAATTTTTTTTTTATCATTATTGCCTTGAGTATTTATTTCTTTATTTTACTTTTTCATACATCAGAAATAATAATATTTGCTCACGTGTTGAAGGCTTGACTGAGCTTGAAAACCTTCTCTGTCAAGCTGCAGCTTTCACATTAAGGTCAAAGGTTAAATGATTCTCCTCAAAATAAAAGTCTCAGATAAAGTAAGAAGTTTGAAGCAGGTTACTCAGGAGCAACATGTTAACTGTGCGTCTCAGGCAGATGATGAAGCATGTGTGTACTTTACGTGTTAAAGGTCCCATGTCATGCTTTTCCGGTTACGTTACGTTACGTCCGCGGAGCCGTTACGTTAAGCCTCTGCTGATTGGTCCAAATTGACCAATCCACGGACTTCCTCACACACACACTCACGCAGCGTCCACACGTACGCGGTGAAAAAATCTTGGCGGTGGGCGTGTCTGAAGCTTGGGGATTTTTTGCGAGCAACGCGACCAACAACCAATCACATGAATCTCCCGCCCCCGACATACAAAGCAAAAAACCCCGGTTCTTCTCCACTATTGCCAAAATGGATGCCGGTTTTGCAGCAAGGGTAGCAAGTGTAGTAGCAAGGGTGAATTTAGTGTATGCAATGTCTCGCAGGAGGCCATGTAGTGTGCGTCGCTGTTGGGTACATCCAATACTCCGAAAACGTCTGAAACGGGGGGAATACCACGTTCTGGTCCAAGAGCTCCGTCTCGATGACCACCTGTTTCAGCAGTACTTCAGGATGAGCAAAGACGTGTTCGACGAGTTGCTTGGAAAAGTGGGTCCACTGATTACCAAGGCGGACACCTGTATGCGTTTGTCAATCGGACCCGCCGAGCGACTCGCCATCTGCCTACGGTACGTTTTGTGTGTGTTTTCTACTTCTTTCATCTGACTCTGTATAGAAAGAGAGAGAATGCATGCCATGGATGAATGATGACTGAAGTCTGTGATTTAGTTCAGATGGATGACATTAATTAAGATAGCTAGGTAAACACAGTATTGCTCCCCTGTGTGGTCTGTGTGTGTCTGTGGTCTATGTGTGTGTGTGGGGTCTGACATATATATTTTAAATCATGTATATATTTTTTAAATCATTTTTTTAATCATGTATATTATTTTTTTCTCAGGTACCTGGCAACCGGTGATTCATACAGGACCATAGCATTCAGCTATCGGGTCGGGCATGCAACAGTGGCTGTCATCGTCAAGGAGGTTGCGGGTGCCATCTGGACCGCCCTGGTTGAGGAGACCATGCCGGTACCACAGACGGAGGACTGGAGAGCCATCGCTGCTGGGTTCCAGGAGCGCTGGGAGTTTCCCAATTGCGTTGGTGCCATTGATGGGAAGCACGTGGTGATCCAGGCTCCGGAAAATTCTGGGTCCCTGTACTTCAACTACAAGTCCACCTACTCCTTGGTACTGCTGGCTGTCGTGGATGCCCAGTACCTCTTCAGGGTAGTGGATGTCGGAGGCTTTGGAAAGAGCAGCGACAGTGGGAGCCTGCGGAATTCGGCATTTGGAGAGAGCCTCAGAGATGGCAGTCTGCAGCTACCACCTGACACCGTCATCCCAGGAGCAGAGCGGCTGGGCCTTCTTCCCCATGTGTTTGTAGGAGATGAGGCTTTTCCGCTGATGGACAACCTGCTGCGTCCATTCCCTGGACGTCACCTCACCCGTGAAAGGAGGATGTTCAACTACCGCCTCAGCCGGGCCAGGTTGGTGGTTGAATGTGCGTTTGGCATCCTCTCATCCCAGTGGAGAATGTTCAGGCGTGTCATCACCACCAGCCCGGAGGTAACAGAGTTGTGTGTGAAGGCCACCTGTGTGTTGCACAACTTCCTCCGCAGGAAGACGATAGGAAGGACATCACGCACACCTATCGCAGAGTCCACGGATGAAGCTACTCCAGCCCTGTGTGATGCACCGAGGCTGGGCTCCAACAATGCCACACGCAGATCCATCCAACTGCGGGAGACCTTCAGCTCCTATTTCAATGAGGAGGGTGCAGTGCCATGGCAGGCGAATGTGGTGTAGGGTCACCATTGTCTCCAAACCAAAAGCTCTTTTAAGAGCTACCCATATTTTCTTTAAAAAGCCAATTTTCCAAATGAGCCATTTTAAAATCAATCAATCATTCCTAATAAACATGTTTCTTGAATTGATATTATGATATGACTAACAAACTTTTTCTTTCAGTCCTGTTTTTAGTGATAACCCACTCATAATTACAGTATCAGTATCAGTAATCAATTTTCCTCCTGGTCTGCATCTAAAACCACCTTGTGAATGGCAAATCTGACTCTTAACCTCTTCGCTCTCGACATCAGTATCATGGTGGGCAAGAGACTCTTGAAGAACAACAGGTCCTCGTCGTCCTCCACCACCACTGGTGGGGATGGTGGAGGTGGCATGGCCAGAATAGGACTGACGGCAGACAGCAAACTTTGCTCAAAGGAGGACATCTCCCTTCCCCTTTTCCTTTTCCCCCGGAACGCAACACTCGCCTCCTCCTGTCCTGTCTCCCCTTCCTCTGCTTGCTGGCTGTTAGCTGGCTGACTGGCTGGCGGACTGGCTGACTGGCTGGCTGGCTCACTGGCTGGCTGGCTCACTGGCTGGCTGACTGGCTGGCTGACTGGCTGGCTGACTGGCTGGCTGACTGGCTGGCTGACTGGCTGGCTGACTGGCTGGCTGACTGGCTGGCTGACTGGCTGGCTGACTGGCTGGCTGACTGGCTGGCTGACTGCCACCTGGCTGGCTTTCCTGGCTCTCTTCCTCTGGCACCAGGGTGGCAGGGTTTGCCTGCCAGGCAAAGGGTGGCAGGGTTTGCCGGGGGATATTGCTGGACGTCTCACGGTCAATCAGGAATGGGTTTAAAAAACTCATGACTGCCGCGAAACGCCAGGGCTTATATCCCCCTGAAGACCCTGCACCGCTTCTTTTCCCTTCCTTTTCATTTTGTTTATCCTTCCTGTACCTGTCCCTCAGTGTCTTCCATTTCTTTCTGCACACTTCGTCTAATAAAATGAAATGAAAGAATACAGTTAATTTCTTTAATTTACGAAAATTATTCCTCCATTAATGAAAACCAAATCCCTTTATCACTGTCAATTGCATAAAAGGTTTTACATGTCACACTATCAGAATCAGAACCAGAATCAGGTTTATTGCCAGATAGGTTCGCACATACTAGGAATTTGACTTGATGTCATGGTGCATATATAAAAAACAAGAAATCTAATATAAAACACAAAATGTTTTACACCGTAATAAAATACAGTTAAATTGCAATAAGATAACAATTAAATAAAGCAGTAATTGACATGGAAATAGAATGCTATGAATGAATTTTAGAATATAAACTATGAAATGTGAAATCAGAATATGTGCAGAAAGGAGTATGACATTGTGTGCATTCATGTGATGCATATAGTCTCTGATGTGGCAGAGGTAAAGTGTCAGCGGGGAGGGCTATGATGAACATTTATGAGAATAATGTCTATGGTGCTATTTTATGCTACATTCCATGCTGGCTAAATATACTGTCTATGCTTGCTAGCAATGTTAAAACGAAGTAAACTGGATATAAAATCCCCAAACAGGCGAAAACCTACCAGTTTCACCCACTGTCTCTGCCACCTCCCTCCATGCCTGGTTCCTCCGGTATGTATCCCGGTAGGTAAATAGGGACTTGTCATAAAGAACCGGGTGATTTGCTACCGCAATAACTAATTTCTCCTCCATTTTGTTAGGAATATAGAAATGAACTGCGGTATGTCACTCCCAGCTTACACGCGGTTTGATTGGCTAGCGCTTGTACTGTCAGATTTGCATAAACGGGATTTGATTGGCTGACGCTTCCACCTCAAAGATTTCCAGGCGTTCCAGGCGTCAAAAGTTGAACAATGTTCAACTTTTGAATCCTGGAACGCCTGTAAATCGCCGCTCTGCTTCCCACAATGCAGTTCGGGGAAAAGTGAGGCGAAGTGACGTCATCCCATTCAAAGTGAATGGGCAGAAGTGTTGGAAGATTTTTTCACCGCGTACGTGTGGACGGGGCGTCAGTGCAGGCAGCTCTGCTGATTTCTCATCCCTGGGTGCAGGCTGATAACAGACAGTTGGGATCGCGGCGAAATTCTCTCTGCAGACCCATTCTCACAGCGTTTATCAACCTTTTTCTGACTCAATATCAAGCCACACTTATTGTTTTTACTTCGGCTGTGAGTTTGTGTGTGCTCAGGATGAGTTTGGCTGCGTTTCGCTGTGTATCGCTAAACAAGGAAACCACACCTCCACGGAGCTCAGCGCGATTCACAACGTCCCGACCAATCAGAGCACACTGTGCTCACAGGGAGGGGGGGCAAGAGCTGCACCGAGCCGTTTAGTGGAGAGAGTGAATACTGCTGAATACACATACTTTACAGAGATGCTGTATGCGAAACCAATGTGAGTTTGGAAAAATGCACAGTATAAATCTATTTTAGTATACCTCAACAATGGAATTATGATCAGTGGAAATGGCCATGACATGGGCCCTTTAATGAGGGAGTTATTCTACTTTACCGGTGTGTCTCAGGAAGGTGAATTATGCGTTTACTTTTAAGTCATCAGGTGGATCTCAAAAGGTTGTTGTCAGAAGTGGGATTCGAACCCACGCCTCCAGAGGAGACTGCGACCTGAACGCAGCGCCTTAGACCGCTCGGCCATCCTGACATAGGAAGTGATGTCATCACATTAAAAACAGATCGAAATTATAAAATACAACAAATATGTAATTAAGTTGCCATTTCTTACTAATTAGACAAAAGGTAAAACATTGTGATACATATAAAGCCTGTATTACAGCATGTGATGCTCAACCAAACATTTTTATTTCACTTTTTAATTTTATTTTAAATCATTCTCAAGTAGGCCATTTTTGTATCATACCTGTGCTATATCATAAATTAATACAGTTTATAATTACATTTGCTCTCAACTTACAAGTATTATGGGTTTGAGCTTGACAACTCTCTATTTTAAGCTACATCATTCAAGATATGGTGAAAGGTTAAACATATTTCTACTAAATAAAGTCTCTGATACCAAAAAAACGAGTAGAAAGTAGGTCACTGAGAAGCTACCCGTCTAGAGTGTCGCTAAGACTATTAATGGATCATGTGTTTACCAACAGCATGTGATTGTTTGCAACTGAACACGTCTCAAAAGGTTGTTGTCAGAAGTGGGATTCGAACCCACGCCTCCAGAGGAGACTGCGACCTGAACGCAGCGCCTTAGACCGCTCGGCCATCCTGACATAGAAAGTGATGTCATCACATCAAGATCTATTCAAAATGATAAAATACAGACAATATATAATTAGGTTTGAGTCCATTTAGGTGACGAATTAAAAATAAAAGGTACATAATTCAGTTATCTAAGACTATTAGGTTGTCAGTAGTAGGCTATTTATTTATTATACATTGTTCAGGTATTATTCCTTTATGACATTTATCATTAGAATGATTAATATTTTTTGGTACAGATTTTTTGACAGTATTGCATAAATGGTTAAAACTAAAAAATCTAAATTGCCGCAATATCCTTTTATAATAGCCACTAGAAATTGAAAACGTATTAAAAAAATATATTTGTTTGAATTTTTTTTTTTATCATTATTGCCTTGAGTATTTATTTCTTTATTTTACTTTTTCATACAGCAGAAATAATAATTTTTGCTCACATGTGTTGAAGGCTTGACTGAGCTTGAAAACCTTCTCTGTCAAGCTGCAGCTTTCTCATTAAGGTCAAAGGTTAAATGATTCTCCTCAAAATAAAAGTCTCAGATAAAGTAAGAAGTTTGAAGCAGGTTACTCAGGAGCAACGTGTTAACTGTGCGTCTCAGGCAGATGATGAAGCATGTGTGTACTTTACGTGTTAATGAGGGAGTTATTCTACTTTACCGGTGTGTCTCAGGCAGGTGAATTATGCGTTTACATTTAAGTCATCAGGGGGTTCTCAAAAGGTTGTTGTCAGAAGTGGGATTCGAACCCACGCCTCCAGAGGAGACTGCGACCTGAACGCAGCGCCTTAGACCGCTCGGCCATCCTGACATAGGAAGTGATGTCATCACATTAAAAACACATCGAAATTATAAAATACAACAAATATGTAATTAAGTTGCCATTTCTTACTAATTAGACAAAAGGTAAAACATTGTGATACATATAAAGCCTGTATTACAGCATGTGATGCTCAACCGAACATTTTTATTTCACTTTTTAATTTTATTTTAAATCATTCTCAAGTAGCCCATTTTTGTATCATACCTTGTGCTATATCATAAATTAATACAGTTTATAATTACATTTGCTCTCAACTTACAAGTATTATGGGTTTGAGCTTGACAACTCTCTATTTTAAGCTACATCATTCAAGATATGGTGAAAGGTTAAACATATTTCTACTAAATAAAGTCTCTGATACCAAAAAAAACGAGTAGAAAGTAGGTCACTGAGAAGCTACCCGTGTAGAGTGTCGCTAAGACTATTAATGGATCATGTGTTTACCAACAGCATGTGATTGTTTGCAACTGAACACGTCTCAAAAGGTTGTTGTCAGAAGTGGGATTCGAACCCACGCCTCCAGAGGAGACTGCGACCTGAACGCAGCGCCTTAGACCGCTCGGCCATCCTGACATATGAGAGGCAAAATCAAATAGAATATAAAAACATAACACGCATTTACTTCATCGACTTTAAGAAAAGAACTACGGGAAATTAGTTGACTATCTACAGATGGTTTGCTACATGAGTCAGTATAATGCATTTTAATCAAAGAATAGTAATAGACATCCTACCTTCCTCTGAGGACGATTCAATGAAAGCGTGGGCGGTTCCCTTTTAGTGTCTCACATCTGCAGCTCCTGCCAGCACATGAAGACCTGCCGGTTCAAGGCGAGAAAATGTAAAAATAAGCACAAAACAACGTTTTCTCTCTCAGACACATCCGAGCCATTACATCTTGTCAAAACAAACCCCAAAATGAAGGATATCACAACATGTAAACATGGATAAATGTTATGCAAACTCCCTTTAAACTAGGGTTGATAATCCTAAAAAACTACCAGCAAGGTACAATTAGACCGAACAATGCCAGGCCCAGAGTAGCTAGCCTCAATTAAGCTAGCTAATAGCGCTAGCTTAATTAGCCGCAGGACCTATACAAACACGTGACTAGCTTTAGCGGCTAATTGAGCTAGCTGGCAGCATTAGCTTAGTTAGCCGCTTAAGCTAGCGAACACGTTGTGGTAACACTGACTACAACGTCCAAAACTATCATAATAAACGTAAACATACCATAAATATAATAAACAAGTAAGATCGTACCAACCAGTTTTAAGCTGTTTCTTGAAATATCCGTCGAGGTTGCAGACTAGTCCTGCAACGCCATTTTTATTTTATTTTAGAAGCATTGGAATTGGTATAAGTAACTCTCCCGAAACTATCCTTATGCACGAAACATGTCTACTGTTAGTGGCCTACTCAAAGGTTTTAGGTTAGTAGCTTCTGGAAAACTCCGTTAATGTATAGCCTGTTAGATGCACGTGTGAAGATCACGGGCGGACTGCGTGCATTCAGACCGATTCAGACAGACAGACATGTAGACAGACAGGTAGATCGAAGGCAGGTCACAGGACTGTAACGGTCCAATCATATCATCAGACCGAATGATCAGGTCTGACAGAGCATTTATTAATTGTTGTCGAGTTGTTAAGAGAGTTTCAACAGATATACAAAAAATGTGAAGATTAGTAACCTCTGTTATTTAAAACTGTAACCTAATAACATACACATTTATTTAAAGTGTATTGTGATTGTTATAGCATTTTCAAACCTAACACTGCAGCATTTAATTAACATATTTGTATCTCTGAATTTTGGGGTCTCAGTTAGGAATACAAATATAATCTGAGGGTAAAAGTGAACACAAGTTAATCACCAGCAGGATAGGGGTAGCCTATTGAGGATGGTACATACAAAAAAAATACATCAGACTGCACTACTGTGAGTATTGGTTCCGTTTCAGGAGTACCAGATGGATGGTAAAATGGTTATTTTTCAATTTTCTAAATGGTTTTCAGTGTATTTGCACATCCGACGAGTCATATCAATCGTGTTTGCACTTTGTAAATTGAGTAGACTTGGGGAACAAGCACAATTTAAAGACACATGGGTAGAATCTGTGGAGAATGGAATAAAAAGTTTACATACAGGCATGAATAATTTAATAAAAATATCTGTAATGTCATATGCAGGTCATACTGTAGCGTTGGGGCTATAAAAGAAACATGTTTCCCATTTACACACAGAAGACATCAGAAAATCCAGAGGATGAAAAAATGTAAAAATGTGTCAGGAGAGGTTAAGAAGCCACAGGCCATCACAACAACCTGGGGGTTAAGGAGAACAAATTAAAGAAAGTAAGGAACATAAAAACTGAAAGGCAAACTTAAATGAAAATAAAAACATCCAAACATTTAGTAATTATTTGTTATTTATCAAGCAAGTTAAGATAAAAGGGAGATATAGCCATGGTAACAGGCCGACATGACAGCATGTAATAATAATAAAGACCAAATTAAAATGCTTAGACACCATCTTATTGTTCTTCTTTTAATTGGTCCTTAAAGTCATTAAGAGTCAGAGATGATGATGGTTCTCCTCCCAGTCTCTTCTGCAGCTCTCTATAGGACCCTTAAACATTTTTAGTCCCCTGCAGCTCATCTTCTTTACATCTCCGCCATGATTGTCTCGGACATGACACATGCCTTTCATGCTGAAAATGTCAATCCTGGCAACCGATCCCTCATCTGCATCCAACTTAACAGAGGTTTAATGAAACTGTAGTGGACGCTCTGGTTTTACGACACCACAGAAGCATCTGGTTGTAGAATCAGAGCGATGTGACAGATCGTTGGGTTTCCACTGATCGGATGTGTTCCTGATCATGAGACGGACAGCTTGTGATTAACATGTGTTAAAAGAGCAACACAAAAATCTAGTAAAAGATTACGAGAGCGACACAAACACACACTCACCTGCTCAGGCTCTGGCCTACTCAGCACTAATGACTGTGTGATTGGATTATCCAGGCTTTTAGCAGCCCCACAGCTGCAGCTGACAGAGAAGCTAACCTGCAAAGGCCAAGCTCGGGTCAACAAGGGGTCGCGACCTTTGCATAAGACGAGGCCTTGAGGCGGGACAGCAGAAGAGAAGCCGGCAAGATGAATAATGGTGATAGACAGGATCCATGTTCCTAGGAATTCAAAGTGGAGGATGCTGGAAAGAGAAGATGGAGAGTGTTGGGAGGAAGTAGAAGGTATTCGTTGTGACAGAAGAGCCTCGCAGACACTGCTGGCCTCCTGTGACTCCACTGTACGACTGTGAACACTAAACAAACCATCCACCGCCGGCTCCACACACTCCCCTTTTTCTCTTTCACACTTACTCCCTTCTCTATCTTAAAAAAAACAAGTCGGAGCCATTACATTTTGTCCAAACAAACCCCTAAATGAAAGATATCATTTCACATGACCCCAAAATATCCTTTTACCATCTGCTACAGGCAGCAGGGATATTTTAATAAGTCTTTAATGCGATTATTAATATTTGGGCCATGTTCATTTTACCTTATATTACATCATTATGTCATCACAGATTTGAAGTTGTACCTGCTGCATTTCTCATACACTATTACAATTTAAATTCCAATTATATTTGATGAACTGAACACTCTATACTGGCATATATCAAAATAAGACAACGCAAAAGTACAGATGCAACCAAGACTATATCTTCTAGGAAAGTCTAATCAGTTTCAAAGGCACTAAATGGCTTGCTTGGCATCAATAAAGGTGTACTTTAAAGTGCATTACCAGAGTTACTACTACACTGATGTAGGAGGTACTATTTAAGGCTGCAGGTGTAAATGAATACTAAGAATAGCAGCCTGGGAGGAAATTCCCTGCATGGGATTTGTCTCTGCATTAGACCAGAGGATGAGGACGAGTCTATTATGAGAGAGTGAAAAACACAAACACAATGATTGAAAGAAGGAATATAAAAAATGTGGCTCAAGTCTTCAGAATTTATGTAATTTTGATAATGTAGAAAAATATATTTGTAATTATTGTAGACATTTAACTTAATACAATCTTCCCCGGACGTCCCTGATCACTCTAAAGTCACCATAACTTTATTGAGATAAAATAACTATTGTCTTATTGTCTGCACCGTTACTTTGAATTAAACAGTTTGTGTTGGTTCATTGTATTTGTTCTTAAAAAGCTAACCTCACAATGAATGCAAATTAACCATAAACGCTATGATTAATATTATATTTATCTGTCCCTGCAGAATGATCATAAACTTAATAAGGCCAGAGTTGCTGTGCTTTTTTCCAACAGGAAACACACTTTCAAATGTGAATTATGAGACAGATATTCACTCTCCCAGTCTGAGTATATTTATGAATTGCAGCTCGTGGTTTTTGCACCCTGAGCTCTGTAGGTGTCACTCTAACTCTGTGAGCAGCCACCTGTTGCTCTGCCTCACTTCTTTCTGTCTTCAGTACTGAGCTCTAAATCATAATGACTGCAGGGGGAAATGTAACTTTGAATAATACAATTAAACAAATACTACAAACAAAGTGTGTGTGTGTGTGTGTGTGTGTAGGGGGGCGGGGGCGCATTTGATCTTTAAGGAATAAGGTATACGCAAGAAAAGGCCATTTGACACAAGGCAATTTAAAGTGCTTCAGATGGGAAAATAAATATATTAAACTAGATGTTACAGAAACATTAAAATTGCAGTACAATAAATAAGAATCATAACTTATTTTTAATCATGTCATTTATTTTATTTTCAAATGAAATGTCTGTCTCCTTTACAAAAGTGTATTTGTTTCTTGTTGTCTCTGTATTTTAAATGAGAACACTTCAAGTATTCATCCACAGATTTCCACAGGTTTGAATAAGTGAAGCTTAAAGCAAGACAACAAAATATATATTTATTAACTGTTGCTTATTGCAAGCTGAAGAAAGAAACTGTAGATTCTGTGTGTAAAGGAAACTTTGAGTAAAATTAATATCTTAATTAAGTTATTTAAATTGAAGTGTGTCTGTAAATATTAGGAATCATAAGTTATGGTGTAAAAAACTAAATGTGAACTAGTGTGAATACCCATGTTCTTGTCCCTTATTTTGTTTAATAGTGAAGGATAGATACATATACAATTTAAGGACATCTCAGACAAGAACTTATCCATCCATCCATCCATCTTCTCCTGCTTATCCGTGGTCGGGTCGCGGGGGTAGCAGTTCCAGCAGAGAGCCCCAAACGTTCCTTTCCCTGGCCACATCAACCAGCTCTGACTGGGGGATCCCAAGGCGCTCCCAGGCCAGCGAAGAGATATAATCCCTCCACCTGGTCCTAGGGTCTACCCCTGGTCTCTTCCCAGCTGGAAGAACTAATGTTTGTTATAAATTAATTCGTAGTAAAAATGTGTAAATCATTATTGATGAGTTGTTTGAATGTTCCTTTGTGGTTAGCTTAATGATGGTTGAAAGGATGATACTTTTTGTTTCATTTCCACAGTCGATTGTTGATTAAATTAGATGTTTTGTTTATGTTTGTTGCGGTGCTTATGCTGATGCTAATGAGTATCCCAATAAAAAGAGAAGAAGACATTTTAGATATCAGTTGTTTTTTTCCAGCACTTTTTTTACAAGAATAAAAACATCTTTATTTTCTCTGCTCGTGCCAGACTAAACTCGAATCTCTATGTGTTAGATAAAAGAAGACATCACTGCAGCCACTGTACGCCTGAACCAAATCCCCCAGACAGCCTGTCAGCGTCGTTGGCATTTGCCCGTCTCGGAGTGATGATGTCAGAGGGGAAGCCGTCTGCTGCACCGGGCACAAAGTGGCACAGACTGATCAGCGTCTGCAGGTCGTGAAGGAGAGGAAGCGGGGGGGTCGGGTCCTAACGGGCACACAGGGGCACTGTCTGCAGCTGAACACACACACACACACACACACACACACACACACACACACACTCAGAGGAGGACAGTAACCAAGTACATTTACTCAAGAAAAGTAAGCAAATCAGCTGTAAATATGTAGGCTACTAGAAATAACCTTTCTTGGGTATTTTCCTTTTATGACTCTTTAACATCACTACATTTGAAAGGGAAGTATATTTTCTACTTTGCTACATTTATTTTACAACTTTAGTTACTCAAAAATTACGATTTTTGCACATAAAAGGTTAGGGTTGGACTTTATAAAACGTGATATGTAGTTTTAAATTAAACTAGCCAAACGTTTATACAAGAACAGCTTGGTCGATAAATCAGCTGTCCAAGTTTTTGGAGTCCAAGTATATTTAAAAAAAATTCTCATTTATTTGGAATGATTTAGACTTTTTTGTATCTCTAAAAAATATATAGATAGATTTAGTTATTTTACGTTTAATATTTAACTACATTTAGCTGATTATACTTACTTTTACTTTTTGTACAACTCTAATGAAGGAGGAGTTGTAACATAGTATTTTGACAGGTTGTTTTTCTTAAGCAAAGGATCTGAATACTTCCATCATTGCAGCTGATAGAGCCGTCTGCGAGTTAACAGCGTAAATCACGATCCTTTTCTTTGTTACAGGAAATTATTTCATCACCTCTCGCTCTTTGAAACCCAAACTTGCTGGACGTTTAGTCGCCTCACCTTGATTGCTGCTTATTTTCTCTTCAATAAGTGTCACAGCCAATTTGTCCTTATCAGTGTGGAACATCATTTGACAGCAATTACCTGATTGCTCGAAACACACTCTTATATCTCCTGAATGCTGGCTTTAAATGCAATCATTTCTGATTTAAATTATAATGATCTTAAATTTATATCCTAATTTCAATTTTTCACATTTGAACGAGCTACAACATTGTCAATAAATTAGGATGTTTCTCAGAAGAGACTAGGCATCTGATTAATAATATAAACAAATATGCGTTATGTTCAACCAGTGAGGAGACTATAAATATGGCTGTCTGTGAATCAGTAAGGGCAAAGGTCCCGTATCCATTCGCAGCTTTATTGGTGATAGGTAGACTTATATATGATAAAACATACATTTCTTTGTTTGTCTTAATTTAAAGATAAATCTGATTTCTTCTACTTTCCACAATTCTTGTCTTTTCCGCGCCATCACACCGTTTCTCTTCCCACAAGGTTACGCTTTTAGAAAAATCTGAAGAACTGAACAAAATGAAAAAGCAGCAAAAATCCAAAAACAAGGTCAAAGGGAAAGATGGGACCAGACATGAAGAAAATCTGCATTCAGCACCAAGGCCTCACCTAACCCCCGCCCCTCCTTTTTTATTAATCATCCCGCCATCATCCCTCCTCCCTATATATTCTTTATCTTATTTTTTCGGCTAAGCTTGCATTTTGTTGCTCATCCTCTCTCTTTCCCTTATAGTATCCACTTTTTTAGTTTTCGTCTTTTCAAAAATGTCCCTCCTCTTAATGTTTTTACCACTTGTTCTTCCTTGAATCCATTTGCTTCCTCAATATTTTTCATCATCTGTCTCCCTCCAACATCCCCTACTGATCCTAAATGTTCCTATCCATTCCTATTTTCCTCCTACCTCAGCTTTAATTCACTCTTCATCTTTTTCCCTCCTCCTCTTCCTCCTCTCTGTGCAGCTGGTGAGGCCCTTCCATTAGTCCTGACATGCAGAGGCACTGATTCTGTAAAGGTCGTGATCTCTCGCAGCGGGCTTCGCCAGGGCTTAGTCCTACACACTCACACATCTGCGTGCCCCGGGATGCCCACTCGATGCATAACTCACCCTTTACACAACACACACACACACACACAGACACACACACACACACACACACACACATACACACACACACACAGACACTGGCCGGCACAGACACACACTCACATCTGCAGAACCAGAATTCCTTTATTAGTCCCGCAGCGGGGAAATGTACGGCGTTACAGCAAAAGTGACATAGCAGATAAAAGGGAAGCAAAAATAAAGTAGCCAACATGTTTATTATAGAGAAAAAGTACATATGAGAAATACATTTTTTTTTAAAAAGACAGATAAGTATCCATCGCTAAAATAATAATAGCAGCATATAAATAGTTAAGTGACCATATTAAGGTTTGAGATACTATAAGAGTTTATACAAACACTGACATGCACATAAGTGGATATACACACACATGCACGCTCAGATTCACACACACACACACACACACACACACACACACACACACACACACACATCCGTGGCCTGCTTTCATGGTGCTGACAAGAATTAACCCCTCCCTCAGAAGCACCAACTGACTGCACAGCTGCTGTGGTTGTAAGTAAGTGTGTGTGTGTGTGTGTGTGTGTGTGTGTGTGTGTGTGTGTGTGTGTGTGTGTGTGTGTGTGTGTGTGTGTGTGTGTGTGTGTGTGTGTGTTTGATCAGATGTGGGCGAAATCCTGCTTAATTGGACTGCTGCAGGCTTGGGAAAGACCCACAGTCACTCTCTTTTCTCACCCCTCTCTCTCCCTGTCTCTCTTTGTCTTCCACCTGTACTCTTTATTCTGCTGCGTCTCTATGATCAACAGTAGCAGTTTTACACTATGCTGCACAGCTGCAGTGGATAGAGGTGCGCTTCAAGAATTCACTCAAATGTAACAAGAAGAGGGGGAGTAAAAGCTTGAAGGCAAATTACTGATCATTAGTCATCACTTAAGACATTTGAAGCAAACAAGCGTTAATGTTTAGCCACAGTCATCAGGTGTGAGTTGTGTGAATGTCAAACAGAGGGTAATGTGAAAGAGAATGAAACAAGCACTGCAGTTCAGCTTTAGACGCAGTTGACTGTTATTAGCCACAACATTTTCACAATACTTTCCTATATCAATCAAATCCATACGGCAACTAACCTAACAATATCATTGTATCCCTGTTGATATTTTGGCTTGTATACACACATGTTATTATCTGATTTGTCCTTTGTCTTGCAATAGAATAGAAACATAAAAAAAAATGAACAAGGCTCATGAAGTTAATCCTCCATGATGTGTCTTTCCCGAGAATTTTAAATTAGTTTTGAATCTTTTCTCACTGTGACTGAACCCAAATCCAACCTGTTGCTACGAAATGAACCTCACTAAACATACAGTATACGTTTAGCATTATATGGTGTAACTACATTTTTTATACCACAACAACAATCCTTAAAGCCAGTCAATCTAGTCTTGCAAAGATGGTCTCACATACTTGTACCCAGCGGTCCATCTGGGTAAAACACATGAAGCTCCTTATTTGTGAATGAACCCTACATTTGCAGATTTTCACCCTGAAAACCAATTTCCCATCCCCTCCCCCCTTTTTTCCTCTCAGTACACGTCTTCATCTCATTTTACCACTGTTTTCCCCCACTGAACATTTCCCCGTCCTCCGCTCGTCTCTTTCATCTCAGTCATCTGTCCCCTCATCGTTTCCTCCCCCACGACTCCCTCCTCCCGCTCTTAGCCGCTCGCTGCTCACTGTAACTGGCAACTTTGCTTCTCTTCCCTTTTGTGGTTTGGACAAAGGGGGCCAGTGCCCTCTCGCAGGCTATGTTACAGGCTGTCACATGAGGCGGACACTCTGGGACGGCCCAGCGTTATCTGCTGTGACAACTCAGATTACTTCCACAGACTCCCATCTGATCAGCACATCCAATTCAATTAGTGGCAATTAGTCCTGGTCCCCCCCCCCTCCCCCCAAGTGTCTTTGAGCAACTCACTCAACCTGGCAGGCTGGCTGGTGAACAACTTTGGAGCGACTTGCAGCTCCCCCCCTTCATCCCCCAATTACCCTCACACACACACACAATGACTCATTCACACATTCATACTCATATTCACCGCCAGAGCACATATTCAAAGTGACACATCACATAGAGAGCAGAGTTTTCGGCACATAAACTCCCACACATTCAACTCAGCAGCAACACAGAGGGACGTGCGATGCACAATCTGTGGCTAAAGAACTACACAAAGAAAATAAGATAATCAACATTTTTCTAATAACAAAGGATCAAATGACTACACATAAACAAAAACACAGATTTATTAACTCTGCAGTTCTTCCTTGATGGAGCGTTTATCGCCTTTTGGTTTTCTATCCTGCAACTTTACTGATGTTTATTTAGTCTTACTGCTGTCTGAAAGCATCGACAGCAGCAGTCAGCCATTCTTAGCAATAAAGCTTTAAAAAAGAAAAGCACCAAAGAGTGAACCTTTAAAAGAATAGCAGAGGAGTGGTAAGCAGCTGAATAGAGAGATATGTGGTGGAGACCAAAACAGAGCACAAAGAGAGAAAATATTGGACCTACAATGGTGTGATTGACCAGAAAATCGTATTAATTTAAGTATACATTTTAATGACGTGTGGCCAGAAAAATCTGTAACTGCAGGTCTTTCACGTACAGTTTTGTTTGGTGTTTCTCAACATTTTGGATCATCATTGAAATTGTCCTGTTTCTTTTCCTGGGGGGGGGGGGGGGGTGCTAGTGACTTATCCGACTGGTTCTCCTCGGTGCCGCAAGTAAATACCGCTACTAAATTGTCGACGGAGGGGTGCTAGTGACTTATCCGACCGGCCAAAGATCATAATTATCTCCAATTATGATCTTTTGACCTCTCAAGGTCATCTTGGGAAGGTCAGGAGCCACAGGTGGTTATTGTAAGCAATTCAAACAAAAAAGCCAACACATTTAAACAACAGAGAGAAACTGCTAGGAAACACTTTGCACTGATGCCCTCTGGTTTGTTAACCACATTTCTGTGCCACCCCCCTCCTTCCCTCAAACTCACCCCTTGCCTCACCCCCCTTTACTGTGGGCCGCGCACACCTGGTCTTCGCAAATTAGGGCCTTGGAAGACCAGCGAGCGGAGAGAAAAGCGGGACGCATGGTGGAACAAGGGGAGGGAAAAGGGGGGAGTTTTGGTCTTTCAGCATTCCGATGGAGCAAAAAGTTAATGACGGCTCTATTGTGTTGTGAGAAAGCTGGCCGGAGGAGAAGTGTTACAGGGAATCATGGCCTGTGCCAGTGAGCAGTGACAAAAGGGGGCCGTCCAAAAGCATGCATTGAGTTTTTACTGTATTTATATCGCTTACATGGGCGCTTTATGTCGCGCTGAAAAAGCTCACTCAATCATCCTCGCTGCTGAAACAATGCAATTTTGTTTGGAGCGGCAAGGCGGCAAATAATGAGAGGACTTTGTTTTCCTGACACATGAAGAAAGGCCGTAGTGGGGTTTTTAGACATCAGAATAAGAAATGCTTTAATGTTCAGTTTTTGAATGTTTTTTAATCATATCCAATCATTTCCTTGCTTCTTAACTCCCTCTCTGTTCATAAAAAGCCGCCCTAACACGCCCGCCTTCCGCACAGGCCTTAATGCATGCTGACAGCTTCCCTCCGTAATTGGTGATCACACCCAGATGGATGGTTCCGTAATTTGCTGTTCCCAATAAAGCCAGGCAGCTCAAGGGAAGAGGGGCAGCAGGGGGAGTCGAGCTGTGGAGGTGGTGAGGGGGGATCTTTGATTTGTTGGATATAGATACAAGAGCAGTAAACACCCTAGGCTTCGGGCCCGACAGTTTGACCAGGCTTTTGTTCACACGTCCGTTGAAAAGCAGAGAGTCGCCCCCTCCTTTTGCCTCAGCCCCCTCCTTCTCTCCCCTTCCTCTTCCCAAATAATCCCGTTGTGATCCCCTCCTCTCCCACTAGCTCCCTCTGTTCGCGGCCCGGAAATGCTCTGCAGGAGCATGAAGGAGTGTGTGGGCGTCCTGTGTTTGGAGGGGAGGGCAGGACAAGGAAATTATCTCTTCTGTGCATGTGTGTCTTTCCCTTTTCATTGACTAAACGGATTGCTGCAGATCGACTGAATGAATGGAGGCAAAGAAACAAAGTGAAGTTCCCGAGGTTATAGGTTACGGTCCAAGGGAGAAACCTCAATTCATGTGTGGTCGTTTCGGCTCTATTAGGGAGGACTGAAATAGGGCGATGGACTGGGACGAGGTTGAGACCCCCTGTTACTAATGAGGGCAACCTGCAGTGACCCAGGGGGGCAGAGGTTCAAGCCAAGGTTGATGGGATGATCCAAGTGTAAAACCAAAATGTAAAAGTTAAAAGTGTAAATATGTGATACCAGCTGCTTATTTAATTATGTTAAATGTCCTAAAATACATCAGTTTTTGACAAATGTGCACCTTAGCATATACGATTGTAGGCTATATCAGGGGCGGACTGGGACTAAAAATCGTCCCGGGACTCTCGACCGGCCCACCTCGGTACCGCAAGTAAATACCGCTAGTAAATTGTCAACGGGGGGGGGGGGGGGGGGGGGGGGGGGGCATCTATTGACTTATCCGACCGGCCCACATTGTCCGACCGGCCCACTTCAGTACCGGCCAATCGTGATTCGTCCTGAACGTCCCGATGGCCAGTCCGAGGCCAATCTGAGTTTAAGCTAACGTTAGCAGCTACACTGTCACAGCTACACTAAACATTTTCCAAGATATTGTCTCAGTTTTTCACCATACTGAAAGCTTTTTCTCTTGCAGGCCATTTTACTTTTACTCTTAAAAGAACAGTGACTATAGCTCAACACTAAAATATAAGAACAATGTACGTTAGCTAGCATTCGACCTGGGACCTGTTAGCTTTAGCCTCAGTGTTTTAGCACACTGGCTGTATCATGTTTCCAGCCATCGAATTCCTATTTAAGACACTTGATAACATGATACTAGTTTTGAAACAAGTAGATAAAAGCACTGAAAGGTTAGCTGCATATGTAATTTTTAGCCAAATGAATGGACTTAGCGAAATATAAAACAAGCTAGCGACAGCTAATTATATCTGCTAGACTTTGTTATCTTCTGCAGGGACGCATCTTTTAAAAAAATACTATTTTCCTGGTAGCAAGGATTAATAAAGTTGCTGGGGAAGCACAAAAAGACATGCCAATGACACGTAAATATAGCTAAAGCACACATAACACAAACAATGAAGGGAGCTGATGAAATTCCTGACCAAGAAGAAAAGACAATAACTCAAATGCTATAGAAATGAATCTGTAGCGAAGGGACACAAATATCCTCAGAAAACTTAATTTATTTGAGACAAGTGCTCTTAAAGCTTTTTCAATGAGACACTCAAGACTCCAGTGCAGAAACAAGTGACATGACATCTACGCGTACAACGACATACACACTCTCTTTTCAAAGATTGCCTTATACAAAACATTAAGTACTTTATTTTCTCTGCTCTTGCTTTTATAAGGAATGCCATATTTTTCATCACAGACTGCACTCATCATCACCTTACCTGTTATTTCCTAAAAGGACGTTTCTTGTGCCGTTTTAAATAGCTGCCGAATATGTAATTAGTCATTGTTGGTTTGCCTTGTCAGTTCAGAGAGTCTTGAAGTATGTGATGATGATAGAATATAAGAAGGTTTCTGCACAAAACCTTGCATTCATGGAGGAAGCACTTTGCTGTGCATTAGCAGTGAGAGGAACAAAGTGAAAGAGATTACAGTGGATTTAAAAGCAGAAATCATCACGTTTTCTAAAAGGGGAGTCCAAGGTTTTGAAACTGTTTGTGGTGGTAAATGTTAAAAGATCATTGCTTTAGAGATCAGGTGCATTGTGCCCCTGGAGACAAACGAAGGTGCCATGCTGTGTCCTTGAGGTTTGATCACTTTCTGAAAACCAACTGACCTAACTGGGGAAGATAAACCGAGGAATGGTCGTCTTTACAAAAGCAGCTTTGTAACCAAGGCCAGAGTCAATCTGCAGCTCTGTCCAGTGATTCGCAAGCACAACACAAAACAACGCTGGAATGTTCTTGAAGCAGCCGCTGCTTGTTTCCTATCATATGAACGCACGTCTAACTGTCATGAATGCAGAGGTGAAAAGGTGATGCAAACGTGTTGCCTTTGGGTGCACAGACAAAATAGGACAGGAGGGGGAAAAGTGTCCTTGAATACAACAGAAAAGTTAAATTGTAAAGGCCATTTAGGTAGTAGAGCCATAGTCACGAGTGAAAACAGGAGACCTCGCCTGCTGTTACACCAATGCTCAGGTTTATTGTGCGGAAGGTTAAAATACAATTTGTAATTCCTACTCTTTGTATGCAGAGGCATTCATGAAAGGTTGAGAAATTGAAAGCGGGACATTGTAATGATGTGTGTGTGTGTCACAGTGACACAAAACACAACAATGATAGGTTACAGAAAAGTATTTAAATGCCTGTTTGTCCACATGTTTGACCCATGTTAGGCCTTGAGTGTGCAGATGGGACTGAAAATATGCTTTAAAAAAAAACGTTTTTGTGTTGCACAACAAATCTTAAAGGTGGGGTAGGTAATTCACTTCAGAAACACTTTTTGTTATATTCCATGGAATGCTCTTAACATCCCGATAGCAATGAATACATTAAATGCTTTGACAATAAATACATAAAAATATTTCATCTGTGGAAGCCGTAGCGCTGTAAAAAGCACGACCAATCATCTGAGCCGGCCCGGCTAAAGTAACTGGATGGCCTACCTGCCTGTCAGCCTTCCATCTGTGCACAAACTTATCTCGTGCCCTCATTGGTCATGTGCGCGTTCGTGTGTGTTGGAGGAGGGGCTCTGGAAGGAAGTCTTAAGGAAGGGGCAGATTTTTTCCGGTTGTGTACTTTCAAATTCTAGCGCACTCGAGCTGGTTTCTCCAAAATTAGCTACCCCACCTTTAAGTGCAAAGAATACTTAGCAATATGAAAGCATCATTTTCTAATAAAATGGTGTATTGTTTAAATTCTTAACCTGATGATGATATTGACTTATTTGGTTTGATGCAATAATTAAATCTGTATCCGCAGAGAGTGTTAAAGCTGTATAAACGTATATAAAGCATGAACAAAACTAGAAGCCTGAAACTGATGCAGCTAAATGCTATTCAGTTGTCATACATGTTGTAGTTGAACCTGTCAAAATGTTGTATATTGCAAATGGACTTACATCGAAATCTGTTGGTTGTTCTTTAAATGTATTTTTATAATTTTTTTAAAGTCCGGGAGCTTGGTGTTGAGAAAGGTTAGGGTTGTTTAATAATAGAAATGTATTAGATTTTAATGCACACATTTCCTCGCCTTTCTGCCTCTTCCCTTCTTTCATCGTCTCACATCATTACCTTGCATAATTTTAAAAAACATTTTCTAAAGCCAGTCGTTTCCCCCAAGTTTCTCGTGTCGGTTTGGTTCTCACAGGAATGCAGCTGTGAATCTTTTTCGGCGAGCTTAAGCCCGACTCTTGTGTGAATCGTGTCAAAACACGCAGACATCACTTAGTCCACGAGAGCTGAGAGAGGCAGGCGGGCCGGGGGTCTCCGCTGAGCTGTCCGGCCCTTAAGGTCACCTGGCAATTAACCTCTGACCGGGCAGCATGTCCCGCCTCCATTTCCTTACGTGTACACTCTTTTTGGACACTTCTTAAAAAAGTTTTCTAAAGACTTTTGGGAGTTTTTATTACGGCAAAACACACACTGTAAAATGAACGCTCACTGAGGTTGCTCAATATAACAAATCCAGCTTTTAGTCCGTCATTTCGGCTTTTCATTTTCCTCCTGATAACCGCTCTCCTCTCCCTCAAACTAATCCAAACCCTCCCTCTCCTCTCCCCCCCGACTACGCGACCCCTGACCCTACGCACCTCTTTGAATGTCACATGACCGTGCAGGTGTGGAGGGGTCTCGGCCCCGGCCAACCCCCAATTAGTGACCCTAATTAGTGAAGGGGCCCCCCTGATGGGCCGCTGAGCTGCTTTAGAGGAGGAGGAGGAGGAGGAGGAGGAGGGGAGGAGGGGAGAGGAGAGGGGGGAGGACGGGAGGAAAGTGATGCATTCCTAAAGGTCTGTGGACCCTCCAGAATCACACACAAACACATACGGTGGTTGTTAAAAGAAAAAACACGGAGCTGAGAGTTCATTTGTCGAAGCACAACAAACAGCGACTGAGCGCTGATGTGAAAGTGATCCGGAGTTTTAAAATGAGACTGGAGGAAGCAGCAGCACACATGGCGTATTCAAAGCATCTTTTCTATTCTTATATACCTAGTTTTGTAAAAATAAATTGAGTAAATTAGATTTGTTTATTTTGGTAAATATATTTATTTTGGAAATAATAAGTGCTAAATTCTTATCCTGTGTCCCCATGTTAATTATTTTGTACCTATAGTTATTGAAACTGAGTATAAACACTAAATGAATAACATAATACAATGTCGATGCTGCAGCTAAGGACTTTTTTAAGTGTCTCTTAATGTACAGTATTTGTCAACAATTATTAATTTCGTTTAAAACAGACTTATTTGACTATATATATGTAATTCTCACAATTACATTAATAAACCCAAGATTATATACTTTTGTGATGAATGCTAAATGAACTCAAAATAAAGTGTTTCTGCCACCCCTTATTAGATGCTTACTGCCCGAAAAAAAGCATTTAATGTGTTTTTACATCAAAATGCATAATTTAAAATGACATGGATTTATTGACGTCATCCATCATATCAACTGCACTTGATTTGGAGATATGGCATTATTTAAATTTGTTTTTGCATTATTTGTTGCAGGGTTTAAGTGGTTGCAGGAATGATAGATATTATGGTGTTATCGAAATATAAACAAACATTCCTGCTGTTTTCTACCAAACTGCTGCAATCAATGCAAGTTATGTACAATTAAATATGGATTCAAATGTACACTGATATAGTTCTGTGATTAGACCTACTGAAAAGTGATTGTTTTTTAAGCTTAAACTGAATTGTTTTGGTTTATTCTGTTACAGTTGATTCAATAAACTGAAAAAAATAAGGAAATAGGCAAAAAAGTAATTACAAACTAACAGTTATTAGAGTTGAGGCAATAGTGATGTCCTCTTAACAACTACATTATTGTTCGTTGATGATTAAGATTTGTTATTTCTTTATTATTATTTAGAGAGATTATGAATCCGTTCCGGCTGCCTGTAAATCAATTTAACATGTTTGCATTTTCAGCCAAAATAAATAAATAGTCATTCCAAATAATCATTGGAAATGCAGAAATAATGTATATATTTTTTCATTAAATTACCAAATTAAATGCCCATTTTTTTTAAATGCCTTCGCCTAGAATAATAATTAGATATCAAATACTTATATAGAATCTATCATCACAGATTCTGCTACATATATTTAAAAAGAATATATTACTTTTGACATTATTTGGTTTTTACCATGACAATTAAGATACATTTTTCTCCCCGGTTAGCTGCAAACACAACGTGAAAAGCAGGTTCCTAATTGTATTGCTTATTATGGCAGCTATGACAAATTAAAACCTCCATTAAAAACCGTATTAATTGAGTTGCAGCAATGGAGGCTGTTTACCGCCACAGCTCCTTCCTCTCCTTCCTCTCCTTCCTCTCCTCCTCTCCTCTCCTCCCTCCTCTCCTCCCTCTCTCCTCCCTCCTCCTCCCTCTCCCTCCTCCCCTCTCAACAGGCCACCCATCTGGTCTCCTTTCTGCTGGACCCTCTCGCCTTTTCCTCACTCAAATAAAAGGTGCCAATCACTATAATTGGCACCCTGCAGATCAATTGTCCCAGCTCGGAGAAATGCCCCTCGCTGAAGTCTGGGGGATACGCTGAGAGTAGTGTGTTACCTTTACAGCTTAGTCCTTCTGTCTTTTGTTTATCCTGCATTTGACACGTCATTCGGAGAGTTTGGGTAGGACATTATTAAAGAGGGAATTAGCTGACACTTAGGGTTTTTAAATCAGTTAGCTGTTGTCTTTTCAACAAAGACTTATAGAGCGGTCCATGTGACAACCTATGGAGACTCAAAGTGTTCAGTATTTTAAAAGAGGTGGAAGAAATACTCAGGTATTTCACTTATACAGTAGCAATACCTGTAGGTAAATAAAGTATAAGTTCTGCAATCAAAACTTCCCTTTAGTACACTACAAGTAGAACGGTCAAAATATACAAAAAAGTTAAATTACACATTATGCAGAAAGGCCTATTTTCGGCCTACTGGATTATAACCTGTGATGCATCAATGTAAACCACATAATAAATGTTCCAATCAATCAATAAAGATTGATCTTAACGGATAAAAACATCATATTTATTTATTGATTTTAATATTGTTCTATTCTGAGACTGCAAGAGCTTTTAATGTGTAAAAGTGTAAAGGGGAATAGTATCTTTAGATTTAATATAAGGAATGTGGATTTATGTATGTTTAAATAACAGCTATATACAGATTACTTACTGTATTTATTTGATCAAAAGTGAAAAACTGTCACAGATACAAAATAAATGAAATGTTTAAATGTTGTTTTCTTGTGAAAAAAATTAATAAAATCAGTCTGAAGGATTTTGCAGTTAACAAAAGTGAATAGTCTAATTAGGCATCAAATTAAAACCTGACGTTTATGTTTTGTTAATATTTGGGGAATATTACTTGAATCCGGCAGGTTTCAATACGGATGAAATTGTATAATTAAAGTGGTCAAAAGATAGAATTACATGGACCACAAAAGGGCTTTTCATGGGCCTGCAGATTCTTGATTACTTTTTACATGGACTCAATTCAACGTGTTATTTGACCTGCGTCCAAGTTCTTCCAATTATTTTTCATTCTTCAAAAGTATTTGTGATTGTCATGAAAATATGAGATGTATTTCCCTCTAACAGTGAGCAGAATCGCCCACATCATTCCACTTTTTGTGTATTTTCATCCAATTAATGACCCAAGGGCGCATTAATTCACATCTTTGTGCACCACCATCCAAACCAGAAGAGAATTAAAAGTCTTTAAAAGGCCTCCACAAAGAGACCTGTAAAGGTGAGATGTCCACTACCTTGGTGTTTCTGCCACGCTAATGGAAAGGACCAATAAGCCAAGGTTTTTAATAAATATGCGAGTAAGCAAATGCCCTCCCAAAATCCTTAGTGAACAGAAAGAGCGCAAGCAGATGTGAGTCATGTTTGTAGATGTGTTGAAACAGAAACTCATATTTTCACTGAATAGCCCTTTAAAAGAAGTATGATTGATTATTCAGTACAGAAAATGTTACAAACACACATTTTAGATGCTAGTTTTCGTGGCTTTGAAGCAGAAAGTGAAGAAAACAGAACACAGGAGGCAAATTACATAGACATATATTTATATGCATATGAATAAAAATACATATACATATTGTACAATATCTTGGCCGAGCGTGAAAACAGCTCTGTCAGCCCAGAAACAGAAGTAAGCCTCTTTAAATAAGTGCAAAAATGTTAATGAGACAAAGAATTGTAAAGCATATATAAAGACTTTTTTTTTTTTAATGAATCTTCCGTCGCATTTTGTTTTTTCCTGTTAAAGTCACATGGAGCGGACATGGAGATAACTTGTGCAAAGACCCATTTATATATATTCATATATAAATTTATATCTATGTACATAGAGTTTGTTCATCATAAGTAGTAGATGGTGCCATTAGCTTGACATTAAGTAACTTTTACTGCTTAAAAGAAAGGAAGTTAAGGCCTATGCAGGACCTTGGCTGTGCATAAAGGGAAAATAAAATAAAAGGAACATTTCCACAATCTCAAAAAGACTTTACCCAACAGAAAAACCCATGACGCAGTAGTGAGAAGGCCCAAATGCTTCTGAGATGGTGGTAAACAAGTGCAAGATGTCAAAAGCACCACTTCCACTCAGCTGGATTGAGAAGAAACGGCCTGATAAAGATGCAAAACAAATAAAACAAAAAAGGCTTTGTTTAAGCGGCAGGGCTCTCCCATCCCTCTCCTATAGCTGCTCCTCGTCGTGAATGAGCGTACAATACAGTAACTGCAGATTTACATTACAAAACACCACCGTACAGTGACAGAACATGAGTCAGTGCTGATTCTGAATGGATGGAAATGTCTTCTGTAACCACCAACTCCTCTACTGTCACAAATAACAGAATATGGGATCATTAAGAAGAGTTTGTTGTAGAGCCCCTCTTTTCCTAGTACAGCTCTAAATCATGCAACACGAAAATAAATATTCCAGTAAAAAAACGTGACTGTTTTGTTTACAGGAAAGCATGAAGCAAAACGCCCCTCTGGTGAGTGAAAGGGAGAAAAAGGAAGGTTTGTGAAAGGGTACAGCGGCCTTACATGAGAAAGCAGCCTCCTGACCTCTCAGCTCCATCGCTCTGCTGAATATTTCATGCCACAGCGTGTGAATTATAGATAGTGCTTATAGAAAATAATACAGCACAAGTGCACCGCCGCAAAGAGCCCGGGAGTGGATAACAGGGGTTTTCGCAGTACTGCTGGGGCCTGAACACAACAATAACAAATCACCTGCTATACCGGCACTACACGGGTGCAAAAAGGCCGCCAGACAGAGGTTTTCTTTCATAAGCTGAGGTCAAAACCTTCCCATGCATTTACCTGCAGCTGGAAACACACTTTAGACGCAGCCTGGCTTTTACTCGTGAGCAGCTTTTTAAATTGATGTCCCAATAGTGGTCGCTTTTTCTTTAAATAGGTGTCGAGCCACCTACAGCGAGCACATATTAAACCTCACAATGAGAAGACATGAATGGCTATGTGGGGTAGTAAGAGGTGGAAAGGAGAAGCAGCTGACAGAAGTTATGAAAAGGGGCGAGAACTCATCTGACACAAACAGATTGAGGGCAAACTGTGGGGAATTGCAGGCGAGATTTGATTTTCTTTGGACAACAAGGAAACATGGCATCATATGGGAAAAATACAGCTGATTCATGTAGGGTGTCTCAGAGTGGGCTGTTTTCTGATCCTGGAGTCAATTTAGGTTCGGGAGGATCATCAAGTGTCGAGTCTCACTAAAGCTGGGATGTATAAAAACCTACAAACATAAAGTGCTTTCAATGGGGGGGCAAGCAGGAGGGCCAAAAGTCTAAAGAGGGGGAAACATGGCGCAAACACAAATAAAGAAAAATTAAATATATTATTGAAAATATTTAAGATGCTGCAATGTAAGCAGACCGTTATAGTCTCCTGTGTAAAAATACATTTCTTGTGGTTATGGATATGACCTGATGAGAGAGTACTTCTGATAGTTGTGAGGTTGCAAACCATAAAATGAGCAACTTAAATAAAATAAAAATGTGAAAATGTGGGATACATTTTTTTTTCTCAGAGGCTGTTGTGGTTAATTGTCATATATGAGAAAGAATATAAAGATAATTGTATTTTTTTGTAGCTGGAACTAGAAAATGTGTGGATTTAGCTTGAAATATGAACAAAATTGATGATTAAAATTGAAGAAGACCCATTTGTTGATCTTGAAAGCGGCCTTCGTTTCCGGCCTACACACGTTTGGTTCTGTGGGGGACAGATGTCATAAAAACCTAGATTTGAGTCTGATTTAACGGTCAAAATCAATCAAAAACTGTACATTTGGGCTCAAAGGTCATATCTCAGTTTGACCTTGACTTGCTTCAGTGGTTGGAGGACACACACCTCCAAAGCTTTGTCCATAAATGCTTTGGCAGAGTCTCACCAGCTTCCTCACACACTTATCCTTCTTAATGTTCTTTTATATTAAAACTATGGGATCTAGATATGTGAGTTTTGCACCATTTGTCCAGATCCTACCACATTATTTCATACACAAACAACCAAATAAAGAATTACATAAAACTACTGCTGGACACCAAACAGACTGATATTTAAATGCTACGATTCTTTTTTTTTTCTTCAGTGTTTCTTCCATATTGTGATAGCACATTAATTCAAATCAAACATGGCCACTTGTACGGGAATATGTACTGAAATGTGTACAACTGCTCTCTTTGAATTATCACTCTTATTCAGACGCTGATTCAGTCTGAACTATCCATGTCAAGTATTTTTTTTTTTTCCTGAACAGTAAAATTAAGGCCTGTATAGAGAGAGAAAACCACACACACAAACTCACTGGACAAAAAGTGAAGAGTCACTGAAACCACTGCGAAGAGAGCGGTGATAAAACATCTGTCTGTCAGGGTTCACGCAACACACACACGGCATTTCCTGCAAAAATTCACAAGTTTTTTTTTTTATGTGGGAGAGTCTCCGTCACATCACGTCCTTCCCGCCATCTTTTCACCATTTTGTGTCAACAGTGGCACAAAATGGCGCCGCATAGATCACATGATCCAGGTTGTTTTCTTTCCCCCCAAATCTGCTGAAAGTCAAGAGTTAAAACAGATTTGAGGGGTGGAGGTCTGAGGAGGAACGCTCTTTCAGAGACGAGTCCCCAGGTGTCGCAGGACTTAAGAAACCGTCTTCTTCCCGCCATGATCCACCTCCTTCCTGTCCAGCCGCATGTACGGCTCAAAAGCTGAAGAACCGCACCCGTAGACGGATGTCAGTTCGTGGTGGGCGCCCCCCAGCAGCGGCATGGAGAAGCAGAGGGAGTGATGGGGGGGGACGCCCAGGCGGGGTGAGGGGGGTGTGCCGCCCAGCGAGGGCAGCGACAGCCCGAAAGTCCCCCCTGCGAGGGAGGAGGGCGGAGTGCCCATCCCCTGAGAGGTGGAGGATCCGCCCGGGCTGCTCAGCAGGGAGCCGTTGGAGGGGTGGGGCCCCAGGAGGGAGTTGTGCGGCGGGATGGGGCCCGAGAGGAGGCGGCCCTGCTCCAGGAGCCGCAGGATGTTACAGGTGGCCAAGGACTCGTTGGAGGAGGAGGAGGAGGAGCGTTTGTCCGAGTCCTTCGTGGTATCCTTCTTCTGTTTGGTCCGGCGGTTTTGGAACCAGACCTTGACCTGCAACAAGTGGTGGAGAGGAGAGATTCACGTCAGTATTTTTTTGTCGCAAACGCACACTTTGTCAGCGGGAAAGTCAGTAAAATCGATAAATAGAAGAGAGAATACAGGAAAAAGGGCTGGAAAACCAAACAAAACAGAAAACTATATCCTGAGCTTCACTGGGTTTCCGCGTGGCGTGAAGAGAGGTCAGTAATACCTTGTCGGGCTATTATCATCTTGTTGTCATATGGGAAGAATTAAATATTTGTGGTGTCTTGTTATGATACAGAATTCAAATTACATGACAACAAGGGAAAAAGCGTTAAAAAAACTCTGAAAATCTGTAAATTGAGAGAAAACTTCTCCATACAAAGACATTTTGTTCAGTTTGTGTTTTTCCATTCAGGAAATATTCAATTTTGCCCAGTTATTATAAATAAATGATTAAGAATGTGATTTAGAAAGCAATACGTCGGTGTGTTTGAACGTATCTACAATAGTTCTGACACCAAACTAAACCAAACTGCTCAAAGTTACAGCTTCCACTTGCTGAAAGTGTTTCATAACTCGTGAACTTTTCCCCCCCACTTGTGATTTTTAACATTTGAACACGCACAAATCACTGAGGTCTTACACTAACGCTCCCTGACATTACCCTCTTTACATGCCCAAAAGTTGTGGCGCAGGCTGGAAACACGACTTCTCTGTGACCTCCGCCTGCTTCATGCACATCTATGCTGTAGCATGCTAACGGTGATAGCACGCAGCACCTTAGCAGTAAACCAGTCGAACACGCATACTGAACAAGCAGAGAGCTGTAATCCCCTGGCACAGCCCATTGGATCAAATCAGTTGTTTTTCTCTGCACATTTGATCATGGTAGCACTTTACCTGCTCTCTCACTTCAAGGCCCTAATGTACATATGGGGGGAGGGGCAGTGATATCGCAGCTATTCAGCAAAGAGGGAATATTATCAGTCACGATATGGAGACTGAAAGTAGAATAGAGGTATGTGCTAGAGTCTAAATATAGCCATACAGTGAAAACGTTGACTTTAATTAAATGTCCACAGATTTCATATAACTCTATTTAGGTTAGTTGAAAGCAATATTATTAAGTACAAATAGGTTCAACTTCATATTAATGCTTTCAACTCCTACAGGACAGACATAATACATTTAATTAAAGTCAACGTTTCAGTTCTTTCAGTGTAGGAAATGGAGAGCATTTGCAACATGAAACAAGCATTTCTGGCTCAAGAAGGTAATAAAAGGGAATATTTTAAATAAAAAAAACAGTCATAATCTGCTCCATCCTCCTCTCTCACGGCAGGTAACTTCCCCACATCACGCCACCGGCAGCAGGTTGAGGAAAGCTCGGTGAACTCTGCCTGTCCTTGTTCTCCGTGTTTAATTGATGGGGTGCAGCGTGGCTTTAATGTATAGCGTGTGGAAACGTTCGGGGCTCGGTGGGATGTTGATTGGAGGGCAACGCGGGGTCACGGCAGATCGCTGCACGGAGAGCACCAGCGAGAGGAATCACACACATCAAAAATGTATGCCATCCTGACCGAGTTTTAGTGTGTTTTCAGCGCGCCATGCAGAGAGGTGGGTGATTCTTTGTTGGGTTATCATCATCGTGTTTTCATAAGGGAAGGATGAAATATTTGTAGTGTCTTGTGATGATACACAGTTCAAATTAGATGATAAAAAGGGGAGAAAAGCGCTAAAAACTCAGAAAAAGTCTGTAAATTGAAAGAAATTCAAGGGATTTTTGTTATTTTTCAATTTTCCATGCGGCAACTATTTACATTTTTCTGGTTATTCTTTTAAAATGTATAAAGAATTGTATTTTGAAGATGATTTTTTTATAGGTCGGTCTGTGTAGATGAGTCCTTATACAAAAGTTCTTACACCATTGATTTTCATTGTTTTCACTGTCAAAAAGTAAAGAAATATTGAAACAAGGCCCATCATGATGTCTTGTGTACTTAATTTACACCAACACTCAATTTAGATTGATATACAACAGAAAAAAGCAACAAAAGGTCACATTGAGTAGTGGTTATCGGTAAATGTGTGGGACTAAAACAATTACCTTTATATTTTGGATTCTGGTCCTTCTGGCTGGTTCAATAACTTCTGATAAAATGGCTAAAATATGCTAAGAAAGATGTATGTCATGAATCAAAAAACTGATGCTTGTTTTAATACAAATCTGTGTTACCAGACACAACAACCATGTTTATTCCTCCTCTATTTTGCAACCGTCCTCCCCTGCCCTCTACCTAAGTTCACCCAACACAACATGGAAAGTTGTTACGCACACACCAGACTTTCCATCAGCCTCTTCACGATCTTCGTAGAATTCCAGTGATCTAATCCCCGATACCTGGTTACCAAAGCACCTTTGTGCAGTCAGCACCACGTCTAAAAACAGCAATGTTACGAAGAGTCTCCTGATTGGTTGACACAAGATTTAGTAGTTGTTGATAGTGTGGAGGTAATCAGGCCGGCTGGTGGTATAGTATCACTGCACTCTAAAAGCTCGGCAGGCAGTTATAGGGGAGCGAGATCCTCGTACTGCCCTGACCACGATGCAAATAATGGGATCGGAGAGCTCAGGGAGGAATACTGACGCCAGCAGGTCTTACTGTAAAGACCAGATGAGGCTGGGAGGGAGGGAGGGATAGTGGAGATGGAGATAAGAGAGGAGATGGAGGGAGGGAGGGATAGTGGAGATGGAGATAAGGGGGAGATGGAGGGAGAGAGGAATAGTGGAGATGGAGATAAGAGTGGAGATGGAGATAAGAGGGGAGCTGGAGGAAGGGAGGGATTATCGGCACAAATGATCTCCGTGAAGCTGCTTCTACATTTCTTCCTCGTTAGCTCACACACTGCCTCTCTGAAATCTCTCTGTGCATTTTACTCATGCGCCACCGCCTGCCGAGCACCCACAGCCTTTTAAAAGCTTTCATTTCAGATGAAACTCCCATTGTGGGCGGGGCTTAATCTTCACATGACACTATACTCCCATCCATTGGTGGGGGAGAAAAAAAAAAGGAAGCTCGCTTTTGTTTTACCGGGGGATTTCATTAGAGGGAGAAAATGATGAGAAGGGAAGAAAGCAAAGCTGCCTTCGTTACATCTAAACTATTGGATGTAAATCCTTTTTAATGGGATCCAGGGTTCAGAGCTGGGGCAGAGATTACAGAGGGAGATCTGGATATGGCGTGACCTGCATTTGCCCCCGGCCTCGCCCTCTTCACCCCGCCCTGCTGCACTCTGGCCCACGAGGGCGAGGCCGGGGCATTGGGGAGGGATCAGGGACTGAAGTGAGGGTGGCAAAACCAAAACTAGTGGATGCATGGTTGTACCCTCATATTGTGATTGTGTTTTAAGGTCAAGCACTTTTTCTGCAATGTTTTACAGTCTTTTTTTTCAATTTCAGTGTTATTTACTGTATACTGCTTCCCTTTAAGAACCAATCCCATGAAAACAGCAACCACACTACCCTGTCCTGTCTGGGAAAAAGGTTAATTCATTATAACTTAGAACATTTATCGACAAATGCCTCACAAAGATATGGTAACTTTAAATAAGGTTCAGGTGTTCCCTTATTCCAATGGGTACTGAAGTAAAAAGTGGATTTGTTGGGAACATCACATTTCCAAACATACTATTTAATACACTTCTTTCATATAATCTGATTGGTTTAAACTGGAAATACATTGAACTACGGAAGCAAAAAGAGGACAAAATCAGAGCGAGGTGGGACGTCATCGCGCCGGATCAACGGCCCAAACACAAGGTAGGGGATAGAAATGGGAGGGTGGGGTTAAATGCGTGCAGGGTGGGGTAAACTCAAGGTCAGGGAGAGATGATCAGGCCGACATGCATGAAAACACCAGCCAGTCGGGCAGAGGTCAGCCAATCACAGGCCTGCGTTGTGAATCCAGACAGCTGCAAAGAGAGCGGCAGGCAAACTGGGCTAGAGGTAGAAAGGTTAAGCCAGATCAAGACCCAGCGTACAGATCCACCGAGGATCCATATGCGTCTATAAAATAAATCAGCTAAGCCCCAACCCACCATGATCCAAGTCACAGTTGGAATAAAGAAAATGTTTGCTTGTTTAGACGTTTCTATAATTCTCTCTCGTATATTTATCTCTGTTTTTAATCACTTTACTGCAACTCAGCTAAGCGGAACTGGTCTAAGCTACGGCCATGGAGCGCATTAACCCAAACATCTAACGTGATATAACGCTCGCCGCTATAATGCCCATAATGCTGCACAGAGAGGAACGTGGGATTGTGACGGTAAAGTCTTTAAGAAGGACACTTGGTGACAGTCCTTCACACTTTCCATGATCCCTCCAGCAGCTCGCTGCTCCCGCGCTGACCCTGCTCAGACCCCCTGATCCCAGGCATGTGATGAGCCGAAGCACACAATGTAAACTCTTTTCCGGAGAGTTTGTACCAGGCGGACCGGCGGCCATTCATCTGTGTGTGACAGACCAGTGGATACTCAACTAAATCTAACGTACCAATGGCGTTGTATGGGAAGGCCCATCGGACGCCATGATGAAGAAACTTAAACGTAGTGCGCTAACACAATGACTTACTCAATGTGTGCAATAGACATCACTTTTTTAAACATTTACGGATTATACAAAAAACACCATAAGCAATTAAGTATTTTAAAGGTCACCTATTATGCAAAACCCCGTTTTCATGTCTTTTCTACCCCAACATGTGTCCCCTCTGTGTAAAGAGATTCTGAAAGTTTCAGGAACAAAGATTCTCTCTCTTTTTGTCCTGATCCATTTATATAAAAACCTGTCTGAAAATGAGCTGATCAGATTTGGGCCACTTTGTGATGTCATAACGATTGTTTTGGCTTGTGTAACCATTAGCCAATCACCAACCAAGGTAACCCCCCCCCCCCCTTATCACCTGAATCTCCTCCTAGAGCACCATTGTGTTATTTTTAACCAAATATCTCTCAGAGGGGCGTGGGGAGTGGCTCCTTATTTTCATCTAAAGTAACAGACAGAGAATCAGCACTTTGGAAACAGGGCTGAAACAGAGGGGATTATGGGATGCTGCAATGATCTGTTTGGTGTTTGGAGCCAAACACTTCAGAGACATGTTTTGTATATATCTGAGACCTATAATAAAGTAATCAAAAACAGTGTAATAGGACCTTTAAATGATTGCGTTTCACAAGAAACTGGCCACTGTTTAGGTCAATGTAACTCTTAATTCTTCAGACTGGAAGAGCCTTTGATTCAAGAAAAACCAACACACAAAAATTGTGTTTAGAAATCAAGTTAAAAAAAGTTTCTTTATTTATATTTTGTTGTATTAAATATTACATTTCCGTTGCCGTTTGGTGTACTGTACCAGGGATAAAACCACTTGAATAAACTATTCATGTAAAATATAAGGAAACATATCCTTTTCAGCTTCAACATTAAACAAATACATGCAGTATATATGGTTTTCCATTTTAAACCAAGACACTAGGTAAAAGTTCAAATCCAAATGCAAACTTCAAGATGTGTAAAAAAAGTGTTTGACCATAATTTAGTTTGCACTAAATCGGCTGTCTAAACCGGATGGGCCCAAATGGACATGAGTTATTTACCTAAATGATCTCTGTAAGTCTTTAAAGTCAGAGACTGGCATTTCCTGTCTGGGCCACTAAACGTTGGTACCCTTTTTTTACTTCAAAAATGCTTTTATTTTGAAGAATATGAAATGTTTGCCTTCAATAGCCATGTAAACAGGTCTGAAGCGAAGGTTTCAGATGACAGAATCTCAGTATCATATATGGGAAATTAAAGGAATGAAATTGTTCGCCTGAATTAAATCTCTGTGCTTTGCAAACCGACCCAAGTTTTTTATTTTTCCTTCAAATCCATCACCCTTAAGATTAATAAACACTAACGATCACTTCATATGAGACATAAAACCCTGGTTCTGCTCAAGTAATTTTCCACAAACACTCGTCTCCATCCATCTCTTCCTCTCCTCATCAACCAAACATCGACTACATTCACCTGCCTCCCATCTTTTCACTATACTTCCCTCAACAAAATCACCAATACCACCACATACGTATGTCCTGAGTTGAATGTGCAAATGTATGCCGATGATGCGGTCGTCTTTGTACACGGGAAAAACACTGAAATGATCTCATCCTGTCTCTCAAATGCTTTGGACAAGGTTCAACACTGGCTGAACAACATTTGCTTACATTTAAATGTAGAAAAAACAGTATGCATGATGTTCAGTAAACGACCAGTCAAAATCGAAGGATCTAATGTGTTTTTAAACGGAGCAGAAATAGAACTAGTCCCCCACTTCAAGTATTTTGGAGTCATAATGGACTCGAACTTGACTTTTAAGAAACATATTAAGAAAGTATCAAATACTATTAAATTCAACTTGCAAAATGTTAAACAAATCAGACCCTTCTTAACTGTCAATGCTGCAAAGTCATACCTCCACTGTATGATTCTATCCCACATTGAATACTGTTTCACAAACTGGTCGTTTGCTTGTGCCACAAACCTGAAACCCATAGAACAGCTGTACAAGAGAGCCATCAAGGTGTTTGACAGAAAGCCTTATTCATACCACCACTGTACCATCCTAGAAAAACACAATTTCTTGATTTTGACAATTTTAAGTCTTTTAAAAGTATGTGTTTTTTTTATAAATGTTTACATGGACTGCCCCCCCCCCCCTTAGGGGAATTCATCCCCAAAAAACACACTGGACGCTGCACTAGGTCAGAAACCAGAGGAGACTGTGAAGTCCAGATGGACCAATTTTTGACAAAATGTACTTTCCATTAATAGCCTCCCAACTGAGATACGGGATTGTCCCACTCTCAATAGCTTCAAAGGTCAACTCAAAGAATGGTTGAGAAACAAACAGACGTGCAATCACCGCTAACTGCACTTTAACACAGGGGTATCTCCTCTTGCACTTTAGGTATCGATGCTGCTATATTGTATTGCTGCTATATCTGCTGTATTGTATTGCCATGTCATTAATACTTGTGTATGCTGCTCTTGCTCTTTTGCACTTTTTGCATTTCATGTATTTGTATTTGCTATGTTTGTAAATTTCATTTTCTTAAATGTTTTATGTAAGGGACTGCGGATGGAAAGTAGCTCAAAGCTAAATCCGGCATATTTACGCTTGCCACATGTATTGTTGTAAGTGTTCATTAATGTGCAATGTCCCTACCAAATAAACGATTACAATAAATAAAAAAACATTTCAGCTGACCCCAAAACCTTATCATCTAACTTTGAGCGAATAAAAGCGACGTGGTCCTCCATCGCTTCAGCACATGTCCAGCCAGGTTCAGCCAGGGGTTAACCCCGTCTTATAGAAGCTGGTCGATATGGCTGCCTAATCCTCCTTAGCGCAAAAGCACTTGGGACTGTTTTTGAGGCCCAGCTCTTTTTCTCTCCTCCCTCCAGCCTTTACAACCATTCACCAGGTTTAGATACTTCACCTCCTCCCTTCTCATACTGTAATGATAGAGATGTGCAGCACTCATTCACCGAAGAAATCAGCAGGGGGTTGAATGTGGTCCATGACTTTTCTTACATGTCACCCCGCAGCAACTGGAATCAACTTTGCCAAAAATAATTAAATAAAACTGCTGGGTCTTTGGTCTTTTAGGACTCATGTTTGTTTTGTTGTCAGAGATGGAAATAGCAACACAGAGGTCTGAGAACTGATGATGGTTGCAACATTTAGCTGCCATTTTTTCATTAGTGCATGACACACTCTTTTGCCCCCATACGTCTAACACTACATATAATGCATGTCCATCTGTTCCTGATGTTTTCTTCCATGCCGGCATACTTCATTTCAGTTTACTTTGGGCTTTAACTCAGTATAAACTATAATAAATATATATTGAAGTTTCATGTATTTAAATTTCTCCGCTGAATGCGTTTGTGTAATTAGTTAATACATATGTGATTACTACTAGAACCACTATATAATAACAATTTGAGTGAATATGACTAAAGATTTCTAAGTTAAAAGACATTCCTGGCCGTTTTTTACTATAAGAATTGAAAGTCAGACTTCCTAAATTAAACATAACATTTGACATTCCCCTACAACGTATTTTTGGATTTCATACGTCAGGATTTTACTGTATTTTATTTTATGAACACATGGTTAAGATTCCAATCTCTACTTCAGGTTTGTGAAAGATGCCACACAGGAAATCTGCATTATAGATTTACTGCATGGACAACCTTTGACCACCATGGCAATCCAAGCTCCAAAAGTAAAAACCTCTTGTATCAAATCTTGGATGATGTGGTCCTCCATATGTTTGGAAAATGAATCCTCGCCTTCACACACTCACACACTCTTTACTCTGCCAGGAGCTGATGAAACAAGTCAATTCAATCCGACAGAGTGATTAAGGACAACCGCAAATATGACTTAATTGCCATTATGTCCTTCTGATTATCTAATCAGTTGATTAGATAATCAGAGCCTCGCAGGTTTCTTGACCGTCAGTGAGTGGAACAAAAGAACGATGCTCTCGCTTCAGCTCAGAGAAATGAGGAAGGACTTTGTTTCTTTACATCACCAAACATTTTCTCTGAATGCATAAAGCAGCAAGTGTTTCCCTGTCTGTCTGCATCCCTTCCTATCTCTTTCTCTATTCTGAGTGTTTGGACAATCCCCGTATTGTGCTGCCTCCTCGCTGCTACATCTGCACAGCGACACGTCATGGCTGGGTCCTCGACGCCCAGACAAGTGGCCAGACACCGGCTGTCTGACTGCCATTGAGAACAATACACACAACGAGGCATTCACTGTACGCAGACACAGAAACACAACTTGTTGTCTCCAGAAACACTGATTTCCTACAGTACGTGGTATCAAACGGGCCTATTTTTCTGATTTTCAAGTAAAAAAGCAGAAATGTTATCAGTTTTCAACCTCAGAGTGTACTCCTGTGTCCATGTACAACCATGCCTGGACAATTGTACAATCCTTAATTAATAAAAATACTTCTAGATTATATCTTGTCCCATTTGCAAAAGCAGTGTGTAAATCTTTTACTGTATTTAGATTTATCAGGTCATACAAGGGTCAAGTTTTAATAGAGGCTTACTCTCTCTGGGATATTCCTCCTGCCAAAGTTCTTATTATAATACTACTATTATGTTTTATAAATAGATTGATTTACAAGAAAATGATTAACATAAGTCATACAGATCCTTTAGAAGGACAATACCAGCTCCAACACGTGACCTACAGCCTCCCTCTGTTGCAAGAAGCTAAACAAATATACAAGAAGCATCATTTTTAAGTTTTTACACTTTCTAAGATACAATAAGAACACTACATAATAAAAATCCATCATTATAGGACGTTTTTTGATCTTTGCATGGACATTTTTTAGGGGAATTGTATTCAAACGAAGCTCACATCTGTACGGCGTTCACTCATCTTTACATTAAAGATTAAACATGATTCCATCACTGAGCTCCGTCCCATTTGCTGCAGGATTAAACCCCAGCCCAGACACCATTAAACCCATTGCTTCTCCATGGAAGAGCTGCAAACAACAATGGACTGATACAATGGCAGAGTATACATCAGCTGCACTCAAACTCAGCACACCGAGGAAGAGCTTAAAGTGACCACACAGCGTGGTGTCCTAAAATCTCCTGAAGTCACACAAATCATCCAAGAATATGTCAAGAAGATGGGAGAAGTCACTTCCAGATGTATTATCTCAAAAAATATTGAAAACAAAGCTCATATTTACTCAAAAAAGTTAGCAAAAAAAAAAACAGAAAGTAAAGCTTTCTCTGTGCTCATTTACAGTAAATCCACACAAATCGTAATTAATACCCATGATCCTCCTCCATACCTTCACAATAAGAGCTGAAGAATCCCAGATCATCCATGTGTGCTATCTGTGAAAATCCACCAGTAAACTGACCAGAAATGTAACAGAAATGAAGAGGCTTTCGTTTTTTTAGGTTACGGTTTCTGTGTGTTCCTCCCCTCCTGCTGTGTTCCGTTGTAGCGGGGAGCCACCTGCCGGGATGAAGGAGGGAGAGCTCCGTCTGTAACCGATTACTCGGTAACGCGTTACTTCAGCAGTGTGAACGAGATGTACGTTTCATTCTCGCGATGCTGCAGCAGCTACTAATACCGCAACATACGTTTATTTGCGCATGTTTATGGATGCATTTAAGTGTCAAATATCAGAATAGGAATGAATCATCCTAAAGCAGCGTTTCTGTTTCATTCATTTCAGACGGGATTTAATCAAAGGTGGAAGAAAACCCGAGGCTCTTTGCTGGAGTAAAAGTAGAATTAATGTAGTCTTAAAATATTGAAACTTCGTGTATCTAAAGTAAAAGTGCTGAGTATACCTCCTTTTTAATAACAGTGTTGCAGGATAATAATGGTATGTTTTTAAAAGGAAAAACATGTCAAGTCATTTTAATGTTAGTCGTTCGTCTTTAGACATTTTTGTTTTAAATACTGTGTATATTTAAATTAATGTATTGTATCACATCATGCGTTTTCATGTAGCCTAAGTAGCTATCTCTGGGTGTTTTATAAACATACTGGAGTAAAAAGTACAACAATTGCCACCAAAATGTAGTGGAGTAAAAGTATGTGTAGCAGGAAATGGAAATACCCGTGTAAAGTACAAGTATAGAGTACATTTACTTGGTTGGAGTTTTCTTCTTCTGTAATTTGAAAAATGTAGGTTTAATTGATGGGTTAAAAATACGATATTCGCGGTTGACTCATTTACAACTTACGGTTTTGGTGGATGAAGGAGAAAGTGAAGATATGAAGTTTAACGTAATTGAAATATCTTGAAATTGTGAACTGCGGATTGGAACAATAAGACGCCATCCAATTGTAGGCCTTGACGCTTTTCATAGGCTTTTATTACGCTGTTTTCTATACTCTTATTGTGTAGTTTTGGTGAAAGAAATGCGCAAAGTACGTGGTATATCCAAATTGCGATGACACGCTATCTATCACACGTTACGTCAAAATCACCAGACATACATTTGGAAATAGTATGCTTTTTTTTATTTAAATAAACGTTCATTTGTTTAGTAAGTTATCTGCTTGTTTTTTTTGGAGACACATTCATGGAATTATTTATAATAATCGCATTGTCAATCATCATGCCTTTGAAAAAATAGTAGTTTTCTATAATTAGATGAGCACTCTGTCCCATTAGGCCTTTGCATTGTGTGTGTGTGTGTGAGAGTGTGTGTGTGTGTGTGTGTGTGTGTGTGTGCGTGCGTGTGTGTGTGTTGTCTCCTGCCTCATTGCGTGATCAGTTCGAATACCTGACCAAACTAATTGGAGTTACAGCATGCGGTCAATGACCAAATCCCCAAACATTGTTAAAAAAACACTTAACGATCTAACCTCCCATATTACTGTAATTAGTATTTGTGTTTTAGGAACAGACAAAAATAAAAAGGCCTGTCACGTTCATCAAAACAGTGTGTGATAACGCTTTAATCGTGTTTTGGGTATTAATGTTTCTGAAACAAAAGTGAAAGTTAATTTGTTTGAAAACTAGAGAGAATATGAATTTGGCATATGTTTGGGTTACAACCTGTGTGATAAATGGGTTTTTGGAACAATGACAAACAAAATTCGATATGTTTTCTTTATATTACTGTGAATGAAAAATCTGATTAAATGTTTAACAGAAATCAAATCCTAATAATTTCCTCACGTTTATATAATATTTCGATTGCACTACCTGAATCTATGATCACATCAAATGCGAGAAAACCTTTGTGCTGTAAAAAAAAATGGAAATATGCCAAAAACACGACTTGTTCAAAGTGATTTCATATTCCAATGCCTTTTGTTTAGCTTTGAAATAAGACTGTTTGCAGGGATAAATAGATGGATGATAGATTCAAATGAAACAAGGTAAGAGAAAAAGGCTAAAACGCTCTTATAATGGAGACAAACACACTGTAATTCACCTGAAAACCACAAAACAACTCGCTTAAATATGTCCTAAAACTTTGAGAGCTCCCTAATGTCTTTTTGCATGATTTGCCTTGAATGCTGAAATATTCAAACGCCACACATAATGCCAACTAAAAGCCTTTCGATCACGCGTAGAAGCTGCTTCAATATCATTAAGAAAATTCATGGGTTCAATATTTCACGCCATTACGAGGACTGGAGACTTTTATTATTTACATTTTGTTCTCACTTGAAGGTCAGGCAGTTTTTCATTCAGCCAATCAGCGTCGCCTCACAGCAGCAGGAAGCGGAGGCCCTCCCATTAACACCCCTAGTGTCAGCGCTAATGAGGGACACAGTGGCTGCTCTGTGCTCCCCAACCATGTAAGCGCACACACACCAAAACACACTCAGACCCTTTATGTGTGAGTGTGTTTTTTTGTGCTTAGATATTAATGTTGGGTGTACTCCAGAGGGATGATGCGTAAAGCTCCTGCAACAAGTGTTTTGTATACACAAGAGAGGATTTAAATGCCAAAAAAAGACACAAAACCATCCCCATGGCGCGTAATTGAATATTGTTATAACCAAAACATACTTTAAATGTATTTAGTGGCTTGAAGTTGTTTCGTTTTGAAACTTAAACAGTAGCCTCGCCCCATAGCTTTATAAGAAATGTTGTCGGACGTAGGCGTATTTAGTGGCGAAGCAGTGCGTAAGTATCCACAACTTTTCTTATTCGATCTTTATTTGGAGACCAAACTGCATCAATATATAGCCTAGCCTACATAGACGATGTCCTATGTTGTTAACATACAGGTTTATGTTGGATATAAAACAGATGGAGAGTTAAGTGACCCATATGCCCATTTTAAAATTATAGCCGAGACACTTTGGATAAAATAAGCAATAGTTGTGTTTTTTTTCGCCAGAATGGACTCTCAATAAAGAATCTGAAATGTACAGGAAACATACAACACCAATACACAGTGTGCTGGAGTTTATATCCTTTTGTGATTTGTAAATAAACAAAGAAAAACAAATTTCACGCACAAAAACCCAAAATTGCTGCACGAGTTACAGTGGCTTTAATATAAACACGCTGTTACTGCAGTGCTATGCAAGTTGGTGTATAAGTGATGACGCACATAATAAACACAGAGGGGTTGGGCTCGTGGAGCAGCAGATTTGAATGAAGCGCGCGGGGGCTTTATGGCTGCTATGAAATGTCAGGAGTGTTCAGAAGAACCCGGATGTACCGACAGGCCGATCCACTACCAACAACACGGGGCATTACCGTTTCTTGTTACGATACAAAAACACACAAAGCACATGGTTTATACTGATTTTGTGAGCTGCACTGGAAGTAATGAGGTATTCATTTTTATTTATATGTCAAACGAGTTTGCTTTTTTCGCTTCCCTTCTGTTTATTTATTTTGGATGTTCTCATTGCTGCTCAGGATAGTCAAATGCCATTACGCACCTTCCAGATAGTACAAATCATTTTAAAGTAAATGTTGACAACATTTCACATTTTTCTTTTAAATACCTGGGCTACATCAATTATCAGGCCTAGATACAAGGACTCATTTTACTCCGATATAGATATTTTACATGTTTTGGGTAGAATTTTTGCATTTGAAAATCTGATCGTGAACAAGCCACGTGAGTGTTTGGGCGTGGCAGCTCTTCTAATCCCCCTCTGTGATTGGCTGAGGAACCAATTAAAGACCCCAACAACACCTGTGACTTTTTTCAAAAGTTAGGCTACTTTTAATCGAAATGACTAACACAATTTGCTTGACAATAAATAAAATACCTAAACTTTGTAACTCAAATGTAAAGATATCCTTTAAGGATTTAGCCACCAGAGGCTAGGCTAGTTAGCTTATGTGACAATTGTTCTGCTACGTAATTATCAACAATGTTCGTTATAGATTTTATAAAAACGTCAATTTAATGTTTGTTTTCATTGTTGGTGCAGCTTTTAGCAATTGGTTTTCCATACTTAAGTACCAATACATTATTGTCAAAATACATCCTTACAAGTATAATCCTGCATTCAAAATGTTACTTAAGTAAAATCACAAAAGTATTATCAGCTAATTGTATTTAAAGAAAAGAGTACGCCTAAAAGATGTGCCTTTATGGGTATATATTTGTGTGACATTTCCACATTGTTGCATCAAGTAGCATTTTACTAGACAAACACAGTTCCGATTGACTCTTTGGAAAATGTTTAAATAATGTGACTTAAAGAGTTAGTCCACTAGTTTAATTCTGAGAGATGCATTTAAAGCAGTTAAATACATGTAGTGGAGTACAATTACATTATTTCCCTTTTCAAATGGGAGTAGAAGTAAAGCCGACAATGGAAATACTCAATACCTCACAATTGCACTGAACAGTACTTGAGTAAATTTTTCCTCACCTGAGTTTCGGAGAGGTTCAGCTGCCTCGCGAGCTCGGTGCGCTCGCGCCCCACCACGTACTGGCACCGCTGGAACTCGAGCTCCAGCCGGTACAGCTGCTCGGCCGTGAAGGAGGTCCGGGTCCGCTTGGGCCGGTCCAGGTCGAGGCCTTTCGGCAGGACGATCTCCCGGATGGTGCCTTTAGCGTCTGCGAACAAGAACACAACGAACAGTTAGACGTGGATTTTCTTGCCGTTTTTGTAGTAGAGATTTTATTATACGATATGCTTTTATTTTGAAGGGGGTTTTGGGAGACAGTTGGTTGCGGGATTGGCGCACAGGCAAATGGTTATTTACCGGGGTAAGCACCAGGATATAATAACTGCATAGCACTGTTTGGTATTGGATCATCGAAATACATGCACATTAAGGATGGAGTTACATTTTTACGTTTATCTCTTAAGAATTTCGCCGCTACAGAATATAAACACTCAGGACATTATAACAAAATATAGGGTTTTTTTTAGGTAGGTTATAAAAAAGGTAAACACAAGTTTATTTGAGGTGGTTTATAGGCCTACATGTAGCCAAACTGATGTATTAATAAGCAGTTGGCTTATGGCTTAATATGGTAAAAGAGAGTGTTAATGACACATCTGTGCCCTGTGAAAGAGGCCCTTTTGTCATCTACATAGGCCTATTTACAAAAGCGTTGTAAACATAATAACCAGTGGCGGCTCCAGAGTATTTTTGTTGGGTAATCTATGGTAGGGCTAACCCATACAGTGGTGGGGCTCAAGTCAGTATTTGCAATGTAATTACATACACGCTATATCGCCCCCTTGACAGTGAAACGCCACGCGTGAGGTTTAGATTATTTCCCTGTCTCAATCCAAATTGAACTGTATGAAATAAAAAGGCACATTTGTCTTGTAGTAAATAAAAAGGGCGACCTGGAGCCAATCCTGCAATTTCCCCACAGGTGAAAGAGTTGACATGCTGAAAACCCAACCCCTGCAGGAGATTTTTTGAAATACTAACATAAAATACACATTCTGGTACTCTCTTGAGAAGAAATATAAATAAATCTATTACTACACATTTAAAAAAAATGAATGCCATTTTTGTTTTTTGTTACTTTGTTCTGAAAGCTGAACCTGCTGCTCCTCACAGAGAGAAGAGGAGAGAGGCTGTGTGAATTACTTTACATTGTGGATAAGGGTGGATAGCCCCCATTGTTCTGTGTGTCAAAATGAAAGACAGCCCACACACCTCAATCATCAAACCGTGGGGTCTTATTTCATTACGTGTTGATTTCTATCAACACGTAATGTTGTATCGATGTATATAGAGATGTACTACCGCAAAAGTATTCTCCGTCGGGGCTTCCTGCAACAACACCACGCCGTTATCGTGATTCTGATTGGCCAGAAGACATTATCAAAGATGTTTTATTGAGAAGACGATCACTACGTGACAAAAGTTTTCAAAACCGTTATAGTCTTCGGTATTTCCAGACAAGTGGCTACTGAAATCAATCTTACTAACTGCTGTCTGTGCAATTTACTCCGCGCGAGTTGGCGGACTTTATTTTGCTTACTTTAACATCATTTTTCATGGTGGGGCTAAGGTGGGGCTAAGCCATTTCTTGGTATGGCTGTAGCCTACCCCAGCCATACCCTGGCGCCGCCACTGATAATAACTAATAATAAATACTTGCCATTACATAAATGTATCAGTTTCAGGAAAACCTAATGTTTGTTGCTGAGATGTTTCATGTTAAGATGAAACTCAACGCCTAAATCCCTCTGCGTAATGTTGTTCCACGTGACTGCTGGTGCAGGCTACGTCAGTCATGCGTACATAAAGAAATATCTTGCACTTTCATTGACCTAACACTCCTATTTAAATCCTTGATTCAAAAGCGATTGCAGCAAGAACGGCTTATTAGAAGAAAAAGCAGTGGGATAAAAATAAACGGAGATTTGTGTTGAGTGCTGTGACTGAAAGCAAGGCATATGTGTTCAGGGCCATTCGGTGTTTTACAACGAGTGATCGTGCACTTAAAGGTGGCATAGTTTTATTTCCCTGCATGGAAAATAATTGACAATCAACAGTTTCACTTTCGACTGTTTCACTTTTCAACTGTTTTGTGCGTCAGTATCCATCAACAACGACAACAACATCAATGACACGTGTTTGTTTATTAAAGGGGCAGGTCTATTATAGGGTCAGGTTTTTTTTTTATAGTACATTCATTTGTATATTCATTTAGTGGGGTCGTTTGTCACACATTGTCTAATGATTGCTTCGATCTGTCCAAAATATTTTCTGTAGAATAAAAAAAAAGAAATTAAATAGATTTTGTGTACGAAACCAACATATATTAAAAGGTAGATTTTGGTAAATACAAATAATAATATAACCTATATCCTGGATGTGTCAGGGTCAATACACCCCGCCCTGGATCCAGGTTATTGTCGACACTAATTAATAAAATGTGTTAAGGACACATTTGATTGTTTTAAGTACCCGTTTCAAACCGTTAAATCTGTTTACTTTTAGCTACACTGTAGCCGGGAATATTTGTTGGTATTTATCACATTGAATGGAAACGCAGGTCAGACAAGACCTCCTCTTTTTCCAGGGTTTTGAGGTCATAAAATATGCAATCCAATAAAATATGAAGAGCACTGAATTAAATATGAAACAAAACTGATTGAACCGAACGTCTATAGAGTTCTGTATAGGAAAAGTACCACCTGCAGTTACCAAAACTATATGGAACAGATATAAACTGAGTGCATTTATATAATTTTAACTATAAAAAAGGGAATTCAAAATTGGTATGAAAGGCAAATCTCCCCTTACATTAAATTATATTTAAAAGCGTGGATATATATATATATATATATATTAAAAAAATGAAGTTCTGACATACAGCAGATGTAAAGGGAGAAAAATGAATGCGTAAAAAGAAGAATGTGGGCTGCTTCTGCTAGAGCATAGCAAATAAAAAAGTTAATGAAACGCAGTAATTTAATCACTAAGTACCCCCGTAGTGTAATAAAATGTTATTTCAATCACAGGGGCAGTTATTCTTCAGTGTGTGGTTAGCCTAGAGGCCTAAGATACATAATGAAACATGCCTGAGAGGTCTCCATCTTTACGCACGGATTATGCCTTTGCGTAATGTGTCGCCAGGCAAGTTAGAGAGGTTTTAAACCCTCCAAATATTCAGATTTACATGAACGAAATGTTCTTCCCTGGCTTCACTAGAGGAGGTAAATAAATAAATAACAGCTCACAGTGTGATGGAAACATTTGCAGGCAGAGGAGGTGCACCAGCGGCATTACGCAGACCTGCTGACCTCTCGGTGACCCCGCCTCTGTGGAACAGCCGAGCATCCAGACTCGGCTTCAAAAATAAATCCTGACACTGCGGGCCTCATCTCTCCGTGTAATGTACATTATGTTCAGAAGAAACCAGGCCCACATCCCGGTCCTTATACAGGCCACATTTCTCCCCTTTAACCGGCGATTGATTCAACACAGAAGCCATGATAAATCACTATATTTAACACAACTTATGAAAACATGCCGGCCACGATCTCATGTGAAGAAATGTGCAATCTCATGTACACGAAAGAAAAAGATAAAGCCAACCAATAATCCTTAAACTGATATATTTCTAAATATATATAACCTGCTTTTTATATTTTTCTGGAACTGACGACGAATCTGAAGAAGCAACAAAAAAATTATCTGAATCCACGTTTAATTGTTTCCTTCTTTCTGCATTTTTTCTTCTCCTCCTTGCACATTCTGTGGCCTTCATAATAGTATTTATTTGGCGTTTTTAAATTAACTTTAGCCTCATGGAAACGAGTTACGGTTCTTCTGTTTGGCACAGGACGACGTACGAGTTTACGTTCAATAAAGGATGCATCTAACCAGCCAGCAACAATAATATCCACAACATGCAGCCTATAACTGAGGACTGATAGGCCGACATATTGATTTTGCCCACAGCAAACAACCACACAACTGTGCAAAAATACTATACAAGTTGTTATTTTAATGCATCCTTTTTTTTTTACGGATAGGATTTCTGAATGGAGGGGAATCCTGTAACGTGCTGACTTTGTGTTATTAGTGAGCATTACATAGAAAATACCCTTCATGTAGAAAATGGCCTGAATTCAAAATATGTCTCACGTAGCTTAATAATCGTATTATCTAATTTAGATGTATCCACTCGCTGGGTCTTTACGTTTACGTGCTTACAAATAACGTGAGCGTGCAGCTTGTAACAGACATCTACTGTCCAGTTTAATTTAACATAATTCAAACGTAAAATAAATACAAATTATTTCAGATGATTTAGATTTAAAATGTGACTCCAAAAAAAATCATGTATTATTACAACACAACTCTTTAATTATATATTATTAATTTGAACAAATGACCAAATTGTATCCCTATATTTTATTCTCCGACTGCAGTGGTTTTATCTTAATTTGGTGGATTTTTTAAAAGTCTTGCAGGAGGGCGCGGGCACTCATATTACATGAAATATAATTCTGATGTTCATTAACATAACGTTGGCACACAAAGACATTCAGCTACTGACAAGTAAACTACACACACACACTGTCACACACACACACACACACACCGCTTCATAGTGGTTATCGATGGAGAGCTGTTAATGTTTTATTTATTATCATCAGCTCCTTTGTTAATAACTCTACAGTAACAGCCTACAGGGGGGAATTTTCTCTGATTATAGTCAGAAAATGTCCCTCTGTTTCTATATCAAATATGATTTCCAACCTGTGTTAAAAATAAAGATTTATTACATGCTTGAAAAATCATATAGCTATTGTTGTGATTGTTACATCGGACTAATTCCTTTTCAAACGAACACAAACAAGTCACATCAGATACAGACAGTACCAAATAAGGTTTGTATACGTTTAATTGATTAAATTATACACTGCAATTACTGATTTTATTTTGGGATTGATATACGGGTGTGGTGTTACAATCATTTGGGTATGACGGAAATGAAAGTCGCCCATTGTTACCACAGCAGGGGCTTTAGGGGTGTTGTATTCAAGCATCAGTCCAGACACTTTTAGGCTACATTTAATATCTGCCTCATTTCAGTTCAGGATATTTTAGAGTAGCATTTTGACATGCTTTAATTATCTAACAACTCCAGATTCAGGTTCATGTTTAACAGCACGTCTATTTATTTTAATGATAGTATTATTGAGCCTATAATTACAGAAGGCCTGCACATTGTTGGGACAATTGTGGACTTCCTGAAACCTCTCCCAGTTTGTGAATTCGTTTTAAATGTTGCGTTCACTTACCTCTTACTAATATCCTCCGACAGTAGTCAGGGTCCACTCCCAAAAGTTTGTCGTGCCCGTCTTCGCTGGAGGACGTCGGGGTGGACGCTGAGGTCCCGGGGTATCGGTGGAGCTCTGAACCGGGGACCGGCTCCCTATCTCGGCGCGGCACTTTGTCTCCATCCGGTCCAGCGGGTTGGGTCCACAGCGGTGGTTCCCATCGCCCATAGTGGTGGTCTGATCGAACATCTACAAGTAATAGTTTTACTCTCTGAAGATAATCTCTCCTTCTGTAGCTGCTCACCTCGTCTTTTACTTTCTTCTCCTCTTTGCAAGTGTTCTGATTTGCATGCCCTCTTCTGCCTCCAAAAATTAAAAAGTAGATCCAGTCACAAGGAAACCATGCACTCCTGTTTGGGAGCCGGTGTGAGATTCAGGTGTCGCGGCATGACGCGCAGAGCAGTCCAAACCAGAGCAAGTGCTCTTACTATAGTAGCCAGGAGAAATGCATGGCGCAACCAGATCTATGGAGGAGGTGCCACAAAAGAACACACACTGCTCACCCACGTAGAAATAAAATGAGAGGAGGCGGTGCACCAAGAGAAGCGGTCACAGTTCACCGGGCACAGGAAAAGTTTCTCCCGGTGCTTCCCGAGCAGCCTGTTACTTCAGCCCCGGTAACATCCACTGCCTCTGCGGATCCCTGTGTGCATGTTGTTGATGGTTAAATGGCCACATAGAAGGGGGTCTTCTGTCAACAAGAAAATATTTGTAGTGTTGAAAACCCTTCAGTATTCGGGACTCTTAGTACACATTTACGCACAAATAGCTTTCATCGTTTGTTTTACGCACGCTACACCCTGCCTACACTACAGCAGAGATGTTAGTGTGTGGGGAATGTTTGTAGTGACACCGTAATACACTTTACAGAGGCAAGAACCTCCCACGTCACTTCCTGCCTACGCAATTCTCGTCGCTGATTGGCCCGCCGGCTGGGCACGTTTTGACAAGACGATGAGCGCGCTGCAGTTTGGGATCAGGCGCGAGGACATGAGACGATGGCGGGGCGCTTCCGATCCGGGGAAACATCCAAACACTGTTCTCACTTTCAGATGTTGTTTAATTATTTGTTTTAATGTTTGTTTTATGGAAGGACATGTACAATCATACAGGGACGCACTTGAGAAAAGGATCTTCCTTCCATTAGATGTGTTTCCTTAAAACTAACCATTCCAGGTTAAAAAATAAATAAATAGAACAGTACAAATTAATACACATTTAAAATCAATCAAATTAAATGAAAAGTTAAGACAGGTAAGTAAATACAAATATATATGTGTGGGTGAATAAAAAGAAGAAAGACAGGAACATATTAAATAAATAACATTGACTCATTTTCAGATATTGTTTTAGTTTTACAGCCGAACTTTTGAGCTCTGTAAAACAATGGGAAAGCAAAGAAACACAAGTACGTTCAAATCATATTTAAAATATCACACTTTTAGATCAATAATGGGACACACAATTCACAATGTTACAGATATTAAATATAAAAACTGAATTGAATTTATATATTTACATTGAACGTATGGTATAAGCCAAATCAATTAATATTGGAAGTAATTTCTAATATATTTCTAAAAAGAAAAGTAGTTGAGTCCCCTTTTACAGTCGTATAAGGTACTTTTCTAAATGTGTTCTTTGTTAAAATGTCCTGAATTTCGAATGTTTTTCTTTCTCTAAATGCTTTTTCATAACACGATCATTATTTGTATTATCATAAAAATAAGTGTTTTTCAAAATTGCTTTTATTTGTGGTAGCAGAAAATATCCAAATATTAAATTTCATAAAAAAATATCACCTGTAATCTAAAAAAGATATCGGTCCTCTCGACTCATATTCATCACAACCTGTTATTATTTAGGGATGGATTTTAGTCCATTACAATGACATTACATCCTGAAAACGAGAGTTGAACAACGTGATGAGTCAACAGGTGTTTCTGTTATTTTTGTCCAACCCCTCTCCAAACACCTCAAGTCTTGTTGTATGAAATGTCGATGGCACCCTGCAGAATCTCCTGGATCAAAAAGAGCATTTAAGAGAGGTTACTATCGGTTTTCCATCTCATTTACGATCCTTCACTGTATATAGGCACACAGCCATCTTCCTCTAACAGCAGCTATTTCCTGCTGCTGATGGAGCAGCCTGCGGTTGTTGTGATTGTGAAATCATGTCAGCTGCAGGAATGACTGACAACACCGGGTGGAGTTTCCTCCTTACAGGTGAAGCGTCTCTGAAAACACTGCAGAGGTGAACAGGAGGAGGAAGAAAAAAGGATTTTGAGCGGGATTATATAATTATAGTTTTGCCGTGTGTGTGTTTTTTCTTATTTTTCTTATCCACGGCCGTAATTACTGCACACAGCCATGGGTCGTTACTCCTTTCAGCTGGCCTAATCTCACACAGGATGAATAGAGACTGTCAATCAGACGCAGCACTCAGCAGCGAGACAAGAGGGACTGATTGCTGACACACACACAACACACACACACACACACACACACACACACACACACACACACACACTTTTTCGTCCTCCTTTGCAGTGTTTTTTCACCCTCTGGTGCACAACTAAAAACCCTCCAAAAAGCGGATTTTTTTTACTTTTTTCTGAAGACTGCTCATATTTTTATAAATCCATTTGGTGTCATTTTAACATTCATTATTTTAGACTGCTGCTATCGCTTTTGCACTGCCTGACACCTTATATAATTCATTTTATAGTTGATTTCCTCAGAGTCTGTTGTTTAAGTCCTCCTGGGGTCCATTATTTCTGCACAAATATGAACGCATGATATAGTCATTAGAAATCAAAATAAAATAAAAAAATCATCCTGACCAGCTACAATATTAACATTATGTTTACATGCTACTGCATCGATAATGCATAATGTAGATGCTTTATTTGCTACAGTAACACATTATATTGTGTTACTTTTACTAGATTAAAGGAGCTGTCTGCTTCTTATTGCCCATGTCATGTTTTTTTAATTACCTCATCCATGGATTAATAACCAAGTTGTCCTACTTTTGTAACGTTATGGAAGATCTATCCGCCTTACTGTTAAATAAAGTCATTATTGCAGTTTAATTACTCTATAATGATCTGAATGCATTTTCAGCTTGAACCCACCTCAATGAGGGGGAACAAACTCTCCATACAGTATGCCCCCCCCTCCTCTCTCTCCTGATGTTGATCGAATCTAAACTCAGTTTTATTTGAATCACATTTCTGTTTACTCAAATCTCCATTATGCTGCACAAACATGAAAGTGATGCCTATATAATAAGAGTGCAAACCCAGATCTGGATTCTGTATCTGCCCGCAGGCCATAAGGATAAACAAATGGTTGTTTGCACCATTCCCCGACTGCCTCATCTCTCCCGCCCCCCCCCCCCCCCCCCCCCCCCCCCCCCCCCCCCCCCCCCCCCCCCCCCCCCCCCCCCCCCCCCCCCCCCCCCCCCCCCCCCCCCCCCCCCCCCCCCCCCCCCCCCCCCCCCCCCCCCCCCCCCCCCCCCCCGAATCTGATCAATCAGATCAATCAACAGAGATTACTGTAAACCCAGAGGTCAGGGGGAGGGCAGCGGGCCACTCAGAGTTCACACACACACGCAAACATACACACACATACACACATACATACACACACACACACAAACACACACACACACACACACACACACACACACACACACACAAGCTCCAGACAAATCTGTGCAGGAATGGCAAACATGTACTAGTCCACGGAAGTGTAATTTTATTGAAAGACAGATTTCACCTGATTTATACAACCCTGCTGCGATGTGCACTTTTCTAGATTTCACACAAATTAAATGAATGTATGATTTCAAAAGCCTTTAAAAGACGCCGTAAAATCCCCAAAAAGTTGTCGAACGTAAATGTAAATGTGATTGTTAAAATAAATGCGTGGAAATGCGTTTGATCCAGAAAGCTGTACAACTGACAGACGGAGATATTTCTTGGATCCTAGGGAGAGAAAAAGGATTCAGGTGCGTTAATAAAAAGACTCGGGAGGAGGAGGTCTAATGTAAATTACGCACGAGTTTAACGCAACGCTTTCTGGAGTTCCTCATCGACTTCTGGATCAAATCTGTTTGGAGTCAAGTTAAGGTTTGGCCTCTTTTCTAAATATTTATTTTTCTTGTTTCTTCCTGTGTTGGTTTGTTCCTCTCACTCTCAGGAGGTTGAAAACTTTATTCAACTTTTGTTTCCAAGCTGTTGAACTCAAAGTGAATACGTTGCACTTTACAGGCAAATAATGGAATGTATTAAAGTATGTTTACTCAAGTAGGCCTACTTGTACTTTACTGGAGTATTTCCATTTAATGCTATACTTTGTACTTCTACTCTGCTATTTTGGCAGCTAATATCGTACTTTTTAATACATTTATTAAACAAAAATACTTAACATGTTCAGATTATAAGATAAAACATATACGCAAACTAAGTACTTTTGGTAGCCTACCTATAGTATATTTTTGATGCAATTATTGTTGTACTTCTAGTAAAGTAGGATTTTGTATGCAGGACTTGAGTGTAGTATTTCTACTTTGACTTTAGTGAGATATCTGAGTATTTCTTACACCTCTAAACGTATCTGCTGGAGTAAATGACACAGTACCAATAAGATAACATATAAGGAAACTCAAAACGGTTGAATATGATTTCGTTAAACCAATGGCTAAAATAACAAGACCATCAAACTGCAGTATCTTTAACGAAATGTAGGCCGTTTTAATAAATACATTAATTGTTATGAATAGAAAATGAATGCTTTTATGAACTAAGTGCTACTATAGAAGCTGCATGTTTTATAGTGTACAAGCTATAACCAGTATCGTTACAAACTATTTTAGGCGAAGTTATATTTACGGACGTTGGTGACATCTTTCGTTAAATAACCAAGAAACCCGATATCTAATTTTATACATTTAAAACGGAAAATACTAGACTAACTAAGACAAATAAAAGGACTAACAAATTATATATAAATGCAATGCAAAATACTTAACTTGTGTATGTGTTGCATTAAAGGGCCAAACCATAGATTCTTTTAAATAAAGGTTCAGGATTGATAATTGTAAACAAAGTGTTAAAGGTTATATTTTATGAGTTGACCAATATGAATTACCAATACACATCGAGCTTATATTTAATGTATATTCTCATGCTACGACTATTGGCAAGAACTAAAAAAGTGTTTTGCAGCCAAATTAAAAGACTGCAACGATGCAACAAATACGATTTTAAAATACCTCACACACAAAGTGAAATTGATTTGACATGCTGTGCAAAGGGTGAAAAAAGAGCCTAGAACGCCGAAGTAAAAAGCACGTCTTGTTCTTCTCTTGCAACACGGATCCCTCCGCAGACGTGCGTCAGTGCGTCAGTGCCTCGTGTACAGAGCCGGTCTCTGCGGACTTTCAGCCGAGTGTCCCGGTTTGACTCGGCCTGAGAGCCGGGATCCGAGCTGACCTCTGCAGGGTCTGCAAACTCCTGCTTTGTTCCTAAACACAAACAAGTGCATCATTCAGGCAGCACATAGTCGTTAATCTATTCTACTCTGTTTCTTCTTGCACTATTCTTATTTGTTTTATGTCCTATAACTATGTAGGAGCTTGGGACTTAAGCTACTGTTCAGTGTTCATATGACATTAAAGCCTTTGAATCTTGAATATAGAATAGACTTTAATGTTCTCAATAATTAGAAAAGGCCTACGTTTAGAGTTACTGATGATGTATACATTCAGTTTATTTGAGTTAATGGACAGTGCAAATTGCAGAGTTACTGCACATTTCTGCTCTTTTCTCAACCCAAACACGTGAATAATTCATAAAACATATAGGGTTTTTTTTATAGGCGTACTTACACATTTTCAAAAATAAAAAAAGATTGGTGTTACTGATGCAGAGCTGTGTTAAGTTTATCTGAGTGAAGAGACAGGGCACACACATGGTTACAAAGCCAGGATCTGTCCCTGCAGGCTGAGACCTCCTAAAATAAATCAAAGCAAAATCAGAGCCGAGCTTAAACGTTTTAGACATAAAGAATAACACAAATAAGTCAAGCAGTAGCAGCAAGAAAGTTTAAATTGGTTACTGTAAGATCTATAAGTGTTAGTTGTCTGATCTGAATTGGAATAATATCCCCCTCACTTTTCCGCAACCAAATAACACCAATGGCTATTTAAGTAAATGTGTTATACAACGACTGGAGTGAGCCAGAGAGAAGAATCCTCACCTTGTTTTTGTAGGATACACTATTGTCAAAAGGGCCAATCTGAAGAACACAAACTCACTGATACTGCAAAGCTTTTTTCTACTGTGTCACGTGGACTTAAAAGGCAGCTGCTCCAACTAAACTGTGTCCTGTTCAACTGTAACATGTATTTTAATGAACGTTTGTTGTTGCTTTGTGTTATTTATTGGCCAGGAGGCCGTCCATGGGTCCTGCCAGTCCAACCAGAAGGTCTACTGATTGTTCTGGTTGTATTTTGTAACAGGAAGCTCCTAAGCAAACCTACATTCTATATATTCCTTCATGAATCTTGAGTTCACATCAAATGTTGCTTTGTTTACAAACGGCCCTTACCAATACAAAATGAAAAGTGCAATACATGCATATTAGAAGCAAATGCTCTGCACTCAAAATGTGTTTTACAAGTGTAAAACCACAAAGAAGTCCAAAATGAATTTGCACATGTAAGATACTGGAAGATAACATATACAAGAAAAACACATTGTAGTACATAAGACTTTTAATAAAACTAACAAAAGGATTTGGAGTGATCTTAAATATTATTTTAAGCTAATATTTAGGTGAACAAGTCAGATTTATACATACTTAAATAGAAAAGTAAATTACATATTTCTTACCTCACTCTAGTACAGGAACTTCGCAAACAGAAGGTCAATGACAATGAGGTTTTGTAGAGTTTTTAAGCTCTTGAATTACATTTTTTTTTTTAATGATAAGACGTTTAAACTGTTTTAATATGTAGACCAGTTAATCTTGTAATAAACCCAAATTAAAGAGCCTCACATTAATCAGAAATGTGTTTTAATATTATTATAATCTCTTCTGGAGCCACATGAGAGTATATAGTGTGAAGGTGAAGCGGTGCAGACTGCCACCAAGTGTTCCTGCGATGAACTGACACAATAAGTGACAAAACTCAAACTCATACACACTTTTTTATTTATGTTCAACATTAAAAAATACACATCACACCCACAGAAGACAAACGGCTACATTCTTGGAACCTATTTTCAGTTTTACATTAAAGCAGACATTATCAAGCAAACATCAAATACATGTATTTTATCTGAACTAAACCGACATCTTGTGGTCGAATATGTAGAGAAGTTACACACAGAATCATTTCCTTTAAGGCCGATGTATTCAATATGGTGTAACAAAAACTGTTGATTCTCACAGAGGAAATGTTAGGATTTTGTAGGAAATGGGAGACGGCGGTGCAGCCAGATCACGGCACAAATGTAAATTAGGCAGAGCTGACAGGCAATTGAATGAATCCTCAATGCCGTCAGCTCTGTGTGGTTCGTACTGTGATCAGACAGAAGCACCTGTTGGAGCAAAGCTGCTGGAAGATGGATTCAACACTGAAACGACAACAAACAGGCAGCTGGTGCGAGTGTTTTTCCCGTGTGAGAGGATGTGATGGTAAAAACAACATCTGGGTTTTAAGGGAAATGACAGGACGGTACAATGAAAGGCACTTTGAGTGACATGAGTGTTCTGAAGGCTTTGTGGATGAATTCAAACAAAAGACAAAATAAATCCTTCACAAACTCTGCTGGACAAATCCACCCACAAGCCTTAAACGCAAGATGATTTTAATCTTACTATTCTTTTCTTAATTAGTAGACAATTAGTTTGGCCTGTCCAACGTGCTGTCTTTAAATACCCCAGAACCCGGAGATATCAAGATTAAGAGCCTGAAAAAAAAAGGTTTTCTGAATGGCTAAGGATAGATTTCTCAGTTGATTTACACCTATTAACTGTTAGTGTTGCTTTGGTTGAACATGTCTTTAATTGTGGGGAAGGTGGGGGAAAAACACAACGCCTTTTTAGCTAAACAGTAAAGAAGTTTGATAGCAGGGTTTTTAAACGTAAACATCAGATTTTGGTGTACATTTCAACAAAAAAAAGTCAAAACACTTCTTTCTTCATTAAAAACATCACGTATATGTTTCATAATCATGCTCAATAGATGCCATATAGCTAACGCACGTTTTGAAGCAATATTCTCTTCTGTTTTTATTGGAGGAAAGCTTCTCTTTCTTGCTAATTACATGTCATTTTTTTTTTTTTGTTGCTAATGTTCACACATGTTGTTTGGGATTTCCTGCGATATGCAAAAAAAAAATCAGTAACTTAAGTTGTCTCGGGGTAACGATATAGAGCAGTGTAAAAGCCCTCTACTTGGATTTGACCTTTAAATGGAGAAATGTGACCACACTGAAGGAGTTAGTCCAATAAAAAAAAGCCTTTAGATTGAAGGATCTTTACTTGATGGTCTGCAGTGCCCCCTTGTGGTGAAACAGAGACATCACAGGCTCAGCTACCGAACTCTTTCCCCCTGATGTATATTCCTTTGCTACAGGTCAATTTGAAGCTACTTTATGAATAAAAGAGCCCTTGTTTACTCCCTAACCTTTGAACACATGTGGGATTCAGTGTATATGTCAGGAGAAGAGGTGAAAAGGGATCTGATATCGGATTCAAAGAGCGCTACTGCTCTCTAGAGGCTCAGTAAGGAAAGTACAACTGAATACATCAAGGTGACAAAAAGAGGATTGGGAGGAAACTGTGTTCAGATGCTGTTGATGTTGCAGTTGAGGAATGTTTTTGTGTGTAAACGTTCTCAGGACGCACGTTTCCTCTGAATCCAACACTGAACACTGGGCTGCTTAACGTACTGTTTGGACATTGCGTGGCACTAAATCCTTTGTGTGTTTTCCTTTTTGCTGTATTTGTGTACACTTCTCTGACGGCAGGTATGTGTGTGTGTGTTTGTGTATATGTGTGTGTACTTTGGGTTGAAGTGGAGCCGGATTTTTAGTCGAATCCTTGCCAGTCGCTCTGTTCAGAGTCGTACTCCAACTCCACCCCGATGCAGCGCACCCCCTCCAGCAGCATGGGCGTACCGTGGTGACGATCTGTATTAGTGACACAAAGACATAAATTCACTTTAAGAAAGTTTTTTAAACACTTTTCAAACCATAATAGCAATGGGTGAAATACTTTTTATCAATAGGCATTAGACATGGTTCATGCTGTCTAAGGTAATACCAATAAAGGTGATTCAAGTACATTTGTGGTACTTCTAGAGTGGTATACGTTCTATTTCTACTTGACCACATTAGAAGGCAAATTAGGCGAATTTACTCATTAAAGAAAGGTAGAAAGAAGGTAAAATCCTTGCTACTTTCTCAACTCTGCACAGATGTAAACACCAATACAATACCGATACACCAATATGAATTGTGTGTAAATGTGTCATTGTTAGCTTTGGAAAGTAACTGAAAATCACGGACAGAGCCTAGACTCATCTGATTATGTGAAAGGAGTGAGAGGAATAGGTTTCTGACTGTTTCCATCTGTTGAATGTCTCTGTTGAAGTACGCTGGTGATCTCACATCTAGCCTGTTTTGCCTTAAAACTCATCAGAATTAACGCTCACAGGATGCCATTGAAGGGACGCAAGAATGGGAATGATGTGTCCTTTTTTCCATGTGAAAGTTTTATGTAGGCATACAAAAAACTCTGGAGTAGAGCCACTGACTCTTGGCTGAGATGCAAGTTAAGAGCCTGTTTCTCAAGGAGTGTGAGGGTTAAAATATGTGATTCTGACTGGATTGAACCAGCAAATAGTAGTAATAAGTATCAGTCCCACTTTGCAGGAAGATAATCCATGTAGTGTGCACAGCGAGAAGTGGAGAAGGAACTGACTGAGACGCTCGCTTTAGGGCAACCCTTCCCCCTTAACTCCCTCCGCTCTGGAAGTATCCGATTACATGGAGTAAGACCCTCCCCAGTGGAGCACGTTACCCTCCTGTGTGCTCACGTCTGCTGCAGAGCACAACACAATAGACAATCACAGAAATCAGAACGGGAGATAAAACAGCTCCCTCTTTACTACGACACACCGATTCACTGCTTCAGCTCTCAGTCATGGTGGTTATGGACATGTCTGTGTTAAAACAAGACATTTACGGTAAATTGAACACGTCCACTGAAGCTATTTGTAACCACTCGGGTCGCAGGTTTCACAGTGGGATGTTTTAAAACCACAAATAAAATGAAAAAAAAAAAAATAAGGTGTCTCTGTGATTGGTCGTGCTCGCTTATAAATATGTTTACTGTACATACAGTAGCATGTAAGCATTGGTGGTTCAGTGGTAGAATTCTCGCCTGCCACGCGGGAGGCCCGGGTTCGATTCCCGGCCAATGCAACATCCTTTTTTCCCCGTTATTATGACCACGCTCACGACCGGGAGCAATAGCAGCCGACACACATGGCATAGTTAATGTGAAAAAAATACTTTGAAAATATTAGAGCTGCAACATACAGCTCATTTCAGCATGAACTCATTATTTTCGTTAAATGTATTGTAAAAAAAAAAATGAATGTGCCCCTTTAAAATGTTCATGAGCCCAAAGAGGCACCTTTAAAGTGCGTTTATTTAATCTACCAATTATTAAATCATAAAAAAACATCCAAACCTTCAATTTGAGGACATAGTTTTTGCCCAAAAATGATTTATTAAGTAATAAACGATAATAAAAAAGATTGATTTCTTAACCGCTTCTTGTATCCCACCAAAGTTAGCACCAATACAGTATTGGTGTATTTTAACAACACCGAACGTACCCCCCCAGTGTTATTATACTGTTATATCATCCTCATCCAGTCACTGATCTAAATGCAAGTTAGCAGCTAAGAGTAAAAGCAGAGGCAGCTTAATCCTTTGATTTGGTCGCCATCCAGACCTCAATTACACACATCTGGACAGATGTTCAGGCCACGGTTTGGGAGTAAAAATAAACACAACCGCCGCTTATCCTCAAGAACACATATGTATGCGTATACGAACACACACAATAGCTGTACTAAATGCACGCCAGAATGAATGGTGACACACAAACGACCTATTTACCTAATTCTCCATCTGCTGACACACATAGCATCGTCTAATTCAGTCTCAGTGGAGTAAATGCACATTCATTGCAGGAGCTTATTGCCTCAGAGAGCTTCTTCATTGACAAAGACATAAACAAGAATGTCATTTGAATCTAAATAGTAACATTTCATATCTATTTTAAAAAGGGCTGCTGGTGATTAACTTGATTTAGTGACAAGTGCTGTTGAAGTGGTTTTGACTCAGATTCACCAGCAGGAGGCAGTAGCACACAAATACAAATTGTGTGAGCTCTGTTTCAAAGTTCTCACTTCAAAACTGAAAGGAGAAACTACCAGATGCCAAAGTAAGTCTGTAAGTAAGTACATTTTTAAAACATGATCCAATTATTGTCAAAGAAAGTTGAAAGATTGGGTCAGGGATTAACATGTTAGTGTCAGGAAGAGGTGGGAAGCAGTGGAATACTTTTACTTCTTACATTTTGAACCCAAATACCTGTACTTTCTACTTCTTACATGTTAAAAACAGGCTGGTTCCTTTAGTTTGAATGTGTGTTTGGTGGCGTGATCATTATTATTTAGAGTCATTGCGTGCCTATTGATTTGAACACGATCCGTGTATCCATCATTTCCTGGTCTTCTCTAAAGAAGAGGGACCAATGAAAACGTTGTCATGTTGCCGTTGTTCAGCATGGAAACATTCATTAGCTAACAATGACATTATTGTTCTATTAATATAAAGGGAGGTCAGGTACTCTTTAAAACAGCTGCTAGTTATGGGTACTTTTACTTGAGTACATTTCAAGCCCATACTTGTGAAAGTTATTATTATTACTATGAAGCAGTGCGTAACAATAAGTCCATGAATAGAACTTACTTTTTTTTTTGTATCTTTGGGGTTTTGGATTATTGGTTGGACGAAACAAGCGGTGGAAAGATAATTTTAGATAATAATTGTGGCTAGTTTACTATAAAAAATAGAAAGGGCAGGTCAAAAACTGACATTGTAGTATCTGGTGTTTCCACTCAAGCTTTTTATATCCAATTTAAAGTTGTGCTACTTATTTCTGCATTATCTGTAATGACAAAGTCTGTTTCTTTTTTTTAAACACATTTCTATCTCCGTTCTGAACCCTCTTTTCGTTCTTAGCGGTTATGTGTAATTGCCTTTGTGTCTGATTTGTCCCATAGAAATAAATGAACCTTAACCTTAAAACATGAATGAGAACACACATTCACTTCCCGAACGCTCAAAGATAACAAGAGCTCATCTACAAGCTGCAGCGTGTTGCAAAGATAACAACTTGTATGAGTAAAGCAGCCTCACCCATGACTCTGGCGTGAACTTTGACCTTGACGCAGACGTCCTGGTTGGTCTCGCTCAGCAGCAGCACCTCCTCACACAGAACGCCCTCCTGCTGCGCCATGTACTCACACGTCACCTTCAGACCTCCTGGGAACACACACAGAGAGAAACACAATTAAAAAGAGAGGTTGTTTTTATATCCCACATTTCTTACCCAAAAGCCAGCCAAAGGGCTTTCGGGAAAACACGCGTAAAAGTACAAGAAACAAATGATAAAAACAATAAAACGCCTGCAGAGTAAAACGATATAAAAACTGAAAAAGCACACGATAAAAACGGTTAAGAGAACCGAATAAAAATGTATGAATACCTCTTCAAACTGGCTTTTAATGTGTGATTGTTGTTTTACTATATTTCATTGTTGTCCTTTTCTTTTTTTACTACTTCTGTAAAGCGACTTTGAGCACCTGTAAAAGCACTTACAAAATAAATGTATTATCATTATTAATACAGAAAAGTATGAATATATTAAACACAAGGAAAATGTAAGCTGAGAGTGTAATCCACCAATCAATCAGCTTTATTTGTGACATGTGATCATACAGTATACAGAAATGTAACCCCGCTGGTATAAAGGGTGTTACAGTAAAGTACAGATGTAGCACTCCAGATAGGACTCCACCCACCGGATTCCAACCGAAAACCCAGCGGATCCCAGTGGCTGGGGGCGTTGCCAAATTGCTAAGAGGGCGTTGCCAAATTTCCCCATTTGTTCAATTACAGGATTTAACCATGAGATGGCGCTTCATTCACAAATACACAAAGACAACTGGGTGTTGTAGACCTTAGACCTGTAGAAGTAAAGGTCAGAAACCTGCTTCAGTTTCATTTAGGGGGAACGAATCCAAGTAACATTAGACGATCACCTTTGGCACAAATCTGCAGGTTTAGTGACGCGGGGGGAAAGATTCAAACACTTTCAGGTTAGTCGTACAATAGATGTTTAGAAGGTTAACACCTCTGACAACAGGAATACAACACAAACACAGGAAAGTGTCTGAAAGGGAGTTTAGTTTTTATGATTCCTCAGAGACGGATTGCTGAGCTAACACTGTCTGTTCCTGTAATCCTCAGCCATCTGGTCCTGCACGCAGCTCAACAATGCAGAGAGAATTACTTCACATCAGCTCCTCCTGCAACAAAGACAGGCTCATACTTAACTTGTTTCTGGGAATTACACTCTGGATAAAAGTTGCCTTGTATATACGGCTCAGGAGCTTTAACAAGGCAGGGTTTTTTCCCTAACGCCTTTTTAAAGGGTTCAACAAAAGAGTGTTGTTTGCAGCTTGAATGAACATCAAGAAGGATTAAAAACATCTCAAAATGCAACATAAGATAATAATGTTTGCCAGAAGCCTGAGCAAATTGTCCACTAATTGTAAGATTGGTGGTTTCGAACCCAGGTTTCCGCACTCTGCATGTACGAGAGTAGTTTTGTAAGATACTGATCCCCAAATGGCTCATTATGGCATGTCAACATGTCACAGTAGAGGCACAACATACAAATATGAACCTTAAAATGAGCATAATATGTCCTTTTGCAGTGGTGGAAAGACTTAGAAGAAGCTACATAAATGCAAGTCCATATATGTTTACAAAATGTTGGAGGATAAGATACAAAGATAAGACATTTCTGTATGATAAACAGCTCCCAGTTGTCCCAGTTCCCATAACTCCAGGTAAAACATATATGTATCTGTCTTAAATCGCTGAATTCCCTCTGACCCCAACTGCCCCACTGTGAGCACAGTATACCTGCTTTCATTAGCAGTTAATAATGTAGATACAAAAGGTTAAAAGGGTTAGAGACACCATGATTGGACCAGCAGAAAAGGCTTCCTATCTTCAGAAGATTCAAAAGGTTTAATGTGTTATCATATACTACTAACGTAAAACTACGGTGTAAAAACACAGGTTCCTCAACAATTACAAGACACATTTGAAAAAACAACAACAATACAAAAATTGTGCAAGCTCAGGCGTTAAGTAGTCTTAGTGGGATAAAACTTTAGTCCTGATGCTGAGGTACCGCTTATCAGACGGCAATATAGAGTTTAGTGTTTGTTAAGTTTTAATAGAATCCAAGGCGAGTCATTTGACTAGATTACTATATGTGATAAATCATTTAGCTATGGTATTAACTTAAGCATGTTTTCTTCTGTGTTCATAACGCTTTCTTTAAAATGTATACGGACACTCTGCCATGTTTATTTGTGAGTTGTTCATCTTCCTCTAGCGGCCTTACCCTCTGGTGCCGGTGTGATATCAGTGATCCGGAGGTGAGGACTGGGCACTGGCGCTGGACACACATCCTTCCCCAGAGCCGGGACATCGGGCAACGTGAACACTATTTCATACCGGTGCTGCGTCTTCAGGAAGCCGACCTGCAGAGAGGGAGTTGAAAGGGAAAGAGTTGGGATTAAGAGGAAAAACAATGGCTGTCTTTCACTCTCACTCAAACTTTGGGCTAATCCTCCTGTGACATACGGAGAGAGGGATTTATAGTGAGAGAAACAGGCCTCACAGTGCATAGTGTAAGTCCAATACAGCTCAATAAATAAAGGATTATTTTTTATGAAGGAAATGGATAAGTAATTCTCATAAGCACTGGCAGAGTTTTCCTTGAGGGAGTCCTCTAATTGAAATCATTTGTTATTGCTCTGGCGATCTTAATCCCCCCCACCTCTGCCAAATTGGCAATTTAAGCGCGAGCTCATGGATTTCAATCAAGTCCAAAATCTTCCAATAATACTAATCTCGTGTGGATAGATTTGGAAGTAATACAAGAGCTTAATCTTACTCATGGTCACACCTTCTACAGCAGTTTGGAGGATGAGACGATCAAAAGGCTCTACGACCCGAAACATGGACCCCAAGGAAGGCAAAATTCTAAGTTGGCCGTACGTTATTTTTCAGATATTTCCAGATATTTTACAGAAGAAGCACTTACCGTTAAACATTATATCCAGATTTAATCAAAAATTATTTAATTTAAAGGAATTTACGGTCACAAAAATTGAGAGATTTTAATTGATAAGTTGATGCAAAGAAAAACGTATGATTGATTAACCATTTCAGGGTTTTTCTGAAGGAAAAAACACCAATCATTTATCCGGTCACAGCTTGTGGAAAGTGATTATGTTCTGCTTCTTTTTGATTTCTATTACTGACCTTTAAATATCCTTGGGTATTGGGACAACTGGTTGGAAAAAAAGAATTCCCCATTGCATCTGGGAACTGATTAATTGAAGAAAACATCAACCAATAAATCACTACTGACAAACTTCAGTCGCAGCCCTATACAAGATTATCCATTAGGTTGTACGTGACGGAGTGAAACTCAATCAAGAAGAAATAACTGACGTAACCAAACACAACACTGTCTCTTGTTGCTACTGAATAAGGAACAATTCACACCTTTTCAGTTCATAAAATCATGCAACATGTAAAAGGAGACTATAAAAGGTAGGGAAGAATAAAAAGAGCAACAGACAGCCTAGTGTAAAACAAAGAGAAAAATTCATGAGAGTCATCACAGAGCCGATTGAAGAAAGCTTCACAGGAGGCGAGATAAACAGGAGAGACACAGCGAGAGAGAGAGAGGAGGAGACCGGAGGGAGGTGCATGCAACGAGAGATAAGTCTAAACCCCCTAGAGCTGGAAACGGCAGATTTAGCCCCAAAGGACCTCCAGTTAGAGCAGGAGAGCAGAGGCTGCAAACAGCATGAAGTGAGAAGAGAAGCAACACTGCAAGAAAAACAATCATTCTGTATAGTCCCACGCATGTCCAGACACTGAGAAGAGACTCTGACACATGTATTTTAAATGATTTTATACGGCAGATTTCAATGACAAGAGACTCAAAAGCAATAACCAATATGAGAGATTTCAGTTACTTGACATTTGTGTACGATTGCACAACTGAGCGATGACACAAACGCTTCATTTCTGAAGAAGTGTAACACTGGGAGTAAGACACACCCAGAGACACAAACGGCTCATCGTTCCTCCCAAACAATGAAGCAATTCTTTACACAACTAACGGGGAAATGCCACACATTTTATGAACTTGTATATCCATTTAACCAAGTGAATTCAGTGAGTAGGGAATATGAAACGCCATCTCTCTTTTTCATTTGACTATGAGTGAGGTCTTGAATACATTCTGGTTTACAGCTGTTGGCAAAGCTAGAGTTTAAAATGTATTTTGCTGCGACTCCAGATGGTGATTTTAATTCAGTGCTGTCATGCATCTTAAACAGATTATCTAACTTGAGCTAAAGTCATATTCAGGGTAAGCATAACTTGGTAAACACAACAGAGTGACTGAGAAACTCCCAGAGTGACTGTAGTGAGTAAACATTTTGTTCTGGTTGCTGTCTCTAATTATGCTGGAAACGCAACAATCACATATCACCCGCTTGACAAAGTTGTTGTTAGGAACGTATCAGCAAACAGTTGTCAATTAAAACATCCAGAATATATGAAGCAACATTAGCATTTATTTGGAATCTCAACTTGTTTTATTGAAATGCAATGTTCATGCTCCTGTTAGCTCTGTTTTGGTCTCCACCTCCTCCTGACCAGTGGCGAGCCGTGAGTTTTATTTTTATACCTAGGCCCTCTGACCCCCCCCCCCCTTCCCTCGAAAAAAAAGAAGAGTTATTACGTCACAGCGTATACTTCAGCAGAATATCAAAACATCGGCCCATGGTGCAAAACGTATCAATGACAGCGACCCTCTACCACACAAAACAACAGTGCACCATTTATCTAAACACCTATCATGACAGGGCACCCACAGCAGACTAACAATTAGAAATGAATTAAGTCGGCACGGCGGCCCACATTGAAAATGACTTAGGCCTACTTTTGATGATCAAATCACTGAAACACAAAGTCCATCCTCCTGTCCTTTTGGATGAAGCACTTGATGGCGGGTCATGCAGCAGCTGATCCTTTGCCACTCCAATGTATCATTGTAACTCAATCTTGAAAATGACTCGGTTAATAATTTCGCAACGATGTAATCACTATCACTGACATGAGCCATCATGAGCGAATTTATGCTAATCAGAAATCTATCGATTAGATTTAGGATTCGAAAATTATAAAAGTAGGGTAGACATGTGGATATTATCCGGCTGAACAAAACGTGCATTTATCAAACAGGTTCGTTTTCCACAGACCTTATTTCGAGCTATTCTCCAAAACCCTATGGAGAAATCCCATTGTTTTTGTGTCGAGGGAACACGAGCGCAGCTTACTTCCGGGTTTTAGGACGCGTCACTGCACCACTTGAATAGACTTCACAGTGGGCGGAACTTGTCATAAAGTCCGCGAAAATAAAGCCCACCCATTTAGAGGGAAGATATGATTGGTCAATTGTACTGTCATTTGACATTACTCTCTCATTGAGTTACTATAGCGGGCCCTCTGTGAAAGTACAGAGGGACCAACAAGCTCTCCCGTCTTCACATAACTCGCAGAGACGGCATTTAACCCTTCACATTCCAACAGAAACTGAACAGGCAGATTCGAAGGATTTATTTCTTTGGAAATGTTATTTTAAATACAATTAAATCAAGTTATTTAGGTAAAACTAATGAAAAATAGAACTAAATTTAAAAAAAAAAAAAAAAATTAAAAAAAAGTTTTTTTTTTTTATGTTTTCAAATATTATTTTGTAGAATGTCTTAGGCCCTCAGAGAGGGCCTAGAGGGCCCTGACGGCTCGCCACTGCTCCTGACCTTAATATCTTTACATGCAAACTTTAGATGCTCCTATGTTTACGAAACAGCACAATACTGTGGATTTTTTTTCAGTGTTAACTCCTGCCTATCGAACGTTTAAAAGGTGCTACTAAACAACGCTGACAAGAACAGGGTGACTGACCCAAAACAAAGGGTTTCAGTACAGACTCCTTAAGAAACAATGCTAAAAAGCCTGAGTAATGCTAAGGGTAAGATACAGGTGATCATTCTTAGTAGTTTAGTCACTATGTACCCTGCCTTTCACAATACATGCAGAAAGTAGATTCATAAAATGTTGATAGGAGTTGCTTTAACCCTAAATAAAACATCAGTATAGCCTCTCTGATCTTTTATTTTATAGCACTGCTTCCTGAAGGCAGCTACACGTCCTTGCATTCATTATCCCGTAACCAGGTTTCTCACAATAACATGATTCAATCTAATGTGCAACCAACAAAAACACAATCATAAACATGTTTAATTCACCCAACTTGAAATGGCCACTGCAGCAGCACTTCTCCTGCTGATCTCTGTAACGCTGACAGCTGCTCATTAGCATCCCATAATTCACCATCTTCACCCACAGAAACATTACCACGTATAAAGTGATGTTTTGACGAACTTACTACAGTGAAATTCAAATGAGCTTCATCAAAACTGTTATTCATACAGCTGTTGCATGCATGCTTTCCATCCCACACACTCCCACCTCGTCTTTGGTCTGTGCACCCCCCCCCGGTCCATTTCCATAGCAACAGCAGCCCTCCCCTTAGCTCCACAATGAGGCTCAGACAGGACTCTTCTCCCACTCTGCAGCACGCTGAAAGAGCTTCGACACACACACTCACACGGACAGGCTGCTCTGTAACTGTGAAGGTCACAGCCAAGTTTGTAGTCCATTTAAACGACGGGCACACGCAGCTTTTAGGCAAATTGATTTGGCTTTGAATGTGTTTTAAAGCTTAGATACACTGAGCTTGTACAGAACTTCCCTTGGGCTTTTGGTTTAACTGAGAAACAGTAGAAAAGGAAGGCTAGCCTGAAAGCTTTCTGAAGTCATCTATTTAGGCAGATTAGTGTACTTCACCCTGAGGAAGTCATATTAACATTTAAGTGTGTCATTAAGAAAATTAAAAAGGTAGAAGGAAATGGGGTGAGAAATTGCAAAGTTAGGTTTATTAAGCGTTAATAAAACGGAGAAGTAATTATAACAAAGACAGCTAAAGTCATTCTGTAGAAATGATTCTAGGTGTGCCAGCCGCCATAGATAGACAAAACCATGACTTGTTAGACATGTTGACGGTCCTCTATCTATATTAAAATCAGTACGATAAGAATCTCTCTCTCTCTCTCTCTCTCGGTTTTCTGTTCCTTCACTTAATTTTTATATTTATATAATTTATTTTGGACGAAAACTTAGCGTGAGTTAAGGCGTGTGTGGCGTGAGATATGTGTTAATTACGTGACTCTCACGCTCCATGCGTGAGGGTTGGCAGCCCTGCATCAGATCTTTAAGCTAAATGCTAACATCAGTACACTAGCATGCTCATGCTAGCATGCTTGCTAATTAGCGTTGAAGCGGATAATAAGGTTTTGAAGGAATGTATTATTACATATTTAACCTTGTATGGATATCTGTACTAAAAGGTAATCAATACAACAGTTGCCAAGACATTTCACTCCCTGTATTTTCAGTGTAAATAAAAGTAAAATGATGAATTCACAACACTGTTCATTCATAGAGGTAAAAGCCCTAAAGAGATGCGACTGTTCGAGAACAAGGATTAAAGATCTGTAAACAGCAACCTCTCAATGCTATGTTTTAATTGAGCAGTTCATCTTTCTCTCATCAGCAGCCTCCATGTTAATGAAGTCTGAAGAAGAAGAAGAGATACTTTATTAATCCCACACGGGGAAATGCAATTTTGCAGAGCTGAAACAAATTAACTGTCACTGATGTGAAATTTAAAGACACTTTTCCACATGATTTGATTTGATCATTTTTAGAATTTTTTGAAAGCTTTTGCCACCTTGTGTTGCCGTTGCTTGGCTCCTCCATTGAGCCCCTGCAGGGTTTAAGAGCTGACAGCAGCGAACAGATGAGGAGTCTGATATCATTGTTCAGTGCCATTATAGCCCACAGAGGAGATTAACGGTGATGAGGAAAGACTTTAATCTTCTCCTGGATGTTTCGCAGATAAAGCTCGTCAGAGCTCGTAGACACTGAGGACACTAACCCCCCGCAACATCAAAGAATAACTTCTAATATTATATCCATCACTTGAAAAACATGGAACATCGGGAAGTAGAGCCTCTAATTGGGACTGAGTACAAGACTTTCAGGGCCAGATATAATGTCTGAAAAAGTTTCAAACTTTGATTCCGTGGTGGTAACAAATCTGTTTTCATCTTTTGCTTGGTTTGGCTTGGGGTTTTAATTTAGAAACCTGCTTCCTGCTCATGTTTTCTTCCCTATTTTACAGTATATCAGGCGTTTTTTAATTGCCTGGTTTCCTTCTGAATCGGATCCACAAAGACATTATAACCCTGGCAGGAAGATGGACTTGGACTTGGATGAAATGATCTGCTGTACATGGTGTCCATGAAGCAGATGGGACCTGAATAATGTCTGTAGGCAGAAAACTACTCCAGAACACACTTTCTGATCCAGGGAGCATGTGAGGATGCCAACTGATAACTGAGTCGGTGAAAAGGATGATCATTATCTAATGAGGATAAAGATATCCAGTATTTTAGTGTGACTCAATTAAAGCAATCAAGTCTAGATTATCATGTTAATTATTTGCTGCATGAAAAGCCTGATAACAGTCATATTTACCCTGTTATGTACTGACATTGCCTTTCCTTTTTTTTGTCAATCACTTCCCTCCATGAGTTTTGCAGATCTGCCAGAAGTCACGACTTGAACCGATAATCTTCAATAGGACCTTTTTCTGGCTAGGTACTTTCGTATTTCCATTAAAAACATTTTAACTCCTGAGATTGTTAGTGCTCTTGATTTGGGAGAGAACGTACATTTTTCAAGCCAGTTTGGTATTTTCACGGCTGTTTTACGACTATTTATTTTGAATTAAAAACCTGTAAACAATGACACTAAATGACCTTCAACTCTGTAAGATGAATACAGGGAGTATCAGCAAAAAGTCAAAAATAAGTGTTTCTTAAAATGAAGTATAAATATTACATTTTGAGGGAAGTGAAGCTTGGAGAAAAGTAAAATAAATAAATATTAAATATGAAATGTTGGCAACATTTGGACATATTTTACTCGTACAAGGTTGTTATGAGTGTGGTTTTTTTTTGGAGGTTAAACACACCTTGACCATGAAGTTGCCGTCATCCTCCGGTGTCACCATGACGATGGAGTCATGCAGCTTCTCGTCGAAGTGAACATGTGTCGGGTGTGCGGCGGCGGGGGATTCCTCTGAGAAGCGAACGCCTCCTGTCTTGGCACAACCTGAATGAGAGGGAAGAGGAAAGAGTCATTGAAGGTCGGACGTGAGCAAAAACTCAAACTGGATCCCGTTTAAAGGAAGAAAAGGCGTGAAAATCCGTTCCACTCAAGTGTTATAACTGTAGTCTAGAGCAATACTTAAAGGAAATTACTACATTGTCGATGTTGTCTGAGTGCTTAGAGACCTGTAAAGGCCTGGAAACGCACATACTTATGCATACATACTTTATCTGATTTGATACAGACAGCAAATAATATATACAATCATATATAGTGTCAATATGACTGAAGAACAGAGGAAGAGAAAAGAGAGATAAAGGAAACATATTTGAAGAGTGGAGTGAAGAAGAGAAATGTTGACAAAGACTGCAAAAGAGTACCAGATTTTGAGAGAACAATTTTAAAAATGTTGCAGGAACTTCACCAGGCTAGAGATATAATCAACAAAAAAAGTCCATGAGAGAAAGTGTGTAATGTTCAGCAGAGACTATCGGCAGTAAAAAAGTTATAATTCCTGCTCAGTATACTCAAGGGCCCTCCTTCAACAAATTAGATTATTTGTCACAGTGGTAAAGGATTACACCGTTGGTTATATTGGTTTTTTTTATGACCAGAAGTGGCCAACCATGTCTTCCCTTTTAGATAAAGCAGGCATCTGGCAGCTTTAATCGAGTTTGAACCCTGGAGAAAAGAAAGATGGCTCTTTTAAACGGGTCCTCTACGCCTCCACGGGATCCTAGTGTCAAAACAAAGCAGCTAAAGACGTTTGGGCTTTCAAGCTAAACACTATGTTTTATTTCTCTGTAGGTTTCACTTCTCTCCTATGACACTGAGACACATTGATATTTATTGTTCTGCTGCCCAGGCATTACTCCCAGTGTGAGATAATGGAAACTTCTTCTGAACCCTTGGGTCTAACTGCACTTTCTCAGACCTATTGTGAGAGTCAAACACGTACAGAAGCTAAACGTCAAGCACCACTTTTAAGATGATTATTCAATTATCTATTAAAGGTCCCCTATTATACTGTTTTTCATCAATATATTATAGGTCTCAGATATATACAAAACATGTTTCTGAAGTGTTTGGCTCCAAATACCAAACAGATCATTGCAGCATCCCATAATCCCCTCTGTTTCAGTCCTGTTTCAAAAGTGCTGATTCTCTGTCTGTTACTTTAGATGAAAATAAGGAGCCACTCCCCACGCCCCTCTGAGAGATATTTGGTTAAAAGGAACACAATGGTGCTCTAGGAGGAGATTCAGGTGATAAGGTGGGGGCGGGGGGTTACCTTGGTTGCTGATTGGCTAATGGTTACACAAGCCAAAAATCGTTATGACATCATAAAGTGGCCAAAATCTGATCAGCTCATTTTCAGACAGGTTTTTATAGAAATGGATCAGGACAAAAAGAGAGGGGGTCTTTGTTCCTGAAACTTTCAGAGTCTCTTTACACAGAGGGGACACATGTTGATGTAGAAGAGACATGAAAAAGTGGATTTTGCATAATAGGTGACCTTTAATGGAGTTTGACCTTTTTCAGGACTCATCCCATCACTTACATTTGAATACCATTACCCAATGAACATCTTGGGAAATGTTTGTTCCAGTGTGTGTTGTCCATATTTTAGATTATTATATCATCCTCTTTGTTAACCTTTCATTTATTCTTGATTTGTCCAATACTTAAAAAGGGTACTCCAATCAGGAATATGCTTGAGCGTTGTTTTTAAGCCTTTCTTACTAATGCCAACTCTATCGACAAAGCTCAATCAAGCGCATTTAGCTCTGATTTTTCAGCACCTAAAAAAAAAATGCACTTCTCCACTTTGAATCGAAGCCTTTTGGCTCTGCTTCTCTGGCTTGGGTACATTGAAATACCCCAGGGTGTCATAACAAACCACACTGAACAGGTATCTGGATTCAACATTATTAATTTAGTGAGCTAGATGGGGGTTTAATTAACACTGGCTGCAAAACAAAGCTTGGGCACAGCAGACTTTTCATTTCCATTTACTCCTGATGACTGGATTAAAGCGTGGTTAATTAAGTTATTAGGGTGCGCACAAAGTCGTTTGAGATAAAGCAAAACTGAAGTTAAAACTACTTTTAATTACTTTGAACATCACTTACCTAAGAGTTTGAGTAATGAGGTCCTGCATTAACCAAAGTTGGATACATTTAGGTTATTTCACTTAAGATTTATGCTTTTTCTCACTTTAATCTGGTATTCTAGCCAACCTGAGGGACAGGGATATTTTATACTTTTATGTATTTTTCCCAAAAAAGCTTTAAGTTGGTATATGACTTTCCTTTTTCTTCAAAAAATAGAGACTGAGGCATTTCATTCCTTTTCTTCTCTGGACCAGAAATATTCCTTTATATCAAACAAAGGATTTTCGTCATAAGAAGATAATTTAACTTTCTCTGCCCAGGTGAAACCGGTGCCATCCGTTTTAATACTTAAGCGTACAGAGCAGAGACAGATAATAACTAACATTTATCTTTGAAGATGAACTGATAGCAGCCTAATTAATTTCCTTTTTCTAAAATGTAAAACCAATAAAGCCTTGACGTGTTAGATTAATGACACATTGCTCTAACACTCGTGCCTTACTATGACTCAGATAAGGTGGGTATATAAAAGGGATGAAGTTGATCATTCTTCAATGTTTCCAATTTGGCAATACTTTAGATCACATGTGTCAAACTCAAGGCCCGGGGGCCAAATCCGGCCCTTGGTGGATTTAATTTCAGCCCGCAGGATCATTTCTAATTACTATTAGATCTGGCCCGCCGGTATATTGCACGCACACCTTCACTCAATCCTGAGGGTTTCCTCAGCTCAGAGCCTGACCCCAAACATTGATGAACTTGCACCCAAGATGAGATGCCAAGTATCTGGCTTGAACTAGCATCACAGAGCAGCACACTGAGTTTCAATGGATGTTTCCTTCTGCACTTTTTTTCTTGCGACAGCAGGGCATGTTTGCTTTTTTCTTTGAGGGAAATAGTTTTTGTGAAGCTGTTGTTGGCCTGTGGAAAAATGTAATCATAAGAAATGACTCGAGAAAAGCTGCAGATAGAGCCATAAGAAATGAATGCAACTGATTATTTAATGTTTAATGTTGTTTTTATAGGCAATAATTGAAGCTTTGTTAGTTCCAGGTTTAATATGTGCAATGAGTTCATTTCAATAAGTTTTGCAATAAACATTGAACCAGTCCGGCCCTCGACTAGTACCCATTTTATTTTTTTGGCCCACTGTGTGTTTGAGTTTGACCACCCTGCTGTAGAGCCACTGTGTTGAACTCCAACAATGCTTTTAATTGAGTCCATATGCTGAATTATGTCTTTGCATATCATGAAGCACGGACCATTAATATCCCACTTGGGCCCAGTTCCATTAAACTTTCATACAGACTCATATTAGAGATTAAAAAATCCATGCTATCGGCTATCTGGGACACAATAATGAGTTCAGCAGTTACATAATGTTCTATATGTAGAGGATGGTGTGTGTGTGTGTGTGTGTGGGGGGATGTTATTGTGATATGTTGTTCAATTTCTGAGTAAAAGATACACCTTGCAATATTAACAATATCACATCATGGAACTGATCATAGATATAAAACGCAATATCCCACCAGATAAAGGATATAAGAGTCAAGGTAGGTTAATATCACAAAATGAGTTTTCTTTATGGAACAACGTGCTTTAAACTCACACATAAATGGGCCTTAGCAACTTAAAGGGGCCCCATTATGTTTTTTGGGGTGTTTCCCTTTCCTGTAGTGTGTTATAAAGGTTTATGTGCATGTAAATGGTCTGCAAAGGGTAAAATCCCAAAGTTTAGACCATTAAAGCAGGTAAACATTTCACAGTAGCAGCAAAAACATACAATTATGAGCCTGACAATGAGCATAATAGGGCCCCTTTACATTTTGCACTTCAAATATCAAAAGTGGTATCTGAAATAACACTGATAAGTATATAAAACTAATGTATTTGATGACAGGTCTTGGGTTAAGGATTTAACATTCAACAATTTAGAGCATTGTATCATGTCTATACTTCAACAATTGGGCAACATCACACATGAATGAAAATATAGGAAGACAAGGGTGTATTTTCCCTTGATGTCTGAACCAAGAGACCAAGACTAAGCTTTAGGTTCATCATCACATCACATGACAGGTAGTGTTATTTAAGCTCTCCATTCCTGCTATAAGTGTTTTTTAAATGAACCCAAGAAGGTTCATACAATAGGGCTCCATTACTGTAATTACTGTCATATTAAACCTATTAATGTCAGGCTTTCATATTGTACAGCGGTAAGAGTTAAAAGGCTTTGAAGTTCAGAAAGAGAGGCGGCTTTAATTTGCAACGTGTCTAACTGAACGTCCTCTCCGTCAGTTTGAGCCTTTCTACCAATACACGTCTCATCTTCATTGTCGTGACTGTGGTTATTAATTTGTGAAGCAGTTGGCGGTAACCTTGTTTCTTGTTTTGTCAAGGGCACATTTCAGTGCATCACTAACTTTTATTCCTTCAGCTGCTTCTACTGGGGATGCACAATTTATACAAATGTTATCACAATTTGGACTAGTGCAATGTCCAAAATGCAAGCCCGATATTGGGTAATGAGAAAACATGTTGAAATATTATTCTATATTGTTAAATGTGCTGCGAGAAGTCCTAGACTACCAACAGTAATCTACAGATTTAATTGAAAACCAATGTTTGGGACAGTTCCTCAACAGATTATTATTATTTTTTAATCACACCATGATCCTTTTAACATAGTCTCTATTGATAATGTGAATAAGGTTCCAAAAATGACCATTCCCTCTAATATAGCAAACGGTATCTCAGTTGAAATATCAGTAAAAAACAATTGCAATAAGTAAACTGGGCCAGCGTCTGTGTCACGCTCATTATCACAATACTGAGATCTGTAGCCTTTTAGAGGGATTGGACACACACACACACACACACACACACACACACACACACACACACACACACACACACACACACACACACACACACACACACACACACACACACACACACACACACACACACCACACAACACACACACACACACACACACACACACACACACACACACACACACACACACACACACACACACACACACACACACACACACACACACACACACACACTGAACTGGCTTATTTCAGATTAATCTCCACTTCTGTCTCTCCACTAATCTGTCTGTCAGGATATCTGCCTCTGCTGTGCTGGTTGTTACAGAACCCTAACCCTGTCTGTCACCAAGATGTCACTAATCAAACCCAAAATGTGCAGGTTCATTTATGGAGAAACTGAAGTGTAAAAGGACCAAATGTAGTTTTAATTATGCATTGTTCGCAGGCTGGACAGTGGAACTTGTTAACATCATCAAAAAACATAATCGCCTTCCAAAAAGGACAATGGCCCAGTTTCCTTCCTGTTTTGATAAACTCAAGTCATCTCCCTCCCACTGCAAATCACACGCTTCTCCAGCTGGTGAAAACATGAAAAACGAACCCACCTGGGACTAAAGCATTTGTAAAACACAGATTAAATTATACTTTAAGCACACTGCTCGCCAGGCTTATTGCACAAATCCATCTCGGTCTACGTTCCTGCTTCTGCATCTGTTCCCCTCGCCTCTGCTTTAACACAGACAGGGATTTATTTGTTTGATTTCTACCTTTAAAGCAACATTATCTGTATGAATTGATGTGCTTGTGTAAGTGCATCCTTTACATATCTCTTTTCATAAGTTCATAATAAAAAGACCGGTGCTCTGATTTCTTAATAACACAAATTCTCCAAAAGTGACGTCCTGTGACATTTGAGTGCACAAATAGAAACAACAAGTCAATAGACAAAGCCCTCTTTCCACCTCTTTTAATGCGTGACCTTATGAGAACAAAGACCAGAACATTTCTTGAAGACAACAATTACCCATACTCCACTGGGGAGGAGATGAAGCATAATAAGGTAGTGATAAAAAATGTGATGAGTCAGTACGAGGTATTGCTTTCCTTCAGTTATTGAGCCCTTCCTGCTTCTGATGAAATAAATGTGCTTGCCTTCACAAAACCCAATTGCAAATCTGCTGGCATTGACTCACCAGCGTCAACACACCCTTTTACCAAGAAACTGAAGTGAAAGATCAGAATCGATTGTGAATTTTAAGCCGCTTGATTATCCTTCCCTCAAAGCCCCCAGGATGTCACGCTGGTGAAAAGGTTAATGTGGGGTTTTCAATCACGCTTCTTTATACTGGAGTAAAGGTCTTCCTTGTTTTTATAACACTTCAAAGAAACTTTTAATCCAGGGGAAAGATTATAGGAAATTGAATTCAACTACAGCAGATTAAAGGATACAGCTACACGCATTAGGATAGTGGAAGGGCTTAATCATACAGGAAGTAATCTATGACTTCCACTACACTGAGCAATATACATAAATAAATACATAAATAAAGCCTGCATGCAAATTGAGTCATGTAGACCCAACACAAACACTCAATGTGCAATCAATACCCTTGGAATATCGCCTTGAATGCAACCTTGTTAAGAATTTTTTTTAATGGCATGTATATATAGAAACAAGAGTGTGTTTTATTCTTATATTCCTCTTTTTTATATTTTACTTGTCTTTTTAAGTGTGCTGCACAAGCGTTTTAAACAACTGTACTTGTAAAACCGCTCTTAAGATATATGAATCTTGAAGCCAATCTTGATTTCCTGTCCTTAATCATATTTTTGCAAATCATCGCCATTACATTTTTTAATAAATATGCATGACGGGTTGGATTCTGATTAATTTTCAAATGAAATGTCCAAGATCAGAGATGGAACAGTGAAATGGAGAAGATGGAGACTGAATAAGGTCCTCAGGAAATCTGGATTAAGTGAAAGTCGACTGATTTTGTTTCCCTTGCTTCCCCTAATACACATTTATTAAACTATTTTGCCACTAAATTGATTTATTCCTCAGAAACGTAAAACTAAATCCTGAGACAGTTAGCCCTGGCTGCATGTCACGTCAGCCTAAAAGCCATATCTAAATATACATTTGTTATAGTGCTGATTGAATAACTACTAAAACACTGTGGAGAAGTATCTCTGTTCTTGAAATGTCGCTGTACATCAAAGTAATTACTCACTCTTCTTCGCGGCAGCCATGTCACAGGACTTGTTCCAGTACCGACACACTTGGACACACACTGTCACAGCCTTGTCATCTCAGCAGAGCCACCTCAGAACAACCCTGCAAAGCAAGTTAGGAGACTATGAGGGAGACGAATTGGATAATAGAGAGCAGGAGAGACAGGTAGAAGCGGGAAACAATTGGCAATGATTAGATCAAGAGAGGAACAGTGGAAGATAAAGGTTGATGAGGAGATTGAAATAAAACGGGGAGATATCGGTAAGGGGTGTTTTTCTTTCTGAATGCGTGACCCCAGTTTCGCCTGTGTTTTAGCTTGAGAGCACAGCTGGGCTTTACCCGTCAATCCAGGAGTATCACAGACTCCCGGCTGAGACTTCCAATAAAGGAAAACAACAAAACAGTCTAAGAGGATTACCTAGGGGCTGAAGCTGCTTCGCGCAGATGGAAAATGTTCATCAAATCTCTGGGAGACGCCTTATGTAAATATTGAAATAGAGGCAGGGAATAAAGGAACGACATGGCAGCACATAAGTGAAAGAGATAGCTGGCGAGTCCATGTAATCTAATGCTGCAATAATAGTCAAGAGATCAGCTTTTTGTCAGACATGAAATACAACACTTGTTAGGGATGCATAATGTGAGGGAAATAGGCGATAACTTGGTTAAAAAGGAGATTAATTCTGATTAATAAAGAGGAATCAAAGTGCCGGTCTTTCTGCTGCTTTGACTTCTGATGGAAATTATTACATTATTTTATTAGTCACCAATCAAAAAAACATGATATTAACAGTTTAGTGTGCTTCTTTACAGATACTCTCCTTTAACTGACTTAATTCCTGAGTGCAGTATTACAGTATTTTGCAATATGTTTCTATTGCGCAAGTTGTCATTGAGAGTAAATGGAGAACTAAAAGGGCAAGAAAAAGATTGAAAGTGTTTTTCTATCACTCTTTATGCCAAGCAAAAATCAGTTTGTTTGACCTTGTTCTTAGAAATGTCACTTGTGGTTTGTCCAAATGTAGCAAGAGTGGGAACACAAATATGCAGCAATACTAAGTATCCAGAGTTTTCGCCTTTCTTGCTGCGACATGGGTGGAGAGGATGTTACTTCATGGAAAAGAGAAAAGGTCACATCCTTTGAGAATAGGTTGGAATCAGCCAATGATCCACTTTCAGCAGCAGGAAATATCACTGCTGTTTAGGGCACCTAAATGGGTCGCTATGATTAGAAACCCACCAATATAGAGATTCAAATGAACACCCTGTGAACTGCACCAGAAGTGGAGGGAAAAAGTTGTATCCCACAATGACAGATGTATACGTAAAAACTTTAGGGGATTGTTGTCACATCAAATACATTACTTGCCAAACTGTGTACAACTTGCTAAAGAAAAATGTCTCTATCAAATATTCGATCTCTTTGTTGTTGTCATAGCTATCCTTGCTATCAGTAAATATATTATATAACTTAATTTACATGCATGTCATGACCACCTTATCTAAATCTTGAATCCCGACCAAGCTTCACTGACAGCTCTCCCTCAGCTCCGTGCCACAGTTGACAAATTAAATGTTCAGCAACAGGTTCCCATCTCCTGCTTTGAATTGATGCTTGCTATTTGAAACTGATTTGATCTCCTCCATGTGAAACAGGCACACGCTGACACATTAACAGTATGCTGTTAACCCTTTGTTCTCTGTTGCATCAATCAAAAAGTTGAGTTACTTAAGCTTAAAGGTGATTCATTGATTTGTGAAGCAACATACATCTGAGTTTCACCACTTGAGGTCATTTTAAAGCGAACATGCTAAAAGAAATTCTCTAAAATAGCCTCAAGCTTGTCAAATGATTATATAACTCACAATGGTCAGTTAGTTAGTTATACCTCATTAAGTCTAACACTGTGTAAAACAGCAGCCCTTCAAAACACATGAAGGTTTCACTGTTCAGTGATTTAGAGGGGTGTATCAATGTTATGGTCATTTGTTGGTAGGTTATTGGTTGATTGTATTGTTATATGCTGAGAAGTATTTATTAAAAACATTTCCTCCCCTTTTATATTAGGTATCTGGCAACATGTTGTGAAATCTCCATTTTTTTATAGTCATTACCAATGTATCATAGTACTAAATTATTTCAATTGCCTCAATTTAAACTCTCCAAAGGCTTAAATTGTAGTTCCTAATGGTTCATGCAATAAAAATAAAGTTTAAAATAATTTAAAACACTTATGTAGGAAAAGTATTGATCAAACCACTACTATCATGACATAACGTGACTTTTGTAACAGACACACTATGTATATTCAGCAGTTAAAAACATTTACTTAAATTAAACATTATTAACTGGTAACATACTATTAGCAACAACAACGCAATCCTCACGTTTGCTAGGTAGCTATCGCGACAGGTGAGTGCTCAAAAGTTGTCTTCCAGTTTTATTTCGCTTACCTTATTTTTATTCCCTGCAGGTGACACTCGTCCAGGTAACCGACTCCGACGACTGTCTGTCTGTGGACTGTGTGTCGGTACGGAGGGGTTTCAGATAAAGGTATTCTGAGATAATATCGCAAGCAGCTCACAGCACAGGCGGACCTCCACTCCTCCTCTCGTCTTTTCTCCAATGCACTTTCTCGCTTGTACGATTTCCGCATTTGATCACGTGGTTTGGTCGTGGATCCTAATGCGCCCATACACAGTGTACGTTTATAAACTGTTTTTTGGCAAATGTTTAAATATAAAAGACACCAGACAGAAGTCTAAGCCTATACTCTCTACCGTTTGTTCTGTTGCACCGAATAGTGAATATTAAACCTAGTTAATATGCAGCGGTTGGCCTCATCTTTCTTTCCACCTGCAACCACGAGTGCTTTACTGTAATTGGATGGCGCCATCTAGTGGTGATGGGAGTGCATTGGATGAGGGGAATTAAAATCATGTGGTATTTCTAAAAACGTTTAGCTTTTAAAGCTTTCCCTTACATCCAAAGTTTTGTCAAAGTGGGCCAAGGAGTCCGTGAACGTTTTCAACAGGGGTTTAAAGTAACTAAGTACATTTTCTCATGTAGCCTACTGTACTTAAGTAAAATGTTAAGGCAAGGCAAGGCAAGTTTATTTATATAGCACATTTAAACATAAGGCGATTCAAAGTGCTTTACAAAAATGAAAGACATTAAGAGCATTAAGAAATATATTATAAAATGGCATTTAAAAAACCCTAATTTAAGGGACTTTTACTTTACTTGAGTATGTTCTGCTACTTTGTACTTCTACTCGACTACAATTCATAGGGAAATCATGTACTTTTACTCCATTACATTTATGTAATACCTTTAGTTACTTTACGGATTTGGATTAATGATGTGATATATACAACCAATAAATAAGACTTTAGTTCCACCTGGAGTAAATTCACAAGCTACCCTGCAGTATACAAAGTCACTAGCTGCACCTTTACCAGCTTTGATAAACACAGTAATGCATCAACAATTATAATACAAACACATTATATATATTATTAGAAAATGGGCCAATCTGTATAATGAGAACTTTTGGTACTTAAGTATATTTAGATGCCAATGTTTTTGTACTTACTTGAGTAGCATTTGCAATGCAGGACCTTTACTACAGGGTATTCCTACACTCTGGTACTTCTAATTTTACTTAGGTACAAGATATTAGTACTTCTTCCACCTCTGGTTGTAGGCATACAGACACAAACACACTTTTTAATGAAGGATGGAGATTAAGCATCAGACATTCAGACCCACCCACCACTCAAGAAAAACAATCTCCGGAGCAAAAGGTGTGTTGCACTTAAACTTTTTCTTAATTCTTTTGCAACGTCGCTTGGCTTAATCATACAAGTTGTATTTAAGTGTGTTTTCGGCTCGGTAAAGGCATTTTTGTATCGTTTTATTTGATTTGTTTATCTTTTTTGCGCAACTGTGGACGAGCAGCAACGCCAATCAAGCCGAAGTCATTAGCATGCTAATTATTTCAGCTAGCTAACGGCAAGACAGTTTCCACGGTAAGAAAGTAATTTTAGTAACATTTTAATGATTTTTAATAACCGGAAATGTTAACTGCAAATAATGAGAGTTTGTTTTATATATTTGCTACTGATTGAGCTGTGGTTGTTTAATACAATAATGCTAATTAGACAGCCTGTCGACTAGCATGCTAGTTTAAAACATGTGCTTAATTAGCACCTTGGCTAAAAGGCTTTACCAGTAAATTAGGTATTACTCAGTTTGATTTCTTATGAGTTCAACTTGTGTGCAGCATTTGTTTTAAGGATGATATATAATAATGGATTGAGAAATATGTAGTCATATCAAATGGAGCTAACTTAACCCCGTAGGCAAAGCTAATGCAAGTTTGGCTAGGCACGTGGTGGACTCTGCATGCATTCTGCAAGGTGATCTTACTGACAGGTGAACGCTATCTTTTCTGAACATTTTAAAGTCAAGATACTTTTTTGCTTGATAACATCTATTTCTTGGCTTTATTAAAGTTGGCTTTTTTAATCACTTTTTTTCAGGGTTAGGGTATTTGCTCTGCTCGGTATTTGGAGCAGATGACAGCAACGTTTACAGTAAGTGAACATTTCAAATACTCTGACACACCTCTGTGCTTACCTAGTAATTATTGAGAGCTACTTCAAGACTGAATAAGTGCATACTACATCAGAATCAATATAGCCTACGATTGTTTCAGGGCTCGAAGTGGTAGTAGTACATGAGCTTTTACGTTTTACTCTTTGGCGTATCTTGACTTTTATTTGCGTACCGGCACTTCTCACAGGCTGCCGGTAATCTAATCAGCCCTCTCAAACACGTTAAATTAAGAAGATAAGACCTACATCTGAGTTGCTTGCAGGTTTTTAAGCACAACCTGCTTTGGTGACATCAGCAGCCCGGCTAGCTCAGTCGGTAGAGCATGAGACTCTTAATCTCAGGGTCGTGGGTTCGAGCCCCACGTTGGGCGCACAACTTTTCTCTCTTGAAAAACTTTATAGATAGAAAGATAGGTACTTTATTGATCCCAATTTGGGCATTTTTTGCGTTGCAGCAGCATAAAAAACAAGGCAATGTACATAAGAACATTAAGATACAAGAAATAAACAGCCCAAAATATTTCTGAAATAGTAATAAAGTGGCATTAAAAAGTTAAAAGTTAATAAATATATATATATAGGCCTACATGTGGAAAATATACATGTGGAAATACAAATTTCCAGTAAAAAATATAATGCAGGGTATTATTGTGAATCTGCCATATAAAATGTGATATGAATGGTGGTATGTTCATTATATACTATCTTTAATATATTTTTGAAATAGTTTTCCTCTCCTGATATAGTATATACTCAAACCGCTTTCTCTTAAATCCTGATTAAGTGGTTTTAAAGGGTATCACAAGAAAACGTCAACCTCAGCAAGTAGGACTTAAACCAAAAGACTTCAGTCTAGTTTCTATCATCCTATCAAAAGTCGAGATCGTGTGTCACATGTGCATTATGTTTTTTTTCTTTTTTTATGAGGGTAAACAGGTGGCTCGTAGCCCGGCTAGCTCAGTCGGTAGAGCATGAGACTCTTAATCTCAGGGTCGTGGGTTCGAGCCCCACGTTGGGCGCAAACCTTTTAATGTTAATGTTGTCGACGGAAGCACCAGCCAATCAAATCATATGCCAGTACAAGCGCTAGCCGATCAAACCGTGTGCTTGTGTGTCCGGGGCAGGAGATTAATGTGATTGGTTGTTGGTCGCGCACCAGACACGCCCAGCGGCAAGCTTCAGCGCAACGGAACCGTGTGTACGATACGTTAATTTGCTCTTTGATTCAAGAACTTTGTTTGCCTAGAATAAAGAGAAGTAGAAGTTGCCTCAAATTAAACCTGTGGAAGCTAAATGTGCGCTAGTTTTTAAAGCTTTAGTTCATGTCTTCAATTTTTGTGGAAACAAGGACGTACATCAAATGATGATGTGTAACAGTTATACTTCTGTTACTGGTTTCCTGGAACCTTGACCCTGAACACGTAAACTGACGTGTTACCTTACATGTTTATTCAAAGAGTAAACGTCCCTGGGTGGGCTTGAATCAAATCAAATCAAATCAAGGTTTATTTATAAAGCACATTTAAAAGCGATTTTTGGTCGAGCCAAAGTGCTGTACATGCAAATAATAAATAACACGTTACTACAATCGCAAAACAGAAGACAATAAATTACAACAGCAAATATAAAATCAAACACAGGGAAATGTCAGGAGTCGTGCTCCGCTCTGACTAGAAGGCCAGGGAGAAGAAGTGAGTTTTTAGTGTTGATTTAAAAACCCCTAGGGTCTGGGCCGACCTCACATGGAGGGGCAGACTGTTCCAGAGCCTGGGGCCAGCTGCTGCGAAGGCTCGGTGCCCTCGGGTTTTGAGCCTGGTCTTGGGCACCATCAGCAACAGCTGGTCAGCCGACCTTAATGCTCTGGCTGGGGAATAGCGATGGAGGAGTTCTGCTATATAGGCCGGAGCCAGCCCATTTAGTGCTTTGAAAACAAATAAAAGGATTTTAAAATCAATTCGGAACCGAATTGGAAGCCAGTGCAGTGAGGCCAGAATTGGGGTGATGTGTTCACGCTTTTTATGGCCAGTCAGAAGACGTGCAGCTGCGTTCTGCACTAGCTGCAGGCGTCTAATTGAGGCCTGGTCCATACCCACATACAGAGCGTTGCAGTAATCCAGTCTTGAGGTTACAAAGGCGTTAATGACCCTTTCTAGGTCTTTAAAAGATAAATAGGATTTGGTTTTGGCCAATAGTCTTATTTTAAAAAAGCAGGATTTGACTACGGTGCTGACCTGCTTATCAAATTTAAAAGTGCTACTGAAGGTCACTCCTCCTTGAACCACCAACCTTTCGGTTAACAGCCGAACGCGCTAACCAATTGCGCCACAGAGACATGCTACCCTGCTGAATGATACAAGAAATAAGCAGTTCAAAATATTTCTGAAATAGTAATAAAATCGCATTAAAAAGTTAAAAGTTAATAAATATATATATACATTATATATATATATATATATATTATTATTATTATTATATATATATATATATATATATATATATATATATATATATACATACATATCCAGTAACAAATATAATGCAGGGTATTATTGTGAATCTGCCATATAACATTTGATATGAATGGTGGTATGTTTATTATTATATACTATCTTTAATATATTTTTGAAACAGTTTTCCTCTCCTGATATAGTATATACTCAAACCGCTTTCTCTTAAATCCTGATTAGGTGGTTTTAAAGGGTATCACAAGAAAACGTCAACCTCAGCAAGTAGGACTTAAACCAAAAGACTTCAGTCTTTGGAGTAGTTTCTATCATCCTGTCAAAAGTCAAGATCGTGTGTCACATGTGCATTATGTTTTTTTTCTTTTTTTATGCGGGTAAACAGGTGGCTTGTAGCCCGGCTAGCTCAGTCGGTAGAGCATGAGACTCTTAATCTCAGGGTCGTGGGTTCGAGCCCCACGTTGGGCGCAATCCTTTTTTCCCTCCAATTTGTAGATTAAAATACTAAAACATTAATTCTGCTTGATCTGTTTAGAAGACGGAACATGTATTTTTAGATATTTCCATATTTATTTATTCTTGTATTTATTTCCACATTTATATATTTATTTCCACTTTTAGTTAGTCTGTTTTTCCTGTATTTATTAATGAATTAACGTATTTATTAATTTAAATACTTACTACATGTTCCGTCCTTTATACCCACTCGACTATCATGTATGTACAGGGAAATATGAATGAAAATATAGAGCCCAACGTGGGGCTCGAACCCACGACCCTGAGATTAAGAGTCTCATGCTCTACCGACTGAGCTAGCCGGGCCATATACACACACTCACACACAGTCACACACGATCACACACACTCACATACATACACACACACATACATACATACACACACACATACATACATACACACACACACACACACATACAACACATACAACACACACATATACAAAGATAGTATCTTTCCCTTTTCTTCCTTTATGCTGTGGAGGACATGTACAATATTGTGAATGATTGCTTGGAGCTCCATCTCGGTCTCTGTGGCGCAATTGGTTAGCGCGTTCGGCTGTTAACCGAAAGGTTGGTGGTTCAAGCCCACCCAGGGACGGATATTTTCTTTTTAGACAAATAATTTAGAGTTGAATGCCCATGTTATGGTCAGTGATGTTCAAACATTTTTTTAATCTAACAGGCTTCAATTGTTTCTGACAAAGCTGTTATGAAAGTAGGCCCTGCCCTCAAAACCTCTCGTCTTCCGGCTTTCTCCCACTTATCCCTTCTCTCCCTGTATTTTACAAAGTGGTTGTTGCCATTTTCTATGGAGGACAGAACATGACTTTAAGTATCAGGCATGAAAATCACTCACCTTTCGGCGAAATTCGCCGTTTTGAAACCAAAATAGGTGACCTACGTGAATCGTGTAGATTCGATGAGAAAATATTTAAGGGGGGGGGGGGGGTAGGTTCAGAGGCCGTAATGGTACGCACCGTTGGGTGACGAGTGGAAGACGAGAGCCAATCACTGCCGCTGAGAGTCTCTCAGCGGCAGTGATTAGGTCTCGTCTTCCACGGTGCGTACCGTGACGGCCTCTGAACCAGCCCCAGAGATTCAGTGAACTGCGAACAGGTGCGCGTGCCAAAAGGGACCTGATCATGGTTTACAAGTTCGCTTCGCTCGTGCTGACCAGAGCGGGAACAGACCACCATCAGAAGCTGAAAGCACGCCTGGCCTCGGCGATTCCGCACAGCATGAATCGCTCCCGACGCGGGGAGGTAGTGACGAATGTGTAATGTGAACACAGCAGGAGAGAGCGCAACGTTAGACAACTAGCACTAAAGCTCCGGTGGAAAATGATTAGCTAACGCTACCGTTAACGTTAGCCTAACATTAGCTAGATATCGTTACTAAAGTTAGATGCTAGCTTGTATAGCTTACGGTAAATCACAAAAAAGAAAAACTGGTTAATGTTAGTGCTACTTTCTAAAATCTCTACAACTTGTTTTTCCAGGACGTGTTGATGATATTGAGGTGAGGGGACTGACAAGGCTGAAGGGTGAAGTGGTCCACCGTGCTATCAATAAGGCTAAACTAGAAGTTAGTGCTAACACTAATACAAACATTATTTTTGCAGAATGAGTGTGTTAGGGGAGAAGGATTCAGCCATTGTTAAACAGCTGGATGCTGGATTGAAATGCAGCTGGAACTGGTCGTGGCTAAAACTGGAAGGCGTTTTTAAAGCTTTAGTTCATGTCTTCAATTTTTGTGGAAACAAGGAAGTACATCAAATGATGATGTGTAACAGTTATAGTTTTGTTACTGGTTTCCTGGAACCTTGCCCCTGAACACATCAACTGGCGTGTTACCTTACACGTTTATTCAAACAGAAATCGTCCCTGGGTGGGCTTGAACCAGCAACCTTTCGGTAAACAGCCGAACGCACTGACCAATTGCGCCACAGAGACATGCTATACTGCTAGAAAGGGCTTGGCCTGTGGAACCTGTGGAGTCTAAATGTGCACTAGTTTATAAAGCCTTAGTTCATGTATTCAATTTCACTAGTGTGCTTACTAGGCATAGAAGTGTGTTATCAGCAACTGATGATGTGTAACAGTTACACTTTTACTTTTGTTACTGGTGTTCTGGAACCTTGTCCCTGAACACATCAACTGGCGTGTTACCTTACATGTGTATTCAAAAAGTAAACGTCCTTGGGTGGACTTGAACCACCAACCTTTCGGTTAACAGCCGAACGCGCTAACAAATTGCGCCACAGAGACATGCTACCCTGCTAGAATGGGCTTGGCGTGCGTCGCTGGCCCCACCCTCCTTAATTTGCTCTTTGATTCAAGAAGTTTGTTTGCCTAGAATACAGAAAAGTAGAAGTTGCCTCAAATGAAACCTGTGAAAGCAAAATGTGCACCAGTTTTTAAAGCTTTAGTTCATGTCTTTAATTTTTGTGCAAACAAGGATGTACATCAAAGGATGATGTGTAACAGTTATACTTTTGTTTCTGGTTTCCTGTAACCTTGCCCCTGAACACGTAAACTGGCGTGTTACCTTACATGTTTATTTAAACAGTAATCGTCCCTGGGTGGACTTGAACCACCAACCTTTCGGTTAACAGCCGAACGCGCTAACCAATTGCGCCACAGAGACATGCTACCCTGCTAGAATGGGCTTGGCGTGCGTCGCTGGCCCCACCCTCCTTAATTTGCTCTTTGATTCAAGAAGTTTGTTTGCCTAGAATACAGAAAAGTAGAAGTTGCCTCAAATGAAACCTGTGGAAGATAAATGTGCGCTTGTTTTTAAAGCTTTAGTTCATGTCTTCAATTGTTGTGGAAACAAGCACGTACATCAAAGGATGATGTGTAACAGTTATACTTTCGTTACTGGTTTCCTGTAACCTTGCCCCTGAACACGTCAACTGGCGTGTTACCTTACATGTTTATTCAAACAGTAATCGTCCCTGGGTGGGCTTGAACCACCAACCTTTCGGTTAACAGCCGAACGCGCTAACCAATTGCGCCACAGAGACATGCTCTATGTTATGCTGCTGTAAGGGGTGTGGCATGTATCCCTGCCCCCACCCGCTTTCATTTGCTCTTTGCTTCAAGAAATGTGTTTGCCTAGAATACAGAAAAGTAGAAGTTGCCTCAAATGAAACCTGTGGAAGCTAAATGTACGCCAGTTTTTAAAGCTTTAGTTCATGTCTTCAATGTTTGTGGAAACAAGCACGTACATCAAAGGATGATGTGTAACAGTTATACTTTCGTTACTGGTTTCCTGTAACCTTGCCCCTGAACACGTAAACTGGCGTGTTACCTTACATGTTTATTCAAACAGTAATCGTCCCTGGGTGGGCTTGAACCACCAACCTTTCGGTTAACAGCCGAACGCGCTAACCAATTGCGCCACAGAGACATGCTGTATATGCTGCTGTAACGGGCGTCACATGTATCCCTGCCCCCACCCGCTTTTATTTGCTCTTTGCTTCAAGAAATGTGTTTGCCTAGAATACAGAAAAGTAGAAGTTGCCTCAAATGAAACCTGTGGAAGCTAAATGTGCGCTTGTTTTTAAAGCTTTAGTTCATGTCTTCAATGTTTGTGGAAACAAGGACGTACATCAAAGGATGATGTGTAACAGTTATACTTTTGTTACTGGTTTCCTGTAACATTGCCCCTGACCACGTAAACTGGTGTGTTATCTTACATGTTTATTCAAACAGTAATCGTCCCTGGGTGGACTTGAACCACCAACCTTTCAGTTAACAGCCGAACTCGCTAACCAATTGCGCCACAGAGACATGCTGTATATGCTGCTGTAAGGGGCGTGGCATGTATCCCTGCCCCCACCCGCTTGTATTTGATCTTTGCTTCAAGAAATGTGTTTGTTCAAAAGGATGATGTGTAACAGTTATATTGTTGTTACTGGTTACCTGGAACCTTGCCCCTGAACACACCAACTGGCATGTTAATTCAAAGAGTAAACGTCCCTGGGTGGACTTGAACCACCAACCTTTCGGTTAACAGCCGAACGCGCTAACCAATTGCGCCACAGAGACATGCTATATGTTATGCTGCTGTAAGGGGTGTGGCATGTATCCCTGCCCCCACCCGCTTTCATTTGCTCTTTGATTCAAGAAGTTTGTTTGCCTAGAATACAGAAAAGTAGAAGTTGCCTCAAATGAAACCTGTGGAAGATAAATGTGCGCTTGTTTTTAAAGCTTTAGTTCATGTCTTCAATTTTTGTGGAAACAAGCACGTACATCAAAGGATGATGTGTAACAGTTATACTTTCGTTACTGGTTTCCTGTAACCTTGCCCCTGAACACGTCAACTGGCGTGCTACCTTACATGTTTATTTAAACAGTAATCGTCCCTGGGTGGACTTGAACCACCAACCTTCCGGTTAACAGCCGAACGCGCTAACCAATTGCGCCACAGAGACATGCTACCCTGCTAGAATGGGCTTGGCGTGCGTCACTGGCCCCACCCTCCTTAATTTGCTCTTTGATTCAAGAAGTTTGTTTGCCTAGAATACAGAAAAGTAGAAGTTGCCTCAAATGAAACCTGTGGAAGATAAATGTGCGCTTGTTTTTAAAGCTTTAGTTCATGTCTTCAATTGTTGTGGAAACAAGCACGTACATCAAAGGATGATGTGTAACAGTTATACTTTCGTTACTGGTTTCCTGTAACCTTGCCCCTGAACACGTCAACTGGCGTGTTACCTTACATGTTTATTCAGACAGTAATCGTCCCTGGGTGGGCTTGAACCACCAACCTTTCGGTTAACAGCCGAACGCGCTAACCAATTGCGCCACAGAGACATGCTATATGTTATGCTGCTGTAAGGGGTGTGGCATGTATCCCTGCCCCCACCCGCTTTCATTTGCTCTTTGCTTCAAGAAATGTGTTTGCCTAGAATACAGAAAAGTAGAAGTTGCCTCAAATGAAACCTGTGGAAGCTAAATGTACACCAGTTTTTAAGGCTTTAGTTCATGTCTTCAATGTTTGCGGAAACAAGCACGTACATCAAAGGATGATGTGTAACAGTTATACTTTCGTTACTGGTTTCCTGTAACCTTGCCCCTGAACACGTAAACTGGCGTGTTACCTTACATGTTTATTCAAACAGTAAACGTACCTGGGTGGATTTGAACCACCAACCTTTCGGTTAACAGCCGAACGCGCTAACCAATTGCGCCACAGAGACATGCTGTATATGCTGCTGTAAGGGGCGTGGCATGTATCCCTGCCCCCACCCGCTTGTATTTGATCTTTGCTTCAAGAAATGTGTTTGTTCAAAAGGATGATGTGTAACAGTTATATTGTTGTTACTGGTTACCTGGAACCTTGCCCCTGAACACACCAACTGGCATGTTAATTCAAAGAGTAAACGTCCCTGGGTGGACTTGAACCACCAACCTTTCGGTTAACAGCCGAACGCGCTAACCAATTGCGCCACAGAGACATGCTATATGTTATGCTGCTGTAAGGGGTGTGGCATGTATCCCTGCCCCCACCCGCTTTCATTTGCTCTTTGATTCAAGAAGTTTGTTTGCCTAGAATACAGAAAAGTAGAAGTTGCCTCAAATGAAACCTGTGGAAGATAAATGTGCGCTTGTTTTTAAAGCTTTAGTTCATGTCTTCAATTTTTGTGGAAACAAGCACGTACATCAAAGGATGATGTGTAACAGTTATACTTTCGTTACTGGTTTCCTGTAACCTTGCCCCTGAACACGTCAACTGGCGTGCTACCTTACATGTTTATTTAAACAGTAATCGTCCCTGGGTGGACTTGAACCACCAACCTTTCGGTTAACAGCCGAACGCGCTAACCAATTGCGCCACAGAGACATGCTACCCTGCTAGAATGGGCTTGGCGTGCGTCGCTGGCCCCACCCTCCTTAATTTGCTCTTTGATTCAAGAAGTTTGTTTGCCTAGAATACAGAAAAGTAGAAGTTGCCTCAAATGAAACCTGTGGAAGATAAATGTGCGCTTGTTTTTAAAGCTTTAGTTCATGTCTTCAATTGTTGTGGAAACAAGCACGTACATCAAAGGATGATGTGTAACAGTTATACTTTCGTTACTGGTTTCCTGTAACCTTGCCCCTGAACACGTCAACTGGCGTGTTACCTTACATGTTTATTCAAACAGTAATCGTCCCTGGGTGGGCTTGAACCACCAACCTCTCGGTTAACAGCCGAACGCGCTAACCAATTGCGCCACAGAGACATGCTATATGTTATGCTGCTGTAAGGGGTGTGGCATGTATCCCTGCCCCCACCCGCTTTCATTTGCTCTTTGCTTCAAGAAATGTGTTTGCCTAGAATACAGAAAAGTAGAAGTTGCCTCAAATGAAACCTGTGGAAGCTAAATGTACGCCAGTTTTTAAAGCTTTAGTTCATGTCTTCAATGTTTGTGGAAACAAGCACGTACATCAAAGGATGATGTGTAACAGTTATACTTTTGTTACTGGTTTCCTGTAACCTTGCCCCTGACCACGTAAACTGGCGTGTAACCTTACATGTTTATTCAAACAGTAATCGTCCCTGGGTGGGCTTGAACCACCAACCTTTCGGTTAACAGCCGAACTCGCTAACCAATTGCGCCACAGAGACATGCTGTATATGCTGCTGTAAGGGGCGTGGCATGTATCCCTGCCCCCACCGCTTGTATTTGATCTTGCTTCAGAAATGTGTTTGTTCAAAAGGATGATGTGTAACAGTTATATTGTTGTTACTGGTTACCTGGAACCTTGCCCTGACACACAACAAACTGGCATGTTAATTCAAACAGTAAACGTCCCTGGGTGGACTTGAACCACCAACCTTTCGGTTAACAGCCGAACGCGCTAACCAATTGCGCCACAGAGACATGCTATATGTTATGCTGCTGTAAGGGGTGTGGCATGTATCCCTGCCCCCACCCGCTTTCATTTGCTCTTTGATTCAAGAAGTTTGTTTGCCTAGAATACAGAAAAGTAGAAGTTGCCTCAAATGAAACCTGTGGAAGATAAATGTGCGCTTGTTTTTAAAGCTTTAGTTCATGTCTTCAATTTTTGTGGAAACAAGCACGTACATCAAAGGATGATGTGTAACAGTTATACTTTCGTTACTGGTTTCCTGTAACCTTGCCCCTGAACACGTCAACTGGCGTGTTACCTTACATGTTTATTCAAACAGTAATCGTCCCTGGGTGGGCTTGAACCACCAACCTTTCGGTTAACAGCCGAACGCGCTAACCAATTGCGCCACAGAGACATGCTATATGTTATGCTGCTGTAAGGGGTGTGGCATGTATCCCTGCCCCCACACGCTTTCATTTGCTCTTTGCTTCAAGAAATGTGTTTGCCTAGAATACAGAAAAGTAGAAGTTGCCTCAAATGAAACCTGTGGAAGCTAAATGTACACCAGTTTTTAAAGCTTTAGTTCATGTCTTCAATGTTTGCGGAAACAAGCACGTACATCAAAGGATGATGTGTAACAGTTATACTTTCGTTACTGGTTTCCTGTAACCTTGCCCCTGAACACGTAAACTGGCGTGTTACCTTACATGTTTATTCAAACAGTAAAAATCCCTGGGTGGATTTGAACCACCAACCTTTCGGTTAACAGCCGAACGCTCTAACCAATTGCGCCACAGAGACATGCTATATGTTATGCTTCTGTAAGGGGCGTGGCATGTATCCCTGCACCCACCCGCTTTCATTTGCTCTTTGCTTCAAGAAATGTGTTTGCCTAGAATACAGAAAAGTAGAAGTTGCCTCAAATGAAACCTGTGGAAGCTAAATGTACGCCAGTTTTTAAAGCTTTAGTTCATGTCTTCAATTTTTGTGGAAACAAGGACGTACATCAAAGGATGATGTGTAACAGTTATACTTTTGTTACTGGTTTCCTGTAACCTTGCCCCTGACCACGTAAACTGGCGTGTAACCTTACATGTTATTCAAACAGTAATCGTCCCTGGGTGGGCTTGAACCACCAACCTTTCGGTTAACAGCCGAACGCGCTAACCAATTGCGCCACAGAGACATGCTACCCTGCTAGAATGGGCTTGGCATGCATCGCTGGCCCCACCCTCCTTAATTTTCTCTTTGATTCAAGAAGTTTGTTTGCCTAGAATACAGAAAAGTAGAAGTTGCCTCAAATGAAACCTGTGAAAGCTAAATGTGCGCTAGTTTTTAAAGCTTTAGCTCATGTCTTCAATTTTTGTGCAAACAAGGATGTACATCAAAGGATGATGTGTAACAGTTATACTTTTGTTTCTGGATTCCTGTAACCTTGCCCCTGAACACGTAAACTGGCGTGTTACCTTACATGTTTATTTAAACAGTAATCGTCCCTGGGTGGACTTGAACCACCAACCTTTCGGTTAACAGCCGAACGCGCTAACCAATTGCGCCACAGAGACATGCTACCCTGTTAGAATGGGCTTGGCATGCATCGCTGGCCCCACCCTCCTTAAGTTTCTCTTTGATTCAAGAAGTTTGTTTGCCTAGAATACAGAAAAGTAGAAGTTGCCTCAAATGAAACCTTTGAAAGCTAAATGTTTACCAGTTTTTAAAGCTTTAGTTCATGTCTTTAATTTTTGTGGAAACAAGGATGTACATCAAAGGATGATGTGTAACAGTTATACTTTTGTTTCTGGTTTCCTGTAACCTTGCCCCTGAACACGTCAACTGGCATGTTAATTCAAACAGTAAACGTCCCTGGGTGGATTTGAACCACCAACCTTTCGGTTAACAGCCGAACGCGCTGACCAATTGCGCCACAGAGACATGCTATATGTTATGCTGCTGTAAGGGGTGTGGCATGTATCCCTGCCCCCACCCGCTTTCATTTGCTCTTTGCTTCAAGAAATGTGTTTGCCTAGAATACAGAAAAGTAGAAGTTGCCTCAAATTAAACCTGTGGGAAGCTAAATGTACGCCAGTTTTAAAGCTTTAGTTCATGTCTTCAATTTTTGTGGAAACAAGGACGAACATCAAATGATGATGTAACAGTTATACTTTTGTTACTGGTTTCCTGTAACCTTGCCCCTGACCACGTAAACTGGCGTGTAACCTTACATGTTTATTCAAACAGTAAATCGTCCCTGGGTAGACTTAAACCACCAACCTTTCGGTTAACGCCGAACGCGCTAACCAATTGCGCCACAGAGACATGCTGTATATTTCGCTGTAAGGGGGCGTGG